>JAKEPQ010001018.1:10000000-12400000 GCA_024500445.1 Entomyzon cyanotis | reverse complement strand
TTTGCATCTGAGGCATGAAGCTGTAACTTCACTTCCAGGAGTGAAGAGTCCCCAGATGCCCTCTGTATGTCTGTACTGTTTGTTTAAATAGCATAACCTTGGGTTTGGGGAGTGCTTTCTGCTCCTTGTTTCTTCCAGTGAAGCACTTGGCACCCCGGCCTCTTCCAGAGCAACGAAATGCAACCGTAATGAAGCTAATTGCTTGTCATAAATGGCACCATTATTCTCATTCGGTTTTGTGTCACGTTTTTCCAGACATACATCTAGCTGCTTGTTCTGCCAGTGGGACCTCAACACTTGCTGTTGGCAAAGACGTGCTGAGGGCAATAACAGAGTGACCACACAGAGCCAAAACACTTGCATGGCTTCTGCAGCATGGTAAAATAGGAAGGGCAGAAAGCTGCAGAGCAGGAGCATGAGCCCCTGAAAGTGAAAAAGTAGGTGAAATTAAAAGGTTAGTTTCTGGTACTTACTGAAGTGAGACAAAGGAGAGGGAGGGATCCCCCGCTATAGATTTTAATTATTTTTGTCATTACAGATGTTCCCTCTTCTTAACTGGTAGCATTTCTTCATTGTTTCTGATTCCTCACAAAAGAAGGATGCTTTTCCAGGACCCATTTTATGTCAGCAAAAATGTTTTTGGAATTCTTCTGAAGCACTGTTAAGAGATGGTCACCAATGAACATTAATCTATTATTTCCTTGTAAATACTGCTGTTGACTCAAATAAAAGTGGACTGGTCGTCTTCCTGGAAATATGCATTGTTTTTCTCAGGCTCTCTTCTTGGAACTATTAAAGGAATTGAGTCAGTGTTTTCATGAAACAGCAAGATGTGTCTTTCTCCAATAGAAAATAAGAAATAGCTTGCAAATAACTTTTAAATCCAGCTTTTCAGTGGTTTGACGTAGGCTTGATTTTAACTACACCATCTAGGAACTCTTAGATGTTGTGCCTGGAGTACAGAAAATAAGTGAGAGTTCAGTTGCTTGAAATTTAAGATATGCTATTTAACATGCAAGTTAAGGTAACCTCCAGACACTGCGTTGATCCTGACAGGAAGGGCTGCCACTCCTTGTGCCTACTGCCAGGTCTGTTGCTGGCTCAGAGGTGATTCATGCTGGCTTGCAGAGGTGCTTGCAGAGAACTGCAACGCTGCACTGAATGGAGCAGTTTGGCAGGGCTGGGGAGCAGGCTGTAGAATCTGGCTGGCCATTGGGAGGCTGGGAGCTGAGAAGGTTGCATTTCACCACTTATGTTAGGAATATCCTCCTTGTTCTTTCATGGTAATCTCACCTTCCTATCTCAGACTCATCTTGCAGGTTTATTTCATGTTCTTAGTCTTCCAATTAAACCTCACCCTTTTCATTTTTCCTTAGTGCAGTTTTTCTCTGTCATGATGTATATTAACAAATTACCGTGATGTTGGAGCCTTGATTTAGCTTTCACCAATGCCATGGGCTTTTTTTCAATTTTTTTGGATTTCTTCTATTCTGCTTTAAGGCCCAGTTTGGGCTGCTAGCTTCCCTGGGGTGTGGATTGCTCTTCCTTGTAAGCTGAACAATTTTATGATTACCTGCACAGTATTTTTCAATTTTTTTTTAATGTAACTGCCAGTGCTGGATATTTCCACCAACTATAAAGGAGTGTCTGAGAATGAATAAATTACTGTT
Source organism: Entomyzon cyanotis (assembly GCA_024500445.1). Taxonomy (NCBI): domain Eukaryota; kingdom Metazoa; phylum Chordata; class Aves; order Passeriformes; family Meliphagidae; genus Entomyzon; species Entomyzon cyanotis. Next base: position 12,398,330 of record JAKEPQ010001018.1, on the reverse strand, counting down.
AATTCTTGCTGTGTATTTGTGCAGCAAATCTGAGTTTAGATAATGCAGTCTTTGTGTTTGTGCCTGGTTTTTGAGATAGACGTCCGGAAGTGGAAACTCCTCTGATAACTACAATTTCGTGGTAGTAATAGAAATTGGTTTTACATTGTTATTTTCCAGGTGTCCTTTCAGAACCAATGAGCTCTCCAGTGCAAGAGGCAGATGTGTCACCTTATGCACAGTACAGCAATGTGCCATTTCCCCAAGTTCAGCCTCAGATCTCATCGCCACCTTATTACTCCAACCTAGGCTTCTACCCTCCGCAGCACGAGGAATGGTATTCCCCTGGGATGTATGAACTCAGGAGGTTACCCTCAGAGACCTTTTTCACAAGGGAGGCAGAGATAATGGATATCCCTGCAGCCAAAAAGCCTAGACTGGGTCACTCCACAGGAAGAGTGAAAGGAGAAGAGCTCTGCGTGGTCTGCGGTGACAAAGCCTCTGGGTACCACTACAATGCCCTTACTTGTGAAGGGTGCAAAGGTAGGATGAAATCAATTGCAGAGATGCAATTCAGCTAATAGGCATGGCAGCTTCTCAGTTTTTTTGGTTTGTTTTTGTTTCTTGTTAATTTTACCCAAATCCTTAAACCTGTTACAGATTTTAATTTGGATCCTGCATACCTAATTCTGTATTTTCCCTAAGACAGACTGGCAGTGTCTTCTACCATTGTCCTGTGGTTATACAGAATAATACACTGTTCATACCGTTCTCTGCCTGTGGAAGGAACACACCCCTGGAGGCCTCTGCAGGCTGCCCTAGAAAATAGCTGTAAAACCAGCCCAAGTGCCTCCTGTAGTGTGCATTGAAGGGAAGTGAAAGCTGTCAGCCCTCACCTGCAGGCTGCTCCCAGGGAATCTCTTTCCTCCAGCTCCCTAAGGATGTGATGGGTGTCTTCAGGTTTGTGAAACAGAAGAATTTCTAGTTCTTAGCTTTCTTCTAAGGATAGCCCCTATCCCTAGAGAGGGAGCTTCTTCAGGAAGGTTATAGCTGTAGGACAAATATCTTGCTTCTTAGAAGAACATTATTCACATGTTACTATCAGGATAAATGTGATGTAGAAAATCATTGCCGTGATGGTAAACATGATAACCAGATATTTTAGCAGAGGGACAAGAGATTATGTCAACTACTATACCTGAAGAGGTATAACCTATCTGTGACAGAGCTGAAGTACATTACAGCCAGAAAAATAGTGCTCCAGTTTTCCATTCTGTTCTGTGAATAAATATTTCATTAAAATTTCTGTTTTGTGGATAAAGACCGAAGTATGGTCATTACTGAATTACTAAAATCTCTTAATGTGGAATTCCCTGTCATGGAGAGTGGACCTTGACCAAATCTGGGGCTTTTGCTTTATCTATCATAAAATCATTTGTGAGGAAACAACAGACCACACTAGTCAAGCACTCAAAACGTGAATACAGTCAAGGCTCACACAGTTTATCTCAACAATTCCAATAAATAAGAGATTAATTTCTTTCTGCTGTTTGAATGGTCTCCAAGTCAAAAACTATTAATTAACCCATATGAATGCTATCATTATAAACCAGATTAAACTCAATTTTGATGTAAAGATTCCAAGTAATTATACATTTATTCTGTTATTAAGGTGTTTCTACTCTTTAGTAACTTCAGTATTAAACATCTTAGGAACTTTTCAAAGACTTAAAATTACAAGCTTTGAAATTTGTATAGAATATTTCTAGAGGAGAGGTTGAAGCCCTCAGGTAATTATTAAGACTAAAACTCATGGTGAAAGGAAATGTGCATCCAGTTCCTTACTGATTCAGTCTGAATCACTCAATGTAACCATAATTTTACTGCTTTATTGGGATAATCTATTTTATGTTTTGTTCTGTTTCATGACTGCAACATCAATTACAAAGAATAGTACCCTTGCTCAAACATAGTAAAAGTTGAATTATTTAAAGATAATGGATTCTGTTTCTACCATAAACTTTAGAGGTGGCTAAAGTACCAGGTGATTCAGTAAAGAGATGTGCTGAGCACAGTCATTCTGTCTGACATGGTAAAGCAGATGCTATGCTTTTTAGATCTCTGATCATTCTTGTTATCTGTGGAATTTTTCACATGGGTGTACATTACCTTCAAAGCATGGAGACCAAAATTAGGCTTGGTACTTCAGTTGTGCTCTTATGGGTGCAGCAGAAGAATTACCTCATGTCTCTGTCTTGCACCCCAGTTAAGAGATTATCCCTTCTTTTTGGCAACAAGTCTGTTAATTCATGCTCAATGTGTGTCCAGAATAATATGCAGATTCCTTTCTGCAGGAGTAGCGCTCACCTTGCAGCACCCCTGCTCCATTGATGCAGTGCACATTCTTTTTCACAGAAAGAAACTTTGCAAATATTTTTATGGCATTCAATCCTCTGTGATGAATATGTTGATTTTTTGAAAATTCCTTTCTTGGGTAATGCATTCAGCAGCACCTTCCACTCTTTTTTGTTTTCTTTCCTGGGCAGATGGAACAATAGTAAGATCTTATCTATTGACCCTCTTGGGAATATTCATCTGAGGATATTGCCAGGAGTATACATTGCTATATATATACATATATTTCTTAATACATTACCATCCATTAACAAATATGTATGAACTATTTTATTAATATTTTACATAACATTTACACCTCAAGGAGTAATACACTGTGTTTGAACTTGCTACTGTAGAGACCATTTCTAGAACAACCTTTGCAGACAGAAATCAAAGTCGTTCTGGCATAACCTCAGGCTGTACAGTGATACTGAGTTTTAAGGGCCCTTGCCAGATGTCACAGAACAAGTGTGACACACTCTTGAACTTGTTTAATAAAGCCACAGAATAAGTTCTGCTGAAAGAAAAAGCCTCCATCTTTGAGGTCCCTTTCAACCCAAACCATTCCATGACTCTTTGAAAAGCTACTTACACATCCTCTCCACTCAGGTTTGCAGTAGGAGTTTTTTCAGTATTCAAACCACTCCTATACTGCTAGGAGAGTCTCACTCCAGACTGGAATTCTTGTTGCAGAGAAAGGTGCTGCTTAAATCTTCTCCTCATGATAAAACCCATCACAGGGGCATGGGGCGAAGGAATGCCAGAAGATGTCTTGGTAGTCTGACAGAGAAGAGCAGGAGCTTTGTTAGCAACTGTGAACTTCAAAAACTTTGACATTCAAAACCCACCAGGATGCCAAACAGAGATATTTCCAAAGTTTTCATCCACTCTTTTTACAACTGCCCTGCTTCAACTTTCATAATTTCCATAAGAAAAAATCAGCATCAGTAACATTGGAGCAGCTCTACCATAATTAATCATATTCATGACTATCTGAGAACAAAGCAAATTCAACATTTCCAGCCAACATGAGCTTTTTGTAATTTGGCAGGATCAGATGAAAGTTAGACTGTGCCAGAAAAACCTTCAGCTTCTGACGTTACTAACCCTGTGTTAGTTTAACATATGCCATTTCTGACTTACCTTTAAATTTTAATAAAACTTCTCCTGTTATAGAAAGTCACATATAAGTACTTCCTGCAGTTTAAGTTAATTTTGAATTAGTAGTGAATAATATATACAGAAATTTCATTCATACCAAAAGCTAATTTCAAAATTAATTATGTAGAAGTAGAAGTTCAAGAAGACAATGATTCAAGAGTAACTTCACAAAAAAACTGAAGAAAGAATAGGGTTAAGAGTACTTTTTGCAAAAAAAAAAAAAGGAAAAATAAAGATTTTGCTCTTCATTTCACATCATTTCACTTTTTCAAAATCTTTGCTTTCAAGAGGAAGTAATTGACTGCTTGAATCTTGTTGGCTCCTAGCTCTTGCATCCATGTTTTTACATTTTGCTTTCACATTCTTGCATATCTTAAAAAGATCATTTGCTAAAGTTCTTTTTCTTTCTTTCTTCATGAAAAAGTAAATGCACATCTTGTGGACAGGTTGAGTGATAAAGCTGTCAAAGGGTCTTAGAATGCTATAAATATTTGTGCAGAGCTTTTCAACATTTACTACTAATTAACATGTCATAAACTATAGGATTTAAAATTAAAAAATAAGAGTTATGAATTATATAAAGCAGATGCAGTTGCCTTTAACTGACAATGAGAACTTACAGCTTAAATCCAGGTCTTTTTTACCTTTCCCCAGCCACTAAATGGTAATGTATTAAAACCATGTGAGTGATGAATAAAAATAATGCCTGGGGCTTCTGGAGGTTCTAAGTAATCTGCATTTCAAAAGAGGCTGATGCCAGTCAACTGTATTGTTTGAAAAGCAGCCAATGAAACAGACAGCACGGAAGAGATTTCAAGCAGGAATTACTGAAGATTCAGAGAAATGCCAGATTTTTTGTGACCAGGTAGTGGAAGTGCTTTACTGGTTGCTATACAGTGGTGCTTGGAAGAGATTAGGCAACTATAAAACCATGGGTCAAATTTGGGAAATTGTCATCTGACAACGCACAGTTCTGCAAATCCTTCAGATTCTCAACTGAATTTGCTCCATGATTTGAGCATGGGAGAGTGGGGTCTTATCTGGTCCCTCTTTCAGTGCATCAGAGTGCCAGGTTGGGAAACAATAACTTTATTGTGCCAGGCAGTGGTGATAAGAAAGTGAAAGGTTTTCAATAGCTCTGGTTAATATAAATGTACAGAGAGCTCTAGTTTGAAGCGCAGTATAAATCAGTGATGTGCCAGCAGAAGGCCCAAGGGGTTTATTTCAGAACCCTGCCCTCACATGGGGAGGAAAACTGATTCCCACTATAGCTGAGGTGAAATAGCCTCTGCTGTATGAAGGGCAATGCAAGAAGATTGTAATGGCACAGTGAGTGACACTGAAAATTCAGGAAACAGCAAAGATTCTGTTGATTTGTGATGACTCTTATTTAATTACATTTAGTATTTTCTTCACCCCATGTTTTGCCCACAGTGCCATTCTCACAGATGTGCTAGGCAGCAGCCAAACAGGAGATTTGGGCAGACTGAGGAAAGGTCCTCTCCATTTCTTGTATCAGTTGCTGTTTGCAGTGATCACTGTGCAATTTTTGAGTGAATCCAGTGGTGATACCAGTAGAACTGCCTGTGCAGGTGAAATTAGGTGACTGCTTAGCTCATCAAGTGGACAATACTTAGTGAATAAGGCTGGAATATCTTGTAAAAAGGGGTGGAGGCCACATGTACAATAGTCAGATACAGTGCAGGTTCCTTATTAAATTTAGGGGGGGTGAGCAGACCAGTATGTGGAGCTCCTGTTGCTCCCAGGGGCTGGGGGAAGGGTGATGAGTTACTCGGCTCTCTTTCTGCACATTCTCTGCCTCAAGAGACTTAACAGGCTCATATTTTTTTTCACTGCTATTTGTATGGTATCACCCTATGGCTCTAAGCTACTGCTTAGCCTGCTACTGGCAGGTTTCAGATTTGGGTTGATATGTTCCCAATATTCAGAATCCCAGGACTTTACTTTGGACTAACATCTAGTGTTTGGGCTCATTTTTTAAATTATATGACTTTGATACTGTTGTCAATACAAGTGTCAAGAATGTAGTCATCCAGGCACTGAAAGAAACCAACGGTCTGGCAGAACATGTGTCTTTCAGAAAGTCCAGTGCAGACAGAGCTGCTCTTCAACTTGATGACTTTGCTTCTGAGTGTTTCCTTTCATCTACATCACTGCTGTTTTGTGCAGGATTCTTCAGAAGAAGCATCACCAAAAATGCAGTATACAAGTGTAAAAATGGAGGCAACTGCGAGATGGACATGTACATGAGGAGAAAATGCCAGGAGTGCCGTCTGAGGAAATGCAAGCAAATGGGCATGTTGGCTGAATGTACGTGTACAGGTATTTGCATCATCCAGTCAGAGTGTGCATTAAATACTCTATTTGTTTGAGCAGTCTGGTCTTAAAAATAAAGTTATAAAAGATATCATTTGGCAGGTGGAAGGTATGTTGAAGAAGATGCCATGCCAGTGCATCAAACCCTGTTGGAAAAGACAAATCCTTTTAAGCAATAGGATTTCACTGGTGGTCAGGGATACGAGGGCGTAGGAGGTGAGCAAATGGTGAAGGAAGGGCTGTCCTGCGCTGGGTGACAGCTCTTATTCTGCTTGAGTGGGAAGGAGAAGCAGTCAGGGGAAGTGAGTCTGTGGGAGACTCCCCAGGAGTGAGGGGTTTGCAGTGTTATGGGAGCCAGAGGAGGAAAGTCCTGGTGCTTTTCTTTCCTACTCTTCCTGGGGCTCCCCCTTTCAAGTTCTTGCTAGCCAAGTCCAAACTTTGGCACATAAACAATGCCGTTTTCAAGAGAAGAGCAGGAGTGCTGCTAGCAGGAAGCTTCTGTGGACTTGCCAAGTGTATGTTCCCAGACCTCACCCAGCAATCAGGCAAAGCCTGGTAAGGGCTAGCCCTTTTTTATAGTCTCATTAGCTTTTCTCGTGGCGCTAGAGATTTTCCTGCATTGCATATAGGCACATAGGTAGAACTCATAGACACAAAGGTCTCCAGAAAGGAACCTGATGGATTTTAATAATGTTTCATAGTAAAGAAAGCGTTCTATTCAGACTGACAGTTTATAAACTTTATTGCACTTCAAACTGGGTAACTTAGAACAATGTGGATATTGAAGTGCAACTCTGAACATGTTTAAAGCTCCTTTTTGAGTTATTACACTATTTTTGTAAGCCTGCTCCTGAGAACTCTCTATAAACATCTGCTCTTTTGCCTTCCATGAATAGGACTACAATTATTTTTCTTGATGGCTCCAATCACTTTAGCATGCACGTATGTGTGAAACCAATTTAGGCTCATACAGGAAATTAATCTACTTGGAATTTTTAATATATTTCTATCCTTCAATCTGATCAGAAGATACTATAGTAACTGTTGGTTATATGAGAAACAATAAGCTCCATCAATATTTCGAAGGTGTTGCCAGCATAATGTAATTAATCTTTCATTCTGCAAATTGAACAGGCTGCAAAGATCCTGAGATATGACAGGTTCTCGTGCAATACATAAATATATGAGCAGGCACCACTCTCACGGAAGAACTCAATGCATCCTGAATTGTCAGAGGAAAATGTCTCCCCGGTGGAGCTGACCCCTGATCCATTGCTTCAAAATTTTGAGGATTCAGAACAGCTTGAGTCACTCAGTGCAGAAAAACCCCAACAACCCAATGCTGAAATCAAACCAGGTCAGCGTAAATAATACTGACTGGGACGACATGAAACTTTTATAGAGGCCTATCATTTTCACAAACTGGCACGCAGGAAATAAAAGCCAGTGGGTGCTGCTGCTATTTGACTCTCTCTCTGCAATGGAAACACGGGGTATCTGGTGTTGCTCATGACTTAACCATAAGTGTGCTCTAATGCGCTGCAATGAGGATGTTTGGCAAGGCACTGTTTAATGGCTTTAAAGTAGGAGTGTGTTGTATAATTGCTTTTAGTCCAAGGCAATCTAGGACAGTAAAACATGAAACTTCTAGTAGTACAGGGCATTTATTTGAAAAAATATGACTAGGAAATAAAAGGTTGCCTTGAACTTTGTTTCACTTACGCATTTTGTAGGATTGTAATTGCAAGCTCTGGGGATTCTTTTTTCCCTGTGAACAAGGAGGTAAAGTATTATAAATATTTATGGCACAGCTACTCAACAATCTTTCTCCTGCCCTTTATATGCACCTACAGACAGACCAAAATTACTGCCCATCAATTTCAGTCATTTGCTGTCGTTTTGATCTAAACTGCAAGTTTCTTGGGTGAAATGTCTACCTAGGGAAGACCCAGGTTCTTCCACTCTTCCTGGAATTTAATACCCATTGAAACCTAGCTATCTCTGAGGTGAAAAGTGAAGTCCTGTCTCACACACGAGTTTTTCAGCTGACTTAAATGGAGCCAGAAAAAGATATCAAAGTAATACTCAGTAGCATGAGAAAAATCTGTCTTAATGCTTAAGACAAATGTAAAGCAAATTTTCCCTAGGAAGGTAATAGACCAGATCCTAAGCTGGTGGAAAACATCACAAGCCCATTAACAGCACCAAAGGATGCACTGAATAATTTAGAAAAAGAAATCTGTGGTGCTGTGTGGCACCACAAATTACATGGCTCGATACCAATTATTATCTCCATCATTCCTATTCCCTCCTTTCAAGGTATTATTTGCAGGTCTTATTTTAATCATGTAAATTTCCTCTTCTCTGAGCAGTTCAGGTAGGTTATTTTATATAGGGCTTAAACAGGAAATTAAAAACATTCACAACGAGATTCACTGGTTTCATGGTATCTTCCTCTGCATCATATACTTGCTGAATGAGCCTCTTTTCATGCTCTGCATTTTTAAAGTGAAAAATGGGAATAATACTTGAATGAAGGAAAGAAAGAAAGAAAGAAAGAAGGAAAGAATGAAAGAAAGAAAGAAAGAAAGAAAGAAAAAGAAAAGAAGGTCCAGTGCTGATAGGTTTGTTTTTAGATGAATACTAGGTGTTTACTTTTCATTTGTGATTTCTGACTGTCTTCCACAGTTTGAGTAGGGTACCTATTGTTCCTTTCTTTTGTCAGCACAAGAAAATGGATAGTTTTTGTGACATCCACACAAGGATGCTCTCTGGTTCAAGGTACTGAAATATAGTCTAGAATAAAAAAAGGAAACAAAAAACCCCAAACCACAAATGGAAAAATACTTTTATTAGGGCAAGTGAAACTCTGTAATAAAACCAGGGCTTTATGCAATTCTCTAATATGATGAAAAGCAAAGTAACAAGACCAGCTGGGTAACTTCTTAAATAAATACATTTTAAAGGTGTGTTTGCCAGTCTGAGTTACTTCTGAGTCGATATTTTCAGCTGTTGGTCTACCTGTGTAGTGACTCAGTGATGGCTAAAGCCCTGGAGTCCCCTCTTCTGAGTGGACTTTCTTTCCAAAGATTCTGCACTACAGACCTAGTATGGCTTAAAGATCATTGAAAATATCCAATGGTCTTTGTGTAAAAACAGCTGCACCTTGAGTACTGTTTTGGATCAGAGCAAAAAACCACTATTTTGATGACAGTCTTCCAATTGTTCCTATTTATTGCACTTTGATTCAGGTCTTGGAGCACAGGAAAGGGTTTTCTCTTGGATAAAACTAAACCAAAGGCACAATCCAGCATAGTCCCATCACTAAGGGTTTTTTTATCTGTAAGAATAGATTAGAGCTGGTCCCAAGCAAGACCCCTGACATGCTCAGTGTGTGGATGCTGGTTCTGCAGATGAGCTCCCTGTGGACTAGACCACTCCTAGTGTGTACCTAGCTTGTCTCATTAGATTCAAATCCAAAGATAATGACACATCCAGGAGATTATCCTCACAGGTAAGTGGGGTTGTTAGTGTAAAGGGCATTCATGGGCATGTTTATGCACCTCTTCAGTGCCTGAGGCACACATAAATCCAATTGCTTTGTGTCACGTTATGTGTCCTAGGTCTCCTGACAGAGATACAGTGCAAGTCAAAAAGGCTTCGGAAAAATGTGAAGCAGCCCCCAGATCAGACAGCCAGTGAAGACAACGAAGGCCACGATGTGAAACAAGTAACATCCACAACTAAAATATACAGGGTAAGAGAATTCTTGTAATAGTTCATACAGTGCTGGTGGTGTGTGAGTTTTGGTAAATGCATCTGGTACAGTGAATGAAGAGTATTGACAACTCTGTGGAGCTATCTGTATTAATTAAAACTCCATCTTCCACCAAATCAAGGAAGTACCTTGAGTGTAGAAGTGGGTCTGATGTTTTTAGTCAAAACTCTGTAAAGTGTCTGTAAGATCCATACAGTATTTTTTCTGTGGTATGTATGTCAGGCATATATCACATACAGTGAGGTGTGATATTAAAACTTGAACTTATCTAGTTATTTGATAAATATTTCCTTATTTCTGATAATTAACCACACAAACCTATGCAGTTTAAAATCATTATACACCTCTCTTCTGTACACTTCCATGAAAACCTCAGTGACAAGCAAACCTCTTATCTTCTTGGTCTCCAAAAGGTGACAAATAGATGCATAGCTTTTGCTTAAAGCAAGAGATGTTACATCATTACTTTGACTGCATTTCATGATGGGCTTTTTTTTTTTTTTTTTGCCAGTATAGGAGAAGGTAGAATTTACCCCAGAACAGCAGAAACTTCTTGATTATATTATGGATTCATACAGTAAACAACAAATACCACAGGAGGTGTCAAAAAAACTAGTAAGTATATTGACAAATACGTTTTTGAAATACTGATAATGAAGCTGAGGATTACAAGGAAAAAATGTTTGTTATCAGCATAAGTAGATGTAGTAAGCAGAACAAACTGTGGGCTTACGGTTAAAGTATGCTGAAAGTGGGGCAGCATCTCTCCCATTCAGTCAACAGTCAGACCACATCTTTGTTTATCAAACTTAAATGTTAAGAAAAAGCTTTCAACTCTAGAATAAGACTTTTATGATCAAATTTAACCTTTGCTGATTGAAGCTTTGTTTTTGCTGTTTTCAGTATAGGCAGTGATTTGAATTTGACTTGCTGTCAAGCCTCCTTTCTATAAAGACATTAGCCTGGTAGCTTGAAAATATTTTCTAGAGTGAAAAACACTGTCTACTTCTAATGTTGCCTTCCAAAATACTTGGTTTTGGCAACTTTGGAGACAAATTACAGTGTTTGGTGGAACTCTTGCCTGGTTCAGTTTAACAGTTCTTGTAATTTTTGCTTTTAAATATGAAATGTCAGTGAAAATTAACAGATTTTGTTTGGTTTGATTTTTAACAGTTAAACGAGGAATTCAGTGCTGAAGGAAATTTTCTGATTTTAACAGAAATGGCTACCAGTCATGTGCAGGTCCTTGTGGAATTCACTAAAAAACTACCAGGTATATCCAGCCTGTTGGGGCTAATTTTGTTACTACAGCATTTACATGCCTTTCAGTTGCCTTTTGGCAATCGTTGTGTATATTGTGAAGACTATATAAAAATGCCTGCTCCTTCCACGACATTGTTTAGATACTGTGTAAAGAAAAGGTGCTTTGTGCTCAGAAGAATAATAATTGAACAATCCAAACTCTGCCACTCCATGATGTGGTACCCTTTAGCTTTCTACAAATTGCTCAGAGAACGGATTGGGTCTGTAGAGAGATTTAAATTTTATATCTTGCTGCAATGCCAAATAATCTGCCTCTAAAGTGCCACTAACACTTGCTAGACTCTACTTCATGCCCTTTGCTGCCTTTGTAGCAATGCCTCTGGGTTATACCATCCACTGAATTGTGAGTCCCACGCAAGAACTTTCTCTAGCTGGTGGCACCAATATTTATGGTCTTTGCATGGTGTGTTATGGACAAGTGCTGAAAATCTGAGTTTATTAGTATTTTTTAAACTTTCAAGTTGATGTTACCTCAAGAGTGAACTCTGGGCATATGGTAGAGGATGGTAACACTGAAAGCAGCGTGACAGTGAGAAAGACATGTAGAGAGCTCTGGTGGAAACGTGACAGAAGATATTATGGAACTGCATCAGGCTAGACAAAATTCTCACTACTGGTTGTGCTATACCACATTTTGCTTATCCTCTAAAAGTACCATGACCACTGAAACACATGTAATCCTCATAAACTTTGGCGAGGTTCAAATCTGTGTCGTTTTCTGAAGTCCAGGTTTCAATTTCTGCAGCACTTGGCAACCCTACTGACGTACTGACATCAGCAGCAGGGTCATGCAGATGTGTGACACCTCGCCACAGGAATTTCAGGACAGAAAGAAGTGGGAACTTTTTTTTTTGCTGTCTGACTTATCTCTAATGTCCCCTCAGGCTTCCAAACCCTTGATCATGAAGACCAGATTGCTTTGCTGAAGGGCTCAGCAGTAGAAGCCATGTTCCTCCGTTCAGCCGAGATCTTCAGCAGGAAACTTCCTTCGGGACATACTGTCCTTTTAGAAGAAAGAATTCGCAACAGTGGTGAGTATCTTGTTTAATGAGGGAAAAAACCCACCCCATTGGCCTTCTGTGTCAGTATTTGGCCCTTGGAAAGCTAGTAAGATTGTTCAGTAACATGGAGTCAGATTTACCTGAATTTTGTTCTTTATGTTAACTAGGAAAAATCTAACTCAGCCTTGTGTCTGAAGTTCATAAAGTAAAGGTTTCTTTATAAGTACATTGCAAGTATTATGAATAATGTTACATCAAATAAACCTAGCACGTCTCCAATGCTAAGCATGAAGGAATTACAAAGAAGAAATATTACCATTTCAAATTGTCCACATAAAGTATTGGCATTTATGCTTTCAAATGCAATCCCTGTAAGAAGAAAAGAAGAAAAAGATTTTAGGATGCTACTGGAGATGACTGAAGGCAAGCACCTATTCTAGGGTTGTTTTTGTAAAATTGAATCACACTGCACAAGGTGCATAGAAGAATTACAAATACAGCATGTTCTCAGTATGGTTTTTGCTTCTTAAGGTCCATCAAAAGCTCAGTGGCTCTGATAAATACCACTGGTTCTAGACATAGATCTTAATAATTATGTAGAGCCAAATGGAGCTAGATATCATTACTTCCTTAGTGCAGGCAAAGTTGTGTTTTGCATTATTATGCATTCTTTGTGCTCCACCAATGCAATACTGACGGTTCTGCCTTTTTCTGTATTGACCAGAAAGGTTTATCCACCCCTCAGCTATCAATCACTGAATATTCAAATGGATCAACAATTCTGAATAAGAGTCAGTCTACAGATTTTGGTTTCTGACTTTCCTTTTTAAGGATCAGAAGGAGAAGAGCCAGAAGAAAATGTAACCTCATTATTAGTCATGGAAATGAGTTTGAACTCAGCTCAGAAATTACTACTGATGTAAGCAAAATTAAGGCAATACTTACATATTTGATTCACTGAAAAAGTTTAAAAACTAGAGAATAATTCACTAGCTGAACATATGCATTTATTTTGGCTTAGCACACTCATTTCTAAATTTATAATATATAAAAGGTTTTTTTATATTTCTTTCATTTTGGTTGATTATAAGAGGTTGCTGTTTGATGGACTGGAAACAGTGACTTCCAGAGTGATATGAATAGCTTCCTGGTCCAGGATCTGCAGGCAGAGAATTATGCCAAGAAGGCTAGATATATTTCCTGGAAACTGTAATGAGTTGTCACAAATCCAAATGTCTTCATTAAGAGATTTCTTTTACTGGATTATAACCCACATTTTTGATAAAAATAGGTTTTAGAGAAATGAATCCATATGGCTACATGATTACCGAAAGCTTCCCTTCTCTAATCTGTACTGTGAGTATCAAGCTTCTTTGTTCAGGGTATTAACTGTTCATTAAAAAAACCCCAGAAGCAAGAAAGACTTTAATTCAGAACATTGCATAAAACATTATGTCATACCAATAATTTTTCCTTAGTCATAATGTAAAAATATTCTGTTAATTCTCTGCAACTATTTAATCCAGATGAGATGCAATATTGTTTTTTTGCAAGTTTGTACTTGACTTTGTGATAATACAACTGGCTGGAATATTATGTGGTATCCTGCCTTAGTATTATTTACCTGTCATGTCACAGATTTAAAAAATAGCATTTTGTGTAGAACAAAATTTCAAGACAAGTAACAATTTCAAATGTGGTATCTTTTATTCCAAAGGAAGATTTCCCACAATTCCCTTTTTTCTGTGGGGAAAAAAACTCCAAGGTAAACTAAAAGCAAATTCTTAGACCAAAAACCTGGGCTGAATAGTTTCAAAGAGATGAAACACAATAACTTCTTCAATTTGTTTTTGTATATATACACATGTGTGTCTTCTTGCTGTCGGAAGAAGCTTTATATAAAACATCTTCCCTCTAGCCAGGATCAAGTTGAAGATATAAGAGGAAATACTGATGTTAGAACTTCTCCCTTCCTGTATTACAGGAGGATAATGTATTATCCAGCTTACTGCTGCTGACTGTATTCTTTCCTTCTATTAATAGCCAGAATAAAGAATAAAATAACATTTCCCATATATTTTATTTCTCTACTTTGTGCAAATTCAAGCCTACTTTAAAAGAATTTCCTTTGCTGCATTTAATGGGGCTGTGACAATAAATAACAAAAGCAGCTTGTAAATCTTTGCATTTGTAGTTTAATTACTGCTACTGAACCTATTTAACATTTAAATAAATAAAACTTTGAAATATTTTTAAAATATCTACTACTGAAATAGCTTATTTTTGTGGCTTAAATCCTCATTATTTTCATGTGTCCAAGTTTAAACAAAATGAAAGAAATGCATCCAAATTCTTCTGTTATCACTGTTTACACGGACAACTTTCAATGTTATTTCAATAATATTTAATAGAAACGCTACTAAAAATAAAAACATTAGAAATGTTTAATATTAAAAATATTAAGTATTATGCAGTTCACACTCCTGCATGTCATAGGACTCAGCACCAGGGCTCTAGGTTTCATAGCAGCCTGTATCAAATGTGATATTAGGGTAGAAATGTAAGCAGTCTTTTCCAGTTTTAACCAGTAAGGACAAAAGCCACTAAAAGCTGCAGCTGCCCATTATCATCTTATAGACTGATGGAAGAGATAAGACTGGCCAGAAGTGATTAAACCCTTCTTTTTACATGTACCTTGCTGGAAAGCAAACAAACAAACAAACACACAAACAAAAAAGGCTAAATGCAGCAAACCGAGACCTACAAAGGCAATAGAGAACATCAGAAAAAAAATCAGTGATGGCTGAGTGGGAGTTTAGAAATCAAGTCTATAGGTAATAAATGAAAAAAATCATCAGTATTATTTATGGCGCCTAGTGAGGTCCTAAACATTGTCATGCCAGCAGCCATAAATTATTGCTGTTAGTCAGAATTTCTGTCTGTATATTTTTAGGTACAGACTAATGCCTGAGTATCACATAAGTTCTATTGTCAAGCTTTGATGCCTGTATCCATAAAATCAGGGAGGGTGGTGGTGATCCTGCCTAAAAGTCACAAGCTGTCCAGACTTCTGTCTCCTGCCACCATGTCCACTTTGAAGCTGCTCTCATCTATTAATATTTATGTCTTCTCCAGTCTGATTGTATGGAATGTCTGGGGGTTTTTTCTGATAAGGAAGTCAGAGATCTGGTGGTGATGACCTTTGAGCATTATCAGCATTCATTTTCATTCTCATGCTGATGAGGTGTATTTTTATTTCTTAGCTTGTGCATATTGCCCAAGTCCTGCTGCACCTCAGAGACTGCCTTTTTTTGTGCCCTGATGGTCTCTCTCCACAAAAGAATGAAAATTCTCGCATTAGCTGCTCCTGTGACTGAAATCCTCTCCTACGTGTTTGAATATTGAGACTTAATGAGAAATACAGACATTTTATTTAATGTTATTGGGATTTTGTGCCATTTATATCTTATTTGATGCTTCACTTTGAGTATACTATATTGTGATTGACTGATTCTATGAAGGGCTGACATCATAGTAATTTAATGCTTAGTGTTTTTCTGTTATTTTGAAAGTAAATTCTCCCCATTATTGAGCAGTACAGAATTTCTAAAAACCAGAGCTGAGATACAGATTTTTTTTTCTCTGTGAGCATTTGTAGTTTGTAAAGATACCAGGTTTCAGTGGTCGTGAAAAGACAGAGATTTTTATTTCATCATTTTATGCTACAGAGCAGTTCTAGGAATTTGAGTATTGGGAAATAAAATAATACATGATATTGACAGAAAGGGAAGAATCTGGACCCAAATTTTAAGTTGTCAGCAGGACATCTGACATTGTGAAATATGCTGTTGTCTTCCTGGATGGGTTACAGGTGCTGAAGTACACTCAGATCCAAGGGAACAAAAAAAAAGAAATCGACGCGCTTTCAAAGCATTGGCAAGAGGCCACCTTTTGCCATTGAATGTGGGATACAAAGTTCCCATTGATTTGGATAAGAGGCTCCTGCAACCAAAGGCAAAATTTGTTATTGGAACATGGATACCTAATAATTTCCATTGCCCTTGTCTTTTATTATTTGGAAATTAATACTGAGCAAGGGTGGTGTTTCAAAACCCCATCGTGCTGGCATTTGTGCAGAGAAACCAAATGGTTTTCACTGATGTGTCCAAAGTGTCCAACCCTCCAAATGGTCATGTGCAACCTCGTGGAAGGACACACATCATCCTGTGACTCAATGCAAAACTGGCTCGTGGCCCAAAACATTTAGAAATTTGGACCACTTTAAATTGCAAAATATGGGAAAGAGCTTTTCTGTTCACACACCTTTCCTGCACAATCTACCACACCGAGTCAGCCGGTGCTAGGTTCCTGAATTACAAATAAACATACTAAAATTATTTAAATCACATCTACAGAATAGATCTATACCCTACATATGAAGGCAAGAACAGATGTCAGGGACTCAATCTCTTTTCTTCTGCATAAGTGTGCTTCTTCAGGCCAAAAGCCTTTTTAGACTCTGCCTACAAAGACTAGCTCAAGGCAGTGCAGATGCTGCTGCTGTGTGCCAGAGCACATTTCCCTCCTGACTGCAGGCACTCAGGCCACTGCCAAAGGAGGGGATGTGGAAAGGTCATTTGCACCCTCCTTGCAGGTTTGGTTTGTTGTTTGGTTGATTGGGTTTTTTTGAACTAAGGTTTCTTTGCTTGCAATTATGATTGACAGAGGTCTTACAGATTGCTTTAAAGAAGATGGGAGTTTGCTACTTGGCTGTGAGCTCTGCTCGACAGAACTCACAAACTTAAATGCTAATTTAAATGCTAACTTGAATGCTAACTTCTCATTTAAGTTGGCCATTTATCCCCTACAAGATGATGGCAGACAGAAGACCATGTGCCCATGCCCATGCCTATGCCCATGCCCATGCCCATGTACAAGATGATGGCAGACAGAAGACCATGTGTCTTCTCTAGTGGCTAGATTTTCCCCTGTTTGGCACTCAGCGTCAGGGGGGGTGAATGTGGCCAGTGTTTAAAGGGTCACTGATGCATTTGAATAGCTCAGAAAGGAGAGCTAATAAGCAGCATGAAAAGCAATTCTGGTAGATGGAATAATGGGAAAGATAAAATGTAAGTTTGTGAGTAATTAGAATATTTTATTTGCATAAAGCAGCTACTAATAAACCCTTGGTTTCATATTCACTAACACCTCAATGTTTATCAAGACAGAAAGATCTCTATCTATATTAATAACACAGTGCTAGTTACTGTTAATTATTATTTACTATCAAGCTTTCTTCTTGCAAAAGATTAATTATTCAGTCTTACAAAACTGACAAAATAGACGAGAGAATGCTGTCTCAAAAAGCTGGCAATACTGACTTGATATCATAGTAAAAACATCTATTGCAGGATTACGTTAAACAGATAATTATTCATGGCCTGAAACTGCAAACCTGATAAAAGTATCAGTCACCTTTATAGAGAAATCATAGCAACAAAACTCTAAAAAAGGCAAGGTCTAAAGCAATGCTGTGTCTTGAACTAGAGATGGGGAAGAAATTGTGCAAGTAAGGGGTGTTGAATGAATAATCTTCATGGCTTTAAATCTGTTCTAGTTTGATGCTGCAAAGCTGCACTCAGTAAAGCTTCTATTTCCCACTGACTACACTTGGGTTTACAGCCAGACATGCATGAATGTAAAGAAATAATCAAATGACCTGCAGCATCTTCTGCAGGTGATAGAGTTGGGCTGGTGGTTAGGTAGGAATCTGGGTAACACAGAAAGATGCTCAATGACATATGAAGGATGAGCATGTTCTTATTGCCATAATGCTGCATGGAACAAGGGTTTTGAACCCTTTTTGAAATAAAGTTAGGAAGGAGGCACTATTAGCAGTGACCAGGAAGCTCTGCCTCCCTGACAACACTGTGCCGGGCCTTCATCTGACCTAAATAGAGAGGGTTAGGCAGAACTAAATTTTCTGTTCTCAATGAGGCCAGAAATATAATTTCATATATTAGATTCTTTTTTTCACTTTTGGGCTATAACTTGTAGTAATGACATTGGAAAAATCATGTAACTCATTTCTTCTCTAGCCTTTCCAGTTGCAAGCACCAAATCATCTTTAAGTCTTGTTCTGATAATCTGAATTGAAGTGACATCTCATACGGTAGCTAGGGGAAAAAAAATTAAGCACTACAAACATCTGTTTCCTCTGTTTCCTCCCTTTTTTTTTTTTTCTTTTTTTTCTTTTTTTCTTTTTTTTTTTTTTCTGTTGGAGCTTATTACATCCAAACTGAAGCGTTTACAATCACATTAGAAAACAGCCCCCTCTTGTGACAGAAAAGCAATTTGTGTAACGAGCATACAGGAAGAGGAATAACAGGGAAACTCCGGCATAGGTGGGATGACAGCAAAACTACTAACCAAGAAAAGATTCCATTATCCTAGTTTCAAAATTGCTCATTTTTCACGCTTTTTTTTTTTTTTTTTTTAAAATAATCGTCTGGTGATAGATATCAGTTTAAAGATTTCGAAGTCCTGCTCTAGTTAGTAAAAGTGGCAAATCACTTGCATTGCTGAAACACCCCTTTTTACTCCCTTTCATCTCTGCAGTTTTGTTTTAGTTCTCTGTTTGGAGTACACTAATGCAGAGTTGTCTTCAGTAATTTCATTTGCTTCTGCATCTATATTAATTTTTTGCTTCACCCATCCACACTTCAGTTTCTTCATACTAGCTTATAAGCTTTCCGAGGCAGGGATTGTTTTACTACATGCTTAGGCATTGTTTGGACCACTGAGGACCTGAATTTGTAATTCCACATCCTGTTTGCCAGCACTGTTTTCATCCCACTTCTGCTACATTGACAACAGGGTTTGAGGAGTTTGGGGTCACCAAAAGCAATGAATTCGTCCAGCTGAAGGCTAACCTGACTTTTGGGGGAAAAAAAAGAGAGAGAGAAAAATCAAATTATGAATATGAATATGAGAAACAAAGGATGAGAGTCTTAGTCACAGTCCATTTCTTGTTTCCTGTCAAGACAATTGTGCCCAGTGGCACAACACCTTGCACAGAGACTTCTAAAACCAGCAAGTTTGTCGTGGACTTTTGTCATGTTGTTGCTGAGCTACTAATTTCCATGAAAGGAATTCATTTGCTCTGCTTTAGGGCCCAGCTTTTTACTATTTTTTTGTTTCTAGTTTCATGCAAACTTTAAGACTTTGGTGTGCCATATGTGCTACTTACATATTATAAGGAACCTCAGCATTTAAAACCACCTGAGAGATAGACAGGTGGTTCCCCAAAAGTTAGCAATAACAAGTATTCAAAATTTTAAGTAGTTAACGCTGATGACTAACAACATAAACCTCGCAGCACATTAGCTGAAATGACTAGTGTTTGCTCTGCATGAAGCTCCAGCTGTGTTACTAACTAATACAGGACGAGCTGACCTGCATATATTATATCTGCTTAATAGACTTAGACTCAGTAGTATTGAACATTACAAAAACAAGATTTGTGGCTTGTAATCCGAAGTGAACACAGGTTGCTCCTGTCATGTGTTTAAACGCGTGACTCAGCCATAAAGTAAACCACACCCTGCAAGACCATTCTTTCACTGTTGAGACACATAACTACTCCACTGCTTGAAGAAAATTCACTGTCACAGCAAAATGTGACTCTCTCATAGTTAAGTGACTTCATGTTTCCTTCCTCTGAGTTCCACCTGCTGAGTTTCAGTTTGACTGTCCCCTACTGGAGGCACTCCAAACCTCACCAGTCCTGGACTTCAGCTTTGTGCTGTACACAACACTCCAAACAGCATTATTTCATGTGGTTTCCAAACCAAGTTATAAAGATTTCTGCTAGAACAGCTCAAAATTAAATCTACAAGAGATCCTATGGCCCTCATCTGTGGGAGCAGAGGAGGCTTCCATCCTTTCAACCACGGAACGCCAAAAGGATCTTGCTGCAGAGCCACTGGTTTGGATGTCCACGCACTATTGCAAGCAGCCGCTGTCAATAGTGTAGTGTCTGCCCCGAGTGACTCACACATCATTTTAAAATAGAGTAATTTTGATGTCACAGGACTTACTTCTCTTTTATGCCAAAGAGCCAGATGGAGTACATCTGTAATTTAAGGCTAACTAAGAACATTGTGACCTGATGACAAAGTCAGCAAGAAGAAGCCCCGTTGGCAAGCCTTAGTTTGGAAACCCCAAAGGCTCTCCCTGATGGTGAGAGAATCACATGATCCTATCCTTAAATAGGCCTGGATTTTAACTATTTTTGGCTCTGTATTTTATAATACATTATTTTATTCTTTAAAGTAGTAGTAGTTGCAAGCAAGTTGATCTTGGACTACGCGTAATCCTAGACCTAACTAAAGTTTCAGGCTACAGTAAAAGGAGTAATTAAGTACCTTTATGAGACAACTGAAGGAAATGCCCTAGGCAGTTGGCTATAGAGTTGGGCTGGAATTAAACCACATGCCCTGAGAGGTTTCCCTATAACTAATGCAAAGACAGGGACTGCTTCACAAAAAGGATTATCAGCAGACAACGAGGAAACCACATATGAGACTTGTACTGAAGAGCCAGATGGACAAACCTGCAGAGTAAAATGAATTGTTTGAAAGAAAGGCTTTGAAACCATGCAAAAAGAAATTGCCAGTGCTTGCCTCTGTCTAGTTTGCTCAGGTAAACAAGGATGTGCTTGCACTTTTGTAACTAATTATCTTGCATCATGATTTTTGCAGTAGATTTCCCCCACCAAGACAGTCAATATGAAATATGAAATAATTGCTGTGTAGCAATAAACCAGAGTGCTTCAATAATTAAGACATACTATAACTATTTTTCCCTCTCACAGGTATCTCGGATGAATTCATAACTCCCATGTTTAATTTTTATAAAAGCATTGGAGAGCTGAAGATGACACAGGAAGAATATGCACTGCTCACAGCCATAGTTATCCTGTCTCCAGGTAAATTTTCATCCAAAATGAAATATTAATGGTTTTGCAAAGAAAGCATGAGGACCATAACATGAGATTTGTAAAAACTTACATTGTACATGGAGTAAGTGTGCGTACATGCTCATTCTGTATATTTAGTTGTTAAACCAGAACACAAGCACACAAATACAAACTCCAAATATCCTGCTACACCATTTGGTTTTGCATACAAGGAAAAGACTGCTTACATAACCTGTTTAAAAAATTGCTGGTATCTCCTCCCTGCTTAGCACAACAGGCTTGTTCCTTCAAAAAATCCCAGATGTGGCTACATGCTCATCACCAATGACCATTGTGGAATGACACATTTTTTAGAGGGAAATTGGGAAACTCTATAACTTAGACTTGAGGATGGCAATGGAAGTCTTCAGCCATTATTGGACAAACACCAGGTGCCAAGACTAGGACAGCAGCAAGTTGCCCTCTTGACTATTAAAGTGTCAAGAACAGACCTTTCAGCAATGTTGGCATAATAGCATCTCAGCCCTGATTACAGGCTTTGCAGTAAAATCAAATTGTTAACAACACGAAATTAACCACCTCTACCTATAAAACATGGAGAAATTGTATAGTGCCTCAAGCAAACTGACTGTCATAGGAATGGGAATAGAGAAGCCTGATGCTTCAGGATAAATGACAGACACTGAGGTTTCCAAATCAGGTTTCATGAAAGATGGGAAGGTGAAGCATTTCCATCACTCTTTGAGTCATTGTGTTTCAGGAAATTTTTTTTACACCAAAAATACCATCCTCCTCTTTTCCTCCCAATCCAAGTATCCAATCACATGCTTCTGTATGAATAAAATAAATAGACAAGTATTTTCTAACAAAGGAATTTAATCTGAGGATGAAGATATTTACTTTCGCCCTGGTGACCTGCTTGTACACTCTTCTTTACTGGCTAAATTCCCCAGGAGTACTACACCTCCAAGAACTTAAGGTGTTGCTCAGTTTTTGCAATGCATTGCACGATGTATTCTGGTGCAGAAATGCATGGGGAGATGATGATAGAATTCCAGAGAAACACTGCAGAGTTAAAACACTTTAGCTTTTAAGACGGTTAAAAGTTTTCTCTAGCTAGAAATTGTAAGCATACATGAAAACCCAAAAGCACAAATCCAGTGTTAAACATTTTTATTTCATCTTAATTTGAAAATAAATACTCTTTGTAGGTGGGAAGATCAGTGACCAGTGTAAATATTTGAATATTTTTACATTAACTTCTCAGTGTAAATAACTGCAATATATCAGAGCATGTATTTGCTAATTACTTCTTTTCTTTAAAACCATAACCAGACCGACAGTACATAAAGGACAGAGATTCTGTGGAAAGGCTTCAAGAACCACTGCTGGATATTCTACAAAAAGTCTGCAAACTTTACCACCCAGACAACCCTCAACACTTTGCATGTCTTCTGGGTCGTCTCACAGAATTACGGACATTTAACCATCATCACGCAGAGATGCTGATGTCATGGAGAGTGAATGATCACAAATTCACACCTCTTCTCTGTGAGATCTGGGATGTGCAGTGATGGATACTTTTGTATTTTATTTTAGGAGAAATATCTTTTTAAAGGACCATACAGCATTTATTTTCATAGAAAAGTATCCCATGGTGTATTATATTTTCTTTATTGCATTTTTATAGAAACATGCCATGGATTCATAAAAGTAATTTTATTCACTATGCACAGAATATTGTATAGCTATCAGATCCTCACACCTGAGTACAACTTTTTTTCTGTATTTATGCTCTCTGATCAGAAAGAGCCCACCAGCCCTTCAGAGGAACCCGATTATTTCCTGCTGCAATTGAGCTGATTGCAGTTACAGTTCCTCTGTAAGGAAATGAGGAAATACAAGTTTCCATTCACATTTTTTCACTGCAGTGTTTTTTTGTGCTTTACCTCTGCTAAAGAATATATTCCAGATAGCTACGGTAATAAACAAGATGAAATGGTTAACGACACAGTCATTTGCTGTCCAACTGTGAAATGTGTTCATGTAAGGCATGCAAGACGTTATTTCTCCACAAGACGAAAAATTATGTAATGGAGAAAAACCACACACACGCAACAACTCTTTTCATGATATAACATGTAACATCATTTGCATTATTATTCCAAAGTAAAAATTACAGAGTATCTCTACTTTGTGAAAGCGCGTCACAGGTTATTCTGCTTTCTGACTTTGCTGGTGCTCAATGGCTCTGAAAAACACCCTCAGCAGCACCCCTGGAACAGGTAAGGGCGTGTGGATGCTGAGCGCGGCGGGGCGGATGCACGGCGGAGGAGATGCACGGCGGAGGATTTCCTGGTGCCGGCTCCGCTCCCAGCACAGCGGCGGCAGCGATGAGCGCTGGGCGGCAGAAGGCTCCGGGGCAGAACGCCGTGCCAAGGACCCCTCCGGCTCTCAGCTCCCGGCGGTGCGGGCGGGATGTCCCATCCCGCGAGCGGTGTCCCAGCCCGGAGCGGTGTCCCAGCCCGCGGGTGATGTCCCAGCCCGGAGCGGTGTCCCAGCGCGGAGAGGTGTCCCAGCCCGGGGCGGTGGCCCAGAGTAGTGTTCTAGCCCGAAGCGGTGTCCCAGCCCGGAGTCCCGGCCCGGAGCTATGCCATAGCCCGGAGCAATGGCCCGGAGCGGTGTCCTCTCCTGGAGCGATGTCCCGGCCCGGTGTCCCGAAGCGGTGTCCCGGGTGATGTCCCGAAGCGGTGTCCCAGCTCGGTGTCCCGGCCCGGTGTCCCGGGTGATGTCCCGGGTGATGTCCCGGCCCGGCGTCCCGGAGCGTTGTCCCAGCCCGGTATCCCGGGTGATGTCCCGGCCCGGCGTCCCGGCCCGGTGTCCCAGACCGGTGTCCCGGCCGGGGCGCTGCCCGGCCCCAGGCCAGGTGCAGCGGCCCAGCCCCGCCTCCCGGCGCCCATTGGCGCTTTCGAAAGGAGCGGCCGGCGCGGCGGCGCCTCATGAGCCGTGAGGGCAGCGCGGCTCCGGCACGGCCGTGGCACGGCACAGGACGGCACGGCCCGGCACGGCACAGGCCACCACGGCCCGCACCACGGGACAGGACGGCGCGGCAGAGCGGTGGGTGTGAGGGCAGCCCGCCCCGGGGGTGGCGGTACCCCCGGCCCCGCTCGCCTCGGTGCCTCGGGCGCGCAGCTCGGCGGCGGCGGCGCTCGGCGAGTCCGCAGGGGCAGCGCTGGGAAGGCGCTGAGCGCTCCCCGTGTCGGGGAGCCCCGGGCAGAGCCCGCTGTCGGGCTGAGCCGGTCGCTGGGACCGGCCCGGCCACCCGTCCGGCGGCAGAAGTTCCCATCCGGCGTTTCTGTCACGGACGTCGGAAGGGAAGTGACTCGAAACTTACCCTGGGGAAGGGCGAGGGGAGAGTTTTTGCATAGCAGCCTTCAAAGCAGTCTCTCCTGTGCCGTACGCAGGCGTTTGAGGATGCAGTACTGTTTCTGTAGGAAGTTTGCCCCGGTGCTCTTGGCTAAAACGCTCACTCATACTGCTTAACAAGCCGAAAAGCGTCTGGCTCCTTTCAAAAGCTGGCCGTGTTCCTGGGATGCTGTGTGTCACCTTTGGCATGGTATCAGACCAAGACATGGGAAAAATGCGTGTGTTCCTTCAGGAGCTATAACGCCTAACTGGCCTAGGCATTTGAAATGGTACTGGGTGGATCATTCAGAGTAAGACACGATTTTATATTTAAGTCACAGTAAACTCCTCCTGACTGTGGATAGCCAGCAGCCTGCTGAATGGGCATCGATGGATGCTCCCCTGCATGTTGCTTTGCTGAAAGAAATGTGGGATGGAAACGGGAGGCAGAGGAGAGCTTGCCTGTGAATGTGAGTGAGCAGCTGGGGTGGTGTGTCTGGTGTTGAGCAGCCTCTGCCCAAACTGGATGCTCCTGTGGGAAAGCTGCCGTCTGCACGTCTCCTGCGGAGATGCCAGCTGTTGAGACCAAGTGCTCCTCCCTGATTTCGAGTGGGTTTCTCTGCCCTGACAGGTGTATCCAGGGCCTCTGTTGCCACTTGGAAGGGGAGAGTGTGCTCACTACCTCTGCTTGTGCACACTTCATGGAGGGGTGTGGAAAGTCTCTGAGGAGAGCAGTCAGCGTGCCTTAATATAAGGAGTTGGTTGCCACCTTAAAGCCCATCACCTCGGACTGACTAGTCTGGTTCTTTCTCTTTTGTGCCTCTGAGGCCTCTCCAGGGAGGCAGCGCTCCTGCTGACTCAGTAACGCAATAAAAAGGCTCTGTAATTGCTGTAGTGATGGAGTAGCGCTCCATTCAGTGGATGTCTGTTGTGCCTACCCCTTTCCTTCTGCATGTTAGTATATGTGTCCCTAAAAAAATCTTGACTATCCTGTAGTAGGTTTCAACAGATACTGACATGACAGCTTCTTTCATTTCAGTGTGTTTATAAACATGGGTTTCAGTGGGTACTGTCAAGACTAATCTAGCTGCTCCAGGTTAGACTGTTGTGACTGCCTTTGGGTGTTGATGGAATAGATGATGTTATACATCCTAAATATAGGGTGCAAATGTAAAACTGTTTCTACCCAAGTTTTTTTTAATGAGCCTGTTAGGCAAAGACATTTTAATGAGCCTGTAAATCTCTTTAGGTTCCACTTAAGCTGGGTCAGTGGCTGCTTCATCAATCTTTTAGCGATCTGTAGGGTTGTGGAGTTTGTTTGTTTGTTGATTTGTAAACTGTTCAGTCAAGTAAAATGGGACTTGGACTCGGTTTGTCTTGTGCCGCAGAATGGGTTGTAATTAGTGTAGCATGTCTTGCTGGTTGGGCCCTAGTGGGTGATCTATAAATCCTGATACAACTGATACTAGGCAGGCTATCTCATGTGGCATCTAAGAGCATGTGTTAACACCCTGAAGTATTTGTGTAAAGTGCTTTAGTATTTGCTGACTCTGCCATTTCTCAGATTGTCTCAGTGCAGAGTGCTGGGCATCTTTGGGGAGAGCAGAGGCAAACTGTGGTCTCACAAGGCTGTGTGGGTCATGTCCAGGGTGTGTCTGCACCCCTTCTCCTGAAGAATGCCTGCCCCTATGCCACATGTCAATAGATAGGTATGTTTTTCTCATTTCTTACCTGGTGTTGATCCATAGCTCTAGTCCTTCACTGGAGGTTTGTCACTCAGCCAGCCAAAGGCAGTTCTTGCCTCTCCTGATGGTATATCATTTGAGGTTGACCACCTGTCTCCCAGTAAATTAGTGTCTCTGTATTGATCTGGCTGTAAAGCGTGGCTAGGTGACATCTCCTCTCCTTCCATCCCACAGAGCCATTGGCAGCAGAAGTACCAGCAGACATGTGGTGTTTTCTGGGAATGGGATTGGTGGTGGGGGACCTCTGTGCCTGCTGAGCTTGGAACTGGACTGGTTGCCCCCTGGCTGGGAAATGCTTGCAAGTTCCTGGTGTTTTCCCTGTTCTGAGGGGTGAAGGGAGGGGAAAATGGGGAGGAAACAACACCAGAAAGAGTAAGAGGAAGCAGAAGGATTATTAAAAGAAAAGCTTCTGCTGTCATGGGCTCATTCAGTCTTTTGTCTCGAGGGACCTTGAAGGTATCAACTGCCTGGGAATGAGAATGGCATGGCCTGAAACTATGTGGGGGACATGTTACAGTATACTTTTATTCTAAGGTCTTTTCTTTCACAAACTTCAGTGCCTGAGCACCAAATGCCTGTTGAAAGAAGGCGGTATGATAAAAGGGGCATGTGTAGAAACTGAGACAGTCCTAGCTGGAGCTGCCAAAATTCAGTATCAAATACTTACTTTCATTCATTATGTACAGCTTTTAGATGCAGGGAACCCAACTGGTTTTAGAAGTCAGATTTGGTTATGACTCTGCATGATACTGCAGTATTCACCTCACCACAGCCCCTTCTGCACATTTGCAGGCTGGCTACTTGAAGGTGGCAGATCTGGATCTTCTCATCCTGTGCCTCTTGCAGTAAGTGATAAGGCTACAATAATCTGTATTCCCTGCAATCTCTGAGCTGAGCTGAGCTGTTTGGCATCTGAAAATGGATGATTGTTACTGTATTACTTTTCCAACTCAAAATTCATGCACTGTGGCCTGCATCATCAGAGGGGCTTTTTGTTAAGTGTTTTTCAGATGCCCTGATAATAAGTGGAGCTGCTTGACTTTCTAGGGAACTCTGACATATGGACTTACAAAATATCTTGTTTTAGAAGAGCAGGCCCTTGAAGTTCAAGTGCCACAATTTTCCTCATCTCTTTTTTCTCTTTTTTTTTGGCAAGAGTAGTTTTTGTTAGGCATGCCCCAAAACTGCAGATGCTGAGCATTCCTGTGATAGCTGCAGTGTGAATATTTTGCTTTGTTCCTGTTTTGAGTGCTCCCTGTGAATTAGGCTGCCTTTTGTTTTCCCTTGGCAGTTAATATGCCAGAGCTCTTGTTAGCCTATATGGAGCTCCTTATTTTAATGAGACCAACTTCTCTGCTGGCTGTTCTGCTGTTGTTTTGTTTAATTTTTTTTAATCAATGAAGCCTCTTACTGAGCTTCTTTTAGGACAATAGCTTTCTTATGCCAAAGGAAAATGTATTCACTTGGACAAAGCTGTGGGAAGCATAACATGCTCATTAGTAATGCTTGGTATCTACCCTTCCCTTCCCTTGTTCATTCATAGAAGGAAAAATGACATCAAGGAGAGGATGTCTTTTCTTCCTTTTTTTTTTTTTTCTTCCCTAGAAATAAAAGGAAGGGGAAAGATATCACTTGGAGTGTCTCTGATAAGGTCTGAAAAGTGCTAGCAGTCCTGGTACAAGGAAGTGGCTTCACCTGAAACCAAACAGGTTGCTTGTTTGCCAGTCATAGAGGTAAGTTGTTTGAAATGTCTGATGTATGTGGTCCTCTGTAGTGTGTGAGGTTTAAGGCAGTGGGAAGGAACAAGGGGGGAAAAAATGACACCATTCTGCGTCCTATGTAGGATGAAGGGGTGAGAATTTTTACAAGAATTGTGTGTTCTGTGATGGGCTAGTCAGCTTTTTGTCACAGGAAGGCCAGGTTGTGCAGGAGAGAAGAATGCTATTTACACACAAAGCTTAACTATCTGGGACAGGAGAGGGAAGTTGCTTATTTTTAAATGAAAACAGGTGAGTTAAAAATGTTTGATAATATCTGCAATCCGGTTGTCAGTTTAATCAGTAAGGTGAAATTTTGTTGTAGCTATTAAATAACAGAGCAAGTAAGTAGTTTTGAACAGGCTTCAAGACACAGATAGGAAATTTTTGATGTTATAAAGTACCACTGTGGAAAATTACTATGGAGAAATACCTCCTGTACATGTGCATGCAGCTACCCTGGCAGTGCTGCACATCTCTAGACCTGGAGCCTCCAGGGAAAGACTTACTAATCCTCTGCCCAGTGTGCTGGATTTTCCCATGGTTGAAAGCATTGCTGGAAAACAGTTTTGGCTTTAGGAGAGAAAGCATTGACCAGATTGTCTCTAAAACTTTCCTTAAGATTCATTTTGCCAGGGAATTGTCCTGATAACTGTATTGCTGCAGTAGTTCTCAGCATTCTGTTGAAAACTTAGGAGTATGCCAAGGAGGAGTATGCTGCCTGCAAAGTCACAGTCCCAACTGAGATTAATAAAAACAATGATTTCTCTCATATATCTATGCAAGAACTCACTGATCTTTAAGGTCCCTTCCAACCTACACGATTCTATGATTCTGTAAGAGATAATCTTATTCTTCAAAATTATTTCTTTGCTTTAGGGTTTTCTTGATGTTCCAAGTATTGAATGTAAACTCAGGATGCACATATCTGTCTGCACACATCTACAAGATACACTTGTGATAAGTTAGAAGGAAAAATCAGTGCCAACAGTGTTAAATCCAAGAATGGTTTGAAGTATGTGTATTCTGCCAAAATAAATGCCATACAGCTCCTAAAAATCTTGCCAACTTTGGAGTATTGTTCATGCATGCAAAGTTAGTTGCTACTTTGTGTTGTAATAACTGCACTTTTATCTAAGGGCAGGGAACTGAAGTTCTCTGAATACTGGATCAAAACCTTAGCTATGAAGTTACTTCCCTCTTTCCCCTTTCCTTCCTATTAGAATCATTCTTTCCAAAACAGCACTGATGAGGTTTTTCTTGGGATTTCATGGAAGCAGGGGAGACTGTATTAAAAATCTCTTATTTTTCCCCAGGAGGAGAAACTAATGTAAATGCAGGTGACCATGCAGAATGCAGTTCAGGTAAATGCCTTTTGAAGTGTTTATTATATATGTATACAGGATTCAATTTTTTTAATGCAGAATTCTACTCTGAAGCAGACAAAATATTAGATTACCCAGTTACCTCTAATTAAAAAAAAAGTAATAATTCTCACTTTTCACAAGGAGTAACGTGACAAGATGGATAACCCACTGTTACTATCAGATAGGTGACCCTTTCACTTCTTAGTGCTGTTACCTAAGAAGATTTTGAAGTCAAAGGCTGAGATTATTGAAAGATTTCCATGATGATTAAGAAGTGTTGTTTTTAAAAAAACTTATATTCTAGTTACTCACTTAAGTATAAATGTGCAAATGTGTTTTATGTACACCCTGAATGGAAGGAAAATAGTTAAGAATACCAAAAGGACTCTATCTTTGGAAATTTTTCTACATGAAATTTCAGTGGCTCTTTTCTTGAAATGTAAGTTACCTCTCATTTTGAAAATACGCAGTCCTGAAGAGGAATGCCAAGTATTTGTGTTCAAGAAATGTGCTATGTTCTTGTGTGGAAATGTTTCCTCTTTTAATGTCATAGTTTTTAATGATTAAAGCCCAAAATGCCTCTGAAATATTTGATCAAGAAATCAGTGGTCTATAGTAAATTATATGATAAACTGCAGATTTCATTACTTAAATTGTGCTAAGCTGAAAAAACCCCAAAGCATTTAATGCATGTTCTTTCTTCTATATTCAAGGAGGTATGTAATTTTAAATGCAAAGGATTCTAGAGAATGAATGCAGTAGTATTTTGTCTCAGGAGTTACTAACAAGAGCAGCACCATTCAATTGTTGTGTTGGTTTGCTGCATCTATCCAAAGGGAAAACGAACACTTACTCTTTGAATAATAGTTTTTCAGTGTAATTCAGAACCACAAGTTTCTGTCATCTGACTGCAAATACTAGAGCTTCCTGTCTTCAGCTCACTGAAATGCTCTGCAGGTGTGGTTTGGAGATGACCTTCCCTTGAGTCCCCGAAGTCCTCTGACCCCCAGGCATGGGCCGGGGCTGGCAGATGTGTGCCTGTATGACCAGTGGATATCTGTGCGCCATGAAGCAACTTTGGTGCCCATGCAAGAAGATCTCTCAATTTGGCTCTCTGGCTTGCTGGGTGAGCTTAAAAAATTGTCTAATGAATATAAAAGCGCTTGCCAATATTCTAGTCAATGCTGACACTTAGTGTCTAATAGAACTATTAAGATCTGTTGTATTTGAGTTTGAGTGGCTGGGAGAATTGCATTAAAATGCATGCTTTGATTTCAGTTTAATTTACTGCCATCTCTTAAGGACTGCATAATTAAAAATTCTAATTTATAGTTCTGAATCTTGTTAGTCTAATTAAAATCTAATTAAATGAATATTTGATTTTATTTCACTTATATATTTCTACTAATTTTCAGTCTTTAACACTGGAATGTTTGAGTTGCCTCTAAGTTCATATGAAACCTCTTTACCTTCTGTGGAGTAACTCTAATACTGACCTTCTTTTTCTTAAAGGAATGGAAGTCAAAGCAGAACAGCTGCTAGAAGAACTTGATAATGGTGTACTGCTTTGCCAATTGGTTGGTGTTCTTCAAAACACAGTTAAAAAAAGTTGTGGCACAAATAACTTAAGGGTGAGTCGTATGATTTTCAAAATACATATTTGAAGTCCTAAATTTTAGGTAGTAATTATAGGGAAAGCGGGTGACTGAGGCTTCCCAAAGAAGTGTTTTGTATGCTGTGTATCCAGAGACTGATTAACAACAAAGTGGCTTTATAGATGGATAAACTCATGCAAAAAATTACTTGCTTTGTTAATCTCATCCTAAAGTCCTCACTAGGTTTTTAGCTTGATTTCAGTAGAAGTCTTGCCAGGGGAAGATCTAGTCCAAGTCTGGAGTCTGTTCCCCTGACATCAGTGTGGGTTGTTAACAAGCTATCCATTGGCACTTGGCAGTATATTTTATGCCAGAAAGTGGAGGCTGAACTCAAGTGTGCAGGTCAGCCATAGAAATACCCAAACCTGGAGATGAGCTTCAGTGTTTTCATTGAGAACCAATGTTTAGTTGAAATGTGAATCTCAAGCAAGTCTCTGTTACTTTGGAGTGCCAAGGCTGCAGAGCTAAGGATTGTTTACTCCGTGACTGTTCACAATGATAAGGTAGAATGCCTTCTATATTAGTGTAGCTTTTTTGATAGAATATGTAGTGGGTTGGACACAAATAGTTACAACTATTTCTTGTACTCTGAATTTAGGGTGAATTTTCCTTTGCAAATATACATTGAAATTTGTTGGCAATGTTGATGTGCACAATGTACTCTTTGTTTTCTTCCCTTGCCAGAATTTTCCTATGAGAAAAGTTCCATGTAAGAAGGATGCTCCATCAGGATCTTTTTTTGCCAGAGACAATACAGCTAACTTTCTTAACTGGTGTAGAGCCATTGGAGTTGATGAGACTTACCTCTTTGAATCTGAAGGTTTAGGTAACTCTTTTTGTAAGATTGTCTTTGATCTGTGTGTGGATAATTACCTGGTCAGGGAGGTGCCTTGTGTGTAGACTTTGAACTTTTTCTCTTGACTCTGCATGTCTTGTGTAAGCTATTAATTCTTGTATTTATTTTGAGGCAGTGTCCAAGTAAAAGCCTTGGAAAATCAGTTCAGTGACTGCTCTAGCTTGCATGAGGCTTCTGAAACTCTGAAAGTTGCTGTGTGGGATGAAGCGGTGACTGAGAGCTGTGCAACAAAATTTCATGTTTTTCTTCAGTAAAAGAACCACTGAGAAACAGAGGAGCAAAGTGTGGTTTTGCTTTGCATGTGTGGGAAGACCACAGGGCCATGGAGTCAACTCACAATGAGATCTTTTATTTGGTAGTAGAGCTTGTTCTTGTTGCAGAAAGCCCTCAGAATAATGCATTCGTGGTGGTTAAATTTGGTAACGACATCAGGGCGTTGTGTCTGAAATGGCAACAGCCTGTCAGTAATTAACATTTGCTTCAGGACACACTTAACATGACACTAAACCACTTGTATTTTCCCATTTAATAAGATAGTTATAAAAATAAATATTGCCAACTGTGAGTATGGCTACCCCAGTGCACAATTGGTGCTGTATAGCAAACAGCTTCTAGACTGATACAGTTGGAATAAAATTATTTTGACTGCTAGTTAAGAGGATTGTACTTCCATCCCATTATAAATAAGGAAATGCTTTTCTACCAGCTATTATGCCAACAAAAATTAATTAATGCAAAACTTTCTGTGGCAAGCCAAGTACTGTTTTTTGTTGTTAGACTTTTTTTTTAATAAGCAAGATATATGCCTGTCAGCAGAATAGCAAAAAATTGAGAAGTACCTTTGTTTTCAGTAGTCAAATCAATTTGTCACAATATTTACTTGATTTTGAAGTCTTTGTGCTATTAAATGCTATTTACATGCTGGTTAGACTGCCTGAGCATCTCTACTGGATAAGTCATCTTTTAAAATAGTTGAGAAAACATTATCATTTGCATCTGTCTCATTTTGATTAACGAGTGAGTGTATCTTCTTTCAGTGCCAGGAAATACAGATGAGTAGAACTGAGCTACAAGTATATTTTAATTTTTTTTCTCCAGTTCCTTGTATGAATTGTATTGCTTAAACATATTAGTTCCTGTAAGTGGACAGGTAACCAGAACCTGTTCAGCTTCCCTGAGATAAGCAGACAGGATTTACTTGTGCTGTGGCTTTCACTCAGAGCAGAGAAGTGTTTTGAAGTCTGATTGTAACTCTTGACACAAGCTTGCCTTATGGCATAAATATCTTCTGTGAGGCTTTTTTGGCAGTTGAAATGAGCAGACTTGCACCCTCCTAGATGAAACATTCTTTCCACTGACGTTTCCTTATCAGACTTTCAAGCCATTCTTTATGAATGAAATAGGGGAAGGATAAGTTGACAATTGTCTTTTTCCCATCAGGTACATATAGCAACACCTCCTGAAAAATGTAGATGACTGGGAAGGAAATAAATTGAGACCCTCGTGAGACAGCAGAAAGGAAGAGCAGGCATTGAGGGATGCCCTTTGACATCAAGTCAAAACAAATGTCTTGATCTCTGCTAGGGGTATATTTGGATTTTTCTCCTTTGGGTTCAGGCAAATTAAAACACTTGTCTTTCAGCTAGCAAATACGCGCACACACATACGGAGAAATTAATAGACTTCTAGTACCTTTTAGATTGTGGCTGTGTAAACTTTGTATTCTTGGTTTACCCTTTTTAATCAGATCTTTTAAAAAGCAGATTTACAAACTGGAGTAGATGATGTAAACAAGAAAATCTGACTTCATACTTGGCTTATACTTTAGGAAACACATTCAAAGCAAAGGCATTTTTAAATATCAAATTGAACATCAGAAATATGCTGGATTTCATCTGTAAATACAGAGCTGTAACTTTTGAAGTGATGATAAGAAAAAATATCTGTTGCTTACTGAACTGGTAACAGTCACCCAGATTCTTCTTTCACAGCCTAGCTGTGTCTGTAGGCATGAGCATGAACAGATGGATATATTTTCCTATTTGTAGTTGTTAAATGGTTTTCATCTTTAAGACTGTGATATTGCATTTGGGGATAGAGAAGGGGAAGTTATTCACATCTTTCTTTCCTGTTCTCATCAAGAAGGAAGATCATAAAACATATTTCTCTTAGGAGGAAGAGAAGAGTTTGGTTTCAGGAGTGCCAGGATGGGTTTAAAGCCTTTACGGAATAGAAAATTAGAGTTGTAAAGCAAGTAGTGATTTATCAATGATAATGGACCTTGCCTCTGGGTAGGATGATGGGAAATTTATAGTCGTGGATACCTTATCTTCCCCTCTCTTCGAAGTACCTAATTGCATAGGCCTCCTGCAATAAATATGAACTGTAACTCCTCTCTATTCTCTTCTATTTAAGTGTTGCACAAGGAGCCAAGACAAGTGTATCTTTGTCTGCTGGAAATTGGGCGCATTGTGTCTGGGTAAGTGATCCACACGTGCTCCTAACAAGAAATTGGAGGACACACCCTACTCAGTAAAAGCTAAGACCAAGTTAATACATTATCTGCAGTCATTAAGTGCAATGCAGTGGATGTTAAAAGTCTGAGTGTCAAAAAGCAATGAGTGGCTTTTCTAGGACCATCATACAATATCAGCATTGTTTCAAATATTTATCAGACTCTTTCCATGGAGAGGTGCTGTTCCCTGCTGCTTTCTATAGCATATGTTTGAATTATACACTCAGCTTATAGATATGTGTACCTCTTGGAAGAACTCACTGAGCATTAAATACAATTTTAAGAGTTTAAATTTTTCAGCTTTTTGGAAGGTAGCTCTTTATTCTCTAAATTCAGACATTTTCATTTATTTCCAGTGCAGAGTCTGGAAGCTTTAAGACAGTCTGTCTAAATTGGATGTGATCTCAATTGTATAATTTTGGCAGTATTTTTACTGCATCCTCTGGTTATGCCAAAGCCCCCTTAGGAAGGGCTTCTGCTACAAACTGAGAGATGCTCCTTCTTTTTGGATTATCAAGGCGATTACCCCTCTGGCTGATTCAGATGTCCCTTTCTGTCAAGCCACTTACAATTTTGCATGTTTGCTTTTATCAGTTTATTTTAGTTTTCTTTAGTAAGTTAGTAATTAAACTCTCTACTTTGGTATTTCAGGTATGGAGTTGAACCTCCTGTGCTTGTAAAACTAGAGAAGGAAATTGAGCTAGAAGAAACCCTGCTGATGACCTCTGGGCCACCATCACCTATTAGCACACCAAAGTCATGTTGTCACCATGGGGAACTACACGAGGCAGTAAGTGCTACTTGCTTTAGTGTGATAACTTACAGAGTTTTATATTAAAGTTCAGGGCTTTAAATTAAACTCTTAAGTTTTGTACTTGTATGATCTGGCTCAGTAAGCTCAGGCTGGTTTTCATCTAATACGTGTGACCCTCCTCAAACAGCCAACAGAAGGGTATGCACCTCTTTTTATCAATTTGTTTCATTTTGAAAATGTAAATAAAATGCTGTTCTTTATGTTTTGGAGTGCATATAACCTATGTTGATTTCCTTTACCCTCTTCCTTTTCATTGATTCTTTGAGTATAAGAAATGCTCTCATTCAATTTTCCTGATATGTCAATATTCTATGACTGCAATGAATGTTTCTCTTCAATTTCATAAAACTTCATCAAATGTTAAAGTAGGCTTCGATGAAAGTCTTTTGAAAAAAGATTTTAAATTAAACCTCTGTAGCTGTACCAATTGGAAATGAATATGTATGCAGAAAAGGAAATGATTTGTACAGCTTGTGAATTGGTCCAAAGGAAATGATGAACAATTTTCCTGTTCTGTTTAAAAATTTATTTGTTTTAAAGGTCCTCTGTGTTGTAACGTAAAAATTCTGTTTCTTTGGGAATGTCAGCCACCACATCCTTGCTCTCTCTGAAAACCCACAATTTTTCCTTCTTGGCAATAATCCTTCCAATTTGTTACATTTCTAAGTGGCTCTAAGAGGCAGATCTTCTCTAACCCGGTGCTTATTTGGAGACTCTTTTTTGTCTTTTCAGTGGTTTCCTTCTTGGATCTTCCTTCTTAATAAAAGATTAACTCAATAGATGTTTAAACACATGCTTCTGTCAAAATACTAACAAATGCTTTCAATTTTAATAACTAGGTAAAACATATAGCAGAAGATCCTCCCTGCAGTTGTTCCCATCGATTTTCAATTGAATACTTATCAGAAGGACGATATAGACTAGGAGATAAAATACTTTTCATTCGAGTAAGTAATTTTTTAGTATGCTATATTTATATTGGGGAGAGAAATGCTTTTCAGTGAAATATCTTTTTACAAAGTTGTTTTAGAATTACAGAGTTATAAAGGTTGAGAGAACTTGTCATTCAATCCCCTATTCTAAATAGGTGTAGTTACTTAATTTTTGAGATCTTTGATCTACAAACTGATTTTACAACCACACTAGACTAAGTTAATGCTTATCTGTGGTGTCTCTAAAATTTCACTAATGACTTGCAACATAAGCAAGGATAGTGCCATAGAATATCCTGAGAACATTGCTTGTTCTAAACCTGGTCTCTTGGGGTTTATAATTTGCAGGCTAGTTGAGTACTCTTGTCAGGAGTCATAAGAGTTTGTGTTACAAGAACATTCATAATTTGAAAAAAGACTGTGTCCAGAACTCTGTATACTAAACAAAGATTCTTACAGAATGGTTAAAATGTCTTCTCTGAAGATGCTTCTGTTATCTCCTGACACAGAATTACTGTCCCTGCAGGAGAAGCTATCTAATAAAATAATTGGGAAACATAAAACTTTTTTATCACATAGTTTCTCTGTTTTAAAATCTTTGTGAGACAGGAAGTGCTATTTTTAGTCAACTTCAATAGGTGGCAATGTAAGATGAAGACCTAATGCTGCATAGAACAAGATAGAAATTTCTCTTGTTCTTCTGCTCCCAACCCCTCTTTCCCCATTTTCAGATGCTCCATGGCAAGCATGTGATGGTTCGTGTTGGTGGAGGCTGGGACACTCTTCAAGGTTTTCTGCTCAAATACGATCCATGCCGAGTGCTTCAGTTTGCAACTCTGGAACAAAAAATCCTGGCATTTCAGAAAGGGGTCACCAGTGACAGTGTCCCCAACTTGTCAGCTAGAAACCAGGAGCCTCCTGTTATGAATCCAATGTCAGCTGTCAATATGTTTCAAAAGCAGCCATCAAAATCTCCTGCTCCTGTTTTAGGGGCTGGGGCCAGTGCCAAGAAGGCTTTATCTAAACGTCCTCAGTCTCCTGCCCTGGCATCACCAAGAGTGCCAGTGACCCCATCTTCCACAGCCAAGTCATCAACAGTCAGGTCTAAATTGCAAGGGTCTTCAGCAAGAGGCGTGCAGTCTCCTTTCAAACCATTAGCTGGTACCTCAAAGAAAGTGGAGTCTCCTGCATGCAACTCACCAGCTTCTGCCCCTTCACAGCCTGGAGGCAAAAGTTCTTCACGTGCAGGAGCAAGAACAGCTC
Organism: Entomyzon cyanotis; assembly: GCA_024500445.1. Lineage (NCBI taxonomy): Eukaryota > Metazoa > Chordata > Aves > Passeriformes > Meliphagidae > Entomyzon > Entomyzon cyanotis. Next base: position 12,361,065 of record JAKEPQ010001018.1, on the reverse strand, counting down.
TTGTTCCCTCTGAAACACTGCGCAAACGTATTCGGTCCCCTGATGCTACCAAGGTGAAATTTCCCCTGCCTCGGGGTTCCCCAGCACCAGCACTCCATCCTGCCCTGTCACCCTCTAAAAAACAACCATCTCACCTGCCTGGGACAGCTGGAACAACGACTTCAAAGCAGAAGTGTGTCCCTGCTAAATGCAAACCTGCATCTGCCACTAAAACCAAAGTGAATTCTGTTGCTCCCAGGGCTGCTCGGCCGCCAGTGACAAATCTGCGTGCTGTTGCCAAGCTTGCACATTCTCAGCAACTCCTTGCAAAACCTGCAAATGATGTTCAGATCTCAGGTCCTGGCTCTCAGCATCCTCAGGATGCCCCACAAACAACTTCTGACCTAGCAAGGAACTTGAAAACTGCTTCAGTCCTAAAACTTTCTGCTTCTGTACCTTCCCTTGCAGTTAGCAGAGCATCAAAGTCACCATCTTCATTGTTACCTACAGGCAAAAATGTGTCCTCAGCTGGCAGAAAGCAACCAAATGGCAGTAATGCCCCTCAGGTTGGATCCTCTTTATCCAAGCCTGCTGAACGCACACCTTTATCTGTTGTAAGGCTTCCTCAAACCTCAGCCAAAGCGGCAGTGACCAAAAAGCCAGCACAGCCTTCCACAAAGGGTCAGCACTCAACCAAAAACTTGCAAACAAACAAAAGCTTGGCCCCTGCAGCCAAGAAGCCACTCCCAAAGGAGCAGGCATATAACAAAGGAACACCTGGTGTGTCAAAAGTTCCTCTTCTGAAGAGCAGGCAAGATGATCACTACTTTGTTATGACAGGGAGTAAAAAGCCCAGAAAGTAAACTTACTTGTTACTTTCTGTGGAAGTCTATTTTGTTCAAAGGGGCCTCTTATAACTGCTACACTGAGGACAAGGAAAAGAGTTAAATAACACTACATTTAATATGAAATATTAGGTATAACCTGCCTTTTGCTGCCTAACTGTAAGAACTGTGTTTACTTTGTCGTTTAGAAACTTCTATTTGGACATGTTTAGAAGTAAGCTTGCTTGTTGTGTGGCACTGTGGAAGAGCAAATATCCTTGACCTGCTGCAGAAAAGTGTGGGTGAGGGAACGGGAGCTAAGGCTGCTGCTTTTACTGCTGCTCACTTTCAAGGGAGTGAAGCCTGGCCAAGAAACCTCTACCCAGGGCAGAGCCTGGTAGTCTCTGGTGGTTCTGGCACATCTCCATTGAGGTGTGTGGCAAGCAACAGAGCTGTGCACAAGCTGTAAAATTTCTAATACCTCAAACAAAACCGTGGGTTTTAGTTCACTAGTATTCCAGACCCCAAATTTGGGTCACATGTTTTAGAAAGAGAGTGAAATCTCTAGTCCTGTTTAGATTTGACAGATGCTGTTATCAGTGTTCATTGTGCCCCCCCACAGGCCTTAAAGTGGATTCAGCTCGCTTGGAAGTAGAGCTTGGTTTGTTTTAAATTGGACACAGATAATCACAGCCTTGATTGCTCACTTTCATTGTGCTTTAGCCTCTCAAATTCAGAACAGAACTCTTCAGTGAGCAATACTACCTTTAAAACCCAGGACAGATAACCTTGCTTGGTCCACGTTCAAATCCAGCTCTAAGTGAACCCAGGCTTTCATAGGAAGATTTCCTGCATGGACAGATGCTTCTGCATTCCAGGGAGAACTCTTTCCCCTGGGCTGGAGCCCCACACCAGCTCCTGCTCTGGAATTGGAGCCCCAAAGCAGCTCCTGCTGCAGCAACACTGAGTTGTGAGCACTGACCTGCTTTGGCAGAGCTTTACTGCTCTGCAGGAGTGGCCTTTGCATGTAAGACTGAATTGCTAAATACTTTCCTCAGTGCTACAGGTTAATTTTTGTGGGCAGTTTTAGTCTGCAGTGGCCTTGTTTTATTTATGGAGACCTCTTTCCTGGCTCTCCTCTATCGCTCTCTGGAGGTGAGAGATCATTTCTTGAAGAGAAGTGTAGGGCTACGTTTGCCTTTAAATATCCTAAAGTGCCAGAAAGCTATGTACTTGTTTACACTCTCAGCTCCTGAAGCCTTTCAGTGAGTTATAAACATCTGAGGTGCTCAACACCTTTGTCCTTAACAGAAGTGAGCTTCATGGTGGATTGAAATCTGCTGTCTTTGGGGTTAGTGCTCTTTGGGTTATTTTGGGTTTAATGAACAGGTGTCTCTGCAGACACTGAGGAGCTCTGAAGGTCTGTGAAGATACACTGGTGACTTCCACCTACTGTCACTTCTGCCCTCCATTCCCAGTCTATTTATGGGCAGGAGTGGGTGTGACTGCCATAGATGCTCCTGGATGGTCAGACAGGGAAGTATTGTTAAAAGAAGAGTTCCATGGAGACTGTAGTTTCTGTTCTTACAGGGTTTTATATTTGTGGGATTTTTTTTTTCCTGGAACCAGAGCAAGCAAGCATTGTAAACTAAGTTTTCATGCACTGTGACAAAGTCACAGAGCTGCCTTTCTGAGCACCTTGTTAGCTTATTTTATTTTATTTATGATTCTATTTATGCATATCTACTGTACAAGACTGATCACAACCTGCTGGGAGTAAGCAGTAAATGCCAATATCCAAACTGTAGGAGGGAAACAGGTCAGTTTTGATAACATGGACACAAGTCCCACAAGATCCCAAACAAAGTTGTATGTTTGGGGAAGGCTTTGGCCTTGTTTGTTGTACAAGTACACTGGTTAAAGCCACTGCTACAATGCTAGGCAGAGTACTGACTATAGTGGATTGCTGTCAGGTTTGATAAATCTGGCACATGGTCTCATAGGCTGAAAGCATTTTACAAATAGATGACTTGCTTTTGATTTTTGGGCTTCCAAATGGTGAGTTACATGTGATACATGCCACGCAGATTAATAGCTGACTGCTTGGGGTTTCTTTCTGTACTGGGTCTGGAAGAGGTGGAGTTAACTTTCTTCTTAGCATCCCATATGGTGCTGTGTGTTAGATTTGTTAAAATCTAAACCCGTGTTGATAACACCAATGTTTTGGCTGTTGCTGAAGAGCCCTTGCCAGGGTCAAATCTTCTTTCTCTGCTCTGCCCCCACAGTGAGTAGGCAAGAGACTGGGTGTGACATGGCTGGGAATGGCCAACCTGAACTGGCCATTCCCAAAGGGCTATTCTGTATCCTAAAGCATTGCCTCAACAGTATGAAGAAGGAAGAGGTGGAGAAAGAAAGGGATGCAGGTTGTGTGGCTTCTAAGGTGGCTGTTGGCCAGCTGGCTGGGCACCAGTCTGTCTGTGGGAGGTAGTGAGGGATTGCCTTTGCATCACTTGGTGGTTTGCTTTTCATAGCTTTCCTTCATTCATTAAAGTCTTTATCTCAGCCAGGGAGTTTTGCTTCTGCTGCTCCTCTCTCCTTATCTTGCTGGGGATGGAGGAGAGCTAAGGGGAGTGAGCAGCTGTGTAGGCACTTGGCTGCTGAGTGGGATCAACCCACAGCACCTTTTAAAACATTTACAAGGTTTTCAGAGCAACTTAAACACTGAGGCTCTTGCATCTCAGTGTATGGCAATTTCAACATCTACCTTTTTGAACTACAGAGAAAATGAAGCAAATGGCTTCATCTTTGTTATCTGTTATGTCATGTAATAGACTGAATTTTATATTCAGAATGAAATAAAAATGCATAAGCTGTTACAGTTGAAACCTTAATCAGCTAATCTAAAGATCTCACCTGTTACACATGGGCAGACTTGGTTTGGTTTTTTTTATAAAAATACTGTATTTGAGCATGATCCAACTTCTGTGAAAATTGTAGTCACCAACTGCATAGCCACATTCTAATAATCGTAATGTAACATGAGGTGAGCAAGAACAAGGTGTAACAAAGTACCTCCTAATGAAAATGCATACTATTTTTGCAGTGTTTATGTTGCCAAATAGCAAGTCTAATCTTCAGTTTATATTACTTTTTGTGAGGAATAGATAATTTGGAGCAAGAATCTGACAGAATTCTCCATGTGATATCGATGTCCTCTGTATGAGTGCTTATTTTAAATAAATGTACACTGCACCTTTTAATGTGCACATGTTTTTTCTCCTGACATCTTTTTGTGGGGAGGGAAAAAGAATGCATTTCAGAAGGCTTACATTTTCTCCTTACCAGCACATAAATGGTAGCTTCCATCTCAGGCATAAATAGCTGCAACTAATCCATTGCTTTGTTTGGAGTTCAAGTTATTTTTACTTTGATCCTGGAAGGGGCTTCCTACTCTTTCCTAGCTGACAGTGAGCCTAACTAGTTTCAGATATACTTCTGACAGTTGTATTTGCAGCTCTACTTGAAATATAAAGCACTTATGTGCAAATATCTTCCATGCTTATATCTTGTCAACAAACTTAAGACTTATCTCTGTGTCAGCTGCCATTGATGATAGAAACTTAATTAGTTTTGTTGCGAGGAGAATTGGATGTTCTCACTGGAGCCACCTAATTAACTTTTTTCCCCCTTCCCTATTAGATTTTTTAAAAATCCTTTAATGCCTGCCTTTCTCTGCCTGTTCCAAAGTGCCTTCAGTTTCTGCCAGTCTGATGCGGTTCCTAATCCCATAGGTAGTCTTCCCCTTCCACTTCAGCTGTGTCTAGTAAGCACATTCTTGTGGCATCTACTGTCCTTATTCATGCAGGACCAAACTCTGCAGAGGTGTTAGTTGCAGCTTTTTTTAGTCCAAGATTTTCTCAGGTAAGTATCCTAACCCTATTTTATATATCCGAATCATATATATATGTAAATATGTCTGATAAGTTTCAGGGCAGTTTTCCTTCTCAAACTTCAAGCAGCCATAGCTTTGAACATCAAACTATGCAGCTCCTTCTTTTCCCTACAGGGAAACTGAAGTCTGTTAGGTGAGTGAGTGCTCTGGGGCCATCTGGTGTCTATGAATTGTATAGACTCTGGCAATGTAACCCTCTTAACTTCTCCAGAAATGCACAGGCAAAACTTTTCTCTTTTATTCAAATTAAATCTTTTAGCTAGCAAAAGCCAGACTTGGCATGAAATAAATAATGCAAGAGATGTTAAATGCTGTAAGACCCTTTCATTTCATGCAAATACATTCTTGAAAAACTCCTTTTCATTATTTTTTTTTTAAGAGCCAAGACTGAAGATCACTTCCTTACTAAAAGTCTTGAAAAATAAATTGTGTGAAATGTAAATAAGCTTAACACTTACATATTTTGGACATCTTAATGAAAAGTAAAACATTAAAATTTTTGTGGGGTGAGAACTGCCCACAGTACAGATCAGCTATCCAGTAATCCCCATTAACTCAGAGATGAACTTTCAGGTGTGTCACCTGCTGGGAATTCCAGCAGTGGCTGGCTTTCTACTTGGGGAGGGGTACTGATGTCTAAATCAATGCTATTATGGCATTTTGTGTGAAGTATTGTGCTCCAGATGGCAGAAAAACCTTACAGGATGGGAGCAACTGGCCATTTCCCCAAGGAATGTAGCTAGGCAGAAAGTCTTGACAGATTAGCTGAGCTAAGAGTTAGAAGGGAGGATTGCAGTGTAGATCTCTGATGTAAAATTGGCCTTTAGTGCTGAGTGAGAAAGTAGTGCACAAAGCTGAGGTCCTACTAAACAAAGGCAAACTTGCATTCTTCCTCAAACAAATACCCTGTTTGGATTTTCACTCAGGAAAAGTAGAATACATGAGTGCTTGTCAAAATACTCAGACATGGCACCTCATAAGAACCATATTAAAGACAATTGCATGCGTCTTTACAGTGAAAGCACATGCTTTACCTCTTGCATTTTAAAATAAAAGTAATTGTTGAAATTCAGGTTCAGAATCTTCTAATTTGCTGATCTCTTACATAAGCATTATTATTATTTACTTTTCTGAAGCACTGCTGCTGTAACAAAAAGTGCCTTGTACTGGAACCTATGTTCCCAGAAGAACAGAAATAATTACCAGGGTGTGTCATCCTGATGAACAATATGCTGCTTCACAGCTTTTTTTTTCCTTTTTGCTGAGTACACTACTCTATAGACACCTGTGAAAAAACCTTTCACAAATTACTTTTATTGTGTGCACATTGCAGCATTGACCTGTGAAGTACCATGACACTATTTATTGCTGCATCCAAAGAAAAGAGCAGCAGAATGGGTTCATTTAAAACTCAAACTAAATATACATGTCTGGGTCCATAGCCCTGGGCTTAAGTTCCTGTATAATACATGAGATTTGGGAGGTTTTTGTGACTACACAGGTATATAATCTGGATTTTACCCTTAGCTGTAGTAGGATATTTTGCTAGGTCAATTTATTTACAGAGCTATGCATGAAGAAGAAGCATTTTTGGTGATCTACATGACAACGGCCATAGGAATGTCTGCTAGATTATGGATAAGTTTAGTTGTTTAAAGAAAAATATTGGGAAATTTCTTTGTGATTTCCTGCTCAAAATCCCATGAGTTCCCCCAAGGCTAGGGTCCTTAAGTCACCCTCCATCTGTGTGTGGCCCTTGCCTTATTTTCTAGCCTGTGCTGAAGAGAGTGAATCATTGTCATGAGTATTTTCAGGATCTCATCACCAGCTCATGAGTGTTTCTTGAGTCGTATCTGCTTAAAATTAAGGAAAGTCAGGGCTGAAAGTCACTGAGATTAAAGAATCCATTCAGTTGAGTCAATTAACTTGAGATGACTTGCACTTCAAACTAGTTAATGTGATACCGAACTGAAAAACTTTGAAATTTCAGGTGACTTTGCTTTATAGCTTGGGAGTGCTTAGCAGCACTATGAATTTGACTAATGGGCTTTGGTCAGAGACTCATATAATGAGAAAGTAAAGTAGCCCTTTGTGAAAGGGTGGGCTTATCTCATTTGTCTAATATCATGCAGGGATGTAGAAAAAAAAGGACATATAAATCATGTTCCTAGAGACAGAAATCATTTGCCTGAAGCAAGAGAAAATCATCCAACTTTTCAGTATTATCTCAATGTGTTCCCCATCTATCTCTCCCAAGGATGCAGAACTAATGTTCAGGAATTTACAGCTCATCTCACTTTCAGTGCATGTAAGGGATCTGAGTTCAGGAGCTACAAGCAATTCTGACCAATTTAATTCTATTATTTCCTAATCTTATAATGTCTGCCTCCAACATTATTTGACTGTTTTGTATGTTGCTCTGTAGAATGAAACCTGAAGTATCTCTGTTCCCCAAGTTCTGGATCACACTGTAAGAGTCATTGGGCTAGATGGTTTGGCCTAGGTCTGTTCCAATTTAGCTATTCTACTCCCTCTCACTGCCACAAGTGTTCCTGTTCAAATCAAGCACAAATAGGTGCTTGTGCTTGTGAAAGATGCAGCTAGATTCAGACAGTGTTTGAGTTATTCAGCTGGGTTTGGGCTATAAATGAACAGTACAGTGCCAAAGGTGAAGGAAAGAAAACAATTGAAAAAGAGTAGCTCCACACAATGTACAGCTGATGCTTCACTATTTACCACTTTTTAGTATTTATCTTCTTAGCCAATCACTACCACTTGGTCAACAAACTTGTTGTGAACATTCTAATGGAAACAGGTATCTGGAGAACTAATTTGTGACAGAGTATTGCTCTTGCAGTGGCCCTGCAAAAAAGTGTGACTGGTTTTCCAAGAAGTGTGTATAAGAGTGTTTTATACAGCTTAAAAAAAAAAAAAAAAAGGCATCTAAACTTATTTTAGGTCTTCCTCCTCCCTCAACAAGGCAATTAGATTAAGCAGCCATGCCATTAAGTCATTCTTATGTTCTCAAAAAGCTTTACTGAAGTTTCTACAGCAGCATTGTTCAGACTTTGCCTTCTCCCTCTTCATCCCCAGAACATCAGTCACAACCTGCAAACACCTCAACCACATACTTTGCTCTGCTCCCTGGGACAGGCAGCATTGTCACACTTGGAAGATTAAAAAGCTGTATCTGTCTTCCAAAAATAATAAACAAAGAAATTTTGACCAAGAACAGCCTGGTGACTAAGTGATTGCCAGTGGGTTGGATGAGAAGTATGTTGCCTTCAGGGCTCTAGATGCCTGAGTAAGATCTCTGCAAAGAAAAGTTTGCAGGTGAGCTCACTCTTGTTCTCAGCTCAGCTTTTTACTTCTCTGGGAATGCTCTTTTTGGGAAATTCACATCACCAAATGTTCTAGTAGATAATGAATTATGGTAGTGTTTGGCTTAGTTTGCCTTTCAGTTGACACAGATAAACACAAAGGAGTTTTTAAAACCAAATTAGAAATGCGGGTTTTGGAAAATATTGCAGTGTCTGTAAAAAAAACAAAGAGGTATTGTGACAATAAAGCACTTGGTTTTAGCTGAACAAGTACTGCTCTCTGTAAACTCTGATTCTGCATGGACAGGCTAATAAAAATTCAAGGGCATGTGCTGGTACACTGCCTGAGTCTTCACAGATTCCTGTAGTTCATAAAGTGTCAGACTTGTATGAGATGTAATGGTGTCTCTCCCTGCAAGGTCTGTCCAGTGTTGGAAGTGGAGCTGGATATGTAGTTGTGTTTTGAGAGGCTCTTTGGAAACAAGGCTCAGGCTCTCTGCATGCTTTATTCCTAAAAGGAGGAATTCTCAAGCTATACTCAGGCCAGTGGGATCCTTTTGTGCCTAAAGCTAAGCTCAACAAGTTGCAAAGATGAACCTTAATGAGCAACCTCATAAATGCAGCAAAAACCTACGCTTGCCATTTAATTCAACAGGGGCATTTCAGTAATAACAAATGAGAGTTTGTTAAATTGAAAGCAGCTATTTTTTGTATCTGTTCTTTTGCTCATGATCCTATAAAAAGGACTAGAAAACAATCCCTTGATTTTCTTTTTAACAATGAAAACTTCTTAAGACTCAGTTATTAAGGACTAAAAGATGAAGTAACAGGACAGAAATAAGTGTTTTGGAATAGAAGTAAAAACATTAGGAGTCTGTGTGTGGCTATAAGCTGAATTCAGGAGCAGGTTCAGAAAAGCAGAATAATCATTCAAATTTCTGTGAAATTTTCAGTAAGACTACATTACCCAGTGACAATGAAAACCAAGCTGCTCCATTTACCATCTATTTACCACCTGTTCCTTTTATTCTGACAAACCTGGGTGACACCTGATGGAGCCCACTGCATTCAGAGTATGTTCCTCTTGCAGCAAACCTGTGGTGCCAAGGCTCTTGGGACAGGACCCGTTTGGTGAATGATGATGATAGGTTATATATTTCAGGCAGCTGGTACTCTGCATCTAAGTCTTCACTCCTGTTGACTGCATGCTTGAGTTAGGAAGAGACATTCATAGCTTGCACCCAATACACAGTGAGGTTTTCCAAACAGATCTTGATTGATGGTCTCAATTATTTTTTTTCAAGGTCTATAGCAAAGCTTGTGTTATCCATTTGTCAGCACTTGCAATAAGGCTGTTTTCTGAACACAGTTCTCCTTATTCTAGATAAGAAAACTTAGTTAAATAGTGAGGACTCGGTGAACTTCATGCTGCTGTGAAGTCTGATCTTTTAGTCTCTTCTTCCATTGTAAAAATTAAAGCTTTTAGGATTTACTTAACTTTTATTGAGCTAGAATATCACAGTTGCTGACAGAAAGAGAAGCTGTTAAGCTTAAACACATCTTCCTGTGTAGGTTGTAGGATGCAGCAAGCCATTCTCTTCTTGAACTACTTTCCTTTCATCAAAATGCCAATATATTTTACCAGTATATATATTTTAAAAATTAAATTATTAGAAATTACTTAAAATTTTATAGTGCACTGCTGGGATAGAGGACAGACAATAACTCTTCATCTTGGGTCATCTATGTTCCACACTGAATACTTTCTGCTAACATCTGACCTTCAGTGCCTTGCATCAAGCTTTTTCAGGGAAGATGTTTATAATGATTGTTCTCCTGGGCCTTTTCTGAAGTGGGGACTTTCAATGATATTGCAGTCCCTAGTGAAAATATAAATTATTGTTGTAAATTAAATCTATTTCCCATGCAGTATGCTCCAACTCTCCCCAGCCCCTTTGCTATGGTATGTCTATAGCAGTGATTTGTAGTGCTCCTGCCTCATCTTGTGTAGCTAAACATATGATCAAAAAAAAATTCCATCCTGTCAACCACACCACTGATGAAGTGGACATCCATAACAGTGTATTTTATTGCACTAACATGAAAAGGCTCAGCAAGGGCTCTCAATCAAGTTCAAGTTATCTGACAGATAAGCAGCCTGAGGTGAGCAGCTGATGATCAAGGCTTTTGTTAGTGATATAGATCCTTCTGCATGTAGGCAGAGCAAAAGTTTTTCTTGCTGTTTTCTTTTAGATATTTCCAAAACTGCTATTTACACTCTCTCTTTCCACAGGAAGCAGTCTCAAAATCTCAGGTAAGAAGACAAGGAAACCCTTTGCAGTTTTTAAGCCCTTGGGGTGTGCTGGTTCTGCCAGGTGTTCTGCCCACTGCTCTGCAGTGAGACAAGTGAAAACAACACCTTGTCCTCAATAAATTATTATTTTTGCCTCGACCTGTAGAGAGCCAGTGTGATCTCCATCATCTGCCTGTGGTTTGCAATCTGTCCTGATCTTGGTGCATCCCCTGTGAAGAGGAAGACCAGCTGTGATAGTGGATGCTGGTACTGCTGTTTCCCACAGAACTAGACCATGCACTTGTGGAATTGCCTCTCCAGAATAAACTCCTAAGAGCTTATTGAATCTAGAAAAAAATGCAAGGAGACTGGATGACTAAATGGATACAATGGGTCACGGTTTATACTCCTTATCTTCAGGAAACTAATTTAGCCAGCTAAATTAGGCAGCTAGTTTCCTTGTGCCATATCTGTACTTCATTGTAAATAGGAGTAAAGCTCGTATCAAGAATTATTCACAGACAAGAGTTTTGATCTTACTACAGATTACTCCAGTTGATCCTTCTTTCTTCATTTATGAGAGAAACCCATGGAGTCTTGCCTCATAACATAGCTAAGTGAAGCTAAGCAGTGAGAATCTGCCCTTCTGCTGTATGACACGCTCTGCTGTGCATCTTTTCTGTGGTTGAGTGCAAAACTCTGCTCTTGGAAGTATGTGTGTAGTCTTGACATGAACCAAAGGAAATTACTCTCGTGTCAGCAAGTGCAATGTGAGTACACATTGCACATAATACTTTCATGCAGACATGTCTTTATTTTCTACCAAAAGTTCATATAAACATCCGTGCTTGTCTAAGCCAGCTGTGAATTAACAACAGCCATGGGAGATCTGGCTCGCCCTTGGGAGCAATCTCTTCCAAGGAGAGGCATCTAAAGGGAAATTCCCTTTCTACAAAAGGGAAAGGATAGAGTGATTGCTAAGATATAAAAAAATTTAGTCACATCAAATGCCTGTTAATATAATATGCTCTTTGTTTCTGGTTATGTGTTAGCCAGTCTACCAGCTAACAGCAGTGCTTGAAAGCTGGACAAGGAGATGTTAAGCTGAACAGCTTGAACTGGGGCACATGTAGATAATAAAAAGCTAAAAGCCGTTTTTCTGCTTAACCTAAACTTTTTAAAAAACCCACGTATGCACTTTCAGCTTTATGCTGTGTGTGAATGTCAAATATGCTTAGCTGGAACAGAATTTCTTGAAAGTAATTATCGTTGTCCCATTTGGCGAAATATATCTATAAACATGCCAGAAGTATGGAAGACTAAAAAATGCTGATATAGACATAATTGTTTTGGGAGGGGATGTTATTTAAGAACTGCTACTCTTAGTCTGTTATTGCGAAATTTTTTTGCCATGTTAGCTATATGTTAACTATTCCCAATATGTATCTTTTCAGTGGAAAAAAATGAATAAAGTGGTTTATTCAGAACAAATAATTTCAAAAAAGGAAACAAAATTTGAAAATGAGATGTCTCCATCCTTTAACTGCTTAGAAGGGTCAGAGAATTTACAGAACCTTTTTCAGAGGAGGTAGCCCTAGGCAGTATTTCAGGCCAGATAAGCAAGCAGAGTGGATAGCAAGGCAAGCTCTGATGCCAGGATTGGTCCTGTCTCTCTTCTGCCCTCCTTCCATCACTGCACAGCTTTTAATCAGACTCCTGGGATAAAAAACAGTAGTTATTACAACAGGAGGAGTTTTACCCCAGGAGAAAAGGGGTGTCCTGCTTTGCCTCCCTAGCATGTTGAGGCATTCCAGGTTACTGTTACAGGGGTGAAGTGGGATGGTCTGGAAATGGGATTCAGGAGTTTCCAGCAAGTTGAAAGCTGGCTACCCACAGTTTAAGTTTCTGGAGGAAAGTGTCAGGGTGTGTGCATCAGGTGGCCCCAGTCTGCCTCCCATGGCATTGGTGAAGGAGATGAGCTGACTTAGTCCTGACCTGCAGTAAACCTCAGTCCCAGATAATCTGTTGGGCTTTCTGCCCCCTGCTCTGAACAGGAGCAGGTGAGGTGGAGGTGGTGTCGGGTGGAAATGTAGCAGTGAAATCTGCCACTGAAACCTCTTGGATTTGTTTTGTTATAGTGTGTGTATTTCCCCCCCATATAAACTCCTCCTTTTAATGTACAGTCTTGTGTTTCGCCCACCCTGCAGCAGCCTCATGAGCAAGGAGGGTTCAGCAGCAAGAAGGAGTTAAGTGAATAAATACATGTGTGCTTTGGCAAGTGCTCCCAAAATGTGTTGGAGCCTTTTTTCTGCTCCCACCTCCCCGAGGGAGATCTTTTCCCTATGGAGCAGCAGGCATGTGAAAGAGCAGCTCCTGCTCCACCTCAGCTGCAGGAGGGGAAAGGTGTGTCTGATTGTGAAGATCAGGATTAGCTGGAGAAGAGGGGAGAGGAGGGAGGGGAAAAGAAAAGGAAAAAACCCCAACCCTTTGAATGGCAAGCCTGCACTTCTAACATGTGGCCAGCATGTGCCGTGCAGGCTGCAGGAGGCAGCAGGAGCACAGGTGAGAGGCTCTGGCTGGGCAGCAGCAGAAAGAAGGATCGTAGCAGGATGGGGGATTCCAGGACACCAGGAAACAGGAGAGGTCTGGAGGTGCACAGGCCACCACAGACAGTCTGCCATCACTCTGCAGCAAACTCAGCCTGGAGCCCAGGTAGGGCGAATGCAGGGACTGTGCAAGGTATTTGCTATTTTTTCATCTCTCAGTTTTGGTTTGTTATGTTATACAGCAGAGGCAGGAGCTTCTGGAGTTACGAGCTTGCTGCGTAGCATTACTGCATTTGTGGGGTAAGAGAAGTATTAAGGGATTGTTTTTGAGTATTGCTGCTTCAGGAGGATATACAAATGTTAGGTTTTCAGGGAGAATTTTTGAGCATGGTTTTGTCTGTGAAAGAACAAGGCTGGGGGTGATCCAGCAGAGAGAGGACTCAGAGATGCAAATCAACCACTTCAGGGAAAACTGCAGAGAGAAAGGGAAACATGTCTAACTGTGAAACAAGTGCATAAAAGTGGATGCCTGACAGGAAAACCTGGGGAACCAGGGTAGCCAGGTTTGTATCTGTGTTCAAGCTTTAAGGTTTACTCTTCAGGGCATTACATCTGCAGTGCTCTGAGGGACTATCAAGCCCCTTTCAGTCCTCTTCACTGGGGAAAATGTTTCCAACATATGCAAGTTAATTTAATTTCTATATTGCTAACAGAGGGTGCATGTGCTTGTTTTTCTGTGAAGCATAGTTATATCTAAACACCTGGGAATGGCATTAAGCTTGTGGCTGGAACGTTGTCTTCTTGTTTCCAACCACAAATTCTAAATAGGCTCCTAATCAGCCTCCTTCAGCACATCTCAGGCAACCCTTTCCCTGCCTTGATGTTATGAAGTTGTGTGGAAAGCTAGATGCTGCTTTCGTTTGCTGTTGTAATATTGAAATTTTTGGCACAACTTAAAATATATGTTACAACCACAAAAGTCTCTGCTTTAGATTCTTCTGTTTCAGCTGCTGGTTTGCTGTCTGCAAAACCAGGCAGAAACAGCCTGTGCAGGTATCCTGCAGTTAAATGCACATGTCTGTACTGCTGCAGGGTTAGCCAGCACTACTTGCATTTTGCAATGATACCTGGTGTTCACTTAGCTTGAAAGATATGTCTTTGAACTCTGACAGCTTTTGTCAAGTGGCTTTTTGTTGTTTTAAGTGAAAAATTTTCGGGGAGCTTTTTTCCCCCCCTTCCAAAAAAACCCCCAACTGAAACTAAAACTTTCTGCAAACAAAACAGGTATGGCTTTGCAATTCAAGAGTTTAAAACTACTGCATTCACTTCTCACACATACACTTACGTGGGTATGTATATAAGTGTATGTGTATATATATATATATATAGTCATATCTAGGCACACTTACACATATCATTGATGTTTACACATTTCTATAAGTGTTGCTTTAATTAGACGTTTATTTTAATGTGGCTGCAAGAAGTGGTTATGGTGAAAGCTGTTGGTAACTGATGTGACTAATGAGATTAATCAAAGCCAAAAACTTGGATAGCTTTTCTTCACTCAAGAGTGCTGAGTAGTTCTATTGATGAACTTTTTATAGTCTAGCTTAGTTTTTCAGTATCAGGTCTGTATGTAATATGCTTACAGCTGCAGCATATGCTCTCTTACAGATAAAAATTAAAACTAAGCTGATGTATTTAGTGTAGGCAAAATGGCCTTGCAGTGGTGAACAGATAAATGGGACAACTAATAGTGTCTTTCAAATGATGTATCTGTGTTGTTGTTTGTGTTTTAGGGCTTTTTTTCTCAGAAATGATCAATTCCATGTACTTGCAAATGAGTTTGTGGAATGGCTCTTTATTGGTAAAAGTGAAAATCAATGCTTACAGAAAATTATACAGGACAAAGGAGTGACTGCATTTGTATTTAAAAAATCTAATCATAAATACTTATGGATTTTTCAATAATATATTGATGGTTAAAAACTGCCATATATTTCCTATCCTGTATACACAGAGATATTTTAATGTCCCATTTTCCTGAGCCTTCACAATAAAGCAGTCAAACACAATGGGATAATCACAGTCTTTGGTCCATGGGAATCTGTATTTAAATAAACCCAAATTACAACTAGGAAAGCTGAATAAAACCTGTGGCCTTTTAAATTAGCCAGGCAAAGCTGCATGTTGCTAGCCCCATGTTCAGTACTATTGATGGACGCAAATGTGTTGAATGTTTGCAAGAGAAATAGAATAATACATTGGCACCTAACTCCCTAGAAAATCCATAAATTTTACATTAAAAAAAAAAAGCATGAACCAAAATTTTGTATTTAAAAAAAGGATGAAAATAGGGAGGATGGATATTTTTTGTTAAATGTGATGTCTACTGCAATACTGGCTAGTGTTGAACATTATTTTACTACAGTTCACTGAACTTTCTGCAGTGCCACAGAGCTCCTTCTCTGGAGTGCACACACTTGAAAATCCTTGATGTATGGTGTGTCCGTCTAGTGGGAAACTCAAATAGCTCTGAGGGCACACACACTTATTTAAAGAGGTTTATTTCCTGACTCCTAGAGGCTCCTCTTCTGAGACAACTGATGATAAATCTGTTCTTTTGTTCCCTTTAAAGGGAATCCACCCCTAGGCAGCTGCCACTCTTCAGGTGCTTAGTTTGATGCTTAGTTACAGTCAGTGACAGAACTGTGGTGAGAGCAACTGGAATTACTCTTACATTAGAGAATCTCCTATTGCTCTTGCAGAAGCTGTGAGCCAGTGCTGTGTGTCACCAGTTCCATTCAGGCAGGCTCTGCTGTCACATACTTGGTTTTCTGCAGATGAGTTCAGGAATTCGTTACAGGATCACCTCTGAGGTCTGAGTTGCTGTGTTATATTTCAGTGCTTGCTTGATGCAGCAGCACTTGTAGTCTTGCTGTGAGTGTTGCCATAACAGCTTGAGAGTGTTTGAATGACCATCACAGGTTTGATTTGTCTGCATTTGAGAGTCCAGTTTTGTGGATGAGACATTTTTTATTCAGATGCTCCCAATCTTGCAAGTATCACAAACATGAAAGTTAAAAAGTAAGAAACTACTTGTAGGAGAGACAGGTAGAAGTCCCCTTGTTTTGCACTTATAGGTAATCAATACTCCAAAGATGTTGTCTTTTTTTTTTTTTTCCCTATTTCTTCTATATTTTGGGATGGGGATGGTGGTGGAGCAGTGGAGTTAATATCAAGTGCAGCAGAATAATTTCTACAAGGTATCTATTCTCCACAGTCTTGTGGTATAGTGTCATAATAAGCCAATTTTTTTTGTGTCATGATGTCATATACAGTTGAGGTTTTAGTAAGATGGCATATGAATCTTCAGAAAGGGCAAAAAGGAAATGTGAAATAGACAGAAGAAATTCCAAATCATTGATTGGTGGATAAGAGAATTGCTGAGCACTGTATCATAAGAACAGAGAATTGTGACAGTGGAGTGGCTGTGCTTCCCTCTTCCTGATTCCCACTGGGGTCTGAACCTCACAGGGGTCAAAACCATCACAGCAAGTTGGTGATTAAAAAAAAAATTGAAAATTCAACACTGGCTTCCCACTCTTGTGAAACCTTCAGCTTGTGATGTAAGAGTGAGCTCCTGCAGAAATCCAGGTATAAGCAAGACGACCACAATCTGTGAATTCCAATTGAAATTAGATGGCTCATGTTAAATGTATCTTGTTCAGTACAAGGAGAACACGTACTGAAAGTATTCTTTCAGCATTACACCAACATTTAACAACATTACAGTGGACCAAAATAATAGATTGTATCCTTTTCCAGGGGACAGACAAACTTAATGATCAAAACAGGGATTAACATTACCTTGCTATAGCTTCCTTGTCCAAAATGATAAGCTCTATAATTGTATTGGCAAGGACAGAGTTTTAACTGCAAGTGTTTGTTGTCAGGTTCTGATGCTGTTGGCCCTCTTGCAATAGGACTGCTTCGCTGGAAAAATCTGTGTGTGTATGGGAACCCTGCCCTCGGGCTCACCTTCCCTGAAGATGCCTGTGTTCCTGTGTGTCAATATTTTGCTACACAAAATGACTTCTCCTGTCCATTGTCCTGTCCAGCATCCCTTTCTATCACTCCAGTGCCTTCTTACAACAGTAGCAGTCAAGAAACGTTGAGTCAAGACTCCACAGGTAAGTGATTATTTGGTTTTTACAAGTCTGAGCTTAGTTTGATCAGCAGTTTTCATGGTCAACATAAACAGCTGCTTCTCCTGCCAGAGTGTTTTAATTGCTCCTAAAGAAGGGTCAGACCACAGAAACATCCTCAAAAGTAATCCTTAAGCTAACGATTTCCCTCATGGTTTAAAAGCATCAGAAACAAAGATGTTCTGAGCAGCAATAGTACAATCAGTGAATGTTTGCTTTAAAACTGGTGGGCTAACTGATGAGGGTGGATCCATGTTAGCATCTGAGGCATATGGGGACAGTCTCTTCTGTGCCTGTCATAAAACTTTGTGTGATGGAGGATGCCCTGATATGTCCATCATGTGTCCAAAATGCCACCAGCACCTGGCTGCCCATGAAATAGGGTGCACAAGGAGCATCCAGCTCCATCCATGCACACTCACTTGTGCTCCCACCCTGTTAAAAGGCTCACATCTCTCAGGAGGTATCAGAGGCAACAGCAGCATGCTGGTCACTGGAGATGTTCTTTCACACTGAGCTTTGGAGGTCTCAGGGTCTGAGGAAAGGTGACAGCTGGTGAAGAGTTAGGACAAATCACTTGACCCACAGTCTGGTCACATTTGTTGCTGAGAGTTCTTGATGACAATGATGGTAGGAGGTGGATCGTGAGCTCAGTGAAATTTTTTTGGCTGTCAGTGACTCTCATCTATATGCTTCCTAACTGAACCCCTGTGAAAGGATTTTAATTCCTGCTGCCTATGCTGTGTTGGTAAGTGGCAGGAATTAGAAGGTTCTGCCTAGGTGCCAGGTAAAAGAATGGTACATATGGAGAGTGAGGTATTGGTAAATCCCGTATTGAAAGGCATTATGCTGCAAAAATCCAAATACCTAGAGCTGGTATAAATACCTTGTGCTGATGTCATTCTTGAAATTGTAATTATTACTAGCAACAGTGGCTGAAAATAATCTGTAGTAAAAATTATAAACAAATCTGTATATTACTATAGTTTGGTTTTTTTTTTTTTAATTTTAAGTATTGTTATACATTAATGTAATTGAGTGTAACTGATGAAGACATTACTGCATGTTGCCAAAAAAATAATGAGCCTGAAACTCTGTGGTGGTGCTGAAATCCAATCAAAACCCATTTCTCCCTTCCCAGAACTCTCTGGTCTAATGGCTCACTCTCTGACTCTGGCTGGATGCTCATGGCAGCTGGAAATCCCAGGCTCCAGCACTTCAAGTACCATTCCTAGTGTTTGCTTTGATGGTGACACTTGCAAAGCAGGACATTAGGACAAATGCTGAGCAATTTGAGGAAGTTGAATGTTGTGACTTTGATTTGTCTTTTGTTCTGCTTCCTGTTAAGAGCCATGTAAATATGCACCTCCTTCTTCAGTACAGTGCTTGTTGTGTGAACTCTGTGACTATATTCTGTAGGCTTGATTTGCATCTTGCTTTGCCATCTGTTTTACTGACAGAAATACTGTATTGCTGTGAGATATTTAATATTTTCCCTACATGATGAGTGACAACTCTGGTTTAAATTGTGAAGTTGTTTTGGAACAGTGAGGTGGCAAGTGAACACTTGGGAGGTTCATAGGTACTTGACACCTAGAGGTGATGTTGTGGAGAAGGGAAGAAATGTTAATTTAAAATAAAAGAAAATAGTAGTAGTATAATAAAATAGTATTTTATTTATCTACATGAACTTGAAATGCAGAAGAATACCAAACTACAGGCTTACTGTGCTGCTTCTCCTCTGTGCATTTACAATTAAACTCCATATAACATTTCAATAACAAATTCTTTGAAAAACAAACTATGCTAAGCCACCAGTATATAATGCATACAAGGCATATATTGTAGTTCAAAAGAATATTTTTTTTAATTACTGATAATGGTAAAGTTCTGTCTGCTTCCTTCTGAGCAGGGGATGGTTGGGACCTTCTAACAAACTGTGCATGGCACTGTCTGAGCTGGATTTCAATGTTCAGAGCCACAAGATAATGATGCAGAAAATAAGATATCGACACAAAAACCTCTGTGTATTCTGATACACAGTAGGAAAGAGATAAAGCTGCAGCTAATAGCTGGGTTCAGTGGGTGCTTTGCACTGTACTTGAAACATTAGTCTCACTTTAGTGCTTTTGCTGCTTTGCAGCATTTTGCAATGCTACACAATTTACAGAGTAGTGTCAAGTTTTGTCCTTGGATATAGGAGTATAATAGACACCAGAACTAATCAATTTCACAGGCTGTGGAAGGGAATTCTTAAATTTCTAGTATTACTTGTGATTTGAAATAATGGGTTTTTGAGAGGATTGCTCTGGTCAATAAAGGCCAGGCTTCTGTTTAGAATGAGACAAACTATGAGTTATGCTGTGCTCATTTTCTAACCTGGAAATTTTGTGAGGGAATACCAGAGAGAAAGGTCATTGTGGTAAGTATTTCATAGCTATACATTGGTTTTTAGCTGAGTCATGAAGAGTTCCTGTTGATTAACTTTGTCTCCTTTTATGACCATTATTCAATGGTTAATTACATTGAGCTCTATATTCCAGAATATCCAGAAGATTTTGCTAGACAACACCAGCTGGATTGAGATGACTAGATTTGCACTGGGTAGAAATGAGTCAGGAGCTGAACAATACCTGTCAAATTCTAAAGAAATACAAAATACTTTAGCTCATTAAAATACTGGATATAACAAGAAATCTGTGCCTTCTTGAAATGTATTCCATTTCCCCAATAGTAACCAGAATTATTTTCTTCAACTGCTTCTGACCTGAAATCAGTGCACCTTCATCTAGACTGTATTTCTCTTGTTTGTTCATTACAGGGACCTGTCCCCTTGTATGCTAGATCAGCTGTTTTGAAAGCAATTATATTGATTTGCCATGAATTGTTCCTGACAAATATGTCAACTATTTGTTATCATCTTGTTTTCTTCAAGGTGCTTAAAGACAGCTTGATTTATTGCTTATTTACTAATTTGTCACCATCTCTTTTCAAATGTCGATGCTTGGCTGACTGGGCTATAATTACCTGAGCTACTTTATTTGCCCTTCTTCGCTTTTATGGGATCTTACTCCTTCCTTACTTTGATGGAGTCATCCCAAAAATGCATTTAGGTTGCTAGATCCCAGCAAAGCAACCCAAAGGTGAAGTAGGTAGCTACATTATATTTTCCTAGGTCTGTGTCTGGTCCCTGGTGTGGGAATGTGCAGAGTAGAGCTGTTTTGGGAGAACTTCACAGCAGAGACAGTGGAAATGCAGAGGACTCTGAATGCTGCTCAGATGGACCCTCCTCAGGGATGCATTTGGGCCTTCTTGCAGTTAGACAGAAACACACACTTTGGAAAAAAATAATAGGATGATGGCGGTACACAACTTTTGCAACCATAAGAAAATCTGAAAGAGTGTTTCAGGTTTATTCCTCAAATCTATTGGCAGTCTGGCTGCAGCACATGTCCTCTCTTTTTTTAATGTAAATTCCTTATTTTGCATGTGCAATCATGGCATAAAACCTTTGCCTTTTTTTACTATTCTGCAAGATATTGCCACCTGCTGTGAATGCTGTACTTGACATAGACACAAATTAATTTTATATATATTTCTTAATTTGTATGTAAGTGCATGCTTATATGTATTCTTTGATTCTGCAGCTTCCATTTATATTTTTACAGATCTGTCTTGTCTCATGCAGCTTTTAAGTTTTCATTTGTGCCATGACAGTAAAAGCCTACATAAAGAAACACTTTGTGACATTGCCTACTTTTTAGTGTGGCATAGGTCTCCAGTTAAATTTATTTGATAAGTTAGATGCAAAAGAAGTAGATCTAATGTTAACGGGATTCTGTAAAAGGAATAATATTGGCCTGCCTAGGAAGTTCTTTGTTCACCTGAAGAAAAATGATACTTAGAAGAATTATAATGTGAATGAAGAGATGATTGAGGAGGACATGACAGCAGTCTTGGGAGGCGGAGTGCTAAACGGGAGGAAGATGAATAGTGGAGTTTTCCCAGCCCTGGTTTGGAAACAAGGTTAATATTTTTATGGATGACTTCTCCCTGGAAAGGAGGAGTGCATTGATGAGATGTGCTGATGAGTCTAAGGTGGGAGACATCATCACTGCAAAGGATAATCACAATGTCAGGGAGGAAGAAATGGATGGCTGTGGGGAACAGAATAAGGGGAAAGTGATGGAATACAATAGTGCAGGTTTTGCTACTGTGCATAGCAGGATTTTTTATTTTTCTCCAATAAGCTGGGACTCCTCAGCTGGAAATGGCAGACGAACATAAATTCAGCTACTAATTGGAAGTGTGCTGCAGCTAAGAAAAAAACAAATGGAGGCCTGGGATGTTTCAGGTGAAGTATTTGCTACAGAGGGAGAGGTAGAAGATTTTTATCTAAACTGACTCCTTTTTTCCTAAGAGAGTAGAGGCGTACTGGAGCTTAAGCAGAGAAAAACTACCAGAATAATATGGGAGAGGAGAGTAAAAAAACTTTGCTATGTTTAGGCTAGCAAAAAAAAAAAAAAAATCCATTTAAACAAAGAAAAATGAAGACAGTAGGTTTCCATTTCTGTTTAATTAATACTTTAATGTTTGTAAAGTTTGGGGAAATAGCTGGGTCTGAAGAACAAGCATCTGATCCCAACATTTATCCTGATCAGAATAAATGAGAGTCTGAGGAAGCTGCTAAGTGACCCCAGAGCAGCTGGTCATTTTAGCTCTTAGATTTTGTGTTCCAGTTGCAAGTCTCAGTGTGGAGGGTTCATAAACTGCCCAGCTCCTGGGGATTCTGTACCAAAGTGAAAGCCACAAGGTGGTGCTGACACTCCTTTCTGTGGTCGAAATACTACAAGAGATTTAGCGGGACGTGCAGTGGCCTGGCTGTAACCAGAAAAATTTCCATGGAGTTTGGTGTGTATTAACCTGCAAAGAAGTAATAAAGTCAGAGGCTTGCTTCAGGCTACAGTTTGTAGCTAAGCATTAGTTTTTGGTAAAAAGTCCTAATGCATTCTTACTATATTGGAGAGAAAGAGGGTGATGAAGAGAATTAGAAAGGTGATGGTTACTTCTGAGGCTGTAACCCATTTTTGCTTGGTTTTCAGCTGCAGAGAGATTGGCAAAATGATGAAATGGAGAAGTAGAAAGAAAACACATCTCTGTTATCTCTGATTAGAATCCTCACTTGAATTTCCATGTTTTTAAATGCCAAAGACAAAATCTGCTGTGCCCACAGTGTTGCTGACTATTTGTGCTTCTCTGCCTGTTTTCTTTCTGTGCTTGCATCAAGGGAGGGACCATTTTGGGAGTATGGTTTGGTATTCTCTGTCCAGCATCTTAAAAGGGGTGGAAGAGAGATAGGCTTCTGCAGTTTATGGTTGTCTAATAGAGAGCTCCTAGTGAGGTTTATAAAGGGGAAAAATACTGTTAGCAAAAATGTGACTTGGGAACTCTGAAGTCAGCTGAACCTGAGAAACAATGCAGTGCAGTTGGCAACTGCATAAATTTACCTCACTGCCCTGAGAGCAGCCTGCCTTCCCTACTGTCCTGTCTGCTAGCAAAAGCAGCATATCTCTGTTCATTAATCACTGTGGCCATGAAGAGGAGAGGCTTATCCTTCTCAATTCTTCCATTCAGCCACCAGCAGAATCTTCCAGTGTTATGAAAGGCAATGGTTCACTACTTTTCTCCAAAATGAGGGGAGTGCCTTTCTTCCAGTGCTGTGTCATCTTTTGCTCCTGAAATGCAGCATATGCAGTTTTCCTCTGAACAAAATTAGACTAAATGTGTTTAAGTTTAAACCTGAAATGGCTGAAAAGCATACTGAATTCAATAAGTATGATAAATTAGGATCTTACAAAGAATGTCCTTGCTGACTCTTGGGACAGAGAGTGCCATTAAATCTATACTTCCAAATATCTAAATGCATGTACTCAATCAGTTTCCACACTCTGGCAACCAGTAGAATTGCTTTTATGATTCAAAAAAGTGTAATATTGTATAATCAAAGTTCTGGCTTACATCATGTGCACAGACCATTCTAAAACACTCATATTTAAAAGGAAGGAAATAAAAACTGTGAAACCCTAATTGTTCTTACCACTTCTGAATGAGACACTAAAATTTGCCTAAATACAATGGAGCTGGTAGTTCCTGTAATAATGTATTTGGAAATGCCAGCCAGCACTGATCATGCTGTTGGTTCAACACATTTAAGACTGGCAATGCTAGCACTTGCCTCCTGTAGTGCTGTACTAGTGTGCTTCAATTTTGGCTTTAGAGAGCATCTTTAGAGCTGGAAGTGCATTTACTCTCCTGCATTCTGTTCGTGCCTATTTTGAAACTAACTGCATAGCCTGGCCTTCCTTTTTAGATACAATGTGGATATTTGCCCTTTTTGCTGATCTGAGATTGGCGCATCGTAACTCAAATTTAAACAGGAATCTCATGGTATCCCTGTTTGCTAATTGCTGGTGCTTTGTGTGAATTTAAACCCAGGAGGGACTGTAATACACAATCTCCTCCTCACATCACCACTTAGCTAACACAGATTTATGACATTTCTGGGTTTTTTTAATTGCCTTATTCTTTCTCGAATATATTTTCGCACTGTCCATTGAGGACAGTTGGGACAATAAGAATTATTTTGAATATCAGGTTTCATGGAGACTCTTTTTCTCTGGGAAATGTTTTAGTTTTGTAAGCGAGCCACTTAATGCAGAAAAGGGTTAGGATGGAATTTAAATCAGTAATTGAAGAATTTTTTAGGCTAAGGATCTCTATACCACTCTTCCAACTGCAGCCTTCAAGTGCTAGAGGATCTGCAAGGCTTAGTGCAAGAAGGAAATGTTTAATTAGCTCTTTAAATCAAAGAGGGGTTTAGTGATGCTGTGTGAAACAGCAATCTGTTTCATTCTCCTGTCAATGACATGCCTTTCCCTGTGAACAGTGTACTTACCTTGCATATTTTATAACCAAAACGTTACTAAAAGATAAGCATAAATTTATTATATATTATCTGCTTGTTAACTTTACAGAATCAAAATAGGACTTTTCCCAGCTTTACCTTCAGAGAAATTAAGGGTCTAACAATAGGATGCTTTTAATTTTATCTCTCATTAGAAAACCTTGAAGTGTTTTCTCTGATATATCCTTGAGCAGGAAAACGATAAAGAACCAACTTTATAATAAATCCACTTTTGATAGTCATGTGAAAGTGTGTGAACCAGAAAAAAAAACCCAAACAAACAATAGCTAATGTGTTTTCTTTATGTTTTTCCTATGATTTTTTTAACAAGGAGTTTCATTTTTCTGTGGACAATGAGTTGTTGATCCTTTGAAAGAGAAAGACCATGTCAAGAGATTCAGATGTCAAGTGGGAAGCATTCATACTTAACACTGCAGTACAAGATAGAGACAGAGAGCAAGAACTATATAACTAAAATAGAATGAACTATGCTCAATAGCTCCAGTTAAGCCATTACTTATTTTCTTCCTTGGTCTTTAAAGCTTGCTTTAAGGTAACCAAGCTTTGTGTTCCGTCACTCCCTTCATTGAAAGGATTATAATCAAGTTTGAGAAAAAACCTGGAGTTACCAATTTGACAAATGCAATCCTGTCTACCCTTTCAATGACTGTATTTCCTTCTTTTTGCTCATTTTTTCCTTGCATTTTTACATTTCTTCCTCTTTAGTCATTCCCCTAATTGCATACCTCTGAAAATCTCTTCCTATTTTCCTTCTCTCTCCTGCCCACCTCCTTGTTCTTTGTACATCCTGTGAATTTGTCCTCCATTTTCTGCCTGGTTTGCATTCCTCATTTATAGCATTTCCAGGGAAAAGGAGCTCCCAGCTATGTATGTCTGCTTGCCCTCAGCCTGCTCCTGCTCAGCCCTGAGGAAGGGATGCTGGAGGAAGCTCCATGCATGCAGCTTCTCCTGCTGCACAAGTGGTTTCCCAAGCCTGCAATCCAGGCGAGGTGCTTTGCTTCACTTGTGACTTTAGGAGCCTGAGAGGTTCAAGCTGAGAGCAGTAAGGACAGCGAGGCACTGTGGTGCCTGCAGGTCTCATTTGGTCAGGATGGAGGATGCCCATGGAGGTGGCAGGTGCTGGTTAGGGGACAGTGGATCACCTCACTGCAGAGAGCTGCTCTGTGTCCAGCTGCCTATTTCTGTCAGGGGTGAGCAGGGGAGTTGTTTGGCACATGCTGATCTGGTGTCCAGGAGATTGTTTGCTGCTTAGTGCTGGGGTCTGATTGCTTTTAATTTTTCCATGGCATTTATGTCTAAGCAATGTCTTTTGGTTGAGAAGACAGAGTAGCTTTCATTGTGAATGGCAAAAAAACCCTTGGACAGAATTCCTTAGCCTATTGACATGGCTAAGGAATCCTTAGTTGAATCCTGATTACCAGACTGCTGGAGCCTCCTTAATCCTGACTTTTAGCTTGCAAGTCAGGTCTTTGTTTAAACTCTGTTGGAATCAATGGAAAGACTCAATTGCACTGCAGCGTAAGGTAATTGAACCTGTGATAAACACAATTGTTATTCAAATACATGACTGCTCTCTCTCTGCTCTGTCTCTGCTTCCTTTTGTCCATTGTTTCCTACCTCATTTTTCCCTTCTATCCTAGAAATAAAGCTGCAGAAATCTCCTGAAATGAATACTTTACTCCCTGTTGTCTGCATAGGAAAATAAATAAATAATGCGCACATCAGACATCACTCTGAGGTTACAGAAGTAATTGCTGCTTTTCAAATGACAAGTTCTCAAAGCCCAGTCATCTTTGCAACATCAGGACTGAAAACTGCAAACACACCTCATGCAGAAATACCTACACACTTCTTTCTTATTCTTTTAAGTGCTTCCCCTGGGTGTCTCTTTCTCCCCTGCCAAAAATACTGTCATTCACATCCTTGATAAACTTCAGCTTTTAAGATGAAAATATTGAAGAGTGAGAATAAACTATTGGAGGTTAGTTTTGTGGGAGAAAGGAGAGTGTTTGCGCAGCTCTGTGCGTAACGATAAGAACACACTGTACCTCAAGCTTGATGAAAACAGGCTTTTATTATTATTTTTTTTCGTAGGCAGATATTGCACTATGCTATTCTGTGTATAGTAGGCGAGGGAGGAATAAACAGAAAGGTGGAGCCATTATCCAGCTATTCTGCATGGTCACAAGGGTAGTGTTTATCAAGTCAAAGCAGAAATCAGATGTCTCTAGGTGATCTTCAGGTTAGCAGGTTAAACAAAGTATTAGCTCTTGTTATCAGTACAGCTGGTAGTTGAGAACCTGTATTAGTAAACATCCTATGTTGCATTAAAATAAAAGGCATCTTTGGCAGAAATTATAAGGAACAAAGCTGTAACAGTAAAAAATTGTAGCTGTATATTTTACTGGTTTGAGTTATATAATAGTCTTGAACTGGGACTGCAAGAGGGTGAGGATGAAATTAAATGAGTCATTGTTAAAAATAGGATGTGGGATTGAATTAAATGTTGAGTGTGCTGGGCAGCTGAATAGAAGATGAAATTTGCAGTGAGAAATAGGCTGTGTCTATAATACATAAATGTTCATGACTATGTAAATGCATAGTGATTAGGGTTCACTGGTGATTTCAGTCGGTTACAATCTGGGAATTGTGTTTATTGTTCCAACTGCAGGGACAAGAAAGGCATCTGGCCAGCCAGTGATAGGCTCTTCCTCCTATGCAGGGAGATGAGGCACAAGGCTTTTAAATCTGTCTTTATATTGAATATTATGAGGAGCAAGTGGGGAAATGAATGTATAAGCCGAGTGGAAATTGCAAAAGTAAAAATCAGCTGTTTTGGTATATATAGAAAATCATGAGATCAACTTGGTTTTAAGTTATGTCTGGTTAGAATTGGGGTTTCTCTCATGGTGAGGGGGATGTAAGAGTTCCGTTTACAGGGTGAGGGAAGACGTGATCACTTTTAATGATAAAGGTGCCAGAAATTATGACCTCTGGCTGTTACTGGGAACATGATGCTTCAGCAAGTTGTCTAGAAGGCTTCTAGCCTTATCCAGCACACCAAATTTTAGGTTATGTTCCTACACAATTTAAAGGTGGAGCATGTTGGGCTCGAGCAGTGGTTCACCTGCTTGTCACTGTCATCCATATGGCTTAAAAAATTTCTTTGATGAACATTTCTGTCAAAGTAGAGTAGCTACTAGTAACTGTGTTGGATGGGTGAACTTTAGATTAAAAGAATGATGCATTATGCTGGTGCTGTGTGGGCATGTAAGTCCTCAGTTTGGTTTAGATACTGTAGGGGAAAAAATAATCACATTTCTCTGAACTTATTTTCCATCCTAATTTTGGGGATGGGTGACATTAAAGAACAAGATTTTTTAAAAAATAAAATAGACCAGCAGATGATGTGCTGGTCACCGTGGAAACCAGGCTTTTGATGAAGAGGTTGTATATCTGGTAATAGTTTGTACTGAGTTCTGATTACAAAAAAAATCCATGTCATTTTTTTAATTCTTTCTCATCCTCTTCTGCTCCACAGTTTACTTTTTAGAAGATAAAAAGGAAGAAGCTGCAAAATAAGATATTTGCTTTTAAAGTACTGAAAAATACTTATTTCAGCAAAATAAGGATCCATTTTGCTGAAACAAGGTTTTTATGTAAGGCTAGAACATGCAAATGGAAGTGATGGCAAAGGAATTCAAGCCTTAACGACTCCTTGGACATGCATCAAGCTTAAAGGCCAATTCCTTCAAAGAATATGTAGAAAATTCTGTGAACAAAGCAGTGGCTAAAAGTGGACATTTTCAGAAATATTACCTCTGCATTGGTAAGCATCCAGACATTCAGCACAGTCTCAGATCTCAGTGAAGTTATTCATGCACACTGTGGGCTCTTAGTCCAGAAACACTATCTTTCTATAACTTAACAACCCTGAATTTTGTGGTATGTTAAAAGCTTTTATTAAAAATATTACTGAAATTCTGTCAGTCGAGGTTTTTCTGAGCTCAGGTATTTGAATCAGGCAGTGAATATTTGAAAGCTGAACCAGAAGAACCTGTAACAACTGAATAAAAATGGTTTTACACAAAAATCTGGGGACTAACTGATGTAAGCTTCAGTAAAACAGCTTCTGAGACACTTCAGAATTATATCAGGTAAAGTTTTTTTAATAGAAGTGGGAAATTCTTATTTAATGGGCTTATGTATATAGGAGAACTGATACAGGACTGAGGTAGCTTTTCATTGCAGTCATATTGTCTTCAGATTCACAAGCACAGTGATACTGTTCTTGTGTCATGGCACTGTTCGTTCTTATTTTGAGCAACTTATCAACTGGATACTAAAGTAATAGTGAATGCAACCTTGGAAAAAATTGAATATAAATTTTCATACACATAAATCTGACTGATATATTTTTCTTTAAATAACAATTTTTTATTATCAACTGTTATAAATGCGTCATTTACCAAAGTTTATCAAATTTGTATCTTACTACAGTTTTAACACTAGTTTTATTGTAATGTTTTTTAGTGTATTATTTCCTGGGCAGGTGATAATGTTGCTGATCAGAACTGCATCTACATTCACTGAATCCTGTAGACTTTCAAAGTTTCGTCTTCCTTCCTTTTTTTTTTTATCTGTGGAAAGAACTCTAAGATTTTAGCCCCTTGCACTTTTGAAGTTGACAGGGTCTGTTAAGGTTCTCTAGAATGCCACACCCCTGTGACCTTTATCTCAAGAGCAATCAGACACATTTTTACTTTTATTGAAAGAACCTTTTTTTAGTGGAAGACTATAGGACCTTTTCTGTTAATTCTTCAAAATATAACATAGACAGAGGAGAGTTTGGCTCAGAGAAAAAAAGCCTCACTTTCTGCTTCCAGGCATACTGTTTAAAATTTTATTTGGCAGCTGAGGAGGCTTGACATAGATTTGACACAGACTTGAAGGGCTTAGTAGAGGTATTTTTTTCTTAATATTGTTTTACATTGATTTAGGTTTCGTTTTGAGGCAATTTAACAATGCATACCACTTCAAGCTTGTCAGTTGTCTAGAAATTGTTTGCATACAGGATTAGTTGCAGTTTTGATATTTTGATATTTCATTTCAAAAATATAATTACTCTTATTTCAACATTTGTAAGACAAAGAAACATTTGACTCTGCAGATCCTGTGCATGCCTGTCTTTGAAAAATAAAAAAGCCCCTCCAGCTCTGTATGCAATATTTGGCTTTTCAAAAATACTTGTTTTGTTGCATATAAGATACTGATTTTTGTGTTAAATTCATACATTTCTTTCAGTCTGTTCCTTGCTTGTACAAAGTAAAGATACTCTTGCTTAGTAAATTTAGAATTTTCTATGATGGTGACAAATATCTTAATTTAATCAGCTGGGCTAATTTTCTATATTAATATATCTTTATGCAGAGCACTTCTGGAAAAAGTAAATAGTTAATTAGTGTAAATGCGTTCATAAACCAGTCTGAAAAGACTAATATCTGTTTATTCACATTTACATTATTTAAAGTTATTTGAATAATTGTTTTTATTCTTTTGTAACTGAATTAAAACATAGGCATATTTTTGAGGTCTAGACCTTACAGTCAGTCCTCTGTAGAGGCCCTTAATTTTCTTAGAGGAATAAGCTAATTAATCATAAATACTGCTGAGACCATGATGGATGACCTAGCAAAATATTTTAGCTAATGTGTGTGTTTTCAGTGCATGAGTAATCTTTTTACTTTAGTGGTGCTTTCATGTTCTTCAGGTTTAGTGTTCAAAGGTTTTGATCAGTCAGGTCTGGGATGCTCAGGTGGTTGATGCCTCTCCAGGAAAGGCATTTGCTTGTCTGTGCAAATGACCTCAGATTGCAGCTTTGCTAGTTGTAAAGAAACTTGTCAGGAGGAGGCTTTTGGAAGGTTTTATTTATAAAAACTGCCTTGGCAGCTTAAGTAATCAAAGAATTTAGTCTGCATTGAAACAGAAACAAAGCCCTTTTACTAATTCTACAACTTTTTGCCCAGAGGTTGGACTTGATGGTTTCAATGCATTTATTCTTGAGAAACTTTGAGATTCTGCAGTGCTGGTTATCTGCAGAAATTCTCCCATGTATTTAAAAATCTTTAAGTCTTCTGATGATTGGTATCCACTTTGAAGCTTCAGAAGGTTTTTCCCTCTTCTTTTTATTTTAAAAACATTTTCAGCTGAGAAACTCTGTGCCTGACTCCACTGTGTGTGAAGGGAAGTGTGCTGAGGAAGTTAGTCTGTAATAGAAGTGCAAATTTCTCTGAATTGGGAGTCAACAGGACACCTGGAAGGCTCCTTTTACTGGCCAGACCTGTCTCCTATGTTTTTTTTCTGAAATGAGGTTGTTCCCAGTGGAGGGCTGAAAGCAGACTGAAAATGGAAAGTTTTGTAAGGTAACCATGCAACACATATTCCAGATGGTTTGTTATTTATCAAAAAATGAGATGGTCCTGAGGGGACTGAAAATACCTCAAAAGCTACCTAAGCTTGGAGAAGTATATCAGAGAGCATGATGGCACTGTGTGATCAGAGGGCCTGGAGGGCCAAGAGGGACCTCAGTCCTGTGTTTTTGTAGAGTCTGGAGATAAAACTTGGGAAATTCTACTTGTTAAGGAACAAGCAGCCAGGAGTGGCTTTGCTGCTTGTTAAAAAGCAGATGAGAACAACAACAGAAGGTCAGGAAGATGCCAGCAAATGTGGGTGTGGGAGCTGGGAGGCTCTCCTTGTGCAGGAGGTGCAGCAGCCCCTGGGATGCCCACAGGGCTCAGCTCTGGGGGATGCAGCTGCCCCATTTCTTTCCCCCTACAGCAAAAAAGGTCCTTCAGGAGTTTCAAGAGACAGCTCAGGGAAGGTTCTGTCATCTTATGAAATAGGTTTTGGTTCTTTTGTTCTCCTCTGCAACTTGGCCATCAGAAACAAGCTTTTGGCTCTGACAGAAAGAATTTGTACTGCTTTCACCTTTTCAATCTCGCTATTAAAAATAAATCCCAATGAAGCTGGCAAACTTAATGTACATTACTCCTCCAATTACAGTCAGTATGTACAGGCAGCCACTTGGGAGGTGAAAAGGACTCCTTCTGCCAAGCTGCAAGGACAGTTTAAGGACAGGTATCATGAGAGGCCAAGTTACAGGGAGAAATCTTCCTGTCTGGCAGAGATTAGTGTGTCCCCAAGCACTGGGCTCTGCCCATGTTGGTCATGCTGGTGGTCTCCCAGTCACCTTCCTCACTGACCTGACTTGAGGATGGAGGGTTCTTCTGGAATTGCTTTGGCCAAATCCATGCTGGGACAAGAAAACTGAGGAGTTTCATCTAGGCAGGAATTTATCACCAGATCTAGCATCTCTGATGGGGAAACCAAGAGTAAATTGGAAGATACTGGGGAGAAAAACCTATCTCACTTTCTCCCAGTCCACTCTGTCGTGCAGCAATCAGCACGGTGTGACCTCCACATTGTCCTGGGGACACATGAAAGGGTAAATGTAAGTTGTTTTTCTGACTTTAACTGTACACTGAATCTTACTCCCTGTAAATGTAACAATCTTTTTTTCTGAGACTGTGGCTATGAGACTAATGGTTCTGCTGAATTATGGAAATTTAACAAAATCTTCCTTTTGGAGCCGCAGGCAACAAAGTGACAGAAATGTGAGGAAAGATGGTGAAAGGAAAGAAAAAGAGCTTTATGATAAAAGTTGATATTAGTCATTTGTTTGCTTTATTTTCTGCCTGTCATAGATTATTTCAGCCAATTGATCAGTCTCGTTTGGTGTTCCATATGTGTAGGTGAAAAATTATCTCTTTTCTGGCTTGTCATTACTTCTTGCTCTACAGCTACTTGTGGTAATCATGTTTTCTTAAGTCACTTTTTTCCTGGTGGTCTTTGTTTAGTGTGGAAATGGTGATTATTCTGAATAACCAAACCATTACTTCTTCCAGGGCCACACTAGCACTCAAATCCCAAGCTGTTATGTATAAAAGTGAGGGGAGGGAATAAAGCAACATGAGAAAATTGTTGTTCTGAATCTGTGGCTCTAGGAAGCATGGAGCATGTCGAAAGGTCAATATGGAAAATGTGTTGGTTTTAAAGAGCCTTTCTCAGGCTAAGACAGGAAAAGAGAACCAGAGCATGTCTGCATATAAAACCTATTCCTCCTTTCAGGAATGTCTTCAGAAAGTGTTTTACTCCAGATGATAGTAATATTTAAGTTGAAAAAATGTAAGAACAGACGGAAGTTAACACCTTCCTGTGTGCACTGGTCATTCTTCATTCTTTGGTGGTGTTGGGGAGGCTGAGGGTGGATCACAGTGAGCAAGAGGCATTTGTTTGGTTTGTATTTCCAGCCTCTCTTGCCCAATTATCTCCTGTACTTTGCACAGGACATTCCCCCCACAGGGTGTGCATGGGGAGCTGCAGATGGAGCAGTGTGAGGTATCATTAGTGCCAGCTGGACTCTGCTGCTTGCAGGATGCTTTAACAGCAGAGTGATCAGCACCTAGGTCAGCAATCTTTCCATCCGCTCTTAGTTTCATGTAATAGCAGCAGTTATCAAATCTCTAAGTAACACAACAGCTTTTTCCACCAGGGATACTCATATCCCTTGATTTTTTTTTTTTTTTCTTAGTGTATAATTTATGGGGCTCTCAGGCAACTTGCTTAAGACCTAAAGCAAAGTTAGCTCCAGATGTCAATATCAATTCTTTGTAGACTCTTACAGGAGCAGCTTTGTTGGGTTACATGTGGATTTCCTTTGTGAATCTTTCTGTTGAACTGTGTAGGACTTGGTGCTTTTTCCTGTCTCCCAGGGCTGGCACATCAATGTGTAGGTGTCTTCCATTTCACCAGCAAGTGCTGCTTCCTATTCTCCACTACAAAGGAGAAAGCTCTCTAGAGTGGGTGAAATATTTCTAAAATAAATATAACAGCAGTTACAATGAAAATAATAAGAAAATAGTAAACTATAAGTTCTCCACTAGAAGGGATTTGGGTGTGTGTGTGTGTGTGTGTGTGTGTTGTGTGTGTTTGCAGGGGGAAAATGGGAACTAAAACAAGTGAATACAGATGAAATCTAGTGAATTATCTTCTTCAAGCAGAATTGTTGCCATGTCAATGCCTTTTTGCTTCTGGTGCTTTCAGACTGGGGCGTTCCACTTGGGAAATACTGATATTTCTCATAATATTGGTATTTTGGATGTTTTCTCCCCCTAGATTAAAATTTAGACATGTGACAGATCTCCCAAAACTTTCTGGAGTGGTCCTGTGTGTCTAAACAGCAGATCTATGGTTAGGTGCAGGAACTATTGTACTGCACATTTGGCTTCTAGGTGCCCCAAGGTTCCTAATTTCCCACTGAACTTCCAGTAAAGGTGTTGAAGTTAGATGGCAGAGCAGTGTTACACTAAAACATGCTTTTGCCATGTTTCTCTTCCAAAAATATATATTGAAAATTTGAAAAATAGTTTTGAATTTTTTTTCAATTTTTTTTTCACATAAAAAAGAAAGAAATCCATCTAAATTAATGGGGAAGGGAGGAAATCAATACAAGGGTTTCATGAGGCAAGAACTAAATAAAGTACTTCTGTCTGCTTCAGTCAAAATAGCTTAAACTGTCCCATAAAGATTGTTCACTTAACTAAACCAGAAGAATCTGTAAAAACATTGTAGAAAGCCTTTCTCTTATTTTCCTCACTATAACTCTTCAGATTACCTGCCAAGCTGAAGAAACTGTTGTGCTGACATTTTTAGGCTACTCCTACTCTGGAGAATCAACAGTGGTCTAGAAATATTGTGTATTTTAGTTCACAGGTTTTATGTATCACTATAACATAGACAGAGACAATCAGTAAATACACACAAAATACTGAGTTTGTCACAAATAGATACTGATTTTATTGCATTTTGTTCATTGCATTAGGTCCTAAGTGCCCTGTGATAAGATTTATTTCATGGTAGGAACCCAGTTCTTTTGAGGTATTTTTATAAAGTATTTTACAGGGGGATGCAAGCTGTTATTAAAAGGTTGCTTTGAATTACTGTTGTCAGTGGCTGGCAATATTTATGAATGTGTCTTGAAGACACATTCATAAGTATAATTTCAATTATAAGTGTACTTTCAATTATATATGCTACTTAAGGATTTCTATTTTAATTTCCTCTTGGGTTTGGTATTATAGAACTCCAACAGGATTATTAACAGTGACATTTCTAGAATTTCTTTTTCTTACAATAAAAATCCATGAAAAGTTGGAAAACCTCAAATAAATAATGAGTTTTGTGGTAAGTTTATTTCTGTTTCATTCGTTCATTTTAAGGGTTGAATGCCTGAAAATGGTCTGTGCTTCTGAATGAGCTGAAATAATAAACCAGCTGATTAGGTAGCAAGCTAATTTAAAAATATAGCTTCACTTTTTGAAAGAACACTTAATAATCCCATTAATATTTCTAAAATGCACTTAAAATATTTCTGTAGAAGAAAAATTCCTTTAAAGGTCCATAAAGGACTAAGACATGAGGAACTCATCCCAGCCTCAGTGGGCGTGGTGGTATTTAAAAGGTCAACTTTGAATGGAGTCACCTTTCAGAGTCTGATCAGCCAACTTTTGAAACTTCTCAGTATGAAATCTTTTATGTAAGTCCTTCCTGGGAGCAAGAACCCTGTATAAAAATCTCTTCTTTTTTTGGCCCTGCCTGAAATACCTGTCAAAGGAATTCATGCTCTTTGATTACGATATGCATATGTGTGTGTGTGTTAATCAGAGGACATTATTATTTAGTGGTTATCACTAACAGTGTTGCTGTTGTTTTTTTCTGTTTGAGAAGTTCCCTTGGTTGATTGTTCTTGGAGATTGGTGGGGTGTTTTAGAGTTGTAGAGTAATTTAGGTTGGAAGGCATCTTGAAATCATCTTGTCCAGTCCCTGCTCTGGAAACAGGAGCAGCTTAGATCAGTTTAGATTTTTATTATTTCAGATGAAATCCCTACTCTTTAATAAAGGAATGGTAAACCTCAAATCAAATGTTAATAAAACACTTTGTCTCTTCACAGAGATCATGCATTTTTAACTATTACATTTTATATGAAATGATTCTTTATTTAGACCTGTGGTTTCTAGATGTCATCTTCCCTCTTATTCCTCTCAGGAGCTCAGTAGCACAGCCTCTCCATGCTGTGTGATCTGATGTAAAGTGCCTTCTCCTTGTAGGTAAAAAAATCTTCAGTGGCTCTCTAGTCCCCTGTCTGAAAGGTATCTGGGGATCCATATGTGAAGAATATATATTTATATTTATATTACCTTTTTTTACTTGCTTTGTTAAAGGCTTGTCATGCTCTTCTGTTACTTCTGAATCTTTACCAACTTTTGGATCTTGCCATCTTCTGCTGCTGGTAATTCAGGGCTTAAAAACTTTCATAGAGGTAGCTTTTATGGGCTATCATAAAATTTGTTTTGCTGTTATAAGTTTAATTTTCTTAGTTAAGGAAATAGCTAGACATAAATGGAATATTCTGCACCATTAAATTAAAATCTGTTAAGAATGCTTTAACTGCTTCATATGTTATGACACTTGTTTTTTGATAGGGTGCATGGTACAAAATATAGTTAATATGGAGTTATGTAGCAGTAGCAAAACTGATTTTTTTCATTTTTAAAATATTTAATTATTGCATATTTAATATTTGTTCCCTTTTTTCAAAAGCAGGCTTAAATCAAAACCTGCATTTGTTGGTCTATGTGTGTTTACTGCTTATGCCTACAAGCTTTGGCTTCAGATTGCAATTGCTTTTTTAGAACCCCCTTGAAATTGCTTTTTAAAAACCTATTCTTTATGATTTAAGACATACTACCTGTCTACAATTTTCTTACTTGATTCATGGAGAGCCTTATTGGGAGGTCCTGAGTTGAAGACCAAATATGATATTGTAAGATATTGGTATTAGTGTGCTTGGTATGAGTTGTGTCCCTCAGCTACCTCTGTATGACATTAATATTTCTGCCCCTTTATGAAGCAGGAGAGAAGGTGGGGAGAACATTCTCATTGTCTATTTATGCCTAAATTGTAGAATTTTGGGGTGTTTTGATGTGGGGTTGTATGTTCGGATTTTTTTGTTTGTTTATTTTGCAAATGTGGGTGTGTAAGTCCCATGTGGGTACATGGATAGCCACAATGAAGCTATTTCTCTTATATTAAACATCTTAGGAAAATGCTCCATAAGTGAAGCAATCCCTAAAGAACATCTTGCTACTATTCCTATGATAAATTCCTTTCAGATAAACTCTCTGGAATGAAGATATGGCCATTACTGATTTTTTCAGCCAAAAGATGGCTAAGAGACATAGGTTTGGGGGGGGCATTTTGCCCTTTTTGGGATCTTTTATGAACAGCTTTTCTGGTTTTTTATGTTCAGCTTTTCTATTGTTGCAAAGCTTGTTTTTTTTTGCTTTCTGAATTTTTTTCCCATTTTGTTAATTGTTACAGCAAAAGTCTTAGAAGCTCTCTTACTAGAATTAAAGATGCCTTAGTGAGCAGCAGCCATTTCTATCCCCACAGTCCTGTCAGTTCTGTACTGCTGCCCACCTGCATTAGATTTAAACTTACTTTGCAGAAATGGAGGTCTCTCTAGATGATTACTTATTCTCCTTTCCTCAATCTCGATATTTTTAGTACTTCATAAATGGCTGTATGGATTTTTTTTCAATTAGTGGTCATTTTGATTTTGCTTAACTAACATCTTTTCCTTGAAGTCCATTATGCTTTTTGGCTTCCTTTCCATCTGCATGTGTCATTCAGAACCTCCCTTACCCAATTTTAAATGATGCAGCAGCAACATGAGCAAAAGCTTGTGGACCACCCACTTTTCTAGAAAAAGAGGTCGATAAAATTTCTTCTTGAATTGATATTGATAATTCCTGTTTCATGGCTGAGAGATTTGAAAAATAAAGTTGTTTATAATTATGAATTTTTTATTTATCTGAAAGTCATTTAAGAACATTTTACTTTTTCCAAGGAAATGGCCTTTCAAAGAATGAAGTCTTACTAATATAAATGTATTAACTTAATAACTGTAAGATAGAAATGATCAAATAGAAAAAATATTTGCTCTATTGACAGCCATGACTATTAATGCATGTTAAATTCAGTAGAAAATAAGTAAGGTTCCTCTTATAGCCAGGAACAACAGTATGTTAGGAATTGATTTTTTTTTTTACTCAAAATGTGTTGGTCTGTTTGAGTTCTGATGTAGAACTAGAAGAATTTTCCATGAGAATGTTAAAAGCAGAAATATTTAGTAAGTATTTCTGTTCTGTATTGAAGGGGAAAATTGATATCATAGCCTGAAATACTTCATTCCAATACTCACTCAATAACTTCTAATTAGAAACCACAAATTAAATTATTTTAGAATATGTAGAAAGATAACTTCTTTTACAGTACTTTAAAAGAACTGTTTAAATTCCTAATTGAACTAAAAAAAAAAAAAGTCCTGAAAAATTGCAAAGGAGCCATGTGACAGAGGAAAAGATCAGAAAACATCTACATTTACCAATATGACAACTAAGGTGGGATTTTTGCCAGCTCTCAATAGACCAATGTAGAGGTTTAAAATCTGATCACTGAAAGCACTTCCATTTAATGCATAATAAAAATAGAAAAATCAGAAAGTTGAAGGATGTTCAAGCTGAGCAATACCAGGTGCTGATTTTCCTAAGTCACTTTCAGGGAACATAAAGTTGGCAGAAACTTTCCTGCTTTTAGTTGCTCTCATCATCTTCCTCAGTACAGACACCAGAGCTGTGCTTGAACTCCTTGGGAAAGCTCACAAGCCCTTGGATCAAGCAGGAGTTGCCTACTTCACTGAGCATGTGAAGTGTCAAATAGTAATCTTTCTGCTAGCATTGCAGGGTGTTTTGAAAGCTTGCTGCAGAGTTTAAATGTATTTTCTTCTGCTGCTTCCTTCTTTTCTTGTGTTCACTCCTATATTGGCTATATTTTTAATTTTGCTTATCTACATGTGTGTTATTATCTGTATATATCTTAGGTGCATTATTTGTAAATGGTAATTGCCCTCCTCTGTCATTTATTCCTTTGATCTGCCTTCACCTGTTCCTGCTCCCTCATGAGCAGTTCTCATGCTTTTTGAACTAATTGTGTTTATGAAAAAGGAGGAATAAATATCATTCATGTTCTGCTGGCAGTATGAAACCAGCTAATTAAAAGACCAAATGAAATGTAAGAAAGTAATGGGCCTTCAAATGTCCTGTCATCTGAGGGGAGAAAGTTTTATTCAAAAAAAACTAAAACCAAAACAGAAGAAGGAAAAAAAACCCAAACAGAAAGGTAATATTTTATGACAAACATGGTATGTCAGCCTGGTGTTCTGCTGTTGCTGCTACTGGAATTTGTATGCTATTGCACTGTATTCACACGCTCAAATATTTCGGAACAGGTTAGTTGTATTAAATAGCACTTTTGATGGCTAGTCTGAGCTTCAGGACACAGAAGCTCTGAATTACTATTTTTTTAAAATGATGTTGTTGTTTTTGTTAGGCCTTCTCTTTCCCTGATAGGCTCCTGTTGTTACCTGGTGTGATCTACAAGTACTTGATGCTGATCAAGTAATGTGGGTACCACTGCTGGGAATGCTTTGATGTCTGTTTTCCTCATGCTCCCCCCTTACACTACACAGCCTTTTCATCTTCTGAAATGTGAATATCAGATGGATGATATTCATGACTACTTTGTGATACAGCAGAAATTCGGGACTGACTGTTCTAAAGATATTTTGAAAAGGTAAGCATCAAACTTTTTCTACTGGCAGAGCATCTGCTTTAAGTAAACACAAATTTCCATGCTGCATTTAGGCTTCCTCCACTGTGACTGCATTGGGAGTAGGATCAGAATAATTTCTCCCCCATAGTCAAATGCAGCCATTTGTGTCTTAGAATCAGGAACATCCCCTGAAAGTTACAGTGCTTGGCAGCTTTAAAGTTGACTGCATCACTTTACTGTGTGAATTGGTTCAGTGGTTTAAATACCATAGAAATATTTCTCTCCAGATCCTGGATATCCTTACTGCAAATGAAGTAGAGGTCTGTCTTTTTTTTTTTTTTTTTTTCCTTTTCCTTTTTAAATCTATTTTTGGTGTCAAATAGTATGGTAGGAAGCAGTAAAACATTTAATCCAGTTGTCATCTTGGCAGAGGGAGAGGAACTTCGGTGGTGTATTTTCTGTGGCTCTGATGCTGTCTGGAGTCAGTGATGTCATGTCAGAACCAGCACTGGCTCTAGCAAGGCAATTCACAACAATGGGACTATGCTGTGAAATCTCTTACAGACTTCTTTTTTCTTCAAAAAGATACCTTTGAAGAGGAAGCAATGATTAATGTATCGTTTATATAGGGAAGGCATTAAAATTGCAAGCTAAATGCCACTGAAATTCAACCCTCTAAACTTTTCTTACCCCTGCACGACTGCACAGATGTAGCAAGCAGCCTGTCAGAGCAGCAGCCCAGAAAAGCCTGTGGCTTCCCGAGCGCTGCTGCTCGGAGCAGACACAGTGCAGGGAGGCAATTTGTCTGCCTGGGGGTGCAGAAATCCCTGCTGGGGTTGGAGGCAGATCAGTGATCCCGTGCAGGCAGCTGATGCTCTGGGCTGCCCTGCCTTGGACAAGTGTCACACTGCCACCCCTCAGTCCCTCTGATTGGGTGCTCCCAGCCACTGATTAGAAATGCTGATGCCGTTTCTGTGATCCTTTCCACTCGGAGGAGAAATTTCTTATCCCCACCCCCAAGCCCACCTCTAGGATGTAAGTGATGGTGAGAAGACGAGGATGAAAACAGTGCGGCGTGAGTGACTGGAAATCCAGCAGTCTGCTTTAGCTGCAGCGTTATGTAGGAGTCGTCTTCAGACTTCTTACCTTTGGTTTTTCGGCACAAACTGCTTGCAGGTTTTTGGAGGCTGTGGAAGGACTTACCGTTTGTGTGTTAGTGTTCTCTGTGTATCGTCATATTACCTTGCTTTTTCCCTGGACAGCTGTGTTCAGAGCTTCATGTGGAATTCTTTCCATTGAAGAGAGATAAAAAGGATCCTTAATCTGAGTCTCTTTGGATCTTTCTATTTTTATGGTAAGTGCCAGCATCTATCGGCTGAGCGTAGCTTCTTTGCTGCAGTGCTCGTGCTCTCTCCCTCTCTCTCTCTCCCTCCCTCCCCCTTCCCCATCTGTTTTTCTCCCCCTATAGTCTTAGATAAGCCTCGTGACCTTCACTTAATAGCTCGTCATAATTTTCAGCATTTTCACAGCAGGTGCTGGCTAAGTAAAATTCAAGTTTTCCCTTTATTTTGCTCTTTCCCCCCTGTGACCCAGGGCTCTGAAGTATTGACTGCAAGCTGAGTGCTGCCTCTTTGTCCTTGAAACGGGAGGCTTGAGCATTGCTCCCGATTGCCTCTGGCAGCAACGGGACACAGCTCTGGGGAGCTGGAATAGAGACTGGGTGAAGGTGATTGCCTCCTTTCTCCAGGTCTGTGCCATTGGCCTGAGGGCACAGATAGCCCCTGCTTAACTAGCCACCTAGAAAACTCTGAAGCCCCTCAGCGTTCGAGTGTGGGCAACCTCTGGTTGAGCTGTATTTGCTGTTGTTGGCATGGGACAGGGGGGCTCTGTCAGCATTTTCAATATAAGCCCTTGTCATCAGGTGCTTTTAAGTTGGACCTTTTGCATCTTACAAGTGCAGACTGTCTGGGACAAGAAGTTACAGAATAGACCACCTAATAACCCTCATCCCTCTCTAATCCTTAGAGTTGCAAGTTCTCAGCTTTTTGAAGTGCTTTTACATCTCTGCAGTGGAAAAGAAGTGCTTTTAAATGTCTGAAAATCTGTGCTAGCTTAATTTGTTCTCTAAGCTATTTTAACAGCTCTGATTTTATAAATAGGAAAGGTTGTTATTTAGACCACAGTAAACTGTGCCCTCAGCTTTTTTTTTTTTTTTCCTTTTTTTTTTTCCTTTTTTTTTTTCTTTTCTAGTTTGTTGCATGAGATTTAAAGTAAATGCAAATACACAGTTTCTGGTAGATAGATATATTCCTTTCTTGTGGTATGAGAGTACGACCAAAGTATTTCTTTTAACTTAAATGTGTTTCATGCTGTGGATCCATTATGTGGATTGACTATGCACAGCCCTTACACTCTGCAGATATAATAAAGACTCTGCTACTCTTAAAAGCTCCACTGAAGGCATAGATATAACACTGGCTCAAACTCATCACAGGGTGGTCTGACTTCAAGCAGAGCAAAGAGGAGATGTGTTCTTATACCTTTGTTTTACTGAGGTAGGATAAGAATAAAGCTTTTCTTCTGTCTCTGCGTTGACTTTTCTGGTTGAACAAGAGATATGCTGATGTCTGGGAATTTTTTCTTTGTCTAATGTAGCTTACATTGTGACTTAATAAAACCGTTTTATTCCTGATTTATCCTGTAAGTCAGAGAGTTTTGCTTCACAGGAGCTGGTTAGTTGAACAGAGTTTGTGTACCTCCTTTTTCCTCCCAAATGAGTAAAACTTTAAAACACTGTTGTTATTTTCTGTGCCCTTCATTTCTCTCCTATGCTTGGATGTTGTATTGATAAGCATGTGTGTGTGTTGTGGGGGAGAGGGGAAGCCCAGGTTAGGCAATTGCAAGAGGCACAGGGTGGAGGAGACAGAGGATCTGCAGATCTACCTAGCAGATCTGCAGGTAGAGGACTTCATGGTGCAGTGAGGTACCTGCTGCATTGCCTCCAGAGCAAGCAGCAATGGCCAGCACACAGCCCGGCTGTCAGTGCTCCAGGTCATCTCCCCCACCAGATCTTGTGTTTTGGCATCATGTAGCACCCGCTGGTGCAACTGATGCTGAGCCTTGTTTCCCTTCTCACTGATGCAGTGAGGACAAACCTCCTGCTCTGGTAGGGAAAAAGCCTGTTTTGGCAATTGTGCAGCTCAAGGAGCTGGCTAAAAACTTTCACTTCTGGAGCAGTCTTGCCCACTGTGCACTACAGAAAGGCTTTGGCACTCTGACTTGTCCATGTCTTACCTAACTTTTTTCTATCGGTAACAAATGTGCCTGAGTTCATTCTCTTCCAGTTTCAGTGAGTGCTGACACAGTGACAGCAGCAAAGAAACTTTTTGCTGTGGAAGATCAGCAGGGCTCCTGGTAACACACCCAGAGAAGCAGTCCTGAGTCCCTGCAGGTTGTGACATTGCCTTGCAGAAAGTAGGCTTAGGCTTTTCTTGATTGAATGTAAAAAAGTAATTGTGTGTATGCATTTGCACTTGGAGATTTTTACTGTTTTGTTCCATATAAACTTATTGTAAACTTATAAAGCAAGAGGGGTTGCAAAATATATGCACAACCTAAAATATTCTGAAGACCTCACAGTTAATTGTGGAACTGCATGCTATTATTTTTTAAAATATTATTGTAAATTCAGATATTCCTATGCCTTAAAATAACCTACATTCCTACCTAACAATTAATCCAAAATGTGGCTGTCACTCAAAAATTACTGATGTTTAAGTAAAATTATCTTGCAAAAGCTGGTTTTTAACATAAGTGCATAATCATATCTGTCTTTTCCAATGAAAGTTTAAAAGCCAAAGTGCATAAGGTAATGTGATTTCTCAATAACCTTGAGCAAAAGGAAAAGAGGAAAATGATCCTGAAGTATTTTCTCCTATTTAAACCACATGAGTTTGCAATGGGATGTTTGTATTTGGAACCTGACATCTGTGTACTGCAACTGAGAAGTGTGTGCATCTAAACCCCTTGCCAGCACATCTTGTTGCAGGCTAAAAGCTTGAAAACTAAACATGCAATCCTCTATAACAGCCTTGAGAGGTATAGAGAAGAGTGAAATCCCCCAAATTACATGAAATTCAAGTAGGTAGATGTGCTGTTCATTTCTTGGGAATCCTGTGAATGCTCTAATATGGAATGCATGCATAGTACTTCCTTGTTTCACAGCATGGTGTCATGTTAATTCCTTTGCAGGGTGGCTGAAGACTGCATAGAAAACAACTGCAGGGAAAGAAAAAAAAAGCTCTATTCCTTAGCCAGCCAAAATCACCCAATGGTCCGATGAAGTCATTGCAATTTTTTTTCCTCTGTATGATCAATATG
Organism: Entomyzon cyanotis; assembly: GCA_024500445.1. Taxonomy (NCBI): domain Eukaryota; kingdom Metazoa; phylum Chordata; class Aves; order Passeriformes; family Meliphagidae; genus Entomyzon; species Entomyzon cyanotis. The sequence continues at coordinate 12,317,787 of JAKEPQ010001018.1, read as the reverse complement.
CATTCTTCACTCGACTTGTCTGTGCAAGCAAGTTTTTTAAAGCTTTTTACTCCACAAATATTAAAAAAAATACAGTTACGTTGTGAATATAAATGAGTATATTTTTACAGAAAGCTCACCCATTTATCCATACTGCTTCAGGAATTTCATGCTTTCCATCTGACAAAACCTATAAAGACAGCTATTGATTATCACTGGCTGAAGAATTCAGGCAGTGGATTAGCCATGCTCCAACTTCCCTCTCTGCCCCAGACTGGAAAGTAATCCTGAGACATGCATGCTGCAGAGCTGAAGTCATCACTACCAGGCAGTGCTCTGGCTAGTGATTTTTTCATGCTGCAACGATTGTGGTTTTAGCTGGCTGTTTCTTCATACCTCCTGACCCACTAATGAGCCCACATGGATAACCAAAAGCCAACTGCATGTTCTAGGCTTTCTCCCTTCTTCATAGGGCTAACTTTTAAGGTGTTCCTGGGCATATGAATCTCACTTAGTCTGCACATTTTGTCCAGGATGATTTCAAGGACTTTGTAACTCTAATGTTGCAAATATTACAAACCTGCCTCTGTATGTTTTGCACCTTTAACAGGTGAGCACTCTTCAGTGAGGTGGCTACTTTTGCAGCTCGTGGATGTCTGGAAAGCCTGTGTGTGAACACTGTGCTGTTCAATGTGTCAGAAGTTCAGTGCTTTTGGGAAGGCCTAGGCAGGGTGTTTGTGTGCTCCATGCTTTCTCTGTGTCTGTGGGGAAGGATTAGCTTTCAGGATTTCTTACATGTCCCATGTTTCCTGAGCATATGCTGCCTTCTTGGTAGGTGCTACCACCCTGTGCCTGTCGTATCTCAGGAGGGGATTGCATTTTCTGCTTTTTTACAAGTGCACAGTGCTTGTGTGGATCTGTCTGGTTCTTCATGGAAACGGTGGTACTTCATGTCATGTAGATTTGTTCTTATGTAACTTCTGCATAGGAGACACTGGACAATAAAGTGAGAGGTGGTCTGTGTGCTACAGAACCTTCTCCTGCGTAGCAAAAGTCACATTTATGTTGTTCCAGGCTCAAAGTGGTAACAATGGAGCAGCATTAGGCCTGCTTGACTTGACCAACACTGTGTAGGCGCTCTGATAATGGGAGATGTTTGGAATCAAGAACTTCTTGTTGTATAATATAAGAAGTAACAATTTTGTTAAGAGTCATGGGTTAGTATTTCAGTATTCTAATGGAAGGGATCTTGGCACTGGAGCAGGCAATGCAAGTGTTTTAATCTTTCTGAATAACACCCTGAGCAGGATGATTATCACTGAAGCTGCAATTAGATCCACAAATAGGGGAGCTGATGGTGAACAGCTCTCTGCACGTGCATGGATTTTACTCTGAGAGAGCACAAATCCGAGAGAATGTTTTCAGAAAAGCCTCATATTTCTAAGAGCTGCACAGAGATACTAACAATGCTGCAAGACCAATCCCTCAAAACAGTTTACCTTTATCTCCTCAGGAGTTAAAGCCTGCCTCCAAATGGGCCTCCAAATTCAGCTCTGAGCGATGCCTAATTCCCACCAAATGATGAACTTTAAACATAAATCCAGAGATTTCCATTTGCAATCTGATTGTCCAAAGGGAGGCTTGCTGTCCAAGGATTTTGCACAACTTGGTCCCTCAAAAACCCATACTACCCATTCATGAATATTTTTTAAAAGGTAAACAAATCAATTATTCTGAATGTATTCTCTGGAAATGGTATCTCGTTGTAGTGGTTGTTCCATGTCAAGATCTGAGATACCAGGTCATCCATGTGAGATAAGCCACATCTGGACACCAGTCTGGCACCATAAAACCAGCAGTTTTCATAGAGCCAGCATTCAGATGACACCAGCCAGGATTAGAGACACATCATGTCATGATGGCCATAAATCTGTCTAAGATTCCAGGTTTATGAAGGTATTGATGATGAGATTCTCATGCTCTCTACACAGGTAGAATGCCAGGAGTTTGTACTTTTACAGGGTGGTTGGAAATAAGTCTAAAAGAGATGACCCAAATCTTCTTCAGAAACCTGTTGCTGCTTAATACAAAGCTAGCAAGAGTAGGCTTCTGTATAATTTATCTATAGGCTTTATGTCACTAGTGCTGGGAGATTATTAAAATAGAGCCTCCATCAAAACAGCTTTTTTACCTTCATTTGCTCTTGTTGCAGCCACCTGCAGTATAGACATTAATTTCTTATTTTATATAGTGCTTACAGCCTTCAAATATAGAAAAATTTTTCTGCCTCCCTTCATTTTTGGATAAGGAAGTTAATTAACCAAATCACTTGAGAAGAGAAAGACAGAATCTCCTCTGAGCCAGTTTGCTGTATGGAAAAGCTGGTGATTAGCTGGCTTGGTGTTTAGCTGTTTTGGATCAGCAGGAGATATATTCCCATTTCAGATAATTTTCTTTGAAGAAACTGATTTTCATTAAAATTAAGCATAATACTTTATACATGATGTATTAGACCACTAGAGACCTTTCCTAAATGGCCTTGATATTTCTTGGGGAGCCACTCCCTGTAAAATTCCAGCTAAAATCCAGAGCCTTGTGAAGTCCACTGGTATGTGCCCATGTATCCTGGCAGATATACAACCTCTCTACATCTTGTTCATCTATCCCCCAGCTTCAATTCAATTCTTTTCTTGTTTGTGCTCTGTGTCACTGTCTCCCCACTCTTTTCCCTTGATATGTACGTTGCCTTTTTTACATATTTATGTCTTCACACTTTTCTTAATTTTGGTTTTCTTTTGGTTTTGAGGGGTTTAATAACCATACTAGTTGCCACCCTATGCTGAGTTTCATCTAGGCAGAGCACGACTCTGATTCAGTGCTTAGGGAAAAGCAAATATTGTCTTTTCTAAAGACACTATTTTCTAAGAGCTTGGTTTGCAGTCCCAATATATTGTGAAGCATGCATAGAAAAATAGAGAGCAAGAGGCAATGGTAAACAGGTTTAGCAGGACAAAAGGGTTGAAACCTGAGTCAAGTAAAATGTCAACCTTGTTAGCATGAGTACTCTTTTCCTTAATCTTGCAGGAAAATAGTATATTTTGTAGTTGTGGAAACTGAGATCAAGGAAACATAGCAAAGAGGAATTAAGTAGCTGATACTGATCTGAGTTACTCAATTTCTCTGCAGTTTCATGCAGGCAACACTGCTTTGGTTTATGCTTCGTGTTTTTGAGGTTATTGCCAGAGAAATGCTTTATTTTAGATGAGGGGGAAAAATTAATTAAGTTGAATGCTGCTCTGCCCTCAGGGGAAGAAAAAGTACTACCTCTTCTAATTTTTTATTGTCCTTTGTTCCCAGAGAAACATCTGCAGCATTTGATTTTCTAATGTATGTCATCTAAATAAACTCTTCCAGAATGGGGTAAATTCCTGATCTCATTTAAATTAAATGTAAGGTAGTTAAGTTTTCACCCATAGACTTATTTTTGTTTTGAATGATGCTGAGTGTTGCTAATAGTTATTCTGTTTTATTCTCTGCCTCTTCATGTTAACCACCAGATGAGCTTAAACATAAGAAGTTTTTTCTAACTGGTCACACTGAAATTTCTGTTGAGCCATAGACAGACTTTCCTTATTTTCTTCTACAACGTAGAATTTGTGATGTAGATTTCAGAAATGCCTTGGCAAAAGATTGGATAACCTTCTGCCTCAGCATGCCTCATGAAGTTTACATAGTTTATATTTCTCATAATAATAGATGGAGCTATTCTGATTAATATATTATGGTACAGTTCTGATGATACAAACAACTTTTGTGAAGTTTCCATAAGTACTCAGGGTCCCAAGCTGTAAGAAAAACACTATTTTCCTTTTTTACATGACTCAGTTGTTTTGGGATTAGTATATTATGTTAATATACCACAACTTTTGTGACAAAATTTAGGTCTAAATCATCCAGTTGCTTCCTGTGGGGCTCCATCAGATCAGCATTCAGGTAACTCTCTTTCTGCATTTTTCCAATGCAGAAGTTGGGTCTCAGATTTCAATATGATAAACTTGTTTCTTTACCTGAAGGCACACTGCTCGAATTGAAATTTAATATATGTTGCAGTGAGGAGGGATAATAGGTCTGTGCTTTTCCTGATGCTCCTCGTGTGAGATTGGTTTCTGAGGGGTATCACCTCTGCTCATAAGTTGAAAAGGGAGAGAGGTTCAGGACATGTACTTCATTTCAGTTCCAAGAGTGAGAAGGAGGAAAGGAGAGAGATTATGTGGCACAGATCCACTGGTTTGGTGGGGTTTTTTGTCTGGTTTGGTTTTTTTGTTTGTTTGTTTGTTTGTGGTTTTGGTTGGTTGGTTGGTTTTTTGTTTGTTTTGGGTTTTTTTGACATTTTGGTTCAGGATGAGGTTGTGATGAAAGAAACTGTGCATCTGGGAATTTCTGTGTGCCTTCAGCCATCATGATAGCATGGCAATTACTGCACAGGAACTTGTTCATTGTCAAAGATTTAAGTGTCTCACTCAACATCATACAGAAATACATGTCTTGGTTCAACCCCGGACTCTTGAAACCAGGCTACTCTGTTTTCCCAGAGTAGGGAAATAGAAACTCTAGTACTAACAGATAATACTAAATAAGCTACATTCCAATGTACAAGGTAAAATAGAAAACTTTTAATCTTCTAGGTTCTAAAACAAGTAAAGGACCACAGAGAAGTTTAAAAAAAGTAAAAATTATCATATTTTTACAGAAGGTGGAGAAATATTTAGGATATTTGCTAAATAACTGATAACATTGCAGCTTGTCATTGCCTGTCTAAAAATTCCAGCTGTTTGTTTTCCAGGGCATACCATGATGTCTGGTTAGTTTTTGATGTGCTCTGATTGCAGTGCACTCCAGGCTAAGTAACTTGCAATTGATGTGTTTCTCTTTGGCTGTTGTCAAACATATGTTGTCTTGGCTGAATACAGTCCAGGGGAAAGCATGTTGTGAGGCCACTTTGTTAGTACTTACATCTTCTGAACTGCATTTTTAGAAACATCTGTAAGCCTGTCAGTCAGTTTTAAACCTTGGGTATGGCTTTGAGAGTACTTCATTGCACTCTTGGGTACTAGCACTGTGAGTTTTATTTTACTGAATACCAAGGGAAGGCAGCTTTGAACATTTAAGAATTATTAAATGCCAGAATATTGGTTGGCTACATTTATGTGATATCCTGGAGACGTTAGTCATACATTCACATGCAGTGTTTTCATTGAGTTATCTTTGTTTCTTTTTATTTCCCTTGTGAAGTATTTCATTCTGTCTCATGGTTAGTGTCTATGATCCAAACCCGGCTCCAAACAAAAACCAAACAAATATTTCTTGATATTTGTATTTTTATGGCAATCACCACAACTTCCGCTAACATCTAGATGGCAAATAATTATCCTTCATGGAAACTGTGATGTAAGGTTATATTATTTCCCTTCCTGGTGTCAAGGGAAATATTCTTGTTACTTCATAGATAAGGAGCTGAGGTTTTTGATGTGAAAGGGAGAAATGCTCATTAGCTTAGGGTCCTGAATGTCAAATACCAAGGGCATGGTTTTTTTAATGTCTTTATCACGTTATAGCATTTTATGTAATCAAAATAATGCTTCAGTGGACACTGACTGTAGCTATTAGTACCATAACCTTGGTTCATCAGGTGTTGTCTGCTGAGTGCTTCAACAGTGATATGTCCCCACTGAAGTCACTTAGCACCATGGAAAGCAGAGGTAGGCATGCAGTTGAGTACCTCAATTAAAATTCAAACTCCTTGGTCCTGAGACCAGCCTTTGTCTTTATGCAGTTTCAATATGTGTTTCTGTCCAGCTTTCCCTGTGCATGGAGACTGGGCAGAGACCAGGTGGAGAGGATGCTTATCACAGAAATGTCCATCCTAAGTGCACACTGAGGATAAAAATTTCTGTGTGGTCTGAAATTAAAACCCATATCATGTTGCATAAGCACAGAAGTGCTGAGGGTATTTCACAGATGCAGCCTTAATCCTGGCACTTCTTAGGCACTTGATATACTGCAAACTCAACAGCCTTCTGATATAGGTGTATTATATGTCAACACCTAAATATTTTAGAAGACTATATAAAACCCAGAATTTTCATCCTCTGATATTGAGAAAAATGTTAGCTGTATATGTAAGACAGCAGTTTGAGAACTCAGTTCTCTTCTTCCTGGTCTTGAGCTTACTGAGGGGTCAGCTTGGTAGCCATGGTTGACATTCCAGGGCTGGTAGATGAGTCCCAAGAGGGAAGTATGTCTTTTGCTACAAAACTTCCTGTTGATGGCAGTTTAAGGGAAAAAATTGTCCTCTATTGCCACAGACCTTTTTGTCTTGCCATTAGGGTAATTCTTCCTTCTTCATGATGTGAGGTGACTGTTAGCCATGAGATCCTGGGAGAGAAGGTCTCTATTCCTCTACAGTGACCCCCTTGAGCTATAAAAGGGAAAAATGGAGGAACAAAAAGCACCACATCTATTGCTGACAGAAAAAAAAAATTAAGTAGCCTATAACTTTAGGTAATCTTATATTTTTTTACAGTAATAACTATCTCTCAGAGACAGAGAGAGAGAGAGAGATAGATTCATAGATAGACAGATATTCACAGAATCAATTAGGCTAGAAAAGACCTTTGAGATCATGGAGTCCAACCTGTGACCTATCAGCACCTCGTCAACCAGATCATGCCACATCCAATCTTTTCTTGGACACCTGCAGGGATGGTGACTCCACCACCTCCCTGGGCAGCCCATTGCAATGCCCAATCACTCTTTCCCTGAAGAGCTTCTGCCTAATGTCCACCCTAAACCTAATGATCTCCCTCTGAATTTCCAACGAAGTTAATTTTAAATTTGCCAGAACAGATTTGCCAAGTCAGAAATGGCATTTTAAATCTTGAGGCATCTGTGTTTGTATGTGCATGGGTAGTGATTTTATAGGATATTCACTGATGTGGTTAATACTTTAAAGCTGCTTTTTAAAGTGAAAAATTGATGTTGATTAGCTATTATGTGAGCACAAATTCTATCTTTGCAGTTTCACTGTTATAAGTAAATCCAGTTAAATTGTGAAAGTGTTTTCATTCCCTCTCATTAACATAGTTTTAGCAGAGGCCTTAATACAAGAAGTAAAATTGGAATTGATCCAGTCCAAAAAAAAGAAAAAAAAAAAAAGGGAAAATCATCTGTCCTGTTTTAGGTGCTGCAAGTAAAGCAACTAATACTTTGCTCATGTGCCCTTGAAAATAGCAAGGGCACTGTCCTGTTTCAGCAGCTTTGCCAGCATCTGGCCAGTGAGCCAAGGTTAGGGGAATGCAGGTTTTGAATCAGCAATGCCTGTTAAATGCTGCTGGAGTGTTGTTGGCAGGAAAATGTCACAGCATGGCATCCTGCAATGCCTGTGGCTTTGTGGTGGTTTGTCACCTGCCTTTTGCTGTCCCAGGGCAAGAACAAGAATTGTATTTAATGCATAATCCCAGGAAGGGGCCTGACCCTGTCTCTCTGTTGGAGTTCAGTATTTACCTTACTCTGACATCAGCTGAAGGAAAACCATGAGCTAATTTTTCATGCTTTACAATAATTTATTTTAATTACTTTAGGGATTGAGATATATCAGGGGGAATATGGGCTGAATATACTCTGAAGCCAAAACCAGGGAACTGAAGAACTCAGGAAAAAATACTAAGGATGTTCCTCCAATCATTGTTTATCACTTAAAAGTGTAACTTGAATGTATCATTTAAAAGCTTTTATACGTAATCACACAACTGTATGCTAAAAATATGAATGCTTGGGAGGTGGAGGGAGCCATTTGCATAAATAGAAGCATGGAGAGCAAGATGGTAGGTTTAGTTACTCTACGTGGCAGTTTTAAGGCACTGAGTACCTAATTCTGTGTCAAGGAAATTAGAGACTTATTGATTTCCTCTAAAGGATATACATAAAATGCTCGTTTTCCCATACAGACCATTTCCTTTCAGCATAAGCAGGCATTTATCAGTTAATCTAGGAAAAGCCTGGTTTGCAACCTTCAATAACTAAGCCCAGGGTCACCTCTGTGTTGAATTTCACATTTTGTGAAAGTCCGGAGAAATTTTTCCTTACTCTTCATATGAAAAGCCTGACATACCACTAATATTATACCCTGTTAGCAGCCAGATGCTGAGCACTTTGGTGCAATGTTAATCCTCTGGGTCTAGTGCTGCCATTTTGCTGGGCAAGCTCAGACTGCAAGTGTGATGAAATAATTCAGAGACAGGTGCTTTCAAAAACTGGAGTCATGCAAGACACATTGCAGACCTACATATCAGCAGGAATTGATGTAATCAAAAATCTTTGAAAAAGTGAGAGAATCCAGTGCTGCAGTTTGTCAGGAAATCAATCACAATTAAAAATGAATGCTTGCCATTTTCATTCTTGCAAAAGTATTGCCTGGCTCAGGCAGAAGCTGCTGCTGATCTGTAGTCAACAGCATTCCAGTGGTTGAAATTTGCAGCATACAGTGATATCTGTCTGGTTGAATTTAGAATAAATTTTTTTAAAGTTTAAAATTCATAGTCTGGCTTTGTGCAGTATTTTGGATTGTAGTCTCATCTTCCTTCATGGACAGGTATCAGTTTTTATAAAGCACATAGTATTATTTTGAAATTTTTCGTAAATGATCCATACAATTAACAGTAACAGGGAATGAGTGAGAGCAAATGAGCTTTGTCTCATTCCTGCTTGGCACATTAAGTGCACCCTGGTTTCAATTTTTGCTCATTTTTTTTTCCTTCATAGAAAGATGGCAAGCATTTGAGACAAGAGACTTTTGGTTTTCTTAAAAGAATGTGATGCCTATCACCTGAGATTGTGGGATCCTGAATCCTGTAGGAAACCAGATAATTTTTGTGCCTTGTACAGATTTCTAAGCTCTTTAGTCATTCATTAGTCTGTTTTGGGTCATGTCGAAGGCCTGACAGAGAAATCTCCATTCAGGTCCATACAAGCATAGTCTGCACAGAGCAGTTACCTGCTGCAGGGACAGTGTACGAGGCTATAAAAATCAGTAGTATGTAGTTTTGTGTTTAAATAGACTTTTATATTCCTCAGTGTTAAAAAAAATAAATAAAAAGTGAGTGGAGAGGTTTTTTCCCCTTCTCTTCCTTTAGGAAAAAATATGTTTTGTTTCAAAGGGGAATTGAAGGTAGAGTATAATGAACAAGGGTAGGAAGTATGTTTTAGTTATAGCATTTGCACAGAAGAATTGCAGAATGTGTGAATGGGGATAGGATATAATTTAATGAAACTTGTATTGTTCACTGCATTAAAGCTCTAAATTTTTCTTGATGTACATTTTTCTCTTCAAGAACCATACTCAAGTCAGCACAAAGAAAAAATTAGGTAATTACAGTCAATAAATGGTCTAAATCATCATGTTATAATCACAGAAGACCCATGGATTTTATGGGCTCTAAATTCTACATTGAGTTTGAAGGCTGAATTTCTAGAAATTAACAATTCCTTGCTTAAAGTTTATTGAATGATCAACTAAGAAAAGAAAAAAACATCTTTTCTTCTTTAATAGTATTATTTCAGGATCATTGGATAGAAACAGCCCTGAATTAATCAACAGCTTAATTTGACAATCCATTTTTATTGTCAGGCATTCACTTGCAGACAGAAAGAAAGAGTTCCTTTATTCTAGCTAGGAGAGTCACTGGATGTGTATGTTCTGGTCATTGGAGATAAAGACCCTGACAATTTTGTTCACACACTGCTAACTTTATTGATGTTGTCCTCTGTGCCATGGTGTACAACCTATGCTGAGATTTTGGATGGAGAAGAGCAATTATTCTGTTTTCTCTGGACTAAAACCTCCATGCCTCCAGATTCTTAATGAAAACTCACCTTACAAGTTTTCATGCAGTCCTAGCCCTTGGGCACTTTCCCAGCCAAAAGGGACACAACTTCAGTGGGCTTAAGTCAACATGCAGATTTGATCCTCTGTAAACCTGCACAGAACTTTGCAGGTTCAATTTGCATAGAATTAATTTAACATAATTGAAGTAACATCATAAGGAAGCTAGGCTCTTTCCAATTTTTTTTTCCCCCATAGCCATTTTTTAACATGGTCCTAAACAAGGTTTGGATTGTATCTCTTAGTTTATTTTATACTGGTGTGAAAATAAATACATAGGGGCAAACCTCACACAAAAAAACTTGTAATAAAGCTAATAAATAGAAAACATTTTCTTCCCATAAACACCTCTAAGTCTCTGGAAAGAACTTACACATTTTTATATCTCCCTTACGCAGTGATTGGACTAAAATTAGGGGAAAAGTGGAAGACAATTATAGAGTTTTTAAAACTACTGCAGTTCTCACACTGTGACCTTTTCACGATCACAGTAAGATGGTATAAGAAACATAAAATATGAATGTTTGTTTCAAGACACAAGAGCTTAGAAATTACTTAAGTGAATGTTCTAGAAAATCTAGATTGAGTTGTCGTTCTCTACCTTTTCACTGAGCACTTGTGATAAAGACTGCCTTTTTTTCAGACCTCTCTCTGACTTCAAGAAATAATTTGGGGTGATAATTTTAAAACAAAATTCCCATGTATATGATGCTGCTTTGCAACTTTCCAAAGAAAGATAAAACAAAATATCGAGTTTTAGGCAAGGAATATAGATAGTGATGAAAGAATTTTTGAACTGCATAATTCAGCTCCATGTGGGATGTGTATAGATGTACAGGATTTTAGAGGGAAATCCTATACCTACTAGGATGTGATATTTGGAACAATCAAGGAGTCTCACCAGGGGGATCCAACAATTAGTACGCTAAATAATCTCTCGTTCATAAATCCCCCCCTACGTGTAGCAAGAAATTTAAACTATTTGAATCACTTTTGATAGATTTTGCAGTGTGTGTTTGCTTCTGAAAAGCTGCAGTGCAGATCAAGACTCCTTACCCTGCTCTTGTTACCCACATCCAGAGGAGATGCAGGGACATTTCACAGGCTGCAGACTAGGGGAGAAAAGCACTGACTTGGTGGAGATCTGTCCAGTTTGGCTAACTTGTGTCATGTTGAGATTGGGATAATTTATTTGAGTTCTGTTTTCCAGAGATAATGAACACAGTGACAGTCTACATTGCTCTTGGTTTCATCATCAACTTGAACAAACCTTCTTCACTAATACCACAGTCATACTAACCAGCATGAAACTGTATCAGTGGCAGGATGATGACAAAAACATCCTAATATTTCTGTAGGTGCAGGAAGATGTGTGAATTTTAAGCATGAGCTTCCTTGGACCACATTTTTATTGATATGTGTTGTTGGTAGATGTCTTTAGATCAATTTCTTATTACAATGAGATCAGTATTTGGAACTGTAATGAATCACTGAGGTTCTCCTTAATTATTTAATGGCTTAAAATTATTAATATTTTAATTTTTTTTTCTGGAGAGAAACAGAAAATTAGGTAGGGGGCTGATCTCAGCATAGCATATCTGGAAACTGGGAACCTTCTGTCTAATTCTGCCAGTATTTTGCTTTTGGAGTTTTGATCATATCACTTGGGCCTTGCTAGTACTTTGCTGATCTGGCTCAGTAACAGACACTGCTATAGCTGCACCAGATCCATAAAGGAATGAGCAGCACAGACAGGAGAGATGCAGCAGAGCATAGACAGCCCTTCATGTCTTTCTTTCTTGTGTGTAAAATAAAGCTTGTCTTGTAGGAGAGGTTTGAAAGATGGATGAGCCAAAGTTTGCAAATAGAGGATAAAGGTCTACATTTGAAGTTGTAAATTTCTACTGAAAGGAGCTTGATTTTAAATTGTGGGGAAAACAGCACAAGTTTGCTTAATTAAATTATCTGCCTACAGGCATGTTTATCTGCAATGGCTGTACCTGATCAGAATTTAGCATCTGCAGTGGGCTCTGGGAATGAAAGTCTGAAGAAGGTCACTGGTGATGCAGCAATATGTAGTGTGCAGATTCAGCACTGGGTGCTGTGCTGAGTACAATCTTTGAGTTTAAACTGGAGTTTATCACCTCACTTTTAGTGCATTTTTACTTACGTTTGCAAGTGAGTTAGAGAAATGCTCTGCCATGCTGTCAAACCAATGACATCCAAGACTTCCTGAGCTTCTGATAAAAAGAAATTGAAGGTCACTTCTTAAGATCAGCAGGTTTATATCTAATCCAGTGCAGTAAACTGAATTGACTGTGTATTTTGCAACAGCAGCAGAAGTTTCAGAGCAGCAGGAGTGTGGTGTCTCATTAATTACTAAAATGATACACACTTGAGAGAATCATAAGGAAAGGCCATAAGATTTCAATGATGTCTTAAAACTAATGAACCTCCAGAAAACATGGGGTTTTCTGACTTTTAGCTTAATATCTGAGTTGTTCTGACAAGTTCACTTAGTCAGGTGGTGTTCATGTCCATGTTGTTGCTAAGATCTCCATTACTACACTATTCTTGCTGAGTGTAGTAATAGAGATCTTTAAAGATATTTAAAGCTCTGTCTTCATCCTACTGTTATATTCTGGAGAATATATCCAGGGGCATGGGCAAAACAAGTCTTTTACAGCATAAGCTATTGCTAAATTGTGAATGGATTTCTGTCTTTGTAAGGAGAAATATTCTGAGTATTGGTACGGATTTTCTCAAGTTCTGTCCTTTGCTCAGAAGAAGGATAAAAACAGTCAGAGCAACAGTTCCCAATTCTTGTACTACCATCTTGATGCCTGAATTAGCACATGTTTCTGCTTGGTCAGCACCAGCAAAGGGCAAGCAAGGATTTCTGCCTTCTGCTTTAGCCCACTGCCTGTGCCTGCTCTGTGCAGGGCATAGCCCTGGCTACTTTCCTGCCTGCTCAATGTTCCTCTCCATTGCTGCTGATCTCCATTTGGCAGCCAGGGCCAAATTATGTCCTATTTGTACTTTTCAGATGATGTAGAGGTGAAAGAACTGGCACTGCAGATTTATGCTTAGTTTGGTCAGGACCACTGCAAAGCCTGGCATTTCTGTTAGGTGACACCTGGCATTTCTGGTTGGCACCACTGATGACAGGGGTTTATTCCACAGGGGAGTGCTGCTACCGTAGGGGCTAATTCAAAACACTTTTTATTCATTCCCAAAATCAATTAAAAAACTAAAATCGTTACTCTTATCATTGCATGCACTTGCACACACAAAAATCGCTTCGAACATGACTCAGTTAACTGCTGGCTGATTTCTCCTTATATACTTACAAGGGTGAGCAAAACAAAGGAGCACATTTTCAGCTTCTATGTGAGTATAGCATATATGATAAACATATATTTCAGTTTTGGACAGGAGTTGGTGATTATTGTATTCGTATTTCTAAAGCCTTGTTGATCAGCAAAGAAGAACTGGCAGAATTTCCAAGCAAGGTATCTCCCCTGGGAAATGATTCCTCTTGTGTCAAACATTGACAAGGCTTCAAGGAAAGGTAGTTATAGGCAGTAAAGTAAGGAGACATTTACTCAGTTATGCTTTAAATATTTCCCCCCCCCCCCCCATTTAGTTGTGGCAAAAAACCCCTGTGTTGAAGCTCCAGGAAAAATGGTACGTGATTTTTATTCTCTGTTGAAGCTCCAGGAAAAGTGGTATGTGACTTTTATCCTCCTACTATGTTTTGTTTGGATGTTTTAATGTGCTAGCTTGAGGCAGAGATAGTTGGAAACATTATGGCATTACCTATGAAAGCACCCACAGTGCAAAGACACAGTTTTCTAAGGCAGTCCAAAAAAGCAAGTAGACCTAACAGAGTAGGTAATATTTACAGGCATATGTCAAGTGGTTATCGGCACATGTCAACTGGTTTCTAATTTTTTTTTCTTTTTTTGCTGCTTGATTGTTCATTTTAGCCTGCCCAGGGCTGGAGGTCACCTTCCTAGTGGTACATGAGAAATAGGCTGGTGGTTTTCATACTGCTCCAGCCATGTCTAAGGCAAGAACTGAAGAGCTGCATGGATGTTGGCATGTCTCAAGAACCTGAACATTGTTTTAATGAACTTGATCTTTGGTGCTTATGATGCAGTGATTAGTCTGTGACAAGTTTGATATCACTTGAAATTGCCAACAGAGGGAGGAAGCAGGAAAGTGTGAGGAAGCTCCAACTATTTCCATCTGGATTGTTTGGCTCTTCAGAAATGCAAGGCAACAGGTTTGGATGGTGTAAGGTAGCAACACTCCCTTTTGCTTCATGGGGCATTTGAGCCTGCTTGTAAGCTCTGGGAGTAAGTTCTGCAAGCACTTGATAAGGCTTCAATTAAGTGTTCATCTTGCAGCCAAGCACTAAATTACCTACCTTTCCAGGTCACTAGCTATTTGCTGATTGAGCTCTGATCTTCATTTTGAAAGGATTGCTGTCATTGAAACAACTGCTGTATTTCTTGGCAACTGACATAGCACCTTCTCCTGTCCCTGTGCTCTGCTCAGCTCCAAGCAGGGAAACCACAGGAGCAGGTGAAGAGAGAGCAGGAAACATCGCTGGGAAATGAGAATGCATCCTCCCAGCTAGTTAATTTCCTGAATACTCGATGTTTGGTGAGGTGCAAGGAATCACTTCCATGTAATACAGCTTGTGTTTGCTCCATAAGTTTTGCAGCATGCATAAAAATTTTACATAGGCATCAATGCAAAAAATGGTTTTGCTAAATGAGAGGGCTGCATCCAGCTCTGTTGTATCCAGGAGAGTCACAGATGTGCTGGGAAAGCAGAGCTTGCAAGATATTCATGCAGGAGAACACATATGGAAAAAAGGAGTCAGCACCACTGACAATCAAGTCATACATGGAGGGCTGTCCAGTGCAAATAGAATAATACTACTTGCTAGACAGAAAATACCCTTCCTCTAGAGATTTCTTCCTCTAATCCTGTTAATTTTTAGTAATCCCAGGCACTGCTTGGGGTAATGCCAATTTAATATGCAGCAGTGTAGTTACAGAATGTCTCCTTACCTTCAAAAACCAAGGTCCTGATGGAAAATTTGAGATTATCAAGTCAGTACCATATATTAAATAAATCTGCTAATGCTACAAAGTGGAGCAGAAACTGCTAAATCAGACTATTTCTTCATGTACTTAATTGTGTTTGGCAATGGATTGCTTTTAATGCAATAAAGAGTGAAGCTTCTTCAGAATACAATATGGTTACATAATATGTAGTATAATTAGCATTATGCTATGGTGACACTTGAGAAAATTAGCCCTTTTTAACTCTTTGAGATGAATAGTTTATTTCTCTGGAAGGTGAGGTCTATTATCCCATGTGGAATTCATTGTCAGAACTTGCAAAATTGCTGATATGTTGATTCAGGACATGTAGAAATCATTTTGTGCTCTTGGCACTGTTGGTACTTCTTTCTCAGCACATTGTCCATGTAATGGATTTAAAATGATCAAGACCCTGTTATTGATCCAGTGGCTTCAAGCCAGCAGTTCTTCATGTCAAAAGAGTAGGAATCAAGACAGAGGAAGTAGAACAAATAACAGAGCTCCTATGAACTGTCCTATATTTACATAAACTGGAAGGACTCTTTTTACCTGGAGTCTTAGCCTTGGGCTATTTCCTTCCTGCTACCTTGCACTGAACTGAAAATGGTAATCCACAAACCCCCGAGTGAGAGACAAAGGGGGTGTCCTTTTCCCTGTGAAAATCAGCCACAATGTGCAATGTGGCTCCTTCCACCCCTTCTGCCTTGCAGAGAGCCAGAAAAATGGGGAGAGAGTAGTTAATTAGTAGGAGGTCAGAATAAGTATTTCTATGCAGGAAGTTATTTTAGAAAGGGCTGCTCTGCCTTGGTAGAAGAGCTCCCACAATGTGTGTTTATAACAAAAATGATCACCCAAAGTCTGTGAGGGTACTTTTATCATTCTTCAGCTGTGAATCTTTAGGCTGTGCCATCTATTGATTTTTGTCTAGTAGCTCTTAGACCCGTAGTCAGTGTTCCATTAGGCACATTTTGGTCAATTTTGCTTGCCATTGTGTTCCTTACGTTAACTTCATTATTTGAGCATCCAAATTGAATGTAGTGCTGTGAGCAGAATAAGGTATTCTGTCGCAAGGAACTTGTAGTCTAATTCAGGCACAGTGACGCACAGGCATACATAATGTACATGATAAGGATGCAGATTCAAAGTAATAGAGGTGTCTTGGGAAAAATCAGTGCTGCAGGCTAATTTACTACTTCTGAAGAGCTACTAGACTGCAGAACATAAGGAAAACATCGAGCAATTCAAAAGATGTCTTTTCCTTATTTTTTCTCCTTTTTTTTTTTCAAGATGCTAATTCCTGATGCGTCATCAAATGGAGGGGGCAATGCCCAAAGAAAATAGAGAGATAATAAAACTGGGATACTCTCTATGTTCCTGTTTTCTGAACTGGAGGCCAGAAAAGAAAATAGGGGATTTCTTTACTTTCTTAACTGGAGTATGCCTTGTGAAATAGGAATTTCATTAAAATAACAAAAAGAAAAGATAGGTTGAACCTGAATTACATCCAATATTGATGCAACAGGAGTCCTATTGGCAGTGTACTGTGAGTTTTTCAGAAAATATTTAGTTTGTACTTGGCTTTATGTGTACCTGTGAGATTGAGACATTGGACATTGCTTTTCTTGCTGAGTATAGCTGCAGACTGATGAGGTAATGATCATAAAAGGTAAATACCAGGGGTGCCCAAAGCAAACAAATCCATATTTTAATCTCTTTCCCAATGGTAATGTCTAGTGGGGATCCATACAGTCTCATGCACAAGCAAAACTTGGGAAGCAGCGATCCTATCAAATTTGCTGGCAGTCTTTGTATTTGGGCTCTTGTCTAAGCTTTGATTTTTTTGCTGTTTATGGTGGTTCTTACAGGAGTGTAATCCAACATTTCTTATTGTTTGTGGGTCTAATACACATTTCATTTAAATGTTCAGTGATCACAGTGAAGGAGCTGTCAAAAACAAGCTTTGTGTACCAAACTTGTTAACATCACGTAGCAATTTTGTCACTGATATTGATCCTTCAAACTACAGCTGAATCCAGAAGTGACTGTAAGGTCAGAAGAAGCAGGAGGAACACAGCCAAAATGTGTATGGACAGAGAATTTCTCTGCAGACCTTCAAGTGGTGGCTGCAAGTCCTGACACCAGTTGTAGCTTTGACATGCAGTGTATTCTCAAGGGAAGCACCTGGCTTTCCAGGAAATATACTGGTTCCAGGTGAAGAAAAAGGTGAAATGCAGGACAGTTTTTGAAAGGCAACCATCAAAAATAGAAGTGGAGTTTTGCACACACAGACACAGAATCACACAGGTATCTGTGGATCTTTTGAACACAGAAGCATAGATAAATTTAGTTAATTCCAGAGAATTAACTAAATTTTCCTAGTGAGATCAAGTGTACTTGTTTATTAGCATTTTGATAACACTACAACTGAGACTACACACTGGGAGTCAAGAACTGCTTTAATTTTGTTGGTGGGTCTGTGACTGACTCTTGTGGTAGATGAGCTATTAGCACAGCAGCATTGAATTTTTCTACTTTTCTGAGTAGAGTATACTTATTTTTGCTTTGCCATCTCTGTGGGTTGAAAGTGATACATTTAAGAAAGCTTCATGAACAGGTCTTCACAGTAGATGTTTCTGGACTGGCCATAGACTTCTAGGGTGACCAAAGAGTTGTGTGCATTTAGTAGTGAAAGGCCAGGAACTTTTCTGTCTCATGTTTTCTTTATAGGGTAAACTCATTAAAGCCTTCAGGATATTCATTTCCTGTGGGGGCTGAGTGAAATACCTCTTTAAGGTAGATTAATGCTGGGAACAAAATCAGGATGACTTTCTATGGCATCAATGCATGAGGTTGCTGTAATTCTTTGATACCTTATAAAAATTCTGATTACCATAAGTTACAAGAAAGCTCACAAGGTATCCCACCTTTTTATTTATTCTTACATTCACTTGACACTACACGTATATTATGTTGTCAGTGAAGTACTCCCATCTTTCCCCAGGAGTAAAATTTTTTTATGACTGTCTGGTCAACAAATGCCAGATGCCAAATACTGATCTGAAAGTATTCATTTCCACTTAAACTTCCAGCAAAAGTATCAGCATCACATTGCAGGTTTTTTTCTCTCAATGCACTGGTATTTTAGTACTGTAAAAACTATAGGTTGAAGAACAAGTGGATAAACTCTGGTAAATAACTTGGAAAACAGCAGAGCTGTCTTTCTTTTATTTGATTAAATGAGCATTTTAGAAAAACAAAGCTCCTAGGTCTGTATCTTTGGAAATTAAGTAAATTGTCTGATTCTCAAGAGAGCCAAGCGCTAAGAGTTGTCCACAGACTCCTGCAAGAGAGTGGTTACCTCTGTACCAAGGGTATCAAAGACCCAGTCTGTAGTCTGAAAAAACTACTCATGCAAATTTAGGCTGAAAAAGCTGTGCCCCAAGTGTTAACAGTTTTTTAAGTGAGAGCAAGACAACAAACAATAACTACTGACTTTACAGCCAAACAAATACCCATCTGGTTCTTTGCATTGTGTGAGAGCAACATGCTGCAATTTTGCAAAGGAACATTTTTATTATTTAATTAGTCTCAAAAGCTGAGCGATTCAAAGAAATAAACTCAGTCTATGAAAATTTTTTTAAAAATTAATAACAGCAGCCTGGTGCCTCAGGGCCTTACTCATGAATGTAAAAATGATTGGGTTTGTTACCAGCTGTGTACTCTGGTAAATAATGGGCTTGAGGTTGCAATTCCCTCAACATATGAGTATTTTCTCTGCTTTTGTGTTAGCCAAGATTACTGATGTGTCTATGAGTTTGCAAGACCAAGCCTGTTCAAAAGATGAACATGGTGGGAGATAGCACATAGATTGCTGCCTGGCACAGAGAATGGGAATTCTGGGTTTCTGCTTTTTGCCATGGTGCCTCTTTTGCTGTGGCTTTTGGTCTGCCCTGGTCTGCGTGTGAAGGCAACAGTTAATATGCTGGAACAGGTTACCCAGGACATTATCAGACATGTAGGTTTTAAGCTGAGAATCAGTTTTCAAGAAAGAAAAATTTGACTTAAGAGTGTGTATGGAAAGCCCACAAGGCTAGAGGGTCATGGGGTTTTAGGGAAATGGACCACTGTCTTCAATGCAAATAGCAAGGCCATTGTGAGGCTAATTCCTACCTGTCTAGTTTGCAGCATGAATTGGAAGAGCAGCATCAATTCCTCTCACAGACAAGGATTCCTTCTGGAAATATTTTTTCATTTGCTTTGGAACTTCGGTGTCAGTTTCAGGGATTAGTGTGGCAGATCCATGTTCACAGAATCACAGAATAGATTGAGTTGGAAGGGACCCATGAGGATGATCAAGTCCAACTGCTGACCCTGCAAAGAACCATTCCCAGGGGTCACACCCTGTCCCTGAAAGTATTGTCCAAACACTTTTAACTCTGCCAGGCTTGGTGCAGTGACCACTGCCCTGGGGAGCTGTTCCAGTGCCCAACCACCCTCTGGGTGAAGAACCTTTTTCTAATATCCAACCCAAACCTGACTAATCTTCAGACCATTCCCTCAGGTCCTGTCACTGTCACCACAGAGAAGTGATCAGTGTCTGCCTCTTCTCTTTCCCTCAGAAGGAAGTTGTAGGCTGTGATGAGGTTTCCCCTCAATCGCCTCCAGGCTGAACAGGCCAAGTGTCCTCAGCAGCTCCTCATACAGCTTCCCCTCAAGGCCCTTCACCATCTTCATTGCCCTCCTTTGGAAGGTCCTTAATGGCTTTATGACTTACATAGATTGTGGCACCCCAAACTGCCCCCAGCACTCGAGGTGAGGCTGCCCCAGTGCAGAGCAGAGCAGGACAATCATCCTCTCCCTTGCCTGGCTGGCCATGCTGTGCCTGATGCCCCCCAGGACACCCCAGGCTGTTTCTCCTGGCTGCCAGGGCACTGCTGGCTCATGTTCAACTTTCCATCCACCAGGACCTCCAGGTCCCTTCCACAGCTCTGCTTTCCAGCATCTCATTCCCCAGTCTGCACATCCAGAACTGTCCTGTCCCAGGTGCAGAATCTGGCACTTCCCTGGTTGGACTTCATACAGTTGGTGATTGCCCAGTCTGCTAATTTGTTGAGGTCTCTCTGCAGGGCCTCCCTGTCCTTGAGGAAATCAGTAGCTTCTCCCAGTTTTGTATCTGTTTGCTTATAGAAATGAGTTTTTCACATGCTGAGGTTACTCACCAAACCAAGCTGTAAATTAAATAGAAAAACCAAAAAGAAAAATGTGGTTTTTGTTTGTCTGTTCCTGCCAGAAGGTGCTGCAGGTCTAGGCTAACTAGAAAACGCCTGTGGCTTTTTGTACCAAATACTCATTATGTCCTTGCTCACCCATACTTGAGAGGGCTGACCTGATGTCCAAAACAGATCTCCACCAGCTGACAGTCCCACCAGGGAAGGCTGTCATAGGTCTGTTCCCTGATATCCCCCGAGAGAAGGGCAGTGCATCAGCTGCTGCTCCTATTGACAGAACTGTGGGTTGAAGATTGGGTTTCCACCTTGCCCTGTGTTCTGATTACCCTGCACTGCTCCAAAATGCCTTCTCAACTCTGTAGTCTTACAGCAATTTGCTTTATCTGGATGTTGGGCTCAGAAGAAAACCTCAAACTAATAAGAAATTTGGATAAAGAGAGAAAAGGGTATGGCAAAAAATGCAGGCAAGTTACAAATAAACACTAAGAATACTATTGTTCTGCTTTTAATATTGAATATAGTACTCAATGCAGAACTTCACGTGGCTGGAAGGACATCTAGACAGTAGTCATGAACATGCTTAATATGATGTTATTATGAGTAACTTAGCAGTAACTACTGGAAGAGAGAAAGGTTTTTCTTAACACATAAGAAATTATTAGATTTTGATACTGCTTACATTTTTTTCAATGCAATATTTTTGAATGCCAGGTGACCCTACTGTGTAGTGTGAGCAGATCATGTATTTGTGGCAGGATTGAGGAAAACCGGTGGCAATTTGCATAAACTGGAAACACAAATAAATTTAAATATTTATTTGGAGAATTAATATATTTATCTCTTTGTAGCTTAAAACAATGGCACCATAATTCAGCAGAGCTCCCTCCCACCTCTACTCAGTTGCAGAACAAATGCTAATCCATGAAGTGTGCTGAAATACAGTGGAAAGACAGAGTGTTTCACCACTGTGTTGCCCCTCTGTTTCCCTAATTACAGCAGTAGAGACTTACCTTGCTGCTTCTTCCACCTTTTTTTGCCATAAAGGCCTCCTGACATTGCCTTTTTGTTTTTTCCTTCTAAAATTTACAACTTGCTTTGGTGAGTAACACCATTTGGCAAGGGAGAGCAGTGCTTGCAGAGAAAGGCCACAGGTTATAGAGGAGAGAAGCCAGGGAAAGCTTGGCACTGCTGGTGTTTCTCTTACACTCTCCACCAGCTGCTCCTTCAATTTTTCTCTCTTACTGCTAAAGCTTGTATTGAAAATTCAGGAAATTTTGCAAATATTTTATTTTATTGCTTTAAAAAAATACGGATTTCTTTGTGCAAATGTAACTGTTGAAAAACAGCATCCTGTGTAAGAAACTCCAATTTTCCATTACAGTATATATACTGTATATATATATATCCTGTATATATCCTCTTTATTCATGACTTTGTTTTTTTTTTTTTTAAAGAAATGTGAATAACTAAGTGCTATGTTCTTAATCCATCACAACAGTAATCATATTGCTGTTGGACTGTATCTGTGTTATTTCTTTCTTGTCTGGCAAATGCTTCATATACTCTCACTGATTTTTTTCCTCACACACCTTCAGTTCAGCTCCCCCAAACTCCCATGCCAAGGAGTTACCCATGGCATTCCAGTTTAGTGATCAATACAAGGCATATAAGGTTCATAATATACTGGCCATGCTGCAATCCATTAATGAAGATCTTTGACAACAGAGCTGAATATTGGCCAAGTCTACATGTCCTGAAAGATCTTTTTCTGTATTATTTTTATGAACTGACACAAGAGAATTTTTTCTCCTACAAGCTGTTCCAAGGAAATACCTGGGAAATACTTAGAAATTAATAAATTATTCACTGTGAATGCCTGAAGAAAACATTTATAGGGTTTTCACAAAGCCCTGAAAGCTTGTAATTATAGTAGTATTTTTTTTTTTTCATTAAATGGGCCATGTACTGCAGGGAGCATGTATATATCTTCCTGGAAGGAACAAGAATTTATTCCCTCAGGCAGCTTGGCTGTAAATAAATATAAGGTTACATAAAACATTTCAGAAGGCAAGCAGAATCCAATTTAGTTAGTGAGAAGTAAAATAGATAGAGAAGACCACTATCTCTTTGGCAATAGATATGTACAATTTTCAGTTAATATCAGGTAATGAGGATGAGGACAGAAGCTATGCAAACCAGGCACTTTCAGACCACAGAATGAAAATGTCTGGTGGAAAAGATTAATGCAAAATATCTAAGCTAATCCAACATTTACTAGGAAAATTCAGGTCAAACCTGGGATTAGTGCTTTGTGCTCTCTACTGATAACCTTGATGTTTCCATACTTACCTTTCTCACTTTCATACAATTACTTAAGCCCCATATTCTTTATGTAAAAAACCCCCAAACCATGCCTCTTACAGCTCCTATCTCTTCTGTTAGCAGCAAGAGAGCAGTGCTAGCGTGGTGCCTTGAAAAAGCTTCAGATGAGGAAGTATCAGAGATGGCACTGAACAGCTGTTTCTCTGGGCAAAACTCCTCTGTGCATCTGTGAGCAGTTGGGCTTTTTGTTATTCGGTATCTGAGTGGCAGCAGCAAAGTGAGGGTGAAGGAAGAGGGCAGATTACATAAAAAAATCCCTCTGATTTCTTTTTGCCAGATATTTTTACCTCTCTGAAGCATCTGCTGAAGTGTGAGTTATTTTTTATACCATCATAGAAATGTTGTTTTGCTAATGTTGACAAGATCTTAATATAACTTCTGCTGAATTGTTTTTGCAAATCTTTTCGTTGTAGCAAATTTTTGGTTTGTAACAAATGCTTTTTGATAGGTTGGTATGTCTCTACTGTTTTGATGAAAAACTGTCGATGTTTTGTTAAGACATAAAACCTTAAAAACATCAGCATTAATTCATAGGCAAAGAAAAAGTTATAAGATTGTGCTTTGAGACAGAAAACAGAGGCACAAAGCAAATATTTCAGAATTTACTTGCCCAAAAATAAATGACAGCATATGTAATTTTATGTTGATTTAAATTATTTGCAAATTTAAGTCCAATTCAGCAGTTAGAGCCTCATTAAACAAACGGAAAATAATGGAGGAGATGGCAGTATCTTGTTTCAACAGACGTGAGGCTCTTCAGCCTGCCCCCATTCACTTCAGCACCACAATGTTGCTGTGTTCTCAAGCAGAACTAAGATCATTTTTAAACCCTCTCCTCCCCAAAACCCCAAATTCTGGCACCCACAAAGTAAGGTGACATTGGAGGGCAATTTGGCATTCAGAGGAAACACCTCTGTTTCCTTATGACTGCCATGTATAATTCCAGAGTCTCAATATTCTGGCACTTCTGAGGTAAGAGTTATGGGCAAGATTTATATGTAAATTAAGTAAAGACCCCTCTGAGCAAAGCATGTCAAAGCCAGACCAGAATGCCTTCTTAGATGTTTCAAACCAAGCAGTTTCCAGTGTGGAGTCCTAGTAGAAAGTGAGTACATTTTAACCACTAGGAGAAAGACACTTTCAAAGGCAGAAAGAATAGAAAGACAAGAGGCTGGCTTAAAAAGAACTGTTTAGTGTAATGAGAAGGAAAGTATAATACTGCCAAAGCAGCTTGCCTGTTCTACAGTGCAGGCAGAGGAGCTAATTTGATCTTTGTGTGTTAAAGAAGAACTATTGGTGCATTGATACAGTACAGAACTGTTAAACTGGAAAAGGAAAAAAAAAGGAAAAAAATAGCACCTTTATGAAGGAAGAAAAAGGGAAGCCAGGAAATTGTTAACTAGTATGTTTGGCATTAATCCGTGAAAAGGAAAAACAGGAAAAGTTACTGAACAAGTAAGCTGTTGATTCATATTTAGAAGGTAACAAGGAGATGAGAATCAGTCCTCAGATTGTGTCAGGAAGAAATTGCATAAAAGCCATCTGATTTACTCATGTGAGAGAGTATCAAGATTACTGGATGTGGGAGAAATAGTATTGACATATTTCTTGGCTTTGGTAGTGGTTTTTACAGAGCCTTTTGTGATACTCATTTGTAAACTACTGAAACCTGATGCTCATGAAACCATTACAAGGTGTAATATTGTACAATACTGTTCTGAAAAAGAACAGGCACAGAATAGATATTAAACCTGTTACCCTGAAATGCTGTGTAGTACAGGACTTTTTATGGAGGTCACCTGGAGTTTGGTACTGTATAATTACTCATAGAACATGACAATCTATGATATATGTAATATGATATTCTGTTAGGTATTTTACATATATTCTATTCTAAGTACATTTACTCGTTACCCAAACCTGTCAGATATGCTGCAGGAATGTTGAAGGGCAGGATTCAAACCCAAATGACCATGATAAACTACAAAAATGGTCTGGGAAAAAATTGGATTCTTTTCAGTTGGGATGACCACATTTAGTCAGGGAAAAATCAACTGGAAGTGTGGAGAATGGGGAACAAGAAATGGCTGCTTTCTGGAAAAAGATCTGGAGGTGGAGGAGTTAGAGTGATACAAAAACTGAGTGTGAGTCAATAATGTTGTACTGCTGCAAACAGGCAACATGCTGGGGTGTAGGAGGAGGATATCTGTGTGGAAGATACCTGGAGAAATCCTCCTTCTGTTGCTGGCACACAGATCTCAGCTGTAGTATTTTGCCTAGTTTGAGGTAGTCCCCTTCTAGGAGGAGGTGGAAAAGCCAACATAAGAAATTTTGGGAGAGCAGCAAGAGCAGCTGGACAACAAGGTGTGCAGGAGCTCAGCCAAGGAGCTGCTGGTGCTCAGTCTGGCAGTCAGGACTGGGAGAGTGAATGTTTGTCCCTTCAGCTGTGTTACATCAAAGGTGGTGGCAGACAAGAAAGCAGTCTGATCTCTCTGTCCACAGCAAGTAGACCAAGGAGAAGAGACCTTAACCTGCACTAAAGGAGCTTCAGACATGAGGGAAAGCTTTCTAATTATGAGGAGAGTGAGTTACTAGAGGAGACCACCTGGGAACAGGCAGGGGCTTGTGCCATCTCTCTTGGAAGGTTTCCAGGAAAGGTTAAAGTGGCTGCATGAGTTTGGTCTCCCAATGGAGAAGGTAGAGGAGGCAGAGCAGCTTTATGTCAGATTAGGCTCTGACCTTTGGATTCCAGGTGAGCTGTCAGGCTCTGAGCTAGCTGTGCTCTCATGCCTGTGGTCCTTGTGATGCTTTGTGTCTGTTAGCATTAGGACTCTAATTCCTGCTAATGTTTCAAGTTTGCAATGTGTGAGATTTCTTTAGGGTGCATGTCTCCAGGTAGTACTTTAAAAAAGCCCCAGTTACTAAGTAAACTCATTTCACATAATGAGGTTTATCCTTCTAATGTCTTACTTTTTAAATATCTCTTGCTTCATCTGAGAGCAGCTGTGGGCTCAGAAATCCTGTCTTCCTGAAACATTGCAGTGGAAAATCTCTGTGAAAGTTTGGCTGCACCTGGAGTCACTCCCATGTTGTCATTAAACCACTGTACAGTGATCTGCTATTATTTGAGCAAATATCACTCCATGTTTCAAAGGGGCTTTTATGGTATAGAGTGATCACATTTGAACTGATAATTTCAAAAAGTTGATAATCCAATAAAAGCTGGTCACAACTCAGCAAAACTGCGTAAGTTTAAATAGAATTATTAGCAATCCTTACATGCTTTAAAGAAGAAAAGGGATGGATTCTAAGGATATAAAGTAGTAAATGACATAAAACTTTATGCAATGAACTTGTGGTGGCATTTTAATTGAGATCTGTATTGACAAAAAAGGGGTTGTTCACTTGGTATCTTTTATCTGCCTTCAGCTTTTGTATAGGCTTAGTATCTACTATTACCTCTGCCTTGCTATTGTGAATTTGAAGAAAAGTTTTATAACATGCATAGACCTGGATAAGCACTGAGACTTTTAAGAACTGTATAGCAAAATCATTCTGGAGGCAGCCCAGATGGTAATTATGTAGTCAAAAATCACTCCATTGAAATCAAAATGTCTCTTCCTCTGTGAGGCAACTTATGAGTGAAGAAGGCTCCATTAGTTCATTGTGTCTCATGGCCTACAGGAAACAGATTTTTTCACAAGGAAATCTGAAATTTGTTGCAAAGGATTTGGAAATAGTAATTTTTACTTTATTTGCAGTAGATACAATTGTGCTACAGAAAGAGATGTGTTCAAGAAAGGATGTCATATAAAAATGGTCTTTTTTTCCCAGATTCTGTAGTACCAAATCAGTGGTTTCTCATGTCATTTCAAATCCTACATTTGTAGGATGGCACCCAGTGTTGGCAAAACACCCATCCTGCACACCTCTCCTAACCCTGCAAGGCAAAAGGTGAGTCAAAGCTTGATTTTATCCACTTGGCCTGTCCACTTGTCTCCCTGACTTCTCTTGGTCTTTGTAATTTTTATTAGTTTATGTGAGCCTGTTTACACACTGCACATTTTTCTGCCTTGAGATTACTTTTGTTGCAGCCAGTTGCTCAAAAGATTTTTGTTGAATGAACCCATGTCATTAGAAATGGCCTACTTTGCCAAGGGCCATGCAAGTTAACAACCTCAAGGGTAATCTTCAGCTCTGGGATGCTGTGTAGTTCTGTTTGGAAGTGTTGCTCTACCTTTCTTGTCATTATTTTTGAAACTTTTTTTTGAAACAGATTTCCCTGAGGGAATTGTGCAGTGTTCTACATTTTGCTGTAGCCTGGCAGATCTTCCTTCTTGCCACTCTGTTCCCTAGGGAAGTCAGGAATGTTAATGTTGTTAGGTTTAGAATATCATTATAACTATATTTTGTAGAGATGGCAAGTATGACTGCTACTGTAGTAATACTTATGATGACTGATTACTGATGACTTGTTAAATATATATATATACACACATATATATGGGTTTTTTTTCAAGTGTGTGTAAGAGTATATAGACAAAAGGAAAGAGAAAAATCCTTGTTCTGCATATTCACTTTGGTTTAGTTTTCTGATTAATTTCCTATGGGAAGGACAGACTTCTAATAGATTTTTTTTTTCTCTAGGTTTGCTTTTTGTTCTTGTTTTGGTTTTTGGGGGAGTCGTTTGTTTGTTGGCTGGTTTGGGGATTTTTTTAGCACATGAGTCTTTATTGTTTTCATTTAAAGAAATGTGAGTTTTCTCCATAAGCCAGGCGGCCTGAGGTAGAAATATGTTGTACATGGATTTACTACCTAAGGATTTCCCTGCATACCAGGAGAGGAGTGAGCCACACAGGCTTCAGAACAGATTTGTCCTGTGTTATACTAGTCCCAGCAGTGCTATTTCCCAGCTGTTAGAGGAGAAGCAGGGATTTGCTTTCATGAAATACTATTCCTGAATAATATTCAGCGTACTGAAATATTTGTGAATAACACGAAGTTTACCACCTGCTGGAAATGTTTTTCCTGAATTCTGGTTTTAAGATGGAATTAATAGGTACTTTTATTGAGGGCAGTTATGTGAGGATGGTTTTTCTCTGTTTGGTAGTAAATTGTTTTTACTATGAAATTTACATTCATGTTTTGGCATTAGGTGCTTTTTTTTTATCTGGATGCAAGACTGAAACAGTGGATTAAATCCATAGCATATTTCAGAGCTGCTTTTGCAATGACAGCTTCATTTCCAGCACAATCTAAAAACCTTCCTATAATTATATGATGTCCTGTAAATAAGCTGTCTCCAGAAGGCTTCAGAGAATTAAATAACCGAGGCAATACACAGTACAAAAAGATAGAGCTGCAAAGACATTGTACTGCACTTGAACAAAGGCAATCAGATAAATTAAATTATCAAAGACATAGGAAATGGTGGAATGTACATTTTAAGGGATCTGAAATGAGACAGAGAACAAGTGAAATGGAAGACATTTTTTAAAAGAAGGAAAATCTTTGTGTGATAGATGAGACTGGGTGGCAATAGGGTGTCAGGCTCCCAAGAAGCAGAGCTGCTCAGGACACCAAAGCAGCCCCAGACGTGATGCAGCATGGGCTAGAACTGAGCAAAAGCAGGAACAGAGTGCCAGGAGAGCAGGGCTGGCTCCTGACAGAGGTACCTTGGACAGTCACTGAGGACTGCAGGGGCAAACTGTATTTTCTGTGCTTCTGCCCAAGTCCTGGGCAGATGGCCTGTTTGCAAGACAAGGGGACACGAAGCAGCACCATTTCAGGTTGAGATGTCTTCTCAGAAATAAGGTTGAGTTCCACCCCTTCATTCCCTGGGCAGCAGCAGAGCAGCAGACTCCAGCTCTCCCCATTTGGGGACTGATTTGGCCCTCTGTTGTCTCAGCCCAAGGTCACAACACTGATGGCATCTGCCTGAATCAGGGCTGCACCATACTGTCAGCAGCTCACTGCAAGGTCTCTGCTGCAGGGGGTGGTTTGTTTTTTCTGGGTAGTGGTCAGTGAGACCCCCAGAATGACACTGCCAACTTCACATTTTAAACATGTCATTTGGAGCTGAGCTGGTTAACAGGAAGTGTAATTATTTGCAGGAGCAGAGCAGCTCTGGGAAACAGGGATGCTCACTATAATGGTCACTTGTCAGTGATTTACTGCTTTTGTTTTTCCTTGTAAAAACTGCAGGTCAAGAGTATTAAACCATCAGCATGAAGTACGTTAGTGTGAAACCATAAATGTCTGCATTCAGAGCAAATTACAGCATGTCAGTGGTGCTGCATGGTCTATTACAATGTGACATTGCTTATGGTGTAACTCTGCTGAGGAAAAGTGACTCTTAAGGAATGAAAAATTATTAGTAAGCTCTTGATAAAACATACATAATAATTGGCAGGGACTTTGCTTTTCTTTCTTTTCCTTTGCATTTTCCCTCTGTTTGTGGGGAGGGGGTCTGCCCCTCTCAGCTTTGAAGGTGGGTGACTTTCATAGGGAGATGTGTAAGACAGGAACATTATCACCTTCACCGTTTTTTCTTCTTGCGCTGTTTCCTAAGTTGCCTTGCAGTGAGTATTCTATTTCTTGTGATTCCAAGTAAACCTGGTGAAGAGAATCTGTGGTGACTGGATTCTATATCGGTTCTTATCTTTGCTACAATGTGTGTAGTATTATAAATAATAATTTTAATATTTAGTATGAGCATGTTTATTCTGACTCACTCTGACACTATATATTGCAAGCTCCAGAACTGGTAGATACAAGACTTAAAGAGATTACATGCTTTCTATTGTCTTTGATAATTCATAAGCAAATACAAAAGGAGAGGGAAAATGAGAACTAGACAGAACTAAGAATGACTAATTACAGAAGTGGAACACAGCAGGGGAAAACTTAGCTTACTTTTTTTTAAATAGCTTCAAAATTCCTTGCATTGTATATGTTGAAGTACTGTTTTAATCTTTCCCAGCAAGGAAAAGAAAATCATTAGGTTTTGTGAGTCATGTAACAGTGTGCCCCTGAATTAGCTATTTGCAGACGTGTTGGACACATAGGTACAGTGGCAGCCACTGAGACATACATAGACTGATCAGCCCTCAACCTACTTTCACTGTAAGACATATTTCTCCTGTCAAGTGTTATGCAGCTTGCTACAGGTTTCTATTTTGATTTTTGTCTTTGCAGGATGGGTGGTGGTTTTTTTGCAAATGTTTACTCTTTTGTTGAGGCCAGAGATTGCTAATGCTTCACATATCAGCCCAGACAAACTGCTAGGCTTCAAATTCCTCTAAATAAGTTCTCAGTAATCTACCACTTCTAGTTCATCTTCCAGAGAGACAATAAAATTCCTTCTATCAACCTTAAAGTTTCTCTGACAGGTTGTATAGAATTGGGGAGATTCCCATTGGCCCTTCATTGGGCTGAACTAGAAAGCATCCAAAGGAGAGCAACAAAGATGGTGAAGGGCCTTGAGGGGAAGCCTTGTGAGGACCAGCTGAGGTCACTGGGTCTGTTCAGCCTGGAGGACACTGAGGGGGAGACCTCATTGCAGTCTGCAACTTCCTCATGAGGGAAAGAGGAGAGGCAGACACTGATCTCTTCTCTGCGGTGACCAATGACAGGACCCAAGGGAATGGTCTGAAATTGTGGCAGGGTAAGATTGGATGTTAGAAAAATGTTCTTCCCCCAGAGGAAGGTTGGGCACAGGAGCAGGTTCCCCAGAGCCTCTCAGTGTTACAATTGCTGCTTTAGGAGTATTACTCTTTCTGTTCTGCGGCTACCTGCCAAGCATGCTAGGAATGGCACATCCATGGGTAGTGACCTCTGGCCTTTGATCCCAAGCTGCAACAGTCCATCTGCCCAGCTGGTGCTCTCCCAGCTGTTCCTGTGGCATGTGCACCAGCCTGCCTGCCTACAGCCCCACTCCTGCCAGTGCTGGGCTGCTGTGCAGCTCCTGGCAATTTGCAGTGGAGTCATCCGGCTTTAAAAGTGTCAATTCCTTCCTACTTGCCTTGCCTTTGCACTCAGCTATTTTTAGTGCTGAATATTGAGGTGAAGATTGTGAATGCATAGATTTCTGTTTGAGGTTGAACTGCTTTATTCTGATGTGCTGTAGTTTGTCTTGCCTTTTGAAGGTAGCGGGTTGGATAGTACAACATCTGCTTCTGCTTACACATGATATTGCTAGCCAAAGGATCAAAATGCATTTGCATAGGCCAGGTCTCAGAATTTGGAGGAGTCACCTGCTGTATTACATGCTTCTTGCCACCGAAAATTAGCAGAGCCTCTCTATTTTTTCCTAGACCGATGAATCCCCCTCTCTGCTCTGTTCCTCAACTTGCACTGTATGATGCCACCATCTCTTATGCCCTGGGGTGGGTAAACTGATATACTATTTGTCTTTTCCCTATCCTTTCTCATTAAATGCTGCTCATCTCAGGATGTCATTCCATAATTCTGCTGGGAGAGTACTGAAGTCCCCTCAGACAAAATCCAGTCTTGAGGGGAGACCCCATCTCTCAGCAGATGGAAGAAGTACATTTTGCCCCTTGCAATCTGCATAGTCATGCAATGTGAATTTTTGAGTACCTGAAAAAGCCTTTAATTTTTTTGCCATTTCCCCAGATTACCTTTAGCCTTCAGCAAGGCATGAGTTACGGACAGAGGCTCAAGCCTTTATCTTCTGTTCCAAGGATTAATGGCCCAGTGTTCTAGAAAGAACATGCTTTTTGGTATTTCTACTACCAACAGCAAGCAAGAGGTTTCAGTCTCTGCATAAAGCCTTCTGTTTGGTCAGGACTGCTGTCATGCATGCTGGGCTAGTGGCACTGGACTAAGGCTGCCATGGTTGGCCTCTCTGGCACAGTGATGCAGTTCTGGTTAGTTCATGGGTCAGCTCTCCAGTAGTATTAATCATAAAGTAGTATGCTAGGGTTACTGTTTATTTAGTTCTTTTCTTACCCAAACAAATGTCTGGTGCCAGGTCTTGGACTATCCCCACTGCTCAGTGGCATGTGCTAGCTGCCTCGAGCACCCTCAGAGCCTGCTAAGCTCTGGGAAGGATACAGGGCTATAACTGATTGGTATTCGAGTCCTTTTGTCTCATTGGTCTGAACATTTCCTGGATGACCCAGCTAGAGTCTTTCACATGTCCTCTGATGCTTGATGTCTCATGGATAGACAGACCCACCCTCCTTGGTGTTCTTCTACAGATACTTGTTAAGAATTGAATGTAACTTAATAGCATGTTCCTGGATTGTCTCTGCCTCAGCTCTGTTTCTTCTACAAGAGTGTCCTTGCCAAAGCTTTGAAACTTGGTTCAGTTTACACTTCACCTCTAGGCCCTGGCTGGTGTTTAAAACAGATTGAAGTCAGCAGTACTTATGAAATCTACCAAATACACTGAGGAGCCTCATCACCTTTCTCATTGTGATGGAACTTCTCAATGCCACAGGAAGATATAATTTTATCCTAGGGTAAATAGGCTGTTGTGTCTTTGACAGGTACTAGATAGGAATTATTCCTACTAAATAGGAACTTATATTCAGAGCTTTGGTCCATGATTTTAGGCCTGTGAAGCCTTCCAGCCAGAGGGTCTCCTCCCTGAAACTAGGCTGTGTGTATGTTCTGATTGTGTCTCTGCAGTGCTGCCTTGTAAGCTGGAAACACCCCCAAAAGTTTTGTCTCTAATTAAACGATTCCTTTATTTTTCCAAGGTTATCTACAGCATGGCACTTCCAAGTTTATAATGAAAGTAGTTCTTGTACTGGGTCTTTCCCTCTTTTTTGAGAGTGGGGTAAAACAGTCCAGTGTCTCTTTTTATTCCCATTCTGTGCAAGAACAAAAATTGTCCAGAACTTTTACTGTGTGTTCAAATGTTTCAGACAGTGTATTCAACAGCTGTGTCCTCATTTGCTTTTTACCTTCATGTCTGGGTGGGCAAGCTCCTGGGAAGACATCAGCTACATCTTAAGGGGAGGAGGGAAATGACAATGTAATGCTGAGCTGGTGTATGTGTCTGCCTGTGGTGGCCCAGGGATTTCCCTGGCTGGTTCTCCAGCCACCTGCCCCCTGTGCCATTCTCTCTTCCTCTTTGCACTGGGTTTCCTCGAATTGCTTTTTGTTTTACTTTGAGGAGCTGGTGGTAAAATATTGGTGATGTCATGAGGGAAACATCATCAGCTTGAGCAAGGGTGCTGAAGGACAAGGTTCAGCTAAACCCACTACATTTTCTTCTGGTTTATTTGGTTCATTTAGCTTTTTATTAGATGAAAAACACACTCCCAAATCCAGGCTCCAAAGCAAATCACAAACACTCTACTACTAAGAGCACTTGATTGTTCTGCAACTTGCTGATGTTGAGTAAATGAGAAGCAAATCATGGCCTAAAGAAAATGCCAGTCACAAGTAAAGGAAAAATACAGGTTAAAAAAAAAAAAGGTACAAAGCACATGAATGACACTTCACTACTGTTCTTAGCTTAACTTACTCCTGAATGCAAAATTAGTCTCTGCCTTCAAAGACACATCATGGAGTGATTTAACTCTGATCATTCTCAGCTTTGTTCTGAGCTGTAAGGTGCTTAATGGAGACCTCCAGCAACTTCTCTACTATGAGTTCATAAGGAGATTGAGACTCCTAAGGACGAATTTCTGGAGTGTGACTTGTCTCCATAATTCTTACAAAGATCTTTACTTAAGAGTGAGCATGGAGAATAGTTGCAGCTTAATCTAACTACATTCTCAATAAAGATTAGTGGGTAAAAGAATGAACTTTCCTGTCAATGACATAGATGATAGCCTTGAAATGCTTGTACCTGTCTAGCTGTTTGCACATTGAACTCCAGTTTTCTCCTTGCTCAGAAATGGATTTTTCATTGCTTAAACTCTGTTTGCTGAAAAATACATTTCTCTGGGATTTGTGCATTGAAAACAAACTGGATTTTCTTTAGGGAGCAGGCAGTTGCTAATAGGTGTGATCTGTCCCTGCAAGAGGAGGCAAAAAGGCATGGGGATTGCTAATTTAGGAGTAGAATTGCTGCTCTGGGGTCTGGGGAATGGGACAGTGACTGTTTCCTACTCAATTTTCATTGCATTCATACCTGTAACTCTGATGCCATTTTTTTCCCTAGAAGTCTTAACAGGTAATTACAAACATGGATTTACTAAACTTTATAATAATGGCAAAGAAGCAATAGTAATCTTTTGTATGTTCTGGCATTTCTAAAAAGGTGTTTTCTTTCATTATCATCATGACCTTGTGTGTTAAATGTAAAATAATTTTATATAACTTAGAATATATTGCCTTTACCATGACTAATATTGTAAGATCAAGTAAAGAGGCTTTCTTGGGTAGTCACTCAAGGTAAAATGCCTAATGCCCAGGCACTGCACCACATGAGTCTCAGCCTGGTTTTCCTTCTATTGGTTTAAACCATAGAGCTTTAAGGTCAAGCAGGTCTCTGAAACAAATTTAATTCATTGTATTAAAATCACCTCTGTCTACGTCAGAGATTTTAATTGTGCTTGTACAGATACTTCTGTCTAGAGCGATAAAATATTAAACACATAATGAATTATGCAGCTGTCTCACAGTACTGTGATCTTTATGTGAATAAAGAAGCCATAAATTGCCTGGCTATTGAACTGGCACTACATTTGCCAGTTTAATTTGCCAGTGACTTCTGCAGTGACAGCTTATGCAGGGGCAAGCTGGATGATGTAATGTTGAAAATTGTATTTTTAGAGAAGAAATGGTACTTTTCCATCTCCCAGTGCAAGAACAGAGCTGTGCACTTGTCTGTTCCCTGACAGCTAAGACAGCTGTGTGGACAGCCAAGGTTTAATGTAGCTCTGCATGTCATTGTGGAGGGGAGAAGTCAATAGGTGGAGACACCCATGTGAAATTACATCTTGAGCCACGGAAATAAAATTGACAATGCCTTAGGTAAAGAGTTTTTCAGTAGTGACCTTTTGGTTTCTCTGCTTTTTCTTTGGGGATGCAGTTCACTTCTTTCTCTTCCCACACACTGACGCTCTCTGGATGACTCTGGTGGTTTTCCTGTTGAGCTTCAGTTACTCCTACCATTCCCTCCTTGCCTTTCCTCCTTCCTAGCACCAGTATAACCCAGCCTGCTGGATGCCATCTGACCGCTGCAAGATGTTGCCTTTTTCCTTCAATTCTTTCACCTATGGATATATCTTTTTCTTTCATTTTTAGGTAAACATTTCCAATTTTTTTCTGAAAACATCTCTGCTGCTGAAGTTGCAGTTACACAGAGGTTGTGTCCTTTAATCTTCAGGATTAAGGTGGAATTTTCATTCCCATTTGCCTTGCTGAGAACTGAGCCCTAGCACAGAACACTTCTTCTTTAAAGAAGAAACTTTAAAAAGGGAGAATTTCACTTTTAAAATTAATCACCATGGCAACCTTTACAGCGAGTTTCCAAACATAGGAAGTTGCCTTTAAGAAGCATCCTCAGCTAAGAGAAAGGTGAGTTTTTACAGCTTCTAGCAATGTTCCCATGGAATATAAGGTTTTACAAGAATCAGTTAGAAGAACTCTTATATGCAGAAAGGAAGTTAAATTATCCTGGTGATTTTTATTTTTTTTGGTGAGGATGCTGCATGCTAACTGATCTCATCATAATGCTGGCTTAAAATAGGCTTAGAGAACTAGATAGAGCCTGGTGGTAATACTTGTGATACCTCTAGATATCATCTAAGAAGATATTTAGCTAACCACTTGCCAACATTTCTCTCATACTTCAAATATTATTTTTTCCTTTTTCTACTTCTGGACTGCCTTTTCATGCATATTCAGAATCTTAGTGGGAAATATTTTTAAAATCAGAAAGGAAAGTGAGGTAACAGAATAGAGGGGGAGAAAACAAGTTGCTTATGTGTTAAAAGAAGAAAATCCTTCACACATTACAGTTCAGTGAAATGTAACTTTAGCAGTCGTCTCTGTGTTCCTCTTATTTCTCTCAGTACTCAGCTGGATTATTTTATATCCTATTTTTGGTAGGTATTAGATCCAAGGAATATGTAATTGCTTTTCCCACTGGAATTTCCCCAGTGAACATTTTGTACATTAGATGAAATCTTGGCATTTTCCCTGAAATGGTAACCCTGGTGTTTTGTTCTGAAATAATCAAAATAAGAGCATTTTAGAATGAAACTTTCTATGTCCAAAGGAGTTGTGAGACTGAGAGAAGGAGCTTACAGACAAAGAGCTTCAGTCTCTGGGCAGATTTCAGAGGATGGTAGGGAGGCTGATGGACTGGCAACAGAAAGCCATACTTTTAATTGAATTGCAAATATACCATGGAAAACTTAAAAAAAAAATCCAGTTGGTTGTGCCAAGGTTGAACATAATGACTCAAAAGTGTAGCAGGGTGTGTGGGAATGTTCTCACACTGCATGTGGGAAGCAGGAGGGCAGGTCAGAAGAGGACCTTCATTTCTCCTTTCAAGCAATCTGTAATTGTGAGGTCTTGAGCTGCCCATGGGAGGCTGTCTGAGCCACACTGCTGGGGTCTGGAGTGGGTGGGCTTCAACCATGAGCTCCCCACTGGGTTTATTTATTTAGCTGTATGGCCACAGCTCACTTGTATTTCGCTGGTCTTGTTCCCTGCTTGAAAATAGCAAGCTGGTTCTTCTGGGATTAGAGTTAGTACTTCCACCCCAGCACTCCTCCATGCACTGCATATCAGGAAGGAACAGATTATAAAGCACCTCTAAGCAGGCAAAACTTCTAGAAAGACTTTTTAAAGTGTATTATATTAATGTAGAGAGTCATTTAAAGGTGACAGCCTTAAGTTCAATACCTGAGTAGCTCAATTAAAAGTAAGCGCAGTTAAAAATAAACTCAATTACTGCATTACTCATGTTATGTAGTATCTTTAGAAAAGTTTAGCTTCCAGAGCAAAGTTAGCAACGAAGTTATTAACACTTTTGTGAAGTATGTGTGCTCTTTTGAGATATCTCTGCCATCATGCAGTGATACCTTCATTTCGTGTGAGATGTGAATAAGCAAAAGATTGCCTTTTGTGATTTCATAATGGAGGATAGGCTCAGTGTGATCTGAAGGGTTGTTTTTTCTTGTGTATTCAGGGTCCTGTCAACAACTTGATATCCAATTCCAAAGTCAGCTGAAGCCTGACAAGGTGTTAGGTCAGCAGCAGTTCAGCAAGCAGTACATTTGCCAAATACCATTGAAGCATGGGATGGTGTCTGCAAGAAAGCTCAGAGTGGGTCATGCCAAGTGACTGCAAGTTGAACAAGAATCTTTCAAAAAAGAAGTGACTGTTCTGAATTACTGTGGCCAAGTTTCTGAAAAATTGGCCAACAAAGTGACCTTGTGCAAGCTGGCAGATATTCTCCTTCCCCAACTCTTCTGATACATGGCATTATGTCTGGGTCACAGTCTTTCTCACACTATCCATCAACATGTAGTGAAACACTGCGCAGAGAGTCTTTTTACTGAGAAAGTTGTAGTGGCCTGCTTTTACAGACAATACATGTTCATATCTATTGAAAAGATGAACCTTTGTGCAACATCAATAGCAACTGCAGTTTTAGAATTAAGGAGATGAGATGAGATGAAATGAGATGAGATGAGATGAGCTGTGGACTAGTGCGATAAGAGAGGAAAAAAAGAATTTTCATACATTTATAGTATCTTGCACTTGTAAAAATGAGAAAGAAAGAAAGAAGAGAAAGATTTATCACTTTGCATGAATTAAGAACAATGAATTCTTTGTATTCCTTGAATGTGAATTTAGTGTCAGTGAAAATTAACACTGAATTCTAAATGGCAGATATTCAGAGACTGGATTAAAGTAACTGCTTTGAGATATTTTGTTTTGATTGAAGATAATATATAGAACATTTTGACATATACCATTAAATTCCAAGGGAAAAACAGTTATGGAACTGGTAGGAGCACCAAATATCTCAAGTATATTTGGTCAGCAGTTTTTAGTACTTATGAATTTTTATGAATCATCTTTGTATTTGGCCCCATGTTTTGGTTCTGACATATTTATCTATAAAATAGATTGTTAACTGGAAGATTTGAAAGAAAAATAAAGAAAGGCTCAATATTGTCAATAATGAAACTGTTTTTTCTTGACTGGCTTAGATTTTTACTTAGATTTTACTTTTTAAAAGTCCAGGTGGAGACCCATAATGGAAAAATACATTTTGAGAAGAATAAGTTTTGGCAGTTGAAAGGCAGGAACAAACCCAAAACCCAGCAGTTTTTGAAAAAGAGAATGTGTCACAATCAGTTCCTTGCCATGGCTTGGTCACTGAAGGAGTTACTGTCAGTAGTTATGAAATGAAGACCATGCTCAGCTTTCAGCAAGGAAAGGTGCCACATAAAAAGATGGAAAATATCATAAACATTATCAAGAATTAGAGAAAATGCTCTCTAACAGATTATATTCTTATCTAATACTAATTTTCTCACTCTTTCATCCACTTCAGTTCTAACTCATCTACATATTTGACTTCTAGACACACAATATGCTTTATTGATTGAGGCATTAAAATCATATATGGAAATTTATTCCCAGATTTCTGTTCATGTAATTGTAATTATGAATGCTGTGATTCATCAAAAGCCTTTTGTTAGCTGGCTCATATTGCTTTGTAAATGAAGAAAAATATTTCTGGTTGGTGGTTAACTGCTCATAGAAATTTAACAAGAATATTATTTCTAAACCCAGACTTTTCAGGATTTAGAACTGTGTTCATATAGGATTAGAAGGAAGAGATGAGTCCAGTGGGACCCATGGTTTTCAGTGCCATTTTGATTCTGGAGAGGAGATAAAATATGAGGAGGGACTCTTGGCTCTTTCTTTCAGGGAGTATATAAAACAGCTTTATGGAGTTATGTCTAACCAGGCATCTCCCCTGGGAAGGAGTGAGACAGGCGGATTGTTTGGTTATTTTGATGTTGTTGGAACTGGGGTGGGGTTTTGGGGTGTTTTTTTAGCAAAAAAGCATTTTCCATGTGGAAGGGTAGATGTTATATTTGTTTGGTTCTTTTTTTTTTTTCCCCACTGACTAGGCTGACAATCAGTTTTTTCAAGTTTAATTGCCCTACTAGCAGACTCTTCTCCTGGTTCCTCAATAGGCTGCTGCCCGTGTATTTGAGTTTTCTTCATATGGATGCTGTATCATCATAGGGGCAGAGTACACAACCACTTTTAATTGTTCAAATGCTGTGTGTTGCTCTAAGAGAGATCCAGTTAATGACATGCTAAGATATTCTTGGAATCGCTTCAGGATTTTAGAGGCAGTTTTGGTGATGAAATTTCAGTTTAAGATTTGTTCATGAAGATTGTGTTCTACACATCTTTTGGTGAATCTCCTTTACTCTGGACAAAATGGTATTTGTGAAGAGAAACTGACTCTCTTCCTGAACTGCCTGTTGGTTCTAATCCTCAAAACTACCGCATCATGGTCAGACTCGAATGTTCTTACAAATATAACTTTCAGCAGGCTTGCAATACTTCGAAGTGTAACTTAGAAATATTTGCAATATTTTTTACATATGCAGTGAGATTTTTTAAATATTCCTTTTTTACTTTCTCTTTGTGGTTTTTAAAATGAATGGACAGTAAGGGGACATTAAGTGTCAGAGGTATGAGTGAAGAAAGGAGAAGTTTTATGAAAGAATATTCATGAATGCCCTTTCACTGAAAAGATGTCAGTCACAGGAACTAAATTTAGGCATAGGCTTCTTTTATGGGTTCTTCCTATAATCAGGCTGGATTAGGTAGATTCAGAAAATTTGTGTCTCTTCTGTGCCTCCTCTTAAACTGTAGGAACATTGAATTAATATCCAGTGTTTTATGTGGCACATAAAACATACCTGGAAGTCTATCTTGCATACTTTGGATGTTTTTCTGAATTGCTAACATATCAGAGAATTATTTATGAAAGAGCAGTAGGCCTTGCCCTTGGACAAGGCTGTTACTCAATAAATGAGTTAGAGCATGGACTGCCTTTCATGAAAACAAGTCTGTTAGAGACCTTACATCCTACAATGCAGCTACTGCATTTTTATAGTCTCCTAGCACTTCTTCTGATTCTGCTATAAAGAGCTCAAGAAATTCAAATCATATCCATGAGTGGAGAGCTTCTTTCCGTCTCTATGTGCTAATCTGCCAAATTCAGACAATCATTATGTGATTACTGTTGTCTTTCTGAGTTGGCTGATCTTCCATCAGAAATAAAATCTAGCTCAGAAGAATAAGCAGGACCTGTGGTTTGTTCTATCCAGATAAGCATAAGCTGAGAACAATAAACTGGATGCCTGCAAGGAACATATGTATAAACATGGCAGGTTTACATCTTTTTTTCAACGGTATTTTGTTATTGTTAATTGTCTGAAGTCTTGCCAGAAAGATGAGGTGGCAGATGAACACAGATTTTGATTGGCATCTGCAGCACACTCCAGCTGCCATCTCCTCTGGGGATTGCCTTCACTTAATGGCCATTTAGGAAGCTTGGCATCATAGGCTTCATTACAACCCAAAGCACTCCTTGCCAAGAGACAGTGTGCTGAAAACTGATGATGCACCAAAGGAAGACAAGTAGTACACATGCCTCAACATTTCTGGTAAAAGTGGCCCTTGTTACAATGTCTGCCATGGAAGAGCCTGATGGCAGATGTAGGTGTTGCTCTCATGTGAGAGCCTTGCCCAAGAGCAGTGTGGGTCCAGCGTCAGATCCTGGACACATGAGATGCTAAAGCCTGGGACATGCCCAGAATGCACAGCTGTTTCAGAGGGCAAAAACCCTCCCAGGTATTGGTTTTGACCCAACACATGTGACGTGTTTACTCAGATGTGCATCTGTCCAGATACATGTTTTTTTTAAAAAACATTTTAGTAAAGTTTATACTTTGCTGCAACATGGTGTATAAGATAATTTCTCCTATTTGTGGGAGAGAGTAAAAGTAACTTTTGTTGTTTTAAGCCCTGCTGAAGACATTGGCTGTGTAATTTTGATGATAACATACCATCAAAGTAAAAATCAATTGCTGGTTAACAAAACCATCTGTGAGCATGGAGCATTTAGACACCAAGCCTGTAAAAGGCCCCATAGCTGGGGCTACAGCACAGGCTGGGTGAAGGCAGGAGAGTACACTTGATCTGCTACTTGCAGCTTCCCCAGAGAGCATGACCAGGGCTGGCCTGGCACTGGAGCAGCAAGAGGGCACTGATGGCAAACCAGCCCCCTGAAATGGGATGCGAAAAGAGAAAGTTAAATTAAGCCTAGGTGCTGTGCTGGAAATCATTATTATCTGTGCCATGGAGCAGACACATTCAGATGTATCCTGAGATATCTTCTTTTCCCATCTGTGAAGTCTCCTGAGGTTTTTCTCCTGTTTCACAGATGATGTCTCAGATTGATTGCACTGTTCTGCATTATGGAGAATATCCGATTAAAGCAGATAAAATGAGACTTGTGGTATTTGAAATGCAACAGTTGACATTCAGGCAGCAAATTAAAATGTGTGCAAAAAAGAGAATTCTCTGCCTTTAAATCTACCTACACTTAGGATAGATCTGCATGGTTAGTGCTGCTTTTCATCCTCAATCCAGTAAAAAGCACCTGGGGCTTGCCTTGGTGCTTTGTTTCCCAGAGCACTGTGGTTTGCCCCAATGTTTGTACCACACATCACTGCTGTGTGTGCAGTTACCTTTTACTGCATGGGGAAAAAGCTCAAAATCCACGCAAACAGGTTTAATGAGAATGCTCTTGATTTTGAAGACCAGAATAATAGCATTTTCTTAAGAAAGAAAATGATGTTAAATGCAGTGCTTATCACAGGAGAAAAGTAAGTTTTAAATCATCTCAGTGATGAATCTATTTTCAGCTAGTAAATGCTGTGCATATATAATAAAATGAATAATACAAGATTTACTGCATAATTTCCAAATCAATAAGAAGCACTTAAGGAGACAGATTCAATCTTCAATTTTTTTTAGGAAAAACTGCCTCAAAGAAAGAAGTGTTGACATGATGTTATTTGTTGTGACAGAAACTGAAATACGGATCTATTGTTTTTTGTATGATCCTACAGTCATTCTAATGCAAGTCTACTGCACTTGATCATAGAAATAGTGAGTCAAAATCCAGAAAATCCAATCCACAGAACTTCTAATATTCTTGCTTTCAACCCCCCCTTTGAATTTATTTCGAGGACATTTCAACATAATGCTTAAAATATTTCTATCAGAGTTTTTTCTGGACAGCTGAACTATTTTTATTGGTTGGACTTCTTGTT
Organism: Entomyzon cyanotis; assembly: GCA_024500445.1. NCBI lineage: Eukaryota > Metazoa > Chordata > Aves > Passeriformes > Meliphagidae > Entomyzon > Entomyzon cyanotis. The sequence continues at coordinate 12,275,819 of JAKEPQ010001018.1, read as the reverse complement.
TTCATTGCATTTTGTTATATTATTTTGATTTGTTTTGCTCTCTGGTTTGAATGTTTAGGGTTTTAATTATTTCTAACTATTTGTGTATTAAAGTAACATTAATTGGTGATTGGCAATACAGATGGTGTTTCAGTAATTGAAATGATAATTGTTTTTTTGGCTTGCTCAGAGGTAGCTGGTATTCTACTCAGTAATTTGTATTCTACTTGATATGTTAGATTACATTTTCCAAAGTGTTGATTCATTACAAAAAAAAAAGTGCAATATATTCCAGTCCAGATAAGTTCAGAATTATTTTCCAAACAAACATTTTGACAGTAATTCTTGACTTTGGGGTTGGTTTTTTTCCTGAAAAAAATTGAAAATTTTTTGATAGAAAAACACTTTACTGAAAATGTTTTATCAGCCTCAAGTTTTGATTTCTATTTTGTTTATCAGATTTCAAGACACGGTATTTTTCCTCACAGCAATTTTCATACCGGAGTAAGTGAAGGAACTTTTTATAATACTTTTTTTTTCAAAATACTCTTCAGCATGAAGAGTAATTTGAAATGTGGTTCTAACATTAGTGGATGTCCAATAGCAACAATAAACTAAATCAAAATAGATATTAAACAATCAGAAAAAGAACAGTAAAAACCACAACAATAAAAACACAGGCAACCTCAGGAAGACTTCAGTCAGCTGAGATGGTGACAAATGACACTGACTTCAGGCTGCTGGGTGAACTGAAGTGAGGTATATTTTGCACACAATTGTTAGTCATTTATTCCAGTAGCCTAGAAAATATAATATATATGCACTTTACAGTGTGGGGTTTTTTCAGTACAGGAGAACTAAAGAATGAACTTTCAGACAGAAATAAAAGTACAAGACTTAAAAATTAATCAAATCAGGCATCTTGGGGAAGGGGGACGTTCAATTTATTCACCTGGGCTTGTACAACTTGTGTAGGAATCACCTTGAGTTCAGCACCATGGCCCTGCAACATGCCCATGGCAATCACCATTAATCCAACAGCAATCCCAAAGAGCTTTATGTTCACTTAGCTCAGCTTTTCATACCAAAGCGAGACAAGTGGTTTTTCAGAGTGTCATGTAGACCATTAAAGTAGGACTATTGTGAATCTCTCCAAGATATTTTTGTGACTTCAGGTTGTTATCTTGCCTCTCAGTGAGCACTATGGGAGTTTTTCAGTCATGCTAAATAATCACTGTTGAATGTTAGCTTGTTGTAATTTAATAAACTGCCTTTGGGGCTATAAAAACAACCCTTTGATGGCAGGCCTAAGGTGGGCATGATCTTTTTATTCATCAGCACTTTGACAGACTTAACACTGGCTTTGGATGCAGTTTTACCACAGGTAATGTAGCCACTTTTGTAGGGAAGAATAAGCTATTCTGGTCTAAAGCACATAAGCAAGTGCAAACCTACATTCCCCTGGAATCTGTGACTCTTTAACAGCTCATTGCTAAATCAGTGCAGATAAAGCTGGATAAGACCCAATGCATCCACAAGCCCCTTCTTCATGGAGTCCTGGCTATAGTTCAGAGGTGATGTTCAGATCACACTGCAGAATACAGATCCTAACACCACCAGTGACTTGCAGGCTTGGGATGATGCTACCCTCCTCCCTTTAAAGGCAGGTAATAGAAAAATGTGGTAATGCAGTGGCAAGTAATACACCTTTGTGAAGATTCGTTTTGCTGATAGAAAAGACTGTAAAATAATGCTCTTACAGAAACAAACACAAGACCTAGAAAATAACTGATATATAAAATGATGCAGCATACAAATGAGAAAAATAATGCAGCCTTGTTTCACACAGTCTTTATTTGACATAGGGACCTCAAGCAATGGGTTAGAAGAGAGATCCCTGAGCCCCTGAAAAATTGCCCAAAGAGCTGGTAAATGTGACAGGAAGGCAGAATCCATCTACAACTATCTTGGGGCAAATGAAATTAGAGGAGAAAGTATAAAACCAGGAACTTCATTGTGTCACACTATAAATCCTTGGTGAAAGCATAGCCTGAACATCATGGGCATTTCTGATGCTGCATCTTGAAACTTTCTTATGGTGCATTTCAGGTCTTCATCCTTTGAAAAAGACAAGGAACAGAGGAGCGAGCAGGGATGACTGGAGATATATAACAGCTTATTAGTAAGGAGCAACAGTTTAAACTAGGTCTCCTAAGCTCAGGAATAGAGGCAACAGAGAGGGAGGTACGGTAGAGCTCTGTAGTATCATGACTGGATGGAGAGGTAAAGGGAAGAGGTCATTCATGATCTCTTTCAAAGAGAAATTTCATGGATAATATCTTTCAGATATTCTTCCACCAACTGAATGTCTGTCGCTGTTGAGCGGCTAGCTGAGGACTGACCCAAGTTCTCAGACAAGGAAAGAGAGGAGAAAAGGAACTTTATTATTTTGAATTCCATATATATAGAGTCTACAGAAGTGCCCCAGATTGGTCAGCCCGAGACCTCCCCCTAGGCACAATTGGCCAAGCCCGAACTGACTTAATCCGGAGAAACTGTTTGCAAAACATCCAAACTTTATCTTGTTTATGAAATATAGCAAAATGTTCCCACGGGAAGAACCTGTGCTAGCCACAAATGTCTATGCTCTGTGGTTTCTTTCCATGGAAAATTATATATGCTAAAAATTGTTGTAAATTCAGAAGCCAAGAGGACAAAATTTTTTGATAGAAAAAAGTAATATTTAGGGAACATCATCTAAAACTACTACAGATTTTGGAAATCCTATAATGTCTCCAATATTTAGGAGGAAGCAGGGTGGGAGGAGCAATCATGCAAAATCTCAGGAAACTGAGCACATGTAGCCTGTACAGTATTAGCCTTTCTCTCCAGCCAGTGCTGTTCCTGGGAAGTTCTGTAAGTAGTAGCTTTTCTGTTTTCTTGTTTAAAGGCTTGCAGTTGTGAGGCACTTTTTACATCTGATGTAGTCAGAAGTATTTCAACATTTTCAAAGCTATACTTGAAGCATAATCTGGGCTTAGATATTATTACATAATCATGTGTTACCAGTGGCAAGAGATTTGATGCTCTGTTAAAGAGGTGATACTTAAACTTCTGAAAGCTGATTTAATCTACTGTGGGAATTCCAATGATGTTGTAACATTCTTCACCAGGTTAATGATGCTTTCTGGATGGATTTGTTACCTAAGTAATGTGTAGGATGAGGGGGAAAAAAGGGAACTGCCTTTAGGCTATGCTTTTGGGCATGTGTACAGAGGACAGGAGAATTTTTCTCTCATGCTCCTTCATTTCCACCTAGTATTCAGAGCAAGCAGAAGACTCCATCATGGCATCAAGCACAGCTGTCTCTCTGCTGAGTCTCAAATTAAATGGGGTTTGCATGAGAAACCTTTACATTGCTTCTCCTTCTGAAATCCCCTTTATCAAGGCTATCTTAAAAATGTGAAAATGCTGAAGCTCTCTGCAGAGCATCATTGACTTTAATGGGAAATGTGGCAATTTGCACAAGGTGAGGAAAGAGTACTTAGCTTATTAAGGTGGACAAATTAGCTCATTTTCTCCTTTCCTGTGTGTAAAAGTTGAAAGGAACTAAATATCTAATTTTCCCATTTATATACTGCTTCTTAAAGCCTCATTTTCTGCTCTCTGCTCATGCTTCCAAAGTGCTTCCTTATGACCTTGCTTATCTGTGCCTTGATGACTGCAGACTTTCCAGAGCTGTTTTACTTTTTCTGGTCCTATGTGATATATAAGCTGAGATTTTCTTCCTCACTTCTTTTCTCTGTGCTCCCCTGTGCTTGGTCTGCTGTGAAAAGGGCCTTGAAGAAAGTCTCCACCTCAATCTGCTCCTAAAGCCTCTGCATAGGGCTGAAACAAAATAAAAGACACCCATGGAAAAGACAAATAGGTGGAGTAATTGGTCTGCAGCAGGAGCACTGACACTAATGATACAAAGCTGAAAGGACTTCCTGCACTTGCCAGAACTACTTTGTTATCCCAGGGAAGATCTACAAAGCAGGTCAGGACACTGGAGGCTAATCAAGGACTGTTACCTAATGGATTGTTTGTACAAATTTGTAACTCTGCATTGTATTATTATTGCCTATTCATGTTCCTATAATCTCTGTCTAGAGACAAACACTTCAAAAGGAGTCTGTAAATTAATGCCTGTAACCCAAAGTGGCACAAGACGGAAGAAAACTGAGGCTGACACAAGCCTGACAGTCACTATGCGGATGCCTTCCCAGGTGAAGAGGTGTCTCAGTCCCAGCACGGTGTAATTTGGTACTTTCTGACCCAAATTCAGGTGCAAGAGCCTTCTCCACTGGTGCCAGAGCCATGTGGCTGTGCTCAGTCACACAGCAGAGGTGCATGGGGCACAGCTGCTGGTGAGAGCTAACACACGACCAAAGCAGATGCCCATCAGATCCATCAGCAGAGTGATTTCTGAGTAGTGCAGGATGTTGCTGTTCATCTTTGTAGCATCTGATGAACCAACAAAACAAACACCAGTCACACAAAACATTGCGTGGAGGCACACTGCAGTGTTTTGAACTTTGAATAATTTGTCCCTCCTTTTTCTTCTTTATGTTTGATTTTATTGCTTCATGACTTGGAAGTACTTCATTACTCCCTTTTAATGTTCTCATATCCAGGTTTTATCTGGAGAATTATAAGTCCTCAAGTGTCATAAGCACATCACCACTTTATGAGAGACAGAATATGCTCAAAGTGGAAGGATTGATGCTTTGAAAAAAATTATAGTAAAAAGGCATATCTGGGAGCAATAAAAGTTATCCAGGAGCAGGATAGAGGCTGCTCTTCTCTGCTGGCAAACTGCACAGCTGAGAAATATAGGCAGGAAGGGAGTGAAGGTGTTTGTCTTACATGAACCAGCAAGCTCAGAGTCATGAGAGAACAAAAGGTCAGTGAGAAGAGCAGCTCCTCATGGAGACAAAAACTTCTATGAGAAACAAAAAAAGATAGAAATACAGGTAAGGAAGAGAAAGGCACATGAAGATTTGAAAATACAGAGAAGGATTTTTGCTGTATGCAGCAAAGGAAAAGAGCTGAGTGATATGTATTATATTGTTTTTCACTGGTGTTTGCTCTGAAACCCTGTCTCAAAGTGGTGCTCATGAACCATTTTATTAAGCCAGAGGGAGAGGCAGGAGAAACTCCTGATTTTTTTAACATCTATACTACCTATCAGAGCATGCCAGTGTGCTTGTGCCCAGCTATGGGTATGAGTGCCAAGCTGCCTTAGGAAGAGCCATGCTGCAGGGACAGCTACAACCAGAGGCCATAGAGCCAGGCATGCCAGGGGAGTGGGATTTTGGTGTCAGCAAACCTAAAGGCAGGAGAAAAACTCCACCAAATACAGTCAGTTGAAGACCCAGTCTGCAATGTGCTGCTGGAGAATTTCTCTTTCTTTCTAGATGTCTTATGTGGGTTTTGTCATGCTGCAAGAAAGTAATTGATGTCAACCTTAACATCTACTCTTCAGAGACCTCTTTCTTGTATGTCTGATCCACAAACCCCAGGATTCATCAGCAGCATGGGTTATTTGCAGGAAGAATAGGAGAGTTTTCTCTAGAGTTTGCTCAGTGCCAAAAGTTCACCAGGTTTGCATCTCCCACAAGCTACATGCGCTATTCCCAATATCTTTTCTGCTTCCTCTCTCTTTGTCTGTGCTTTTCTGCATGTTATCTGGGGATGTATTTTCAACTGCCAATATCTTTTTTTAAAGAACTTTCGCCCACATGAAAACAAGGTAATGCTGCAGTTTGCTGCAGTATTACTGTCTTACATTTTTTTAGACTTGTAGTTTAACAAAAGAAATGCACATAGAAAAGCAAGACCTGATCTTTCTCTGGAAAAATCTGAAATTATAATCAAATAAGGACACTTGTATCTTTGTCCTGTACCTGTTCTCAGGAAAATAATGGAAATTAATTCTCCTAATTAAAATAATATCTTCTGTGAAAGATATTACTACAGTACCAATGAGATTGGGGTGAAGAACTTCCAAATATGGTGTATACATTTGTGGCACACTTTGTGTGGTTGGTTTTGGGCACTTTTAAATTTTAAATATCTCTAAAGAAAATTGTAAATGTGAAGTTTTCAGTGATGCTGGAATATTTTTCCTCATGTGGTTTGGAGGTTTGATTTATCATCTTTCTTTAGTGGAAGAAACAAAAGGTTCTGTATAACCAGCAGCAAGTTGTTGATTGAACCTAATTTTGGATGTGATCAATCTGCAAATTTTGCAGTTCTTAGGAATAGCAATCTGGCAGCAGTATCCTTTATTTTGATGTCTGAAAAAAAAATGTGCTGCAGAAATAATTTAGTAAGCTCAGTCACAGCTGCACAAGACTTTGTATACTGTTTTCAGAACGTGAAGAAGTAACTTACTTGAACCTCAAAGTAATGTAGCAGTCAGTTTATGTTTGGAACCAGTTCCTAAAATAGATCCCTAATTTCATGACCAAGTGAAAGCACAAGCCTGACTGAGATCCAGATAGAAAGTTTGTGCTGATGACAGGCTCAAGTTGAGTGTTGAGCGTTGGCTGACTCCACTGTGAGCTTCAGAGGGATGGTTGTTTCAAATGCTGAGACAGCCTGGGGTGATGCTTAAAGAAATTGGTTATAATTTTTAATACCTTAGGGGTAATTGCTCAGTATTTTGAGCATCACAAGGTTCTGGTGACTGCAAAAGAAGTAAAGAGCTCATTTTACAGCTGGGGCTTATCTTCTCCCTGTTTGAAGCCCCTTATAGCTAGCATGGTCAAAGAAACTCATTGTCCAGGCAAGCTCATTGGGCAAGTCATTCTGCTCACATGGGTTGATATGCTGCCTTTCACAAGAATAAGGTGACTGGGATTTGCTCTGTAGCCTAAAGATGTGGTTTCAACAGTCTTTAGAAGCTGGCAGTCACATTAGCCCTAAAACCAGGAAGCAGGTGAACAGTTGCTGCAGGAAACTCCTCATGCCTTCGCATTTCCTGCAGGAGATCAGCTCTGGTGTCAAGAAGCAAAGACAAGTATGGAGGGTGCAGCTTCGATTCAGAATGCACAAAGCCATTGTAAAGGAGAGCAGTTTGCACAGCCTTTGCTCCTCTGTGCAGCCCCACTGCTTTCACAAATTGCCTACACAAGTGGTAGCTCTCTTCCCCTTGGTAGTATATTATGGATCAAAGTGTATTAGTATTTCAGAGATTCTAAACCTCTTCCGTGACCTGGAGGTGCACATACATTGACTTCCAGGGGAGATGGAAGAGCAGAGCCATTAAAGCATTCTTGGACATTTCAGTGAGGAACCTCTTTTCACAAAACTGAGCAATCTAATCAATAATAGCTAACGATTTTGAGCAGCTGCACATTTTAAGATGTGCTTACAGTATCCACATTTTCAGTTTTTAGGGCCTGCTTTTCCATCTGCTTCTCAATTTGCTTATTTGTATCTGGTTAGAATGTTTCATTCATTTTTTAAAAAAAACAAAGATCATTTGCTGACAGATGCAATAAGAGTCACAGTTAAATTAGGCATAAAACAGTAGCATAGAGCTATCATTCAGCTTTCTTGTCCAAAAGAGATTGTCTGAAGGCTTTCACCAGAGTATGCTGAAAGCAATTCAAGTGGAGTTGGAGCAATGGCATCAATGTGAACAGAAGTCAGCATCAGCAATTTACTGTGAAATAGCATTTCTTTCTAACATACAACAGCCACATAGGAAATTTCAACTTTGCTTTTCTTTTTGGAAAAGTAAAGCCTGTTTTTTAATCAAAATTTCAGTATAAAAAGTGATTATGTGACAAATTTGAGAATTTTGGTGTCAAAGGCAATTTCCAGGACTGAAGGTAAGGTTTCACAGGACTGGAGAAAGTGGAGTATTTTCAAGCTTACGGTCTTGTCATTGTCATTTGTAGCCTTATTTCTTTCCTCACACTAGACCTTTAGTTTTTCCTTAAAAGCTAGTTAATACCTCAATTGTAGAGTCTTTTCCATAAGATGAGACTTAGTACTGGTAAAGGCTCAGAAGAAAAAAAATCCTTACTGACAAGTTCTAATCCATCAATCAGAAAACTTTTATTTAATAAATTCTGTGGTAGTTACCTCATTAGTATTGTCCTTTGTGAGCTGTGTGGATACTTCGAAGGAATGGAAGATATCTCCTCCTGCAGACCAGTAATGTGGTAAACTGTGTATTCATTTAAATATCTATTAGTGTGGCTGACTGATGCCTGCAACACAGCAGCAAAGATGTTCACATTTTTAATTTTCATATAAAAGCAATCTTTTTAGAGTTCTCTTTTTTCTTTTCTTTTTTTTTTTTTTTTTAAGAAAGCTTTTCCAGCTCCATTTTAAACCACGGCAATTTTGTATTTTAGTTATTCCATGCTGATCTCTTGTATCTAACAGTACTGATTCTTATTCCTGTCAGGTCTAAATTTATCTATTCATGGGGCTGAAAAGCGTGTGCAAGTCTGTCAGAGGAGAACTGCAGCAAGCTACCCAGTGTCGCAGCATCCACCTGTGGATGGGCATCCTTCGATCCCACAAGCCAGAGGGTCAATAAAAATGGAAGCCTCATCTTCTGGATCTACTATTTCATCAGTCACTGGTGGAAAAGCAAAAACCCAGCAGCCAGGTAACAGATTTGCCTTGAGACCTTTTCCAGTCCCATTTTCTTGTGTGGTGTGCCATGACAGGGAGGAGCTGGTGTGAATAGCACGAGATCATGCTGTGTGGAGATCAATCTGTTGATTGGCAGAATTACTGATTGATGTTTTGTTTACATTTGGAATGTTTTTGTCGATTATAGATTATAGGGAGTAACTGTGGTTGGGACAGCTAAAAGTGGGAAATAAAAATATAAGTTTAGTCATAAAAACCCCAACATGTAGTGGTATCCAAAATGCTAATGCAGAGAGAGATTTGGGCTATTGCTTTTTAATACTGCTTCCCTTATATATATTTAACTTTATAACCCTGAGCTAATGACAGTGCTCTAGAGGCTACAGGCATCCCACATGGAATTCAATTAGTGACACTAATGTTGGTTTTGAACAAAGACACAATCCAGGGGGTAGATCAAACTTTCTTGCCATAATGCTAACAAAACCTGTGGATCTGAAGGAGATCTTACAACACAGGTTAACTGGTTAACAAAATGAAACTTTTTAGAAGAAAGTAAAAATCTCCTGGGAACCATCAAATTCTAATTGACATCATGAGTTCATTCCTTGTTATGGTAATTGCCAGAGCTATTTTAGACATATCTTTTCTTATAGCAGGGGAGTACATTTGTGCTGGCCATGCTCAGTCATTCTTCCCAGGAAAATTAAACTCCAAATTTCTTTCCTGAGTAGAGTAAATTAAAGCTGTCCATGAAGTCAATTTTGTAGCATCTCTATTGAAGGGTCTCAATAATCTTCCAGTGTTGCTGCCCAGGAAAGAGCATGATATATGCTGCATGCAGCTACTTGGGTGCTGGGAGGAGAGTCTATTTGTGTGAGACAGACAGCTCTGCCTGCAAACTCTTAGTGTACCCCCCTTACCCTGCAGATCTAGTAAATGACTGAATTTTTGTAGAAGTTTGAATTTTAGATTATCTATTGTGAGTTGCTACATAGGTCTACTGCCATGAGTTTCATGCACACATAGTATTTAGTCACCATAATCTTTGTCAACACAGATTGAAGAATTCACAGTGACTCATAACCATATGCTTTGTTTATTTCAGTTCTTCTGTTCACTTGTTTGTCCTGTTTTTTCAGCTTCTGTCTTTTTCTTTGAAGTACAGAAATTACTACTAGAAGTACAGAAATGTTGTTGTTGCTAAAGATATATATGCTACATAGTCCACATCTATGTGTTGATAAGTATGGCCTGTGCTTTAATATTAAATTATGTGTAAGCTGCATATGCTGACTTCTGATTGAGAAGAAGATCCCTTTTTAGGCAGACCACAGAGGTTTCCTAAAATGGAGCTCATTAGTGACCGTTTGGATGATGATTCTCTGAGGAATTAGCTTTCAGTATATGAGATTAGTTTTATCTGTTGTATTCTTCTGCTCTTTGGACAATAAAAGCATCTATTACCAATAGAGAATATTTTTTGTGTGACAGGAGTCTTCTCTTGACTAACTTACAGTGCCATTTTTCATCTGAAATGAAATAACATATCTCTGATTTGTGTCTGACTTTTTAATTCTATATAAGATCACTACATTTGTGTCTGTGTCTAGGTTAAACTGCAACCATTTCTGCTGTATGCAAGCAGATCTAAGAAAGATTATGGTCAGCAGCAACAGCAAAGAATAGCACTCCCAAGAGGAAATTCTAGTTTAAATTGGAAATCGTGTGTTCTTCACTCTAACTCAGTCACAAATTAACAGCTGTAGTTTCATAATCAGCTTTAGACACTAGTTGTCCAATGGCAGTACCTTATCTAAGATATCACAAGCAGCTTGATATTTTAGAAAGAAGATGTTCTTATGTATATTAATTTCTCAGGTACCAACTCTTTCACAACCCTTTTCTAAGCTATCCCCCTGCTCCTGCATGCAGGAAGTTTGTAGGTTTATGTTCAGTCTAATTTCGAATACTGCATACACTTTGGTTTTCCTTCTATTGGAGTGTTGTTGTCACAGTCAAGTAGCTCTCACTGTGAAGTAGTGGATGTTATACTCGGTCTGATATTTCCTTTGTCCAGTTAGCAAATACTCCAAACATGAAGGCAGTCTAGCATAATAGAAGTTATTTTTAGGACTTAAAATGGCATTTTAATTCTTATCAGTAAGAGAGACTAGGACCATGGAAAGAAAAGATCCTTGATAGAGTGCTGGCTGAGAGTATTTATCTTGTTTGATAGCATGCTACTTCTGTTTTCTTCACAGCCCCTTTTTTTCCCTTTGCCATGTTTCTTCTTTCAAGAATGACACCTCTTATTATCCATCATGAATTCTATTTATTTGACAGCAGTTTCCTTTGAATGAAGTTCATAGGTAGCTATATGCTAAGGATGAGAAACCATGGATACTCTTCAGTGACCCAGCATTCCTTTCCAGTTCCTTCCCTGCCAGTTTTATTTGTAGCTAGTAAGGAGCCTGAGGCTTATGACTTCTGCTATTAATCTGGGTGTTAGAGTGGCTAGGGAGCAGTGGGTTGACTGTACTGTACCTTATTTAAAAATGAATAAAATTTTAAAAATTGTTTTGTGCAAGTTTGCTCAGCCACGAGCAGAACAGCAAGTTCCGAGCTTGGATTTTTAGGAGATATAAAGGTATCTGATAACTGAAACAAAACAGAGGAAAATGGAGAAACAAGTGGAAATAAAGGGTTATTGATGGGGAAGTGAAGAGTCCTGACACATTTGTAGGCACACCCATAAGAGGGAACTTTCTCTCAGAAGGAAGGAAAGCAAAGTGTAGCAATCAGATGATAAATTTAGATGCAATATAACATTAAGGCAGATATGTATTCCTTCCAAAATCAGGGACAGTTTGTTTTTAATTTTGAGAAACCTCCAGTGATCACCTTCAATCTACATGAGCAGTTGTGGAGTGTTGTAGCTAATGGGGTACAAGGCTACTGAAGCTGAGAGTTCAGAGCCATTGGGGCAGACTGTTGGCTGCAGGGAATTGGTACAACTCTCCTGGAGATGTGTAGAATAGATGTGTCTGTGCTGCACACAGGAGGGTTATTTTGAAAGCAGTGGTATCATCATTTAGGCTGTCTGTAAGAGCAGCAGAATGAGGTATGGAACAAGCCTAGAGGGGGTTAAACTGTCATCCCAGTCCATTCCCTCAATGTCAGGGTTAGGCAAATCTGGGGACAAAAAACCACCCCCTTCTTTAGTTTCTGGGCTTCTGTCTACTCTTTCCATTGTTCATCTATTCCAAATCAGGACAATGTTACATTGCTTCTTTCTCTTGGTGACAAATTCCTTTATTTTCAGATTCTGCAGCACTTGTCAAACCTAATTTTTCTAGGCATCACTAAATTTGTTGGCTGTGGAAAAAAATGTCTTATTTAATATGTCTAAGCAGCAAAAAGCAAATTCTTACATTGTGTGAAACTCTGGAATCTTCTTAGTTACTCTCTACTTGCAATGTTTCCTAACAGTTGTTACCCATTTTGTAGTAACAGGAATTCAGAGGGTCCCTAGCAAGACTTTCTCTCTCTATGCTTCTGGTAAAGCCTTAATGCACTTTGAGATTGATATACATTAGTGTATCTCCAACAGTGTAGATTGTAATTCATATAACTTTTACAAATCAGTACTGCAGGCAATCTACAGAACCGGAGTGAAGGGTTGCCTTTGAAATAATTTATTTCCAAAATTTAGTTAACATGTAAAGATTCTTCGGGAAACACATAAAAATACTCTAGAAATTCTGCTTTCAAGAATTTACTGTTCAAAAAGATCTCTTTCAAGGGTTTTTCTTTCTGTTTGGTTCATCTGTTTTCCTACAGCTTTTCAAACTGTAGCATTTTTACTGATGACTGTATTTACTGAGCTTTTGAATAGGAAAGAAGAGCTAGGGGGCTTGGCCAACAGAACAACTGACTTGGAAGGCAAGTAAAAAGGAATGGTTCTTGAAACTGGCAACCAAAATTAAAGGAAAAAAAGAAATGTGTGTTTAATAAGCTTAGTCACAAATTAATGAACTTTGAATTATCAAGAAAGCTAAGACTGAATCCTTCAACAATGGTAATTTACTGTGCAAAATATATCATTTTCTCATCACAGAATGTGCATGTGCTTGTCAGCATTCACATTTTATTGTAAATCGTCTTTAGAAGACCTGTGTTAGTTAGGTGTGACTTGTTGATTAAATCGCATTTTCTTTGCTGACTGGCAGGATGTGTGGCATGCATGTCTCCCAGATTAAAAGAATAAAATCCTGCAAAAAATTCTGCCAGAAAGCTCTGTCATGCAAGCATTTCCTGGCAGCAAATGCATGCATGGCACGGGAATGGCTGATGTAAATTCATCTGGAAATTTGAATTCGCACTGACAGTAATGCTGTTATCTTATTTGTCGAACATTATTAGGGGAACAGTGTTTTTCAATATGCCTTCTGCTGGGTGTGTACAGAACTTTTTCTCATGTGGAATGAAGCATAGAAAATGCAAGCAGATTTCAAAAAAGTTTAGTATTCCCCTCATTAAGCTAATTTTCATATTAAAACCCCCACATGTTTACAAGAATCATTCCTGTGCAGAAGGGACATTAATGTCAAAGAAACCAGCCTGCATATTTAACTTTTCTCTTTATTTACAGCCTGTGTTCACAGCAATGTAAGTTCAATGCACCAAGCAGAATTTCTGCCATGTTGGTACTTCAAGCACAATCTGTAAATTCCTCCCTGCTGAACACAGACAGTTCATTCTCCTGACTTGGTGCTCTGCAGCCTCTGCAAAGCTCCTAATGAGAAGAACAGTTTTTAATTACAATATGGCCTTTTGTCACTGGACTGAGGGACAGGACACCACATGGTGATTATGCATTGCTTTGAAATTAAGAGCTGAAATAGCTAGTAGATGATGCAGAGCTTGAAATCTTCTGTCACTTTGCTTAGTCATTCAGCCTATTTCATTCAGCCCTTTACTTTTCTAAGAAAAAAGTAACTTCTTTGAAAATTCCTGATCCTAAGGTATCAAGTCTCCTGGAATGTTCATTCTAGCACTTTGGAGAGCACTTGTGCAACAGCATGCTAACAACAACAACAAGCTAGCATATAAAAGCACAGTTTTTCAATGTCATTTGTCTTGTTTAATTTAAATGTTTTTGATGCAAGCAGAAATGGCATCCCTCTGTATCAATTTGTGCTGCATGTGACACACCCAGGTACTGAACCTGCCTGGGAGGGACCTGTGCATGCCCTCAATAAGGGGTTTCAAAAATAATATTAATAATTTTAAGTGGTGACTTTCAGGGCATTTTCCTTCTCTGGGGACTAAGTGTTTTTAAACTTAACTCTTTTCAAAAACGTATTTTTCTCCTTCCTGCTTTGATCAGTCTCCTGTTTGCTGTTATAAAACAATCTTTCCTTCAGTCTTGCAATCAATTATGCATGGTTACTTTAAAATCAGTACAGCTCACCCTCAGATTTCAGCTCTCCTGGCTGTTGTCAGTTTATAATGTGTAGTCACCTCAAAAAGGCTGCAAAATGCTGCTCTCTGTGGATGTTCCTGATTGTTCTACCATCAGAGAGTTTCCTTTCAAGGGGAACAAACATGAAAAGGCTTAGGACTAAACTCACGGGTCCCAAGGCAAGGTTATAATGTCCTGAGATCAGTGTAACATATCTGTCTTAAAACAACTAAGATTCTTGACCATTCTAATCTGAAGTAAATAGACAATATATAAAATTTTGCAATGTTTCTGAGAAAGTAATGACCCATTTAATCTAAAAAATAACTTATGGTTAAAGGAACAGTGAAAGAGACTTTGAATAGTCGGTTATTATGTTCCTGTAATGCTTGACTGAAAAATGGGGCTTTTTCTTAGCTCAATAGTTCTTGCTTTAAGGGGTTTAGTATTATGTAAGACTCTATTTCTAATGTTAAATATGTTACATATATTCCAAAGAAAGATTCTTGCAAGAAGACTGTCAAAAGATGGAACAAACTAGCTTTTACTTTGGCAGAAATGCTTTTAAAGTCAGAAAGGGGATTTGACTGAAATAGGGCTGCACAGTATTACTAATTTCCACAAAAGGTTTGTATCAGTCAAAGAGATAGCAAGACCTCTTTCCTAACACCGGAAAGCCTGCCGGTTCATTTTGATATCTCAAAATTAAGCCAGACCTTCCTTTATAACTAAAAAAAAATGCAAAAAACCAACCAACCAAAGAACCAAACCCAAAATCGAGCTGAAACCAACCAACCAACCAACCAACCAACCAACAAAAAACCCAATCTAATGAAACAAAACAAATCAGGAAGGGGGCTTGCTCCTTGGGTGAATAGATATGCTAGTGGTAAGGGTTCTAATGGACCCACTAGAAGTTCCAACCTAAGTACTGTAGCGCCAAAAAAGCCCCAAAGACCTAAACAGCTGCATAGAACTCAACATCACAACTTAGACCATGTATAAGGGCAGCAGCAAAGCAAAAAGATGATTTTATTTTTAATATATCCTTTGTTTCTGAGAACTTCCTTTGGGTCATGCAGACCAATGACTGCTCCTGTGCCATGAGTGGGTGGATGTCTCAGGAAAGCAGATGTGTCAGGAGAGCAGATGTGTCCTCTGCATGCTGGGATCTTCACAGAGGCACAATATCTGCTTCTCTCATCCTTGGGACTGCAGTTCTGTACTATTTTATGCTTTAGACATCCAGTGGAGCACAAGCATATGACTTTTTGAGGTCTTCTTCATTACTGGTAACATTCAGGGTGGTTAAAATAGAAAAAGGGAGATTGTACTACAGTTTGGTACTTTATTTAGACCTTGCTCTAGGAATGCAGCAAACACAGAAAAAGAATTCAGTACCTATCAGACTGATGAAAAATTTTTAAGGGTCATCAAAGCTGTGCTTTCTTTCAATGCCTTCTGTGTTGCCAGAATGCCTGAAAATTACGACCCTTGTTATTCAGGTACTCTCCTACTGCTTGTGAGGGAGACTCTGCTTGGTGCCAGCTGCTGAAAATAATCTCTTTTGGGTAGGCATCTTGTGTGAACAGCCCAATAGTACTCCATGCATTTTAATGTCAAAGAGCTTTATTCCTCCTTAGAATTTTTTGGTAATTGTAGTAGGTTGCAGGGTTCTATAAGAAAGGTCAACTGCACCTTGGGGCAGTATAAAGGGCAGGGTTCCTGCTGTTTGTAAGGCTCTCTCAAAGACAAAAATTTGAGAAAGAATATTTTTACACAATCATATATAAATATTGGCCCCATTCTTCAACTCCAGTTTGCAACGGAATGATTATATTTGTCATAACCTCTCCTTTATTAGGTTTCCACACACCTAAGCTGGTAGGATGGAACCATATCCTGTCCCTGTGATAGACTAGGTTGGGATTCATTGATCCTTGTTTAGTTTCTATACAGGAAGGCATATTTCATGGGGTCTGCATGGTAGCTCTTGGATTTCTGGGCTTCATGGCCCTAGCCTGGGAAAAGGGCTTATGATGATGCTGTAACTGAAGAGCCTCTAGCTCATGGAGGCTGGAAACAAGGTAAATAAAAAGGGCAGGGAGGAATTTGATGGCTACCTCTTAGCTCAAAAGAGACAGAAAATATAGAAGGAACAGATTTGTGGGAGAAGGGATGTTGGCAGCTTGGAATCTTTATCATCCAAATGAAACCTTCCACCCCAAAAATCTCTAAATCTTTCCAAGCTGGAAAGGGCAGAGTAGGGGTGGACTGGATGTGCTTGCCCAGTTCTTACTCCCTTTGGCTAAGCATCTGGTGTCAGAAATAGGATCCTGCACTGATACACTTCTGTTCTGCTATCCTGTCTTCAGGATAACCATTTTCACAATCCTGTGTTATGTTCATTCCTCAGCAGTCTTAGGACAGCTGAAATTCCCAAAATGGTTTAGCTGCTGGTACTTTCTGCCAGAATTAATTACCAAGTTATGTTTAACTGTGAGGGCAGTGTTGTGTTACAATGTGAGTATGTAACTGGTTGTTACATTAAAATACACCTGAAGGAGACATCTGGTGTATTTTAAAAGCTGTCTTGATTTCCCTTTATTATGCTATAATAAAGTAACTCTTTGATGGGCTGAAGTTTTCTATTAGGTCATTCCCTGTGCAGCCAGATTTTCTTCTTGTGTCATCTGTAAAATGCTGACTTGAGAACTGGGCAAGTGTTTTGTGTTACACTGTTTATTCAGCAAAGGTTTTCCTCTCCTCTCCTTTATGAATTGCCTGCTAATAACTCCTGATAATATTAAAGGTAACTAAGGGATTTATCATTCTCAAATAGTTAGATTTACCTAGCATGGACAAATGTTTGAACACATGTGATAGTGATCTTTGATAGTTATGTTTTCATATGTGCACTCACAGTGTAAGAGGAAAGGGGATAAACTGAAAGACAATCATTCTTACTATTATTTTTATGCAAATAAGGGTAGTAGAAAATGGACTGAGTTGTTCAATGTGTTTGGATCTTAGTCTTCTTTCTTGATCCATATTTGCAATATACAACTGTGGAGAAATGTCTTTGCTTAGTTACACTCTGTGGCTTTGTGCTGTTTTCAGACTGTATCTTGTGAATTCCCATCCCAGGCATTGTGGCACTTGAACAGGACAGCTTTGTTCCCTGTAGGAGAGACACTTTGGTGCCCTGTCTCTTTGTATATTCCGTGAAGTCCTTCTAGGAGGTAGTTTCAGAACTGGAAATATGAGAATTGAGGGCAAGCAGGACCCTGTCCCTATAGTCTGGTGTCCAGGTTGTTGTTGTTGTGACAGTAGAGGAGATTTTTGAGGTATTGCCTTGCACCAGGGACTATCAATCCATTTTTTAATATGTGAAAAAATATGTCCTTTTCTGTGGAAAAGGCATTCACAGGATGAGAGAGAAAGAACAAGTTCTGAACATAGAACTTCCTGCTTCTCTACAGTTAACTGGCACAAACTTTGTGTTTGATGCCAGCCAGGGTTTAATGGAGGGGAGAGTGGACACCATATGCCATCAAAATACCTTAGTCTGGGATAAATCAGTAGTATTAAGTATTCAGAAATCTCCCCTTCACTACTGCTGCTTCTGGAAGATAAGAAAAAGGTTTGTACTAATATAATTAAACATATGTCATGTCTTGCAGTGTATTGCAATGCAAAGGGAATGTATTTTTAAATTTCCTTTCAAAAATAATTCCAGTATTGTTATTACCGTACCCTTGACATGACCATGCACAGACAGCTATGGCATAGGTGCTTCATGTTAACCATAAGGATTTGGGGGTTGAATTTTGTTTTTCCTAACACTCCTTGAACTTTCTTACAGAAAATGAAGTAGCCCTATATTTTTACTCCAGTAAGTTTCAAGACTAAAAAGATACTTTTTTGCTTTTACACTCAGTTTGGATGCTAACAGGCAGATACAGTATTTTATCCATAATCAGTGAGAAAACCATTAAGAGAAATTATGTTTTCTGCATGGTGGGAGATGTGTTTAACTATACCAAATAATGAAAGAATATACACTTTTTTTTAAGGTAACTGGTAAACCAATTAAGAACATCAAAAGTTATATGACAGCCCTTATGTATTTGCAGACATCTATGACAATCTACCAGGTCAGATGCTTTTCAAAGGTGTGCAGGCACTTCCACAGTGTACCCAGACTTTTCAGTCTTGGAAAAAACACTGTGGATTAATGCTATTATTATGGAGTGCTTTCCTTAAATCAGAAGTCTCCAGAAGCCTCTCAATGTGTATCATTAATAATTACTAATAATTTTTCCAAAACTGTGGATGTGGTTTGTAGCTACATGAGGCAAGTGCTGTGGCCTACACTGGTAAAAGTAAGTGCCTTGTATCAGGAAAAACTGAGGCCCTTGAGATATTCCCAGTCTGTCACTAATTTTACATGCATGGATGTGGCAGACAGCTGCTCTTGCTCTGATGTTACACTGCCTTAAATATGCAAATATGTCAGCAAGTTCTCAGAAGCAGAGAAATAAACACACCATGTTTCCTGTCCTTATCCCCACTGCCATCTTCAAAAGGAACCCAGGACTGGAAACAAACACCAAAATGAATGGAAAAGGGAACTCACCACACACATCCCACCTCCTTTGTCAAAATTTGAGATTTTGTTGAAGCTGTGTGGTAGAGGAAGGTTAGTGCTGCTGGTAAGGAGCAAGGATGGAAGGAAAGTTTCTGGGTAACAGTCTTTTTCCAGAAAGGAGTCAAGTGCTGGGCTGGTGAGCCAAAATTACAGGTTGAAAACAAAGCCTTTTTCTCCTGTACAGAGAAGGGGCAGCTCAAGGCATGTTTCTGCATCCTGCACTGAGAACATACTTAGCAATGGTATTTTTGCATTGTGAAACTCTGCACTATTGTACATGAGAGATTTAAGGGCAGCAACAAAAAATTGAACTCTTTTGATATGTTAAAATATATCTAATGTAGTCGCTGAAGTACAATTGATGTGTACAGTAACACTCTGACATTCACCTTATGCTGCAGGAGAGGAAAATGATTAGGCAGAAAGAATACAAAAATACTGAAAACACTCAGAGATTCTCTCTGAGCAATGTGGCAAAAGCAGCTTTCTCTAAAAGACTTGTTATTATACACATCAGCCTTCCACTTAATGAAATAATTATCTATCTCTGAGCCACTGCTTTCAGGCCAGCTTGCTAGAAAGACATGTGTGTATTAATATATATTTGCATACATTCTATGACTCATAGAACAGCTTGGGTTTTTTTTTCTGAAGCAATAATTGAAGCAAAATGTTTTTCATCCATGCAGTGTGCTGTCCAGTGCAGTCATGGGACAGATCCTGGGAAGACCAACTGTGTTGTGCATTTTGTTTCACTCCTGTCACAGAAACAAAAAGTGCAGAACTGAGAGCAGCAAAGCTGTGCTGTACACACAGATGCACAGCCCTGAGTAACATGTATAGGTAATGCTTAAAGCAATCTCCATTTGAAACTCTGCTTTTGATGCAGACGACCTGCTGAGAACTCACAGTGAGAAGCCAATAGAAAATACACCTGAAGGGATCATTGTTTATCCTGTGCTCACCTGGGTTTGCCTAGCGTGAAAAAGGGGCACCATGCACAGCTGTTTAAAGAAGAGGGTCTGGTAAAAAGGAGCAACTTCTCTGCAGATGTTATATGCAGTACTTAACAAAACTACCTGCTCATATTAGAATTATATTTGCTCTTGCTAAATATCACCCTGTTAGAGATAGATGGTCCTATGATAGGAGCATCCACCTACATGGCAAAATCTCTTTCACTACAAGTTGGAATGACCTTGTTTAACATTAGTACCATGTTAACTACATTGGTACATAAATCACTTCTCTAACACATTTGATCATTTTAGTATTTAGAAGTATGTTAAAAATTCTGACTTAGAGCAAGCCATCTCATTTAGTCTCTAAAAATTAAAATTCTTTTTAAAATCTCATTTGTTTTCCTAACCTAATTAGTTGGGAACCTTCAAGACAAATAAAGGAAAAAGCATGTTATTTTATGCACAACTTTATGCATCAATGGGTAAATCAGAGGGAGTGCCATGAGGTAATTTAAAATATTACTTCAGTTGAACTAGACGGTCTTGGTAAGCTGAGAAAAATCTCAGACTGATCTCTTAAAAAAAAAATTGTTTTTAACTCTAAACTTTATTTCAATTCTATTTGTGTTTATTTCTCATACTTCTGTGGAAAGAGTGTCTTTCCCATCCTCTCAGGCAATATTGCTTAGATTTTACTTGGTGGGATGTGTCATTGACAAAGCATAAATCAGCAGCTGTGCAAGCAAGAAGGAAATGCTAAAGGCAGGTTAGTGATCAGTCAATAGCAACAGTGACATCAGATACTGTCTTTGCATGTACTATTGGACATCTGTGGTAAGATAAAGAAAATAAATCTCTGGAACGTGGATGAGGTCACTGTGGCTTTTTCCAAAGAGCTACTAGTTTAAAACCTCTGTCTGACAACAAGCCAGAAATTATTAATTTGGCCAGGCTGCAACCCATCACATAGGTGGTGTTTCTCTTAGCTAAAATTATGCAGTAGTCCCTCCTGAAAAGTGGATGCTGACAGAAAGGAAGGAGGATAGAAGCCCAAGTGCCCTAATTCAAGTTTTTATTGACACAATTAAGGTCATGCATTCCTGCAACCCCTTATTTAAAAGCTATGTTGTTGGTGGATGCGTTTTTACCCTGTGTTGGTGAAGGTGAGTTTGTGATTAGCTATGTGTTATATCACAAATGATTGGTAGAAGATTATGCCTACAATTTTGACTGTAACCAGAGTGGATGCTGTTAATCTGATACTTGTGCAATGAGGCCAGATATTGAGGCTACTGTGAATCAGACAAGCACAGAGCACTGTCATTTCTGCAGATTGCTGAAAACTCCCTATACTGCAAGAGAATCAAATGCAGGAGAGGAAATTTGAATGCAAAAAAATGGCCTTGACTTTGTTGTCTGAAATAGATTCAGGTTTAGGTTGGTCATTTTCTGACCACTTCCTAGGCAGTGTTTTTTGTTAATTAAAGAGTGGCTTGAAATTGGCTATGTAGGCACTTCAAGAGTTTGATTTTATTAACAGGTCTGTGCTTAGATTGTCCATCAGATATCAGTACTTTGGGACCTCCAGAGCTGACTGCCTCTTCCTTTCTCCCTGGCCCAATTAGTTCAGATCTGCTGGAGATGCTGCAGGGATCCTGCTACCTTCACCTGTTCCAAGGAGCAGTGGTTTGAGTGTAATAAGGATGGAGTGTTTGGGGGAAGAAAGGGTATTTTTTATCTGTCAGCATTGCCATTAATTTGCTCTAACTAGGGTTGAAATGCAAGAACAAAGGCTGTTGGATGTGAGGGTGCAGGCATGTAGTGGTAGATGTAAAAAGTGGTAGCTGAGTATTCAAGAAGAGACTGAATGATATCACTTTCAAAGCTGCTTAACTGAATTGTTGTCCATTGATTACTTTTCTACCTCCATCATATTGTTTGTGTGTATTTTTCAGCAGCTGGAGTATTTTTTCTTGGGTCTTAGGAATCTCTTTTGGGGCATATCTTAGCCTCTCATCTCTGAGGCCATCATTTCCCTAGGCTGCTATTGTATGAATAATCAGTTGTCTCACTTAAGAAATTCTCTTTGTTCTACATCATTAAATGCTGACTCCTGCTGCTGCTATGACAGACCGCTTTGCAGGAATCTACAAGGGGAGTTGTCTCTGATGTTAACAGTGAATCTTTGGTGTGGAACAAAAGAATACGCTGAAGCAAGCATGAGACAATTTGAATTTATAATATTTTAACACTGAAAAATAAAAAAGGACGAGGCTGGTCAAAGCATAACCATTTTGAGATCTGTATTTCCAAAAAGTGAGGAAAGGCCTTTAAAATAGTTTTGAGTCATTTTGTGCCCAGGAATGTAATTTTTAGCTCCCATCAAAGCAGCAGTGAGATAGTCATTTGGCAAGGAGAGGGGGAAATACAATGGACTAGGACAGAATTCAAAATAGGAATAGCTTGCTATAGGCAGGCTGTAGATGAAAGGAAAATGCTTCTGTCTAAAGCATGAGTGATAGCATCTAGCAAAGCACAGTAATGATATAAATTACCTGAAGGTTTGTTCTTCCACCTTGGCCTTTTTGTCATGAAGTCCTTTGCCGAATATCTCCTCTACCACTGAAGGTCTCTGCTAACTCTGTGCATTAGTTACTCGAGAGCATCGTCTCTAACAGACGCCTTTGTGAAAGGTTTTCCTGCTACTCTTTGAAAACCAGATGTGTTCCCAGTAGTTCCCTCTTTCTCTCTGTGTCCAAATACCCTGTAGCCAGCATCTTAATCATGTTTGCCCATTTTCTGTCTACTCTTGACATGCACCTTTCTCTGCATTGAAAGTGTCCTCAAAACTTTCTGATTTCTTTGCTCATGTTGAAAGAGCACTGAAATGGGCAAATCTTGTGCCTATTTCGTGTGTAAATAGGTTTGAAACTGTGACCCACCAGAATATGTTTTTATTCTGCAGTGCTTTTAAACAGCAACCATTACATACCAATGTGATTCCATTTGAAATGGACTGCAGTGCTGGACTTCTTCCTAGACTATGTCATGCCGTCAGCTTGGCATATATGAGAACTTACAGAGCCTAGTGTCTGAACCATGCTGTCCATGCTCTTTTTGTCCTAATGGCTGTTTTCTGTCTTGCCACTAACTTTGTGTGTTAGTGTGTTTCATTTTAGTCTGTTTGTTTCTGTGTCATTTGTAACAACATCTCCTGTCTGTTTCCACATTTGGGAGTTAGTTTGGTAGGTAATAAAGTGAGCTGATGCTCATGGCATGGCAGCAAATGGTCACCTGAACAAGGCACTTACCAGTGGTGACTCTGCATCATTACTGATAGCAGAGAATGTTGTTGTTTCATTCTATTTACCTTTAAATCAGTCCATGTTCTATCTGAAGTTCCTTGGTTTAAAGAAAATTTGGTTCTGCTGAGGAGGAGAAATGGAAATACCTTCATTCAATGTGTATGTTCCCTCACCTGAAGCCCCCTGGCTGGATTTTCTACTGCACTGTCACAAACCCCATCAATCTCTTCAATTTCTTCAGAAGGAAGAGAGGATTTGCAGGTTAACCAGCGGGAATCGCAAATATGGATAAAACCAGACATGCAGAAGAGAGATGTGGACTTTTCAGAAATTCTTAATGCAATACAAGAAAGTAAGTTATTCCTTGGATGCAAAATTGTGTTTACAGCAAAATATTCAATTGAGATGCATTGAAATTATAACTGAAGGCACACACAAAGTGATGAACTGAATAAGTATCTATTATTAAAATCTCTCAGAAGTTCAATGGATTACTGAAGGCTAATAAGAAATCTTCTATTATCAGAGAAGTCATAGTACAATTTGAATTGCTATGTGCCAAAGGATTCCAACAATATATATTTTCTATGCAGATATAATCAGAAATATTAAGATTCTGGTTACTTTAATCCATTCTTTGCACTCCTGAGTGGCTGTGTGAACTATCAATGTCATAAAAAATGCTGCAGTCAGGGATTGAAGACTGGATTTGAAG
The DNA here is from genome assembly GCA_024500445.1 of Entomyzon cyanotis. Lineage (NCBI taxonomy): Eukaryota > Metazoa > Chordata > Aves > Passeriformes > Meliphagidae > Entomyzon > Entomyzon cyanotis. Next base: position 12,252,079 of record JAKEPQ010001018.1, on the reverse strand, counting down.
TTCTAGTTGTTCCAAAGGGTTGAGGTGTATTCACATTTTTGCAGCTGGTAATTTTTGGGAGAAGTCATGAGGTTGCCACAACAAGTGAAGGTCAGTGTGTCTTAGATGCTGGATAAAAAAATCTCTTTTCATATATTATGGGCTGTGGACTGAGATTTAATTGGTTCACCCTTCTTAAATCCAACTGCAGAATGATCTCAAGGCTTGTGCTAGAAGTGGTGCTACTATCAATAACAGTGGAAGACACGCCCTACCCAAAACTGATGCAATTCTGGAATCCAAAAGAATCTGGAATTTCAGTGTGTATTTTTCAGAATAGTTTGAAAACTCTTATGCAGCCTGAGAATCAAAATGCAAGGCGTGGCTTCCTGGCTTCCTCATTTTCCAGTTTGATTTGAAACTGGGTGTTTGGTATAGCAATTTCCTAAAGTGAGAAACAGCAGCTTACATTTTAGAGTGATAAAAGATGAATGTGTTCTGCCTGATTTTTGCCATGTGCATAAGGAACCACACAGTGGTAGAATCAAGTTGTTCAGTGATGGTATTAGTTTGGGGATGGAAGGAAAACGCTCAGGTTAGTATGATGGTGGGGATAATAATTTGAAATGGAATCAACTTATGAAGCTACAGGCTCAGGATGAGTTCCATGTTTTCTAATTTTAAAAACTTTTCCCATCAGGAAATCTTAATATGAGGTTTTGTTCTTCCCTTCTCCACTCCAGCACAGTGCAGATATAGGCCTGGGGGAAGCTGGGAAGCAGACTTGAGAGGCTGAAAAAGCACTATATAGTATTTCAAAAGGTGAATAGACAAGATGGCTAAACATGGATAAGCAATTCAAGTTGGGAGTGTTTCAAGAATTAACATTTTGATTTTTGGGTTATTCACTAGCCATTTGAGAAGGATGCAGCTTTCACAGCCTTGGAGATGGTGTTTTTCCTTTATCCAGACCAGACACAGATGCTGTTGGGAAGATATTTTCTATGTCCTTTAGCTACATCTCCTTCAGCAAACACAAAAGGATTTCTGTGACTGTACAACACACTTTGCAGAGGCTTGTTGTGTGTCCAGAGGAGTGTTGTCACCTGCAGTCTGTTGTGAATATCATCTAATTAGAATAAATATGCCTAAATATTCTTTCTAGGGTAGTTGCTCTGAACAGTCAATGGTACTTTTATTCCCAGTTGTTAGCAGTGAATGATAATTTAAAAGAGGTTAATGATGCTTCTAGAATTCAAGTAATTTTTCTTGCTAAGATAAGCTTTGGAATATTGTTCTTCAGCTAGCATTGTCCAGAGTGAGAACACACTTGATGGCTTGGTGTGACTTTTGCTAATAAAATTACAATTAATGAACAGATATATGATTTCTGAGCATGTTTCCATCTTCTCACAAACTAACATAGTTAGGTCCCATTTTTTAATGAAAGTTCTTATTTATAGACACTTCAGTTTCAGTATCCACCTTCAGAAACTTAAAGGAGTTACCTAGTTTTTGAGTCCTACTTTATATCAGCCTCTTGATCTGAACTGGCTAGTGGACCCACTGAGACTGTGCATGGACTCCTGCTCAGAATTTCTCAGAATATGTAGTTCTCAGAATACATATTCTGAATCCAGTTTTCAGAATATGTAGTTCTACTCTATATTTGGGATAAAAATATTTGTATATGTACTTTTTGTTTTTCTTTTTATTTTTTAACAGATTCTGAATTATCAAGTAATTTTGATTTTTCTTTTGCAAAATAGAACATGAGGGGGAGAAAAGAGTTTGCATATTTAAGCTGATCTAAAACCAGAGGGAGAATTCTTAATATCTCCTGTAGCAATGCAAGTGCTGCTCTGTATTCCCGTTAAATTTCACTGCTGAAAAATACATGACTATACAGTAGCACCAGTCTGTCTCCCAAACAGCATTCATACAAATAATGAAGTCATTATATATCATTCTGTTAAGGACATTTGTGGGTAAATGCATGTCAGGGTCTGAAGGAGAAATAAAGATGTAGCCATCAAAAAAATAATGCTTTTAGCAACATTTGGGCATGTAGGTGTTCAGTCCATTGGAGTGGAAGGGCTGAGCTACCTACAAGCAACAGCAGAACTATCTTGGATGTAGCATCACCATTACTAATGGAAAGCAAACAGGAATTCTGGTACAAATTCTCTATTTGGTTTTGCAGAACAGTATTTTATGATTCTATGAGAACTGGGGTAGAAAAATTATCCTAGCAGATGCTGGGAGCCCATATTTTCTGTAGAGACCAACCAGCATGCCAATTATTTGTGTATTTGTGATATAAATCTGCATATTCCTGATATAAGCAATTTTCCACTGCAAGCAATCTGGACAAGTCCTGGTAGCTAATTACACTAACCAGCTGAGATTCACTGCTTCTTTAATGCTGAGATGGACTGTATTTTAAAGTGACCTGAAAATAAGATTTTTTTTTTGGCTCCTCACAAGTCCTTGGGATAATCCAGTAATTCTGTGTTTCAAGCCCCCAGACACATTCAATGTGTGTAAGACATCTGCCTAAAAACCATACATTTTGCAACCCAAAGCACTGCCACCACTTAAAGAAGCAGCAATTTTGGTATCTCAGTGGCTTCATCTTTTATAGCAAGGCAGTCTAAATGTTAGAACAAAGATAGTTTAAATTCCCTTGAGTATAGCCAACAGGCAAAACTTTCATTTTTACAGCTTTCATTGACCCTGTCTGCAGCAGATACATATATCTTGAATACTCTTCAGAAAGCTTCACTATTTAATTATTTTGGAGGTTTTTTGCACAGTTGTTTTCAGATTATATTGAGGTGTTAGCCATATGCATATTAATGTGTCACTCTCATGGACGCACTGGTGGGATTCAATTCAGTGAAGTTAAAGTAATTAAAAATGCTTTCTGTTTCAGTAGTTCTTTTTGTTGAATATTAAGATTGATTCTTCTCATATGAACATGTATGCCAAATCTGGTCATGATCAACATCCAAATTATTATCTGATGGAGTAGAATGTTTGCAGTCTTAACTTTTGAGACAGTAGGGACAGTGAAGGACATGGGGCTAGGTTGTGCTGTCTTGTGGCACTTCCCCTCTCTTTTATAAGCATCTCCAGTATGATTTTTGTGGATTGAAATGGATGAAGGTGGAAAAAGAATCTGACTAATGTTACTGCTGCATGTGCTGCAATTTGAAGTCTGTTTCTTGCCTTCTGAGTCTCCTAAAGCCACTGTGGTTTGCCCTAGGACAAATTGGACACAGCCACAGTGACACTGAGGAGGTGCAGGCTCTCATCACATAAAACACCAGAAACTCAGAATCTCTCTTACAAGCTATGCTGCTTAGGTTAGCACATTAGCCTAGTATTTAGAGTGGATTAATTTGGACATAAGGACTTCTCTGTTGTTTCTGAAACTTTTAGTAGCTTTCCAAGCAAGACTATTTCAACGAAAAATACAATGTCTTTCATTAACCTTGTCCCTATTTTATGCATGAAAAAGAAGATGAAGGATTCTTGAATATTTTTATAGGGTTTTCTTTTTTTATTACCTACAGATGTAATACTAGACTTTAGATACTGTAAAAGACATGTACAAAAAGGGACGAAATTATTTCCTGTGCTCATGATTGACAGGGAAAGGGTGGTGTATTTAAATTGCAACATAGGTGCATATTTAGGATGAATATTATGGATAAAACTTCCTCCTGCCTGTGAGAGTGAAAAATAGGCCACCTGCAGAGACTGGGGAGTCAGTATTATCTGTGATTTTTAGAAGGGTTCTTAAACTGGGCTATGACCCCTGAAGAAGGGAAAGGGGACAAGGAGGTCACAAAATGCTCATGATGACTGGGAACAGTTAGTGGCTGTTAATTTCTGGCAGCTATCCAGTCTCTCCTCAGTGGGGGAATGGATTTTTACACCTGCAGCCAGGAGTTAGAAATGGAACTAAGTTGCCACCAGCAATTAGAGATTTTTGGCTGTTAAGATAGATTCTCACTAACATGAATTACAATTGTTTGTCACTAAGTTAGGGGAGCTGAGGACAAGCAAAAGCAACCTGAGTTTATTGCACAAAAGAAGAATGATTCCAAAGTTAGTCAAGCTTGCAAAAAATGTGAATAGGAATAGGGGATTAGGCAAATTTTTTTCAAGACTTTTAGATATGTGGTCCCACTCTAGTCAGGGGAAGAGGCTCAGTGACTGGGACCTTTGGGGGTTCCTTCTAACAGTTATAACTTTGCAGTTAGAATTTTGGATTTTGCCTACAAGGCATGAGGTTGGAGAGATGAAGTCCATTCACAGCTGAAGCTTGATCTTCAGCTAAGGCATTTGTCTTCTCCTCACACACATCTCTTCATCACCCTTTTTCATAAGATCTGTAGCTCATGGAATGCAGAGTGAACCTGCCTGCCCTGCTCCTCCCATCTGGCAGCAACTCCAGGCCCTTAATACCTTATACTTTTCACCAGGGTTGGTTTACCTCAGCTTAAATCTGAAGATTTAAGCCATTGCTTCATGCAAGACTGAGGGCTGTGTGGTAGGTGGATCTGAAAGCTTCAGATCCGTGTTCCTCAAAATATGACAAACTGTGCAAATCTGCCCAGGCTCATTTACTCAATGCCTTTCAAGGAACAGTATTTATTTAAGGTCATCTGCCTCTGGATGCCCCACAGGTCTGTACAACTTCAAACTTCATACTTTGTATAGCCAGTCAAAATTCTGCCTCTTTATAATAGAAAACTTTCAGAGACAATACTAATCCAGAATGTAGTCATTTAAACCATTGGCCCACAAAGAATCTGAGAGGATAGCTAATGTATGTTTTATTGTGACAGCAGATTGCTTATTTGTTATCAGAGAGGTATTGTGGTGTCCTAAATCCTAAATCGTGGCTCACTGGTGAAGAAAAGACTCCAACAATGCTCATCATATTTTATAATTAACATGGTATAAATTTATACCAGATCTAAAAAAGTGAAATTGTTGATGGGTGTCTTCATTTGGTTCAGTGGTGATTTGAATGAATGCTTTTATTTTTGTTTTTTAGTAGCTAAGGATGTCAACATTTTTTTTGATGAGTTAGAAGGTGTGAACAGCCCTTCCAAAGATGATGATTCCCTGCTTCACCATGGTAACTTGACCTGTACTTCTGATGATGCCAGCAGGCTGGAAGTTGTGGGAGAGGTAAGGACTCACAGAATTATTAATACAATATTTGTTCATGCCCATTATAAAGAGGTAATAAATGTAATTTGATTTAAAATCTCATTCTCTGTCGTCAACTTCTGTCTAATCTTTCCCATGAGAACTGATTTTCCATTCTAAGATTATAACGCTGAAATATAAAGTATCTCAAAATCAAAAGTTTTTATTTCATGCACCCTCAGTGAAACACCTATGCAAATCTAAGGCTTCACTGCTTCTGAAAATGCTGGAAAAGTTTTCCCAATATTAATCCTTTAAGGGGAAAGAGTGTGGAGGGGATTTATCATAAAACTCCAATAAGAAGAATTGGGTGTCATTCCCTTTATGAGAAACACTCCCTTCCAGTGAGGAACAAGTGACCTGATGATGCATAATGGTGATTCAGAGAACATACCAGGGAGGAAACATTCAGCACATAGTCCCTTTTAAATTCTGTCTTAAAGCAGGCAAAGCAGCATGGACCCTTGATGAAAATTTGTGCCTGAATTTCTTTTTGTGTCTTTTGTGCAGAAAGGAACAACATGCCCTTGAATTTTGCCTCCCACTGCCCTGCAACCCATGGATGTTAGGGGTTGTTTCCTCAGCGAGTGAAGAGACCAGGGACTTTCTTTCCTTCACCTCAGGAATGGGGTTACATCTAGACTACTTACTGGACTGGTCTGATGTTACCTGCAAGTTGTGCCTGAGGAAATTTTGGCAGAGGGCTGGCTGGCTCAGATCAGAACTGGCAGGGACCATGCTAGCAATTAAAAAGAGAGAAAAACCACAGGACATTGCTGAGGGCCTTCCATGACCCTCTTTTGTTTACTAGTTTTGATAGAGTTTAAAAGATGCTATTAGAGATTATGTCTCTTTCAGGAGCTAGAGGGTTTGGTGGTGCAAGTTCTTTTGTGCAACACTGCTGAGGAGAGAATCAGAGATTTTCTTTGTTCTGGAAATTCAGCCCATAGAGAGCTGCACTCCTCAAATGTTTGACAGATAATTAAAGCAACAAAATTCAGGACACTCTGAATATGTGTTTGACCTTGCTCACAGTTTCATCTTCCTTACTCACAGCTCTTCCCCAGCTTCCCATACAACTTACAAAGGACTCTCTTTGCCTGCTTGCACCATAATAGGTTAATCTGACATGATATTCCCATGTTGCATTTTGGGACCATGTACCATATGGTCCTTAGGAAAAAGGCACAGGTGAAAGGCACATGATTTTTATAAGTTAAAGAGGAAAAATTAGCAGAAAATTATCAGAAGGACATGCTGCTGTTAATGTAACAATATTGCAAAAACAATACTTCAAAACCACTTTTTTTCTCTTAGATGTATTGTTTGGTTTTGTTTTTTAAAGGGAAAGGGAAAACTGAGGAATATGAACAGATTTAAGGGGTTTTTTTGTTACCCTAACTGAGGAAAATAGCAACATAGGTCGTGTATAGGTGATGGGGGAAAAGAGATGAAAATTAAAAGACTTAATGGGACTTCAGGGATGCTGCAGCCTACGAAAAAGAAGTTTCAAAGTACTTGGTCCCTGCTAAACTCTAAAAGGAAAAGATACACTATTTGGGTGTTGTATGATTTGTATGGATATATGCAGGTAAGCCCTTTGGCTCAAAGCTCTCCTGGTGTGTGAGTCATAGGTCTGTGAATGCTGATGGTTCCCAACTGAGCACCTGAGAATATAAAAACTACTGCATTCCTTGGAAAACAAGTCCAAAATATACAACACCTATTACAAATATAGTCATAAAGATAGACAGAAATGCTAAGCTTCTTGTTAGAGTGAAGTCTTCACTGTTCTTCCACTTGCTTCCAGCATCCTTTTTCAGATGAAGGAATGGAGGTTTGACATATGTGACTACACTAATTTTTCACCAAAAACTGCAGTCAGACCTAGTTCTATTTATAATTTTTTTATCGGTTCAAGCAAACTGAATTTTGATGTTGTAACACAGGTAAGGGAGATGCAATATCTGGAAGAACGTAGGACAAATTTCTGTCTGGAATAACATAGATCCATAATACTTGGATGATGCAGGAGTCCTGCAGCTGACACTGCTGAACCAGCCCTGTCTCTATTTCATGTTAGATCCCCAAGAGTTCTTGCAAGTCCAGACTCAGCATATAAAGTTGCCTTACAGTCTGTAACAGAGGGCCAGAGACAGGGTTCCTTCCAAGAGGCCATAACAGTCTATAATAGGAATTATCAGTCTGTATTTGACATACAGTGCTCCTGAAATGAAAAGGACCTTCAAGTACAGATGTGGGTGTCCAAGCCACCTTTCTGAGTGAACAATTACCATACTGCAGTTGGTAGTGTTTCACAAGCCCAAGAGAAAGTAATTGCTCCAGGAAGTCATATTTGTAGTGGAAGAAGTCCAACAAGTCAAATAGCTTGTCAATAAATCTCATAGATACTCTTTAATATAAAGTTCTGCATTCACTGATGAGCCAGAGCAGGGCAAACCAATATTCTTGAGAGAAAGAAGAAACATAGGAAGGGGCAAATCTGTTTTTCCAGGGGAGTTCCAGATGGTACTGTCAGGCTGGGTCTGAGTTGAGATGAGGAGTGTGCATTTGAAGTGGATTTCTCAGTTCCCCCTTCCCATGATTTCTTTGCAGTCCAGAGCACTGTTGGATTTAAAACCTGGATTCCTTATGGATGGAAATCCAGTGAGTCTTCTGGACCAGACTGCAGTGGGCCCAACATGAGCCCTTAAGTCTACATAGCATAGACAGCAAAACCTCAGCATGGACTGTTTTGTTCTACAGTTCCTTTCCTTTTAGGCCACTTGCTAAAGTATGTGGTGACTCTGACTACTGCACAGGAGGCTTGGCAGGAGGGTTAGGAATCACAACAGGACCACCACACTGACCCACAGCCTCTAAATCTCCTACTACACCCTTCCTTTATTTAAATAACCTTAAATACCCTTTGGTCCCTTGGGGGGTTTTTTATGTCGTCTCAACAGAGATTTTTAATGGAAAAACAGAAAATGTGCCTCCTGAGCTGTTCTCACATTTAATGTTCTATGAAAAATGCTTTTCATATCTTGAAAATATCATTTATCAGCATGATATGCAGTATAGATATAAATAGTTTGTTACTGTTTTTTCCTTAGAGATTAAATCTTTTTTCTTGCCTTCTTTTTGGGCTCTAAGGACTATTCCACTGTATCAAGTCTGCACTAAGTTGTGTCAGGAGTCAGGCACTATAATGAAACAATGTTAGAAAAATTTCCTTCTTCCTTTAGTGAACTGGATGTACCAGGGGGATGGGACATTTGGAATGCTTTCATTGGTTTTTCCATTTAATCAAAACGCCTGCTGAGAATCAGAAAGATAACTTGCACTAAACTCTTTGAATGGGAAAATTGATTTTGTGGGCTTTTCCTGTGAAAATAACTTTTCCTATTATAATGTTCACTTTTCAATTTAAATTCCGAAGCAGCTCTCCTATGGAGGAAGTATTTTGAAAAATCCATCCTTCTACCATATGGGAAAGGAAAAATATTCTTTTTATTTCAGAGACTTGATTGTATATTATAGGACAGGGCTATTTTTGGCAGAAATAGTGGAAGTTTTGGAAAAACAGAGGTAAATTATCTTAACCTTCCCTTCAGCTTAGAGCTGGACTATTTTGAGGTTCCTGAAGGTCCCTGTCCTTTATACTGCTCAGAGGGAGTGCTGGCTGTTCTCATGCATCATTCAGAGTGTAGATTTCCTGTACAAAACACTCCAACCTGCAAACTGCCATGCAATTTCAACTTGTCTGAAAGTGAAAGCTGAAACCCTGGGCAGGACCTGTGTTATATAGAAGTGGTGTTAAATTGTGAGGAGGATCTGTAAAGAATTTGATCTCATTACCTTACTGGGAAAAGGCCAGTAGTCTGGTCTTTTATATGGCAGGAGAGTGACCTGTTTTACCTATTATTAACAGAGAAATTAAGTTGTGTTTTTCTGTCAGACCAAATATTTGAACAAGTTAGTTGGTTTTTTGGTGGTTTTTTTTTTTTTAATTTTTAAAAATAGAAAAGAAACAGTATTTATTGCTTTTATGTGCTGCTACTCTGAACACCAGGAATTCTTTCCAAATAAATCCATCCTCATCTGTTCCTTATACAAGAGATATTCTGTAATTAGTTTGATGAGGTATGATGGGGTTGGTACAGAACCTTCATATTGTTTTCTGTGTCCTAAGAGGCAAAGCAATGAGAATCTCCATGCCAGGTTTGTAAATTAACATTACTGAGCTGCTTGATTTTCTCTTTACAGGAAGTACCTGATAAGAACAAAACCAATGGACTATATTTTAGGGATGGGAAATGTCGGATTGACTACATCCTTGTGTATAGAAAATCTAATCCACAGACAGAGAAGAGGGAAGTATTTGAGAGAAATATCAGAGCAGAAGGACTTCAAATGGAAAAAGAAGTAAGAGATCTTCCTTTAAAAAACTTTCACTTTAAAGCTATATAGAGTCTGGGGTAATTGTCTGTTTACTCTGAAACTCCTTCACTCTGTTGTAGCAGTAGAAAAATGCTTTTAAGCATGCCTAAATATAGGCCAGAGCAGTGCAGAAGTGTAGCCTAAAGGAAAATCAAACACATGGGTTGAAGGCCAAAACAGGCCATTACAGTCATCTTTTTCAGCCTTATGCACAAGTAGGCCACAGAATTTCATACAGTGTGCTGGCAATACGAAAAAAACAAGTGCTGGCTTTGACTAGCCTAATTTCTACTGAGTGCAATCCATATTTATGCACCTACATTCTAGCTACCTGCTCCACTGTTTGCTGAGGCTCTTGGTACTCTTTCCAGAGACATAACTAGATCCCTGCCTTCCTTTACCTGTCAGCTTGGGCAGAGGGATGTGAGAAGTACTTTAGTAGTTTGAAAACAGCTTAAATTTACTCTGTCTTAACCCTAAGCATTGAAATAATTGGACAGTACATATGAATCATTTACATCTATGTTGTTTCCAACATAATGTCCTAAATCAGTAAATATTTAATGGACAAGGGTGCAGATGTGAATGCAAAGTGTCTAAAATGTATTGCTATGTTAGGTAGCAGGAGCAAGGTTTAAAGAGATCATATTGCTTTTGTCAAGCCTATGATATTCCTCAAAATTTGATAATGTGCTTGAGTGGGGCTTAAGTCTCACTTCCATCCCGAGCAGGTATTGATGAGTATTTACTTTTATTTGTGCCTGATGGACTCACACTCATGCTAATATGCATTGTCATGCTGCCACGGATGGAAACAGAAGAGGAATTTTCAGGATACAGGCTTTGATCAATTATGTAGGTGCTACACGTTATCTCCCTTTCTTTCAGTGAATTCTTGGTATATGTATAGATATTCTGCCTGTGTACTTGAAATGCACACTTCTTTGGAGAACTCTGGGGAGGAAAAGATAGCAGCCTTTACAGATAAAATGAAAATGTTTCTTTTCTTTAAATGGTTTTGGTTGAACATGGATATGGTGTATGTAAGTGTATTAAGAGCATTTTACTGGTTACACCAAAGAGTTACCCTAAACTATTCCTTCAAATAACCTGGAAATCATCATCTTCAGTGCTGCAGCAGCTGATGTTTTCAATGCCAGAGATTGTTCATTATTACATTTCCTGTGTACATACCAATGTCTATAGGAGGTGTAACCCAACATCCAAGAACATGAGAGACTCACTGCAGCTATTTAGCTTCACATCCTAGAATTCTGCCCTGCTTCCACCAAGACAGATGCTGCAAAGTCTCTGAAATTTGGGCAGTGTAGAAAATGAACAGGGAATGAATCCTCCCTATTAATACATATGCCCAATGGTTTCAAATAATTTTTTTCCTACTTCGTGACTTTTGCAGATTTATTATTGTACTAAGGTCAGCAGTGAAAGCTATGAAATCAGTTTATATTTTAAGTGTTATGAAACTTATTGCAACATTCTGCACAACAGACTTTTTCAGACTGATGATTTAAGTGCTTACTATAGAATTTTCTTGTGGTTTTCAAGACCATTTATTTGGACTTTGCTGCCTAGGCTGCATGAATGTTCAGCCAATTTGACTATTCATTTCAGTTTCTATTTTGCTACTGACATGCAGTTTTATTTCTTACTAATCTCATCTGCCCTTGGTGTGACTTCTTGCCAGCATCAGTAATTGTACATTTTCTAGACTCAGAATGATCAAAATGAGGTTGTGCTCCATGACTTGGGCTAATGCTTTTAAAATCTAGGGTAGCAATCTTTTTTAACATATGACTCTGACCTTAAATTAAATGCTAGCATGTACATTTTATGATCACTTTAGTTTCTAAATTTAATTATAATCCTGAAGGAAATATTCACATTCTTAGTGCTCTCCCTCCCCCATCCCCAGAGCTTAACAAGAGTGCTGCATATCACTTAGCTTTAAACTAAGCTGTGTGATCAGCTAGTGTCTGGATTATTTCTCATTATTTTTACTTCTTGTTTTTTGAGATTGCACATCATTCCGAGTGTTACTTCTGGAAAAATTTAACTGCAGGGTTTTTTTCAGGTTTTTCACATACAATATACTGCTCCCACTGAAAAAAGATTGCTCCTGGATGAAACGAGAAAATTGTCTATGGCTTTGGCCACAGAGCTTACCCAGAGGCAATAGGCAGTAACTGTTGGACTAAAAGGAACTTTTTACCTTCCATGAGCAGTGTGTGGTTGTAGGTTCATTTCCCTTTGACTACCAGCAGTTCATATGTTGATATTTGATTGTGTGAGTCCTGTCCTTTTAATGTGAAACTGTTGGCAGAGAGGAAAACTTACAGAGCTATCCACCCTGCAATTTCAAACACATATTCCTCACTGCAGGGAGGGGGAAATGCACTGCAGTGTCTCGCTGACAAGTACAGCACAGTGAAATTCCCAGGAAGTGGTGAATGCAGGGAGGGAAGTGTTCACTTACCAGCATGGAAATGAGAAAGTGAATCTGAAATGAATTCACAAGAGTTGAGGTAACTTCAGGCACAATGTCAAGACCAGGTGGCTGAGAAAGGTCTGAACAGGTATATGTTTCTGACTCTTGAAAAAGGTGATAATGTTTTACACATATTCCCCAGTGAATTCACACTCACGTTCTTCAACTGTACCACACCACTCTGCTTTGGAAATTCTGACAGGTTTGGTGCTCAGTATATACAGCAGTAAAGAATGAGGAAATCCCAGACCAAGGAACAAATCATTAAAATAATGAAGATTTTAATGAAAAAATAAAAATAATCAAATAATAGAGAAAAAATAGTGATAAAATATTTTTTAAGAGTGAAAAAAATTAAAAATAATAAAAATCAAATAGTGAAGATTTTAAATTGAAAATAAAGCTCTAAGAGTGAATGCTAATGGAGTGTACAGAACAAGTAATTTTATGACACTTCTCCCTGCTTTTCTGCATATATTGGTTCTGGATAGGATGAGAGTGTTGACCCTGTCACAGCCAGACACATCCAGACCACATCCAACACGTGATCAAATGCATAGATGTTCTAAATAAATTTATCAAAAATGTAGATCACTTCAAGAGAAGAGACTGTATTTTCTTTTCAGAGAGATGCAAAATTTCCTTTGTTGATTTATCCTCCCTTTCGATGTCTCACAAGTGAGATAAGTAACTATGATATCCTGACTCTGGGATTCTTGATGATGCTTTCATTTTCTAATACTCTTTGAAAAACATCTGTGTGGGGGGAGAATGGAGAGGACAGTCTCCAAGTGGAGCACATTCTTCTGGGAGATGAGGTAGCAATCACAATTCAAGTTTGTAAGCACTGATGCCTTCTGTAAATATCACAAGAGACTCATCCCTTCCAGAGCTGGTAAGCAAAAGGTTAACAGGGTGCTACTGTCCACATTCAGATGATATGATTCATATTTGTCTAAGTACAAGATAAGCCTGAGATTTAGATCAACCCACTGACATGCAGAAGAGAACTACTTGTGATCACTTTTATGTGAAAAGAAAATATAGATCATGTCTGTTATCCCAAATAAAATGCTCATTGCTCTGGCCCAGCAATTTCTGGAAATCCTGTCTTTTCAACAGAGAATAATGAGTCAGAATTACTTTGAGCCCATGACCCCATGTTATTTTTCACAAGAATAAATATTTATAAAGTCAACCTCTTGGCCAAAATCTGGAAAAATACCTTTATCCCAAATTATCCCTACAGCATGAATTACCGCTTACTTGTCCTAAATGACCAGGTAGAACTAAGTTGCTGTCAAGAGTATCTATGCAGTTCTGGTACATGAATACAGTATTTCAAACATTTTTCAGTAAGGTACTTTAAACTATACTATGATAATAGATCATGCACCGAGGCAGCCAGCATGGAGCAGCCAACATCTATTACTCATTTGCTTGCAAACTCTATAAGATGCACTGTAAAGTAATGCAAGTGCAGGACAGAGGTTAGAAATTTCTGCTGGATGAACAAACACAGACCACACTTAGATGTGTAATTTGTTAAACAGAAAAAGAAGAAAGTAATCTTGCAATTAACCAAAACCAGTGTACACAAAATGAATCTGATGTTGGGTTAGGATCTAGTCATGGAGCCCAAGGAACAGACTACATTTAGTTTGAACTTGGCATGATTTTTTGGTTTTCCTGCTTCTCATGACTGCATTAAACTAAGTCACACAGAGTATGTGATGTATTATGCTTAATGATTGTGTTCAAAGTTTTTAATTTCTAGTTTATATGCTGATTTTATGCTGTTTTCTTGAAAAAGCATTTGGCATACTAGCAGAAAGTGAGTGATAGAAATATAGCAAATGGGAACTAACCGCATACACAGTGAAAATAGTATTATTTATGTATTTTGTATATTTATGTTAACTAATGTCTCAGTATAAAAGCAATTACCTACTTTAAACCAATAGTATTCCTTGCTGCCCTAGACAGCAGGTCTCCTCACAGCTACTGCATGCAGAATGTGCTTCAGAAACTAGCTTCAGATATTTTACAGATAACAGCCAGTCCATTTGTGCTTCTGCTGGTACAGTGATCTTTCCATCTCCCTGATAAAAGAAGATGGTAGTGTAGTGCTGGTCCAGTTTTTGGGAAGAACCCAAGTTGTATGGGTTTTTGTGTTACATACCTGATTAAAAATTTAAACATTGCCACCATAAGTGTCAAGCTGTCACCAGGGCACATCTGACTGCATTCACTCCCTGCCTCAAGCAGCATTTCTGGTGCAACATCTGGCAGCAAAAACACAGCTGGTGTATACAATAGGCAGTAGAAACATATCATAGGTGTTCTCTGGGGAAAACCCAAAAGAACGAGAAAGAAAGACACAGTACTTTGGTTATGTTGTATGAACAAATATCTACTAGAGGGTATAGTCTGAGTCTTAAGTTATGTTAACATGACTCTAGAAGTTTTATTTTGAAATCTTTCTCATATAGTTGATGCTATATAATTACAGAATACTATTATTTCATGACTTTTCAAGTTTGCAAGCAGATGTAGATAGGTTCATGAAGAGGTAGTAACAGTTTTTGATGCAGCTGTAACTTTGTGCTAATGGGACAGGACATCAGAAGCTAGAAACATGTATTCAGTAAGTTACTTATATTTAGCAGCAACTTGGAGCCTAGTTTCAATATGACGAATGTTGAGAGAAATTACAGATGACAGAAAGAGCACACAGAGTATCTCTGTGACTTTTAGCACATCCCTGAGTGTAAAAAGAAAATAGACTTATGACCATGTCAAAGTGAGGTAAGGGTTAGAAATAAAGAATGAGTATGGAAAAACTAAGAACTTCAAAGACTAAAACTTCTGAGCACTTACTGTGTTCAGAAAGTGATGATATAAAAGACATATAATCAAGAGTTATTGCTTCTGAACATAATCAAATACTATCATCTTTCTGGAAAAAAAAATGGCATCTACTCTTTTTAGTTGTTGTTGTTGTTGTTACTGCAGAGCCAAAACAGTTATGTGAGGCTGATCTCTTTTTTCTGGTTTGTGCGTCATCACTGCAATTGTTCATGAGATTCCTGTTACATAAACGTTTTTTCTGATTGTGATTCATGGGTAGAAAAGAATTAAGTTGACTCCCAGACCCCAAGTGGTACTCGCAGATCTGAGTTAGAAAAGGTGTTTTATAAACATAGCTTATGTAATTTGGCTCTCTGAGCAGTGCACAATAAAATCTCAGTGCCTTTAGAGTTGACTCCAAGTTTCTTCTTCAGTTCTGACTTCAGTTTATCCAGGTATTGAAAGGACAAGAACTTGTTTGTAGTTTATTGCTCCTATAGGTGTTAATTTGATCAACCAGGTATGTAGTTTAAACCAGAGTGCTTAGTCTGGTCAACTGACTTTTTACAGCTTGCCAGGAGAGTTTGTGTGGTAGCCAAGAGCAAGCTGCAGGTCAGCTGGAAAAGCTTCCTGGCTGCTAGTTTTTATTTGGTGCTCATATCTTTTCCCTGTCGTGTTGAGCTTGTCCTGCACATGTCAAAATCACCTATCCACTGGAGAAAATATCAGCTGTCCTCTGAGCTTTTTTTTACAGAGAGAAAGATAGCTGTGAGCATGCCTATGTGAGATATGTGCTGGGAAGCACTGGGAGAGCTGTGAGAGTGCTGATTATCCCTACTGCATGCAGGGTGGGTCAGCAATGTGCAGGATGTCACCTCTGGCTGACAGGATTCCTTTGGGCCAAACTGGCATTTGGATAAAGCTAGGATTTCTTGGTCTTTGGAGGAGATGAGACCTTGTACTGGGTTGCATGGCAAGGTTTTGGTGAAGTGGGGCTGCAGGGATAGTGCCTTTAGTGGGCACCTAGTATCCAGCCAGGGTCAGCCCACCACAGGTGTAGTTCACAGTTACTCTGCTACTGTGACCTGCATCAAACATTTCAAAGCTTTCAGGGACTCTAGTCAGTTGTTTCAGTCTCTCACTTTTCTGGTCCTATTATTCAATATGTAAATAGCTGCAGCTAATGAACTTACAGTATAAATTATGCATCCTGCAGAATCTGTATTTTCATGTGCAGCATAATATCTCATTATTAGCAGGTGCAGTTTGTTATTTACTGTTTTAAGCATTGTGTCTGATTGCATCCACAAACCTCCGATGGAGACATCAAAATGACATAAACTATACCTGCAAAAAGGGAACCAGACTGAAATGCAAACCCACCACAAGCATTGTAAGTGAAAGTGCTTCCAGCTATTTAATTTAAAACACTGGGCTGTTCATTTCATCTCAATTCAGCCAGAGCAAGTTGAAAACAGACTGGTTTTATTATCTAATGCACATAGCAAAAGGAGTCTCTTTGCAGCAGTGTCTTAGAGAAAAATGTGTTGGTACAAGCAGAACAATATCCTTTTCCCAGAGAGTATTCTGTACAAAAAAACATGGTCACTAAACAGTGCAGAAGTTTCCAGCTGCCTGGACTTCTGAGGGAAAAAGTTTTAGATTTCAGATACTATATCCACTGTACAGCTCAATGGCAATTTAGAAGAAAAATTAGAGATAAATGAAAGTCTGGATAGATAGGGTCTGAACTCAAATTTCAGAATGCAGTTCTTAAATATATATTTCTTGATTATCTGAGGGAGCCCATAAATGAATATGTTTCCAAGTTGACAAATTCCAGTCTTTAACAGAGCTTTGTAAAACTAGTAGACTAAAAAAATGTTGCTGAAAACTTGATCCACTTTTAAAAAAAATTATGGCTTTTTCAAGGAATATGGAGGTAATACAGAAAAAATGTAGATAACTGAAAAAAAAGCCCCTGACATAGTTCTTTCAGGAATGAGTAAAATTTTTTGTCAAAGAATTTACTGTCATCAACATTCCCAAATCAGAATGTCAAAAATCTTTTGAAGGAAAAAACCCAGACAGGCAATAGATTAAGAAAAATAATGGTGGTTATATATGAGATGTCCCCTATAAACTGTATTTTAGTTGTGATAGCAGAACAAATAGAACTAGTCAAATTATGTCAGGACTCAACTTTCTTGGAAAAGACCTTTCAGTTTATGGATCTCTGGGCCCTAATGAAATGCATCATTATCCACTGCCTATTTACATATTTGTTTCTTGCTGCTTGAATGGTGATGAAGTGGGGCTGTAAATGAAGTTTAATAAAGCCTGACCTGAGGGAAAAATGTTTGTAACATAGCCACATTGACTGAAACTTCTGTCAGCCAGTTAGTCATGTCTCCCTCTTTAAAGTCTTATCTGGTTTACAAAACTCCATTCTGTGCAAAAATTGCCTCTTATTTTCTTATCTGAAAGCTCTTGAAAGAATCTGTAAAAGTACGTTTTAGACAAAACAGTGTAAAACCCTTTTTTTGTTTTTTCTTGGAGGTCTTCATGGTACTCTACTTACTGCTCATATTACAGCTTGTTTTTGTTAATAGACTCAAATAGACCTTTCAATTTATAACAAGATTGACTCCCCTTTCTAAAGCCTCCACTGTCAAGCACTAAAATGTAAGAACTTTGAGCTTACTTTTTTTTGTCTAACAGCCATCTCTTACACCTTTTTAAACTTCTAAATTTTTCATAAATAATAAAGCCTCCACAGTGGAAATGTAGAGAGGAAAAGGACAAAATGGGGACATGTACATCTGGAAACCATGACTCTATACTTTGTCTTGCAATATACAAATTTCATGTTCTTCTCCACAAGAAGTTTGTCTTTTCATATCTAGACTTCTGTGTCTTTTTTGCCTTATAAATTAATAATCTATTCTGTGACCTCATTTTCTGGGGAATCTGGAGAAGCTCCAGAGTGCTGGAGGGAATGCAGGTCTGAAGGTCAGCTTTGGGAAG
The DNA here is from genome assembly GCA_024500445.1 of Entomyzon cyanotis. Taxonomy (NCBI): domain Eukaryota; kingdom Metazoa; phylum Chordata; class Aves; order Passeriformes; family Meliphagidae; genus Entomyzon; species Entomyzon cyanotis. The sequence continues at coordinate 12,234,045 of JAKEPQ010001018.1, read as the reverse complement.
CAAGCTGTCACCAATGCTAGATCAGGATGGCCATGGCTTTTTTCTATAGAATTCTGTAGATTTTCTATAGATTACAGCCTGGCCCTTCATTGCCAGAGTTCCTGAAGTTGCATTGTGCTATTGCTATTGGAAAAACTGACTTTCTGAGACAAGATTGGATTAAACAAATGTCCTGAAACAGCAGTTGGGAGGATGGAAGCTGTGATTTGTAGAATATCTTTGGTCAATGTTCTTGTGCAAATTTATGGATTTTATCATTAAATTCAGAAATTCACAGGAGAGATGGATTCAGGTAATGAAATACAGAAAGTACTGACCAAAATCAAGAGGCTTTTTAAAGTACAGAGGACACTGATGGGAGGCTTTGTTATTTAAAGATCTGCATTTCCCTATGTCTTCCCTGCGGGAAGAATGAATAAGGTGGGATGGGGGAAATGGATGGCCCTGTAAAATGTTCTGATCAAATGCTGCTGCTGTGATGTGTCCCAGACAGCTGAACAGTGCACTGAAGGCACCCAGGAAGGTGCAGTTGTAGGAAGTGATGTGTCTGTGGTGCTGCAGGAGTTGGTGTGGGTGGTGAGGAAGGTAACAGGAGTGCAGGGAAAATAAGGTGGCTGAACTGCAGAGCCCCAAGAGGAAAAAACCTTATTGACTGTAGCTGTTGTCAGTGCCAGTAATCTGACTGGGTAGGAAAGAGCCCTTATGGGCAGCAGTTTGTCTGGGTCTGAGGAAAAGAGAAAAAATGAATTGCACCTTGAAGGTGCCTGTTCCTCTTCATTGAAGACATGTAAACTTAGTTGCCCTGAATCACACCTGTGGTGTCTGCTCCTCGGGAGAAAGCCTTCAGGGAGCTTCTCAGGATCAGTGGTCTCCAAGACAGGATAGTGCCAGTGTTTTGATAACAAACACTGTGGCCTGCCAGGATCCAGCAGGGGAAACTGGGTCAGATGCATGTCACACACTACACTTAGCAACTACTCAAGATAAGCCTTTTTGTTGGCCCTCTGTCCAGGTGTTATCTATGGATTTATATTAATAGATCTGTGGATTGCAAGATCATCCCCAGTTCTGATGTGGTGTAAAGTATACAACTAAAGGAATTGTGTGACAACTGAAAATTTCCATTCTAAAACCCCCAAGCTATGGAATAGATTAATGTTTCTGCAGTTTTTCCATTATTTGACGTTTTGTGTTCTTTGATGTTTGGACTGGGAATTGATGACTGCTTGCTTTGCCAATTTACATTTCCATCTTGGGCTATTTTTTGTCTGTCTTGTGAAAGCAAATACAATTCATGTCTCTTACTAATCCATTGTTCCAGCCAAAAGGCACAATATAAAAATGATTTGGGAAAGGTGAGTGTATTAGAGTTTTGGGAAAGAGAGGAGTTTAGGATGATGGTAAGAAAGCATAAGAGGATGCTAGTATCAAAATGTGGAGGCATATCGACATTAAATCATGGCAGATATGTAAGAAAAGCCCCCTTCTCACTGTATAACTCCCACTATAGAAATCTAAGTGTAAAATCTCTTTGGAAATACAACACAAGACCTTAACGTCTTGAAACAATTGTTTTTTATTTATGGAGAAAAACTTAACAGAATGCAGGGAAGGAGAAAGGCAAGGAATTAATAATCACAAGTATAGATTCAAAGAGTTTTAGCTGAGGAAATATGGAAACATTTCAAATATGCTTGTTCGTAAAAATGCTGTCTTTATAAAAGAGAAAACAGATATCCAGTAACATAGCAGAACAGGCTATTTTGTATGGAGAATTTTTTTTAACTAAATCAAAGTGAAAATTTTCATGTGTTTTCTGACAGATTTTTAGAACTCTTGTTCAATTTTCTACATTTTCATATAATTTATTCAGTTTGGTGTTGCAGCAAAATACTTTTCTCCCTTAAATGGCATCACAGCTGATCACTGGAATGTTCATATAAGACTAACCATGCCTCGCTAGTAAAAGCTTTTATATGCTGACTATCTTCTTAATTAATTTCATAGATTACTTGTAAGGCATCAAGGATATTTTCCATTAGGCAATGTGCCACATTAAAGAAAACCTCATTTCCTAAACTCATTACTAGGTTCCTGATGCAGATATTATCTAACAGAAGCCTTTGCAATCAGGGTCTCTGCGCAAGCATTTTACTTCCTGTGACTACAGGAAAATAAAATTAGATCAACAGCCTAGGACAAAGTGCTGGGCCACAGTTTGGTTCAGGTATCATCAGGACATACATGGACATAAACGGATTGCTTGCACTTAAATTTCTTATCCTATGTTCAGAGATTATCCCAGTCAGTTCCTAAAACTCCTAAAACTAAAATGAGAACATGAATATGTATCGGGGTTTCTTGAATACCTAGAATTTGTATTTTCTATACAGTGCACATGCACCTCTCTAGACACCTGGCAGATAGTGTAACTCTACAGTGAAGCCCTGGAGCACTGTCAACAAATTATTACCAATATCCAAAAGCACTGATCCCTTTCATTGTGTTACTCTTGAGTTTCTAGCCTTTTGTAAATTGAGCTGGTTTAAGTGTATGCCTCTAACAAAGGGAAGATATGTTTCTGATGCCCTTAACAGCTGAATTTTTGATCTTCAAACCTGTAAAAACTGAGGATCTCAAAATGCAAATTTAAGTAAAATAATAGTGTATTCCATAGTAAGTGCTGCCTATAGATACTGTTGAAAATTCCTAAAATCACCTCTGAAGGATATTAGATAGGTTTGAAGAAACTTATGCTTTTAATACCACTTTTGCCTGAGTCCTCTTCGATTTTTAGCGAATAGCTCTGTATTGATTTTATTACCAAGAAAGCAAAATATGTGTGTGTGGATGTGGACAAAGAATTTAAGTCAGGAACCATCTCTTCATTTCTGCCTTCTTGACAGGGTTTTTTACAGTAATGTCCACATAAGGGCATAATAGAGGGCTTCTCCTTTTATCCCAGACTAGGCACTCTCAGCCACTCATATATTCCTTACAGCCCCACATGCCAAGCCCTGGAAAATCTCAGCTGGTGTTAGATGGGATCTGACCTAAACCTCCTTTGCTACAATTTAATCCAGTTATTTCTTGCTGGATTTTGAAGGAAAATAGAGTGCAGTTTGTTCTCTTCCTGTTCATAACTATTTGTTGCTTATATGAGAAATGTTACTATGTTCTCTGCTTAGCATCCTCTTTTGTGTCTTGAATTCCATCTGTGTCTTGAACAATCATTTTCCCCTAGGTCAAGTTTCCCAAAACTCTTTATCATTCTTATTGTCCTGCTCTGATCTTTCTTTAATTAATCCATCTATTTCTTACTCAGGCTGTGCTTAACTCCCTGCTGAATAGCTATACAAAATAAAGGACTCGGGAATTTGAGTCCTATATGCTCTTAATTTGATTTTTTCTTTCTTTTTGGATCTTCACAGACTTTAACCTAGTCTGGCTTCTGTTGCTGACTTCTCTTCTTGATTCTAACAGTGTATTTTTTTGTGTTCATCTTTTCTGCATTTACTCTCTCTATCTTCTGTGCTACAAGAACGTATTTGTCAGACACCAGAGTGTCACATGAGAAGCTTTTACCTAAGCACAGAGCATGGTTTCTCCCTCCCCCATTTTCCTTTGCACTTCATTATACATTGAAAATATTCGTATGTTAGATAAGTACATAACTTTAGGCACTTGGTGACATTTCCAACATTAGACTTTCTATTTTCTTGTCAGCGTTGCTGTCACTGCATTTGCCACCAACTGTGTGCAGTGGTGGTGATTGCTCAATTGTTACCCAGAGCTCTTTCCTTATTAGTATTTTGATATTTTCCTGTTAACCTTTCATGCTTTAAAGGGGAGATGGCATCTGTGTTGGATGAGCTCTTCACTTAAAAAGAATAGTTTAAAGTTTTCAATTTTCTCCCATTTTGGGCTTAAATACCATCTGGACAAAGCAAGAATTCCCACATTCTTGTTCCCTTGGGAGTTTGGGAAATTTCTGTGTTGGTGAGAGGGAACCTGGTAAGAGAAGTGTGGCATTGACAGATTAGGAGATAAGCAAACAAGATGCAGATGGGATTCTGGAGGAGGAAACAAATCTATCACTGAGAGAAGTTTGTCAGTTGTGTTTCTGGATGAGTGTGTAAGACCCAGAAAGGGGGAGAGGGACTTGCTTTGAAATATTGTGCTGCAGAAATCAGTTAAATTTTATAATTTTTCTTTACTTTTTTGAAGAGCAATATGGCAGTTGCAGACAGTAGGGCAATAACATGATTTTGGAAAAGAAATTCACCAGCTGTGTTACTGTGATGATAACAATTCAGTTCAAAGCTTGCAGCCCCTAATTCCAAGAACTAGGAGAGGTATGTGCCACACAATTGTAATCCCATTTCTTCCCTAACCAGTTCACCACTCTGCTCTGACATTGGAAAGAAGTTATGCATGACTGTGTGTGTGTGTTTGTACAGCAAAATTAATTACAGTGACTCTGCAAAGTTGCATCAAATGATGCAAAGCACATTCCTATGCTACATTTCTTTGTCATGCTGGATGTTGTATTTTAAATATCTGACAGGAACAACAGCCTGCAGTGTATGTGCAATTATAATACCCTAAGAGGTGGTTTGCTGAGATAGTGTTCTGCAGTTTGCATAATTTTTCCCATTGTCTAGTGATGTAACACTAATGGAACTTCACGGTTTTAAAATATCTTTTCTAATATTCACTGGGCCCAAAATGCTGTGTTTTTTAAGAAAATTCCCTTCAACAAAATTGTTATTATCTATAGAGCCATTGATGTATGGGCCATGTTGATTTATTTCAAAAATTGTCTAGTGGAATTAAAATTATCCTGTCAGGAAATCTTTGTAATAGAAGAAAATGTCCGTAATGGCACATCTATAATAAGCTTGAAAACCTGAGATTATTAAGTGAATTGAGATCTGTGGTGGTTTTGATTGGCCCAAAACATCAGTGAAGTGTTTTTAACATCTAGGAGAAATTTGCACCCCTCAGAAGCTGTTGTAGTAGGCCTGGGGAGGTGTCTGAGGGGTGGGGTGTGGCACAAAGCTGGCTCCTGTGTGTCCTGAGTGCAAGTTCTGGAAGTTTTTACACCAAGTCCAGCAGAGCCAATCTCTGATGGCTCTGAAGGTGATGGACATGCTGCTGGCCAAGTTTGGGCCAATTGGAGGTGCTAGTTACGCCTCTGTGAAAACATATTTAAGAAAAATTCAAAACAAAGCAGGCACGCACTTCTTTCACTTCTTTGTAGTTGGAGGAGGAGGAGGTGGAGGTGAAAACATGTGAGGGAGAACAGCATGGAGACGCCAAGGTCAGTGAAGAAGGTGGGGGAGGAGGGGCACCCAGTGCTGGAGCTGAAAACCCTCTGCTAGCCACAGTGAAGGCCATGGGGGGGCAGGAGGTCCCCCTGCAGCCCATGGAGTCCACAGGAGTGCAGAAAATCACCCACAGCTCATGCCAGAAGAGCAGGTGGATGCCTGGAAAAGACTGTGATCCAGTGGGAGTCTCATCTAAGAGTTAAAACTGCAAAGGCCTTCCAAAGGAGAGAAAGGCCTTGCTCCTGGCATGGAAGCAGCCTGGCCTCGGCTTAGGAGAGTCTGCACAGCACCCTATGGACAAAAAGACTCATGTTGCAGCAGAATTTCGGGTGGGATGTTGCTCGTGAGATTGGACCCATGCCAAAGAAGTTCTCAAAGGACTGTCTCTCGTGGGAAGGATCCCCTGGCTAAGTAGAGAACCTCTTTTCCTGATTGGACTGACCAGAGGACCCCTCAACCTGCCCCCTGTCTGTGTTGCTGGTTTGGAAAGAGGGAAGGGGGGGGGTGAGTGCAGAGACTGCTTCTTAAGAGGGTGGGGGTGAGAGCAGAAAGAAAAACTGTCTGGAGAGAGAGAGAAATAAGTAGAGATAAAGAGTATTTGTAGTAGAAGAATTGTGGTGATGAGTAAATTTGAGAATCTGCTCTGTGGACTGAAAAGAGACCCCACACCCTGCCCCCCCAACCACCCGGCTTGTTGACTGTAAAGGAGGAAAGGGGGTGAATACTACAGGTTCGTAAGAGGGAGGGGGGAGTGAACCAAAACTGTATGAAAAGTTTATTTTTGCCTGCATTTATCCATCAACTCTGTTAGGTAATTAAAACACTTTTTGCAACTTTAAGCTTGGAGCCTGGTTGCCCTCTTTTCGTGTGTCCTCCTGGCAATGTCCTGTCGAAAACCCATGACAAGATCTTAATTTTATTTCCATGTTGCATTTTTACACTTACCCATGGAAGAGAATGAAACAGATTGCTGTAAGTATACTAATTCCAGAGGTGCAATAGAAGAGAATTTCATTCTACTCCAAAGTTTTACACTGAATAAAAGGATCTGAATAGTACCACAGAGCTAAAAAACTCTTTTGTAACCTCTGTTTCACTTTTGGGCTGTGAATTCTCTAATGCAGCTCTGAGAGGCACAGCCCTTATGGAAAATGAGCAAAATAAATTTTAAAAGAATCTGGAAATGTTTATCTGTCAATAGGTAAAAAGGCATTTGCACTTTCCTAAGCTGAGCAATCTCCCTTTGGTTAGCTGGGGACTCCTTAAAGGAAAGTAAATTTTTTTTTTTATTATGTCTAGAGAAGGACAGTATTGTCTGTTAAGCAAAGAATCCTCATTACAGTAGTTTCCACGGTACAAATTAATTTGGAAAGGGGGATTCTTTGCCAGTGTGTGTATGTTACTTGTGGGCTTTATTTCACAGCATCATAGGGATCTCAAAAATCAAAATTTTTCAGCAGACAATTTCAGGCTTAGTACCACCACTTTGCAACATATGCAATCAGATCAAAACCAATGTTATCTCATGTGACAGCTATGTTGTCTTTTGAGAAAAAGACTTGTTTGTTTTCTCTATCTCCTCTCATTAAATCTGCATGTAAGAGCTCCAAACTAGGAGAGAAAATCCTCTCTGTGCTCTATCACATTTATCTGAACCATTAAGATACTGAGCTCCATCTGGTGCTGCTTTGCTCTTCTGTGTCATCCAGGAGGTGTTTCCATCCAGCACCTTATGTCAATAGGCTCCCTGGGAACAATATTTGATTAATTATTTGATTAAGCAATAATTGATCAATAGTAGAGCTCATGTTTGGCCTCTGCCTTGGCAATACATTGTGCAATGTTATGGGCATTGCTTTATCACAATAAATTAGAACAGTCCGGAGCAAAATCATAATTAGCCCTTGTCATACCTCAACCTTGTTCCATTTAGAGCATGTCTAACAAATGAAGGGATTTGTACAGAGATGCACAAAGGAACAAGTATTTTCCCTTCTTAGTTTAGAGACATTATGTATTTCAATTTCATCTTGTCTCCAGTTAGATTCGAACTACTCTATCTTTGCTTAAGAAAGTGGCTTTTTTCTTCCATTTCTGATGTGTGGGTCTTCAACATCAGATGATCTAGTTTCATTCAGAGCTTAAATTTCTTTGAGCTTAGCTGAGCAGACAGGTGAAAAATCATGTAGATCATCCATTATTAGAAGTCTCCACTCTGCACTAAAGCATGAGATTTCTTTTTACGATAAACATGAAACTATGACTTGCTGAAACCAACACATTAAAGTGGATATGCCTTTATCTCTTGTGGGTTTGTATTTAATATTGTGTGGGAAGTCCTGTTCAGTCTCAGCATGGCAATGGTTTGGCATTTAAAGGAAGGTCAATGTATCTAATTGTTTTAATCTGAATTGTGAACTGAATAGCAGTAATCAATTGCACCTCATATTTTGATTGGAAAGAATTTCCCTTTCATGCAGTAGTGGTGTTGTGTCCGGTGAGATGGCTGCTCTATCATATGCTTTGGCTTATTTACAAATATCTTTCCTTGTAAAATTTTGTTTACATCCTTTTGGTGTACCTTAGTAAGACTACAGAATGCAGCTATAATAAGCCTGCCTGCACTTTTTTTGTGTTTGATTGATTATTAAGTTTGTGAAATGAACTGTTGGACAAAAAATAAATTGCCTTTTTCTTTGCCAAAGCAATGTTTTTCCAATAAGCCTCTAAGAGCAAACATGAATATTTAATAGACAATTCATTAAATGTAAGTATTTTCTACTTCAAAAAAGATTAATGAGAAATAAATCATAATATATTTCTAATAATAATAATATTGGGAAAGTATTGGCTTTATATTTTACACTTGGGACATAGCACAAAGGAAGATGCCTTATAAAATGCAGTTCAATTGTGTGATGTATTTTTAATGGCCTGTGATGTCAGAAGTAAAATATTGTATGTAAGAAGCCTTTCTTTGGCATATAGCACAGTCAAAAAGATTTGATCTCAACTATTTTTGTATAAAGTATTAACTTTTTTAACCTAAAATTGCAGCCCATAACCGATGTTTCACGTAAAGAGACAAGGTCAAATACTGTTTCCATAAGTAAAAACGCATTATTCTGACCTGAGGTTTTACCTATCTACGTTTTTAAATCTGCAAATAGTGATTTCACAAGTTAGTAGTAGTTTTCCAGTCCAGAGGAATTGAAAGATATTTGTCAGCTAAAATCCATATTATTAGCTATTTTGTCACAGAGATCTTACCCAGATAGGTCGAACCTGTGTTCAGTCACTATTTGCTGGTGGAATTATCAAGAAATGTTTTCCCATTACCTCACAGTCGGATCAACCTTTTCCATTAAGATGGTCATGCTGCAGGTATTTCTAACTCTTTTCTCTAGGAAGTGCAGTCCAAGTCAGAGGATATTGTTTCTATGGTTGACTTACTCCATCTAAGTTACCTTACTCTAAGATCCATTCTGTGGATTTAGATGACATAAATTGGAATTAAAGACATTATTCTCATGTTGCTCCTTATCTTAAAGGATCTTGTATCTCTCTACTGCAGATTGTGAGCTCATCATTGCACAGTAAATGTGAGCAGTGAGATAGTATTTGCATTTTACTTCTACTCAAGTAGCCTACCATGTTCTTGACACTGTCCTCCCACTCACATATTTTGGTCCACACAGAAGGACATTTGCAAGCATTGCCCCTAGTTCTGTTCCAGAATTGAGATCCTGTCAAATGCTGCTAGAAGTTAGGCTCTGTGACACTGACACCTGCTCTGAGCTGGATTAGATGACACATTTTGCCTGAATGCTGGCAGTAAGCAGCCACCTGCCTGCATTGCTAACTCCACTGGAGCAGAACCTCTGAAAGTACTTTGCAAAGCAAAAAAACTAAGCTTTACTTCATCATCACATTTTGTCATGAGATTTCACATGAAAATAATTTAAAATTGTAATCATATGCCTCTATCTCCTTCCATCAAGTTATTCTGCATTTTATATGTCGCTGTCTCAGGTCAAAATTGCTTTTATCAATGGCTTCCTATTTTTCAGTTAGAGCTTTCTTTTTTTATTCTTGTTTTCATCATTACTGCTTTTGCCCTAGTTTCTTGCAACCCTAATTAAAGTGTGAACATATTCCACCTTTCACTAAACCCATGTTTGATTGAAAGTACATGTGTGTAAGATACTGTAATTCATTGGATTCCTCAGAAGAATGAATGTGGAGGGTAACATTTGTGAGAATGCAATATTTTCCTTGAAACTGGACATATATTGACAGCATTTAAATAATTGCCCAGTGGTAATGTCTGCACTTGAAAAGTATTGGCAGTAAAACCTTCTGTTTTTCCAGTTCTGTGGAATTACCCATGTGAATTTACATTTACTTTAGTTTTGCAGAGGAAGAAGAGTTTAATCAACTAAAATTTGCTAGGTTTTGTTTTTCCACTTGATTCGCTCCACATGGCAAATCAATCTGTGCTGTTAAGTAATTCTCAAAAGCAGTGGAACCTGTACTACTTACTATTTACTACTCTGCACTCAGACATCATACAGAGCTAGATTACAGGGAGAATTGTTACTAGAGGAAGTATGTTGATTTTGTCCCCTATTCTGTTTTTACCTGCATTATGGTCTCACCAGAAATTGTCTGTATTTGCCAAAATGTAAAGAACTGTTTCTGTTCTGGCTTTTTGACTTGCCTTGTAGGATCTTCCTAAAGTAGGTGACATTAACTCTGGTTGTTGAACCTGTTTCAAAGTCTTACTTGCCTCATTTTACTTTTATGAAGAAGGCTTTAAAAGGTGAGGAGAGACCCAGTCTTGAATCATTTTGTCTTAAATTATGACAGGGAAAACATCTCAATGGTAAATCCTGACCTTTTTTCACCCTATTGTTTTGCATACATAAATGAAAGCCTGCCTAGTAGCCTCAAGGGAAATAAACAATGGCACCATTCAGTTGGAGACACTGTAATTTTATCCTTCTTCAAGGTTATATGCTGTGAATAGGTTTTCTCAACTTTCTTAACTTTTAGACTCAAGAACTGCCTGTAACAAGGTGAGTACCTAGAGCTCTTTTGTCTTAAAATGACTTGACAATTTTATTGGTAATGAACTAAAATTAGATAGGAGGAGGAGAATGTTCAAGAGGATATTTGACAAAAGATACTAATCTCTAGCCTTGATCCTGGAAGGCAGCCTGCAAATACAGCAAAATATGAGCTTTTCAAGAGACATTCAATGTCAGCAAAACTCTGTTTCTATTCAGACTAGCAATGATAAGTTCAGAATGAGCAGAGTCAGGTCAATAGTGAATATATATATATATTTAAATCCTGTCATCAAAAGACATGAGAAAGCTTGCAGGAATATGTGGGAGTTCAGTAGCCAGGACTTAAAGAGCAGATAGCACCACTCTGTGCCCACTTTACAAGGAGAATGACAACCTGACCTTTACAAGCTTTCCTTGACCTAGTTGATGACTGTAACTCACCAAATTCTAACAAATTCTACCATACAAAGCTGTTTTGAAGATCAGGTCTATTAAACTAAATACACCTTGCTACTGCTTCTCAATGACAATAACCATTAAGTACAGTTGTTGTAATAAATAAGGGTTTTTTTAAAGAAAAACAAGTCTAGAAAGTGGTAGTTTTAAGCCAACATTTCTCTAGGGAAGAGAGCAGTTCTTCCATAGAAAATATTCTTTTCTGCAGCCAGTTTCAGTCAGTGGGTTGCCCAAAGGCTGTGAAACCTCTCTCTATGGAGATATTTGGTACTCAATGGGTGCAGCCCCTGTCTGAGCAGGCTGATCCAAGCTGGCCCTGCTTCAGCCAGAGGCTGATGAACCCAGATGAACCCCAGAGGTCCCTTCCACCCCAGATGAGTCTAGAATTGCCTGATTCTGGTAAGGCTCTTGTCACCCTTGTCACCCTGGGTTTACACTGCTCTGAAGACCACCAAGAATTATGTCAGTGACCAGAAGAAATTCCATTTTTTAATGGATATTCCTCATCAATAAATCAGTTCAGAACAGCCAATTTGTTTGAACATTGGTGGCCTGACAATTATTGTATGGTGATGACTGTAGCCACTGGTGCTGCATGTCAATTCTGGACATTTATTCCATTTCTGGTTTTGCTAAGTGTTTTACCTCATTGCTCTGCCCCCTTAATTCCTCTGTTTTTCTTTCTTCATCATCTGGACATCACTTTATAGCAGATTGCTCATGTCAATAGTTGTCTTATTTAAGTTTCCAAGGGGAGAAATGTTACATTGATTTTTGTTTGCATGTTCCCATAATGTGAAATTGAGTTTACTTCTCCAAATCATTTAATGAGCCAACCCTTGAAAGTCAATTACAACAGAATAATGCTCCTCTACTCTCAGTTGAAACATTTATAAGATGAAGGATACTGAGTCTAAATACTAATCTAACCAAGAGAGCTTAGGAGATTACATTCAGTAAAGTATTTTTGTAATGAAGATGGTCTTCATGCTATTTTTTTTCAGCTATTTTGATTAGCTATTTACTCCTTAGATTAAACGAATGTGACATTTCATTCAATTTGTCCTTCATCTGTATTTGTTATTCCCTTTCCAGTGTTGTTTTTCCCAGACTTGCTTTTCTCTGTCTTGCTTAGTGTTTTCCTTAACATGAGAACACCCAAGAGAAATGGATTTTCATATTAATAATTTAGCATTATGCCTTTTTTTCTGAATATGACTGAACCTGCCAAATGTATTCTGATTAGATTTTCTGTTGGTTAGAACTTCTGTTGGCAAAGATGATTTTCATTTTGAAAACCTTTTGATGTGCAAGCATAAATATTCTTTAAACATCTGTATTGTGACAACTGTTTGGAAGTTTTTCATGTTTCTGCATGAGAATATGTAACATGTGAGATGGCAAATTTAGATATCATTCGCTTGTGAAACAGCATCTTCACAAGTCATGTTTTGGCTCCCATAGCTTGTATGTCTTAAACTACAACATGCTGGAAAAAACCTATAAGCTTCCTGTTTAAAAGCCATCACTACGTTTATAAGTGGTTTTTAATAAGTTTCCTCCATTTCTTGGTTTGTGTTGGTATGTCAGGATTGTAGTTTCTTTCTGTATATTGTATCATGGTTCTTTTGAGTTTTGGTGGATTTTGTTTTGTTTTGTTTTTTAATCCAAGATGTTTGTGACAAAATTGCCATTCCACTGCTGACTTAACCTCACCTTTGAGGGAGCAGCTTGCAGGACATTTTTAGAGTAGCAGGATGTAGTTTTGATTTTGTGGTATCTACTTGCTGAAATCTCATGGGAAAATAAAAGCTAATTTGTGAAATGTACCAATAAAGAAAAACATCATTAAAGCCTGATTTAGAATCCATAAAAGTCAGTGGAAAGAGTGCAAGTGAATACATTGTCTCTGAAGCAAGTCTCTTGGGGGCATTTTGTTGCTCTTGTATCATTTTATATTGAAATATTTTTCAGAAATTAATCAGCAAAGAAGAAAGATTTTTTTCTGCAGATTTTCGCATCAGAAAGTCACTCATTCCTTTATATATTAAATCTATTTTTTTCATGCAGCCCAGTAATATTTTGAGTACAAATATTTCTCTGTGTCCATTACGGTCCAATATTATATTTGTTAAAAAAAATGTTAACTCTGTAGTGATTGGGTTGGGGTTTTGAGGGGTTTGTTTGGGTTTTTTTTGTTTGTTTTCTTTGGAGTTTTTTTTTTGTTTTGGCTTTGGTTGGGTTTTTTGTGGGTTTTTTTTTATGTTCCAAAGAAAATCATATATATATGTATCTTACCTATTGGTGTTTTCATTCCTATCATGTCACAAACTAGTAATAATTTTTAGCTACTCGAAGGACATGGACATGCTGAAGCAAATTCAATCATTTCAGTATCTATCAGGATAGTGGAGGGAGAACCAAGAGTTTATGTGAGCAACATTCAATACAGTACAATGTCCAAAAAACTAGGAAATCATCCCCAAAGCTCACTAACAATTTTCTTGCCTGCTTTTCTGTTGTTGTACTTTCCTTTTCTTATACCAAGTATACCTCTACCCATTTCTTGGAATGCCATCCATTTGGTTGTCTAAAATTGTATTGTATGTAACTCTATGACAATTTCATTAATATTCTTTAGAATTTGAACATTTCATCATCCAGCATTACCATGTGCCTCTCTGTGTTCTCACATCTGCAGCCAAACCTGCTGCAGCTTTCTTGTAGAGCTCTGTGTCTCCTCCTGAGTGCAAACAGAGCTCAGTTTCTCCTCTTCCCCTCTTTGCTGCACACCCTCTTGTCTCTGCCAGACAGCTTTCTGCTGATGTGCATGCCCCACAGAAGGTTCTCTTCATGCTATGCACACTCAGCTAACCCAGAGATGCATCTGTCTGTCCTCCACCTCATCTTTTCCATGTACAGAAAGCCAGAAGGGAGTCACAGCACAGCTTTCAGGAGAGCAGGAAAAAAAAATGCGTTGACAAAATACCGGTGGAACCACACATTTGATGAAGAATCAGGAATTGGGATGGGTGACACTTCACATTGACCACTGACTATGATTTCTTTCTTTTTTACTTGATAAAGTAAGCCCTGGTGGCTGTTTTGTTTTTCTTTTGCAGTCATCCCTAACAAACAGTGACATCATCTTTGTGAAACTGCATGCCCCTTGGGAGGTCCTGGGCAAATATGCTGAACTAATGAATGTAAGAATGCCTTTCAGGTAGGTGTAGCTGCATTTTGTCTCAACCTCCAAAGCCACACTATACTGTACAGTTAATGTGATAATAACACCAAAATGCCTGTAGAAAAGCTCTTCTATAAGATACCACACACCTTCAGAAAATATAAATGGAGTGCTGTTTCTTGTTAAAGCCTACAATTTCAGTACAATAGTGGTTTGAGATGAAGATCGGCTGTGGCAGTGCAGCTGTTTTCATGGGGTGTTCTGTCCTTAGGCCCTTTAACCCCTTCAATGCTGGAGCCCCCTGCATACTTGTGCGCTGCTGTTTTTTAAATGGACATTTCATTGAAATCAATGGGAGGTCAAGAAGATCCAGGTACGTAAGGCAGCACAGAAAGTGCATGTCTGTTTGACGTATCTGGTATGCACCGGTAAATTATGCTTGTATAGTGTTAGTATAGTAATTAATATCTCATAAATAAGTATAAATAAGTATCCCATCAAACAATTGAAACTATAAATGCTTTTTTCTGTGGAGAAAATAGAGAACTTCTATTAAATGCTACTGATAACCAGATTGATTCAACGTTGAAATTCAGATTGTTTTTGTAGTTAATGAAATATTATTTGCATGTTGGGCTATGAAATTTTCTATGTAAAATATTGCTTTTACTCTTCTGGTTATCAGAACTTTCAAAGTAGCGTAAAGACTTCCACTGGAACTGACTGCAACCCATGAACTGAGAGGTCTTGATTTTTCTTTCAATTAGCAGGGTTTGTAACGTAAAGCTCCATTGATTTTAATGGAATTACTCCTGAACAAGAAAAGGATCAGACCCAGAATATGCAACTAGAGCTGGTGCCTTTGTAGGATTCCTTCTGGTTTTTTTTACCAAAGGATGAAAAATGCCTCTGATATGAGACACCCTGTAGCAGTAGAGAACTTGTAAGGAAAAATGGATATGTATAAATGACAAAATTACAGGCTTATTTTGGATTTATTTTGTTTTCATTTTCACAGCAAATCTTCAACTGTTCTTCCTTATGCTTTTAGTGCTAAAGAGAAAATTCTAAAAGCAATCACAAGTCATTGCAAGATAGTAATATTTTTTTTTTAAAGCATTTTAGCTATGGAAACAAAGGATTAGTCCAAAAGCATGTCTTCTTTGACTTCTGTGGCATTCCTTGAGATGGTCCTGCTCCAGCAATAGATTTTCAGCATTCTCAAGTCTCATGATTCAGAAATACACCAGGAACTCTGAATTTAGTCATTGAGCAGCTTGTTCTTTCCTGATCACTCCACAGATAGCAAAGTAGGTGTCATACAGATTATATAGAAAGCTTTGAAAATGCTAAGGGTTTCTTGACCTGCTTCAGGATCATGGCTTTATTCTTTCCACACCAATAGAGAGAGAATTACTACTGCGTTTTTAAGAGAAAGTCAGGCTAATTCACTAGTGACTGCTGGGCAGGCTCTTCAATTTTATTTTAAAAAAAGTAGTACAATCTACCATTTAAAAAAAAAAATCACAAAATGTCCACAAGTCTAGATGGTGTGTTTCCAGATGCCTTTGTCTAAGCCCTTGTTTTAAGAGCTGCTGATTGCTTCTTGCTCCTGATATTTCAGGCTGGAATTGTGCAAGGTCCATGCATCACTGAATGAAATCCTTGCTGTTTCAAAACAGGAGTGACAAAATGGTGGATACCTCTGAATATTGGAAGCAGAATCAAGAAGTGGATGGCATCTTCAGAAACACTTAGCTTTGGCCTTTCTCTGCTCCTGCTAAGTGGAGCAAGATTAATAACACTATCCAAAGAGAGCTGGCAAACATTAAATTGTTTTGAAAATTTTACTTCACGTGCACAATATGGACTCTGATAGCAAAGATGTCAAAAAGTTCTGAAAATTAACCTGGAATACTAACCAATTTTTTTCTACCATTTATAAAGCATTAGAGCTGTCTTATTTGAGAGGACTTGCTTCCAAGGCACTAACAGCATTCCTAGATCCCATCTAGTGTACACCAATATTCAGAACATGTGTGGTGTAAGCCTTCACTTTTCAGAAGTGGTACAGTTCTGCATTACACAATGGAACCTCTCAGAATACACAGAAACCACCTTGGTTTAGCAATGGCCTTCAGTGGATGACAAAGTCAGCCTCTGGAGGAGGAAATCAGAGATTGGGCAGACACCCAAATCTTCCAGTAAGGAGTATGAGTCCCAAATCCACACTCAAGAACCCTCAGATTTTCTTTACTCTCCTGAAGATGTGATCTCTGTGCTGAAGGCAATGTGTCAAATCCTGACAGCTCTGGTATGATAGGCACCTATGAGAAGAACAAGAGCTGCTGGAAGGGGAATGGAACAGCAGGTGGACTCCCTGTCCTGGATCTGTACATGATGGTTAGGGGCTGGTCAGGCAGCAGGCTGAGAGTGGGTTCAGCATGTGTCTGCTCGTGTCCCCTTGTCTGCTCACTTGCTCATCATTGGCTCTTACACATGGCTTGCTGCACAGACAGCAGAAACCAGCCTGTCTGAGGGGCAGAGGCAGTGGCTGCACACCTGGTGGGGTGCTGAGCACATGTGCATTTGCTTGTGTAGCCTATATTCTGTTTCAAGGGATGTTATCCCAGCAGCAATCACTGATCCCGCTTGGTACTGCATGTATTACAGCACATTGCAGCATAAATTACAGCTTTCCTGGCTTCTCTGAGTGATTCCCTCTTGTGTTTCACCCAACGCAGCTTTAATAATCCTCTAGTAGATGTCAGATAATTTATCCATATTTGTGTCAGTCCTATAGAACTCCTGCAACAGTTTGTGGACTTCTCTGAAATAGGAACACCTTTGGATCCCCATCTTTCACACATGACAAATAGCAGAAAAGGAGGAGACAATGGGAAAATTATGACCTTCTGGCAATTCAAATGCCACCAGTGTCTGTGTGGCTTCCTGTGACAGTTCTGTTAATCTCTCTTTTAGTCTCTTCCTCCACCTCTTACAGGCTTCTGTCTTCAATCTCCTTTCCTTCCTTGCTAGTTCATACTGTAACTGACGATGGGTTTTCTTCTCGACTGGCTTCATTTTTGCTGTTCTTCCAGGAGAAAAATCTATTACCTGCATCGCCGATACAAGTTCATGAATAGGTGAGTACAATTCTTATGCCAGTCCAGTTTATGTTCATGTGGACCCAATAACAAAAATAAGAATTAAAGTCAAGCTGGAAGGAGAAGTTTATCAGTTGTGTTTGTAGAAAGGATTGAGGCAGTGATTATACACGAGGACATCTGCAAAAAAAAAAAAAAAGGTGCATTTTTAAGGCATCTGCAATGTGAAAGAAGAAATGAATTTTATCAGTTTTGCCTTTTTTAGTCATAAGAAAATATTTTTCAATTGATGAGGTCTTTAAAGAATAGAAGTTTTTGGCGCAAATGCTGTATCTCCTTTTCATGTAGCTCATTAGGGAGTTTCTTAAGGTTAGAGTACCACAGTTACAGGGTTTTTTTCATTTCCATGCACCTTGCTTACTCATAATAATGACAGCATTATTTATTTATTGCTTCCTCTGTGGAGATGCTTAGTACTTTGTTGGTAGATAGGAAGGCAATGAACCAAGCTTGAAAGATGTGTATTTTCCAAGAATCTCTGAAGTGCTTTCACTCAATTATTTAATATCTTTAAGGTTATTCTTGATGCCCAGTTTATGTCTGACTTAATGCATTGAAAGTCTTTTCCTGCAGCAGCTTACATTTTCTTTTTGATACTTTGGAAAATTAAATGAAAATATCTCCAAAATGCCTAAAAATTATTCAGGTTTGGCAAAAACCATATCGTTCATATATCTACATTTATCTGTCTCCACTGTATATGGTATTTAATGCCACAATATTCAAAGGGTTTTGAATGCAGTTTTCAAAGGGGTCTAGCATCTGATCTACTGATTTACTGAGGTCAGTGGAAAAATTCCCAAGAACGTCTAAGAGTGAAAAATTAAATTTGAAAAATTTACATTTTGGAGTGAACAGCCATACCATTTTGCACGTAGCATCATTACATTTACATCCGTGGGATGATCACTCTACTGTACGAGCATATTAAAGGGTATTTTGTATATTAAATTATGTGACAGTGTGCTGGTGACTTGACAGAACCAGCACTGATATCACGTTACAGTATTTGCCTTTTCATATTAGTCAGCACCAAGTGAGCACTTTGCAGAGTTGAGATGTTTTATCCCTCTTTGGCACAGGGCAATAGATGAACACAAATCTTCTAGAACTTGTTGATGCTGCCCCACTTTCTATTCCCACCTTACAATAGCAGCTGTTAGCTTTGAAATTGGTCTTTGCTTTAAAGAAAACATGGCTGCTTTGACTAAAGCAATAGATAGAATGAGTAGGTGAAGATGCTAACATTTATATGTATTATATGAAGTTTTGCTTCACATTCATTTTCTCATGAGTCAGGATGCAATTTGATGTCAGTATAGGAAGAGGTATGATCTTTTTCTGGTATTTAGTTCCTGAGTGATGAGAACACTTGGTTAAATTCAATTTTTATGTTCAGATCTATAAATAGCTACTTGAGGCAGAAAAGCTATAACTGAATAGCCACAATGGGGAAAAAAAGAAAACATATTCAGCTTTATTTTCACTTAGGTGAAACTTAGATATATGGCTTCAATAAAAGTATCTATTTTCTCTACCCCTACTTCAGTGTAGATTACAAGTACTCGAAGCCTTTGTCCATTTTTTGAGTTAATACAAACATTATATTGACATTTGGGCAAAATTTATTATAGAGAGCAGTTTTGTCACAAGGCAAAGCCCAGAGCAGGTCTCTTGCAACTTGTCAACCTGACCTGAATTCTCTATCTGAGAAATTCCTGTGATCACAAAACTCCAAATTGCAGAACTCCCCTACTTTAAAGGAAAGGGTGGGGGGTCAGATACCTATACAGCACCTGCATTGCAGTTAAAAACTAAACTAATATAATAGCTAGCACCACAATGTGCATAAAGTTCTATGAAAGAAAGTTCCCTGACCCACTGATAAAAATCAGTAGATTAGTAGATTTTTAAGACTGTGTGTCTGTGTTTGTTAGCACCATCACCACTCTTTCAGCTTTTTCCTTTTGCAAGATGCTCCTGTAGAGTACAAAACCTGCACTGGTGACTGATGTCACTGTTGGAACGAGCTGGAGGAAATTTTAAAATTTATAAATTTTTCTTTTCCAATAATTTTTCTTTCCCTACTAGGGGGGTTTGTTTTCCCTGCAGAAGGCTGTACTGCATGTTCTGTGCTTTGCAGGAAGGTCTTGCAACCTTCTCAGACCTGTTTGCTAGCAGGCTGGCTGAGCATGCCAAGTAATCTGAGTCTTGGGAATGGCAAACCACTCAGATTCTGGGTACACTCGGTGAGAAGCCAGCATGAATAATGCATTGCTGCTAAGTGGGGAAAGCACTCAGTGACTTTGTGCTGTGCTTGTGTGGTGTGATAAACCTGCAGCAGGCAATATCTCAAATGTGCACATGGACTTGCAGCATGAATGGGAAAGGACTGCAGCTTGGCAAGGGTGTTAATAGCTTAGAGAATTCAAACGAGTTTAATTAACAAGAATGGAACAGGATATTTAGGAAAAACCCTCTTTCTGATTCCTCCTCCCTTTTCCATACCCAGGCACACTAAGCCTGGTGAATATACAGTAACACAGGGCTTATGGAATTTACAGAGGAAAAACCAGATGCCAAAACCAGGGATTTCCCCCATAGAGAACTTAACCTTCTCTTGGCATTTCTGTCAGTGGCTATGCAGAAAGCTCAAGGCTCTCAGGCTGGATGCTGCAGCTGGAGAGTTACAACTGGTCAGGCCCTTTGGAGCCCTGGGATCTGACATCTCACCTGCATTCAGCACAGACATTTGCAAACTGCCTCCTCCTGGGCTCAAAACTGCTGCTCAGTGCAAACACTGCCCGTGGAGAGTTTATGATTAATTAAGTGTAAATTATATTATGGTTACATACATATTCCAGTTTTTCCAGACAGTCCTGGTGATTAATTTGCAACATCCAATACCTCTCGCCCCATCATGTTATTCCAGATTGAAAATGCACAAATGGGACCAAAACAGATACAGCTGATTTAGTTACAATTTTGAAATGTGCCCCTGTTTAAAAATGAGCTTTAGCTTCCTTATCCAAGATAAAATTACCTGGTGGGAGAAGGCTGAATATTCCAGGAAATACTATATGTGTTTTAAATCAAAGTATGTAACATCTTCACATCACTTCCTCACACATTCAGATGTCTGGATATGAGTTTTCCTCCCTCAAACTGACTGTGCAGAGGTATCAGCATTTGCTGGTCGTAGAGTTCTTATGTTGGCTCTATCAAAAAAAACCAAAAACCACAAAACAACACAACAAAAACAATACAAAACAAACAAAACAAAGCAAAAACCTCAACCATATTTGCAGTCCTTGAGCTTCATTCAGAACTGAACTTTAGGGTTAAAGGAAGTCAATTCTTGCCCTTTAGCTCCACTTCTGGAAACATACATTCAGTGACTGAAGCATGGGTACACTGCTTACTTTGTAGTCTGATTTTTGCAGCCAGGGATCAATGATTAGGACTTGGACTTTTAAAGAACTTCTAAGAGAGTAGGGCTCATTGTGCTAAACATATCTTGGCTTTCTTAGGTGTTTTTCATTATAAGAGTCTAGTATGGATTTAAATTTGGTTTGGATTGTCCTCTCCAATGAGCTCTGATTCTTCCCTTCATTTCACTGTGTATCTTTGCATGAGTGCACTTGCAGTTAAGTCCACCCTTTCTCCAGCTTTTTTTTTTTTTTTTTGTAAAAAAATGTTGTTTGCTTTCACCTTCCAAACATAAGAATCTGCATAGCAGTCACCTGTTAGCCTACACACCCAGGGTTCTGGTTTCATGGAGGTTATAGAACTGCAAGAAACTACAATTGAATGAATGAAATGAACAAAGTAGCCTATTTTTGAATAGCATCAATTGCAAGGTAAGAATCCATACAGAGAGCAGTAAGTGGGATGTAACTTGCTGGGGTTTAGCTGCCAAAGATCTCTGTCACAATCTCCAGTGTTCTACTGTTTACGTGGCCAAAATTTAATGTCAGTTAAGCCTGAAATTTAAACTAACTGAAAATCTGAAAAATAAAGGTTTAGAGACATGCCAAATGGTCACTGGGCTTAATAAGATTTATAGTGGCATTCTCATCAGCACTGCTTTTCTGTTGAGAGAAAATAAGACGCTCCTCTGCTGAAAGCTGATTATTAATAATCAAGTTCAGCATGTATGATTTGGTCTTCTTCAAAAGCAGTCAAAAGACATTACACCTTTTCTAGTTGTAAATGTGAAGCAGCCTGGTTGGACAACATGTGCTTCATAATGTAGTGAAAAAACCATTATCTCAAATGCTCATACTTATCATGTGCTGCAGGATCGAGAAACAGATAAGCAGGTTCCGAGGATGGTTACCCAAAAAGCCAATGAAACTGGACAAGGAAACACTGCCAGATCTGGAGGAGAATGACTGCTATACTGCTCCATTCAGCCAACAAAGGATCCATCAGTGAGTATTCTGTTAGATCACAATTGCAAGGTGAAAACTTTTCTTTCTGGATTCACCTTGGAAAAAATCGATTTCTTAGATTGTGTCTTAAGGAGTAGTGACTTCATGTTAGTTCTTTTTCACCAAAAGGTACAGATAGCAAGTCTACTTTTCTATTAATTAAAGGTCCAGCTCAAACCTAAAGGAAATCAATGGGAAAGTTCATTGGAATTTCAATTACGTCCTTAAAGTCATCAAATGGCTATTTTCTCTAAGGTCAGAATTGCAGCTGTTCTTTTTCACTGAAAGATGCAATTAAAACTTTTTTTCTCAGCATCTCTATGTCTTTAGCATAACCAAAATTAGTCCTTCAGCACTGATGGTTGAAATACTGATACTCACATTTCAATCCTAGTTATGACTGTAGAACAAACAGAACTCTAATGAAAACAGACAATGTCAATTTGATTGCATTTCTCTTTCACTTTTATGGAAGCAAAACTGTTTGCAAAATGGCAGAGTTTAGACCTATCAGTGACACTTTCCCATGCATACCAATAGTACCAGCATTGCACAAAAGCCAGGGAAAGCATTTGACTACAAGAAGCATTTATTCACTTGCAAAATGCAGAACAGAAAAAGCCCCACATAACTTCTAATGTCAAACTTTGGATGTCTTATGGGTAGCTGCAGTGTTTGTGAGATGAGAAACAGTCATTGACTGGAAGCAAAACCACAAAGGACAGGCAGCACTGAGGATACTAAAAGAAGACACAGAATGAATTACAGGTCACTCAAAATTCTTAAATATGTGGTTTTATTGAGGGAGAAAGCAAGTTGATAAAGCTATGAAATGCCTCATTTTGAATGAATAATTTTTCAGGGATTTGATTTACTAGCTTCAATAAGAATTAATAAAATAAACTTCTGCCACAAATGGCATCTTTCCAAATACAGCAGAAAAACAAGAACAGGTGCAAAACTCCAGGGAAATTTCAATAGAAGTCTGTTTGATACAGTGATGGGTCAGTTATTGTGCCCTGCAAGAGGAAGAGTAGGTGCAAATTAGTTTGAGAATAGACCAGTGATAATAAAAAAATAATAAATTGAGATGTCAGCATTAATGTTTTTATTACCAGTAATATTAACTGCTAACTTTCCTTAAAATTGCTGCACATAGGAAAGGGGTTGATGGTTTGTTTTCAGAGGTTTCTTGTAGCTGAAAGGAGTCTTGACATATATGAACCAGAATATTTTTTTCACTCTTCTGCCTTGCTCATGTTTGTGATGATAAACTGGCAGGAGAAGTTTATTAAGTAGTGTTAGTTTCATTAACACTCCTGCTGGTTTTTGGCACTTCTTTTACATCACTGCAGACTTGGAAACTTCACTCCCTGGCAGGCTTGATATTTTCTGTTTAGCTTTCTGTGTGTAGTCTTCCTTTCCTTTTGTATGGGTGCTTATAAGATGTTGGCTGAGCTGACCTCCTGCTCCCAAAAGAGGGACAGCTCTGACAGCAATTGTGTTCCAATCATGCTTCAGCCTCTTGCCTGTGTCTGTCTTGTTTTTTTTCACTAGAATTTTGAAATACAATGGCTTGTTCACTGTTCATCTAGTGAGTTGCATGGAGGTGTTTCAATTTTTAACCCAGAGACCCACAATATTGTTCTAGGAATGTAAAGATAAATAATTACTGAAAATCTTGAGATGCTGAAAAGAGGAATTGCCATCTACAGTGATGTTATGATAATTTATTTTGCATTTTTCAGTGCTGAGAAAAGTCCATACATTTTCATATTTGGGACAGTTAGGGTTTTGCTAGAGTGCTCTTACCATACCATATTGCCAACAGAATGTAATTATACTGGAGGCTCTTAATTGTCATGGGTAGTTAGAAAATGTTTGTAATTCATTGAGTTCTTGAAGTCCTCAGAGAATGCAGAATAAATGCAAGGCTTTTAGTCCTTTTGCACTGCATAAAGGTGGTAGCTGAAAAATGTCACTAGTGTCTGGTTTTTGTTAGAATTTATGTACAAATTTTGAGTTGTAAGTTTATAGTAAGAGCCATAACATTTTCCTGCAAATCTAGAATCCTAAGTGAGAGGAAGAGATGAGTGGGGAGTACATTCAACTGCTTTTTAAGAAATACCCACAGGAGCCTCAAATATATAATCAGTATTTTAATTGCATAACGAGGATTTTTCTGACTATTGTACAAGTATTGCTGGAAAGCAAAATATGTGCTTTTGGCAGTTGAAAATATTTAGGATTTCTGTGTTGTCATAAATCACTGTTTATTCAAGACAGGCTGAGCAATTGCTTGATGACCATTAAGTAAATCACTCACAATTATAAGAATCTTGGAAGCATAAAACTCCATATCCTTAATTTTCAGATAATATGTCTATGGCCTCACAATAGATTTTGCCACATACCATACCCAGAGGCTGCCAAATTCTTCCTTTTTTCCTGGTTTTATGTGCTTTTCATTTTCTAAAATATTATTCCTTAAATTATCACATGAACTTGGCGATGTTTGATTTTGCCCAAATATTTGCAATATTGCAATTAGAGTCTAGAATTCCTTATTTCTTCCTTTTTCATAGCTTCACCTCATCAAAGAGCAGGCAGTTTATCTTTTGTGGTCTAGCCACAGTTTTCACATAGAGGGCTCCAGTCTGATATACAGATTTTATAACATGGTCTGAGTACAGTCTTCATTTGTGTTAGCTTCTTTTAAAAGCATGGAAAGAAAAATAACTGACAAAACTTACCATTCTGTGTCTGGGGAGAAAGATAGTTAAGAATAAAACCCAACCAGACCTTATTTCCATAGGAATTAATATTTTTTTAAATATTGATGTACAATGAGCATGTGCAATTTCAGTATCTCATATCAATGATCTTTTTCTTTCTTGCATTTTTCTTTCCCATTCAGTTGGGAAAAGGCCAGATGCGGAGAAAGCTTAGGTTTCCAAAAATTATTATGTTATTAAGTTTGTTTTAAGAGGCAGAGCTAGCCATCTGTCCTCCTTCCAAAACAGGAAAAAGAGAAGAAAATGCAAGAGTGACATTTCTGAGATGTGCCTATAACTTTTGCAGTGTGGCATCATGTTTCCATTTAAAGGGATTATGGCATACTTCATATGGTGTATCACAAAATTGTTAGAACAAGAGAAGACCAAAATTCATCCAATTTCTTAAGTAATAGGAAATCTCTTTTTGGAGGAGAGAAGTTCTGCCAAGCACTTTTTTTTTTTTTTTTTAATTGCATGGAATACAAAATGATGATTTTCAAGATAGACTTCTGAGTAGTGTCTCTTTTCTGCAGCCACAGCTTGGAAAAGGCCATGTTTACACCAAAGCGTTTCTTCTGAAAATCATCAGTTACAAGAATGCACAATATATAAAAATGTTCACCATCAGACATACTTAGTTGTTCTTCTACTATATCTTAGTTATTTTATGTAGTCAGCTGCTAGTCATTTGGGAATAGTAACAGCAGCAATTAGCTGCAATTTCTTAGATAACTGTACACTAGCTAGGAAAATATGTTAATTGCTGTTTAGAGATTTCTAACTCTGTATCAGGAGCTATGTTCCCCTTTGTTTTTTCTATTAAAGGCAATAAACTCTCTGATTAAATATTAATCTAATATATTATTGAGTAATCACTTTAAATAAATATTTATTACTTAGTGAATATAAGATTAAAAATTTACTCAATTTGGAGGAATAGGATAGTAACTTGATTAATTAAGAAAAATTGGCCCTGCATGCCAGAGGTTAATGGAGTGATTCTCATTTGTACAATGTCCCCTTGTGGTACATGAGTCTTGCATTTTTCCACATTTCCCAGATGTGTGTCTCTCAGGGTGGAGCTACTTTTCAAGCTTTTTCTGATGTTCAAATTGATCTAACAAACCTTGTCTCTACCAAGACAATCTGTGCCCTTGTTCCCCTGAGCCACCTCACCCCAAAATCATGGATAGATCAGGGAGCTGCTGCAACTGGAAACATGGCCCAGAGCATGGACCCTAGCTTATTTTGAACCAGGATGATCATCCTGGTGTTTAAATACATCTACAGTATAATAACCATGCATTTGTAAATAGCGTTTTACAAATGGGGAATCACGGTTTTGTAAATCCTGCTCTCAAACAAATCTTTGTGCTACCAAACTTGGACATGCCCTGCAATGGGTTTTTTTAATTCTCTCTGATTCTGGAAATTTTAATTGCTTGACAAATAGAATGAAGCAGGGCATCCCTGAAAAATACATAAGGCTCCTTCTATCTTAGGGGAATATTTCTGAGTGAACCAATTTAAATTAAGTGATCTGAGGGGAAGACTGATCTGGGAGGAAGGGCAGAGGAAGGTGGAGGAGAGGTTCAGCACTTTCATGACTCTTTATTATGCTTTGGCCATTTTGAGGCTGTGTTGTGCCAAATTGGAAACAGAGAGCCACTACAACATTCTGCATGACAAAGTGACCCTGTTTTAGGCATATGATATGAAAAACCCCTGGTAACCATTAATAAAAATGTCCTTTCAGATAAACAAGACAGCTGCAGCTGTAAAAGACAAGCAAAATGAAAATTAGCAAGAGCTAGTAATATACCTATTTTCAAACCAATAGAGAAATGTGTAGTATTGGAATACTGCAGGGTTACCTTGTTGCTGCTGCAACAGCTGATTATTTACTTTCCCTATGTTAAATGAGCTAAAAACCTGCTGTTGCCTCAGCCAACAACAGGTCTCACTTTCAGTGATTTACCTGAGAGTACAGAAGGTTGGGCATTTTTCCTGTGCTAAAGAATACACTACTCACATAGAGATTACTGCTTTGAGCAACATCTGTGCTCTTGGTTTGCACTGCTTCCAGCAGAAGGTACTTCTGGATATGGTGAGTGTCAGACATCAAATATCTCAGTGTCTGTGGATCCCACAGGGCAATGATGCACCAGGATCTGTGCATTCATCCATCCTCCCTTCACAGCTTTGTCACCAGACCATGGGTGTGTAGCTTTTGGCTTGTTAAGCTCACCAGTAAAGCAGAAAATAGCCTTTTTCTGCCTTTTGCTTTCCCCAAAATGGATGAAGTAAAATATAGCAAAAAAAGTAAACCCACTTTTTTTCAAATGTGTTTTCAAAGATTCAAGAGCTAAGTTTACCCTTTATGGGTTTGTACAACTTGCAAAATTATCAGAGAGAATGTATGAAAAGGAATTCATTGGTAATTTTTTCTTGGTTGAATTTGCACTAATTTGAGCCCTTTCTTTAGACAGCAGTTAGCTTTGCTGTGCTTTGCTATTCGTGGAAAGAGAGTTTGAAATTTCCAGTTCAGAATCTAGTTAAGAAGGTTACAAATATAGTTTCAAAGCAATTAACCTTCACTGACTCTTCATGTCTCTTACAGCATGAATGTAAGAGCAATATTTCCAGAATGACATTTTTAAAAGGGATTTTAATTAAGGATCAACTGTGGAACCTTTCCTTCCAAAAATACACTCATTATCTTCATTGGGATTTTCCTTCTGAGTAAGGACAACTCACACAAATAAGACTTACAGGATCAAGTTAATGATTATACCTGTTGTGGAACAAATCACTGTCTTTATCTACCTATACATTAATTTCACAGGTAATAAAATTCTTAATATATTAATCCTTACCTAGTTTTTATCTTACAAATGAGGCAACAAAGTGATCAAAACCTCCAGGGAAATGCCTCATAAATAAAGCCTAAACACTTACTGAGCCTGAAAACAAGCTGTATTGCTCTTATGAATATTCAAATCCTTGTGCATATTGAAAATCTAACAAGGGCAGCAGAAACAGAACAGCTGAAGAAATTCTTCCACCTAAAAGCAACAAGGCTTAAAAAACTCACTAGAAAGCCTCTGCTTTATACAGTTTATGGCTTAGTAATGTCTGATAAATGTTTATGTGTACCTAGTTTGAAAATGTCTTCAGCTCTGGCCCCTGTGAACTGATATTTGAAGTGTGAGATTCTTCACAGACTGAGCAAATCTTTCTCCTCTGAATTCTTCATTGGATGCTGTAGAATATGGAATAGCCTTGATGGTTATTCTGTGAATATGGATTTACCACCCACATTCAGAAATAAGACAAACAAAAGCAAAAAAATTTGGGGGGGAGAAATGTCTACAAAGCATGGGAGGAAGGGGAGGTGGTTGAAAAGGGTAAATCCTACACTGAGCTGACTGATTCTCACCTGACAAGAACAATTCCTGTGATTTTTGAGGTAAAATGAAACCTTCCTGGCATTGTCCTAATGCACGTCAACATCTAGCTGGGATGTAGTAACATCTGAGTATTTGACCCAAGCAAATTAAAAAGCCCCTATGATTTTTGTGTTCAAAAATAAGTGAGGATTATTTTCTTAATCTTTACTGCGTGCAATTCTATCCCAAAATAATGCTATTGTTAGGGATGGTCCATGACATTCAGAGGACTCATTTTGGCACTCCTTTTTCACCTTTGCTGAACTCTAGCATCTCTTCTTCATCCATGTCTTCATGAATAACTTTGGAAAACACTGAAGGGCATATTTTTGGCCCACTCTGATCATGGTGAGCTGTTCCTCACCTCTCCCCCTCCTGCCCTCAGATGCCTTTTACAGGCACAAGACTGGGCAGGGCAGAACCTCTGCAGCTCATATTCTCACGCGTGTTTTAGGATTGCTTCTGCTAGTTCTGGAGCAGAGAGAGTTCTTCATGCAGTTATTATACTGAGGTGTTTATAGCTGCTTCACAGACACATCTGGGTATTTCTTCTTGGCCATGTGAGATTAAAAAATATAATAACACAATTGCTAAGTTTGCAAATGAATGCAAATGACTGAAGTGTTTCTTTAAACAATTAATTCTTTCTTTGTTTTTAGAGTTTGCATAATCTTTGATTTTTGCCTTTCTGCATTCATGACTCATGGAAATAGAAATGCTTAAATACAAATAAAACTGTTAAACAAGTTCTCCAGAAAAGATGTTGAAATGGCTACCTCTAGTTGCAGTATGAGATAGTTGTGATAACAGATGGGCAAAATAACCTTGTATTACAAGGAAAATAGATTAAGGTGTTATCTGGTTCCATGTTGCAAGTTTCCCAGATAAGGTGATTCAATTCTTGGGTGAATCCTACAAGAACTCATATCTAAGTCAGAATGAAAATTACTGTGCTGTTTTGATATATGTGAAGTTATCTTCACAGTTCTTTAACATTCGGTGCTGTCTGGGAGGTGAGATCTTGGAAAGTCAGTCAGTAAAAGAAATCTAAATAAAGAACAAAATCTCTAATAGTTTATTTCTGATTTACTACTGCCTTTTAATTTGTTTCTGCTGCTATTAAAACAGCCTAATACAGAGTTCCAACTTCAGCTGGAAAGAATACGGTTCTATTTGCTTCAGAGTTTGGGTTTTTTTAATATAATTTCCATCAGCATTAAGACTTTCATGATGACAGTATTTCCTTTTTCTCAAAATGCTTTTAAAACTTCTTATTTTGCATACTGATTACTTTCAACTAAACTTGATTCAGGTGTAGCTGCAAAGATACATCTTTATATCTACATATCTTTCTGTACCTGGAAGATAAGCTCAGTCTTACACATTTTTTGAGTAATAGCAGCTTGAAATGGGATAGTGGCCCAAAACTGTTCCTAAACAGAAAAGGCAGTGGCCAGTGAACAATTGGGTTTGGTACCAGCCCACTAGTAAGTCAGCTTGAACATGGTGATCAGCCAATGTGCATAAATCAAAATACTTTTGGTAGGTACTGTAGGGCATGCATAGGACTTTGGGAATAGTAAGGATATGGGAGGAAGCCAGAAGAACTGAGTACAGCAGTGAGTAGATTGTAGACACAGAAACAGCCTGTGAGTATCTGGGGTGGAGTGACAAAGCAGACATGAGGTAGCAACCTCAAAAAACAGATTTCACTAATTCTGGTGCTCTCAGAGCAACTTGTCTTACATACTTTTATTTCAGGATTTTTTTTTTTTTTCTGCTGTCTGCCTTTGAAGCAGAACATAAGGAACTTACATATTGTATTGCATTGAAAATTCAGCTGAGAATTTTGATAATAAAGAGGGAGCATATGAAGTTCTCAAAGTCCAGAATTTGGACTCGCTGTTTTTCAAAATTACTGTGGAGGTGCAAAGCCATATATTATTTCCCATGGGTGAAGATTCATTCTGAAAAAAGAAATTTTCATTTGAGATGAGGAAAACAATATTGTCTCCTATCCACAGGGTTTGTTGGGGTTTTTTAAATTTTTCTGTACTCACGACAATTCTGTCTAACCTATTAAACACTGAACCTGCATTCATGCTTAACTAGATGAGTGGCTTCTGAAAGCTAATTTTCTAATGTATTTTAGCTTCCAGGATGAAATATAGGAGTATATGATACTTTCAATTTCTAACTTAGTATTCAAGTAATGGTTTTCAGTAAGAGTGGTTTTCCAAACAGATGTTTCCATCTGACTCTTAAAGGTAAAGCATAACAAAAAAGCCTGGAATAGAAATCAAGTGTGAATTGCTACTGCTGCACTTACAAAGACATGTTTTTGCAAATTTTTGTGGAAGAATTTTGTAGTTTGCAGTTTATCTAAAAGTGATGTTTATCATAATGAATACTTAAATATCTTTTATCTTTCTCCAGACTTCTCCATGTAATTCTTTGTTAGAGAAGGACAAATGTTACTGACAGCATCTCACCTGGCTAATCATCTCTTAATCAAATGTCTTTAATCCTTGTTGCACTTGCTTACATACTGTAGATTTTTAGAGTTCTACAGAAAGTAATGGGACTAAATATTTGCCTTAAACATGCTACTATATATTTCTGAGATGTCCTTGGTTTTTATTTTCATGTAGCTTCATAATACACAACAAAGATACTTTCTTCAATAATGCTACCAGAAGTAGAATTGTACACCACATCTTACAAAGAGTGAAATATGAAGAAGGGAAAAACAAAATTGGTAAGTACTGAGAAATGGGCTTTTAAATGTGTGTTTAAAAAAAGAGAGGAGATGTCTGCCTGGGCTCAAACCAGACTCTTTTGGTTCCTTTTTAATCACCTCAGTTTTGCCTGTTTACATCTAACCCACTGCTGTTGCAGGGACTTTGCCTAGGAGATGTGATCATTCCCCTGTAATATCAGACAGCTTTCACAGGCACATGGCACCACACGGGATTTATCACCCCTGTATGGAACAGGCTGATTTAAACATGAAATATGAACAGATTATTATCAGTGGAGAAGCAGAGAGACTCATGCAGGAAAACTTATACTCATTCATAAAAATGTGGTTGGAAGGATGGTGAGATTTGTGCTGCTCTCCATCTCAGCCTCCAGGGCTTCTCCCTGGCTACATATCCATCCCTAAGGGAGATGGAAGACACTGAATCTCTGTTGTTGCTGTAAGTCAAAAGGAGTTCACCATTGATATCCTCAGTGCAAAGAATGCTATGCATAACTGTGGATTCACCTTCAATTAGTGAGTGGAGTGGACATTTGGAGTGGCACTTCCACAGGTCCAGGAGAGCAGGCAGTGGCAGAAGAGGGACAGAATATGAAGCAGTGGCCACCTTCTGCCAAGTGATACAGAGCATACTGCTTGAGTACCACATAGACACAAATGGAGAGACAATCTCCGTAAAACTCTACAGTCTGTTTCATTTCCCTGCTGCTTAAACCTCACCTTTCCTGAAGAGGAAAAGAAATATCCCAGAACTTTACTTTTTTCTTGCTTTCTCAGCTGGTGGGATGAGGGCAGCAACAGCTCTAAGCAGAGCATCTCTCTCATATGTCAGCTTGTGCTGTGCCTATAGTGAACACAGCCTTGCATTGATCACTGGGCAGATCAAAGCTCAGCTCAGCTGTAAAGGTTTTACTTTTCTGCCAGAGACACTGGAAGTAAGCATATTCTGCCAGGCAGATACTGAAAGTGCTATTCATGTTGAATTAATTCTTCTCATTGTTGTGTTCTTGCTGCTGTCTGTCCCCTGTGTATTAGGAAAGGAATACAGACTCTCTGCCTCTTGGTCAATAGGCTTCAAATACCTTCAGGATTTTATTTTGCATTGCCTGGTACCATTTCAATCCAATTTTGGTGACTTTCCAAGTGAAAAGCATCAACATCTCAGCAAACCTTTCTCAAGGCTTTTATTAAAGAGGGACAAGGCCTGAATGAGTGGGGTGTATTATTACTTTTTTGTGCCACATAGGAATGCTTTTGGTTCAGGTTCCTGTTTATTTTCTGGTCTTACACCGCTCCAGCTGTCTGTGCAGCAGCTTTTATAAGACATAAATTGAACATATTTTAGAAAATTGTTATTGTGTGGAAATTAAGAGTTTCAGTTGCTTTTATGTCCTGCAGTTCAAAATTGTCAAGATCTTCCCTGAAGCTTTTAGCTGCCAAGATATGCAGCCTTTCATCTAAACAACTTTGTTAAACCATATTTTATAAGGTCAGACTTTAAACCTGGTGTGAGATCTGCAATTTCACCGAAGTTACACTAAAGATGGATTTGGCAAATGAATCTTTAAACCTCTAGCATAATTAATAATAGGTTCTGATTAATATTTGAACGGGTCTTTCTTTGTATTATATCTTACTTATCAAAATCTATAAAAGATTAATTTTTCTACATGTATCTTGTACTGTCAACAGGCTTCAATCTTCAATTAACCAGTTTATTATGAAAATGTGTTTTGCTTTTTACTTAGCAATTCTTCTGCTTCTATTGGTACATAATTGAATACTTTTGATTCTTAGGTCTGAATCGATTGCTCAGTAATGGCTCCTATGAAGCTGCATTTCCTCTTCATGAGGTACTTTTCTCAGTTCTTTTTTTTTCTTTTTGAACAGACATTTCCCACAAAAATTAATTCTTAATTGTATGATCATTTATCCTCAATACTATTAATGCCTGCCTCTGACATTCTTCCATTTAGCAATGCTTTTTTCTCTGGGGAAAAATTAGGGGGATTTTCTTGCAAAAAGAGATGAGTAAAGAGAGTTGTTCTGGATCTATTCTGTAAAAACTATTTGAGTGAATATATCAGTATGTTTTCAGAGAGGAAAAACCATCATACTCTGGGGTTTTTTCTTTTAGATCCTCCAAAGTTTTTCTTTGCATTAATAGCCTTTCACTTGAATATAATTTATTATAAATTTCTTAGGAAGAATAATCTCAAATCTTAGTGACAACAGTTGATTTTTTAAATGTCATATTTTGCTTTTGGAGCACAAGTATGGAGTTTGTATAGACTGTATTATACATACTGCTAGTAAGAGAGATTGCTTAAATATTCTTTTTTGCTGCTGTTACTCATTAATGTCCAGATTTGTATTTTAGGGAAGTTACAGAAGTAAGAATTCAATAAAAACGCATGGGGCAGAAAACCACAGACACCTGCTCTATGAATGCTGGGCTTCCTGGGGAGTGTGGTATAAATACCAGCCACTGGATCTCATAAGGTAAGGCTTACCTGCTTTTACTATGTCACATTGCATACACTTTGAGCACAGCTTGTTTCAATTCTGACAAAACCAGGAAAAGCTCCTCTGTACCACTGCCCTTTAACTCAGACCAGCTACATCACCACTGCCAATTTTTTTATTCATCTTGGAAGTAGTCTGCAAAGAAAAAAAACACTGAGAAAGCTGAGATGTGATTCCAAGTTCTTACAGTCCCTTTAAATAATGTTTTCAAATAGCCTTGAATGCACTAATAGAGGATTACGTATTTCTTACGCATAGAGAGACAGCCAGAGCCTTTACTGATCATGTTGGCAGAACTGTTATTGGGCCATTAATGGGCCTTTTCTACTTGAAGAGAGGAATATGGAGCTACAAGAGCCCATTAATAAAATCTTCATGATGTATCAGGAGCACTGAAGATACATTGGCCATCAGGAAGGGTCACCCACAACATGAGATTGGTCCAGCATATTAATTTCCTCTTTCATAAGTCCTGTAACTAATAGAAAACGTTGCTCTTATTTATTATCAAAACTTTTTCTAGATGAAAGATTTGTAGAGGGTGGCCTTGGAGCCAGACAGTGTTACTGATAAAGGCCATATAAAACCTATCCATTTCATAAAACAGAATGAGTTTCATTTCCATACATAAAAAATTCGCCAAGAAATACAATTAAAAGTTTTACTGAGTCATGTAATTTTTTAACGCTTTACAAAATAAGTTATTGAATCTTATCATTTAATCCCAAAAGCTTTTTATTTCTTTTTTAACACATTGGATAGAAATATGGAATTTTTTTTTTCAAATTACACAATAGAAATCGCTGATTTATGGAGGAGCCAACAGTTATACTGAAGGGGTTTTTTACTTTCAATTTCCCAGCATACAATAATATATTAATGTCACAGTATAAACAACTTATCTCTATAGAGGTTTTTAATTATTTGTCCCTAGCAGTCAAGGCTACTGTTCTTCCTCACTTCTTGTTTGTGAAAGTGCTGTAGAGGAAATATCTGGTGTTTGATTTAATTTGGTGATCCAGCATCTGAAGGGGTTTTTTAGGTTTGAGAATAGATGGCAACAGAATAAGCAATGTTAAGGGTATGATTATTCTGGACCTTAATTGCACCCTTCTTGGGTAGCCTGGGTTTAAAGTTCAAGATTTTTTAAGAAGCTTTATTTTTTTCCTCAGACAGATTTTGCAAAATCTATTTAAAAAAAGGCCAATTGAAATGGACCCCCTAGCTGAGGTCATGAGTGTCCTGCGGTTATTGAGAGCAGGTATTTACCCAGAGAGGAGAGGGCCAGGCGGAGTTGTGAGATTCCCTGAGTCACATCAAACTCAGCAGGGTCCAAAGCTGCAGCCCAGCCCTGCCATTTGCTGCCTGGAACACATCCACAGCTGTGACGAATTATTTGAAGGAGGGGTGACAAAAAAGAGAAGGGGATGCCTCTTTCTTCTCACTTCACAGATGCTGGATTACTCACATTTCCTCAGTGCCTGCCGAATTTTCAGAGGATTTGAAGATTTGGGAGGAGCTAAGGAAATGTGAGTAATCCAGCATCTGTGAATGAATCTCTCATGTCTACTGCCACTCTCAGCAGTTCGCATGTTTATTGAGCTGGAGACCTTTCCTTGAAGAATTGACAACACCAGCAAGACCTTCTTGATCATTTCACTTAGGAGAGTCTCAGCAGACACACTTTAAAAAGAAGCCTTTTTCAATGCCAGTTCTGCAGCAGGAAAAGCTTGTTTCCCCCCCATAATAACAGTTATGTGGGGTTGTGCTTGAAGGGTGTGGTGTTGTCATCTGTGCCACAAAAGGAGTGGCTGGATGTTGATTCTTCCACAGACATCTGGCCAGAACTTATGCTGCTAGTTGACATTATGTTTCAGAAAGGCTAAGATGTAAATCAGATGTAGATAGTACAATTATTCATTAATAGACACGATATTTCTACCTTAAAGTCAAGTTACCACAACGGTGAGTGAAAATGTTCATACTTCTGTGCTATATTTTTCCCTTAGCTGTTAAAATGAGGTTTCCATCTCCTGTGCTGCCAATTTGGCAACTCCCAGATTCCATTTAATCTCATCAGCTGGCTGTTATGGAGATACTAGTCACTAAAAATAAATGAGAAAAAGCCATTTGAGGGAAATTGCACGATTCTGCTTCCACTCTGCTTTGAAACATGTGGCACTATGAAGGCACAGACTTGGCATAATTTACAAAGCAATTCTTATTATCAACAGACATGGTACCATGACTTTAATTATACTTCTCTTGGAATTTAGTGTCCAGAGATACTTTGCAAGGATAATTTATGACCTTTAGAATTGATTATAATTGGAAAGAAACAGAACTTATTATATTTATATGCTCTGGGACAATGTAAATCAATGGAAACAGTTGCAGTGATTCCCCGGGAATTTGGGTCACCTCCTTCACACTTCTGTGCAGAGATAGTGCACAAATTGCTCCTGCTGCTACTTGTGCATGTAACTCACAGGACAAAAGCAGAGGGAGAAAATTGTGTTTTTTAAGCTATTGTAAAGCTATCTAAATGAACCTGGAAGCAAAAACTGATGCTTGAGTAACTTGCTCAGGAGTTGCATCATAAACTTAAAAGTGGGTTTCCAGCAGCTATTTTCAAATTGAGTGGATATGCAAGTTTAAATTGTCTGCAGAGTCTCTGAAACACAAACATACCATCTTGCCTTACTCTTTAAAACCAATCTTGCAAACAATCCCCTAACATCGCAGCCCACTGTGCACAAGGCATCAGACACAGGACAATACATGAGACAATACTCTGCTCCTCTGCTGATGAGTTCAGCAAGTTTTTGTGTGCCTGATGTATTCTCTGACACATAAAGGTTTGGTTATGTTTGGGAGAAGGAGAAGTGATAATGAATATGTAGCAAAAAGGAACATTCTGGACACTTTGCTGCTAGTTTTTGAGCAATATATTTTATAAATTAAGATCAATTCAGACTACTATCCTCAAATCAATGGAAGATGATGGACCTTACTTGCACTACACTTTCCATTGCAGTAGAATCATTAAATTAGTTTTCCAGGAACTGAGGTAAGAAAATAAATAATCAAATGGAAATAAAGTCTACTGGAGAATAAATGCTGGTTAATTAATTTCTCAGAAATAATTTGAGCTCAAATAATTTTTGCTATTATACCAGTTTCGGGGATAAAGCTGATTTCATTGCAATTATTTGGGCAGTACAATCACACAGCCAAAAGGCAAAGCAGACCATCAATTTCCCAAATACAGAGAACTAGCTTTTTAAAAGTAACTCGGTGTTTCCTTTATGAGGTATCCACTTATATAACTGTAAACTGGTTATTGAATTTTTAAATTCATGTTCAAAGTTCATCCCTGAGGCAGATCCCTCAGTGTGGATTTTGAAGCCTAGTTGAAGGCTTTTTCTTCTCTTTAATCTACTCTTCAGATACAGTAGAATTTTTTTTTCTACTAATGAGCAAGATTAAGTAGATTATTCTCATTAGCAGGTAACTTTGCTGTGTTGTGTTTTAAAACAGACGGTACTTTGGTGAGAAAATTGGGCTGTACTTTGCCTGGTTGGGCTGGTACACAGGGATGCTCTTCCCAGCTGCCTTCATTGGATTGTTTGTCTTTTTGTATGGAGTCACCACTCTGAACCACTGCCAAGTCAGGTAATGTGGGAACTTTTACAAAGAAATTGCAGCTGTGGGTTATTATGAATAATTTAAGAGCTCTTCCCACGAGTTGTTAATTATTTCATTTTGAACTGTTGAATGAACAGTTGAGAAAAGACTGCTTAGTTCTCATAAGGTACCCAGTATCAAACTTCCCGTGTTTTATGCTCCTGAATTGGGATGAAAGGAAATGCCCAATTCCAATTGCCAATGGTGCTGGAAACTCAGAATGAAGTAGGGAAAAATAGAGCCCTTCATTACTCTTTAACAGGCCAGCACAAGAGTGGGGAGTTTTCACTCTCTATAATGCTTTTCCCAAAGATCCATCACAGAGAGGCATTCCTCAGAGCAAGAAATCCCCAGACCTTCTGCTGAGTGCTGCATCTCTAAATTTTTGTGCACTTAAGTCACAAGAATAAGTCAAACTGATCTTAGTCTGCAGTTATGCTCCTCCTTGTCCTACCAATGTCACTCTGACTCCAGGAGAAGCTGGAAATGGTAAAGAGATTTAGTCTGTCCCTGGAGAACTGTACTCTGCCATTATGACTGTAAATTCTGTAGTCTTAGTCAACAGATATTAATTATACACATGCAGTTATGAACATCTTGGCTTTGGTTACAGACCAGTTTTGTTCAATAAGTAACTGAATATTAGCAAAATCTATCAATCCATTTTAAGACAGCTTGTTGTGCAGATTGTTGCAGTAATCAAGCTATTAAGTTTTCTCTTTTCTATTTTTCCAGTAAAGAAGTCTGCCAAGCTACAGATATCATAATGTGTCCTATATGTGATAAATACTGCCCC
Source organism: Entomyzon cyanotis (assembly GCA_024500445.1). Classification (NCBI taxonomy): domain Eukaryota; kingdom Metazoa; phylum Chordata; class Aves; order Passeriformes; family Meliphagidae; genus Entomyzon; species Entomyzon cyanotis. Next base: position 12,196,404 of record JAKEPQ010001018.1, on the reverse strand, counting down.
TTCATGAGGCTGTCAGACAGCTGCATTTATGCCAAGGTATGTTTTAGACTGTGCAAATAGAAATGCTTTCCTGGTAAAAGCATGAATTTTGCCTTTTGCATGTGTCTTTAGTGAGCTTGGGGAGATAAAATCTTGAAAGGACAGATCAAGTCCAGCCAACATTAATATTGTCTTTCACCAATACTGAGTTTGGGTTGTAAAACCTTTGAATGTGATTTGCACTCAGAGATTCTGCAGTCTCACAGGTCATGTCCTAGAGGTTTGTGTTGTGGTGTCCTTGACATCAGACTTTATCTTCTCATCCATCCTCTGTATGTGGCTCCATAGAATTAATGCTTTGGGTCTGAAGTGATGCTCACACCTGGCATTGGCAGGGCTCAGTCCCAGGCCAGGCTGGTAAATAGTCCTGTCAGTTCAAAGATGAATTTCACATGTCAAGGGAGGGATCCTCAGGATTGTCAGGCCAGCTACACTCACGACCACATCAATTTTAGTAGGTGAAAATAGAAAACAAAGTCTTATTTTCACAAATTGATCGCACTTAATATCTCTCTCAGGTAACCCACCTTTTTGACAATGGAGCTACAGTCTTTTTTGCTGTTTTCATGGCAGTGTGGGGTAAGTATTCATTTTGATATTAAGTAATTACACCACCTTTTTCATAAAGAATGTGATGCAACATAGGCCTTTTTATTTTCCAGCACACTTTTTTTCAGACACTAAGAAAAATAATATAGGCTTGAGGCTTTTCTGTTTCTGCAAAAGGAAAATGGAATTGGTTGAATTGGGTTTTTATTTGACAAAAATTTTAATTGAAACAAAAACATGAATGCAGTTATGTAGTGTGTGTGTCGATTGATTATATATATATGTGTTTGTATATATTTATAATTCTGTGAGGATTTTTTACTGCTCAGGGCTTCTCTTAGCTTAGGGCAGCTCAATTTAGTGTCAGTATTAAAATGAAGTAATGTATTGTTTCCCCACCTTGCAGAAAGGCAGTAAAACTTAACTACATGTAAGCTGTTTACAGTTTAAGCAAAACTCAGATGGAATAAATAAAAGATTTCATTGAATGGGAAATTGATCCGAGTGTGGTCTAACTGTTGCCATGGAGGCTGAATTTTGCCCATAGAAATGTTCTATTTTCAGCTCAACAATTTTTCCTACTATGTCATATAGGCAGAATTGAAGGCAAGAGGAATCAGTAATTTCTGGCAGCACAAAAATTATTTCAAACAATCCCTAAACATGCCCAGGCTGTTAGCTGCTACCAAGCCATTCTGAGAGAAGGTTAACAACTGTAGAAAATGGCTCAATGAGGTGACTCAAAACCAGCATCCATCTCACAGCTCCAGGGCCTTCAGCTAACTGGATTAAGTCATTGTTTTCCTGTTCTTACTCACACATCTACAGCTGCTTTGGAAAGGTGTTCAAGTAATCCTTATAATCTCAGTTTTAAACTGCAAACCTCTTTACTGAACCACAGGTAATATCCAGGAGGCAATGTGACAGCCACCAGAACAACATAGATTAGCCTACCAGTTTATCTCACTTCCTTCCTCCAAAACTCCAGTTTTGTCTTAGTTAACTAATAAAATTAGGTCATAGACCAATCAAGCCTATTTATGCCATTCCATGTAATACTGACAATATTAAAATATCACACATCACATTTAGGAAAAATCCACAAATTGTAGAGATTTTATGTGTCTGTTTGATAGTTCACCTTTAGAGTTACACAGAGCTAAGATTCACCAAGAATTTCTAAGCCTTAAAGATCTCCTTTAGATGCTCATTCAGCTTTTCCAAACTCTTCCTCCTTGTGTTCATTGAAGTTGAGAATTTCCAAGGCAGGGACATCTCTAGGAAAACTAATGGTTTAACACCACTGAACATTTATGTCAGTGCTCCTAACTGCTGGCAAGCATGTCTTCAAAGTGCAGATTTTTGCACCAAAATAATCTTGCTTTTTTTCCTCTTTAACAATACCAGTACTTTCAGAAAACAATCCTATGGCTCCACCCAAGCTGTACTTTCTTACAGAAGACTTTGCAAAGAAAAAAGTGCGATTGTGGAGGTGTTTTTCCATTAAGGTAGGGCTAAAGCAGCATTCAAATAAGGGAAGTCACACTTTCCAGGGATTTTCTGGTTCTGTATTTAGGAGTTGGCTTACTGCCTGAGTTAAATGGGTTTTCCGTCTGCAGTAGGCCTATTGGCAGCTGCAGGCATTGCCATCATGGCAGTAAATCATAGAGGAAGAGAAGAAACAATGATATCAGCTTGATTGTGGAAATGTTTTTTCTGTCAGCATGGAAAAACTGGCAAGAACGTGAAATATTGGCTGTGAAAAGTTCAGCCCTCCAGATGATCCAGTTTGACAGACACTAACATATAAAATAATTATGGCAGTGCTTTCATTAAAAGAGAATAAAACCAAAAAAAAAGGTACATTGAACTGTGTAACCTCTTTAGCCAGAGTTTACACACAGTCTTGTTATTATCTAAAGTATTGTCTTCCCTGTCTTTAGATCCATTAGTAAGCTCCCATCTTGAGAGAGAAACCTCAGCCATTTGTTTGGGGGTTCCAGACCACATGTGGTTTGATTGGTCTTCCCATGAAAAGGTGATCTGTGTGGTGCTTTCCTCCTTTTACTCTAAAGACATATTTAATTGATGAATTAAGTGATTTGCTCACATTTTAAGTATAACTAAAATGCATCTCCAAATGATGAGCAAGCTGCTGCAGCCAGGCTGGGAGATGAACAACCATGACAAACAAAAGCAGAGGCTGCTTGATGTGGGGAGAAGCAATGAGCCTGACTGTTGGACTCTGAAGCACAGGGACCTATATTTTATAATGCTTCATTGAGACATAAGTGAGACCCATCAAAGTAGGATTGGAATTGTCAAGTGCACCAGGAGATATTGGAATAGAAATACACCTTTCTTCAAAAAATGTGTTGACCCTCCACCTCAATTCTTTAATTTCTGCCCAGCGTAAGCTAAGAAGTAAAAATAATATAAAGTAAATAAAGATGCAATAGGGAAAAAAGTATGATACTTACTGAAGTATACCTGACAGCCATATGACCTAAGGCAACTTTCATTTTTAACTGATGCATCAAAGGAAAAAAAGTAGTTTCCCTTCAGTGCACTTAAGGAATTCATTAGTAGTTTGTATGAGTTTTCCAGTATTGAAGCTTCTGTTGAAAGGAAATACCTTTTGAAACAGATTGAAGCTATAAATCTCTGTGGTTTATAGGAAAAAGTAAGTCCCTGTAATCACTAACTTTTTAAAAAAAATTTTACTAGTGAACAGATTGTCACTGATGCTCACAGAGATGTAATCATCTCAGTAGCTGGAAAATAATATTTTCTTTTAAGAATTGCTAGTCTTGATGACATTTTCCAGATGTTCAAAGCTTTCAAAAACAGCGAAGCAATTGCATATTTTCTGTTTCTGTGCTAGGGGGAAACACCTACACTTTGTCCTTTATGTATGCCTTGAGAAATACTGGGTTTGATGATAAAGTACCTCCCGTAGCTAAGAAAAACTCCTCTCTTTTTACTGCCTAAATTAGATTCTTACCAAAGACAGAAAATGAAAGATGTTAATTCAAAATAAATGTTGACATTTAAAGTGAAGGAAAGAGTATTTCTCATTTAAAAAATTGAGGTAAATTTGATACTTAATTGACTCCCAGCATGTTTCAGTAAAGCCAGATGGAATTGTAGATTTTGCTTTGCCAGTTGAGGTACTGGGGAAACCTATTGCAAAGATGTTACTGTCAAGATGTTTCCTGAAGCTCTATAGCAAAATTTTGTAATTGTTCCATAGGCAAGTCCAGCAGTTTATCATTTCTGAAGCATTGCTGGAGACAGGGTAGCCTGGTGGTAGTTTTTCTGTCCGTGCACATCTTTGGGGGACTAAGGGATGCACGGGAAGTCCTTTTTGAAATTTCTTCCTGTGCAGTATGTTTCCTTTGATGAAAGAAGTAGCTGTAGAATACTTGCTGACAGGCAAAATTGGGAGGGGAAAAAGAGGCCTGGCATGAAGTCTTTGAAACTTTTTTCAAGCAATAAGAAATGCCAACATAAAACAATTTTTCTGTTTGTATCTGTTAGTCTAATAAGATATATTACTTTCCTACAAATCTTGCCTCTAGCATAAAATGTTCACATTGATCTGCTCTCTGAGGAGATAGAGTTTAAGGATGTTCTTCAGCAATACTCCTGATATATAGAATATATTCTGGGAGTCAGGATGGATATATTAAATGGTGCTCTGAAATACAAGAGAGAGAGGATTTCTGAGAGAAGGTCAGGATAAAGCTGTTTGCTACAAGAGGCCATTTGCATTACGAGATAAGATCACAACTTGTTACAAAAGCATCTGAGGAAATTATGTTAAGACAGCTGTTTGTACAAGTGGATATTGAGGACTCAGCTGCAAGGTTGAGCTCTGAAGGAGAACAAACATAGTATAGAAAAAGCTAGTAAAAGACCTGGGAGCTAAGGCCAATGAGAAATACAAAATTTTGAGCAGGATTTTTTGAGAATACTCAGCATCTGGTTCAAGCACAGAAATGGGAAAATACAACTATGTCCTATTGAATGTCAAAGTCAGAAAAGATTGCTGAAGTTTGTATAGGGTATTAGTAGTTAAAATTACAATTAGAAAAGCAGAGAAATTTGAAACGGCAGTACTTTTTTAGAAGACCTCAGTAGCACAGAGAATCAATCAAAGATGGTTATTTATAGCACATTTTAAAATATCTAGCAAGGAAAAACAGCATACTGACCTGAATAGAGGGAGAGAAGGGTAACACAGTGAAAACTAAAACAGCACTGTACAGAACATCATATTTGCTGCTTAAATCAGAAAATTACTTTCTAAAGAAGCTTCAGGAACTTCACATACTTACTCTGACAGGTACTAAACATGCTAAACATAATATGTATAAACTCCTCACTCCAGGTGTGTGAAAAATAACAAAGAAAAGAAGTACTGTTCAGCAAAGATATATCTCAGAGGTTCTTGCCTGGGACTCATATGCCTACTGGAGTTCTGCTACCAGCAGTTTTTGGAATGGAAATAAAGGGGTAGTAATCAATCAGGCTTCTTTCTCCCAGGTCTCCAAAAAGTGCAGGACTACTTGTTTAGCCTATACAAAATAATTCAGTATGAGCTGATGGGAGAGAAGCAGCTCTACCAGAAAAAAATCAAGGAATTAACTACGTGGTGGTTCAGCAGCAGTGGAGCCTCATTAGCACTTACTAGTTTTGCTGATCACAACCAATCATACTGCAATTATTGCAAACATTTATAGAAACATTAGGCTCATGACTCTCTATTAGACTAAAATCAAAGTGGTTGTTACATGGTGTAATGAAATTCCAGCTTTCATAAAAATAATTACATGATATATGAAAATGCCTTCAAACCAAATATCTGATTCCTTACACATGCTTTTGATACCTTACCTTGTCTGCTTGTAGTGCTCATTTCCTAAGCATACTTTAGCTGCACTGGCTAGTACAATAAAACATAATTCTTACTGAAGAATTCCTACTGTCTAAAAATTAACTTTTGCCAAACTGATGCCATTACTTAGCATCATGTCACATTTTTATCAATATGCTGCAGTAGGGCAAACAGGCTGTTAAGGAGGTGCTTTTATGACTGGATGTGGAACATATTGCCAGACTATTGTGACACCATTACAGCTGATACTGTGCTAGTTAGCTCATGAACAAAGGGGTTTATGTTCTCTGTGGTTATCAATCTGCTGCTTTTCAGTGAGCAATAAAGGAAAGAGCCAAATTTCACAGTGGGAGAGGAAGCCTGTCCATTGATTTGTGCTAGCTTTAAGTAGCTTCTACATTCTTTAGACAAAATAAATTTTAAAAACCTCTGTAACTATGAATAGGCTCAGTATTAATCTTCAGATCATGAGCATATTATGTTATTACTGTTTTCTTGATTGTTCTTTCCATCACAAAATGGAAGCACAGTTATCATGTCAAAGGGGGGTTTCCTCAAATCCTTTATATTTGACTGGTCTGTCAGGGCTCCAGGAAAGCCAAGACCTTTGTGTTTGATCACTCTGTCAATGTCCTGTGACATTCAGCTAGCATAGAATATAGACCTTACCCAATAGATATTCCTTTTGGGGAGGAGACAAGTTCAGCCCATCCATTGATCCCAGAAGTTACGATGGAGTCTTCTCTAACTTTTCCCCATTCTTAATTTTATACTATTTGTTTACATTTAGGTGGAGTTTGAGTGACTCCAGTGATACATACCTTTGTTACTGATAGGTGTAAAATTCTTCTCTCTCAAAGATATAGTCAATAAAATATGGAGTGCTAGCCCAGGGAGGAGTGGTTGTACCTTGAAGGAAGGTGTTAATATTACAGTTATGTTTTAATGAACCAGGTTCATCCAAGGAGAATGATTTCACCACAGTTGCTGGCTCAGCAGCAAGATATCTCCTATCTGCCCTGGCTGACAGGTGCTGTGTGGTTTATCAGCTGCAAAGTGCCATCAAGTTCCCCTCCCTGCAAGGATTACATCAGAGCCTGACCTCTGTGTCTCTGCTCTGCTCCACCTTCCATTCCATCCCCCTTAGCATGTGCTCAGGGCTACAGATCGGGTGAATGGGGAGTCACAGTGGAATAGGTTTGGCATTCCAGCCACATTCCATCCAGGGAGCAGCAACTGTATTTTACCCTATAGTTCCCATACTGTTCTAATTTCTGTTAGAATGTCAATATAACCTGACATCTTTCTCTAATTTTACTCCCAGTCAGCTTCCCATAGCAGTCATGTGCAGGCCTGTTACTCTAGCTTGAACTCTATCAATAAGGGCTGTACTTACACAATGTTTAATTATCAGATGTAAATGCCACACCACATGTAAGAACTCATGTAACATAATGGGTTTGGATTAAAATGGAGTAAGCCAGGAGTTGCCACTTCCCCAGTAGTACTCTACAGATTTGCAAATGCACTGGACTGTGCTTCCTCTGGCTTCTGGTTTCTGTGTAATGTAAATGGTGTTCAAAGAAAGTTACTTCTTTACCTACAATGGCCCCAAGAAACCTTTAGCTTCATCAGAAATCTGCTTTATCGAGTAGTGATGAGTCACAGGAACAATTTTATTCTTTGAGAGCCCTCCCTTGCTTGGTTAGAAATTAAACATTCTCATTTAGCACTAAATGAAATCTCTAAAGCCTCAATCATACTTGAAGAAAGCAAGCTAATCCTTAGAAAGCAATGCTTTTTTGAAAGCAGTTCTGATCATCAGCATGATTTGCTGTTCAAAGGAACCTATTTATGCAAAGAAATGAAAATAATGTAACAGCTTCATTCAACAGTTCTGTGATAGTCATTATCATTTTCTTGACTTAAAAACAATTTTGTATCTTTTTTCTACTTGCTGTAGCTACTGTTTTTCTGGAGTTTTGGAAAAGAAGGCGAGCAGTAATTGCTTATGACTGGGACTTGATAGACTGGGAAGAAGAAGAGGTTTGTATAAAAACATGCACTCCTTAATCTTTAATACTGAATGAATTGATTGAAAATGTATGGTTTTACTTTGCATTTATTTTCAGTTCTTTCTTCAAACCATTATAAACTGAGAAATAAGCATTTTTCTCCTCAGATGTTTCCTCTAGAAGAAATTTTCTCCAGGCCAAGCTGTTCTCTTTTTTCACACTTCTGTAAATCTAAATTAACTTGGGAGATTTCAGGGGTGAAATGAACTGTGGGAGAAATGCATTTTTATTTTGGAAGCTGGAAATTCTTGACAGCCCAGAGTACCATGGATTTTGGCAAATGAGCTTTTATCTATTCTTTTAGTTGGTCACTAAGAGTATTGATGGAGAGAAAGCCTTCTAAGGCTTGTGCCAGCTTCTGAACAGTCTGGTGCTGGTTATCTAAGTGGTGTGGAGAGAGAGAGAGAGAAAGGAATTAATTCATTCTATGTTGGTAGAGGAAATTCCCTTAGGGAAGAAACTCAACTGCAGAAAATAGCCTTAACCTTTTCCTCTGGTGGTCACTGGAAAGAAACAACTTGCTCTTGGTACTAAGAAATGAGGTCTAAATGGAACTAGAAGGTTTTCTTGTGCAGGACAAAAGCAAGATTCACTGAGTGTTGCAGAAAAAGTGCTCCTCGAATGGGATTTGGACAGATAAGTGTCTACAAATCTGCTCTCCTTACTCTGTAGAAGCTCTTGGAGAGCTTGTCCTGAAGCTCTTGGAGAGATGGTAGGAGGCTGCTGTAGTGGTCTCAATGCTGTTGAACTTCTACATTGCTGCTTTGGTGGAAGATTTTCTTCTTTATCAATCTTGCCAGCTGAGAAACAGACTTCTGAGTTATGGGATTTTTGTCTTTCTGAGGCAAAGTATTTTGATGAGGCCATGAAATGGTGCCATTGCTCATTTGCTGGTAGGATTTTCTTTTAAATACTTGATTACTAAGAAAATAACCCAAAAACCCAACATGAAATAACTTACACAACTGGAATGGATTTCTTTATAACAGCAGGAACATTGTTATCTGTGCACACATGCAGTCAGTTCTTGGTGATACCTCAGGACTATCATCATAGATATAGGAAATACTCTAATACTGATTAAATTCTTGAGATCAGCAACCTGCTCTTACCAATGCTGGCAAGTCACAGAGGGACTGAGATAGTCCTGCCTGAGGTTCAAACAGTGGTCAGGATTGACCTGAAGGGATCATGTCTTCTCATGGCTATTTGCAAATAAAAAAAGCCACTGCTGCTGCTGCTGACAGCTAAGGCAAAAGGCAGCTGTACCAGACTGCAATTTTCAAGTGACAGTTGTAGCTCCCTCTGTGTCCCTGGAATGAGAAGGAGCCTTTAAATTACAAAGTACCAAAGTAAGTACAGTATGAGACCCTCTTTATGTTTTCCCCAGGAAGCCTGGTCTTGCAGATGTTTATAGTTTGAGATGTTACTTATCTTCATCTTTCACCATTTAACCTACCTGGATTTGGGATTATGCTGATTTATAAAACCATCCACCTGAATCTTTTATGATCAGTTCATTTACAAAATTTACAAATATTGAATTTCCTGGTAAGGTTGTGCTTAAGTGACATTTAGCCCTTTTTTTTTTCCTTTTTTTGTTTGTTTTATTTTGTTTTGCTCTGGCGTTTTTGGTTTGTTTTTTTTTTTCATTTTTTCTTACCTTTTTATGTAATACTACTGAGTAGTTTCTGACTGCTATGGTAAGGCTTGCATAGATGTGAGCACAACAGCTTCAGGACCACTTCCCATTCCGTTTCCCGGTCCTCTTTATGCACAAGCCCAAATTCCACTTACAGCCTTGATGCTACTGCAGAAAGTGCATGTCTTCCCACAAAGCCTGGAGGAAAGCATTCCCATGATTCACTCCTGCTATCTAAGCTTTTCTGGAAGAGCATTACCATGCCCATGCAACTAAGACTTTGGCTGGAATAAACACTGAGAAGACAGAAGAGAGTAGAGTTGCTAGATTTTTCCTTCACCAAACAAAACGCCTCAAAGAGCTTCTGGTAATTGAAACTGCCCTCATAGAAATATGATGTGTTTATTTTATGATGCCTATCACATAACATTATTTTGCCATCACTCTCATCTGCAAGCAGGATGACCTGCAAACCACAGGCTTTGCATGGACACTTACTTCTGGAAAATCTATAATTGTACCAGTGAACAAGATTCAAGTTTTCAATCTACAAATCCTTTTTCTACATCTGGGCTATAGAAGAAAATATGCTTGGACTAGGAAGGGTGGGACTCTTTAAATAATTTGCCTGTAGAAGGAATAGAAAACTCTTAGGAAATAAAGGAGATATTTCACAAAGAAATTTTGAGGAGCTCTCCTAGAGCAGCAATATCTGGTCTAAGGCAATGCACATTGATCCATATTTGATACTCCAGAAATCAGTATGGTTTCTCTTATGGAAAGGTTTTAATTATCAATGTATGAGAATTGGGAAGGAAAGAGAATTGTCTGCTTTATGTAGGTTGAAAAAGACTCATCCTGTGGAGTTTGATTGTGAAGTCGTACTTCACTGAGAAGTCAGAGAATTTTGTCTCCATAAGGTGAAAATTTTTCTCGTAAAAGTGCTACTTTCTGATAAAATCACTGCTAGTTAAATTTCCTCTCTGCTTTCCATTCAGTTATCACTAGACAAAATCAGCTGATTTCTGTTATTAGTTTTTTCAAAGAAATCAATTAAAGAGTTCTAATTACCATTTTAAATCTCAAGCTTGTGATAATGAAGATTGTTATTTTTATTAACATTATGCATGTCACCTTTGCTTGCTTTAATTTTCATTGTCAAATTGAAAAACAAGGCTTTTCTACAGAGCAAAATTTATTAATTCCTACCAACAATACACTGAAAAAACCCCATTTATAAGGCTTCCTATCACTTCCTATCACCTTCCTGTTCCACATGAAGAGACAAATAAATGAAACAATGAAGATGATGGAAAGGAGAATTGCATTTATTCAGATATGCAACCTTCTGAATTCCTCACCACTTTAGATTCTCACCCAAGAAAGGCATACAGCAACCCCTGCAGTGCCCAGGCCCTTCAGTCTGGGGACATGAACTGAATGTCCTCTGGCTCTTTCAACCCTAATGGATTTCAACCCTACTGTCAACCACATCTGGATTTCCTTTTCTTGTAAATCAGGTGCAAGGTGGGATGTTGCTGTTGAGCCGCTAGCTGAGGAATGACCCAGGTTCTCAGACAAGGAAAGAGAGAAGGTGTCTTTATTATTTTGATTTCCATATATATAGAGTTTACAGAGGTCACCCAGATTGGTCAGCCCGAGACCTCCCCCTAGGCCTAATTGGCCAAGCCCGAACTGACCTAATCTGGAGACGTTGTTTGCAAAACATCCAAACTTTATCTTTGTTTATGAAATGTAGCAAAATGTTCTCACGGGAAAGGCCTGTGCTAGCCACAGTGGGAGACATGGAGAACAGCTGAATCTTGGGTGGGCACAGCACAAGAAACCAACTGCACACAGTCCTGACACTCCCAGATGAAATATGGCTTCTGTTGCTATTTGTAGAATATTTTTTCTTTCTCTTCAGTGTCACCTTCTTTGTGTCATTAACCTCAGCCAGACACAGTACTGTTTACTTGCCCAAGCATTGCTGAGTATCATTAAACAGGTACAAAGGTTCATGCTGGAGTTTCAATTTTTTTTTTTTTTGAGAATATCTGTAAAAATAGCATTTGCATTATTTGAATCAACTGGAGATTGCAGGGTATGTGGATATGATAAGGACTTCCCTACAGTGCAGATTGTAAAAGATAATCAAACCTTGGCTCAGAGAGAGGTGCAGAGAAGTAAAGGTTTCCTGTCTGTGACAAGCCAGCTTGCAGAGCCCTTGCACAATCTAGAGTGCAATTTCCAAGCACCCTGCTTCAGTGCTATCACACTCTGTCCTTTTTCATGCTCCTGGGCACACAGGAATACCACTTACATTGTTCCTTTTGCCAGATTATGGTCTGCTCAGCCAGATTATGGCAGGAGAAGCCTGAGGAACACAGAATAAGAGCAAAGTGTTTCCCTGCCTCCACAGAAACATGCATAGCCTTTGTGTACAGCCAACGTAGGGCTGGTTCCCTCAAGCATGTAATTAGTTACAGAGGCATTGCAGCTAGGCATATATGCCTCTTAATTCGTTTTTATAACATGTTACCAGGTTGCTGTGTGAATTTGGAAATTAACTGTGTTGAGAAAGCATCTTCAAAACTTGGAAGAAGGAAAATAATACACGACTTCTTTTTTTTTTTCTCCCCTCTTTGGGGGAATTTCATTAAAAAGATATAAGCTTTTAGGATATCTCATTTTTATTCACATTCTAAAGACTTGTGTGAGCAGTTAACATTCACCTATTTCAATGCAGTCATTTAAAGTCTGAACATTTATAACTTTAGTCAGTCAGAGTTCAATTACATGCAGAGCTCTCTCTTCTGACAATGCTGTAAACAGAATTAACCAAATGTCTCCCCAGGTAATCCCCAGATTTCATTTCACAAGAGGGTTTTTAATGGCAGGATTTGGCATTTCTGCTGCTGAAAGTTGTTCCTGTCAATAATATTGTCCAAGTTAAGAATTGAGCAGCATCAGATGGCATGGATCCTTCTTCAAATGCTGAGAAGCTTTTGCTGGCAATGGAAATGTAACCAAATACCTAACAAAAAGCAATTAGGTTTGGAAAAGGAAGGTTTGGTTGTTGGGAGTTTTTTGCTTTGTTGTAAAATTCCAGTATTAATAGGATAATATCAGACTGAAAAAATCTGTGGTGTCAACCTTAAAATGATTTGTCTTGCAGCCACATAGTTTTGAAAGAGCATTATTTAGAGGAATAGCTAATTGGGGATTTTACTAAATACTTTCAGTACTTACTTTTATGGGTACAGTGATTTATTCCAGTTCTCATGAAGGAGACCTGATTTCCCAGCTCAGCTTTTATAGCAGCTGTGCCAGCTGCTGAATTCAAAGCTGTAATTCCCCAAAACAGCGATCTGATAAAATATCTGAAGTTTCCTACAAAGTTTTTCCTATCTGTGCTCTATGTGAACATAATCTGTCTGCCCTTTAGGAGGAAATACGTCCACAGTTTGAAGCCAAATACTCCAAGAAAGAGCGAATGAACCCCATATCCGGGAAGCCAGAGCCTTATCAAGCCTTTGCAGATAAATGCAGCAGACTCATCGTTTCTGCATCTGGAATATTTTTTATGGTTTGAGAACTTTTATTTATTTACCAGTTGAAAAAGAACAAAATACCATTATCTCTGCTTGTAGAGTAGGTAAACATTGGATATGACTGCTTGAAAGTGAAATAAGCTCTAGCATGTTTTCTAAAGGTTGAAAATCTACATAGCAAACCGCTTGAGTTTTTGTCAAGTCCTACACTGGTTCACTCTTCACTAAGTCTCACAGAGAGCTGAGTCCTTCCTTCAAGGCTACACCTGTAACACTGTATGTAGTGACAAATGCCAGAATTTAACACTAATATATTTAGGCACCAACTGCAGCTGACTGAATTAGCTCACTGGTAGCCTTCCCTGTGTAGATAGTGCAGAGTGATGGAGAAAGTTGCCATAGAAGGAGCAGTGGTTCTTTGTAAACTTCACAGAGAACCTAAATAAGATGCCTAGAGTGCTTAATGATGTTAATATGACCTAGTTGTTCAGTGTATTGAGGAGATAAGTAAAGAGGGTTCATAATCCTAGTGCAGCTGGAAAAACCAATGTTCCTTGACTAAAATGATGCATTTATTGCCTTTTACAAAGTGCAAAACTTAAAGCAGCAGCAAAATGTCTCCTAATGGAGAGCTGCATGCATTTCTGCTGAAACACCCCCATCCTCTAATTTCAGTGAAGCAGTTCTGGGCTGTTATTCACATGACAACAGCGTGATAGTGCTGGAATCAACAGACTGTCACAGAGTTTCCTAGGGCTTTTCCAGGAGACAAGAAAATGATAGATGTGTAGAGCCTCAGGAGCTGTGGAGAGCCAGGCAGGTGAGCTGACCCAGCAACAGGGCAGAGGCAGTAAGGAGCTGATGGCTTCAAAATTGTCCAAAGCAGTGTTGGTCAAGAAAGGCATGAGCCTTAGTGAGATGAGCTGTGCTCTGGTGCATCAGGTGACAGACACCGTGACCCAGCCCTTGAGGACACGTGCTCAGGACTGCAGTCTCTGCTCAGAATTGATACTACAACTCTGACCTTTTGAGTATTTTCTGTGTGTCTTTTTTTTTTCCTTGAAGGGAGGCAACATTTTACCCTACTCAAACCCAGTCATTAATCTTAGCCTAGTGACAGATCTTACTCAAAGTGCCAGAGAGTAGCCTTGCTCTAAATTGCATGCACAAATTATTGTCCTCATAACAGCCCTTGAAACAGGACCAAAATTATTTTCACTGAAGATGTTTTTATTGTTGGCATAGCATGGCCTTCCAGAAAGTTAGGAAAAAATTCTACATTTCTGACCATTTAGAGAAGAATTTTTTTTTTAAATTACAGCTATAAAAGCACAGGAGATACACACTTATCCAACTTCACATTAGAGCATTTCTCAAAATTTCTCAGCATTGTCTCTCACAGGGCAGTTACTAATACAGCTTTAATCAGGTAAGTGGTTCCCTGTTAAGGAAAAGGGAATTGGTCCTTCTTTCCCTCAACACTATGCAGGGAATCCAGAGACAATCCTTCACATTCACACACTCTTTTCCTTTACTTCTCCATTGGGATTTTGTCAATCACTTTTGTGATGAATGTGAAATTATGAAATCAGCTTGATTAGCATTCAGTGTTTCCCAAGAAATTTTGTCTATTCGATTAACTTAGATATACTTCAATTTTCATTGGTTTAAGTTGCCTATGTACAACCTTGAAACACACCTCTTTTGCCAATAATTATCTGCCTTCTACTGAAGAAACTCCTTCTCTAATAAGGCTGATGGGTCCTGTGTCAAAGTGCCTTTGAGAGGAATCACTCATGCTAATTCCCAACTATTTGGCCTTTGGGTGGCTTGCCAAACTGTGACATAAATTGGTCATGATGGAACACAGTTGTCATTTAGAGCTCAGTCATTGCATGAGGAACTTTAAGTGACTAAGCAGCCTGGCTCAGCTGTGGCTTTCTCACTGTAATTGTCACGTTTGCTGAAAGTTTCATCAAAGAAGGAATCAATTGAACTTGTTACCTTCTTTGATAGATACTTTCCAGACCTGTAGGAGGAAACAGCTAGCTAGGCTAGCTTGGCAGGGTTGTTGTTGAGGCAGTGCTTACAAATGAAAACATTTGTGTGAAGTGTGAAGTCCATCAAAGCACAAAATCCATCCCAAATATGATGCTATCAAGCTGGGACATCAGCTTGAGATGAGCATTTGTACATCATGTGCAGATAAGGAAAATTTCTAATTCTCAGAGCTGGAAACACTATTTCCCACATTAATGCTAAAGAAGAAGAAGATTTTCAAGAAAATTTTTAAAACTAAAAATTATTTTAATATTTTTTCAAAGATATTTTTCATTATGAGAAATAAAAAGAACTTGACAAGAAGAAAAATCATCATGTTGGAACATTTCCCTGGAATCAAAGACTTTTTTAAAGTCTTTAATTTAATTTAATTTTCAGAGTTTCAGGAAGAAATTAACGTGTTCCACTGGAAGTTTTCAGGTTCTTCTCTCTGATTTTTTTCTTCCTTTAGATCTGTGTGGTGATTGCTGCTGTTTTTGGCATTGTTATTTACCGTGTTGTGACTGTCAGCACTTTTGCTGCCTTTAAGTGGGCTTTAATCAGGAATAACTCTCAGGTTGCAACTACAGGGACTGCAGTGTGCATCAACTTTTGCATCATCATGCTACTGAATGTGGTGAGTAAAATTGACATATCTGAAGTTTTACCTGAGCCACCAGAGCAATAGATACCTCAGTCACCACACAACCAAATGCTTTCACTTCCTTTTTCATCAGGAGAGGAGTGTCTTGCTAAGCCAGACATGGAATTATTGACAATGGGCATCATTCACTATTTATATCAAGTGTGATTCCAACCCCAAAATATTATGTAAAGCATGTTTGAATATCCTGAAAATATTTTAGGGAGACATGATCATACTCCTGCTTTATCCTCTGCCACTACTTTTCCTTTTATACTTCTTCCTTTGGCATAGGCAAGACTGGATTGGTGACTAAGACAGTATATCTAGAACTGTTGTCTTTCCTATGTTTTCCCTTAGGTGGGACTACAGGCTGAGAAAGGACAGAGGGAAGAGGAGGAAGCTATTTTTTTTGTCTGAATTTGTACTGAGGGCTCTCTTCTTTTGTTATTTTTATTTTATTGGATTTTGTCCCCAGCTTTTGGGGGTTTTCTTTACTCCACCTTGGGCAAACAATAAGCATAAAAGAAATAAAAAGAAAACTGTATATAACTGTGCCTGTGCAACATCCATTTTCAAGCTCTCAGTATAAGTCATTGTATATGCAGTGAAGCAGCAACAAAGAAATGCTGCACAAACAAAATTATTTCATTCTCAAAGAGTTTTGCAGCTCAGAGGGTTTTTAAAAATAATGGAAGATTGCTTGAAGGTGCCTTTTGAAAAACTTTATTTCCTAAAATAATCAAATAAATGGAGCACTGCAAAGATGGATTTCTTGAGCCTCATACTCATCACCATTCAATAAACACCACAGACTTAGATCTGGATATAGCTCATGGAAGGAAAAGATCCACAAAATATGAAACTGCAGGAGTTTTTCAAAGGAAAGGTTTAGGAACATAATCCCTTGCTTCCAATGATGGATTAATGTAGTTTACTGAAGGGCAACGGTGGGATTTCTTTTGGGAGAAAAAAGTCCCCAGAAGCAATTCAGGTAGTTGAATCCTCCATGAACTGTGACTCAAGAAAAGTGTCAAAGAGCAAGAATAGATACAGTAATAAAACCAGAATGGACCAAGATGTGTATAGCAGTGGAGAATTCACTGCTAGAAGCCTTGAAAATCAGCAGTGATTCTGATACAAGCTGACAGCCTCTCAAAGCATCAGGGGAAAGGTCTAGACCACAAGTAAATTCCAGACCAGATGTTCAGAGCACTAGGTACTTATTCTGACCCATCCATCACGACTAAACAAAATGACCTTCGAGCATAATGTCTCCCAGATAATCCTGCAGCCTGACCTGAAAACAATCACTAGCTTTACCTAGGTTCCTGTTAATTCCAGTAATGGAATTACTTATTTTGCCCATGGGAAATAAGAACAGAGAACAGAATATGATCCCAAACAAAGCCCCTTGGGGGTAGTAGTGATAAACTACAGTAGCAGGTAATTAGATCCAAACATTGTTAACAGAATCTCTAACACAGTTGTACTGTTCCAAATGCAGTAGCAACAAATTGGAAGTTTTGATTCCCCTTTCTGCAGAGCAGTGTACATTTGTAAAAAAACCACTCTCCCTGCTGATATCAGGATATAAATAACCCAGGCATTTAGCAAATTTACAGTGGCCCTTAAGAGATCCTTTTAAACCCAGAAGAAACTACCTTTTTCATTCCTTGAAACAAAGCAATTTGCTCCAAAGGCAGTAGAAAGGTATTCTAAGCATGAAGTGGTTGTTAACATGGATGAGAGATTTCAGGGTGACTTCAGCTCTTAAGCAGGCAGTTTGATCTGTAAACACTACATAACTCACTTTAAGCAAGAGATTTTAAGGATAACTGCAAATAAAAAGAAACATTGCTGATATGCACTGTAGGAGTAAGTAAATACTTGAGCCTGAAATAAGAGAAGCTTTGTATCCCTGCAAACATCAGTGAGAGTTAAGAATATTTAGCAATTTGTGGGAACAGGCTCCAGATTCATTTAAAGCAAATGGAAATAATTGTATTAATTTACTCTAATGCTGATGTTGTTGGTGATGTACTTAATAGGTTCAAAACTCCTTTGCAAATGCTGATTGTAAAAACCCTTCAAGTTAGTTTTGTACTCTTTATGAAGTTTGGAGTCTTCTGGAGAATTTGAGAGCATGGTATCTGAAAGTGCTAAAAATGCCACTTAGGATTTAGAAAAACGGCACTGGCTCAGAGTAAGAAATGTGTCTGGTGGTGGGGATTACTAAAGATTTTCTCTGAAGTAACTCTGTCCCCCCTGTGTCTTTCCTTTCAGCACCAAAGTGCCAAACAAAACCAAAAAGCCCCAGATATCCAACATGTCCAACATACTATAGCATGCTCTCCTAGGGTGATCTTTTTCTTGTGAGATAAATGTTCCATAAGTAACTAAAACGAAAATCTCAGTTGTGCTATTGTTCTCCTTTGCATTTTTAGAAAAGTTCTCTCATCCTCTTTGACTGTGTATGTAAAATAGGAACAGTGAAAGCATTTCTTCTCCATATATTATGGATGAGCATTAGATATAAAAACATTACTTTTCCTTGTTTGATTACATCACTACTGTATTATTATGTAGTTTTGTCATTTTCAGAACATCACAGAAATCATCTGCATGTCAGATTTAACATGTTCTCTCCCTAGAGAGCAGTTCTAAATTTTTGAGCCAGCCATGTAACTAAGAGGCTTTTTCTTCTCTGTTACAGCTGTATGAAAAGGTTGCTCTTTTCCTGACAAATTTAGGTAAGTAATGTTAAATATAAAATTGAATAATATTGTACTGATTTGTTGGTCCAAACACCATGATATAATTCAAAATGTCTGTATAAATAGGAAGAATCCTAATTTGCGATCTATAGGAATTAATGGTTTTCTTAAGGTTACAATAAAAATTTATATAAACTAAAATACTGTGCCATTCAATCAGTGGTGACACTGACCATATAAGAATGGAAACAAACTGTATACCATAAATAAATGTAAAATTGTTAGCTTGGAGGAAAAGGCACGAGTTTTCAGACAAACTGAGCACTCCCAACCTCCAGGGTTTGCAAACACATGGAAAAGGGGAGTCACTTCTGGAAAACAAATTTATAACTTGAAACTAAGGTGCTGATTGGCTGTCAAACATTTGCCTATGAGAAGGACAGTAAGGAGGGAAAGTAACTAGGTGAATCATCAACTCTAAGGCACCTAAACTATATGATGGTCTAAATTTCACTAATCTTTTCTGCTCACTCACAAAAGCAGTCTTTATGCTACAGTAAGGAAACCTGCTTTCTAAGGAGATCATCTACTGTCACTGGGGTAGCAACAGGCTGTCATTCATATATCCATGGCTCAGGCAGAATCTGTGGAGATCCGGATATTTTTGGAAGATTGCAGGAACTGGTGGCAATTGGCAAGAGATCCTTAGTGTCAAGAAGCCTGAAATGAGACCCTGGCTGAAGGACTACTAAGCAAACCATATTATTGCATATAATTGAGGAGGTCCTGGAAACCTGTGTACATTGGTGATGTTCAGTAAATTATTTTGGACCAGATGGACAGATTTTGATGTCTGCTTAGAGGAAACAGCTGATTTTAGCTACTCTCAGGGCTTTTCTACATCTCGGAGGTCATCAGCGATGTGCTCAAAACACATCTGTGTAAAATATAATGTTATTCTTTTGTGTCTTGTTAAACTGAGTCCTCGTTTGTATGCTCTAGTTTTAAAATATTTTTGCTATCCTGTATCCATGGAGAAGCTATCTGCTAGCTACAGCTGAGAAATATGACTTCCGAGTTTGTGAATTGGGCAAGCTATGTCCTGACACTCTGGGGACAGTAAGATATGGTCTAGAGACCTTGAAGCTTGATTATTTTCTGTTGGGTTGTCATCAAGGTAGGTCTGCTTTTTGCAGAAAGCACTTGTGTGAAAATTCACTGGGTCAAGTTGTTTCGATCACGTCCAGACTGTTTTGTGATTTTTACTCTGATGGCCTAAGGAACTGATTTGGTCTGAATGATCTTTATCAGGTTAGTAAGCTCAAAGTGGTACTGGCAGCAAAACTACATTGAGGATATTGAGGATGTCCTTCTTCAGCCTTTACATGACCTTTTTCAGAACTCACATTCAAGCTCCTCCAGAGCATCACCATTGTCTCTGATGGGCATGGAAGCAAAGCTTCAGCTGCAGCAGCCTTGTTATAATCAAACTTGTCCTTCCTGCAGACTGGCATCTAGTGGAAGAGCAGCTCTCAGTGAAGAAAATCTAGTTTATTGTTGTTTCTTGGTTTTCTGTGATGAGTTCCCTGGGACAAGGAAGGGGAGTCATGCAGTCACACTCCACTGGTACCTGTGCGCAAATCCATGAAACAGAATTACAAGGAGGATTTTTCTTCAGTGTAGTGTGACATGTCTAACAAAAAGGCACTTAAATAGCTTGTGGTGGATTGGCAATGTCCTTATGGTAGGATACAGAAAAGGAAACAAGAAAAGAGCCTGAGCCTGTAAAAACTGCTTAAATACAGGAGGGATGTTTAATATACACATTACCTCAGCCACTTCCTTACAGTCTCCTGGGAACATACATCTACAGATATCAGAATAGATTTCCAAGTCTCTACAAGACCACTTGCTGAGTTCAGCTTTTGGATACAATTTCTTCTGCCTGTTTCTGTTTTCAAAACAGTAGGCTAATTTACAAATACATTGCCAGCTGTGATAGGTGTGTGCAGCCTTTGTGCCAAGGGAAGTTGACAATCTGAATTAACCTCTGAAACTCTGATAATTTTCTTCACAGAGCAGCCTCGCACCGAATCGGAGTGGGAGAACAGCTTCACTCTGAAAATGTTTCTTTTTCAGTTTGTCAATCTGAACAGCTCTACCTTTTATATAGCATTCTTCCTTGGAAGGTAGGATTGATGTCTCCACACTCACATGTGCCAAATGAAGTAGAGAGAAGAAATAAAATTGCTTGTAGTGAAACAAAATAGACCATATTGCCACACATCTCAAAATGCAAATTCCATACTAGCAAAGCAGAACAGATTGCAGTTTTATATTCCTTTCAAAAGCCCAGAAACAGGTGTAGTTTTCATTTCCTATCACCACATGCTCTCAATACTAACTTAACAATTTCAGTATTGGAAACAGATGCATCTCACAATACCATACATGCAGGTCATTTCACTCTGTCTTTATGTGTGTTATTTGTACAGATAGATGGGATGGGATGGGATGGGATAGGATGGATAGGATAGGATGGGATAGGATAGGATAGGATAGGATAGGATAGGATAGGATAGGATAGGATAGGATAGGATAGGATAGGATAGGATAGGATAGGATAGGATAGGATAGGATAGGATAGGATAGGATAGGATAGTTCAGTTGGAAGGGATGTGCTTCAATTACATGATCTGGACTGTTAAGAGTGAATTATGAGCTATCATTGGGGTGTGTTTTTCCCCATATATATCTATTATAGATATATATTATATATTTATTCTATATTTTACATATATGTATGCATATGTATATCTATCTATATATATATATTATTTGTATATTTCTTTTTGTCAGTCTCCTAAAAACAAAAGACCTTTTTCATAGAGAAGGTTTGAATAGAAGAATCCATTAGTAAGGATTATTTGCACAGGGGAATAATTTTGGGGGAAAACATGGAAGAACAGTTAGAAAGTTATGGGCTTTTATAAAAACTAAAATTTTAGCTGATTTCACAGGAAGGCAGACATCACAGAGCATTTTATAGTGTCAGAAAATGGACTGGCAGTCAAAAACCATTTTCCAAACTGACATGAGCAGTTTCAGTAAGAATTTCCCTCTGCTCTGCATATGAATATCCAACAGCAGAGTATTTGGTATTGAAATAAAACTGAAAGTAAAAATATCCTCAGTCCTTCATGGGGATTATTCCAGGAATACCCGTAAAACATTTTACAGCATAACATCTTTTATAGTTATACCAGTCACATTAAGATAACACCAGATTAAAATAAGAGTGTGAGCTTTCTTTTCCTACTGTGAACAGACTGCTTACACAACATAGTTGATATATATTCCTGTGTTAAAGATTTACAGGACACCCTGGTGCCTACTTGAGGCTGATAAACCGGTGGAGGCTGGAAGAGGTGAGTGTTCAATAACTGCACACTGATTTATCTGCTGCCCACGGATGCTGTGAATGCAAGCAGAGGCAGATACATAACTCTGCCTAGGCATTTTTGAGTGTGTTATTGGCTTTTCAGTTGCTAACTCCCCACTATTGACACTACCATCTGCTACAAAAGCATCTACATATTGATATATATATATATATATTTCCTTTTCAATGCTAGCAGTTTTAGTGTTTGCATTACATACAAGTAGTGGTATCAGATGGTTTAAAGATTACTCACATATTTACACTGGAAATATTTTATCCTTGGAATGAATTAAAGTAGGATACGAATCTGACAACTTTTAGCTTCTGAGAAATCTGTTCTTCTCAGCTTTTCTAGCCTTGCAGACCAGAGAGCTAAAATAATAAAGTAACGAATTAAAAATCCAGACACATAAAATGTATGTGAAGTTTGACCAAACCAACTAAAAAAACTTCCCAAATATCCTACTGGCATGTTCCATGTCTATAAAACCAAATGAATACAGAGAGCAATGAGAGTTTGGCTTTGCAAGTTACTCAAGGAACAATCCCTTTTTACTTCTTTTTTTTTTTTTTAACTAATGCATTCAGAATTCAAAGCCCATTTGACAGTTATGGGAGGTGAACAGCAGCAGTTTCTGGACCAGTCATTTAATTTCCAGTGCTGCTATGTGCCCACTCAAATCCCATGGTTTCTTTCCTGCTTCACAGATGAATAATTGAAACAACTTTGCAGATAAATGAAAAATGGTAAGTGAAAAATGCCTGTCAACATGAATTTTCAAACACTTCTGGATACATAAATATTTTGGTTAATAGCGGCCATTCAAGGAAAGAATACTTGATAAATGGGCAGACGGAATTTCACTTAACACCCCTCCAAAATCTGGCTGGGGCTGAGCTGACCTAAAAACTTGCTGCTGTCAAAGGAAGACAGTTCTGCTCTTCCTTTGAGTCCTCTCCCTGAGGTTTGTTCCTTCCTCTTCCTCACTTGTCCAACCCTATGAGGAGCCTATTCAGTTCCTTGTATCAGCAGTAAACTTCCTTTTTCTGGCTGAATTGGTTTTCTGATGATTTAGTGGGCTGATTCATCTCTCAGAGGGATCAGAGAACAGGGAAAGAACCTCATGTCTCTGCAGGAGCAGAGATGGGAAGAAAAGAGAACAAGCTGGGGGGAAAGTGCAACAATGAGGTGTTACAGGTTGGGATCTCATTTTATTACAGGTTGTAACTAGTTTCTCTCCCTAAAAGTTAAAGAGAAATAATCCAGTCCTACAACAGTGATTTGTTTTACTTATCTGTAATACCCAAGATTTAAAAACACAGCTTGAACTACACAGTTTGGATCTGCAAAGCCAATTGTACAAAGTGCTGTTTGAGGGCTGAAAGCTTTTGGTCTCATTCTGTTTTTTCCAATACTAGATAAAATATTATCTAAATCTGTACTGGCTGAACATCTCTCCCAAAAGCAGCACCACAACTTCAAGGTCTGGAGCCACTGCTAAAGCAAGCAAGCACTCAGCAAGAAACACTAAGAATTGTTCCTCAGCAGTCAGAGGTTTTCAGTTCTTCAGGAAGAGAATAGATTTGCATGGTCTACTCAGTTATAGATGTCAAACAGTACTCAATTAACACTTCTAGCTCTATCCTCTAAGCATAAACTGTTTGCCTGTGCAGCCAGGAAGGATTTTCTCTTCATTCCTTGACTTGATGCACAGTCACCCTCCCCAAAAACTGCTGAAATCAATGGAGAAACTTGGTGGCCTTTGCCTCTGCCCTACCCTCAGTTGCACAGCACATTAGAAGCATTAATGTGAAAACTGCATTGGTTTCAGCTGATTCTGACCTCTGCAGAGAATTAGGTTTTAGGCTTAAAAGGCTGACAGCATGATAGAGATACATTTCTTTAAAAAATAAGGAGAATGCATTTAATTTCCTTTTAGCAAATGATCCAATATCCATGTATAGCCTTTAAGAACTGCTTTAAAATTCAGTATAATTTCTGCTTAACATTTAGTTTTTTTCTTTTTTCCTGTAGTGCCACCCTAGTGGATGCCTTATTGATCTCTGTATGCAAATGGGTATTATAATGGTGTTAAAGCAGACATGGAATAATTTTATGGAATTGGGATATCCGTAAGTAAATATAATACCTATGTTTCTGTAGGTCGCAGAATACTAAGTTTATGCTTTCCTTATGGTCAGTTAATAAAAGCAAGATACAGTAGTCATTACAGTAGAAATCATCCCCTCCAGGAACTCCAGATATATAGATGGTCTGGGGCTTTTTCCCACATTGGACATGGTTTGCAAAAGTGAAAGTGTAACACAAATATTAACAAGTAAGTAATGTATGGGAAGAACTTGATTTTGTTAAATTGTATTTCATGTTCTAAAACGCCTTAAAAATAACTGTGTGACCACTGTACTACTTATGTGAAAAATATTATGTGTATCATTTCTTAGCTATGCCAGTAAGTTCTAAATTGGATTCCTTGTTGAGTGATAAAAGACACCTGAAAGAGCAGGTACGAGCTGGAGAAAATGCACTGGTGGCATATAGACTCTGAGAGATAGAAAAATGTACTGACTGGTCTGTAGACAAGTTCCCTAGTAATCTCCAGGGTATTATGGAGCTGTGCCCTAGTTAGAAGGTTGGCAGTTATTAATTTCCTATTGGTTCATTTCTTATTGATTAGTATTTAACGAGCAGGTTTAATATGATTAATATAGGTTTAATAAGATTTGTGTAGCTGGTGCTAGAGACAGTGTGGCTGGTCATCAAGGGAAATTAGCAAGTGTGAAAATCTCAGAGAGAGCTGACATTGTCAGAAAGTTTGCCCTTGCAAAGTTCAGAGGAATTTGCTATTTCTCCATCTTTCCTGGGCCTTGCCAGTATTTTGCAACTGTTAGGGCAAAATGGGATGGGCAGGAGGGAAGAGTAGCAGCTGTATTGATCCTTTTCTTTCCACTCCCTACCTCTTTTGTCAGAACTCTCTGCTTTCCATTAATACAGATCTTGAAACCTAATAAAGAGCAGAGAAGATAAATAGAAGAAAGTGACTAACAGAGATAGGAGGAAATTGTTTAAGAACAAATGATTTAATAGAAATAAACTGCTTCAGTTGAAGTGAATCTTCCCTTTAGAGTCACAAGGAAAATCACAACATAAAAGACACAGTCACAACATTGTGAAATGCCTTTGCTTATTCTGATGAATTGTATTTGCTCTCCAGACCCTTCAGTCCACCTTCTAGCCCTGAAATGCTGCAAGCAGGAGCATTTCCTTTTTGTGTGAAAAACACCTTTCTGCTAAGAGCATGATGGCAGCCAACACAATGTGGATGGCCAGAGGACTTGGAGGCAGCCCTGCAATCTGTAAATAATTCCGTTGAACTGCACTCAATTGCACCTACGCTTCTTTAAGGAAAAGGAAAAGCTGTAACCTTTCTGATAAATTATGTAAATGGAAAAATAATCTCTAACCCATAAGAAAACAAGCAGGTGTCCAAACCCTTATCCAAATCCAATGTCTATTTGCCTACCATTCACAGACCAGGCCAGGGCACTGCCAAGGCAAGAAGTGAAGCATTGTCAGGAAAAGGACTGAATTATTTGGGTGATCTATCATGTTCTATCTTACTGAGACAAAGTAGTCACAGCTTCAGAGAAAATCTCTGTTATTGTGGTTTGGGGATTTTTTGCTCTCTAACTCTTAACTAGTGTCCTTTGTTGGCCAAACCAGTGCAGCTCCTTGAAAAGGTGTTTATTTCAGATGTGAGCATTCCTTTCTCTTTTAGCTCAGTGCCTCTCCCAGTGGTCTTACACATGCATTTCTTTGGGAACAGTATCCGATGGACATCCATCCCCTGATGCCCAGTACAGCTCCCATGTCTACCTGAGATGGAGGTAGCTCCTATGTCAGCCATCCATCTCTCAGCCACAATGTGCTGTCAGGAGCTCAGACACTTCTTTCTGCCTCTTGCTGCTCTGTTTGGCTGCAGGCACCACTCAGGGTTGCCCAGACTGTTACCCTGCACAGTGTGGAGCAGAGCCATGCAGAGATGCCAGGTCACACATGGGAAAGGATCAAGCAGCACTAGCACTCTTTATTTACTGAGCTCAGCTCTCTCCACACAGCATTGCATTCTGTCATATAGGCAGACCCGGAAATGATTTGCCATTCTGTGCAGAGAAGAAGAAGTAAATAAATAATGAAAATATGTCAAAATGCTTCTACCATTTAAACAACGTCTAGGTCTGGATTACAGCTCATCAGCTGTATCTGTTTTCATACCTATTATGCTGTGTCACCAGCCACATGTGTTACTAACACTCTATTTTCCTGTACATTGGGAAAGGAATTTTGCAATATATGTCTGTGCCTGCTTGACCTCGTCCAATTTGGTGATAAATATCCATTAATATTCTTTACCTTGTTTCTTTAATTTAAAATGTAGGCTAATTCAAAACTGGTGGACCAGGAGAAAGCTACGACAAGAGTATGGCACACAGGGGAAAACAAGCTTCCCACAATGGGAAAAGGACTACAATCTGCAACCTATGAATGCTTATGGACTCTTTGATGAATACCTAGAAATGAGTATGGCTCTAACCTTTGTTCTCTCTCTTTCACTAGATTTTAATATTGTTGCTTTTTTGTTGATGTGGGCTGGTGTATTCTCTTAATTATCACTAGATGAAGCTAAGGAAGCTGCAAAAAGATTTTTATTCTCACAGGTCAGGCAAGGAATGGGAGTAAGTTTTTAAGAACAAAACCAGTGTAGTTAAGTACACTTCTGATGGTTTACTAAACTTCCCATTGTGGATTTGTTTTTCCAAACCAGAGCCCAATTCTTTATCTGCCTACATTTCTGAAGAACTCTGCTGTTATTTTCTAAAGAAAGTTCCTTGTGCTTTCCTTTTCAAGTGCATGGTACAGACCCACAAACTAGTTTATCTTTAAAATCCTCCCTCATTTACTACCTCACATTTGCAAAGTAACTTACTGCCAAAAGGCACTGCTCCATCCAGAGAAGAGAGGAGGATAACTGCTCCAAAAAAAGTATTAAAAACCCATGTACTTTTGCCCTTTGAGACTGAACTGCATATGTCATGATTGTTTTCTTGCTTTTCTCCCTTCCACAATTGTTTTCAAATTAATGGGAAATCTGACAATCTGAAAACCTGCTTCTAGAAACCTAAACAAAATTTCAAACTATTTCCCATCTGACCTGTTAAAATAAATGTATTCATCCTTAATCTTTCAAGTATTGAGAGATCTTAGTTGATGCTGGAATAAAAATGTCCCTTTCTAAAAGCACAGCTTGTCCCCTTCTGAACTTCCCTCCAAATTACAAAATTTAGATGGTGCTGTCCATTCAGGGTCAGATGTGCATTGGCTCTGAATTTTTGACAAGGACTTGCTGTACAACTGTCACCAGACCATTATATAGTATGACATAATAAGAAATATTTGTACACTTTGAACTTAATGTTTATTTGCATACACTGCTTGGTATCTTAGACCTTGGGATTAGATCCTAACAATTATACTGTGATATTGCCTTTTTTTTTTTCCCCTAGTTCTTCAGTTTGGGTTCACAACCATTTTTGTGGCAGCTTTTCCACTGGCACCACTTCTGGCCTTACTAAACAATATTATTGAAATTCGGCTTGACGCTTACAAATTTGTTACCCAGTGGAGAAGACCTTTAGCTTCAAGAGCCAAAGATATAGGTGAGCTCTTTATATGGTGTTTGTTATATATGTAAATATATGTGTGTTATTTGCAAGGCAAACCTTTGACCACTTCAAGTAAGAGTAGATTAGGTATTTTCAGTCATCTTCCCAATTAATAATACACCCCTTGATTGTTCAAAAAAACTTCAACTATCTGATGCCAATCTACTTATTAACTACTAACTTATCTACTTATAACTACTACTTACTATCTTGCCAATCTACTTATGCAATTAATAGTCTATATTGGAAAATGTCTTTTAATGATTTTCTGAGGGACTAAACAGGCAAGGTGTAGTGATCAGTGTTCTCTGCAGGTGTTTTGTTGTGGCAGACACACTGTGTGAACACATGTTAAACTTGAACAGAATAACCAGACTGACCAGATGAAACACAAAAGTCAAGTTAAAGTGGCCACCCTCCTGCAAGGGACATGTCTGTTTTATTTTTACCTGGCCAAAACCAAGCTCCCATGTGACTCAGGGTGCCCACCAGGTTCCTGGGGGGTCAGACAGGGTGGGTCTGAATCCCAGCAGACACTTTGCTCTCAGTGAGTCACACCAGCATTGCTAAAAACATGCTCCACATAACTCTGAGGTCACCCAGCCACACACTATTGCAAGGGTTCTCTGAACCTGTTTTGACTACAAATCTCCTCTGTCCCTGCAGTATGCAAAAGCAAAACACATTTAGGAAGAACTCTAAAAACAAAGTCATTGGCCCATTGCTGAATCTCTGGTGTTTTCACAGGGGTAGATAGAATACCTCACTGCCCATCTGCATTGCAAAAATCAGTAGCCCATACCAAGAAATAGCAAAAGCTCAGGCTTTGTGCTCTTAGAATGGTTTAACATGTACCTAAAGTCTGATTAAAGCTTTGAGTGTGAACAGTGTGAATCTGTGGGTTTAGGCACAAGCCTGGACAGCAGCCAGTACATGGCATACACTGCAGACACAATTCCTGTAAAAAGCAGTTATATAATGTAAATAATAGAAGCACAGAAAAGTACAATTTTTTTTTAATGTCAATTCAGGTGCAATTTGTCAAAATAAGTTGTATTCACCCCTCATTCAGCAATGTTTTCAGGGACAGTTTGATGCCTCATTAAACCAACGGGTATGTCTGACCTTCCTCTGGTGTGGTTCACAGTGATGGTCCTCATGACCAGAGTTGCTGTGTGCCTGTAGCACAGGATCTGTCAGGCAGTTGAGGACGGGCAAAAAAATCCAGGTGATGCCTAGACTGCCATTGTGTAGCCTTGGTGTGCCATGAAGTTTTGAATGCTGATGGGTTCACTCTTACCAGCTGTACATGAATTCCACACAAGGCCCCTGTGACAGGCAGATGGTGGATTTTGCAGTTTCCTTGCAATTACTGATAGGATAAAAAATTTTCCACCCCTTGGGAATATAAGTCTGATCCACTGAGATCCTGCTGTTCAGTAAGAGAATTTATTTTCACTCAGCAACTCTTGGATAAAAACTACATAAAAACACCTTGTGCAGTGAAGATCATACTTCAGATCATGCAGTATTTCACGCACTTTGGTTCTTATTTTTCCTGTAACAAACATACTCTCCTTCTTGAACAGGAATCTGGTACGGGATCCTGGAAGGCATTGGAATTCTTTCTGTTATCACAAATGCATTTGTTATAGCAGTGACATCAGATTTCATCCCTCGCCTTGTTTATGCTTACAAATATGGACCTTGTGCTGGCCAAGGAGAAGCTGGACAAAAGTAAGGTTTTTTTGAGGGGGGAAATAGATAAGCATGAAAGTCACTTACTACTTAAATAGATGCAGTAGTACTGTCTGTGTATGTTCTGATTCCACTAACCAACATTTATTGTTTGTGTTTAGGTAACAGATACCAGCCCTAGGTACTGATGCTCTGCATATTCACAGAATGGGTTGCTGAGTGACTGTGATTCATGATGTTAATTCAAAGCAAACATGGCAGAGCTGTTTCAGAGATTTAGTGTGTGTGACAGGATGCTGCCCAAGCTGTACTTCCCGGCTGGTGTGCATGGATGTAATCCTCTTTTCTTTCTGAAGCAATGCTGATACTAATCAGTTAAGAATTTGTTGAGCATTTTAAACTTGTGCACTGGGGGTTTTTCCTGATGTAATATTCAGCGTGTATTGCTCAAAAAAAGTAGTGTCTAGCAAGAGGAAGCAATTTCCAACCAATACATCAAGATATACTTACAGAGCAAAGTAATTTGGTTTTCTTCTAAAGCTAGAGTTCTTAGTTTAAATCTTCCAGGAGACATTTGTGATCTGAATCCCTGCTGCCTAAGTGGATTTTCTTTCAGTATTGCCAAACACTGAGCTTCTATTAGCATGTGCACAGTACCAGCAAATATGAGATAGTTGCTGCATGGCAACTTGTGAAATCCAGGCTGTTGGACTCAGGGAAGATCACTGAATCCAACAGAACACAAACAGACACAGTTTGCAAATGCTCCAGCAGTGCCATTAGCAAGGAACCCTGCTGTTCAAAGAAACCCAGGCTAAACAGCAGACAGTGACAGAGAGCTTACATTCTGCTACTGGACAGATGGCAGATTGATTTTTTACTCACTGCTGCAGAAAGTGAGTTTGTCTGTTTCTGCTTTTTTGACATCCTTTGACTGTCAATACATTTAATCATTCTGACGGAAGAAGGGCATCTGGTGCAGCAGCTCCTGATCAGCAGATCTGCTAACTTGCTGTCCTGCAAGGAGTTGGGCATTTTAGCTGGGGCTAGGGAAGATGTTCTGTTTACTTCGATGAAGAGTTAAAATCTCTTCAGGGATAAAGTGGTCTGGTGCCATTATAAAGATCTACAGGATATTGCAGCACTCTAAGCAGCTCTCCTTGCTAAGGAAAGCAAAAGGAACGATTTTCTCAGGACCACTCTGCATGAGAAAACACCTTTAGAAATATTTCTCTTTTAAGACTCAGATATGACTCAGTGGCTTTGAAACTAGTTCTGCATAGGGGAAGTATTTTGGCTTACAGAGGAAGATTTTATCTTCTTTTCATAAACATTTTGTACAATGTTTTCACACTTCTGCTTTTTTGAGTGAATTTCTAGATGAAACCATCAGGTAGCAATCCTTTGAAGGAGTCAGCTTGGATTAAAACTGTTTATGTCAACATTCTGAATAATGTTATTAGTAAGTACTGTTACAAAAGCACAAGGGTATCAAAAAATCCACAGGAAGAGTGAATTTTCTCAAATCAAGGATTGAAGACCATCTGTTATTGAATAGCTTAAATGAGAGAGGTGCTCTTTTCTTTCAGAAAACAGCTGTATGTATTAGATCCATATGACACACAGTGATACTAGAAAGATACTGCA
The DNA here is from genome assembly GCA_024500445.1 of Entomyzon cyanotis. NCBI lineage: Eukaryota > Metazoa > Chordata > Aves > Passeriformes > Meliphagidae > Entomyzon > Entomyzon cyanotis. The sequence goes on along the minus strand of JAKEPQ010001018.1, from coordinate 12,165,716 downwards.
ATTAAATTAAGCTCTAAATCTAATCAGTATGGAGACAAAACCAGATGGTGTTTGAATATAATTTCTCAAAGACTGTAAAGTCCATATTTATAAAAACCCAAACCAAACCAGAAAGCCCCAACCCCTACTGTGCATTATACTCTGCACCAAGCTCAGTATATGCACCTTGCTCAGGCAGTGCAGCATGAACAGCACAACACATTTTGGCCATATCTCTCCTCAGCTTTACTAACACCAAACTGGAGCCTTCTGGTGACACCCACAGCCCTTTGCCAGGGGACACAACTTCTCCAACTCAGTGTTCTCTAAACTCTGCCTGGCCCTCACAGTGCTCAGCCACCCTGGGATCTTCTAGTCTGGAGTTCCTCTGATTAACTGGATATTTTCTATAAAGCTGTTTAAAGTGTATTATCTTTCCATCTGATTTAGTCTCCCTTTGTGCTAGTACCATGAGTGTAACAGTGGGAATATTTTGATTATCTTCCTAACACTCCTCATTATTTTCTCCGTCCCTATTGTGTCACCATTTAGGTGACTTTTCAAAAGTAACCAATCTTCACCACTTCTTCTCCCATAGAAATCTACCATTGCTTCACTTTCCTTGTTCATCTGACCTACTTTAGCATTCCTTTTATATTGCCTCAACATCCCCTTCAAATATTAATAAGCATCAAAATTGCACTTTGGATTTCATGAAACCCAAAGAACATCCTCCTGAGTACAACAGTTAATGGAAAAACCTTGCTGTGTCCTGATGGCAGCATTTTGTCCCCTCTAGGTGTATGGTTGGCTATGTTAATGCCAGTTTATCAGTATTTCTGGTGTCTGACTTTGAAAACCGTTCAGAGCCAACATCAAATGGAAGTGAATTCTCTGGTTCACCATTAAAATATTGCAGGTAAGTTTCTGACCAACATACTTCTCTGCTTTAAGACATTGAAATGGAGGAGCATCATAATAAATCTGGAGTTGAAACTAATTTTTAGGACTTAAAAAACAGGAATGGAAAGTATGAACTGTGCTGTTCAGTGACATGCTCTTCTTGGGACTGCTTGGCTTTTGTCTGCATGATACCTTCCTCAGACAAAAGCAGAAAAGCTGGTATCTGGAGGGTGTTCCTTATGCAGGATTTTTATGGTGTCATAGCTCAACTCAGACACAATCATCGTGGATAAATATAGTATCAAAGGGTCAATAATAGGTGCCTGATTATTTAGGTATCAGTGAGATCCAACAGTGATGAGATTATATCATAGGACATGCCCAGGAAAGTCAGGGTTGCACAGGAGTGACCACACAGAGGTATTTCACAGATCTGACAGGGTCTGTCATAAGCTATTTTTACGAAACCCCAAATTCAGCATTTCCTAATTGTTGAATTGTTAATATGTTTATGTCATTGCTTACAGGTGTAATTATTAGTAACAATCATATACTTGTGGTTTGAATCAAAATAAGATGAGCAGTTAATTACCTGCAAGTCTTTGTCCTCAGCAATAGATTGGAGAAATGGCAGTCTGAGAAGAGTCTGTAATGGCAGATTTGCACTTGAGTGATTTTCATGGCCAGAAACTCAAGGATCTACATAAAGGTCTTAAATGGAGTCCCAGCCAAAAATACCAAACAAATACAGCTACCATTTTTTAATTGCAATATTACATTACAGGCATGAGTCCTGGTAGTCCTTTAGCAGATATGCTTAGTCCCAGTATTTTTGCTGTGAAGAATTAAAACACCCTTTCATGAGTGCCTAAAGATACAAAAGAGACTCTGTGATACCACAAAGGTCTGTGACACAGCAAAAGACAGTGATATTGTAATATTGTGACATTTTTATGAATACATGAGGGGAAGGAGGTGGCATTAGTGCTTTCATTTAACTAACCAATATTTAAGACTGTTGTGACTTATTTGGTAGAAAGAGTATTCCAATGTTGAATTCACCTGTAGAGCAGAAACAGTGAGAATATTCATTGTTTGCTATAGCATTATTTAATAATGTTTTGTCATTCTGACCACTCTCTTCCCCCTCTTTAATTTCTTTCTTCCCCAGCTTCTAGTATGAATTTGCTGATCCTTAAAGCCAATGATGGAAATCCCACAATAAAAAAAAAATTGTCTGATCAATATCCCATAAACAGAACGCTATTGAAATTGGTGCGATAAATCTCCAAAAGATGTACCTGTTCTTTTGGGAGACACTGAATTGTTATGTATATCTACCCTTGAAAGAAAATTAACATCTTTCTTTAGCTGAGTTTATCAGCTACTTACCCACCTGATTTCTGCTAAAACATCAGTCATTTTAATTGCACTTCAAGGCAGACATTGATAGGGAGGTAAGGAAATACTATGTTCTACTGTGTAATAGTGTAGGCATTCCTCCAAGAAGGCAGTTTGGCTGAAAAAAAAGAAAAAAACCCAAACAGTTAACTTCTGGTTGCCTGGAACTATATGGTGCTGTGTTATTCTGGTTGTTTATAAAAAGTTTCCCCATTTTTTCATGTGTAATATTAGATTCCTATCAGGTAAAAAAAAGAAAAAAAAAGGAGACATACTCTACTGGGACTTTGTCCAGGGACTTCTGTTTTCAGGATGCTTAGGATATTGTAAAACATCCTAAACTATGAAGTCAGAATGCTTCTTGGACAAGGAAACATCATCTCAGTTTTAAGAACTTGCACTAGAGATACTGCAGTTTCTGAGAGATTTGATGCTGGCTAAGATGTCAAGACATTTTATTTCAGTTTATATAGCACCCTCTGCAATCTGAGAAGGTGAAGCTTCATGGAAAAATACAGATTATCATAGAGAATAAATGACCATTTATTTCTTTTATTCATCTGCATTTTCATTCATTTCTTAAAACTAACTTAGTGATCAACCCTAAGTGTATTATTTACTATGGTATTTTCAATATTTTTTTACAATGGGTTTTCTGTACCATCCAGGAAACAGATTAAGAAGCAAACAATTTTTACAGTACTTCTAAATTAAATTTCCGCAGTACCATTTGAGAATTAACAAACTGCTAGTAAAGAATGGACTCCAGGATGTGTGACTTAAACAGATTCATGGTTTGTAAATATAATTTTGGAGTATTCCTGCATCCAACTTTCCCAGTAGATATCCACTGTTAAATCACTTTAAACTGAGCTCATTTTCAGTGCAGAAAACGCAATGATCACAAGGTGGGTTTTGGTTTTGCCTTCCCCCAGGCAGCAGTGCAGGAGCTTGCTGACTAGCATGCTGTGCTTGTGTTTCAGGTACAGGGACTACCGCGACCCTCCCCACTCCCCAGTGCCCTACGGCTACACGCTGCAGTTCTGGCACGTCCTGGCAGCGCGCCTGGCTTTCATCATTGTGTTCGAGGTCAGTGACTGTGCCCGTGGCAGAATAAAACCAAAAAGAAAACAAATTTCCCTCTGAAGCTTTGCATTGGGCTGATCTATGATGGCTTCTGTTGAGTTTTCTTTGTCTTGGTTTCTGCTACTTATATTGTGCTTTGTATTCGTGTTTTCTGAACAGTCACAGGTATTTAGGTTCTCATGGAAAAGGGAATGTAACACTGAAAACTATAGCAGTGACTTGCAAGGAGGGGGAAATAATTGAAGGTTTGATTTACTTTTTGAGTAACTTGTCTAGGTTGGGAAGCCATATGCTGACTGGTGTGTGAGGATAAGGGTGAAGGAACATGAGGAGAAAAGACTAAATCTGAGCAACTGAAAAACAATGATAGTGAAAGTTACAGTATTTACACATCTAGATTTTTTCTTGTTTAGTTTTTTTTAATGCCCTTCATTTCTCCAGAAGGATTGGCATCACAAAGACGATGACAATGAAAAGGATTCAATATCTTTGTCTATGTTCATAAATTTAGCACTCACTGTCAGTAGTCAGTAGTCTCAGAAGTCTTTAAGAAAAACCAGAGGAGATAATACCAACTTCACATGACTTGTATTTCCATACCAATTTTGAAAAAGAGAACCAGGAGGTTAGACAAATAGGGTGAGTTAATTTAGAAAAAAAAATGCAGCTCTTAAGGCCTAATTTCAAGTGCCTGAATATCCCCACTAAAATCCAGGGGCTCAACATCTCTCCAGCACAAGCAGTTTGAAATGCTTTTTCCACTGTGAAGAAGCCAAACAGGGAACATATGATTTTTAAAAACTCTTTACTCAATCCTCTGCTCTGAAATCATAGCAACAAGGCATTGAACACAGATATGGAAACTGTAATCACCACACTGGCATATGGCATAATGTGCATGAGCACATACTGCATTTCTGATTCACAGTTCTGTGCAGATTCATTCTGAGCTGAGCTTTCAAAGCACCTCTTTGGATAACACAACAGAAGCCTTTATGCTAGAGGAAAGGTGGAGAAGAAACATTTTCTAGATTGCTTCTTGAAGCAGGGTGTCTTGGTGGCTCAGCAGAAGCCCAAGGACTTCAGCAAATTCCACATGAATTTTCAGACCTTCCCAGGTGAAGGAATATGATACCTGATATGATGCTGATACCTGCACATCAGATTTGGCTTTGCTTTATCTCAACCAAAGCCACAGGCTGGCTCATATCTGACTCCTTCAACATGAGCCACTCTGTTTATTGACATTGCAAGCTGTTTCTTTAACTATATCTGTGAAATCAAAAAGGTAGTTGCAGCAGAAACCATGACTATTTTTTTAAACACTAATGGGTGTATTTTGATTGCCACACTGCTTAAAATAAAGATTGCACCGAGAGATAAGGAATTCAAGGTAGATTTTTTACTAAATTAAGTAACTGCCTTAGGCTCAGACTCCTATTTTGCACTCTGAGTGAGGTTTATTTTGGATAACTTAACCTCCTTTGAAAGCAAACAAAAGTATTTCCTATCGCTGCAAAAGGAATTATTTGTCTAGGCTAAACTGACAGAAGAAGCTTTTTTTCTCTTTTAGGTTTGGCAAAAAACCCCAACCATTGGAGTATTGTGAGTTTATTTCTCATGAGGGAAGGATACTCAGGAAAACATTTTACATCCTCTTTTCAGTGGCTTTCAAAAGAAGGGTTCTGCTTGGAAAAAAAAAATCTTTATTTCACCAATCTAGAATGTGTGTCCTTTCTGAGATGGAGGATTTTTCTGTTTGTCTCCTCCTCCTCTCAAGGGAAGTAAGTGAATCTCCAAGCAGCATTTTTGATCAAACAGAAAAGGACACTCCAGCAATCCTGCATCAAACTCAGGCTTTGCTGTGGCATGCCTGAAATAAGAGGGACAAAGGATCAGTTAACTTGTATTTAATTGTGGTGTTTGCTAACTAGGAATATGTCTTTGGATAAGAGGCATAGCGTAAGAAAAAAGTTTAGGTTTTGTTTTGTTTTGTGTGGATAAATTCCTACTTTTGTATAGATACATTACTTCTAATACTGATGCAAGTGTTTGTGGCAACAGGAAAGTGTTACATCTTTTGATCCTCCTCTTCCTGCAGAGCAGGAACTGATACCAGTGGCAATACCAGGCCCTGTCCAAACAATCTTCCAGCAAATCATGACCTCAGGGCTTTGAACACACAGGTCATAGAAGAGTTTTGAGGCCTTATTTGAACCCAGCTGCTCTTAACTTCTGCTGTGACCCATACTCCACTGACTTTGGCTGGAATTTTTGTGGGGAAAAAAATTCCATGGTTTGTTTTATTCAAATTTAGTAATGAGTTTAGTTTTAACACAGCATCTGTCTGTAAATTGGAAAGAGAAGGTTTTCAGAAGATATGGAAAGTATTTGTTTTCTTCCTAAGATTTTAAATTTTTCATTCCTTTTTTATGTGTTCACAGCACCTTGTCTTTTGCATAAAGCATCTGATCTCCTACTTAATTCCAGATCTTCCAAAAGATCTGAGAGATCGAATGAGGAGAGAAAAGTACCTGATTCAGGAAATGATGTATGAAGCTGAACTAGAACGTCTGCAAAAAGAGCGGAAGGAAAGGAAAAGGAATGGAAAATCTTATCACAATGAGTGGCCATGACAGGGTGAGGACGAAACTGCTTAAAAGAAGATAGTAACTCTTGTTCATAAAAAATTCCTGGTTTTCTACAGCAGAGAGTGCACTGAAAGGAATAGTCAGTAATGCTGTGTGCACTTAGCACAGGTGCACCCCTGTTTAATAGGGTGGATTTTGTCATAAGCCTTTTGAAATTAGAGGTCTTTCCAAGGCTTAGTCTTCTCCAGAGCTGATGTCAACACAAGCACATCAGACCAACACTAAGTCTCTGCACTCTTGCCAGGAAGCTCCCAGGCCCTGACTTCCATCCGAGGCCCTGAACTTCAAAGCAGTTACACAACTCACAGTGCTTTACAGAACTTGGTGATCTTACGGCTCATTCTCATGAAGTTGCTCCTTCCCAAGCAGTGACTGCGCCTTGGCAACGTGGCAGTGTTTGTCCGTGAGTGTGGCCACCGCCTGCAGCACGTGCATGGCAGCCTTGCTCTCTTCCACAGTGGACCCAGCTCTGTTAGTTTGCATTTACCACCAGTTAAGGTCACGTATGTGGACCATTTCCATTACTCAAAAATACTGAAGTGTTATTTAGGAGGAGATGCATGATGGTGAGTCTGATCAACTGGTGTAACAATGCTGAAAAATGTAGGCATCAGAAGTGCTGACAGATAGCCGAGCATCTAAATGTGGCTAGAGGTATCTAACTGTAGGGCCATTTATTTGGAAATGACACTGTGAAAAGTTGGTAATGCCAGTTAAAGATTTGAACAGTGCCTTTTCAGCTATAGGACTGTCTGGTGTCTGAAGGAATCAAATCAGGTTAGGCATCTTGCCCAGAACTGCTCATGTATTTGTGTTGCAAAATCACATTGAGCCCTAGTCAGGAATTAGAGTGTAATTACACACATAACAGAAGTCAGATGGTGTTTTAAAGACCTATCTGCCAAAGTAAAACAAACAAAAAAAAAGGCAGATGAACAAGGTCAGCAGAGTAAAACATAGCCATCCAGAATATCTACATTTATAACACATTCTTTATTCATTGTTCCATTATCTATGAAGGGGTGGAGGGGAAAAATAAAACAACAGACGGTAGTTTGAAATAGCTTGAAATCCTTAATGGAGAACAATTCTACACAGGCTGCAAATTAGATTTGGACAAAAAAAGCCACTGTCAATATCCTTTAGCAAAATCCTTAGTACTGAGAAATTTAAAATTTCTTATTTAATCAAGAAATTAAAAATTTCCAGACTATTAACCCAAAAGAGTGGAGTTGTATCCTTGAAGACTTTATGAGTGTTGGATGGAGCAACATTAATCAAAATACTGAATGTTGCAAAATCTCTTCCATCAGTTGTTTCTAAAAGTTATTCATGAAATAATTTGATAGAAGGAGTAGAGTTTGCCCTTCTGGACAGACCACACAATGCAATACCCTATGGATGGATACCTCAAGTTCCACATGACAACAGGACCACTTGCACCAAGATGAGTAGCATCAAATTAGATATATTAACTTTTTTCCACTGAAGGGAGAACAGTGCTATTTGCATGAACCTCTGGTGAAGGGTAATATGACTTGAGGAAGAAGAGGGATGGAAGAAAATGTGAGCACCCTCCTCTCTGTAGACACTGCCTGCCTACACTTTGCTTCCTCACAGCAAGAAACCTCCTCCAGTAGCAACCAACCATCCCACCTGAAGAGGATAAATGACACAGCAGCTCCCTTTTGTCAGCTGCTCCTGGCCCAAGCTGGAAAGTCCTATGGGACAACATAAGCAGTGAAGAAATTTCAGGATTAGTCTGTTCTGTGTTGGGTCAGCGCCAAACTGAGTGGGGAGCACAACTAGTGGCTGTGGGATAAATTCCTGACTAATAGGGAAGTGCACTTGTTCATCTTTGCTTCAGCCTGCAGCAGCTGTGGACAGATCCTACATGGACAGTGGGGAAATAGGAGTATTTCTGTCTCTGTAAATAGGGGTGGGGATTAGGCAATGTTGACCTCCACTACACACATGCCAGATGGGTTAGTATTTACCATCCACCACCTACAGTTGCACTCTGGGGGTTTTGGGGGCAGGATCGCTGTGCAAAATCATATTCAGACCAAATTCTCATGAATAATTGGATTCGTTTGGATGCCCTCTGTTTAATGTCTAACCCAACAGATGACCAGAGCTTAGGAACTGTTTGCTAAGTAGTAAAGTGAGACATGAGCCATGCGTAAAATCAGTGTCACCCATATGAGCAAAAAGGGCCTTTGCAAATTCCTGCAGTAAGATACAGCTTTGTCAGCTTAGATCTCAGTAACTTCCAAGAACTGAACTGAAACACAGTAGAATACAAAGTGACTTCCACTCCAAAGAAACCACTGCAATGAAATGTGCCAAAACAAATAATGCACAGCAGAAGTGCAACAGGTAATAATTGCTTTTGAGAGTAATTTTCAAGATAGCTACATTGTGATGAATTTTCCTGGCAATATAGTTGTAAGAAGTTGTGTCCCACTCTGCTCTAAATGAGACCATAGGTTGGTTGCTTGCCAAGCTTGTGCTGAGTTTGATGCTGCAAGGGGCTCTGATCTCCCTGGCAGATCCTGAGTACATATCTGTCACTTCAGTTTGGCCAGTCAACCTGTCGAGGCTTTTCTGCTGCTGGTCTGATGAATAGATTTCCCTGGAGTTCTTCAGAGCTATATAGCAGAACACTCAGGAAAGATGCCCCCTTTTTATTTATTAGAAAAGTAAAATACAAATAATAGTATAATGATAATAAATGGAATTTTAATAGAGTCTAGAGGGCTAATTTATGCCATTCTCTTCCTGATCTGATGATGGGTTTTGTTTGAACCCCCAGGTGACAGTCCTGTATGTTGTTTACTCAGTCCAGCTCAAGAGCACTACCTTCAAGGGAATGAGAAAAAAATGCAACCTCAATGCATGGCACAGGCATTTTCCATAGCAAGCAGGACAGCACACATCAGAGAATTTACTGTGAAATCATCTTGCAATCAGCATAGGGTTGTTCTCCATAGGCCACTCTTGACAGCAGCATGTACCTGATGAGCAGTTACACACCAGTTTTTAAAACCAAGGAAAAAAATTGTATATTGGGACTGTTTTTCAGCCCGTTTGCTAAGTTTTTTGCATTCTGTCCCATGCTGGTTTTATAGATCTTAGAATGAAAAATGTAAATTAACAACCTGGATACTTTGACAAAAGAAAAATCTAGGAATAGAACATCACCTACATTTGAGCCACCAAATACTCGACAGAAACCGTGTTTACAAATCAGTTCTTTTTTATTTTAAATCTTTCTGAGGGGAGTTACATTATTTACCATATATATTATATATATATATATATATATAAAAGTATATAGATTGTTTATTTATTTGTAAATAGAAAAATTCTATGGAGAAGAATGTCAAGTTTTCACACTTTAAAAAAAATCATCAACATAAAGCCATGTTTAATGCTTGTATAATGTGATGTAATAAACTTTAAAAATAAATTATGCATATGAAATATTTACTGCTTGTCATTCATGAGTTTCTTTCTGTTTACTTTATTTCTTCAGCAAGCAAACTGACCAGTCAGATAGAAGCAAAATTTAAATGCAGACCAAAAAGAGCCAAAATCTATTGCTATTTTCTCCAGTGGATCTTTTTTGTATTCACATAGCCCACGATTGTCAGTGATGTGGTTTTAGGGTTGGGGTTTTTTCATGTTTTTACTTAAACAGGTTCCTAATTGCTTTGTCTTGTGACCCTGACAGATGCTGCATGTAATTTGGACACTTTGGAGTGTTCCCACTCCCATGAAATGAATCACTTTTGAGCATCCTACATCTCTTTGTCAGGTGAGCTTTTAGGTGGGAGAGATGAAGGATCAGGGTGAGGAGTTAGCAAGAATTATCTTGCTGCTTTTACACAGCCAAGGCAGGCCCCAGCTTAGAGTCCAGCTAGCAGAGGACAGTGTATGTTCCCAGAGAAAATATTAGTCAAAATTAATGAGTTGTTTTTATTAATAATGCCAATTAAAAGAAGAAGAATATATAAAAAATAAAGCCAAAAGAGTCCCTTTATAGCTCCACAGCAGTAGTGGGAGGTTAGACAGCAAGAACAGGGTAGTTGCAGAGAGCACCTGCAAAGTGCAAGGATGTTTGTCTCTAGCAAGATATACTTCCAAGTGAAAACTCATCTTGACGTTATGATTGTGGACCAATAGATAGCACCTGGCCCAAGCTTTCACTTCATACCAAAATTCAAGTTAAATGATTGCTCAGTGATTCAATAGTGACTTCAGCAATAAAGGGGAGGTAAGATGGTAATTGCCGTGTTTCCTCTGTTTTAAACAACTATGTGAATTTAAATCACTGAGAGGAAAACTCCACATTTTTAAAGCAGGATAACCAGGAAGATTAGTGTTCATGAACAACACAGGTAGAAGTTACAGATGACCTAAGACAGTCTAAGGCAGCATCAACTACAGCACTACAGTAATTTCAGCCCAGAGTGGTGCAGAAAGGACATGCTGATGCTATTTCACACAGCAGTGACTAGTCACCCTCTGCAGAAGCACATTCAGGTGGGAATTCGGCATTTCTACTGGGAGGGCTGCAGCCATACCAGCAGGCACACAGATCAAGTGCTTGCTGCAGCCTTCTGTTCTCTGTTACAGCTTACTCTCTCCCACAAAGCACAGGCTTACAGAAGCACACCACTTCAGCACTCTGCAGCAGCGTGGAGATAGCAATACCTAACTTCTTTCAGACCTGAGGGCTGAAAGTAACTGGTAAGTACAAATTATTATATTCCAAGGCTCAAGAACAATTCCATAGCACAGAATGCAGTATCTGTTTCTGGGTCATGAAGACAAGGCACAAGGTTGAATGAGCTGCAGTTACCTTCTGAGACTTGAGAAGCACAGCCAGCTGGTTCAGTCAATGGGCTAATTGTATCAGAGTAACTAGGATAGTCCCAAACCAGAGATATTCCTCTCCTGAATCCTAGAAGACTTTCTTCAGGATGCTATTGTTTGTTTCAGATCTTAGCTATAGGGACACAAGACATAACTCATGGGATCACAGCCCTTCCACACAGTGGCTTTAGGCACAGACCTGAACCCGGAGCTGCAACAGAGGAATGTGAGAACAGGGGCTGGCCCTAAACTCTGCACTGCATCATGCAAACCAATGCTTCAGGAGGCAAAGGGGAAACCTGCCTCCATCACTTCTTTGTGCTGGGTTAGCCAATAGAGTCATGGCCTTGGTGGCACCCACACAGTATCTGGCTGGCCTGTTCTGCTGGTCTGCTCCTTGGAACCCCTTTTTTTCACCATCATTTTCTGATTCTGACAGTTCATCTTATGCAGTAGATCATCAAGTGCCCTCTGTCACAAGGGCACAGAAGAAAATTGATTTAGATGCTACAGGGCTCCAGTCAAGGTAGATAAGCTGGCACTGTGTCATATTCCAAGTTACAGCAGCTCAGTACTTGGCACAAATGCAGCATAACTTTTAGAATGCATTTAAGACATGCAGTCAGTTTTTCACTTGATTCCCAAGCATGACTGCTTTCTAAGCTTCACAGCTCAGCCTTCCTGCAATGGCTTTAATTTTCCAACTTGATTCTGCTGCTGTAGAAGAGTTTTATACATTCTTGTATAGCCATAATAAAAGTCTGAAGTACAAAAACAACACAGTGGGTCAGAGTTTGTTCCCCGAAAGCAATGGGGGTTTTCATCCTCTCAAAACACATGGTCTCAAGTGGATGGGCTGTTAACCCTCTCTTGGCAGAGGATGGTAAGTCATTCCATGCTCTGCAGGCCTGGAGAAGCCTTCACCATCTGACATCCTCTGTGATCCCTTCTCCATCCTGGGAAATCATGCAGGGGGCTCTGCCTGCCTGCCAAAACACAGCCTGATCTGAACCAACTGACTGCATGAACACAAAGGGCTAAGAAGGTTTCAGCTCATAGCTCTGGAGAGAACCACTGTGGCAACTGCAGATGCAGCCTTCCCTCTTGTCCAGTTACAGCCAGAAGGGTCTCTTCTTTATTAACATCTCTGCTGCATAATGCCCAGCTCAGTGCAAGAACAATCCTAAGCCAGCAAACTGGGCATGAAGTAGAAGGCTAAATTGGTTCTGCTCTGTGGCATTGAATAAAACAAGTAAATAGCCAATTTCCTTCATGAGGACCAGCTCTGTAAGGGCAAGATGGGGGAGAAGAGGGAGATAGGGCATTAAGGGAAAGACAGTACTGACTCTTGCCTCTACCCACCACCAAAGTCACTCTTGCAGCTTCCAGCAGCGAGCACCGGGGAGGAGATGCAGGTAGCCAAGAAACAAGTGGCTTAATAAAAACACAGATGACAAAAGCAGCAAAATAAATATGCTGTCAGAATCAGTTCTACAGAGGAACCAGACAGCATTAAATATACCTTCCATTAAAAAAAAAAAAAAAAGCTCACTGTTTCTTGCAATTTGATAAGGTCCCACACCCTAATCTCTTCATATATATCTATATATATCTATATATATATATCATATATATCTATATATATATATCTCTTCATTTCAATACCTTAAAAGAAAAAAGGAAAAAAAAAAAACAAGCCAGAAAAACAGCCATGTCTGGGCAGACAGTACCCTTCCCAAATAAAAAATTCACTCTGAGGGTGAAATCAGATTAAAAGCAGGTATTTTCCAGGATACTGAAGAATATCAGGCAAATATTTCACACAGAAACATTGCCTTAGGCCCTGTCACCAGGAATCAGAGTGAAAGAGTGAGGAAGTGCAAGAAAAACCTGATTCCTTTCATGACTAATGTCAAGGTCATGCAAGGGCAATGGTGCCACGAAGCTCAGCAGATGCCTGCCCATGACCCCAGCAGAGCTGGTAACTGACCCAGAACAGGAATGTCAACAGTGCTTTACATGAACAAAGTCATGTACATGTCAGTCCTCGTGAGCTGACATGGTCTTGTATCATATATGAAGACCATTGACTCTGTTCTTATCACTTGCAACATCCATTTCAATGTGGCTGAAGGCAGGGTTGTCAGTTCCTTCTTCTGCCATGGTAAATGGTTTCCAGTTCAAGACTTCCACTTTCTCTGGCTAAAAAACAAAAGAAAAAAGCCATGCTGTGAAGCAGAAGGAACAGTCTTCCTCTCTTTGACCTGCATGCCAGCAGAGTCAGGCCTGACATACAGGGTGCCTTGCAGGAAAACATGTGGGGTTGCTGACAGAGAACAAATACTTACTCATGGCAGTCAATGGTATTTTTCTAGGGGCATGGAAAGTTTTTTATTGCATAAGGTACTAATTGCATAAAATGTTCTTGTCACAGAAAATGTTCTTGTCCTGCAAATTGACTAAAGTGGTTTTGGGTGTGCAAAGTTCTAATTGCTGTTTTCATGTCTAGTGATATGTCACCACCAGGTCTTTGAGCTATTGACTCCCAACCCTTCATCCTTGCCCCATCTTTGACAGGAAGAGCAGATTAACATGCATCATTGCTTTGATGTTGCATTTCTGTTAAATATAATGAGATGTTGAGCTCTTCACGTGCAGAAAGTTGCCCTGATTTTTTTATCTCATCAACTTTCTGCATCATTTGTGATGCCAACCACTTGTTAGTCAGCTCTTAGCCATATAAGAGACAGATACTTGTTTCTGACTCCAGGCATAAAATAAGTGTGGCTGTGGACATTAGCTTCCATGTGGGTGGTGGATTGTTTTGTTTTTTTTTTCTTAAAGACTTCAGGGATTAAATCCCCAGATAGCAGAAACAGATGCTGACCCATTAAAGACAGTGAATGACAGTAACTGGATAGCTGATCTCTGGTACTGACATGAGCAAACAGCATTACAAGTATATGGTAAAATATCCCTTTCTTTCACTGGTGTTCTTATCCAGAACTGAAATACGTAGGATCATGCTAGGAGTTGTCAGTATAGAGGAAAAACTGGACCATCTTAAAGATATGATTATTGCCTGTACTGCAGCACTTGAAAAGCACTGAACAAAACTGAGCTTGAATGTTAAGCTGATAATATTGACTGAAAAGTGATCTGTAGTTTATTTTTTAAAAAAAATAGCTCCCCTGTATTCTCCCTTCTAAGGGATGGTATTACCCAATACTGTTTCCCCTTTTTCTTAGGGTGGGAGCAAGCAAACAGACACACTGATTAGAAATGTTTTCTCTCAAACAGTAGCAAAGTTACAAAAAAATTCAGGCCTTAGAGAATGTTCACAAACAAAGGAAGCTTTGCTGTGTCCAAATTGTGCCTTGTGGCAGCTTCCCAGAGGCCAGTTAGAGAGTATTTTAGCAGAAACATGGAGAAAACTCTCCCTTTTCTCAGTTGCTGCTCTGTTGTTAACCGAGGTCAAGCTGTGACAAAACACAGCTTCCTTGCTTACGGCAGCTGTCTTACTCCCACCTGCCTTGTGCTCTGCTACTGCCTTCAAGCAAATAGTCATACCAGGCAGCATCAGGTGCTATTCATCCTGACTGGAAAAAAGTAAGCCAGAGGCTGTTTGCCTTTGTCCTAAGGAGGAAAGGTTGATTTAAATCAGAGATGCACTATTACACTTACTTTCTCCGTTTCAGACCGCGAGAAGTTGGACAGGAAATCTTCCTTGGTCAGCAGGAATTTACGATCCGTGTTCTGCTTTAGTCCTCCTACAAATTAGGCAGGCTTCAGTCAGTCAGCTTTACTTGTGCAAACCATGTGTCAGACCCCAGCTATGTGCACCAGGCCAGGCAGGCAGGACAGAGTCATGCAGCAAAAGCCTTCAAGCAATCACAGCCTTAGGGATCATTTCTTTACAAAGACATATACCCTGCACCTCTCATTATATAAAATGATCCCTCAACATCTATTTGAAATGCCTTAGCTATTTCCCAGTTTCCGAGATGCTCCTCAGATTTCCTATTTTGGACAAAAACTGAATCTGGCAATCACCAGAAAAGAATGAATGCCACACAGTGATGTCTAGGACTACTCTGCAGTCCAGGAGCTGTGGCACCAAGTGCTACACTGAACCCCAGTTCTCAGCTCCCTGTCAGCAAGACTCCTGTCTCCAAACTCACCAGCAATTTTTTATAGTGAATTATTTAAGGGCAGCCCCAAGATGGGGGGATGAGGGTTAATGGAATGTCTGGGCATTTTTAAGGCATGGAAGATTAGCTATTCTTGTGAGGGAAACAAAAGAGAGGTAGGTGCTGGGAATTAGCTCTGATTGCCACCTGAGGCTTAAATGGGACCTTGCTCCACAAGAAGCAGGATGACATTGTGGCTGGGATTAATTTTGTGCTTCTGTTTTTTGGGCTGAGTATTTCTCATCTGGATTTAGTGAGTTATTTTGGTTTTCATGCTTTATTTCATGGCCTGTAAGTGACCTGAGCCCTACCTGGTAAAAATCAAAATTTGGCTACAAGCATCACTATAGCAATGGGAAAAGCATGTGCTTGGAAGAAAGTGGGGAGCAAATCTTCAAAAAATGAGAAGGAGAAGAAAATGGTAGAAATATAACCTGTGCTTATTAGTTGCAAGGCATAGGGAGGTTAATGGAAGTGAGTTTGTCCACTGAGTTTGAAGTTTCATAGTCCTGGAGCAGTTGTGAATCAGTCTAAGTATTTTAAATCTACCAGCCCCAAAGATGAGGGCTGTTATATGAATCTGGCTGAGGGTACTGGGTAAAGCTGTGAGAACAGCTGCTTCTTTGGTGTTTCTGCCATGCATGAGGTGAATGACAAGTGTACTTTGCATCTGACCTGGATGCAAAAGCAGTGAGGCCACAGGCTGGAACTGAACTCCCTGCTCTTACCCATGGCATGCTACTTTTTCCCTTTGCACAAAAGTACTGGGAAACTGAGAAAGAAGCTAAAATAGCCATGCAGAAGATCTGCAGCTCTCAGGCATGTTCTTGAGGAATGTGGTGAAAAGCATGCACTCTGTGGATGCAGGCAACACCCTTGAGTGCTCTGAACTCACTCAAAGTAAAACTGCTTTTGTCCTCCAGAAGCATGGGTGCATATCCTTGCTTGGGGTTGTTGCCATGTTCTGGGACAACTGTTAAACCTCCAGCCCCTGCAGGCATCTAATAAAACAGGAAAGACAGATGTCTTTTTTTTTGTCCCTTAGGTTTAAAATTATGCTGAAACTTGTTTCTCCTTAGAAACTTGTAGTGACTTTTGCTGTGAGCAAAGACCAGAAGTGGGATGCAGAAGGGCTGAGGGGAGGAAATTAGATTTAGGATTGTAACATTTACAAAGTGTTTGCAATAGGTTACTGGCACTTCCTGCAGCAGTGACAGCTCTCAGGACACCTTAGTTTGAAAGAGATCTAAGACACATTCAGTCACAGCTCTGGAACTAGTACCTGTTAGGAGGCTGATAATTATTCCCACAACTACTGTGACAAGTGTCCCAAGAGTGCTGAAGTAGAGATAAGACAAGGAATACCAGCTGTCTGCCAGGGCAGGTCTGAAATGAAGCAGAAAAAGTGTTAATCTCTTCTTTCCTGCTCCAAACAACTTGAAAATATCTGTTTCCATACAGTGGATAAATACAGAGATACTTCTGAACCAAGCGACCTGGTAATCTTGAACTACCTCCATACAATAATATGTGCACTGAAAATTTGTTCCAAAATTTGCAGAACAAGTTCCTTTGCAAGAGATGAGGCTAGTCAGTACAGTGAGGCAATGCATGAGACAGAGCAGGTAAAACAGGACAGTCCTGTCTCTGCTGTGAATCTAGTGCACAGCTGAACACACCAGTATCCGGGTGAAGGGATAATTTCTTTAGCAAGGGTGATGTTATTTAAAGGAAGGGATACCAAACAAAACAAGGAAATAAACCCCACGCATCTCTAAACAGCCAGAAACAATAGTGCAATTGTCTTTACACCTTATTTCGTTCTCCCTGACTATGTGCTCTGTTGCAATAGGTGCTTCCCTGCAGCCAGGAGCAATGCTGGAGGGCTCATGTGAGAGGTGTGGTATATGAAACCGGATGTTGGGCACCCAGGTGTGTGTCAGGGTATTTCTTGATTGTACAATGCTCCAAGGTGTAAGGATTTGGAAACCCCAGAAAAGTGGTTTATCAGCTTATTTCTGTTCCTGCTGTTCCCTACATTGTCATTCATAACTGTTAAACTTAATTGTGATCATCCAGAGTATGACATTTAGCAGTTGCAGAGCAGATGAAATCCCTTATATTGTCCTCACTCTGAATGTACTAAATAGAACTATTCTGCACAGACAAGTTGCTTAGGTAGAGCTGCTAACTGGCATTTTGCCCTTTAACTGCCTACTACTTTAATTCATGTGACAGATTGTGGAAGTTAATCCAATAATTATAAATGATATCTTCATTTAAAACTGTGGTCCACAGTAAGGCATATCCAAGCCTTTGGAATCAAATATTGAACTGAAGCTTTTCAGATCAAGAGGAAGATTCACTTTCATTTCTGTTGTGAGATATCTCAGACAAACTTTACTCAGATAGGGAAAAAAAATCAGAGAAAATTGCTGCATCTCAAACAGCATGGTAGATAAACCAGAGAAAGACAGTGGTAGTAACCCAAATGCTCTGCAGATGTTCATGTTGCTTTAAAAAAAATATATGTTTTGTTGACTGCACTTGATGAACTCATTTACCTCTCTGCAGCTGGTGTGCTGAAAACCGTTGTAAATGGAATTTCTGTTGATGTTAAATTTCCTGAGGATATATTACAGCCTGCAGTTGAGAGATATAGTGGCTTGGTCCTCTCTGGAAATGGAGGATAAATCTGAGATCCAATTCCAACCCAAAGTGAAATAGTGAAGCCACTGACAAGACCCACAAATGCCCCCTGCAAAACAAAAAGTGAAACTTAGATTTACTTGAAAAGTAAAAGATATTTGAAAGAAACAACAACTAGAAGAGTTAGAAACAGTCAAGATAATGTACACTGTAGTCTCCATAGCAGAAATTAAGTATACATTTGGGAAGAGATGGTGACTTTATTTCATTCCTGTTTTAGCAAAGTGTTTCCTCATAGACCCTGAGCATGCCTCTTTTTCTTTGGCCACTAGGTCTTCACACTCAAAGGATGACTTTGGCCTGCATGGTATATGGGAAAATCCTGCTTTATTTGAAGCCCTCCTTGAACAAATACAGAAGCAATTTTTCAATTTTCTCATGTGACCTGTTTTAGTAAGAAGTCTCTCCTGTGTCAGGAGGCAGGTGGGGTTTTGGCTGACAGCTAGTAATTTTAAAATTTTTTTTACTTTAGTGTATATATAAAATTTGCAACTGCAAAGAGGTAAAGATTAGTGATCAGTGAACCTGACAGGATTACTGTTTAGTAATCCTGTCAGACTAACCCATGGATCATATTAACAAAGTTCATCAAATCCTTTATTTGATGGAATAGGTTTTTCCTCTGGAAATGATGATTTTACAATACTGAAGCACTCTGAGAATACCCCAGGCTGGTCTGCAAGTGCTTAGGCCCCATTTTCCTGGCCTGACCCCTTTTTGCTCAGACAGACCAGCATTCTCTGAGCCTACTGGCTGTTCAGCTACATCTCAAGATGCATTGTCCCTGCTTCTAAAACTGGTTTTAAGAAATCCTTGTCAAAGTTTCACTTTTATTCAGATTATTTTTCCCTGTCTGGACATGTAAATCTCTTCATGGGATGGAAATTCAAGTTCTTATACAGCTCTGTTCATTGTTTCTTTGGGATAAGGAAGAAAGGGAGCAAGGGGAAATGTTCTCATGGAAAGTACCAAAGACATCTCTCTTGCTGCCCAACATCAGATTATTGGTGGGAGAACGGGAAGGAGATGCCCAAAATTATCAATAAATTTTGCATGAACAGGTCTAAATTTCTACTTACAATTCCATTTGCAAAGGAGCAGAGGATTCCCAAGGCAAACAGTCCTAACAGGGGGCCACCAACCATGCCAAAAATGCTGAGCGCTGCCTGAGGAAGGAAGAAAGTCTGCTATCAGGTGCTGTGCAAGGAAGGTAAAGCCTCCAAAGTGACAAGGGAAGATGCTGAGGAAGAAATTATGGGACTTTTTGGAGTAGTGTGTATTCAGCTGCCAGGATTTGATATAGTTTTATGGGTGCCTAAAACAGAGGCTGAGCCATGGGCGGTTTCACATCGGCATCCAACAAAGAATGAAAAGTAATCTCATAATGGTATCCAGCAATTATTTTCTTACATAATTTATTCTGGGTCATTCAACATAGGCATAAAAAAGCTGTCTACCTACCTGCAACAAGGCTCCCAGAAGAGATGCCAGTGCAGCCATAGCAATGCAGACTCCACCATAAAACAGGCCTGTGTGTGAAATGCAGGACAATGTGTGAATCTGCCAAAGTTTGAAAATCGCTAATGGAAAAGTTTCTGTCTAACCCAGCATGGCCCCAACATCTCCCAAATAAATGTGTTTACATCAGGATTTTTCCCAAGAGAGCCTGAATTGGCCAAAAGGTCAGGTTTCTGTTTACATTAAGAAGAGATCATGCAAACTTGACAACATCCTCTTTCTGTGTATTACTAAAGATTAGTTAATAAATGGCAGCCATATGGATTAGTCATAGTGGCAATAACCCACTTATTGTTCATATTTCTCAGCTGATCTCCTGTGTAATTCCCCTTATTTTGAGGAAATGATTTTTTGCTTCTCAGTCTAAAGTCTAGGGAGCAAGAAAGTAAATGCTGGCAGATTACCAGGACCTGGCACAGTGACAGAGAACACTCCAGGTCACCAGGACACAGTGTCTCTTTCCAGGAGCCATAACACTGGCTTACTTGTTTTCTCCCACCTCTGCCCCTGATGAGTTTCAGTGCTCTAGCAAGAGGTTAATCTCACTGTTCATTGTGATGTGTCAGACAACTCATTGTATGACAAACAACAATTTTGGCATAAGCATTGTTTGCACTGTTTAAGAAACTTCTCTCAGGTGAAAATATTTAATACTTGTGACCCTCCCACCAGTCTGCCATGCTCACTGGTATGGGCTGTGACACCATGCTGGGACTGAGGTATTTCCATGCTTACTACAAACGCTTTCTTGGGGTACACCTGCAGCTGGTCACACACAGTACAACTAGAAGAGATGGCAATTGCACTTCACAGATTTAAACCATCTGCTCAGCCTAGTTCTGATTTCTTTGAGCTACAGGAAGCAGAGGAGCTAAACAGAGTGACAGTCTGCGAGTATATCAGAGAACATGTGAAATTTCTTCTTCTCTGGAGTATTAATGTGTTGCAGTGCTATTGCTTGAATATCAATTCAAAAACATTGTTATGAAACAGCTTCCTTTGCTTCTCATTTTTGACAGATGAAAGAAAAATTGCAAGTGTTTAAGTCAGAGATATCTCACTTTGTAGAACTGCAAATCAATACTGAACACAAATGCAATGCATCTTTTCTTATTAAAGACCAGACAAGGTGGTTTTGTTTTTCCCTTAAACTCACTTGTCCCCCATTTGTGTAAAACCTACGTAGCTGATCTTGTGTCCCCCAAATGTTGCACCAACATAGTCCCATTGGTGTGAATTACTTACTCCTGACATACACTGTCATAAATAAGATCTGAATCAAGCCCTCACTTTGTAAAGCAAAAGCAGAAAAGATGTTTTCTAGACATACTCATCCCCATGGAAATCCATGACAGCTGCTTTTCAGAGAGCGATTTGAAGTTGGGCTTAATGAGGTCTTCAACAGTCACAGCAGCCAGAGCATTGATGCTGGAGGACACCGTACTACAGAAGGCAAGATTTATACAATTTTTTATATCTTAGAAGCTGAAATCATAGGTAACAGGTAGATTACTGGCACAGAGAAACTGCCACTGTTTAGAACAGTGTCAGAAAACTAATGGAACTGCTACATTGGTTGTAATAACTTATTATTCCAGGTGACTCAGCTAACAGCTTAGAAAAATTGTCTAAAGTAATTATGCTTGGTGAAGACAAGACACATAGTGATGAAAAGTTGGGTTGGGCCTGGAGAACTGAATAGAAATATTTATTGCATATGGCTAGGCTGTAAACAATAGTGGTATACATGATACCTTCACAAATGATCTACAGTATCTATCTGGGTAGGTAAAATTCCCACATCACAGATCACTTTTAATGCACTCTCAGAGGAGGATTCAGATAATCTAATTATGGTCATCTGAAAATTAGGCATCTAGTCCAAACTGAATTACTGCAGGCTTTCTGTGGGGTCAGACAAACCCACACTCCTAAGGCACAAAGCCAGGTGAACCTCTGGCTATGCAAGACACCAGCTTTTCTTCAGCATGTGAAAATAAATATTTTGGCTGTTTCCTCTATTTAGCTACAAGAATTCAGAAAAAAAAAAAAGAAATTATTCTGGCGTCACATTCATAAAATTCTTTGTTTTTATCTGCTTACTATTGTTCAGAGCCTTTCTTAAGGGAGACAATGTTTCTTAAAGGTACTCCTTGTGAAAGCTGAACAAGACAGTCCCCAGTATGGGACAGAAGGTTAGCAATCTGTCTCCTACAGTAAAAATATATAGTGATTGTTGTTTCATGAGATTCATTCAAAACAACTGGAAGCCCAGGAACTGTGGAAAAGAAGTCTCTAAAGATCAGGGGTGAGGAAAGGCAGATGGCTTTAAAGCTATGCAGGTTTGAAACTGGAAAATTAAAGATGAGCAATAGGAAATTTCCCCAAACTGTAGCTACTTGGTGTAACCACCCATTTATAATACTCAAAAATTCCTATAGCAGAGGGGCTTTAAAAGCACAGAGAAGGATTTGTTAGTGTTTTTAATTACATGTGGCTAGCTGTTTCCTTATGTGGTTAGCAGGGAACTCCAAACAGCTTTGAGTCCTAAGACCCAAATATTGGAAAATATGGATTTTTAAGCTGTATCATCAAATATGTTATAGTGCTTTTTTTAGAGAATACAACTTAGCTAGACAAAGAAATTAAGTACAAAAGTTTTAGTACAAATGCAACTTCAGCTCCAACAAAAAACATAAAAAATAGTAGTTTCCAAATTATAAAATTACCTTAATGTCCCACTGTAGGCACTAGCCACAAAAAGCCCTGGCACTCCTGGAAAATCACGCAGGATATCCAGCACTAGGTATGGCATTAGCTGAAAAATTCAAGTTAAGAAGCATTACTATCTTGCCCTAATTATTAATTTTATCACTCTATTGTTTTTATTACAGCCTTCTCACTGTCATTCTGTTCAGCTGCTCTAATTTTTAATGTCCTATCTTGCTCTATTTATTGGTTTTCTACAGAGTAAACCAATCCTAAAATGTTCACTAGAGATACAGAGAATCTGTTGAGATCAATTTCCTTATTGGAAACTGTGTGTAATTTTTGGACCTTTGCAAGACTTGAGTGCCAGAAAGAGAGAGGAATTTTAAGATTTTCTTCCTGCAAACCATTTTTTTTTTTTTCACAGACAAGTTGATACTTTTAGTATCTTGCTTCCAGCTTTTACCAAGTGAATTTGACTGACAGGAAAACCTTAACTTCCTTCCGGTTTCCACCTTGGCTTTTATTTTATTCTACCCTTAAAGAGCAAGTGGTCCTGCCTCAGGTGCTCCATTGTCTGTGCTCTTCTCCTGGCTTTCCAGCTGCTGTCCATTGGAGTGTTATGAACAACCTGCGATTGTCTTAGGCTTAAACACACAAATAAAACTTATTTGATTTCCTTGGGCCCTGACTCTGGAGAGTCTCTGGGCTCACAGAACTCTTGCTCCTCAGGAAAACCTGCTGCTAGAGGTCTAATTAGGGAGTGGCCACCGTCAGTGATGAGGTGGTTTCTCTGCAGCACAGTTTTACTGCCCATCTCTCCCCTGAAGGAGGGAAGGATTCACCATCCCTAGCAAAGAACTGCCTGCTGCTAGCCTTCCTGCAGATGTGTGCTTTGGGCACAAGTATGTTTTGAATCTGAAAAGGCTTTTGCCTTCATCAGCACAAAGCAGTTTAGGTTGGATGACACAAAGCAGCTCAGCGGGACCCACAGACACTCACGAGGAAACTGCTGCTCTGTTCCTCTCCCTTCTCTTCAAAGCAGTTTCATGCAATGCTGGCACTCCTGAGCCCATTTTGGGTGAAAACCCCAAACATCTGCAGAGGTGGGTGGACTGAGTGCTCTCCACATTGCAGGTCTCCCTGCTGCCCATTTTACCAAGCACTGAGGGACTTGCAGCTCCAGGATAGCTGGGGGATGCAGGGACTAAAGAGTGCCAAAGATGGATCTGCTGCTTTCTCTAGGTTATTCCCTCCCACTGTGGTCTCAGCCTGACACAGCACTCCAGCATGTCACTTTTTCCAACCCCCTGACTCTTGAGCTGCCTTTGTCTGGTTATTATGGCTGCAGAGGAAGGATACCCTCTCACCACCTTCCCCTGACATGTGGGGCCCTACCTGGTCGAGTGCCGACACCTGGTTGGCCGTCCATGGGTCACAGTCCTTGTAGATGGAGTAGAGGGCCAACCCACACAGTGTAGAACAGACCAGGATCACCCAGAGTCCCACCAGGTTGATGTAGAGGGACCTGCACACGGAAACACCATGTCAGAACTCAACATCCCACAAAAGACCCTGCCAGGGCCAAGCAAGGAAGTGCCTGTGTCCACACTGAGGTAGTCACCATATGACTCCCAGCATTTCACCTAGAGTAAGATCACATTTCTAAATGTACAAATGACACTTCTGGTTTTGGTGTCACAGTCTGAGCCCTTGTCCCCTGACAATGCAGATGATGGGAGCGATACAGCAATCCCCACATTTCATCACATATACAAGTTGCACACTGCAGGCAGTGAGCCAGAGGATGCTCTTTCCCCCATGCCACACCCCTTAACAAACCCCAATCAGATTTGTAAGGCGGGGTGCCCCAGATCCAAGTGTGGGGTACCTCACAGTCAGCACCAGCACTCCTTTGCCTCTGGTGCTGTAATATCGTGCTTGCACAATGCTGGAGTTGTCCTTGTAAAGCTACAAACCTCCCATTTCCTCCTGAGAGTCTCTGTGGGAGGCAGCAGTGAGGCACTGGGGCCTGGAACCTGGTCTGGAGCTGCCTCTGGCTGCCATTTCCAGAGAGCAAGGATTTCTCAACAAGCCCAGGGCTTCCCCTTTAGGAACTAAACAATCCGAAGTCTGGTGTCATCCAGAAATTCCATCACCTCCCCACATCCTGATGTGAGCTTCAGCTCATGGAGAAACCAGGCATGTGTTTTCATCAGGCATTAATGCTGCCTTTGCCACACAACAGGCAGCTTCTAGTGGCAGTGAAAAACGCATTGTTCTCCTTGCCCAGTGAGGGCTTTTGCTTTCCATCTAACTCTCTCTGGTTTTCTCAAATGTTTCTAAGCTCTTAATGTCTCCTGGGCCACAAAGTTTTTGGTATCTCCAAGGTCACAAAGTTCTTCTCACCTACAGTGGTCAGTTCAAGCAAACATACCCACTGGGAACTAAGCCTTGAAAAACAGCGTTCCTTTCCAGCAGTTGCCTCCTGGTAATCTGTGCATCGCTGATAGTGATTTAACTTCCTGACAGATCACATACCTTGGACCTGTGCCAATTGGTAAGACCTCCTCTGGGAGGACCTTTGGTTTCTGTGCAAATATATCTATGCTTGCAGTGCTTCAGGAGGCTTTTTTGTGCTTTCAGTTCCCAAGAAGGCAGCAGCCTTTGTATTTCTCTAGAGAACCGGCAGGATGAATGAAGAAGCAAACCTAACTTTACAGGCCTTGTTAGACATTGAAATGGACATTTTCAGAAAGACATAAAGTAGATTAACTAATTGAACTATCAGTTTTATACAAGAGAAAAGTTATTGGCAAGTGCAATGTAAACTCTTAAAAAAGACGTACATAAATAAAAGCTGATTTACACATAGTAGGGGAAACTGCATTTTTGTCTTGTATTTGCCATTAGGGATGGTCTAAACACAGAACCAACAGCATTTTAAATTTCTCTCTTAACTAATTTAGTAAAAATGAAGCAGTCCTCTCATAGATGCTTATGTATTGATTGGATGTCTTGCGTCCATTTAGCTGAAGCCGTTCCTGCATTGGCATAATCTGTGTTGAGATGCAACACCCAGAAACTGATTTAGCACAAAATTTAACCAAGGAATAAAATTAATCCAACTCTTTTGAAGAGATGTAATAGAAGAATTAGCCCAGAGCCTACACTGAAGATTAGAAAGTCAAGAGAAACACACAGAAGCAAAATTAATTATTTGCCTGAATCCAGCAATTCTTGTTTATAAACTGTGTCAGTGTTTGACAGAGAGCTGGTTTTTTCCTTCTGATTTACATCCCAGCTCATGGTACACCCTGTGACTAAGCACTGGAGAATAATAATTGTAGCAGTATTGGAGGGAGGTGTTTCCATTAATTCTGCCTTAGTAACACAGGGTGGAGTTTGGGTGAAGTAGGCATTGTGACTGAGGAAAGCTTATTTTCAATTGTCTGGCTCTAAGACTTTAAGCACTGCAACATGCCAGCTGATGACCTTGAAAGGAAAGTAAAGAAAAATGTGTTCATAGCCCATATTTTTCTGACAACGTAGCTCTCCTGCCATGAGTGCCTCTTATCATTCAGATATAAGCATTATGTTCAATTTGCCTAGTGATTGTTTGAAGATGACAGCATGTTCTCCTACTTACTGGTGTTTCTTGAATGGGGTGAAATCCTTTACCAAAGCCTGAGAAAATTCCTGTTCTTGTGCCACTGTTAAAGGCCTTCCAAAACCTGCAAGTTTGGATCTGTGAGGGAGTTATTTTCTGAGCTCTGATGTGTTACTGTGCTGTCTCTTAAAAAGCCTTACAGTAAATGGCACGGGGGTACAAAATGCTGTTACTTTGACCTGATGGCATTTTGCGCTTCTGTGTACAGATTAAATGGCAGTAAGAGGTACAGGCCAACAAAGCGACCTGCCAGATGTGTTTAATTATATTTGCAAATAAACTAGACAGTCACCACAGAATGGTAGTGTTTATACCTGTGACAAGCTTCAACTGTTATACAAAATGATTTCTCCATGCAGAAGAATTACCTTGCACAAGTAAGATGCCATGGAGTCCAACCACCCATGCTAGCAGGACAAGGCTCTGCTGATTAAGGCTCTGCAACCATTAATATGAGAGCTATAAATTTCATCCAACCCCCTACAGAACCAGATAGCTTCCAGCCCTGTCACTGTACCACAGAATGGTGGAATGTATAGAGACCATAGTTATGATGTGTGCTTCTATATTTCTTCTGTAAATGGACCTCATGAGATTGCTAGCAATTCTTAAATCCTGAGCTGTGAACTAATGAAATGATAGTAAAGATAAAGGTAAGAAAAAAGAGCTAGTTAATATACTCCATTCTAGAGCAAAGGATCATCACAAATGTTTACATTCAAGGAAAACAGAACACTCTGCCAGTTTCCACAGTTAATTCCTTAAAAAATATGTCATGATTATTATGAACACAAAATACACAATTCCTCAGCAATTTTATCACTGAATAAGGCATTTCTGGATTTTCTCCCACCTATATTCATTGTTATGGAAAAATTTTTTTAGTCTTTACTTATGCAAAATCTCCACCCAATGATTTAGGTTTAGTACAGTAGCAATCCAAGATACTGTCTTGATATGACTTCAGCACAAGTACTATAATATTTGATCTTTAAGTTGCTAATAAACTTAAAGCAGCTATTTCTGTGCAAGAATACTGGCACAGTGAAACATTCAGGCACAAAGTTCAATGTTATAGCAATCACATGCAATTCATGTACCAGGACTTATTGTGCCCAATTTCTTCTACCACAAAACAGAAGGCAAAAGTTGTTATCCTTTACAAATGAAATTTATGCAGACAAAATACCCCCACATTACTTTTATAAAAATCTCTCTTATAAAGAACAGCCATAGCTAAATTCAGACAGTTACTGCAGACAGACTTACAATTTTGCGTGGAATCTGTTTTTGCATGCAATGTATCTCTGGACTTGAGACTGGTTAACCCCATATATACCAGTCCATGTGAAAGTCCCACCTATGACAATTGTCCAAAAGGTGTGCCTTTGCAAAGGATTGGGATTAAAGCTGAAAGGAGAGGAAAAAGAGACAACAAATTCAAAATATGAAAGTCTTATTAATATATAAAGACCTTAATGCATAGAAGAAATAATTTCTCTGTGCTTGTTCTAATACAAACTCTCTTATTTTGGACAGATTTTGAACATTAAGTTACTCTAACTTCATGTGAAGTCACAGAAAGCAAATGTTAAAACTCAGAGCTGATACCCTGAGCCAATGAAACACTCTGACCTGTCCAAAGGTAAAGCTGGAGAGATTTATTTGCCTATAAACTACAGTCTTATGGAAAGTTGTATGATGCCTGTCATGGTTGTGATGAAATGATGCTCCAGTAAAAAGTGTAATATAGGCTTATCTATCTTGCTTATCTAGAGGGACATCAGTCTAACTCCACTATAAAGGAGTGTTTACAAGACCAGCCTTTGTGGGTCATAAAACATTTTGCTGGTTTAGCTCTAAGTGAATAGCAGATTTTAAGTGGCCATAAACAATTACTATTTTTAAATCATGTTTAAATATAGCAATACATTATATTTATCTTGGTGAACACTGTAATATTATGTCACCTATTACATGACTTTATTCCTTTACTTTTTCCATCTGTGAACTCTGTGATTGGAAGAAGAATCAATGCAGTACAACCACTGCAAAATGAGCCAAACAGATTGAAAAAAATTACTGATCACAGGACAAAAAAATACTCACAGATGAATTACTTACTGAAGAACTGGGTGAAGAATTTTGCAGAACAACATGATTATTATTGTGGGCTAATGGACAAAGGACAAATTGCAATACTTGTCACACTAAACTCTCACAAATAGCACTGGGTGAGGGTTCTCAGAAGAATCTTGTATTTATCAAAGGTACAATAACTTTTTTACTTGAAATGGTCTTTGATTCCACACTGTTAGACTGATTATTCATCCACTTGTAAAGTGATATTTTTAGGCTATGATTACTTACAATAATGGAGGGTAAAATGCTATTAAAACTACTTTTTTTTCTTTCAGGGAAAAGAAAAACATTTCCCTTCTTCTGATTAGACAAAAACTATTATTTTCCTGTTTGTTTTGGTTCAGTCACTGAAATGCCAAATTAGCTGTTTGCAAATTTTAATTATAAATATCACTGTTCTCTCCTGTTTACCATTTGCTTTCAGTGGAATCCAAAATGTATCCTTAAAACACCTACTTGACAAAGTAAAAAGGTTTTTCTGTTTAGAGGATTTTGCATGGTGTAAAACCTAAAAAATATCCCCCAAACTCGGTAAACTTGTTTAAAAATATACAGAAACTGGGTCACAACTTCTGCCTTCCTCCTCCTTCAGCAGCGGTTTAATTTCACACTTAGTCACATGGACTCCATTTGTAGGAATAAAGCAGCACATCCTCTGCAAGCACAAACTCACTCCCAGAAGTTTAATCTTCCTCCATGGTAGGAATCATTTACAATGCGTCCGATTCCCTCCTGAACCACCACAGCTCGTATAATCACAGATGAAAATCCTGCAACCATGATTCCAACCTGGAAAACGTCTGTCCACACCACTGCCTTCAGCCCGCCCTGCAGGAGGAACAGCACAGATCAGGTACAGCAAGGCAGCAGCACTCTTGCTTTGCACTCACATCCAACCAACAGAAACATTACCATCCCTACTGTGCATGGTAGACTAATTTCATCCTCTTCTTTAATAGAACTGATTCTGCACTGGTGTCTTTAGGAATTGTCTTCTGAAACCTATTCAGGACATTCTGGCCCTTTTTTGAAGTGCATTGGAATTTACTTTGGCCATACACATAGTTTAATCCTTCAGCATATAACCTGATTCAATAGTTTGTATCAAAAGATAAGTTATCAGACAGTGCTCATCTTACTTATACACAGTACCACTAATTCCAGAAGGTATAACATTCATCTGAATAAAAATAAACATGATTCAATCCAACATTTGCAAATAAATTTGTCCCTGAGATTCTCTTTCATCATTTCTAGACACTTGGTCAATTAACATTAATTAAAGACCAATCTGTTCATGTGGAATGTGCTATTTTCAGTGGCTCTATTCAATAACACACAAGACTGTTACAGTTGCATTGAGAAGGAATTTGATAAATTGGACAGCAAAACCCTACTGGATCAGAAGAAAAATCACAGGAGGATTTTCAGAAAGGGAGATCTACCTTTTTTTCTATTTTTTCAGTAACAACAAAAGTCTGAATGTATCATAACAGCAAAGATTTGAGTCACATGGTGGCTGCCTATGCATCCTGAGAGGTCCCTGAGTGAATATGGTCCTGTGGCTACACCTGTAAAATGTAACTCCATGGGGTAACCTGATTATTAGGCTACTTTTTAATACATTCCATGTTTGATGTGAGTGATGAAAGGAACAGATTTTTTTCTCAGCTGAAGAGCCCACGTACCAGTGTGCAGTAGAATGTGCAGACCACGCCAGTCGCCACCACTGCGCCCCACAAGTCAAAGCCAGTGACTGAAAGGGAGGGAAATGGCAACAGTGTGAATGAGGCACTGGAGACAAAACACTGATAGTCAATTATTGAAAAATGCTAGAAATAAGTTAAATGCAAAAGTGTGAGGTAAAAATGAAATGATTTTTTCATGAAAATATTAGTGTCTAAACCAGGGGATTCACCCTAACCAGTTCTAAAAATGAAACAGGTGTTACAGATTTGGAACTAACTGCTAAAAAGTTGAGAGTTATTTCAGGGTCTAGGAAGCTATTTGTCTTTAATGTGAACCCTGCCAAACAACACATCCAACATGCCCCAGCTCAGGAAGGTATTAAAACACGTCCTTCTTTGAAGCACCTGTGTAGTTGCTACCAAGCCCTTAGGCAGGGATTTAAGCAAGTAAACATGACGGGGGTTCTCCACAGAGGCAAGGTTGTTCAAGCATTGTCCAGAAGAACTGCATCAGAGTAAAAGCCTTTCTTTTATTCTTCCTTCTCTTAAGGATCTTATGTTTATGCCATACAACACTGTGCTGTGGTTGAAATCCAGGCTGGCACTGCCACAACTTGGCAGTGACATGCTCACCTGCTGCCAGGTGTGAGGGGACTCCCCCACAGATAGCTCAAGCTAATGAGAAACACTGAAACAAAACTAGTGAAAAACTGAAGTTACTCTAACTAGGAGCCAGCTAAGTCACAGCTTCATTTAGTATGTATTTGCAAGGCAAATGTAAATACCAAAGGCACAAAACCTGTGGGACTTACACACTGGAGGAAACCAGTATAGAGAGTGTTGAGTTTTTTCCTCCTTTTTGTTCAATGAACAAGGCAAAAAAACCACATTCAATGAGCAGAAAATCTGTGACTTGATTCTAGCCAAAATGATTCATTTTTTTATTTGTATTTTGTTATTCTCTTTTCTTGCCAAATGGACAAATTAATGGTGTCAGATTAAAAGTTTAATTTGGCTCCATATAAAAGCTTTTGCCCTTTTAGAAATGAATGTGGCTCATTTTCAAAGCAAAGAGTCATTGTGAAGTAGAAAATAGAAATATTTAACTTTGTAAATATCACAATAAACATCTTAAGTTAACAATCTCTTTGCTGTTGATTTGGTTTTCCTGCAAAAAGGACAGACCACATTAAACAGTTCCAGGCAGCCTGAAATCATATTTACAGGATTTTTGCCTTGCTCTCATCTTGAAGAATAGCACTTAACCAGGGGAATTAAATTTGTCATAAGTGCCTGCATTACCTTCAAAATTTACTTAAGTCTTCTCAACTTTCCTGAATAAGCCATTATCTACAGGTATTGCATCAGAGGTAGAGTAAATGAAAACCGGTTTTCCCATAAATCTCTTCCGTAATTCCTTACAGGTAGGGATTAACGGACTAAGATTACTGAATTCCCATTAAAAGACTTCACAGTTAAGCCTTGAGCTATATTTTTAGGTGTGCATTACCAAAACAACCCAACCACACCAGTACTATATGCAGAAGAAATTATATCACTAGAAGAACAGTTGCAATATATTCATCTTACCTTGATTTAGTGCTAAAGCTGGAGCATAAATGACAATACCAGTATATAAAGTCTAAAATGGAGAAAAAACAAAAGATCAAAATAAATGTAAATTCCTGGAAAGGTGATAGCTTTCTGAGATAATTTCTTTTCAAGCATTTATGTAGCCTGTATTTCCTAAATTCGTAACTGTTGGCAAATATAATTCCAATTAGAAGATGAATGTCTGAGACTAATACGGTCTGCAGTCTCACAGCCTAGCATTCTTAAAACAAATACCACGGACTCTTAAATACAAAGTCCACCTTCATCTTCTCCTGGCTTTTATAATTAACTTATTTTATTCCTTCAAAACTGCAAAGGAAACAAGAGCAAACGGAGGTTAATGAGGTTTACACATGGTTTGTCATGGAATCTATTATTATCATTTTCTCAGTCTTGAGATCAATATGCCTCTCACTGTACAGCTATAATTCATGTGAGTAAGAACACAAAATATGATATTAATTAGTCATTACGGATAGCGTTATATGGAATTATGTAACCTTCATCCTGTAAAATCAAGCCATACATTATTATATTTTCAACCACAGTAAAGATACAGACAAATCAAGGAGCTACTCCATCTACTTTCATAGGCATAGTGAGATTCATACACTGATACAATTTCTTCATATATTGTTTTAAATTCTGTTTGGTTTTTTATCACACTTATTGCTGCCACAAATTCAGTTGTGACATGGGTTAGGAGAACAGAGCTTGCAATCTGCAGATGACCTCTGTGAATGTCAGTGGTCTTGATCCAAAGCATCTAGACCACTGATAGGTTGTGAGCTGACATGCATCAGCTTTCCATGGCTGGACTCTTCTGATTTACAGGGATGGGATTTGGGCACAGAAAACCAGCAGAATCAGATGTCATCCAGGATTCAGCCAGCTTCTGCCCTTCCTGCAAGTGTCCACCCTAGGCACAGGTGGCAAACCAAAGCAGGATTGCTAACCACTGAATTACTCGCCATGGCTTTTGAGCAGATCAAATCCAGTCCCCGAGGTGGAGCTCTACCACATGGCCAGTGGCTATGCTGGGGACAGAGCCAAGAGGTAGCTGGAGTGAGCAGTTCTGCAGCTGTATGGGGAAATTAGCATGTAGAAGCTGTTTCACCCAGCCTAACCTAATTGCCCTGACCCCCTGCTGCACACCTGCTACAAGCACATGCCAGAAGGGATAGTGGGGACATTGGGGAGATAGTTATTCCTACTTGTGTGCTACTCCCTGCCAGTGTGTGTGCAAGGCTGTTTCCCTCTGTGCCATGAGTCCTCTCTAGATTTTCATATATAGCTTGTATGGCAAGAAAGCTGCCAGTCCTGACCAGTCCATGGTGATTATCTCCTCAGAACTACCTGCATCACTTCCCAGCCAGCTACTGACACCTGTCATTGACACTGAGTCAGTTTGACTTGCTGTCCATACAGTGACTGTCAGCATGTGCTGCTGAAATATGGAATCATAGAATGGTTTGTGTGGGAATGGTCCTTTAAAGGTCATCTAGTCCAATCCCCTGCCATGGACTGGCACACCTTCCACTAAATCAAATTGCTGAGAGCCCCATCCAGCCTGATTTTGAACACTTCCAGAGATGGGACACTGCCGTTCTTCTCCTAGCTACCTGGTGCACTACCCCACTATTCTTGTTACAAATAAATTCTTCTTTACAGCCACTCTAGATCTACCCTCTTTCAGCTGAAAAAAAACCTATTATCCCCTGTCCTGTCACTACAGACCTTGGTAAAAAGTCTCTCCACCTTTGTCATAAGCTGCCTCTGAAAGGTTGCAATAAAGTCTCCCCACAGCCTTCTCTTCTCCAGGTTGAATGATTAATCCCAACTTTCTCAGCCCTTCTTCACAGGAGAGCTGTTCCAGCCCCCAGACCATTTTTGTGGTCATCCTATGGACCCTCTCCAAAAGGTCCGTGCCTTTCTTGTGCTGGGGACCCCACAGCTAGATGCAGTACTTCAGACGGGGTCTTGCAAGAGTGGAGTAGAGGGAGAGGATTACCTTCCTTGACCTGACAGCCATGCTTCTGTTGGTGAAGGATAGAACTGGCTTTCTGGGCTGTGACCAGACTTTTCTGGCTCATGCCAAATTTTTCATCCACCAGTATCTCCAAGTCCTTCTCTGCAAGGCTAATCTCAACCAGTTCATCCCTCAGTCTGCACTGATATTTGTGATTGCCCCAGTCCATGAGCAGGACCTTGCACTTGGGTTAGTTGAACTTTATGGGGCCACTCCTCAAGCCTGTCAAGGTCCCTCTGGATGGTATCCCTTCCCTTTAGCGAATCAGCTGCACCAGTAAGCACCGTGTCATCCACAAACCTGCTGAGGGTGAACTCATTCTCACTATCTATGTCAGTAATGAAGATATTAAATAGTATTG
This sequence comes from Entomyzon cyanotis, assembly GCA_024500445.1. Taxonomy (NCBI): domain Eukaryota; kingdom Metazoa; phylum Chordata; class Aves; order Passeriformes; family Meliphagidae; genus Entomyzon; species Entomyzon cyanotis. The sequence goes on along the minus strand of JAKEPQ010001018.1, from coordinate 12,132,185 downwards.
GTTCCAGTATATACAGCACTTATTACTGGCTCCATTAGAATACTCAGCTGTTGACTGCAATGCTTTGGATGCAATCATCATGCCAATTCTCTTTCCTTCTAATAGTCCATCAGTCAAACTTGTATCTCTTCAAGCCTGCTAATAAGGGATTCAGAACTTGTGATTTCTCATACACAGCAACTAAATTCAAGGAAGCTTTGAACCATCAGAAATTAAAATTTGTCACAACTGTGATCACATTTTTGTGTAAATTTAAACAGGACCAATACAATCTTTCCACTTCTTCAGTAGGCTTTTTTTGGTTGTATTATTACATGTCCTTTTACCTTCTTTTAAGTATATGCAAATATTCACACAAGGGTTATAACTGCACCATTAAAATCTTGGGAGGTTTTCTTTCCTCACTATTATTTTATTTATTCAGGTTAAGTTGTTAGTGCTTGGCAGAGAAAGACACATATAGATCTTCAGTTAATTTCCTTGAGCACATATTTAAGTTGCCTAGAATTATTTTTCTGATCTTTGCAAGCAAAGATTACACTTAGCTTTTCCACCTTACGCAACTGTGATGTCTTCATAGTTGCTGGTGAAACAGTGTCAGGTTTCACACATGCTAGCATTCTACTTTTGCCATGAGCTTGTGTATCTATAAAAGCCAGCTAAGCAGCACTGCTCAAATAAGTCATGAGCACTGCATTGACAACCATCTTATTGGTGCAAGTGTGATTGCCCTGTAACTTCTGGTGTGCCTTAAAAAATACAAAAATGGACAAAACCCAAACATGTAATTAAAAAAAGCTTTCTGATTGCGTAGTCGTTCTTACTTTGAATTACCCCAAAAGTCCACTTCAAAATTGTAAAAGGAACAGATTTTTTTCTGGTGCATTTGACACACACTCACTGACATTTAGAAGATGTGGTCTTGTACCGCCTCCTTGAAAGGACCAGATACAGCAAACTGCACCAAAAATAATTTCAGGGACTGCTTTAGTTTAACATTCCCCAGGGCAGTAATTTTCTACTTCTCAGTTTGCAGACACCTAGGGTTTTTCCAGTGGTGGTGGTGCAAACCCTTGTGCAGTAAATGACAGCTCCTGACAGCCTGTTTTGTCACCTTTCACTGACCCTTGAGAATTTGTCACATTCCAAGGATCTGCACACCAGAGGATGAAAACTGCCGCTGTAGGTAATTGGGGCATGTTTACATTTTGAGCTCATTGTGGGTTTCTCCAGCAGGCAAGCGAATGACTGCTCTTCACACTGCTATCCTGTAGAGAAGGGTCGCTTGTCTCTTGGCATGATGCTGATGTCAAGTGACTGCTCTGGGTGTTCAGCAGTGCCCACAGAGACCCAAGAGGCAGACAGCCCAGCATTCACTCCCCACCTCCTTGCTTTGGAGCAGAGAGAGTTTTGTTTCTCCTGCTCTTAGCCACTCAGGCACTGTAGTAACCTCATCAACTGCTCAGATAAAACAGCCAGTTACACTTAACCAAATAATTCTGGTGGCCGTGAGGACCACAGAACAGCTTTGAAGTTTACTTGCCGTTTGTATTATGAAAAGGGCTGTTCCACAGAGGCGAAGGTATTTATTGAATCGAAGTTCTAAGTACTGCAAAAAAGAAGAAAAAACAAAGGCTTATACTGAAATTCGGTACTATATATAGAACTAGAATGAAGTGACAAGCAATACAGAAAGAGCAGAATGTTGTTTTTACGAATGGCCAAAGCTCCTAGAGTTCCCTTGTTTGATATCTCCTTCAACTTGGTTTAATATTTCTCTACAGACCTCACCACTGGGTAATAACATACAAGCAAGTAAAGTAGACATAAGTTAGTCACTGTACTGGGGAAGTCTACAGAAAAGACTAGGACATACTATCCCAGAATCATTAAATATGCTGAGTTGAAACAGACAAAGATACACAAGAATCATCAAGTCCAACTCTTGACTCTGCGTAGGGAAACCTAGAAGCTGACAATGATGTACCAACAAAAGAATGGAACCCACTTGAGTTGTGAAATCAGAGAGAAAAAGAAAACATTGGGACTATTCCTGTCTTGGTCAATTTAGAAACTCTGGTATTATGTGTGTCCATCTGAACTGCTGCAAGAGAGGGCAGAAGATATTCAGTGATCAGCAGGCTCTTCCCGTGTTAACCTCATCTTCTGCACTGCCCAAGGCAGCCTGCCATATTCTACTGGTTAGTCAAAATTTAGCCTTTTGTGAAATAGAAACCCTCACTTTTCTATCTAGCCTGGGACAGCACTACCTCTAAACACTTTGTTATGCTGTAGGGCAGCTTTTTTCCCACCATCTGTCCTAAAAACCCTCTTGGTGTGTGGTTTTACAAAAGAGATCTCGTTTGCCTGATAATCCATTCAGTCTACACAGACAAACATTGAAGCACTTCAAAGTGCCTCACTCATGAAATGAGCGTTTAAAATATGGTCTGTGAGCATGTCCACGCAAGGAAGCAGTCTTGAACCCCTGGACAGACACAGAGGTTGTTAAAAATCTGAACTCTGTCCACAAACAGAGGATGTATCTTTTATAGGTGCATTACTCTGATTCAACACCAAGATAATCAGTGAGTTTCCAGTCATGATCATAAGCCTTTATTTAAAAGAGCCCTATTTAAGTATCATCATGGCAGTCCAAAGATTAGTAGTTTACAATACACTGGAAGACACCACAGATTTCTGTTGGTGAATTCTTATCTAAATCTACCAGCAGAAATCTTGTTTTCAGCCTTCAGTGCTGCAACACCTCTGTTCAGTGTAATAAAATGCTGAAGACCAAACTAGTCAGCTAAGGACTTTCCCCCACTCCTTTCCCAAAGTTCTCTGCAAAAAGAACACTTTGCTTCCAAATCTACAGCTAGGAACTAGCTCCATGCAGGAAAATAAACAGGCTGCGCAGACATTCTGAATCAGAAGAAAGCACTGACCATATGCTTCCCCACCCCAAAACTGTCAGACTCGACCTGTAATTGTCTCATGACCCCAGATATCTCTGTGTGGATGGCTACAGCTTTGAGTTGCATGCTGGGCTGACCACCAGCTCAGCCTTATTTTGGTGGAAGTAAGAAAACTTTCACAGACACAGAGCACTTGCTACCTCCTTGTATAACCACAATGGAGAAGACATTCAGTAGTGAAAATAGTCTCAGGTGACAAGGAGTCTCTTCAAAATCTCCAGGAACAGCACAAATGCATACTCTGCCGAAGAGGGACTTTTGTGGTTGCACTTAAGCTTAGAAACCGATCTGGAGGGAGTAGGATGTGGTAAGAGAACTCTGGTTCCTACACTAGATGCTTTTGTGCTCTGGTTTTGGTATATTAATTACAGATGATTAATGACATGTCACCATCCAAGCTGCACTAGGATTAATCCACCTACTGAACTGAGTATCTGGCGTGAGGAAACAAATCTGGTATGACGCATAGCTCCTGAGCTAAGGCAGCAGGGTTGAGCATCACCTTTCTGCACAGACAGTATGGGGTAGCCTTGAGGACAGAGAGGGTTGCAGCCTGTTCTCAGGAGTGTGGTGTTATAGCACAACCCAGATTGCAGGGAATTTGGGGGAAGAGAAGGTGGAAGGCAGAGATGCAGAAAGTAGGCATGAGAAGCCTCCCAGCTCCCTAAAACTTGGGGAGGGATTCCTTCCACTCCACCTTACCTCGTAGGTGCTGGTAATGCCCAGCTTGTAGAAGACAGGCAGGAAGATCTCAGCACTGCACAGCACCACCAGGCCGTAGGTGATGGCAAAGATGCAGAAGATGCCACCATAGCGATAGATCTCGGCAGGGGTGCCCAGCACCGTGACGGCTGACATGAAGCTGGCGGTGAGGGACAGTGCCACCGGGAGGGCACTCATGCTGCGGCCTGCCATGAGGAAGTCCTTCGATGTCTTCTGCCCCCCTCCCACGAAGGCGTAGTAGATGCCAATGACGGCTGAGATGAGCAGCATGGCCCCAAAGACCACATAGTCCCAGACGGTGAAGCGCGCCATTCTACCAGAGGAACTCAGCCTTGAAACCAAGGATCTTCCCCAAAATCAGGGGGCTGCTGCTGCCCCCGCAGGGCTGGCACGGGGTGGCCTGGGCAGGACGAAGCAGATGGGGACGGGACGGGCCCTCCGCCGGGGCTGGGGCAGGTGCGGGAAGGTGACACCAGCGAGACAGAAGCAAAGCGGTGCGGTGCGGTGTCCGCGGGTGGGACAAGTGCGGAGTTCTGCGGGGCAGTGTCCGCCGCCCGGACAGGTGCGGAGCGCTGCGGTGCGGCATGTCCCCGCCCGGACAGGTGCGGAGCGCTGCGGTGCGGTGCAGTGCCCGCCGCCCGGACAGGTGCGCTGCGGAGCGCCCCGCGGAGGTCCCCGCCGTGCGTCCCCGACGGCGGGAGAGGGCTGCGCCGGGAGCCGCGGTGCGAGTGCCGGAGCGGGACGGCAGGCGGGCCTTATACGGTGCCGGTCCCGCTCCTCCCTCCCCGCGGCGCTGAGCGCCCCCGCGGAGCGAGAAGGGGCGGCGATACCGGGCCCGGGCAGCCCGCCCCGCGCCTCCGGGCTGCGGGATGGCGCCACGGCACAGCCCCGCCTGTGCCTGAACGCGGTTACACCACAAACTCGGGTCGTGGTCCAGGGCTCTTGGACGGAAGAGATTTCACCCGAGAGTCCCCCAGGATAGGGAATCTACCCTTGTTCATTAGCATATTCTACCACCTTCCCAAAGGAAGGAGGTGAATCAGATTTACCAAGGGGAGTTAGCGAACACTGCAGTGGTGTAACGGGGGAGTCCCACTAGCTGCACTGTGCTCACAGAAGTTTTACTAACAGTTTTCAGCTAAACACAGGTTCAAGAGTCAAAGTGCACAGGAACATCACAAATGGAGCTTCACACACCTTACCCACAGAGGAATATATCAGAAACACCTACGGGATTTGAAAGCCATGTATGTCAAGTGATGGAGATGTGCTTGATTCTATAGCTAGCAGTACACACAGGAATAACACAGCAAATACCACTTGGCCACTTTGCCATATATTAGCAACTCCAGGTGTGGGATGAAGATGAAAGGATGCCAAAGCTAACTAAGATGAGCTTGGCAACAGCACAGCTGCAGACAGCACAACTTGCAGCAGAGCTCAGAAGTTTTGCACTGTAGCTTTCCGTCTTGAACTGTACATTGGCAAAGTGCTATGCTGGAAGTGATTACCTAGTAAAAGTCAGAACCAGCTTGAGGATTAAAAATTACCCAGTTTTCCTTTATGGAAGATAAATTAAGTTTCCTTCCTGCCCAGCCTCTTCTGGCTCTTATCCACAGCTGGATAACCTGGAAGTGGTGTTTACTGCAAGTGCTCTGGGTTCAGCTCAAGGTGCTCTCACCTGCCCGTATCTGACTATTTTGAAACATGGTTTTCAGCAGGTGGAAGTCTGGTCTTGCAGGATTATTAAACTGAGCTGTGAAATCATGTCTGTGTTGGTCTGGAGCCTAGATGCCTATCTGGGAGTATGAATATCCCTGAAGAGACAGAAGCTGGCCATGGTGTGCAAGTGGCATGTCCTGATCTCACCACAGCAGGTTAGGGCATCAGTCTCTCTGGCCTAATTACTCTCTAATTACTTATACAATGAGTAAGAGCTTCCAGATGTCCTGTTGAGGAAGAGTGAGAAAGAAACTTACGCTCTACACCTACCAATTAGGCTATTGATTTATTGACCAGCGGAAGTGTTTGCCCTAAATCAGCTTCTGACTACATGAAAGATGAGAAATCTTCCAAGCAAAGCTTCAATCAAAACCAGCCCTTCCTCACTCGGTGCAATGAACTGGTGTTGACTGAAAAAAGTAATTGTCAAAAAGCATGACCCCTTTTTCTCAGGCAGAACATAAACGGGCTCTGGTCCAGACCCACAGCTTATGCTGCTCAGAACTTCATGCCCATTGTCCCTTGTTTGCATTCCTTCAAGAATTATGTTGCTCAAACTATTCAAACAATAACAGGCATTTAAAGTATTAATTACACAGGATTAATACAATTTTGATTATGTTTCTGTATCATTTTTGACATAATGTAAACACATCAACTGTATTGAAAAACAAATCATGTTTCTTAACTGAAACACAAGCAGCTATAAGGAAATGCACATCACTCTGGTTTCAGGTGGCATCCTTGGCTCTTTTACCAATAGTGTTAAGCAAATTGCCTTTCAAATGTGATTGTGACCAATACAGCATGAAAGGCTGGATCCTCCCATGTGGATGTCTCCATTTTTGGAACCAGCAGCAAATCTGTATGATGCCCATATTCTAAATCACAGCAAGTGGAACTGGAAAACAGGACTAAATGTTTTTCTGGATTTTTCACACATGGAATCAAATTAGCTCTGTGAGTTTATGCTGTGCCACAGAGACAGAACTACAGGTATTTGCTTTTTCTCATTGCTACAATAGATATTTAAATGTCTTCCAAACTCAGAGAGTATATTTCACTTCCTTCTTGTAGCATCCTGCTGGGCCTTATGTGGTCTCTCATCTCACTGCCACTGTGACTCTGTTTTTGTAAGATCTACTAACACCAGTGGGATTCAATGCTTAATAGCAAGAAGGGTGAGATTCACATCTCTCCAGCACCCTCAAATTTAAAAGGCCATGGATCTGACTGAATAAACCTCAGACTGCCCAACGGGGTACATATGGTTCCTTCCTTGTGATTGTATTGGGCTCGTTTCCACTACCAGACACTTCTGTGAGGTGTTACTGGAAGTCTGTTTTTCTTGGAAGGACATTCTGTTCCCGCTGTTTTTCATGTGGATGGGCCACTGCACTGGGAGACCAGTGGGATGGATTTCCTTCTGTAGACAGGACAAATATATTGAACCCTGTACTTGGAGAAATGCTGCCCACCCGTCTGAACTAAGTTGTGACAATAGACTTGGAGGGATTCTCCTGCTTGTAGACAAATGTGAGCATGGGCAAAAACAACAGTAAGTGAAGTAGCAGAACCCAGAGGCTAGGTGACCATTGTTCAGTGGTGATGCAAGACCCTTTGCAATTTGCTTTGGCAGCCTGTGAGCTCTCCAGCTTCCAGTAATTCCTTGCTTGAGTGTGCACTTTCAGACTGTGTGGGGATCAGCTGTACCTGCACCAGCTGAGCTGAGTTTGCAGATGAAGAACAGTTCATACTCAATTTTACTTCTGTGTAGTGCCAGGACTGGCCACTGTTCTCTGCTGCTTACACAGGGATCAGTTTGGAAGCCTTGCCAAAAAATGGCTGGCTGTTGGTAAAAATAAACAAACAAAATTTTCAAAACAAAACCTGCAAAAACAGCTGATTTTTTAGGAAATATGGGGTGTGGGATCATGCTCTGTATGAACATATACACATGTATGCATGTGGAAGGTGTTTGCACTTCATCCAATGGTCACAGAACACCATCACCAAATCTAGAGTGGTTGAGGCCTCAGAAAGATTAAGGAGCTAACCGTTGCATTAAAGTAGATGGGGAAAAAAGCAGGATCCCATAAATGTTCCTGTTGAAAGGAAGAGTGCTGCAGGAGCTGAGCCTCTGTTAGGTAAGGGTGAAACCATCTGAGAGAAAGACCTTAAAAACACACAGCTGCAAGGAAAGCTTCTCATCTTAAGTTCACAAGCCAACCAACGCCAAGACACAGAGCTATGCAGATCCAGGTTCCATTTACTCCTCTGTTCATGGAGCTACCCATTACATTTTCTTTACATTACAGTTATTGTTATGAATAACATATCAAAATTAATCATAGACTCCTAATTAGACAGTCTGATTTTTCTTGCAATGCAATACTTCAAGTAAAAATGCACCTTTTACATTTGGAAGATTTTGATTGCAGCAACTGCTTCCTATATAACATCACTTGTCACCTTGAGAAGCCTGTTGCATTTTGGCATAAAGGAAGGTCATTGCTGATGGTGTTTCATATTTCTGATCAGTTAGTGTTGGGATACACCCTAATCTCTTCTACTTGCTGTGCTTGTCCATACACTGCTGTTTTGAATTGCTGGGCATAGTACAGCTAGTTACCTGACTACCAACATCACTGACTTTGCTTCTCCTGGTTTAATGCTTCTGTTGTGGTTTAATCCCAGCCAGCAGCTAGCTACCACACAGCTGCTTGATCACCTGGCACCTGTATTTTGAGCACAGGGATTTTCTTTTCTAGAGATATCCCATAATTTTTACCTCTTAATTTCCCATGATATCACTAGGGTACATTTCCAAGCATCCTTTTAGAAACGTTTTCCCAGTAGTAATTTTACAGAAGTGTCTCTTGCACAGACTGTGTTCTGTTTGTGGGCAATAACAAGGATGCAATGATATTTGCAAGTGTCCTATGTCTTAAAACACCACCATAAACATAAAAGGTTAAATATTTCAAGAAGCATGGTTCCCTAATTCTCTGTCTGTAGCATTTGCAATCTTCATCATATCCAAATCATATATTTGAAGAGGTGTAGATTTGTGAAAGGTCTTTGCTTCAGAACCTAATCATGGGAAGTCTTTCAGAGTAACAACTTGTTTGCTTGAAGTGTTTGTCCTCTCATGCTTAGCATGTCTAGGACACAAGGACAGAAAGAGTGACTTGCAAAGCAAGAGATCAACAAGTAGAAAAGAGCCAAAGAGTCATGAAAGTCACGGTTTATGTTGATATTTTGAATGACACCTTCTTAGTTGTTTGTTTTTTCTGGTTTTGCATTCCACTGAAATTCAAATTAATGCAGTTTTCAAGAAAAAGAATTTAAATGTGAGTACTTAATGGTCTTGAGAAGGAAACTTCAGATTGTGTAACCCACTAATACCAACACACCTCTTAATATCAATAGTCAGTGTTCCAGGATTGAAGGAAGTACTTAAGTTAGCCTTGACTACTGAGCATTTAAATCTGAATTGTTAGGAGTCTATAATGCATTTGCTGGAGAACTCTCCTCTTTCATTTAAAAGAACAGATTTCAAAATTTATTTATGGACTTTCCATGCAGCGAGATGTAGCATACATAATTATTTGCTCAAGAGAACAATTAATATGGGAATAAAATTGTGGTATAGATTTTACTTCTTTAACTCAAATGGATAAATAAGTTACATGTTTGAACTTTATTCCCATGGCTTTGGGATCTTTTGTTTATTTAAGGTGTTCAATTCTGCATCAACAGAATTACAATTCAACTAGTTTGCTTACTTGCAGTTAATGTATGAGAAAGGGCTGTCAAATGTTCACCAGAATGATCAACAAAAAATTGATTTTTTTCTGAGTAAATTTTTCTGAATTCCCTTATTTTTTTCTGGTTTTCCCCTATTTTTTTTCACTACCTGCTATCCAAACTGTCTCAGTTCATGTGTTCTAGCAGGTGTTACTTTGATATGTGTTTGTTTCAGGTGTGCAGTGTAGGTACTTTGGTTATGCAGCTTGGCTCCCTACCGAAGGAGAGAGACAGGCGCTTCAGAAGGAAACTGTTGCTTTGATATGCTCCCTGGAGGAGCCTGTCTCTGCATTTTCTACAGAGGAAGCCTCTGGAAATGAGCCTGCTAGCTTTGGCACTTCAAAATACTCTGAAAAATGTTGCCTGCCACTGCCACAGTGTCCTAACTAGCTTTTTGATTATTTTGATTTGTTTTTCCATTCATACTCCGGAGTGTCTATCACCAGTTCTGACAGCTCCCTTGTTATCTGCCTCCCATCCTTCTTTGTAATTGGTACTGCTAAATCCCCTGTGCTCCTCAATCCTTTCATCCCTGCCCCCATCTCCTCATATTAAGAAACTTTCTCTTTCTCCTCCCTCTCACACTTCTGCAAGAATCTCCTTTTATCTTTTTGGACCCACAGTCCCAAGAGGCATTTCCCCCAAAAATTGTTGTTTCATATTCACTTCGTTCCTCCAATTTTTTAGTGTCTCTAGGAACTGACTGTCCTGCCTGTCTTTTAAACCCCTTTTTGATCCTCTTCAGTTCCTCTTCTACTCTTTGTCAGGGCTCCCCACGCTGAGATCACACAAACTCATACATTGTTTGGAAATGTTTGAAGGCAGTTAGGCATATTTACACCAGCTCTATGTGTTTAATTGGTTTGTTTGTCAGACATCCTCAAAACGACATCCATCACCAAAAGTGGATAAGAAAGGAGGTTTTTCCCTCAGGTTCAACCATCTGTATCTGTTGACTTTGGCTTGGTTTGTTTCTTCTGTTTTCCTCTATAATATGAGATTTGTTGCACCTATTTCTAATACTATCTGGACATTTCAAATAGCAAATCCCTGTTTTTTCTGGAGAGTGGAAATGCTGCCAGCATCCTTGGTCTTTCCCACTATGCTGCTGGGACACACCATAGTTTTTTTGGCCTCTTGTACTGCAGTCTTACAGCTGTTGCAGGATGCTAAGGAGTGGTGGGTGATCTGTGGTGGCTGCAGGACAGTGGCCATGCGTCATGTGGATGTTCATGACCAAACTTCATGGCGCGGGGACTTTATTAATCCAGGCACACTAAGACTCTTAAAATTAATGTCTGTTGCTTTAGTGTATTGCTATCCAGTGCTAGCACATGTTCAAATAGACTACTGAGTGGGGTGTGATGAAAATGTGAATTTGGGGCTAAGACAGCGGCCAAGAAATTATAATTTTAACATGCATTTTTAAATACACAAAAAAATTGTCTCAATCCAGCATCATAAAGCCTCCACAGCTTCTGCACAGTCAGGTTAATACCATGTGACAGTGTTAGCAATTTGCAAACTTGGTGAATGCTGTGATGTACAAGGAAGCAGAGCAGTAAATGGCAGTCGAGGAGAAGCATTTTGGCTGCAGCTGGATATGGGAATCCATCTCTTGGTACAGCAGATGCTCTGTATCTGTACAGTATCATTAGCTGATTACCATTTTAAAGGGGCTCATTTCATCTCACTTCAAAAGAGGCACTGGTGGGCACCCTGCAAGTGATCACAATTATCTTCTTCTACTGGCTAGGAACACCATGTGAAATATAGCCCTCTGTGCAGCCAGTAGCTATAGTCAGAGGGGTGAACTGCACCCCTGTGGTAAGTGCTTGCCCAGTTCAAGCAACCAGGACTTCATCTGCTTCGGTGTCTTTTTGGTTTTCTCTCTTACTTGGAGGTTGAGGCTCATTTCCATTTCCTTTATTACTGAAGTGTCAATCTCCACCTAGATATCTTTTATACAGGAATCAATTATTTCAGTACATTTATCAGTTATTTCAATGGCTGCTATTTAATCTGATCATAAATTAGACCCACAAATTGGTATTAAAAGGTGCAGCAGAGTCCAAAAACTTTATTTAAATTTTGTGGTAAGAAGGGACAGTCCTACTTTTTCCTTAGCATTATCAACATCTCTACAGTTAGAGCATCAATAAAATTTTTTTGTGGTTTTTTTTTGTTTTATTGGTCACTTTGGTTTGATTTTTTGGTGTTTGGTTGGGTGTTTTTCTGTTTTATATAGACCAATATTAGTCTATATAATTTAGCAGCTGGTACCAGAAGTTTGTGACACAGAGGAAGTGCCAAGAAGAGCTGCTTTGTCTCTTGATGTTGTATAAATTTTTCCACTTTTCTAAGCCACCCACAAATATTTCACCCAACAGTAGACATCAAAATTAGACTGCTTCCTAACAGTCTCAGCTTAACATCAGTTTAAATGTTTTTCCTTACAGTGCACTGCAGAGCTGAGATTATTATATCTTTCCTTCAGAGTTTCAGCTTTTGTACACTATGTCTCTTGGATCTGTAAAATCAGGAATGGATAACTGAAGTACTATCGCTATTGGAACCCGAGAGCAAAGTTAGAGCTGCACAAATACTATAACAGTTCAAGCTTCAAGTAAGGGGGGAAATAAATGCCAGCAAATTAATTAGCCAAAATATCAAATCTAGGTACCTATTTTTTATTTTTTTTTTGTATGAATGAGATGGATGCAGAGATATGAAGAACAGTATCCGTTGCTTTGTACATTACCTTCTATTCTGTGCCAGGAACATACCATTCCTTTCAGTGAGCCTGGCCTTGTTTTCCCCTGAGTGTCATGCTGTAAACAGACTATTAGTAGTTCCAGACACATGACAGACAGCCTGAAATCCAGATGCCACTCATGTTAATGGTGAGCGTGAAATGCAGGAGAACATTCATATCTCTTTTGGGGGACAAGACTCCATCCTGCCTCTTAAAAAAAATTTCCTTTCCATGTTCCATGATTACTCTGTGAATCCTCCTCCTGCTGCTTCTATTACTGTTGCTTTCAACAAGGCTGTAGCCAGTTCTGCTGCTGCCACTGTGGCAGAGCAGTGGATGAGGAACAACAGCAGTAGCCCCCACTGCAAACCTCTCCTGTCCTGGGGCTATCTGTATACATGTGGTCTGCACAGAAATCAAACCCTTTTTCTTTCTAACACAAATAAATTCTAAAACTTTCTTCTCCACTACCCCCCCCAAAAAAACCAAAAAAACCCCCAAAAACCAGAAAACCAGAGCCTGAAAAAAACCCCATGTATGGGTTCCTACTGGGCAGAAAACTTGAAATAGTACCAGTTTGCATGAACCAAAATGGTGCCAGGGATTGTGTTGATGACGTATTGTTGTGGATGTACCCTGTGCCCTGGCACTATTCAGTTTACTTCACGAGGTGGAGCTGGTGCAGCCCACCTAACCCAGCTCTGCAGCAGGACTCTGACTTGAAATAGATGAGTCACTGGCCTAGGTGTGTCAAGGGGTTGAATTAGGTTGTCTGTGCCCCTTTCTGTGAGGAAAGTCCCTAAATTCAGGATATTTCAGAAAATCTGGGATCTATATTCCAGCCCTTTGTCCAAACCCTCTCTGATCAGCAAACCTAAGGGTAGGTGAACTTCTCCTCATGATTCAGCTAGCATTGACCTGCAGTTGCATTATTTGCAGAATCTCTGTGCTTCAGGCATATTAGAAAAAATGTGGCCAAACAGTTCCACCAGATTGCAGAACAGGATTCCAGTATCTTGTCTGCTTTGATTTTGAAGTGCTCTCAACAACATCCTACATAATCTTGTGGGGTTTTCTCCCACAAGGCAAGGCAAAATGCCAGCTAGAAGCTGAGGAGGAAACTGGCAGTGAAAATATGTCATTGTGTTACAAAGGGCTCTTCTTACTTTGCAGGCAAATTAAAAAAATATAAATCACTTTGCTTCAGTTGAAAGAATACACCAAGCTGCATGATGCACTTGTATAACCTGCCTTCAACCCATGCCAGCTTCCCCCTATGGGAGGATTTTGAAGAGCTCCTGTGATGCAGCAGGTTTACAGCCACCTCCACTCAGCCTGTGCACCCCAAGTTGTTCTGTGGGGTAACTCGGGATAGGCAAAGAGAAAGACTTCTGGGTTCATGCCCAGCTCAGGTAACTGTCACTGCTTTAAGGCTCCAGTTATTTATTTAGTGTCTTTAATATTGACTGAGCAACCTAGCTTTGGGCATCCAAGCTTGGAAGTTGTTTGGCCTAATTCACAATTAGTTTCTGTTAATCTATTAGCCTGTTATATTTCATTTTGAATGGGAAAATTGTCTCCCAATATAACTACCTATGCAAACTCCTTTCCTTTTCCTCTATGAATATGGTAGGAAAATGAAAATTTGATCTTACACCCGTGCATCTATGCAATCTACAATATCCTGTGGTTAAAAATAGGCTGACCTGGCTGCTCGTTATCTTGTGCCAGATAACACGTCCTTTAAGTCAGACACTCTGTGTCCTATGGGCTACAGGAGTTTGTGCTGTGGTTGTGATTAATCCACATAAAAATATGACAGAAGCAGGGCAACTCGGTAACAGTTTGGATACTGTGTATTTTTGTAGTTATTGAGCCATGCCATGTGGGGACACCCACAGGGTCAGTTGCAGATGTGCACACATAATGGGGTCATCCAGACTTTCTGAGACTAGCAATTCTAAGGTACAAATAACTATTCTAATACAGATGTTTCAAGTACAATAATGTGTACATAAAATCAGTGAATATAAAAGGAGCCTGAAGTAAATCCTCAAAGGCAGACACATGCATTGTAAAATGTAGGTTATTTGAGATGAATTCTGCCCTGTGAGACCATCCTGGGTTAAATATTGAGGTATTTTACCCCAATTACTATTATTAGGCTAAACTATACATTACCAGAAGACAAGCTCTGGCTTTTGCTGAGTCCAGCAAGTAAATTTTGAACAGTGGAACTAAAAAGCACGGGAATGCAGGAGGAGACACGGGAATCTTGGACCTGTTTCAGAAGTGCTGATGGATAAAGTCGGGGACTGCTGGCTTTAGCCCACACTAGGTGTTTGAATAAGTCAGATCTGCATGGGTGACTAGTTTGATAGACATATATGCATTGTTTAGCAAAGGTTTCCTCTACATGTCTATACAGGTATTACTACCAATAATCCATTGCTCTTCAGAAGGCTCTCTGCTTCAAGGCCTTCTGCTTTTAATTTTCAATGCCTTTGGCATAGATTTCTCAAGGAGAATTGCTGACAGGAACTATCAGGTAATCACAGCGTGTTGGAGCTGGGGCCTGCCCAGAGATGGGAGAACTACATCTCTTACTGGAAAAGTAAAACAATAAGGCCTGAGGCTTGAGGCATTGCAGTCAGAGGGGAGTGTATGTAGTAAGTATATTGTTAACATAGCTGCAGCTCATACAGGAGTAGGGAAGGGCCCTTCTGGGTCACTGAACCTCCTGTCATGGCCATACTGGTATTGATACCTGCACTACAACCCTGAGGCTCACTCAGATGTATCTCCAAGGACAGTATTCAGTGCTGGCTGAAATGCAGTACATAAGAACCTCTTGCACCCAGAAACTCTCATGATCATCAGCAGCTGCAGCTCTACTCTGTCTCAATCTTCTGCGAACTTGACAGTTTACAAACACAAATAAGCATTTGCAGCTTTTTAAAAACTTCCTCAAATGTCTTTTATTTTTGCTGGTGATGACTTCTGCAACAGCCAGAGCACCCCTGAGCTCTTCTCCCCAGTACTTTATATGAATGTTGGATTTTGCTCATTCCCTTGGATGATTTTGTAGTACATGCATCCCAGGAAGTTCTACAGCTCTGTAAGAGGCTATTCATAATAGAAAAAAAGATCTTGTAGACTGTTTTCCACAAGTACACAATAAGTAGGAGACATAGTAAGTGAATTTACTAACCACTTCTGGAGAGTTATCTGTGGTCTTAAACAGCTGCTTGTGGATCTAGACCTCTCCATATGCTTGTAGCTGCCCTCTATGGAGATATTTGGGCTTGAAATCTACTTAAGACAACCTTTTCAAACTTAAATGCCTAATTAGTTATTCTCTTCCCACTTAACACAAACGCCAGAAGTCCCTTCTATTCCAAGAGCAGAAGAGCAAGGTTTAAAGCTAACAGCTGCCTCAGAAGCTCTGACTCCACAAGGGCTGAAGCAAGCACGTTCCCCTGCCTGTCCAGATGGCTATCACATTAATGGCTTATTGCCTGCCTGTGGGCAGCCTTTCTGCATGCCCCCGGCAGTGTTTAACCTGTTGGGTCTGTTCAAAGTTGTGGGTCCCTACGTGCTCCTAACAGTGAACTTCAAGCCGTGCTCAACTCCATCCTTGTATCTTTCCGTCTGAATAAGCTGCAAGCCTGGTTTTTGAAAGTGGCCTTGAGCTGCCTGCAGCAGGTAGGGCAGGCTGCCTAGGCAGGGCCAAATTCTCACCTGTGCAAGCCATAGCGTCAAACAGTCGCCTGGTTCTGAGCTTTTTGTACTACATCTGCCCACACCAATGCTCCTTCCAACCTTTAGTTCATCTCCCATCGCACTCACACATCCCTCCCCTCCCGCAACTGCAGCCACAGGCAGAAGCTCCCGCAGGCCGTGGAACCGCAGCAAGGGACAGCCAGTCCGTAACCATTAGCTCTTGTGCGAGGGATGATTTGGTTTGCATGTACTTTGTCTGCGATGAGCATTTTTTTTTTTTAATTTTTGATGTCCGGACAGAAGTCTGTACTGAGACCAGGGAGCTGGGCCGTGACCGCCTCGGGACAAGCCAGCAGCGCTGTGCTGAGGGCTGCGCTCCCCCACACGCTGCTTTTGCCATAGCACCAACTGGTCTCCCCGCGTACCGAGGCGCCCCAGCCCTCCGTGAAACGCCACACACGGCCAAGTTGAGATGGGGACAGACCTTCCCCTTGGCCCGGGCACAGGTCCCGCTCAGCACCGCCGCCTCTCCCCGCCCGCCCCTTCCGCCGGCGGTCCCGCCCGCTCCCGGCAGCCCGTGCCCGGCATGGCGGCGCCCGGCGCCTAGCGCTGCACGTGTGGACTCGCTGTGGGGGACTCGCTGTGGGGGACTCGCTGTGGGGGACTCGCTGTGGGGAACTCGCTGTGGGGAACTCGCTGTGGGGTCCCCGCCGCCGCCGCCATGAAGAGCAAACCCCCTGCCCACAAGTCGGGGAACACACACCGGGTGAGTGCCCGCCCGGACGCGGCTGCTGGCCGCGGGAAAGAGCCTTAGGTTTGCGCTGTCGGTGTTGGTTCAGTGGATGTGCCCGGCTGCCGAAGCGGCACCGGCGGAGGAGGCGTGAGGGCGGGCGGCGGGCAGGGTCTGGGGCTCCTGCCGTACCCGGCATCTCCTGCGCACCGTTCCTGGCGGCCAGCAGGCGCACCACGGCCCTCGTGTAGGAAACTGACATCAGGCAGTAAAACAGCAATTCAGCATTAACCTGGGCGCTGTTTCAACAAGGCTGAGAGCGGGGCAGTTTGTTGAAACCCGCGTAGGTTTCTCTGCATCTCTCACGGTGCTGTGCAGACGTGTGGAGCTGCGAGCCTTGGGGTTGCAGGTCAGGGTCAGTCCTGCTCCTGGGCCTTTTGAGCACGTTTTGCCTTAATCTTCTTGTAGGGCTGATATTGAGCGATATTGCCTCGCAGACTGTCTTTAGAAATACCTTTTTGAATGTCTTTTTTCAGTGTGTGTGCTATCCAGAGGAACTTAGAAGGACTGTGCTCAGAATTGAGCAAGAAACATGTGTTTTTGTTTTGCAGTTTCTTACCTTCTCGGAGCGCTTAAGCAATATTAATATCGATATTATTCATCGGATTGACAGAACTGGAAGCTATGCTGAGGTGAGAGCAGCAATTGTGATCATTTTCTGAAATCACATCACAGGTAGATATACTCCAAGAAAGAGTCACTTAAGAAATTTATTTAGGAAGAAATTGGAGAGAAGTTCCTGCAAGAGCTGCCTTTCCTGGAGCCTCATTTCACGCTTTGTTCCCTTCTACTTTTTTACCTGCTTTGCAGTGTTGTGATAGGGGCACTTTGGCAGTACCACCCTGATGTCTTCCACGTGCTTGGTGGGCCTGTGGGTATTTTTGAACATGAAAGATGCTGCTGTGCCACTCAGCAGTTCTAGGACCAGACCTGCAAAGACTTGTAGGTGCTGAGTAATTGCAATAGAACCATAAGTTTGAAAATCATAAGGTGGAGAAGACCTCTAAGATAATTGAGTCTAACTGCTAAACTAACACTACCAAGTTCTTCATAAAGCTGTGTCCCTAAGCGCCACATCTTCATGTCTTCACATCTTCATATCTTCATATTTCCAGGGATGGTGTGTCAGCCTCTTCTCCCAAGTAACAAGCAATAGGACAAGAGGAAATAGCCTGAAGTTGTACTAGATTGGATATTAGGGAAAATTTCTTCACTGAAAGGGTAGTCAGGCATTGGAACAGGCTGCCCAGAGAAGTGGTTGGCAGATACTGGCAGCATGTGTATAAAGCATGAGCACGTGTCCTTCTGGATCACAAGGATCATTTGTATGTGCCATATAAATCATCATTATGATTATAGTGCTTTGCAGATTATTGCCACATGGCCTCCTGGATTGTTCTTCTGATCTTCCCACTCAATAGCTGTGACAATGCCAAAAGAAGTCCCAAGGCATTGTGCTGTGTGAACTATGGCTCAGCATCTTAGGTTATCAAGGCCAGTCAACTGACATATAAAAAGCAAATATGTAAACAGGTCCTATCACCAGAAAATATTTTCAAATTTGTTTTGAATATTGAAATAAAAACTTATTTTCAGGCAAACTCCGTAGTACCTGTTGAAATTAAGTAATTGAGATTTCTTAGAATATTCTTCAAATGTTTAAGGCACTTGGTAGTTGTCTTCATTTGAACTCTCACCTTTTCAGGACACATTCATTGTGGTTGGTAGCCATTCTTCATCTTTGTTTTGACAGGAAGTTGAAACCTACTTTTTCGAAGGACTGCGGAAATGGAAGGAACTGAACCTCACTCAGCATTTTGGTATGTCGTTTATATTCGTGTTTCGTGCTTTCCTTAAACTGTTAAAGTACAATTCTTCATCCAGAGTCCTCTGGGCTCTGGAGCACTATTTTTCTTTAACACCCTACATGTTTACCAGGAACTGGACTAATTTTCAGGGCTTCTGTTTTGTTGTTTGAACAGTACAATTCTACAATGAAGTGGCCAACAAGTGCCAATCCTTCAACCAGCTGGTTTATTACCAGAATGCTGTTGTGCAGAGCTTGAAGACACATTTGCAAGTCGAAGGCAGTCTTGCTTACCAACCCCTATTAAAGTAAGTATATGGCCACAAAAAGTAGTCAGAAGCCTTGATGGTATTAAAAGTAAGCATAAGTCCTGTTGTAAGTGTTCTTTTTCTTTATTGTATCTGAGGAAAATATAGCAGTGAGATGCCCAAAGTAGTCATAATTCTGTGGTAGAGCTTTATAGTTCTAAGTCTTAAAAAAAATATAGCTATGGCAAGGCAAACAAATTATCTGGAGTGTTTACTGAATGTCGGTCAGTATATTAATATGCTTTGTTTGGTGTTAATCGTTTGTTTTCTTTTTTACTGCTGGCTGCTTGATTTTTTGAAAATCTTAAGATTCTTGCCATCCACAGCTGCCTAATAGGTGATATTTTTAAAATTTCACTGAGAGGTAAAATCAATGCTGTCTTTCTTTCCAAGGAGACTGTGCAGGGTTACGCAATGTTTGATTGGGTTTTTATTAGCTTGTTTTTGAAATGCACTAACACATGTATTTTCTGCAACATAGTCTAGTGGTGCAGCTGGCTCGAGATCTTCAGGCTGACTTCTATCCTCACTTCCATGACTTTTTCCTGGCCATCACCAAATTACTGGATACACAAGACACAGAGCTGCTGGAATGGGTTTTTACCTCTCTTTCCTATCTGTACAAATATTTGTGGAGACTGATGGTGAAGGACATACACAACATATACAGGTAAAAACCATGTTTAATATCTGTCTTGATCAGCAGCTACTAGATGCTGAAGAAATGTAAATGCCACATGAATACATGGCTTAATGCTTCAGTATCCTGGTTAGCATGCTTTCTCAGCTTTTCTCAGAGAGAAACTGGCCAAGCTCCAGGGAGTTACCAAATACAAGGAGTCACTTCTGGGCTTGGGGAGTTCTTGTGCTGCAGGTGCTTGAAAGCTTATTTTGTACATGCTTGCTGTATTTTTAAACCTTTCCCAGGTGTCTGCATTTGGCAGCTGCTGTAGAGTGAGTGAGCCTGTGGGCTGACCCAGTATGACTGCTCATTCAGCCTTAAATTACTGTTGTAGCAGGGCTCTTCCTTTTGACGTAGACAGTGGCTCCATGTTTCTTTCTCCTACTTTCAGCTTGGAACAGATGGAGCAAAAAAGTTGGGTTACAGATTTCCTCCCCAGCCCAGTATAAGCTGTTGAACATATTGAAAAATGCTCGGTTCAGTTTGAGAAAATCTGAGGCACCACTCCCTCTGCAATGAACATGGGATCTGCCACCTGCCACTTACTGATACTTGCAAACTGAATCTTTCAAAACTTTTAAGTGTACAGGAGAGCCTGTTGGCTCAACTGAAGTAAAAATCTGGCATATCAAATCAACTTTGGTTTCACTTACTGCAGCTAAATATATATCTTGAAAATCTTGATGCTGCAGTTGAATTTCTGTGGATCCGCAGAGTTTAGAGGTGTTTTTGATTGTGGCTTAATTTGCCAGGCGCTGTCATTTGACCTTCTTTGCAAAATTCTTGTTCTTTATCCAGGGATAGTGGGAAGGAATCTAGATGAGGAAGGTACTGGCCCTCTCTAGGAGGGCAGGTTCTTAGTGTTTGTAAAAAGTGGTAATATAAACTGGAAACAAATTTTTAACCAGCTGATGGCAAGTCTGGATTATTTTATGTCTTTGTAGCCTGTACAGCACCCTGCTGGCTCACCACAAGCTCCACATCAGAAACTTTGCTGCTGAAAGTTTTGTCTTTCTAATGAGAAAGGTAAGTGGGATGTTTGTACTTTGGTGCTATCTTCATTTTGAGGTGATTTTTTGATTAAATGTGTAATACTAGGTTTTCTCCAAAGAAGGGTTAGCAAGGCCTGAACTGGCACACAGCATGTGCTGAGTTGTCATCTTTAGTGAGTATTTTACTGAGAATGTCATGCATTCCATGTCAACAGGGACAAATAGATGTCTTAGCACTCTCTGTTGTAAGAGACATTAAACTAAAGCTCTGTGGTTGGTTTATTGGAAATGACTGGAAATAGTAAGATAATCCTGCAAAAGGGACACTTTGTATTTGCACATTTTCTCACTGGCTTTTTCACAAATAACCTAAGGCCTTTGCAGAACTGAAATTCTTGCAACAATGTGTTTGTACTCCTGAAGATCACAGTATGTAACATTCCTAGGCAGGTCAACCAAGATCAGACAGCAACTTTTCATGGAGTAAGGAAAGGGAGGGGTAGTTGCTGGTTTTTCTTTAGTCAAAATATACAAAAGCCAGAGTTCCTTAGACTGGCTAGCAAGTTTTAGTATCCTCATTTTTGTCCTAAGTTTAGGGAACTTAATTATGCACATTTGTTTGATTGATTGTTTTTTGAAATTTCTGAACTTTAAGTCAAATCCTCAGAGATGGAGGGGTTTAAAATATTGGGGAAGAAGTCCCTGCAGTATTCTCAAGTGCAGTTCTAGTTTTGGATGACTGGATTCTGTGTTGAGCTGATACACATTGCTTTCTCATCAGGGCAGTGACTTTTGTGTTTCAGCTGCAACCAGTTTAATAGTACATTTATGCACATCTTTAAAATCATGAGAAGAATCAAACCCACATATTTCAGCTCCAGTAATCTCAGCAGACCTGTGTACATCCTGGGGCTGTGGGAGATGTAGTGCTTGAATAGCTGATCAAATTTCTTCTTTGAATTTCGTTGTGTGTTCACAGAAATAATGAGTTTGAGCTGTTGTGGGAAAGCAGGACTAGGAGAAAAACATGATGCTATGGAGCCATTTAATTGCCTCTATCCATCTGGCAGCTCTGAATAGAAGATAACATTTTTTTTCTCCTTATGTTTTGTAGGTTTCTGATAAAGATGCCCTCTTCAATTTAATGCTCTGTGACCTGGGAGAGCACCCCGAAAAGGTGGAAGGTGTAGGACAGCTGCTTTTTGAGATGTGCAAGGGTGTTCGAAACATGTTCCACTCCTGTGCAGAGACGGTAAAGACAAGATTGCTGCTTTAACTGTTGTTGTAAAGGGGCCTTAGGCAGTGCTCACTGAAACCATTGAGGGTTTTCTTGTTCACCTCAGTGGATCCTTGGTGATAAGCGTGTTGTTAATCACTTGGTAGAATCTGAAAGCATTCTGAGAATATTTTTTGCGATAGGAAGGTTGTTTTAAATAATTCATGTGCAGTATTCCTGGACGTTAAAATTGTACTTCTTGTTGATATTTCAGATTTTAGGTGACAGCCTTTTTTTCCACCGTAGTCATTCTAGAAAGAATTCAGATCACTGGAATATTTTAGCAATATATTGCACTAATTAATTTTAGGATTGCTGCATTTATTTTCTAAGTATAAGAACATTATATGCTTTTTTCCTGTACAGGCTATAAAGTTAATTCTGTTGAAGCTGGGGCCTATTACTGAAGAGGAAACTGAACTACCATGGGTAGCTGTTGGAAAAGCCTTCGAGCAAATGATCAGATCAGCTGCAGTGCATATCCATAAAGAACATTTTGACATTGTCTTCAAGTGCCTGAAGGTACAGTGGTTATTTTTCTTTTTTACTTTTTTTTTTTTTTTTTTTTTTTTTTTTTTGGTATGGGTGACTGAGAAAAAACTGTGCTCTTATGGAGAAAAGTATTTGTGTTTTATTAGACCAGAACTGGGGTTTTTTGTTTGGCTTTTTTTTCTGCTTTGGAAACATAATACACAGAGTCATGTGCATGGGAAAAATTCCACCCTTCTTTTCTACATTCATAGTTACCCTGGTGGTTGTTCTGTGAGTGAGAAAGGAACTACTGTATGTGAGACTTGCAATGCAGTCCTATAGCTGGGCAAGGATGGTGTGTGGGATCTGTCTTTGAACACATTGCCAAGCATTTGCTGGGTTGGGAATGCTGGTGCTTGTTTTATATTGCTGAACTATATATTGGTGGTTCAAAACCACTTCATGACAGTAAAAGGGAAGCTTTTTGCCCTACAGATCTTTTCAAATCAAAGACCTGGGTTGAACCTGGAAATCCAAGTTTGAGTCTTGCAGCCAAGTACTGCACATCAGAATGTTTTCAGTCTGGGTGTTCCTGTGTTGCTGCTTGGGGGTTACACTGTGTGGTTTGAAGGGAGGACAGCTGAGTGCTGTGTTGGATCAGGGTGATGTAGAATAATCAGCAATCACACAGCCTGGCAGTGTGTTTTACTTACCTGACCAGCATTTAAGTTTACAATCATCTGAGAGGGGGAATTTGCTGAGGGGGATTGAAACCTCTTGCAGCTGACAGCACAGACTGTCAGTTGTGCTCCTCAGAGAGATGAAACGGGAAACTGAAGGAAATAGTTCTCATGAACTTTTTTAGGGTAGTCCAACATGGACATGTAGTCCTATTTGTTCCTTCTTGGCACTCCTTCCCTGTGACTAACCAGTTTCCTAGAAAATCTCATCCTGTTCCGCTGGCTGGCCTCACCCAATATGATAAGCAGTTATTAACTGTCATTGACTACAGATTTGTTTAGCACTGAATGTTTTGTATCCCTGAGGTTTCATTGACTCAGCATCTGCAGATGTTATGAAATCTTGGAAAGTTGGACATACTTCCTTTTATTTTTATTAAGGCTTTTTCTTTTACCCTGGGAACTGGTGGATGCATGGGAGTATCTTGTTCAGAGGAAAATATTCATGTAGTCTGTGAT
The DNA here is from genome assembly GCA_024500445.1 of Entomyzon cyanotis. NCBI lineage: Eukaryota > Metazoa > Chordata > Aves > Passeriformes > Meliphagidae > Entomyzon > Entomyzon cyanotis. Next base: position 12,108,949 of record JAKEPQ010001018.1, on the reverse strand, counting down.
AGCTGTCTAAATTGGGTTCAATTTATTGGACCAAGGATACGAGTTTATGTCTTCTGGACAGAAAGAGACACTAAAAGGCACTTCCATTGTCTGAATAATATACATTATATAAGTAAGCTGTCATCATCTACATTAGCATAATGGTGCATAAAGTGTAGAATTACCTAAATTGTGAAAATTGCAGTGATAGCTGGGTGCTTGTGGGTTTGGAGCCCAGTATTTCTTTTTCCTATTTTATATGTCATGTCTCAGCATTTCTGGAGACCCTCATCTTAGGAGTTATTTGTCTTTCTGTCCAAGGAATCTGGGATATGTTTTTACCTAAGGGAAATGACACAGTGTTTCTGCAAGGTTTAATTTGTTGAACATGTATGAAACAGCCAACAGTAGTTGGGCAGCTTGAGGTGTTGATTCTTTAGAATATCCTTCAAATAGCAGGAAGTGAAACAGAGTCTGTTCATTTATCTGAAACACTTCACTTTCCTATTTTATTTAAACAGGAGTCACTCTTAGACTTGCAGGGGAAAATAACTAAGGGCAACTGCTCTATGGCTTCAGAGCAGATGGAAAGGATTCTGCAAGCTTATCTGATCCTAGTGGAACATGCAAATGGATCCAAAATCTCACTGCCTGAAGATGTCTGTCAGGTAGGTCAGACGGTCACTTAGATGTGTCAGATGGGTATCAATTGAATATGGAAGAGGTGTGGTCAGATGAACCATTCATATACATTTCTGATGCATCATTGGGTTTAGGATTTGAGTTGATTGAACAGAGCCATATATTTTGAGTATTGCTACCTCTCTGATCTTGTGAGATTTTACCTCTGTATTGTAATGCTAGTGTAGCCCAACTTTAAATGAGCAAGGGGGAAAATGGGCTACTTCTTCTAGTCTGTTCCTTTGTGAAGACCTAAACCCTAAATCCGTGGTGTAGAACAGTTGTACCAGATTTACATACATTTGACCCCATTAGGGTAGATTTAAGGCCTTCAAACTTCAGTGGGACTATTAGGATTCCTTTCTGTGGGCTGAAGCTTAGAACACCTTGCCCTCCTGGTGCAGGGACTGCCCAGTCCATTCAGACCAGACAATCATTATCTTCATGGACACATACCAGTTCTCTCTTTTTCATTTCAGGTTTTAATAAAAATGTTACAAACGCCATATCTCTCATCATCTTGCTGCAAGATGCTGCTGAACACCATTTCTGCATTCCTGCTGGCTGAGAATGTTTTGTTGCCTGATTCTTTGACCAAGCAAACTATTGAGAAGGTAACAAGGATTGCTGCTTATGCCAGTAATCCCAGACTTCAGATTCCCTAGAGCAGGCTGATTTCTGGACATTCCATTTCAGGCTGGGAAATATGCTATAAGGTTCCCTTTAGCCTTTTTGCACAGATAAGGAAGATGCTGCCCAATGCCTTAAATAATGTCTGGTGAGGTCTTGGGGCTACTTGACAGTCTTGCACAGGCTGTCAGTATAGCAGTGCCACCGGGCCAGACACCATTGCAATGAAATCCAGACTCTGATTCAAACACCTACAGTCTTTGTAGAGAAAGGAAGGAGAAAAGAGAAGGAACATGTCCTGCCTAAGGTGATAATGAGTCACTAAGGTCAATATGAGTCAAACTTAGTGAAAAAACTACATTTTTCATTAAGTTCCAAGCATTTAATGAGCATGACGTAGCTTTGTGAACAAGGTTCATTCGAGTGCAGTTTTGATTTAGAAAGTACAGGGGTAAGCATATTTTGGTACTATCTTTGCTCCTGTAGCATTAACATGATTAGCTGCACACACTCCTATCAAATGCAGTGTTGCAAAAATTAATAGGAGATTTTACTATGGAGTCTGATTCTTTAGTTTTGCTGTTACAGTACATTGTAATTTTGCAATTAACAGTGTGGACCATAATTGGTGGGTGTGGGTGTGTGTGTGTGTGAAAAAAATATTTGGAATAAAAATGCCATGTGATTTACAATGGGAAAACAAGACTTACAGTTGTTTAAAAAGGATCAAATTTCATCTGGTGTTCAGTGTTGACTTGTGTTGAATTAAGATTGGTTCTGCCTGTGGCACGAGGCCAGTTTTGCTCAGGAGACTTTTTTTCAAACTTTTGAGGATATTTGTGTGGGCTTGTTATACTGGAGGAGGCTTAAAGCTCTCCTTGTGTTCTGAAGGGTCTGGGTAAGAAAGATCTGGGTGTGTGTTTTATCTTGGCATTGAGGAGCACTAATTCTGGGTGTCTCAAAGGACTGTTCCTGGTTTGGATCCTTCAAAAGCAGAGGTTAGCTCTGCCTGTGAGATAATTAACTTTCTCCAGCATGTTACACAGAAAAAATGCTGAGTTGAAATACATTTTGCCTAAGCTTTTCCTAATAGTTGGTGTGTCTGTGCTGCAGTCCCAGAACTTATATTTTCCATGTCACACTAAAGAGATAGCTCAATTATCTTTGCAGAGAGACAGTAGGATCCAGCAGTGTTTGTCAGAAAGGGTTGTGTCAACAGGGTTTGTTAAAAAGGACTGTGCATATTTATACCTGCATTGTCACTTGGAATTGTCGCTCTGTGTGCTGGAGCCAGCAAGAGAGCCAGGCTGGGTACAGAGCATGAACTCATACACCAGAAAAAATGTCCCATGGATAGTGAAGAGCTGACTATGAAATGTCTCTCGTTCTTGTCAACCTTTCTCTTGCATCTTGCAGGTTTTTGCAAGTGGGTTTGAACGGCCTTTTCTTTTGGACTTTTCTGAAGCAATGTTCACAATGAAGCAATTTGAGAGGGTAGGTGGAAGTGTTTGTGCATTATGTTTATTTTTGTTGCTAAAGGGAACAACTGGAGAATCCACAGTGTATTTACCTGCCTTGTATGCTGAAAGATTGTTGTGTATTGACATGTTTATTTATATTTCCGGCATGATCTGATAAGAAGGAAAGAGGTTACTTGTGCTATTGTGTTAAAGTTTTGTAAGGGTTCTCAGAGTTGGAGGTGATAGGTATCTGTTCACAAAAAGAAGCTTGTCTGTTGAGAGTTAAGAGGGTTTTATGGATGGGAGGAAGAGAAGGAGTTTTGGAGAAACTAAGTGGAAATGAAGAATAAGCGATGTCTAATAGTTCAGGCCTATAACTGGTGTTCTGGGACGGAATCAAGTTAATTAAATGGAGTGGGAGGTGAAAGCCAAGTCAAGGATCTGGAATGCCCTGATAAGACTGGATTTGGTGCAAAATGAGTTTTTACATTAAATTACTGCCCTTGCTGGGATAAGAAAATGTCTGTGTGCTGGTGTCTAGGGGCACCAGATCTGATAAGTCTGATGCCTTGCTGGTTTATTTTTGAGCATTTGGATTTCTCTGTGGTGGTTGTTGTGGTTTTTTTGTGGATTTGGTGATGATGAAAGAGACTTGCCAATCTTTGACTTCTTACCTTTTCTTTTTTTTTGTCACTTCAGCATTTTCTCCCATGCTTTCTAGAATACACTGAACATTGCTTCTCTGGCACAGATGCCATCACAAAGGATGAGGCTGTGGCAATTCTGGCTAAACTAATTTTGGAGAAAGCAGAGCCTCCTACCATCGGTTCAATGGCATTTGAGAAGTATCCTCTCGTTTTCAGTGAAGCATCTGTCAGGTGAGACTTCTCAAGTTTAGCAAACATTGGATGTGTCTGTGGGGCTGTAGGCAGTGCAGAGCACATAACAGTTTCCCTCCAGTATTTGCTGGAGTTGTGTAAATTGCAGCATTGTTGGGAGATTTGCAAACCAACTGATATAGTAGAATATAATTTTCCTTTTTGAAATTATTTGAGAAGAGGTGCTGCTTTGGAAGGGTAATCACTGATATGAACAGTGTTGTAGTGCATGTCTGATGGGGATCTGTTACACCATCATGCCCACTGCATCCCTGGGCAGTTAATCTTTGTGGTGAGTGCTGCAGTTCATCTTCTCATCATTACTAACCTCCTGCCTGTGTCCCATCTTTTTTCCCTGTATGCATGTGTTGTCCAGGAGCTTTCTTGGCAGTGGTACTGTAGTCTTGCCGTAGAGCACAGCTGGATACCAAAGGACATGTAATTAATCCAGAAGCAGCACTGTGCTTGCACAGCTTGACTGCTTTTAGTTGCAAATCTAGTTTGGTTGCAATGAAGTGGTTGCTTTCCCCAGAGGCTCTTGGGAAAAATTTGGGGTAATCACTGAAGCACAGAATGACCATTGCTAATCTAATGGTAGTGAGTTTTCTAGTAATTCTAACTCAGCTAATTCAAAAGTTTTGACTTTGCATTGCCTTTTATGTAAGGTTTTATCTTCCCTAAAAGCAATCCACCTGTGTGGGTGTTTCCTATTTTTATTTAATAAGAGTGGAAGCATTGAGGTTTAGGGAGCAGAAGGTTGAGTCAAAATGATTAAATTTCATTTTCTTCCCTTGTTCTCTCTATTGTTTGACCTCTCTGTTTTTTCAGTGGCTTGGAGTACACAGCTGCAAGGACCTTGGTCCTACTTTGACTTTTTTTGTGCTCTTGCAATGTCAGTGATGTAAATTAAGGCCAGGAGACATCTGAAGAGTTGCACACCGCATCTTCTACCTAGTTATTAAATACTCCAATTCTGGAGATTTGAGCTGCCTCTGGCAGTCTGTGCCAGTACTTTGCTATCTTTATGGTTGCACAGGTGGTTTTTGATTTATTTGGGTTTTTTGGCTTTTAATTTTTTTGTTGGGTTGTTAGGGGTTTTTTCCTCAGTCCTCAGTATATGGTCCTCCTTAAACCTTCTTTACGGCACTTTAAATCCCTTGCTGCTTATCTTATCTGCTGGAAACATAAAGAGCAGAAGATTTTTTACTCTTTGCATCAAGCTTTTACAAATAGCAGGCTTTCATCATCAGACACATCTGAGTTCTTTCTCTGGACCAACAATCCTAATTCCTTGAGATTTATCTCATAAATGCTTTTTCTTAAGCTTCTAATGATTCTTACTGTTGGCTTTTTATTAGCTTCTGTGTTTCTTGAAGGGTGAAGCCTATGCAGTCTTCTGACTGTGATCTTGCAGGCACTGGGTGGAATGGAGAGATTGCTGTGCATGGAGTGAGAAGGACTCCTGTTCATATGTTCCAGTGTGGTGTCAACCCTTTCTGCCTGCAAACAGGCTTGTTGATTTGGGTTCACCTTGTGGTTCCCTTTAAGTCCCAAAACTCTTACCTTGCTGGTTGCTTTCTGTCATTCATCTATGTCAGTGTGGTTGTGGTTTATTAACAACAGTCAGAGGGATGACTCTGACTCTGACTCTCAAGTGCTCCCAGAGTCTCTATGTCCTAGTTGTGAGGGTGTCCAACTGAAAACTAGTGTCATTTCTTCTGGATATATTACTTGAAATAAAGATCTGACATTTCCTGAGGGACATGTTCTGTGCTCTTCAGCACAAAATGATATTTTGTACTAACTGATATTTTGTGCTGTAGAGGACCTTGAGAAGAAAAAATGCACTTGTGTTGTGCAAGACCTTTTTGCTAGAAGTAGACAACATGATTTTGAATATCATAGGAGCAAAAGGAACAATCTCTGGTATGCAATGGTGGATTACTAAAAGGTTTGGTTTTATTTTTAGCTCTAATACAAGGCAACAAACAAGTAAAAGACAAGGAGAAAAGGCAGAAGCACCAGTGTTGGATCATGTGCTGTCTTTAATCCATTTACCAGAGAAGGAAGACATCACTGACCTTTCACAGCCTTGGGCTGCCTTGGTTGTACTGCCACATATTAGGTAAGGGGAATTATAAGGTACTATTGTCATGTATTTCTGTAATATTGTCTACTTTCTTACTGCCTACTAGTTCTCTTTCTGTAAGAAATCACTTTACTAAGGAAAGGACAATAATTGCTAGTGCTAGGCTCAGGAAACCAGGGTTAGAAGGCAAAAAAAAAAAGTGCTGTGTGGAAACACCATGAGTCAACAGTAAAGACAGAATATCAGGCTCTTGGTTGCCTACTCGCTAAATTTGGTACTTTAGTACATAGAGATGACACACTTCAGTTTGTGTATTTTAAGCACTATCCTCTGTCAACAGTGTTTTGTCAGTAATTATTGAAGAATTAGCTAGAAAGAAGATGCAGTGAATGCTTAAATTGTGGGTCAGAAAGAGCAAAAACGTTTTGGTGCTGGTTTCAAACTTGGAGTGAGCTACCTGTAATTTAATAGAGATAAATGTTGAAGAAAGCTTTCATATGTAGGTGTCAGTGTAAGAGATAAGTCTTCCCGTTTATTTTGGACAGGCCAATGAACAAAGACCACATTCTGCCTCGTGTGACAAGTTTTATAGACTCTCTCTTCACAGCCATTGACAAAGGAAGCCTCTGCAAAGGTCAGTTACAGTTACTTCCTGTTTATTTGCTTTTGGTTGATATATGAAAAAGTAAAAGCACTTTTTCTGATTACATGAAGCACGAAAATGAATAGCGATAGCATTGTATCCAAAATTATTTACCAGCTTGACTAAAACTAGAAGAGCAAAGCTTGGGAGGAAACAACCTCCAGGAAACAATTCTGCATTTGCTGTTAGTAATTGGGGTGACAGATGTCCTGCATAATGAAAGATAGAGGTAATTGGGAAGGAAAAGGAGAAAGTGAGAAAAAAAGAGAAAGGAAATCTTATCTAAACCAAACCAGGCTGAAGCTGTCAAGTGAAGGAGAGACTATTGACTCATAAGCTCCAATTCAAACCTGTAGTGCAAAGTTTAGGACATTACCATCTGTCAGTTGATAGCTAAATATCAATAACAACTATAAACTCAATCTAGCACACTCCAGTCAAATGCCATTATCTCAAACCCTTTGAGCTCTGTGTTGGGTGCCAGGAAAGAATGTTGTGGTTTAACCCCAGCTGGTAACTAAGCCGTACACAGCTGCTCACCTGCTCATCAGGAGAATCAGAATAGTGAAAGTGTGTAGACTGAGATGGAGACAGCTTGATAGGTAAAGCAAAAACCACACACAGAAGCAAAGCAAACAAGGAGTTAATTTACCATTTCCCATGGGTGGGCAGGAAATCTCCAGGAAAGCAGGGCTCTGCTTTGCATAATGGTGACCTGGGAAGACAAACACCATCACTCTGAATGTTCCCCACTTTATCTGCTGAGCATGACTGTATGGTCTGGAATATCCCTGGTCAGTTGGGCTCAGCTGTCCTGGACATGTTCCCTCCCAACTCCTTGTGCACCCCCAGCCCACCCACTGGTGAGCTGGTGTGAAAAGCAGAAAAGCCTTGATGTTTTGTGAGTGCTGCACACGGAGAACAGAAACTTCCCTGTATTATCAACACTGATTTCAGCACAAATCCAAACCAGAGCCTCATACCAGCTACTATGCAGAAAATTAGCTCTATCCCAGCCAAAAGCAGCACATTCTCTGACACACATTCATGACTATTTATGTCATGCTCAGGTACCACACCTCCCCCTCCCATCTTTTGATATACTATCATTCCCTTAGTCTGTGGACCAACCCTGTAAAATGTTCACGAAATGTCCAGTGAGTTCATTCAGTCCATGAATTTGTGCTCCATCTGTTAGGTTGGTCACTCAGGACAGGAGAGTTTGTGTCTTGTGAAGAATTGTTTGGCACCAAAGCCAACTCATGTTGGTTCACTGATGCATTTGCCCTGCTTCTTCTAAGACTTGTCCTCCAGTGGTTTGGGTGGTTCCTACTATAGTAATTCCTACAACATGCAACTTAAACCATGGATTACAAGAATTTAAAGTTATATCCATTATAGTCTCCAGTTGCTTTGGGCTAGACCACAGGGCTTAACATTGCAATGAACTTCTCCCCTTGCCCCTGCTTGGTTTTGGACTTAACCACAGACTGCAGTCTTGTTAGGGGAATACCTGCTCAAAGTGGAGTCTTACCTGTGAGTCCCTGTTTCTCCCACCTGCTGTGGTGTAGACTCACCCTTCAGCACAGTAGCTTTGGAGTGCACCTGTTCCAGGACAGCCTTATCCATGGGCTATACTGCATAAGGGCCACTGTGTTCTGGATTTGCATGCTGTCGTGATTGTTTTATTGGCAATATACTTAGCCTAAAAAAGGAATATCTGAATTTTTTTCTCTTGGGTCTCATCTTTGCTAACAGCAGTAGCAGCTCTGCACAAGCTCTGTGTGCACGCCAGAGGCACATTGCTATTTCTTCCTTTGCTCATAAGGGAAAAGAAAGCAAATGCAGCCTCAGTCCTACACTCATGCCTCCTATTGTCCCATCTTACACTTACTTGCTTGGTTTTCCTCACCCTTCCCCCAGATTAGGGTTCCTGGATGCTTTTCTTCATCCTCTGGCATTCTTTCCACCTCCATGATTTCTACAATTCTTTCACCTTCTACTAGGACTCCAGTCTTCCCTCACTGCCTGTGCAAGGCTCCCAGCCCAATGCTCCATTTGACCTGCCTGGCCTCTGAGCGCTGAGGCAAAGTGCAAGTTCCAAACTGGGTGGTTTTGGTGTTCCAGATGCTGTGGAGTGCAAGGAACCTGGCTTGAAAACTGGGACAGAGCAACAGCAAGTTGTTGTTGGCAGCTCTTCAGGGACATTATGGAATTGCTTCCCTTATTGGTCACACTGATGTTCAGTGAGGTGAAAGGTGCTGTCTTTGTCCAGCACAGGCACACTGCTACCAAATGGCATGCAGATTGCAGTTTGGGAACTGTCCTTACACTGTAGATGTAGAAAGCTTCATCCTGTCATTACTTGCTGTTTTTTTCTCTTTGAGGAGCTCCTTATGGAGGTTAGTGGTTAGCAGGATTTGGCACACACCTGGGGAATTAGGCAGCTAGGAACAGAGGGATGTTTTCTGAGAAATGAACAGGAAATGAGTGCTCACTTCCCTTTCTTTTCCATTGGCAGCATGTAAGACAATTAAATATTTTAAAAACTTTGTCGTTTGCCTGGTTTAGGAACAGGATTCCTTCTGCTTGGGAAGAGATGAAGGAGGGGAATTATTTTTAATTTTTTTTAAAGCAACCTATTTGCTAACTTATAAGTGTGAAGGGAAAGGAATTGCCCTTTCACTTTCTTGCCTGGCAGGGCTTTGGCTATCCTGTGCTTCTGGGAAACCCTCCATCCCTAAAAGAGTCTGAGAGGTTTAGGAAGGAGACATTCAGCCAACTCACCTGCCATTCACTAATACTTAGTCTTTAAGTATGTGGGACAGCTTTGAAGATCTTAGTCAGTAGTGTATTGCCCAAGTTCCAGAGTTTATAGGCACCTGTGTGGTGGTAGCATCAGGATGTATTTTTGCTTTGGTTTTGCTACATTCATATCAATTTGGCAGCATTTTTTCCTTTTTAGCATAGTGCTGTCTGAGTCTCCTGCCACAGTGCTTAGCTCCAGATCTCTGCTTTCTGCACATGTGGGTGTGATGGAAACATGCGAACTAGGAGCTGTCACAGCTTTCAGTGCTAGCTTACTGGAGGAGGCACTTACTTTGATAGCCCGAGGAGCATTTCTTTTATGTGTTATGATTATGTGTTGTGGTTAGAAAATACACATGCCAGTTGTGGGATCCATATGCTACCTAATTTCTCTGACTCCAGCCTTTTCAGGACAGGTAATCACCATACAAACACAAGTTATTGAGAGCTGAGTAAATTTACAAGGTGTTCTTGTTCTCTCTCTGCTCCAGGAAGCCTGTTTGTGGCCTGCCAAGCTGTAAGTACTCTTCTAAACTTGGTGGAGTCTGCTGAAGTACTCCATTTGTTACCTGTGGAGCGTGTCAAGAGCTTGGTGACGTAAGTAAACTCTGCCTGTTCTGTGGTGCTTCTGGTTTTCCTTGGTAGGGCAAAGAGTTGACTTTGCCTTTCTGTACAAGCTGGTTAAATGTTTATTTGTGCTGCCCATTCTGTTATAGTGGTGCATTGCTTCAGTATTGTGGTTATGAAATGGAGCAAAGTTGTAGGCACTGTTTGTTTGGGGAACCAGGTAGATGTAGTTTCTGGTCTGTAGTGACATTTTCTCTGCAAACCGATGCTGTCTTAGACATCTGGAGGGTAGTGTGTCAGTTAAGTTGGTTCTAGTTCTACTTTGGAGTGCTACACTTTGTAATCCTGTGTTACATTATAATGCTATTAGAGACAGGAAAAGCACGTGCTGAGCTGTGTCAAAAGCTAAAGTTTGCCAGTGGTGTTGGGATTCCACCATGTCCTTACATATCCATGTTTGTGCTTGCCCCACAATGGGAGGAGATTTTGTATACTCCATTTTATTTTGACTCTATTTTACTTATAGTTAGCACAGAAAACTGGCTGGCTGGAGGGATTTAGGGAGGCCATTAATCTCTCTCCAGGATCTCCAGGTCTTTGGTGGCTTGAGCTTCAGAACATCCTATTCATTTAGGAAGTTGTGGTGCCCATATCTGAGGCATGATGGAGGTAAAACAGCTTGCCTGGATCAGGCAGGAAGTATTGGTAGCTAGCTTTACCCTAATGGTTTCCTGCCACCTCTGGGCTGGGGATGTGAACATGCTTGGAGCAAGGGATGTAAGGTAGCAGAAGGAGGTTTCTCTGTGAGCAGGCAGGATTTCTGGGGTCTCACCTAAGCCTGGATGATTTCTTTTCTGTTGAAGTTGATCACTAAGTACTGGGGCAGTAGCAGAAACCCTGCTGTGACCTATGCAGGTTTATTTTCTGCATCTGTGTGTGTGTGGGTCTAGCATGCAAGCCCCAGTTTGACAAGCCTGATTAACACAAAGTAGGAATCTCATGCCTCTTGGGCTGTCATAGGATTTGCTGCTGCAAGCCAGTGTGCTGGTGGTCTGACTTCACTGGCCTGCTGGTGCAAGCAGAGTCTGAAACCACGTGGAATTTTCCCTTAATGTTGTAGTTATCACTACTCTCTTATTTGCAAATATCAATGTTGTTGCAGTGCTCTCTGTATGCTAATAAAATACTCTGTTCTTTTAGCACTTTTCCTTCAGACCCCTCTGCGTTGTTGTTGGCTGATCTCTTTTACACAAGGTTGGCATTGTGTGGCTGCCAGGAGCCCCTTTCCCAAGAGAACCTAATGGACTTGTTTGAGAAGTTGCATCCTAATATTTCCACTGGTGTTTCCAAGGTAATCTGCTATTTTGAGCGCATGCAAATCAATTTGTATTTTAGCAAAAAAATGTAAGTAAACTTAGTTAAATGATAAAGTCCGAAAGGAGAAGCATGAGACTGTGTAAAGCTATTACTTCCGTAGTGTCTGCTTAGACCTGTGTCAGTGGGGCATGAGTTAACAGAGGTTAACTGTTAGCCCTGTCAGCCTTGCCTCTTCCCTAGAGGCAAATCAGGGCAGGAGCTGAATGCGTTCACTTCTGATTGCCTTCTAGACTACAGGAGTTCATCTGTTTCTCAGCTCTAGGATGAACCTAGTGAAATCAGTCTCCCCTGCCAAACGTGAACCACTCTGTAGGTGTATATGTGTTTGTGTATATTGCCTGCATGCTTCTGACATATGCTTCTGCTTGGAATAGGTCCGGCTGTTGACTGTTCGAATTCTAAACCATTTTCATAATCCACCTTCTGCGCAGATTGAGGTAGGGCTAAAACTTCTCATTTAACATTTCAAAGCTATCTGTGTTTCATGTTGTGTGTGAACTGTTTTCCACTTTGCAGAAACAAAGCGTGTATCTGGTAGAGGTTGTCCTTGGCTTTTGTACTTTCACATTCCAGTTTTATTTCTTTATCCCCCTGCCTCCTGGTGTTTTCAGATGTGTGCCTAAATGGTGGAAGCCAGAGCAAGTCCCTTGACTTTGTTCTTTTGTTCAGAACGGCCATGAGTCTGTATAGTTTTGTTGAAATGCTTTTCAATGAGATAAAAGTACTCTAACAGAATTCATGTCACTTGCTTGTTCAGGGTGATGGCACAGGGGAATTCCAGCCAGTATTTGCCATATTACTCCAAGCAGAACTTGTGCCAGCAACAGTGAATGATTACAGAGAGAAACTTCTCCATTTGAGGAAATTAAGATGCGACATAGTGCAGCCTGCAATACCAAGTGGACCTTTGCAGGAGGTAAGGATTTATTGTCAAAAAGCAATTGTCACGTTTCTTTATTCCAAGAGAATGTTCTCATTCCATCACATGAATTGCAGAGTTTTTAATGAGAGTGCATCAAAAACTCAATTAACTCCCAAATTAGGTTTTAGAAAACTTACTTATTAGTAGGCATCACAGCTCCCATTCTCCTTAGAGAAGTATTGTGTTTAGTAGAACAACAGTGGTATCTAGATAAATGGTCCACAGTCAGATTAATCTGGGTTTGGTGTCATGGAAGGGAAGACAAATGATTCTAGGGAGAAGTGAGCTGGGAGCAAATTTAAAATCATGGTTTTGCCATGTCCTCAGTGTGATTGTACGTTGGTAGGACTCCCACTGGCCATTGGTCCCCTCACTTCTGGATTTTGCTTCAGCAGGAAAATCTTTTATGGCTGTGACTATCGAATCTCTTTTGCTGCTGAGCTAAAGGGGGCCTCACCTCCATGAGGAAGGATTGTAGGTTGTTCCTTCTCCATGTAACTCAGCAAGGAGCCAGTCCCAGAGGGCAAGCTTCTAGGCCTAGTGTAGTGAATACTCCTCTGGGCAAACTTTTATCTTTCGGAGGTCCCTAATGCTGCTGTGGCATTAGGATCAGTCTGGATCATCTGTGCTGAACTGGTTTTTCCACATTCATGTTATTTCAGTATGGTTACTAGATCCCAGTGCAGCTTACAGTAAATGGGCTCTGGATTTCCTGATGAAGCTATGAGACAAAGAATGATGATGTGTGTGACTTCCTTCATCACTTGTAGCACTCCTGAGAACTTCCTTGAACGAAGTTTCCTCTTTGAGAGCAAGAAAGGTTAGAGGAGGTTGGTTGGTCTTTAACTACTGTTTTTTGCCTCTCAACAAGATGGTGTTGTCTGTCATTCTAGGTACCTCTTCGGTATTTACTGGGAATGCTTTATATTAACTTCAGCCCTCTCTGGGATCCTGTAATTGAGCTCATAACGTGAGTATATGCAGTTGGATGCTGCAGTCTCTGGTTGTCTCACAGGACGTTCCTTTCATTCTTCTGTGAACAAAACCTGGGTAAAAAATGTCCAGTTTGGAGACATTTTTGCTTGAGAACCTTCATGTGAATTCTACTGAAATTAATTTGATCTCTCAAATCTCCACATGTGTAGACTCTTACTTTTTAACTTATTTCCTGCTATTTCATACTTCAAAGGGAACTTGTAACAAATACAGTCAAATAGCATCAGTTTTTAGTCAGAGGTAGCAGGATTCAATTTGTATTTCACTAATGGTTAAAAGAAGAAGAAATCTCCCTCAGTTTCCCCATCTGCCAGCTTTTCTCTCCTTACTGGAAAACCTCTAAATCCTACTAGAGTAGGGAAGTCTTACCATGGTGAAAAATTTGTTGTCTTCTTTCAGCATGCCTTTATCTTCTTTTTTTTTTCCCTCTGTGGTATGATTAAAAAGGATGGGATTTTCCTCTTCAAACCATTGAATTAATTTTAAAAAATTACACCAGCTCTTCAAAAGATATGTCCATGGTAATTCTTCCTTTGATTCTATATGATTTGCTGTACAGAAGTCAGTAGAAAGCTTGAGAACATTTTTACTCAATTTGAGTTCATTTGAAGTCATGGGATACAACCAGATTATTTTAATAACAGTTGACATTTGGGATCCATGAGAAAAGGCAAGGAAGTGCTACAGCTGCATTGTGCAGATGTCCTGTCTCCAGACAGCCACATTAAAGCAATGATCAAAGCCTTTGATTGTGTTAGTTGTTAACTAGCCGAGTGACACTTGCCTTTTCTTATCTTCCTTTTAATTTCATGCTGTATTATGCTTTGTTAGATCTCATGCAAAGGAAATGGAGAATAAACAGTTCTGGAAGGTCCTGTATGAACATTTGGAGAGAGCTGCTACCTATGCTGGTAAGTTACCTCTCCTAAATATTGTTATCATAGTAACCCAGCTAATGGTGAATTATGTGACTGTTTTTCATGTGCCCCAGTTTTATGTGTGATGTGGGAATTCAGAACCAGGGCTCTTGAGTGCTACTGTCATGTCAGAGCAGGAGTGGAGAGGCTTGGGAGGAAACTGTCCTAAACACCAAGTAGTAGATGGAAAAGGCCACCTGCTTTACAGGAGGGAGTTGCAGGTTGTGGGAAGCCATGCAGCAGTTTCATCAGTGCTTAAGGCTGGCACTGCTCAGCCTGGTCAGGAACAATGACAAAACCTGTATAATGGGGCTGCTCATCTTTCTGTTCCATGGATTCAGTGGAATTTCTGCAGATAGTCCTTGTGTGCGCTCTTGAGGTTTACCTATGGGCATATGGAATCTAATCTTTCAAAACAGAGCCATGAGTATGCAGCCATTGTGAACCTCTCTGTTATTCAAGGGAACTGAGCCCAACTGAGGAGTGCCAGGGTCATAAGGGATCCTAGAATGCTTTCTAAGCAATGTGTGTCTTTCAGGTCAGTTAAATACAGTTAAATACAGTTGTGTCCAAACAGGTGCACGTCACCAAATGTATTACTGTTGTAATGGGGGATGGAGCCCTTGCTACTGGTGATTATGAAGTAACCTGGAAAGATTTTCTTGTCTCTTCCATAGAAATGGAGCTACAAAATGAACTAGATGAACAGGAAGAGAGCATTGCTGAAACAGAAATTGAGAAGATGCCAGAAGGAGCATTGGGGACTGTCTTTCTGGAGCAGCTGAGGAGCAGAACAGATTGCAGTGAACGGCTGGACCACACAAACTACCGTTTCCTACTGTGGAAAGCACTAGAAAAGTTTCCAGACAGAGTGGAGCCTCGGTCGAGGGAACTTTCCCCACTTCTTTTGAGATTCATTCGGTAAACAAAATTTATTTTTCAGTTGAGAGAATACACTGCTTTCAATGTGTTGCTGAGCTTCAGATTGGCTGTCCCATTACAGACTGTTTCTTGAATGCATGGCTGATGACCTATCTGTTTCCAGTTAAGATAACCTTTTAATTGGAATATGGATTCTGTTAGAAATGGAGCAGCTGAAAGAAAACTTGCAGTACATCTCTGCTGCTCAGTCCCTTGTTTATTGACTTGCCACTGTGACAGCCTCATTACTCCATTAAGGAGTGATTTCAGTGGAAATAAAGTTCCTCTTCTTTTTTAAATGAAAATACATTTTAATTTGGAATCACAGAATACCAGTGTTCTCCCCAAAGATGGGGAAAGTTACGCTTCTTAATTCCTTCCTTGTTTTTTAAACACAGAAATGAGTACTACCCAGCAGATTCCTTAGTGGCTCCATCTCAGGATCTCAGAAGGAAAACTAGTGGTACCATAGCACCAAAAGAAACACCCACTGAAGAGGTGAATGATGTTGCTATGGAGGAAGAGGAGGAGGAGGAAGAAGAAAAGGAGGAAGGGGAACCAATTAGTGTAGGACTACCGAAAAAGAAAACAAGAAGAGCTGCTGCTAAGTAAGTATTTTTAGTTTTCTCTTGCTAGTGCTTTCATGGAAAGGCAGATTCAGCAGCTGACATTGAGATACAAGCTGTGCTTTTGTATATATTATTTCTTCTTTTGCTTGTGCTCCATCATTTCTCAGTGGAAATTCTGCCTGCACAGTACTAAAAATCCAAATACAGTGCCCAGGTTTTATCATTATCTCATTACTTTCTGACAGGCTAGTGTGTTTTACTTTAGGCAAAAAATGTGTAGTATTCTGAAGGCATTCTGAAATTTTCAGAGACTCTTGAACCTGAATTCCCTGGCTTCTCTGTGTATATCTGTCTTTCTTTGAAAACTGTGGGAATTGCCAGACACTTAAAAAAATAGAACTATTTGCTTAGGTATTTTAATCCTGGGATTCTGCCATTTCCTGCCCATTATAAATCTTGTCTTCTTAGGGACCAAGATTTTTATTTGGTAGACTTAAGCTGCACGTTGCTGTAGTGTTATTGTTGCAGTGCTGAATACATGGAGAAAGTGGCTCTTTGTATGCATTCTCTCTATCAAATACTCCTTACAAATACATCACAGAGATTTATATTCTGACACTTCTTTTGCAAAGGATGGCCCTTGTAATGACAGAGAATTTCAAAATTTCACCTTATATGTTGGAACAATACAAGTTTGATATGTGACCTAAAGTGTCATTTAATCCCAGTTGTCCTATGGGTGTTTATTTTTTTCCCCGGATTCTGGCTTGTATCCTCAAATTATCAGCAATTAAAATACAGTGACAGTCCAAGATATTTTGTTGTTTTCCCAACCTCCATCTCAAAAGATCCATGCAGTTAAGTGCAAACATTAGCTGCCGGTAGCTGGAACAAAGGCATAAAAGATTTACTGGGGGTGTGTTAATGAGTTCTGGAGTGACCTCCCTTCCCTGGGTCAGTGCCATGGGAGTGCTCCCTCATGGGGCTGCATCCTGTGTTCCATGAGATCTGGGCAGGAGGACACTCACCTGCCCAGAGTGCCCCTGTAGAGTTCCTGGAAGGTGTCCTACTTGTCCCTTGAGTGTGCCCAGCTCAAGTGTCTGGAGAGTTCAGTGTGAACTAGGAGAGGGAGCAGCTGAATGAGGACAGCGTTTACCAGCCACAGCACACATGGTGGAGGAGATCTCACTCCTTCCTTATCCTGGTCATCTCTGTCCCTTCCCTCAAAGAGCAGGTGGGGCAGAGGTGAACTCACATGGCCACTTCTAGAGGAACTGAGTCCCATCTGTCCCATCTGTCTTGCAGCCCAGTGTTAAGTCCAGTGCAGTCTGTTGCTGAATGCAGCTCTTCACATTGGTAGGAGCAACATGGGCACTAGTTAAGGACAAGTGAATAAACAAAGAGATAAATATAGAATTTTGGTGTTCCAGGCTGGGCTGGCAGCGAGAAGTAAGCTGCATCCTGACTGTACTCCTTTCTCATGAAAAAACTGAGCCTACCCAGTGCTACTGAGGAAAGGCCTTCTCTATGCAGTGAACAGACAGCTGGAAGGAGCTGCTTAGACTTGGGATCCTCTTTGTGTTGTTTTTTGTTTTCTTTCTTGTTAATGAATTTTAATTGAAGTTCCTCATTTGTTTGTCTCCTGGACATTAAAAAAAAATAATTGTTTTGTTTTACAGGCAACTAATAGCCCACTTACAAGTTTTCTCAAAATTCTCAAATCCTCGTGCATTGTATCTGGAGCAGAAGTTGAATGCCTTATATATCCAGGTGAGGCTATTTGCTGACTTTTAGAATTGCTACTGATAAATAAACTCTTTCTTATTTGAATGCAGTGTCTCATACTGCAGAAACCTGTCACTTTCTGAACTCAACTGTGATAGCTGAGAAAGGAGCTGTCCTTGAGGGGACTTTGTAATAGGCTTCACTTGAAATGAGCCCCTTTAGCAAAGATCTGCTTAAGATACCTGGCTTAGTTTGCCAGGAGTGGCACATGCAAGCAGATTTGACAGCAGACAAGTAGTAGTCTTTGGCAAGGTGGAGGAGTGGCTGCAGAGGAAATCTGTTTCACTTCCTCTTCCAGCAGGATCTGGAAGAGGATTTAGAATCCAAAGCTTGGGAAAGATCCAAGGAGATTTATCTTTGTCCTATAGTGTTTTGTGTACTAAGAGTATAGTCAGTATGTACAAGAGATCACCAAGCATCAAAAAAGAAAAAGGAACTTTTTTTTGAAGAATACTCAATTTGCTTGATTCTTTTTTGAGGGATTTCCCTGAAGGAATTGTCAAAAGTATGACTTTGAAGAGGGATTCTAAGTCTTTATCTTACAATCCTTAAAAGGGTTTTTTATTTTTTTAAATTTTACAGGGTTGTATTGGTTCCCGGTTTGTGGATTTTTTCAGGTCATGGAGGTTTGCTCCCATTATTCCCAGTTCATGTTTTCTGAGCCTATGGGTGTTGGAAGCTCCACTCCTTAGTCCCTGAATTTGAGAATCTCTAATAGACATCCACTCGGTTTCAGTCTGTCTCAAAGTATTGCTTAGAAAAAGAATTGACCCTTGTGTTTGCTTGTCTGTGTTCTTAGCAAAATATTGGACAGTCGTGTAAAGGTCAAATACCTGTGGGAAGAACAGCCTGGCACAAGAAGAAAGATTACTTCATCACTTACTGTTTGCATTTCTGTCTTAGTATATGCATTGTCACGGCTGGTGTGTCCATCTGGCATAGGGACGTCATGGCAAAGTGACCTTTGGCACTTGCCTGGGCTATTTGGCAGGATACTGAAGAAATTATAAAGATGCCGCTTGGGGAAATTATCTGTATTTCTTAAATTCTTTTCCCTGTTTTAGTGAATCCTAGAGTCACAGAACAAGCTGAGTTGGAAGGGGACCCATCAGGACCATCAAGTCCAATTCCTGGCCCTGCACAGGACACCCCAAGAATCAAACCATGTGCCTGAGTGCATTGTGCACATTTCTTTAACTCAGATAGTCTGGGTGTTGTGACCACTACTTGGTGTTGTTTAGTGCCTAGGTTATAAAGAGTCATCTTCAAGAGAAGGCACATCTCAGTGAGACTTTGCATATCAAGTCTTTTGAGTAGTTTGTGTTTGTCACAGGAAGGAAATACAGGTATCTTGGAAGGGTTTGGGTAGTCTGCCTTTTAATCCATTCTTCTCAGATACACAACTGGTAGCTGGTTTTGGAGATAAATGCAAACTGATAGTGGTCCAAAAGACAACAGTGTAAAACCAAATATAACTATTGTGTGTAGATAGGAAGGAAAAGTGTATATATTAACCATCAGCAACCTTGCCCAGTTTTTATGAGTGGCAGTTGGGCATGTACATCTTGGCTTTATACTGGCAACACATACATTCTGTTTCCATTTGAATAAGTTAGTCCAAAAGCTGCTTGAGCTTGAGCCTTTAGGTGTTTCGCTATTTTCAGCAAGCACTTCTGCCCTCCTAGATAGGGACTAATTTTCTTTGTTTTGTTATTTGCAGTTACTGTCTCATCAAGACCAGAATGTACAAAGAATAGCTCTTGACTGTATAATGACATACAAGCATCCTCATCTACTGCCATACAGGTAAAAGCTTTTATATTAATTTAGCATTGGTGAATGGGCCTGCTGTCATATCAGAAGCCTGCTTTGGGGTCATTTGTACTTGGGGTCCTGTATTTGTTGAAGACATACATGTAAAGTTAATTTTAGCCAGTTCTATGTTTTGTGTCTAAGACAGGAAATAAGGTCTTGAGGCTGATCAGTGCCTCTTTTTTGTTTAGAGAAAAGTAGCAACACTTCCATTCTGTCCCAGAACAGTGTCAGTAGTGTTAGTAGTTCTATAATTTTCAAAGATGTCTTTTGTACTGGTGATTTATAACCACCCAGAGAAAGTGACAGCAAAAAACTGTAGTTTGTGGTTAAATAATCTCTTTGGAATATGTCTGGGACTTTGTGTCTACATAATTAGCTTGAACTTGCTAGCTTTTTAAAATATTTTTTTAATAAAAGGGTGAGAAATAGTACTTTAATATTTTGTATTCAGCAAAGGTAGGTAGGTAATTAGATATAGATGCATCTTGTGTCTGTCTGTCTATTTTTATAACCCTACATGCCCTCAAATAACGTTTATTACTCTCAGGGAAAATTTGCAAAGGCTGCTGGAGGACAAGAGCTTTAAAGAAGAGATAGTCCATTTCAGTATTTCTGAGGAGACTGCAGTAGTAAAACCAGAGCATCGACCAGATCTCATCCCTGTTCTTATGAGGTGTGTTCTGAAGAGTGAGCTCAAAGGCTTCATGGCAGAGTACCATGAGCAGAGATGTAATGCTGCTGCTTCTCATTTTAAACAGTTGAGATAAACGGTTCATGGTACAGTTTGATGACGTAGTCTGTGATACTCTGTAAGCTTTCCTTATTAACACATTTATGGAATGTATTATGCAAATGGTGTTTTCTTTAAAAACAGTATTTTGGTACATACTGTTTCTACTAAGGATTACAGAGAACTATGAGGATGTTTCAGTTCACTGAGTATTGCCAGCTATTTGCAGTGATGTGAATTGTTGTGCAGGTATCCGGTTTCATACCTGAAGTTTCCAGCAGAGCTTCCATTGTAGTAACAGAAGCTGATCTTTCAGTAAGATGTTTTTGGGCAATATGTAGTAGTTGAGTGGAGACCCTGGACAGAGGACTTTCACTCAGCTTCTCACCAGAGAATATTTTTAAATGGAGTTTCTCCTGCAGAATAGGAGGCTGGAGAACAGATAGCTTGCTGAAAGTTAATGCAACCTCTTTTTGGTTCTTGAAGAATTCTCTACGGCAGAATGAGAAACAAAACAGGGAGCAAAACACAGGGAAAGTCTGCAGCAAGCACTCGCATGTCAATTGTTCTGCGATTTCTGGCCGGCTCACTGCCAGAAGAGATACGGATGTTCTTGGATCTACTCTTTGAAGCTGTGAAGCAATTCAGTGATGGTAGGTAGGCCGTCGAAACTGGGGGTGTGGTACTTCCTGACCTGTAGAGATGTGGGAGGATAAATATTCTTAATACTGTTACATGCTTTGGTTTGTCTCTTAACCATGCCTTGAAAGGGTGAAACTAAACCCTTGGTAAGGACTAGGTTTCCCCTGAGTTTTTCCTTAGGAAGCATGATTGCTCTGTTTTACATGTCCTAGGTCAGAAAAACTGAACAACTTGCCCCAGCTGTGCAAGTAGGCTGTAGCAGGCCAGGAATGAGCAGTTGCTGGCATCATAGGCTAGCCTGAGTATCGTGGCAGTAAAGAGAGCTTGTAAACTGCTCTGATTCTGTAGCAGTGGGAGACATCTGAGTGTCACAGAGATGGAGACACAGACCTGTTCTTATTTTAAAAGCTGACTGTGAGGGTCTGTAATTTAGGGCCAAATTACACTATTTTTCCCTGAAAAATTATTCTTGGTAGTGGGTGTCTTTGTAGTACCTCCGTATGTAATTTGCTGTCCCTTTGGCTATTGCAGGGCCTTGCCAGACAGCAGTCCTTCAAAGTATGTCAGAGCTGGATTTAGCTAAAGTCCTGCCTCTTGGGCGTCAGCACAGCCTCTTCAACGGTCTTGAAGTTGTGTTGAAAAACATGGGGCATTTGATCCAGCACTACCTGCCTGAAATTCTACAGATTCTGCTTTGCATGACAGCTGTGGTATCCTGCATCCTTCAGCAAAGAGAGAAGGTACAGTATATGCAAACAATATACAAACATGTAAACAAAATTGCTGTCTCTCCTCCTCCTCTTAAGCTTACACGTATAAACAGAGCTCTACTGATTCAGGTAAAGATAAGTTGAATGCCATTATGGAGTGAAGCTTAGCAATTAGATGTCTGCCAAAGTAGAGGCCCGTGATGCTAGTCTGAAAGTGCTACAGGGTTCAAGCTGAGCAGGCAGAGTTAATGTGTTTAGAAAGCTGATTTGAACTGTGTTTTTGTTTGAGTTACCAAAGAGAGAGTCGGAGGTGATCTCTGTGAATTGTTCCTGCCTGTTTAGTGGAGAGATGGGCATGAGAGAGAGCTAAATGTTCTGTTGTAAAGATGTAACAAGATTTTATGGATGGAAGTTGAAATTTGTCTTAAAGATACAGTTTCTTGGCTGCAAGGATAAAACATCTGAGCAGGGGAAGGAGAGGTTTAAAGTTGCTTGCCTGAAGACATTAGAGCAAAACTGGTCCATGAGGTGCTTTGTTGCAGTGCTAGACCTTGGGGAGCTCAACATTGTGGATGATCACAGCAATTGTCTACCCTGACTGTCTCCTGTCATGGGACACAGGAAAGATATGGCTACCAGCCATGCTTTCAGCCCATTAGAAGCATCTTCAGCTCTCTATCAGCAGTGGTCATACTAGTCCAGTGTCACAATTTGGGTCTTAGCCAGGAATCTGCAGAGCACTGCAAATGTTTTTTCCCTTGCTGAGCAATGGCTGTACATGCAGAAAGGGTCAGGTGAGGAGAGCATCCTGTTAAAGATCAGTTGCACTCAAAGGTGGGGCATGTTGGCTTATTGCTGTCCTGTGTGCCGGAGAGCAGCGCAGAGATCCCTGAGCTCTAGTCCAGCCATCTGCTCAGAACTGTAACACTGAGCCAGGCTTTTCTATCTATGGTGCAGAGCCTCTTCATATATTAGATAGGAAACAAGCAAGCTGCACAGTCATCATCATCACCATGGTGTTGAAAGGAATTATGAGATGATGGACTGAGCAAGTGGAATAGGGAATGAATGTTTTGTCACTGTGAGCATGTTCTTGCCAAGACACAACTGCGAGCATTTGAGGTTAGAATTTGCTTTGAAAAGAGTCCATCAAACAAAGCAAGTCCTTGCAATAGGCACTATCCAAGGTCTCATAGCTGCCTGCAGGCTGCACAGAACCTTGTAACTGTCTTAATTTATGAAGAAGATGAGCAAATTTGAGGACTTCAGCATCCCACCATCTGACTTAAGCAGTGGATTGCATATGCCTGCATGTTTTCAATGAGGACAGGAGACAGGAGTTCTAAAAGCTGCTTCATTAACTGCTAGGGTAGCCGCATTTCGCCAGAGTTGCTACAGTAATCCTGTCATGGTTGTGTAATGTCAGGAGTGACAGTCTGTCGAAGCGGTGAGTGTGGGTAAAAAGTAGAGTAGATAGGAGTTTTTGTGAACTTAATTTAGCACTTCATTAGCCCAGAGGCTGTTAAAAGCTCAAGGAAGTGTGTGAGAAATCTGTTTATCTTGACTAATGATTAGAAGACATTCTTGGAGTTTGAGAGTAATTTATTGCAGACTGATACTGCCTGGAGAGTTAAACATCAACTTTGACTACTTCAAGACAAGTTATTAGTTTACCATTTCCTACTGATTGTGTTCAATATTGAGTTTCTTTGTCCTCTCAAAGGCTTGATCTCGGAGAACTCTGGTGATTGAACAGTGGGAAACCCAAAATAACTTCACTTGGAGGTCACTGTTGGCAATAGTATCCTGGGTTGTGCTTTATTTGGGCTTTCAAACAGTTCAAGTGCTGCCTGGAAGCTGATTGCACTCCATTAGTACACATTCAGCATAGCTTGGGAGGTCCTGTGCAAGAGCATGATTGGCTCCTTTTCTACCATCTCCTCTTGTCTTTTTCACCTATGATTTTGGATTCTGTGTGGTGGATCATGATATGAACTGGAGACCCAAAACAGCTTCAGTATTGGGCAGTGGCTTTTATTTGCTCTGATGTGGCTTTGTTGTTTCTGAGGCTGAAGTTCAGTACCTCTGCACTTCGTGTGCTTGTGCTATGAGCTGCATTGCACTGTATGGAAATAATTTAGGTTACTCAGGTCAGGACTCCTCTCAGGGAGAAGAGTCGGAATGCACCAGTGCATGAATTTCCTTACTGAAATGTTTTTCCCAAGAAAGGTCATGGAACATAACCGCTAAATGGGTACAGGAAGCACCTTCCTGTAACCAGATGCTATAGCCCCCACCCCACTCTGCTGGAAGATGTGATTCACATTCTTGCCTTCTCTGGTCCTCCCCCTTCACTTCATCTGTTGATTTCATTTCTTCCCAAAAGATCTCAGTGTGCAAAGTACAACTTCACTTTGGAGAGCTGATTTGGGTCCTTTCATGTGTTAAACAGAATTGTTTAAGTGTCAGGGTTGAAAATGTAACTCTGGTGTAGGTTTCTGCATTGTGTCCAAAAGGGGCAGATGCTACTGTCTTAAACTTGTCAGCATGGATTTTTTATGAGCTGAAGGAGTCCTGTGTAACTGACTCAATGCTGGAACAGGCAGGCAGCTGTTAGAAAAGTTTAGGTCAGCTCTGAGATGCATGTGGATTGCTACTGTGAATTAGTTACAGGAGAATACAGAAGTTTCAGCAAAGGATGTATCTGTGGTCAGTGAATTGCTGTATTTAATTTCAGAGCAAGTAGTTAGTAGTTGTTCTGCAAAGGTCTTACTGGGTTGGGTCTTTTTGGGTTTTGTTTTTTTTTACAGGTCCAACCGAGGTTGATTAATCCACTGAAAAATTTGAGACGTCTTGGTCTCAAGCTTGTTGCAGAGTTTTTTTCTGATTATGAGACCTACAGCTTTAGTGTGGAAGAGATTGATGCAGTTTTCCATGCTGTGGTGTGGCCTCAGGTAAGTATTTCCTGTTTTTCCAAATAACTTGTGTGAAACATGTACCGTGCAGAAAACTCCAGCTGCACTGGAGTGCATCATGTCAGATTGGATGTGGCCTTGGACAGGTGCTGGCATCCCAGTGTGTCTGTGCAAGGCCAGTTTCTTGGCTCATGTCTGATTAGTCCTGGAATAATCAAGGCACAGGTTAAAGTAGAAATTAATTCATCTGAATAAAATGGATGCCATTTCTTTGTTCTTTAACCACAGAAGCAGACTTCTTCCCTGGATGCTTCAGGGAGGCTAAATAATATGAGTCATTTCTAGGTGTGCTTTGCTGCTTTTCTGTGTGACAGTTGTTGGGCCTGTGGTAGGGGACTGCAGAAAAAAATGCTGCTGCAAGAAAGGAGAGACCCAGCAGGGTCTGTCAGTGGGCTGTGTTTTTATGCCTGCCTGCTGGGAGTTCCTTGTGTGCACAGTGACAAAGCACAGGGTTGTGGCTTTTATCAGAGAAATTCAGATCACCTCTAAGCTTGGAAAATGCACTATTGTGAGACGGAGAGAGAACACAGTATTTAAAATTAAATTGTGCTGCCTTTGTCAGTGCAGTGGCTCTGGGGTTGTCAGGGAGTGCCTGTACCAGCTGCTGGGTTGTCCCTGCTCTAAAAGCAGTTTTCTCAATGCTAAGGTTAACTGAGTAAGAGGGGCTTACTCCAAGAATGTTCTTACCACAGAGGCTTTTGAGGTATCCAAATGACCAGCTTCCTTGCAGCAGAAAAGCCTGTTAAAGAGCACTGGTATGGTCTGTGAAACCACAGAGCTGCTTCTCCAGACACTGTGTTTGTTTACTCCTACACTGTTTCTCTGCTCTACTAGTAACAATATGTGATGTGTAGTACAAAGAGTAAATAAAATAATACCAGGCAGTGCATATAGCTCTGTATTTCACTGGGCTGAGTAACAGGGAGGTGTATGTTCCTGGTTTGTCCATGGAGTCTTCTTACAGCCAGGGTGCTATGTGGGAAAAGCAGTGGAAAATTTATTGCAGTTCAGGTTTAAGTCAGCAAAGCACATAATGCTTTCAGGGGACATTGTGTTTGCAAATGCTGAGTAACTGTGAACAAGATGTACTGTCGTTACTAAATGGTCAGAATGCCTATTGTCCTTACATATGTCAGGAAGACAGCTAGTTTTGAAGCTTGGATGGTAGTGTGATCCAGAAGCTCCCTCTGGAGTCTCTACTGGTAAACTCCATGAAGATTTGGTTTTGGCAAAAGAATCATTTTGACTTGTGTGCTTTCCTGTTTTAAAACTGTAGGACAGAGGTATGTAAAAATTCATGAAGAAGGAAAGTTGTTTTTAAGCCTGTTGTACCTGGAATTGGAGTTTGCTGTTCTTCATATCCCAGGATTTGCTGCAGAGCCTCAATATCATTAGCCTGCGCAGCAGCATTCCTGCAGGATTGGATTAACAGTTTACTCTTCATTGTATATCACTCAGGAAATCTCTGTTTTATGCTGGGCAATAATGTTACCAGCCTTTGGGACAGGAGAAGAAGATTTCTACGATCTTGGCTATGATGGTCAGACCTTCTTTTCTGTTATGCTCAGGTCTTGAGCATACTGAGCTAGTCCAAACCCCCCATGCACCATCCTGACTATTGCCCCTGAATGCACTGCAGCCTGCTCTGCCTGTGTGTTCACTGATAGTGCTCTGCCAACAGTCCAGCAGTGGTCAGGGTGGAAACCCAGCTGTGTGACTTGGGTGGAGCCTGTTGGGATGTGGAGTGGCAGAGAGGAGGGTGCACTGGGTCACTTTAGCCTGTGCCCGGTTGTGAAGGAGCAGCAGCTACTGTGTGTGGCTTAGGGTGGGCACCTCTTAAACAGGGTTTTTTTGGATACAGAACCCTGTTAGGAGATCCCATTCATGGGGTGCAGTGCAATGTTCCAGCGTCTTCCTGAGCAGACAGGGTGCTTTCATAGCAGTGAGGCCATGAAGATACAGACCAGTTGCTGCAGTCAGGGCATAGGAAGTGTGGGAGGGGTGACTTTTGGATGTTGTGCTCGATATTTCACAGGTATGACCAGGAGAGGTTGCTAGGTCTCTGTAGCAAATGGGAGGCTTCATGGGAATCTAGTTTTAAGGGGAGGGCAAAAATGGTAGCTGGAATACTGGATAAATAGGAGTGAGATGATCTAAGAGTCATTTGACAAATATTGAGGAAGTTGGTAAAATGAGGTTGAAATTACTTTATAAAAGAGGTAAACTATAGAATGTGAGGTCTTTGTTAGAGATGGTGTTTTTAAGTGGCTTTACTTGTGTGGCGTTGGTATCTGATTTGTGTCTCCTTTAGGTCTGCAGATTGGCTTCAGAGAGTCAGTATTCTCCAACTTTTCTGCTCAAACTCATTCACACCTGGAGTAAGAATCCCAGGTAAGTGTCCTTCTGGCAAACAGGCCTAAGTACTTCTGAATACATAAAATACAAGGAAAAAAGAGCACACTAACAGGCTGTGAATAATTGTGTCCAAAACCATATTTTGTTTCTCCATTAGACTGTCATTCTTTCGATAGCAGTCAAAGCAGCTGGGAAGTTTCCCAGTTTATGCAAGTACTCACTTTTTATTAGGCTGCTTTTCCCATATATTAACAACTAAGCACTTATGCAGCCCAAATGTAGCTCACAGATGAGGAGGAGGTCTGACTTCTTACAATATGTCCGTCTTGACCAATGACTTTTTAGTCTTGTGAGGTAAGAATTCAGTTTTACAATAGATAATTTCATTCATATTTTTGTGAGTCTCTATTTCTTTCTGTTTTATGAAAGAGTAAGGGCAAGTTCAGCATAGTCAGTTATTGAAAGTTGTAGAAGAGCTTTTTTTGGTGCAGACACTGTGAGAAGTTCCAGCTCAGCTGTCTTGACTGATTTGTGCCTCTTCCACAGACTCACTGCTTTTCCTTTGCTAAAGTACCTGGTGTTTGTTTTAAGACACCTCATTTGTTGGTATGAAGACCTTATATACAAACTTTTGTTAAAAATGGTATTGGATCGCTAGGTTAGAAGCAGATTAAGAGGAGGCTTGGTCTGTGGAGAAGAGTTCAGGTTTAGATGATGCTATCTTGAAGCAAGAAAAGGGACTTGATAACCTTTCAACCTCCATTCATTCTATTTTTCATGACACTGTTGTTTTGGGGTTTTTTTGCACTTTTTTCTCAGTTGAAGTGGAAGACAGTGAGGGACGTCTTGCACAAAAGAATTATAAACTGAAAATTCCGAACCTAATTTTCAGTGAACCTTTTTATAATCTTTCTCTCAGGTATTTCCCTTTGCTGGCCAAGCAACGGCCAGATCACCCAGAGTGTGATATACTGTCAAATGTGTTTGCTGTGCTGTCAGCCAAGAACCTGTCTGAGGCCACGTCCAGCCTTGTGATGGACATAGCTGATAGCCTTCTCAACAGCCCAGATTTTGAACCCACGGAGCAGGTTTCCAGTTTGAACGTGACTGACTGTGTTGTCATGGTCACTGGGGACGTGACAGAAGGTATGCCTGCCTGAGAGTTCTGAGAGACCTGTTGGGTGCTTTGGCTCCAGGTGTTAGATTATGGTGAGGCTGTGTACACTAGCTAAGATTACTGGGGAAAAAGACCTCCCGGCAGAGATGGAAACATCAATGTACAAATTTGCCTTGTCATGCTAAGGAACTGTAAAGTCCTGCTTGTTTGATGGCTGATGAGATCAAATGTGGACAGATCCACATTTGAGTATTAGGGTCCTGAGCGTGGAGATACTCTTTATGAAGAGGGAAAATGTGTTGTTGACCTGATCTGTCTGTGAAGTTTGATACAAGTTCAAGAACTGCATTGCTGACTTCACTCTGCACCTAACAGCACATTTTATATAAAGGCCCCATTTCTGTGTGCACATGATCATATATCATTTTGATGTTTAGTCTGTGCTCCCTGACAAGAAAAACCTGGTGTCTTTGAGAGTTAGTAGACAGGAACAGTACTGTGCTGTGTTTGATGCTGTGGAGACATCTTTCACCTGCAACACTCAGAGTGAGTGGAAAGGAGTGGGTGTCATTGTTATGGCAGCTTTGATTTTACACAAGAGGTCAGTGGTAGAATAAAGAAAACCACATCTACAAATGCTCCAGTCTTTTAGGAGATGTTTCTACTATCTGTGAGTGTCCTTGGTACCTTCTGATAAGCCTACAATTATGAGGGCTGTTACTGAAATCTGTGAGGAGGGTGATTTGTGCTTTCTTTGATTCCCTCTCAGACATGTTACACTTGGTCTCAGCAAGTGCTGGTGCTTGTTCCCAGCCACCAGCTGTCCTGCATATTCATAGCTCCCATTTATTTATTCATTCTTCTGCTGGTGAAGCCTCTTTTGTCTTAATTTCACCTTTGTTTGTGTAGGGTTGGATGTCCCTTCTGTTTCTTGCAGCAGTGTTTCTTGGGTGTTGCTAGCTGTTGTATCTCTTACAGAGCCCGTCAGCCTAGGTTGCCGGTTGGTCCTGCCTCATGTTCCTGCCATACTTCAGTACTTCAGCAAAACAATGTTAAACGTGGAGAAGGTGAAAAAGAAGAAGTATAGAGCTCAAGTCAGCAAAGAGCTGAGTATACTTTCCAAGTAAGTGATTCTTAGAGCTCAAAACAGTTAAAAAACTGGAAGGAGGGAGGAAGGAAGATGCTTATTGTAATAGGTTCCAAATTAGAAAACACATGTCAAACTATTTAAATGTACAGCAGTTATAAATACCCAGATCTGTCATTGACCTTGCAAGTGGCTAGTGACTGAGGTCATAAGTTTTCAGAAATTGATTCTAGCTGGTTTTGTTGCTGGTACTCAAATCCAATGTCTCTTGGGAGTTGAAAAAAGGTACAGAAATGCCTGCAGTTGTGTGGAACTGAATACTTGGTACTGTGAATTTGGTAGGTACACTCTGTTAGCTTGGATAGGCTGACAAAGCCCTGTGAAATGACAGTAATGCTGACATAGTTGTTCTTTGCTCTATAGTGGTGATTGAAATTATATAAAAGAGTGAATTACTTTGTCCAATTGTACAGGATCAGCAAATTTATACAAGAGAAGAGTCAGAATTCAGTGCTTGTGAGCCTTCTCCTCCCTTTCCTTTATCAGAGTAACATGGAGCAGGTAGGTAAAAATTACTTCCTCCCCCTATTAAGCATATGTTTTTCTTTCGACAAAGTATATTTGTTTAAGATACAGTTAAAAGCCTTATTGCTTACATGCCATTTCTCATTATTGGCCTGAAATCAAGTTTTCATTGTAGTCTGCTCAAAACACAGTGCCACTGCATGTTGATGTGCATTACTCAGCCAGAGGTGCCAGTGCCCAGACTGATTCTGTTCCCCCTTTTCATGTGGAAGCTCTGCAGAAGTTATGATGCAGTCTTTACCTTCTTGGCCACTGTAGTCAATCCACCAAATAGCTTGCAGTGTTTGAAGTAATTGCTCTTCTTCACTGTGGATTTTATGCACCCCAAATCCAAATACGGCCTCTGGACAGCAATATGAATACGTATGGTTGAATATGTAGTATGTGTGGTACTGGGCAGTGCTACCTTAGTCTGCTGCAGGATGAAGGGCAAAGGCAAACCTTACACAGTACTATTTTTGGTTTTTAAATCTGTGAATCATTAGGGGACCACATGTGGTTTCTGTTGAGGGAGATCATGCAAGTGCTTCTTTACTGTGCAGTGACCAGGCACTGGAACAGATTACCCAGAGAGTCTATGGAGTCTCCCTCATTGGAGATATTTAAGAACTGTCTGGATGCAATCCTGTGCTATGTGCTCTGGGATGGCCCTGCTTGAGCAGGGAGCTTGGACCAGATGACCCCCTGTGGTCCCTTCCAACCTGACCCATTCTGTGATTCTGTGAAGTCTATGGTTCTGTTAACGTTCATCTCACATAATCAAGAAAGACTGCTTTTTAAAGCGCAGTTACTTCTCCTGACTTGCGAATCACGTGAGGAGAGACACATAAAAGAAGTCTTTATCATGCTGACAGTCTTAACACTGTGCTTGTTTCTAATTGAAAGGTTTGAAGTACTTCTGAGAGATTTGATGATTGCACTGTGTCCTTCTAATTGTTTGTTCTCATTCAGTATGTCTGATCTGAATAAATACAGCAATGTTCACTTTATCTCTTGAATTATTTTCCAAGGAAATGAAATAATCTTGTGAGGTTTCGGTATTTATTGGGAGTTATCTGTCTCTTTCAGGGTACACAAATTGACATTCTGGAGACAGTGCAGAACTTGCTGAAGCATTGCTCAGACCCTACAAGCTTTCTCAAACCACTGGCAAAGCTTTTTTCTGTCATCCAGAACAAACTGTCTCGAAATAAGCTGTGCTTGGTATTTCAGGTAATGCATTTCTACATATTTCTGTGATTTTTTTTTTTAACTTGTTCTAAGAGATCGAGAACAGAGTAAATAGCAGTATTTCTCTTTGTACATGACTTTAAAGACCTTTTTAATCTACTTTGTCTGTTAAGTGAAAGTAACAGAGTTCTATATGATGGAAATTAATGAGCTGCACAAAGATCTGTAAAAGTTTTGGCTTACAGCCTGGTTGATGTGAGCCTCACCAGGGATCTTTAAGTGTAAGAAAAGCCAAATAAAGCACTTAATCTGTAATAAATCCTGTATGTTGATGAAATAAGAATGGATTTCACCATCCTGAAGATGATTTTTTTCTTGTATTCTTCTCTCACAGTTTGTGGTAAGCTGTTGTGTATTTCTTTGAAGTGACTTACATAACTTCTTAGCAGGAGAACCCAGGAAACATTCAGTGTAGATATTTAGAAACTTACAAACTTAAAAACACACATCCTCCAACTTAGAGAAAAAAGGCTTTTATAAAGGTTTTAACAGGAGAAAGACTAATGCTGTTGCTTTTTTTATTTTTATGGGGTTTGCTTTTTTGGGGTTTTTTTGGGGGGGGGTTTTTTTGCTTTTTATTTTATGTGTCAAGTGGTAAAGTCTTGAGTTATCCAAAATTCTAACAACTATAAGAGTTAACTGGGTTTTTTGTTTCTTGTTAGACTTTATCTGACTTGGACAGTAAGTTGAAGTATATTACTGATGTTGTTAAGGTATGCACGGTTTCTTTGCCCCCTTTTTCCCCCAATATTGTATGATCATGTTTCTGTAATTTTTCATTAACAACTTGTTGCTCTGTCTTAGCTGAATGCCTTTGATCAGCGACATTTGGATGATATCGACTTCGATGTGCGTCTGTCAGCGTTTCAGTCAATCACAGCCCACATCAAGGAAATGCAAACAGTGGATATTGACTTCCTCATCCCTGTTATGCACAACTGCTTCTATACCATCCAGGTGGGCTGAACATTCCTTCTCTTGCTTTGTGTACCATGTGTCCGTGGTAAATCTAGCTTTCTATTTACTTCCACTGGTTTTTTTTTGGCACCACATAACATTTGGAAAGTATATTTAGGTATTCTTACAAACACCTTTTTAAAGTTTTGTCTGTTTACCTTTTTGTCTGTGTCCCCAGAAGGGAAAATACAGTGCAGCACAGCTTTCTGTCAGTGAGCCCTGGAACTGTTTGGTCAATTTGTACTGTACAAAAGGCACATTACAGTCTTGAAAGGCTTGTTTTTTGTTTGTTGCAGCATGTTTTGTTCGTGTGGGCTTTCTGGTAAATCTAAAAAGATTTTTCTTGGTGGGAAGGGTGGGCATAAATTTGGGACTAGAACTTCTACAGGAAAGCTCTCAAGAGTTTCTAAGTCTGTACAGACCTCATTATGTTGTGTCCAGTGGTACAGTTCTGCCCAAGTTATTGAGGAGAAAAAAGGTGTCATGGGGTGGTGTCACTCATGTGGTGCAATTTCTTCACCCACTCAGCTCGGGGATATGGCTCTTAGTGACAATGCGAGCCTTTGCTTGACCAGTTTGATCCACCGACTGGCAGAAATGAACCACACAGAAGATCAGTACAAGGAGCTAATCCAGCACACCCTCCTGGAGTCTGTGAGAAGGGGTCTGAAGAGTAAGACTGAGGTAAGGCAGTGGTGTCTGATCACACCATCTCCAGCTATCTTCAGGAAGCTAGGGTAATGAGACATTTGTGGGCTGAGTTCTCAAAGTCCACTATTGGGATAAGAAGTGCAGATACCCAGGCACCCACTATAAACTTGCCCTTCATTTGAAACCTTATAAAAATCTAAAAAATATAGAACTTAGCTGTTTTGTGTTTCTTTGCCATTGTTCAACTTTTCTTAGTTGTAGCTCATTCTTTGGAGGGGGAGACTTTAATTTATATGTAGTCTGTAATAGGTGCATTTGTTGTTAGCAAAAATTAGGACATGTTTGCCTGAAATGCTTGTAAATGACAGCACTGCTGTTCTGAGGACTGTGTAGCAGATTCTCCAAGGGGTACTTAACATTCACTGCTTGCTGTTTGCAGAGCATCCAGCAGGACTACACATCACTGCTTTCCTGCCTCATTCAGACGTTCCCAGCAAATCCTGAATTCCAGGATTTGGTTCAGTTGACCAACCGCCATGATCCTGATATGGACTTCTTTGAGAACATGAAACACATGCAGGTAAAAGGCAGTAGGTGTTCTTTAGTGCCTCTCTCCCCCTGCCAAGCAAAAGCATCTTGCTGAGGAGGTATATTTTGCAAAGCATCTGTGTGTTGTCTACAGAGAAATTGCACCTTTGTCATTAGATACCATCACAAAAATGAGGGATGTGGGCACCATCAGGAGTGACTGGGAATCCAAGTCATGTTTCTGTCTAGAAATTTCTTGGTTTTATGATAGCCCAGAGTCAGCAACATTATCCTGAAAATCCTTCTGACACAGACAGGAAATGGGTCTCTCTGTTTTTTCTGGCCTGTCCCTGCTACTCTCAGTCTGGAGACTCAGCAGCCCCTTCCCATTCACAGACCTTTGCAATATAAATGTTGCATGAAGCCTGGTCTCCTGGTTATCTTTTAGTATGAAAATATACCATTTCTTCTGCTTTCAGAGATGTAATCTAAGAGAGTCTTTGCTGTATCTGTAGTCGTATGCAAAGTCTTAATTTTTTAACTTGTAGTTTTCTCTTTGCATCTTTGCATCTCATTGCAGCAGCTGCTGTTTGCAGTTGCCTCCCTTGTCTAATACCTGAAGATAGCACAGCCTTATGATGTTGAATTCACAATGCCATTGAGTTGGAATATCTGCTGAGGCAAAAGGCTAGTGAAAGCCCAGAGATTGAAAGAAAAAGGCATGCCTTAGAGGCAACCATCATATCTTTAAGCCATTACTTGAAACAGACATTTTCAGAACTGCTGGGTGTAGGTGCTCTCTCATGCTAAGTGTGACTCAAGCACCACCTCATTCACTGTCTCTTGTGTTTGACTTAGATCCACAGGAGGGCACGAGCTCTGAGGAAACTGGCAAAGCAACTCACTGAAGAAAAGCTTGTGCTGTCTTCTAAATCCCTCCAGAACTACATCATGCCTTATGCTACAACTGCCATTTTTAGTGAAAAAATGCTTAAGGTAGGTTCTTTTAATGGAATGCATCCACTTGAATATTTTCACCTTTCTTACAGGCTGTGCCACTCAGTAGAGTAACTGAGTCACTCTTTGGCCAGGGGACAGTAAATTGCATTGATTGAAACTTTGGTGAAGAAACAGACACATTTTATTTCACATTTTAAATGGGTTAACAATGTGTATTTATAGTTGATCAGCATAGCCCAGCAGTGTGCCATGTGTCTGTGGTTGGGTGCTTTGACTGGTTCTTAGTTCTTAACCCAAGTGAGCCCATAGATTTAAGTATGTGAGAAAAGTTAAATGTGTGCAGGAATATTTGGAGGAAGTGGGTCTGGAAGTCTGCTTGGTGGACTGTGATTTTGGGGTTTTTTTAAACTTGGAGCTCAGGAAGGGATCTAAAAGTGCTGAATCACAAGCATCCTCACTAGACAGACATTACTTCTGTCTCTTGTTGCCTTGAGTAAAGGATGCTTTAGACACACGACCATCGTGAATGCTAACAGCTACTGAATTTCTGTCTTTTGAGCAGCATGAAAATATGGTAACAGCCTCTGTTGAAGTTGTTGGAGCTGTCTGCCGACATCTTTCATGGTCAGCGTATTTGTACCACTTAAAGCATTTCATCCATGTCTTGCAAACCGGACAGATCGGTACGAAGCTAGGAGTCAGGTGGGTACTGTGAGCAATGCTCCTCTGGGTTTCTCCAAAGGCTGCTAGGGCAAAATTCAGTGTTTTGAGGAGTATCACGTGGATTTTAGCCTCTTCCCTGAGAAGAGAGATTGCTGACTTTGAGGTGGACTTAGGCAAGTGAAGATGGGCATGGCCTTGCTACCTGCAACTACGAAGTTTTAACAGGTCATTACTTTCTTACACCATGTCTCACTGAGTGCATGGCAGCATTAGCAGCTTCTGCTTCTGTCATGCTTTCCCTTCCTGGGACACCTCCATTGCTCCACTGCCACTCTCTGTGAGGTTTTACAGTGAGCTAGGTCACAGAATGTGTAGCTGAGAAGTAACCAGGTTTTATTTTCTGGGGTTTTTCAGGATCAACCTTCTTAGAAAATCTGAAAGTTTTCCAAAAAGTGCTTACAAGGTTTTTCTGTTGTGTTTGTATATGCATCCTCTTCCTTTTGTGCAGGGGACTGACCTTTCTTTATGTTTTCCTTCTGCAGCTTGTTGGAGACAGTGCTGGAAGCCTTTCACTTTGACCATAAAACACTTGAAAAGCAGCTTGTGACCATTGACAACCAAGGTGAGCTTTTTGTGCCCACTTGTAGAGTTCAACTAATCAAAGTTTTGTGTTTTACTTTTGAGGTCAGCTACTCCCATCTTTTTAAAATGTGCTTACTGGAAGCTAGTGTTGACTTGTCTCCTCAGGAGCAGTGCAGACTTTCCTCCTGTGGGTTGACAAAGTGAGGAGAGGTGGAGGCAATCGTCTTCACATTACCACTCCATCCCAGGTGTCTGTAACCCAGAACAGCCCAGCATGTGAGTGGTTCTCAAGGTCTGCACCCAGCCATGTGGCTGCTGACACACCTGAGGTTTTTGTCCTTGACGTTGGCTGCTCTCACGGTTGTCTGCAGCCTGAGAAAGGTGTCACACATCCTCACCTTGCTTCCCTCACCATTTCACAGGAAGAAGTCATATCTTCAGCTTCTTCACCGTTGTGGTTATCTATATTGAGAACTTTGGGGGAAGGAAGGGGGTACCTCACAGCTGTGCTTGTCAGTACCTCTTGCCTTGTGAAATCCTCAGTTGTAAGTGAATGGAAGTTCTCTACAGTTCAAGCACGTTCACCTTTGCTAAGCTGACTACAGAGTTCAGACACAGAGTAACCTAGTCTTTGCTTTAAAGCTGGCCCTCAGGGGTGCTTATCAGAAACCAGCAAGCCAAAGTTTCTGTACCCAGTAGAAGAAGCCTGGTGCTTATTGGTGATTTGCTGTCACTGATTACAGGGAGGAGCTTTATCTGGGACCAAGCTATCACAAGAGTCTCAATTAAGGGCTAAAGTTCTGTGTTCTCCTGTATTTACCTGTGCCTTTGGCAATTACTTGACAGAAGCTGCTGCCATGGACCTTGAGCCAGTGGTGGAGGCTGAAGAAGCCATGGAGCTGGAGCAGAGTGAAGGGGAAGAGGAGGGAGTTGAAGAAAAGAATGGGAAGAATCTCTCTGAGAAGCCAGCAGAACCTGAACAAGCAGCTGAGCCATCTGAAAATGCTGAACAAGTGACCAAACCTGTTTCATTCTTACCCCGAAATAAAGAAGAGCTGGAGTGTCTGATTAAACACATTCAAGAAACAGTTACAGTCAACATCTTGCCTAAATTGCACAGGTGTATTGTTGCAAAGGTGAGGAGTTGACACTTGAAAAGTCTTTTGTAGGCCATGCTTCTACTTTAAGGATTGGCATACTACTTCAGAGCCAGTGAAAATGCAACACATTAAAAAAAACCCAGACACAACTGCAGAGAGCCATCTGGAAGCACAGAAAAGGCTGCCTGCTCTTTGCTGAGTCATGGAGATTGCTGACAGACCCTCTGGTCAGTGTTGGTCTGGTGTCTTTACTTCCCTGCTGAGAACTGTCTCAAACTACACAAGTGAAATAATTCACTTTGTGCAGTCTATTGAAGAGTTCTCAGCCACTTTCAAACACCAGCCTAGTTTCTGTATGGAAAACACAGGGATTTAGCTGTCTAGGCTTTTCCTGCAGTCACCAGAGGATAGCAGCCTGCCTTACTGGCCTCTTCTAGGGTTTGCTGAGAAAAAGCAGGATTTGTTTCTGTATATTAAAAATACATTTTGTCTTGCTCTCTTACAAAGGTTAAAAGAGACGAGGAGCACAAGCTTGTGAAATCCAATGTTGTGAATGATGATGAGGTAGTTCGTGTTCCATTAGCTTTTGCAATGGTCAGGATGATGCAGTGTCTTCCCCAAGAAGTGATGGAAGCTAACCTACCAAGGTAAATCCTAATGAAGCTCCTTAAATGGTGTTCATTGTTCTGGGAATGAGAGCAGGGACCTTTCTCAAGCTGTAGTTATGTACAAGCTAAAGTCAAGAGCAACATCCTAACAGACCTTAACTTCTGGAGACTCCTTTTCATAGTTACATTCACCTCTATCAGCATTTGACTTCTGTAAATCCGTATCTAAGAGCAGAGCTCTGAATCAAGGTGCAGAGGTGGGGATGGTAGTGCTGGGGGAAGAATAATGGACAGAAAGAAAGGACAGTCAGTAAAACATTGTGAATAAAAACCTCTCTGTGAGGCTGGCTGTGAGTACAGCTGTGGTTGTGAAACAAGCCTGAAAAGCATCCTCCTTAGCAGTGTAATTTGTTCTGCTCTGCTTGGTGATGAACGAAGCTGTCTATCTTGGTTTCCAGCATCCTGCTGAAAGTCTGCACGTTTCTGAGAAACAGATTTCAGGAAATACGGGATGTTGCCCGTAACACCCTCATTAAAATCATGGAAGTGTTGGGAGTACAGTACCTTCTGTACATCTTAAAGGAGATGCGGTCTGCACTCATCCATGGGTACCAGGTAATGTGGAAATTCTTCCTCTTCCACTCTCTGTAGGCTTTTTCAATGCGTTAGGAGGAGAATCCAAAGGGATGTTGCTACTGAAATTGTTTTGCACTGGTAAAACAGCTTGGTATAATGCAAGTAAATACTGTTGCTAATGCCTACATCAGTCTTTGTTAAGCCAAGTATCAAATGAGGGTCTGTACCCTCAAAGAACTGAGAGTCTAAGCAATTTTCCTGGTGAAGAGTTGAGCTATGGAGGGCAAGGACAAATTTCTGCTTTCAGTAATTCCAGTAAGGTCATGAGGGCTAAGCAGTATCTAAGGGGAGTTGCCACAGAGACTGCACT
Organism: Entomyzon cyanotis; assembly: GCA_024500445.1. Classification (NCBI taxonomy): domain Eukaryota; kingdom Metazoa; phylum Chordata; class Aves; order Passeriformes; family Meliphagidae; genus Entomyzon; species Entomyzon cyanotis. Next base: position 12,071,486 of record JAKEPQ010001018.1, on the reverse strand, counting down.
GACAGTATGTGGTGATGCTAACTGAAGTCTTGCTTCCTAAATCCAGAGCCAAGGCTCTGACTATTATTTCATCTTTCCTCTTTCCATGGTTTGGGTTAAGAATTGTTTTCATGTGAATTACCACAGTGGAATAGTGCGAGCTTCTAGCTGCTCTAACAGTGGGAGCACCAATGAGAGCAACCTAAAGAGATCAGTAAGAGCGCTGGGGAGAGAGGAGATTCCAGCCCTCTTGCCAGTTCATGGAGGGACAAGGATCCTTTTCCTGCTGCTGCTACATGGATTCTTATCCTTCCAGTGGCTTTTTTCCTATAATGAGAGCTCAAGTGCAGTGTGTGCCTTGTGATGTCTCTGCTATGGGAGTGTCCCCATCCAGTATTATTAAAGAGGTCAGTGCAGACTTTTGGAAACATGATGTGTTTTCTTTTTCTCTAGCTCCATGTGCTGACTTTCACTGTGAACCTGTTACTGAAGGGCCTTACTGCCAGGCTCAGTGCCGGTGATTTGGACCCCTGCTTAGATATCCTGATCGAGGTAAAAGCTATTCAAGACTGAAAGAAAGAACATCATGAAGTGCTTAGGACAGATTCTGGGAGGGAAAGGTTTTGTGTAGATTGACTTGGTGGCAAACTAAGTTGTGTGTGTACTGTTGTGTGTATGTTGCCAAGGAAGGAGACTGTTTTACACTGAGGCATCAGTAGACCCCTTGTAGAGGGCAGTCAAGAGAAGAGAGAAGTCAAGTATGTCTGGGGCTGTATCCTGAGCCCTGCATCCTGAGAGGGAGTGGATTCAAGTTTAAGACACCTAACTATGTTTTCCTGAACTCTAAATGGCTAAGCAAGTCAACAGACATCTACTCAGTGTAGTCCACAGAACCCAGGAACTCAGCTGGCCACCCAGATGGGGTATATTGGGGTGTGTTGATCTGACTGGAGTCCCATTCCTTGTATCACAACACCACAGAGGGTGGGAGAACAGTTTTCTCATCTGGTGGGCTTAAACTAGGATGCTCTGTTGACAAAGGAAAGAGAGACATGATTTGTAGGAAACCTGGAGGGTTGTTTTTCCGTGAATGGGAAAAATAGCATTGTTCTGTTGCTACTAAATGAACATGCTTTTCTTCTCTCATTCATTTCTCTTGCCTGTTTTCCAAAGATTTTCAACCAGGAGTTGTTTGGGAATATAGCTGAAGAGAAGGAAGTGAAGGGAATTGTCTCCAAGATCATGGAAGCACGCAAAAACAAGAGTTACGATTCCTATGAAATTCTTGGAAAGTTCATAGGAAGAGGTCAGGTGACGAAACTTATTCTGCCACTGAAAGAGGTAAGAAAAGTCAGCAGAGTCTGTCCTAACTTTGAGCACTCTCTATTCTGCAAGGTGATTCTAGAACCTCTGTGTGGCTACTTTGAAATCACATCTGCAACCTTGCTTTGGCTTCCCATTTTCCTTTGGGAAAGCAGTGTGCAACCAGCTCATAAAATGAGACTTCACTATTGATGTCCAGGGCAGGGAGAGACATTCTGGGAAGCTTTTAACTGCTCCTAGAGAGGAAACATCACACTTTGAGTTCTCCATGCACTCTCCATCTGCCCACTCTTGTTTCCTCTGGAGCTTCGAAGTCCTGCAAGACTGCTCTGTGATTTAATCTCTTGTGCATGAAGGAAATGTCAACAAAATGTTTTCAGGGTCCTGTCTGTGTGCAATAATTACCTTTTCAAAGATTTTTTAGCAGAGTGCAAGCTCACACAGAAATGGAGCCCTGGTTTGCTCATTAGGTTTTAAGTGTCCTGGTGGCAATAGGTGAACTGGCAGGAGGCTGAGAAGAGGCTGGAGAGGAAGGGAAGGGTGTTCGTGCAGAGCTGAGGCAATGGGATGCTGTTCACCTAAAGAGCTGTGGACTATGACAGCATGTGATGAGAGAGAAATGGCTCTAGTTTTTCCCATGATTTCTAAATACGGATAACAGATCATTGCCATCACGCTTCCCTCTTGAATTGTCATGGTTGTACCTTTGCAGACTCTGGAGAACACTACAAGCTTGAAGATAGTCCGGAAGGTGCATGAGGCACTGCGTCACATCATGGCAGGGCTGATCTTCAACTCAGACATGAATGCAGAATCTCTCCTCCTCCTCAGTCATGGTCTCATCAGTGAAAATTTGCCTCTGCTCACTGAGAAAGCTAAGTGAGTTCCAGGATGTTGTTTAGATGGTTATTGACTGGGAGGTTTGCTTGCAGAAATGGCAGCTCTCAAATCCAACTGATCAAATGCATGAGAGTTTCCTTGCTTTCATTCCCCTTTTGTTTTCAACGTAACTGAACTATGTGGGCAGTCAGAGGGCAAGGAGAAAGCTTACTAATGGGAGTTAGCATTTGTTAACCTCATGAGAGTCTGCTCTTGCAAGTGCTTGAGACCTTCAGCAAGGTTTTTTTCACTGTCTGATGAGCTGATGACATGCATTTGGGTGTTTGGATGAAGGGACAAGGGGCAGTGTTTAGAAGCAGACTGCAAACATTTCCATGGGGCCAGGAACAAGAAAAAACATGAGCTTTCACTTTATCCCTTTGCTGCTGGTACAGAAGATGAGAAACATCAGGTTTTCACTTCATCTCATGGTGTCACTGCTCAGAGCTGGGTTTGGGTGTCCTTCATTTCCCGTTACGTAGGCTGGCTTTCTCTAGGATCTGACAGCTGTTTGCAGACTTCTTGGAGCAGTGTTTGTAAGCCATCAGTAACTGAAGTAAATATCAGTAAATGAAGAGCAGTGGGCAGTGGCAGGAGGTGTATTTGCTTGAAGGAACTTCCAAAGTTGATCTGTCCACTGAGGAAAAAAAAAGTGAGTGGGCAGTGGCCGGAAGTGTATTTGCTTGAAGGAACTTCCAAAGTTGATCTGTCCACTGAGAAAAAAAAAGTGAGGATGTTATACAAATAATTGTGCATTTGTTATCTCTGGAATGATGGCATTGTTCTCAAGTCTGAGAGTCCCTTCTGTCGTGCTGCTTTCAAATTCGTTTTATTTCATTGTGGTCCATCTGTGAACTGCTTTTGCTTGCTGTGTGGGAAGCAGCTGAGCACAGTTCAGCTCTTTTACTCCCAACAGCAAGATTGCTGTGGTGGGGGTTGAAATCTGAATATTCTCCTTTGCCATACATACATTGTTTTTCAGGAAAAAAGTTACCCCTCCTCCAGATCCTCGGCTGCAACCAGAGAGCTGCCTGCTGCTCCAGCCCACTCCCACAAGAGGAGGGCAGAAAGCACGTGTCAGCAGCAGGACTAACACCTATATCCTGGTTGATTCAGGACTTCGGGTAAGGATCTCCTCAGGTACAAAACTTTGCATTCAAAATTTTTGTTAAGAGTATTCAAAGGAAAATATTCTTGATAAATTGTTTTAATAGCACAGTCATTAGCCTTAACTTCATTTTGCATATTGTAACTTTAGTTTGTAGAGGGCTTTAAAAAGTGCTCAGCCTGTTAAAATATTTGGGTGTGTGATATGGCATAAATTCTACTATGACCTGAAACAGTGGTGGGACCTTACTTGACTGATTTGAGTTCCAGCCTGTGTTTGAGATGATTGTCCTGATTTTTCTGTGACAGCTGCTGCACATGAGCCTGAAGAGGTCCAAAGTAAATTCTTCTGAGGAAAACGCTTTGGAGATGTTGGACCCTTTTGTTCAGCTGCTTATAGACTGCCTGAAATCTATGGATGTCAAGGTACAGTTCTGAGCTGTTCTGTCTGTTCTACTGAAGAGAGTCCTGCCCACAAATGTCATCTTGCAGTTCACTTGTAAGAGAAGAGAAAGCCACCCGTTTTTCAAACCTGATTTAATAGGTGTGCAGATTAAGCTGTTTGAGGACATGGAATCCCAAGGGCGAGGAAGGCTTGTGGCTGATGGAGGACTGAATGCTCTGCTCTGTGTTGCAGGTTCAACAGTGGACAAGCTCTCCTAGAGCCTGTTAATACAAGGAATTTAGACTATCTGTGAGGATGTTGATGAGATCCTGTAGCTGCTGGAAGCAGTGTTGTCACAACTGTGGTTTCTTTTGATCTAAGTCCAGTGTCTTTATTCCTAGCACCATAGGGAGCCACTTACTGGGACAGCTTTTGGGTTGAGTGAGCCTAGAGAATCTGTTAAACTTTGAGTTTGACAGGAGTAGAAGGCATACCTCATACCTTATCAGATAATTGGAGCAGGGCTTTCATGTCTTGAAGGCAGCTCTGCTTCAGGAAGAGTTCTTGCCGTCTACTGAAACGGTGCTGTGTTAATGTCTTTACCTACTAAAATCAGTTAGAGAATACTGGAGTGGCAGATAGTGCTTTTAGAACTGAGAAACCCTTTGTTTTACCTGTGGATGGTTTGGAAGAGGTTGGGTTTGTTAGCTAATTGCCTTTTACCACAGTTGAAGATAGCCTGACCATGTCTGTAAAAGAGTGAGAAAAGAGTTCTCTCAGTGTCACTGTAACCACATGCTGTCCTATGGCTCTTTATTCCAGGTGATAACTGGTGCTCTGCAGTGCTTGGTATGGATTTTAAAGTTCCCTTTGCCTTCTGTCAGTACACATATGGAGTCACTGATCAAGCAGCTTTTCCTCTTGCTGAAAGAATTTGCCAAGACAGGAATAGCCAAAGGCCAGAATTTCCACCTGGTTGTGAGCTGTTTCAAAGTAAGTCAGACCCAGCTCTGCTCATTTCTGCTGTAGGATTAACTTTCTAGAATGAGATCTCTCCTGCAGCTGTCCCTGGAGGGGTAGTCTGGAGATCACAAGCTAGCGAGGAATATGTGGCCTTGCTGATTCTTTCTCAAGTACAAACTTAAAGAAAGTTGCTTCCCAAAAATGCACAGCTTGGATCTGAAGAAATGTCTTTATAGAAGCATGTTTGCCTTCTTTCTTCATTAGAGTAGTATATTGTTCCACTCTGTCTTATGAGAGGCATCAGCTTTGTAATTGAATAGCTTGCTTTTAACATGATTCATTGGAGTAAATCCTGGTAGCTGAAGTGAGACGTGGGAAGAGGACAATTCACTTGTGTTTATTTTTTGTCTCAAAATTGCCATCTGAAAGCTAAATGTGATGAGAATAGTGTTGGCCACATGTTCTAGAGCAGCAGTTTGTCTTTTCAAGCTGAAGTGGTATAAGTCAAGTGAGATTTTGGTGTGAACTTTTATTTTATGGTACTGTGTGCATACTGACAATGTGCAATTTGATTTTGTAGTGTGTAACAATACTTGTGAAGAACACAAAGAGTCAGATAACAAGCAAACAGCTCCAAGTGTTGCTTGGCTTTGCTGAAGAAGACATCTATGATTCATCACGGCAAGCCACTGCCTTTGGCCTTCTCAAGGTATTTGAATTGCTCTGTCTGTTTGTGAAAAAGTCAGTGTTAAAATACCACTTGAGACCAGTGTAGTCCGGGTTATAGTACTGCATCTCACACTTTGTGAGCAAAATGGCATGACTCCAGCTGTGCTTTCATATTTTCAGGCTATTTTATCCAGGAAGCTGATTGTCCCTGAAATTGATGATGTGCTGCAGAAGGTTGCCCAGTTGGCCATCACAGGTCAGAGTGAGCCAGTGCGAGTCCAGTGCAGGCAGGTTGGTAAAATGAGCAGTCTCTCACTTTATTTACAGCTCTCTAACAGGCTAGAGGGCTTAGTGTGGCCATTCCAGCTCTCACAGACATGTGTCTTAGCCCTGCTGAACCCCGAACTCCATTCCCCCTTCTTTATTGATCTTTGTTCCCCTTGTTATCTGGCTTTAGTTCTTGTGACTGGTGCATAGCAGAATCACAGACTCCTTGCCTATAGTGAGATTGTGGCATGTCTTCATAGAGCTGTAAAATTGTTTAGGTTGGAAAAGACCTTTAAGGTCATCGAGTCTAACCCTTAACCCAACACTGCCCAGTCCACCACTAAGCCATGTCCCCAAGTGGCACATCTATACCTCTTTTAAATACCTCCAGCCAATTTTAAATAGTCCACCACTTCCCAGGGCAGCCAGCTCCAGTGCTTTGACCCCCTTTCAGTGAAGAATTTTTTCCTAATATCCAGCCTAAACTTCCCCTGGCACAACTTGAGGCCATTACCTCTTGCCCTGTCACTTGTCAGGTGGGAGAAGAGCCAACCCCCACCTGTCCACAGCCTCCTTTCAGACAGTTATAGAGAATAAGGTGTCTCCTGAGCCTCCTTTTCTCTAGGCCAAGCAACCCCAGCTCCCTCAGCTGCTCCTCATGAGATTCATGTTCCAGACCCTTCTCCAGCTTCATTGCTGCTCCTTGGATACGTTCCAGCACCTCAGTGTCTTTCTTGTTGTGAGGAGCCCAAAACTGAACTCAGTACTTGTGGTGCAGCCTCACCAGTGCCAAGTACAGGTGGAGAGCTGATCAGTAAGCAGTGACATGGTCTCTCCTCTGGAGGCTCTTAGGCCCATGTAACTAAGCCTTGCCCTTTTTTGAACCCCAGGATAAGAGAATTTGCCATAAATCTATGATTACTTCCCTCTACTTCCTCATTCTTTCCAAGGTAAAACCAACCAAAAGACAGAATTGGTTACTTTGTGTCAAGCATTGAGATACAGCTGCAGTGGGAGCTGCACGAAATAGAGCTTGCATAGTTACAGGATGGATTTTGAAGGATGCAGAATCTCTCTTCACACATGCTTGTGCAAATCACAGTAGTACTCTAAAAACTGATCCTGTTCCAGGCACAGAGCCTGGGAGCAGTTTTTGACCCTTTGTGTGATAGGAATGGGACGAAAGGGATGATTCTCATAACCTTGCTGCTCCATCGCTAAATTTTCTTTATAACCTTTTTACAAGCTTACCTGACTGCTTCTTTTAACTCCTCTCTGTATTGTTTTTTCTTTCCAGATTTACTTAAAATACATTCTGGACTACCCCCTTGGTGACAAGCTGAAACCCAATTTGGATTTCATGCTCGCACAGCTGGAGTGAGTTTATATTCCTGACATCTCTGTGAGAACAAAACCTTGTTCTTAAATATGACTCTAGTGTGCCAAAGGGCTTTTGGTGATGAGCAGAGGGTGTGGCTGAAGTCTTAATTTTCCTACTTGTAAAACACTGCGCTTTTTCCAAGACAGGCTGTTTGATGAAGCAAATCCTTTTTCTCCTCCCTCTTTCACAGCTGGTCTTGTTATTTATCTGTTTGTAAACAAAGGTTCTGTTGTTTGCATAGTGGTTAAGCACCTCCACTGGTTGTGGACTAAGTGAACTGGAAAGTCCAGGAGCAATAAGGGAAGGTGCATTTATATGACTGCTATCCCATGGCAGGGTCTCAAGTGCAGTTGCAGGCACAGTTGAGACAACTGTACCATTTCAGCAAGAGCCTTGTGCGTCCAAGCTCCTCCTGAGCTTTACCCCTGCCTTGCTCAAGGTGACAGTAGTTTATCAAGTTCCCCAGCACCGTGTGGCTGTGCTGACCCAAGTTGGCTGGAGCTCTTTGTGGCCTGTTTGTGTCCCTGTACTCATTCTCTGAGACAGAGCTGATAGCCCTGCTGCTCCTCTTCTCCAAAGTATGAGGCCAGGTCTGGTAGCTGTTGTAGAAAGATCCCTGTCAATGTGTGTTTCTGGAAATGGTCTTGTAAATTGTTAGCAACTTCACAGGAGGATTAACTCATCCCTAACAGTTATTCCTTTATTTCTTCACAGGTATGAGTATGAAACAGGGAGGGAATCGGCACTGGAGATGATTGCATACCTCCTCGACATGTTCCCACAGGTAATGAGCACCCCCTGGTGTTCCAAGCACTGAGCAGTTGCTGTGGTTTGCAGTAATAGCATTTTCCAAGCAGTTGGTATTGGAAGCACTTGATAGTGCCTATTATCTCTTATCATGAGCAGAACATTCACTTATCTCCAAAGAACCTGGCTTAGCTCCAGAAGAGAAATGACAGGCTGGAAGTCTGCAGTACTTCTTTGCCTAATGTGCTCTGCATGCAAGTAAAATAAAGCTGTGTCAGCTGGAGTTTGGATAAACTCAATCGTGATTTATGCCAGGAAGAAACACAAACAGTTTAGTTGTGGAGACTAAACAACCAGTTTAGGAAATGGGGTAGGAATAGAAAGTGGAGTCTGGAGTTTTCTCATTGTAAGGGTTTTTCAGCATTCACAAGAAATTTTTGACTGAACTGGTGTGTGATGTACCGTATCTGTTTGGTTGGCCTGACTGGAGAGGAAGGGCTTCTCAGTGGGATGGATCAAAATGAAAGCTAAAAAATAACTGTGCATCTATACAGGATCACATATGCAAAATCCTAAGCTGCCTTGAAGCAGGTAGAGCTTAACTAGTGTCCTGTGCATTCAGGACACTAGGAGAAGGGCAATCAAGCAAGAATTTGGAAGGAAGAGAAATTCTGTACAGTAAGCTGTGCTTTAGTGCTGTCTGGTGATTTAATATTTCAGATTGGTTCTTTGGAACTCTTCAAAGTGGCAAAGAGCTGCAGTATCTGAGAGAAGGACATTTGGGTGATTGCTGCAGTGCTGAGGGACTTAAGCCTGTTTCAGTGAGAGCTGGGCATGAAAATGCCCTGTAAGGTTTCACAGTCACTTTGCTGACCTGTGGTTGATAATGGTTGTTTCTTTCTAGGATCTCCTGCACAAATATTGTGGGCTGTTCTTCCTCTCTCTTTGTATGATGATGATAAATGATGACTCAGCCAAATGCAAAAGGATGGCAGCTTTGACATGTAAATCTCTTCTCAGCAAGATTAGCAAGGAAAAACAAGACCTGATGTTTTCGCTGGTCACAGAGTGGTTTCACAGCAAAAAGGTACTCCTTGATTTTTTCACTGACCAGGCCTGAACTCAGTTTGAGGGCTGAGTAAGATGAGAGATGGCAAGTGAGAGATGGCAAGTACCAGGTCTGGTGGGTTGGTGAATTAGTTGTTCCTCACTTAAGAGAGCAAGAAAGGCTACCGCTTCATAAAGCTGCACAAATATAGGGACCTGCTGATGCTGTTGGTCAGCCTACAGACTTCCCATCTGCATTTTGCTGCTTTCTAACTGTTCCACTTTTGGGTCAGGTATTGCACAGTGTAGTCTTTGCTCAGGTTAGAGATTTGAGCAAATTCTTTAAAGCTCTTCTGAACCCAACATTTTGTGCTGACTTTATCTCAGACATGCTTCATTCTGTTGCTGGCAACTGAAGGCAGCAAACCTGCTCTTCCAGATCTGCTATTTTGATTTGAGAGCTTAGGTGATAAGCCGTCCTCCAGCTGAACCCAGGTTCTGTCCCTCTACACTAGCAGAGTTAGCATTCTTCAACACTTAGTGGTTTCCATCTTAGTATGTTCAGTTTTGGTTTGTAGCTGTGAGCTGCCTGTTGCATTGTGAAGAGCTGTAAAGTAGCTCCCAGACCTTTGCAGCTGGAAACTGGGCCGGGAAAGGTCTTCTGGCATTCACTTCTAGGGTGCATTCCCAGGATTAACTTGTGCTGTCAGGTGCTTTTATGCCAGCATCTCCTTTTTCAATATACTCTAAAACCAGCTTCTCTTAAGGTGCTATTGCTACAGGCAGAAAGTAAGGGTTGCTACCAGCTCCTGCACTTGGGAGCTGCAGGATTTGATTATCAAGAGTTATATATAAGATGTGTTATTTTTTGTGTGTCAGAGCTCACACAGGAGGTTGGCTGCCCAGGCGTGTGGTTTGTTTGTTGAAGTGGAAGGAGTAATGTTTGAACGGCGGCTTGAAGCAGTCCTCACTTTGATTGAAAAAGAAATCAACCCAAGTAAATTTGAAAATGTAAGTAACTTTTCCCCATGTGTGAAGCTCGGGAAAAGAGAACTAAGAAACTGGAATAAGGGAAGAAATGTAAGAGAGATTTAACAGTTGGACTTACTGTTCAGAACTGAGGAAAGACAAAAACCATGCTCATTTGTTTTGAAGGGGACCTCACTGACCTATAACCGTATTTTTTTTGCCTGTAAGCCCAAATTTGATGTCATATGTCAGCACAAGGGGGAAAGGAACTTTGCAAAGCTACCTGGCCTGAGCCTGTAGCCATACAGTGTAACCAGCAGGTGTATTATTGCTCCTTGCACCGTGGGAAACGTGTCTGCTAGCTGCAGATATTTGTGTAAGCATTGCAGGTCAGGATTGCATGGCTTGTGACTGTTTGCTTTGTCCAGTGTTATCTACAGCTTTACTTTCAAAGGGGTTCCCTTCCTGTACCTCAGACCATGGTTTTGTTGCATGGAAAATCTTTTTAGTGCACATGATTAACTCAGAATAACAGACCTGCCTCAGATTCTGCTTGGCATGTGATAATCCCATAGGGATCCCAGTCACTGTGCCTGGGGTGTGGCCATGAATGTTACCAATGTTCAGCATGCTGCCCTTGCACAAGAGAGAAGAGAGCCTCAGGATCTGTAAATTGGCAAGAGATAATGAAATACCTGCAGTGAGGAGAAATGTGGTGTAGTCACACCCTGTGCTGTGACATGTAGGTAAAGAACTCACTACTTAGATCAAGCCAGCTGCAGGTTGCAGGCAGGGTGAGGACCACAGGCAGCACACAGTGTTGTCATAACAGCTTGGGGCTTCCCAGGTGACACAGGCAAATCTGATGAGAATCAAATCTACACAAATACATGCACAGACACAATGTGTGTAATTGCTTGCATTTAGAAACCCAGCAGTTTGTTATGGTAATGTCTGTATGAGAAACAGGAAGAATGATTCTAATACAATCTCCTGCAGAGATTGTCTCCAGATGAAATGCTTCAATGGAGGTGTTTCTGTTCTGTTTATTTGGGGAATTGGGTATAAGTCAGTCATCTGGTTTTTGAATGGTTGATCTGAAATTTATCTAGTGAGGATTAATTGTCCTTTGGTTCTCACAAGTATCTTTCTTGACTTGCTGATTTTATTAGATAACAGAAGAGGAAGAGGAGAAGGCTGCAGATAGGCTGCTATTCAGCTTTCTTGTGCTGGTAAAAAAGCTCATCACAGAGTGCAACTTGATTCAATTAACCAAGAAGAGTGACGTTGTGAGCAGTATCTGGGGTAAGTGTCATTAAGGAATTATTACAGTTGTGTTACAAGACAGACTCCTTTGTGTGCCTTGTGGTTTTTCACACCCTATTATAAATGACTCAACTTTATTATACAATGTTTCCATGCTGCACAATGCTAACACACAGCAGTTACTGGCAATGAAAGAGAAGTTGCTAATGGAAAAGGTTACATAGTTGATGAAAACAAGGCACCGTCTGTCTCAGTCGCTGAGAAGTACTTTATATTACCCCCAGAACAAAATAGTTGCAAACCACTGCATGTTTCACCATAATCACATTCTCTTGGATGAAAACACTGAGTTCTCCTGACAATATGAGACTTCCTTGATTGTACATACCAGCCAGAAAGTGATGACACATGGTAATAGTGCTCTAAATACTGTGTACTGTGTGTCTGTCAGGATGTGAAGATCTGGAAGTTACTTGATTCAAGCAATTTCCATGTGTGTGAGATTATACAATATCAGGCTCATTTATCGGCATTTTGTGACTGGTTAGTGTCTTTGAAGAGTCCAGCCTGCCAGGTGCCTTTAGCGAGATAGCACATAGCCATTGTTATCCTGGATTTTGGTGATGGGCAGCTCAGACAGAGCTGCAATAGGACAGCTCCATTTCTTCTCTGAAGCATTCTCAGCCTCTGTCCAAGGGTTTGATTTGACGATCAGCAGCAGGGCCAGCTGACACCAAGTCCCACAGGACTCAGTGCCCAGACATCATGGGCAGATGCTGTGGCACTGAACCCCTGCGAGGACCATAGTTGTTGTAGAAACATGACTTTCCAGTCAGGATTGGAGCAAGTGTCTTTTTGTGTTGTGTCCACTTTTCCTGCTCAGTTGGCATCACTTTTCAGTAGTGGCCCCATCTTTGGGTGTTTCAAAGTGCTGTGGGTGCATTCAAGAATGCCTGATCACTGTGGGGACAGGACAGAAAGTCTTTTACTGTGTTTTGAGTAGATAAGCAGAGTTCCTTTCCTTCACCTTTTTATTGCAACATATGCTATGGTAATTCTTGGGAGTGACCTGGTTCTATTTTTGCTCTCAATGGACCATCTCCTGTGCTGAAAGAGGTTTTCTTTCCCTCAGATCATGTCCAGTCTCACTTGTGGTATCCTCATAGCTGGGTCTGGCTGACAGCCACTGAGATCTTTGGCTTGTTGTTTGCATCTTACAAGCCAGAAGATCTCGTCAACAAATGGAAGGAAAGAAAGTCAGAGAAGAGAAAAAAGATGCCAGCAGAGCTGTCTGCATCCATAGTCTTCTTGGTTGCTGAACTGGACAAAAAGGTAATGATGTCTGTACTACTCCTTCACTCTGCTCATGCCCATTCCCTGACTAGGACATAAAAATAGTTCATAGTTCGGCTTGCACATTTCCCTTTTAGTCACTTGTCTGCTGCCTAATCCTCGTCACTTTAAGGACGTGAGGAGGTGTCTCTGCTGCTGAAAGGGGGCTCCTCTGGGGTCTTATTCTCAGCAGCACAAAAATACCTCTCTAGATTGTAAGATACAGGCAGCTATGTTGAGCTGATCCTTTGGTCTCCCCTGGGAACTGCATTTGGTGACTGCAAAATACTGCTTTGAGTCTCTGCTACCAGCTCCCTTCAACGGAGTCATTCCTTTCTCCTTTTTTGTTTCCCCAGATGAAGGAACTCGCATTTGCATTCTGCCATCAGCTGCAGTCCAAGTTCCTGGACATGTCTCTGAGTGAGCAGGTAAGGGCAGGAGCCTGTCTGGGGCTGCAGGAGGGCACAGAGCAAGCCCTGGCATGTGAGGGATACTGTGTCCTAGTCAGGACAGAGGGAACCCCCAGTGACTGTCTCCTCTGTTTCCATGCTTCAGGTTATAAAGAATTTACTTTTTGTGGCCAAAGTTGTTTACTTGCTAGCCCCTGCCCCAGAAGATAAAGAGGCATATGGAGAACTCAGCTGTGAAGTGGAAGAGCAGGAGGTCTCAGAAGATGAGAAAGATACTTCTGCTCAAGGAGAGGGAGAAAGAGCGGACACACAAGAGAAAGGCCAGCCAGCCACACTGCTGTGGTTAATGAAGAAGCTCTCTGTGATGGCAAAGCGAGAAGCAGCATATTCCCCAAAGGTCCCTTTAAAGGTAAGACCACTGCTTTTGATGAGGTGGGCAGTTCTACAGGATAGTGTTGCTCTGGCTCTTTGCTCCAGGGGACAAGGTGCAGAGGGTGCTGTGAGCTGGCACTGAAGCGAGGATTAGTAGGTGCTGAAGAAACAACCCTTTGTTTGGGGTTCTCAGGAAAGGCTTGTGCCAGTCTGCTTCTTGCTGATGTTTCCAGCCTCCTAGGAGGTGGTGGAGGAGCGGTAAACCCCAAGGCATTGTGTCTCTCTAAAGGCTGTACTTGGATGCAGTAACACCTTGTAATAGAAGTGAGTTTGTGACTCAGGTGTCTAAAACAGCACCTGCTGTGTTGAACTGTGATTCATGGCCCTCTTGCAGCAGTTCAGTTAGGAAGTTTCCTACCAGCCTTCCTTACTTCATGTCCCACACACTTTCAGAGAAGCTGCATCTTTAAGTTCCTGGGAGCAATCTCGGTGGATCTGGGGCAAGAGAGGATCAAGCCCTACCTTCCGACAATTCTCACCCCTCTGTACAGGGAGCTGAACAGCAATTATGCAGAGCAAGGTAAGGGATTTCCCTCACAAAGAGAATTGTGCATCACAGCTGTAATTACCTTTGGGATGCCTTTATCCTTATAAAAAAATTGTTGCTTCTCAGAAGCATTGTTTTTTGTTTGCTGGTTGAAAAGCCACTCATACTTCTTATGGGAAAGCTAGTGAAGAACCAGCAGATTTCACAGGCACTGGTTTGGGCAAGGTCAATCAGTGCAGCCATCCTTTATTAAAGGAAGAGGAATCTATACTGTGCTCTTGGCTTTCATTCCATATGCTGAAGACATTAAGCCACTCCATTTTGTTTTAATAGATCCAACACTGAAGAACCTTTCCCAAGAAATTATAGAACTTCTCAAGAAGTTAGTGGGACTGGAGACTTTTTCGCTTGCCTTTTCTTCTGTGCAGAAACAGGCCAGCCAGAAAAGAGCAATGAGGAAAAAGCAGAGGGCTTTGCAGGTAAGATTCCACTTTCTCTTGTGAGAAAAAGAAATAGGGCTTCTCTAAAGGTTTGAGAGCTGCCCAGGAAAGGGAATTTGAGGAAGAACTTAATCCTGAATTAGAACAGTTTCATCAGTTCATTTCTAAAACTTGGAAGAAACTGTGTATGATCAGCCTCTTGGGCAGGTTCTGGCTGACAGTGATGCTTTCCTGCTTACCTGAAGGGCAAAGCAGCCTGCATACCCTCAGTTCTGTGGAACCTAAGAATACCCGTGCATTGTCTTAGCAGCCACCAGTTTCTTAGGAAGTTCCTGATGTTCACAGGGACTGTTGTTAGTTGTGAATGAACAAACAATGTACTGTTTTTCCCTAGACTGTAGCAAATCCTGACATTGCTGCAAGGAGGAAGCTGAAGAGACACAAGAATAAAGCAGAAACCAGGAAGAGAAAAATAGAATCCCTGCGCCCCATGTACAAGGCCAAGCGACATCGAAGTCACGCACTGAAAGATTTGGCAATGGTGGAATGAAAAGGCTTTTCCTTCCTGGAGGGTTAATTTATGAAAAATACCTAGCTAAAGAACTAATTACCATTTTAAAAAGTACTTGCATATTTTAATTGTATTTATTAGGATTTTTTCATATCTTTTTTTCATAGAGGATCTTAAAAAAATGCTTTTCATTTTTTTTCCAAACCTGTATATTTACCAGAGCATGTACAGTTGAATGGGCAACAACTATGATATTTTATATTAAATTTTACTTCATTTGTAAGAAATGGGTTCTGTGATGACTGCATTCCTGCCTGTGAACACACTGGTCCTGGAGAGAAAACTCTGCCTCTTGACTTTGATTTGGCCTTCAGTTCCTGCAGCTGTACCAAACTACTTACCTGCCACTTCTGGCTAAGACAAGAGTACAGGAGAAACAGCTCAGGAAGGTGGAAATTAAATTCAAGTTACAGCACTGGCACATCAGGGCAGTAGTGTCTACTGAAGACACTGATTTTCCTTTCAGACACTCATGTGGGCAGCCAGAGGTGCACTACTTGTGCTCTGCTGCTGTACTTCACTGTAATAGTGTCTACACTGAAGAATTATGAAGTGTAACAACATCAGCTTAAGGAAACCTCTGCAGGTGTTCAGCTACGTGGCTGCTAGAACTGGCAGGACTTGGATTTGTTTCTGTAAAGCAAGCAGCAAGCAAGCAGCCTCTAGCAAGCAACACACCTCTGGGCATAGCTGACAGTTCCAGATTTTATTAGTGTTCTAACTACACCAATATGCTGGCCACCAAAACCACCAAAGGAAGGGGGGATGACAAAAAAAAAACCAAACCAACAACTTTCCCAGCCAGTAAGACTTTCATACAAATTAACGTAAGTACATTCTTTAAACAAAAGGAAAGAAACAGAGTATGATAATGTACACAGACATTCACTTATTTCAGTTTTACAGTTCAAGAGAGGCATCCACATTACAGATGTCAAATTCAGATCTGTCCTATTTACAAGTAGCTGTGGCCTAAAAATACTTAACTGCAGAAAGGAGGATGCTGGCTATAGCTGAAACTTCCTGGCACTGGTCAGTTTTGTATCACTGCCTGCTCTTCAAGGCCTCCACCAACCTAGGAAAAAGGTTAAGTCAGTTTACTGAAAAATCATTTCAATTGTGCTGAAATATTTCTAGGAGAAAACCAGTCATTCTTCTAATGTGGACTCTTTCATGACTATCCACAAATCCAGTCTTGTCAAAAACCCCACCAAATCTGTGAAATGAAGCCTATGAATAAAGCATAAATAGACTGTTACTCACCATTCCATTGCTTCATCAAGCCCTGTGCCTTTAGTTGCAGAGGTTTTGAATATCTGCCATTTTCGGTCCTTCAAAGCTGGTAAGCCAAGGGCATTTGCCATTTCTGTGGGAGTCATGGCCTGTTCCATGTCCTGTTTATTTGCAAACACCACCAAAATGGCTTTCTTCAGCTCTTCTTCCTAAGAAGAAGTGAAAATAGTGGATGTTGTTGCAGAGACTCTTACTGGATTTATTTAAGGAGAGAAAACATGTATAATAAAAAGAAACTTCAGCAGCTCTCAATTATTTTCTTAGCTGATTTCTGTTCTTTAGAAAATTCTTCAGTGAAAGAGTGATGTTTATTTTCAATTCCAGTGTGACCCACATAGAGGCAGTTTCAAAACATGGCCCATTAAATGAGCTTGCAGGTATTTTGGGGGGCAGAGGAAGAGAGAGAAAGGAAGAGTTGCGCAACTCACCTATGTTACCCTGATCTACATATGTTCTTCAGCTTCAAAACATAGTAGGATACTAACTACTGTCAATCCTTCAGGGCCTGATTTTGCCACACAGCAGTACTCAACAGCTGTCCTGGCAGGCAGGTAAATTTTCATATGACCACAAGGCTACATGCAATTAACTGCCCAGATAATGCTGTACAAACCCATGAAATAGTATTTAGTGCTTTTTCAGTCAGAAGTGCTGCACAGGCTATGCTGAGGGCTGAAATTTCACAAATGAAGTTAAGCTTCACTCGATTCACTCAATCAAATTTCACAGTCACTCCAAAAAAAGTTTTAATTTCTCAATTTGTTTTACTGATAACGCCTATCATTCCTGTTTCCTTACCTCTAACATAGCAACAAGCTCTGATTTTGAAGTGCCAATTCTGTCTCGATCACAGCTGTCCACCACATAAATGACAGCATCTGTGTTAGAATAGTAACACCGCCAATAGGGCCTGCAGAAGAAACAGAAGTTCCAGTCATGAAATTTGCATGTTAGCAGTTCTTTTTAGCCAGATAATTAAAAACAGATCACCCAGAGGAAGTAAAAATTATCTCTGGGGTGAAAGGCCCCAGAAGGCAAATAGAAGACATCTTCAAGAGGCTACAAAAATGAACAGACAGAACAAATACTCTACAAGGCAGCAAAAAAAAAAAGAAAAGAAAAAACCCCACAAAACCAAAACCAAACCCAACATAAAGCAAATAAAAAAAAAAGCAGCTTGAAAATAGGGAAAGAACAGAAATGCTGGGGGCAGATTTATTTGGGAATCAGACTGCAGGACATCAGGTCCATAGCCAAGGGACAGGAGTGCAAAGAGAGTTTAAAGACACAAACTTCTTTGTTACAGTCACCACAGAAAGATAACCAGAGATATCTTAAATGACTAATTCATACAGGCAAGTAATCAACAAGGATCAAAACAAACCACCTTTTTCAGAATTATTGCACTGAAACTAAAAAGGGAAAGAACCTCTATCTCACTGCTGTACCTTGCTACTGAGCACTGAAAAAGGAATTACAAAAGGATCACACAGGAGTGCTGATAATGACTCATTACAAAACTCGCAAAGCTTGCTAAAAAATTACCATCTATACCTCAACCAACTTCAATATTCTCAGGAATGCAAAGTATTTTCTGGGTTTGTACCACTTGCTCCACTCTTTCTCAGAATGCTACTCAACTGCCTACTACACTAATAAACTTGTTTCTCAAAGCAAAACTGAAATGGAAACACTTGCTTGGGTTTTTGCAATCTGTAGTGCATCACAGGTTTTACAAAGTGAATTCCATCAGATGAAAGTGCTCTCCTGACAATGGGCTGTTTTAAAATACAACCAATTTTCTGAAGTGCCTACTGTGAGAATTTCAAGAACTTGGCATTTTTTAGAGAAAGTAAATTGATTCTAAAGATCTATTACCTTATGCTTGTTTGTCCTCCCAAGTCCCAAACTTGAAATTTCAGATTCTTGTATGTCACCGTCTCAACATTGAAGCCAATGGCTGAAACAAAGTTAAACAATTTCACTACTGGTGATTTTCCTGCTTTTCTGAAGAATACCACAACATTTAGTTTAAGATTTTCAGACCTGAAAATTCCCAGTAGCTGCATAATGAAGTTCATGCCCTTTGCAAAGTTACCCCAACAAACATGACTCAAAATAATGCAGAAATTTTTCTTCTTTGAACAATAAAACCACGTCATAAATGTATAGATTTGTAACAAATGCTAAGGTTGTTAAAAATCAACACAAGTGTGCCTGAAACCACCAAAATAAACAGAGCAAGGGTTAAAGAACTGGCCCACTGTGATAACCAAATACACAGCTGACAGCAAGAGAACACTAAAGGAATGTGTCCTTTGTGTCCACACAAGGTCTGCACTCTTGTAAGAACTACAGCAGAACCAAAGCAGAACCAACTTCTCAGCAGAGGACTTGCCACTGCGATGTCTGGAAGATGACAACAAGGCTGCAGTATATCACATATGTCATTCCTTTTCCTGCCAGCCCAGAGAAACACAGCACAGGGAAGTGAACAGTGGGCACAGGCTGCTTAAAATTTATGGAAGCTGAAATAGGCAAAACCCTCAGGGCAAAAAGATTATGGCCCAGCAAACTGCTGGCTTCTAAAAGGTAACACAGACCTGACCAGAGTCAGATTCAGGAGGAACACAACACACGTGACAGGGACAGAGAAGTGAAACATCCCTTGTCCTTCAGGATACACAGAGTGATCATGGCCAGGCTACTCAGGCACACACACTGGGCAGCTGTGGCTGCATGAATGCCAAGACAAATGGTGAGATCTGTTACATTTCTTTAAATAAGCATCATCTTCCACAAAACCTTACACTGAGTTTTGTTACATTTTCTATGGAATATCAAGTTAAATAATCTGATTTCTTCTTCTCCATGTGAAACAAAAGTGTTTATATAACCCTTATAAAAAAAAGGGTATGGTTCACTGACACCATCCTATGTACAGCAACAATGAGCTCTGGAATTCTCATAATAGCTATATTTGGAAAGAAAATAATTATATAGTCCACAGTTACCATCTACTGAACACTGCCCTGTCACGAATAGCCTGCCAATCACGCTAACAATCTTAAGGTCAAATGTTTTTTGCATTTTTCAGGGCAGTATAAAATGTTCTTTTGTAACACTTTTATCCAAGAAAAGTTCCTAGATACAACAGTGCAAGGCTCCCACAACATAAGCTCCTTTTGTTTATGAAGGAAGCATGTAGTGAGTTCAGCCTACAAAGTTTATGTGTTAAAGCTGCAGGCAAACCATAGGCTATGGGCAAATATTCTCCTTATGGGCAGGTCACTTACTTGGAATGGTGGTAACTACTTCTCCAACTTGTAGCCTGTAGAGAATGGTTGTTTTTCCTGCTCCATCCAGCCCCAGGATGAGAATCCTCATCTCTCGAGTTCCAAACAAACTGGAAAAGATGGTGGAGAAAAAGCCCCCTACAAAAGCCAGGAGAGAGAGACATTCCAATGTCAGCCAGCACTGTG
The DNA here is from genome assembly GCA_024500445.1 of Entomyzon cyanotis. Taxonomy (NCBI): domain Eukaryota; kingdom Metazoa; phylum Chordata; class Aves; order Passeriformes; family Meliphagidae; genus Entomyzon; species Entomyzon cyanotis. The sequence continues at coordinate 12,052,057 of JAKEPQ010001018.1, read as the reverse complement.
GGATATGCAAAGGCAGACAGACCAACCTCATTTCTCACTGGACTACAAGAAGTTTTTTTTCTCCAGTGAAAAAAGAGAAGTTCAGGTTGTTGCCCAGATCGCTGTGTGCTCAACTACATTATGTCCTCCTGGCTTATATTGCCATTTTATTACTTTATGGCAGCTCACTTGAGCAAATCACATTGCAGCAGCATCAAGCTTTCTTACTGCAGTTACAATTTTATTTTTCTCTTTTCTCTCATTTGCCAAAATCTGAGTCATCTTCTTTGCTTGTACCAGACTCTACCTTTTCAGTGCCAGAGACTATTGAAGGACTGAAAGAAGTCTGAAAGAATTCAGCATCAATGTTTATGGTCTTCCACAAGACCATCCACTAATTTTCCTAAAATTAGGTATAAATCAGCGGGTACATATTAAATCAGTTCATTACAAACTGCGAAGCTGCACTAAATCAAGTACATTAATGCCACAGAGAAGTCTAGGAGCTGATTTTAATTGTCCTTTTCTTTCTTTCTTTCAAAACTGACTTGCCCCAGCATCTCCTTCATTCTCTAAATGCATGTGAGATTACTTGTGGCCAAGCTAATATCTGATTTATACTTACGAGAATTTTAATCATAGAAAGAATACTAATGTTCTAAGCCAGTAACAATAACATTTTTTTCCAATGATTTTTATAACATCTCTAATATTAAATAATAATTTTGTAAATACACTTGAAGCCTGCAAAAGGTAATGAAACCTCCAACAAGCCAGAATCACTGACAACATTGATAAATATATCAGAGACAAATTAAAGATAACAGATTGTTTTATTTCTTCTAAGCCCATCCTGCACAGAAGCCATACACACTACAGACCTGGAAAACAAGAAGGTGTAAGGAACCATCAGTTGCTAGTTTGCATAGTACTGCTCATGGCACCACTTACTGCCAGACAGGCAAACAACCTTAGGAGAATTCAGCTGGAAATAGGCATTTCAACAGCAATATTCCAACTAGGTTACCACTGCTTTCAGGGAGGTCTAAGATTTGAAAATCCTTTTAGTCAGTAACTTTGCTTGCTGCCAAACACCTCTCACTTCCTTTTCTATATGCCATTGCGTATGCTTTTCCCCCACTAAAACACTGCTGAAATCCCATCTGCAACAGGACAGCCTCACGTCAGTCACTTAACCCTTACACTCAGGGCCTCTCTGGTTATTCCCTCTACTTCGTTTCCTAGTCGGCAAGACCGTCTCTCCTAATTCACTGCTTACTAAGAGCCCGTTACAGACCGGAATCAGTTTAATTCTGCCAGGTGTCAGGAGTACAAAAGCACCAGGATATACCCGAGCACACCCATCTCACGGCAGCCCAGCGCGGCCTGCAGGCGCTCCGGCGGCAGCTCCCCTGAGCCGGCCGGGGCAGGTGAGCATCGCCCAGCCGCGGCCCTCAGCCTGAGGCCGCCCGGCCCTGAGGGAGCGCTCCACACCGACCCGCCCGCCCTGCCCGCCCCTCGGGCCAGCGCTGTGACTGCCGGGCCCCTCGGGCGGCCCTCGCCCGCCGCCGCTTACCCATGTCGAGCCGCTGCGCTCCGCTCCGCCGGCGCTCCGGCCCGCCCCGCCGCGCTGCCCTCGCCGCGCTGGCCCTGCCGCCCCGCCCGGCTCCACGTCAGCGCCGCGCCGAGTAAACACAGCGCCCCGTGCTGCTCCCGCCGCCCTTTCGACACACGGAGCCGGGCGGCGCCCCGGGAAGGAGAAAACGGCCCGAGAGCGGGACACGCCCGGGGGGGAAGGAGAGCAGGGAGGAAGATTTAAAGAATAAAACCCGCGGCCCAGGCAGAGCGCGTGGCGAATCTGCGGCGCAGCGCGGGGCGGGCGGGGCCTGGCGGCGGCACCAGCCCCGGGCCTCAGCGCTGCCGGCACCGAGCCGGGCTGCCAACCGGCCTGGAAACACGGCCTGCTTCCAAATACCGTGGGTTCTCTGACATTGCATTCTTGGATCAGTGCTTGGTTTCCTCCGAGAGTGGTGGAGAAACGAGAAAAACGCTGGTGGGTGTAAAACAGTAATAGCTGCTGACAAGCCTCAGCTGATGGCAGCGCTGTCATCATCCCTGCGCAAAAATGATGCAGCCCGGGTATTAGGTTCGGTAGATAAGTAAACATAAAATCATTTAAAAAGTGAACTGTTATGTAATGAAAACTCGGGAAACAAGGTACAAGGCACACATGAAGTGGGCCGTAAGCTCAGACTGAGTTACGGGAGAAGTGCAACAGATCTCATGTCAATAATCAATGATTATGCTTTTTTTAATATTCTAGAGAAGGTACAAGGATATATGAATGTCTCATAGGAGAACAATCTTAACTACAGAACCAACCTACCATTCACAAGTGCTTCTTCCTCCCCATGCACTTTATTCTCTTTTTATACTTCTGTTGCAGCAAGAAAAGCACAGAAATCTTTACTCCCCCCAGCCATATGAACCAAACCTAGAGCAGTCACCTTCCATGACTTTCATCACTTTTCTCATATGAACTTGTTCAAAGAGAAGCAGTTTGTACTTTTCAGCTGAAAAAAAAAGTCAGGACAAGAGGGAGCAGAAATAAGCAGTTCACAGTGCAAAATGAATAGAGAATCCACACTCCAGTAATCAGTCTGCAAGTGATGAAACCTGAACCCTACGGTTTCATTAAATCTGTGTGTGAAAAAGGAACATAGACAAAGATGTTTCAGTTTTCTCTGAAAGCATCCACAAATGCAGTATCAGCACAGCTGCAGAACTTCCTGTTTCCTTGATGTCCTCCATTAGAATTCTTTCTTGCTTGAAATTTTACATTACTCATAACTCAGTTGTAAACCATCCTTTATTTCTAATGTCAAGGTGGGAGCAGTAGGAAAGAATACACAAAACTCGTCCACAGGGATAAAAAAAAGTAATAAAATAATTTTGACAGTATTTAGAAAATGTTTGATATATAAAATGTGATGATCCAGAACGCCTGCCCTAGTACATTGCTTCACTGGGCAAGCAGCATGTATCATGTAAGACATCTAAGAGTCTTTTAGGTCCTTGATATCCTTAGGAGACCACGGATACGTCTAACAAGAGCTTGAATAAAGGTGTATCGTGAGCGAACCTTGGAATACAACCCTTCGATGTCCAGAAGCTTCTTCTGCAGAGATTCACCAAAGCTGTTCGTGGCTTCAATCTGAAGCTGAGAAAACAGAGATTTGATGCAGTTATCAATACAAAATCTTCTCTTCCTGAAATCCACTTCACTATGATTTATTCTCTGACCTGCTTTACAAAGAATGAGGTTTTCTGACTTCTCTAATAAGTACTACTTGCATTCTTCCTTCGAGTTTTTCTCTCTAAATTATAAAGTGGATTGACTTTCTTCAGAGGTTTTTGGGTGACTCAGTATATTTACAGATTATCCCAGTATTACCACTTTATCACCTGAGTTTTAGGAATTAAATTTCTGTTTTAAGAATTATCAGTTATAATTCAGCTTCTTCATTTTTAGTCATACAAACATGTCTTCCAATTACAATTTTCCTAGTCCTTTAAGGACTGTTTAGAGAGTCTATGTGCATAAACATTTTTTCATTAATACATATGTAAAGGGTCATTGAATTAAACTACATCCTAAGTATTTTACCAAGATGATACTGTATACTTTACTTATGAACAAATGAAGTAAATGACAGATACCTCATCACAAAACACACAGCAACTTTTCTTACAATTCCAGAGTGTAAAAAGGTACTTGAGACTGCAGTTTTGAAGAACAGGGGTTTCTCGGTTTTTTCTGTGCAGTCAGAAATGTCGGTGGGATTTATTGAAAAAAAACTTTTTTTCCCTGTGACCTCTGTATCAAATTTACACAAACTATTAAATTGCTATATAAGTGGAAATCAGTTCTATGCCAGAGTTCACATTTTATAGTCTCCTCAATTCCCGTTACCCTTTTGATCTCATTTCTCTATAGCTGAAGCTGACCGCAGTGAACAGTTGGACGATTACAGAAAATTGGGAAACTTGCCCTCAGATCGTGGGTCTTTCAAGGATAACTGGTGTTTTTGGAAAGCTATTATTAAAAAAACACTGTTTGAATGGTTGCTAAGAGAAAAAGAATTATTATTTTGTAAGTATAGCTCATTTTTTACTTAACTCTTCACATTGAGATTTGAAGACATGTGCACAGCAGCACAAGTGCCACCCATTCCACAATATTTTCCAAAACAATTTTGTAATGCTTTATTAAGCCTAAATTATATGCTGTTGGGTGCTACTGCAGGTTGCTCGGAAGTGAGAAAACAACAGCCAGACTGCTCCCAATAGCTGCATGGCAGCCAGGAGTCTGTACCCTGCAGCAAACTGTCACATCTCACCTGTTCTATATCATGCTGGCTCACTCGATTCATTCCACTACTGAAATCCGAGCTTGGCTCTGACCCAAAGGAATCTGGCAATAGAAAATGAGATGTTAAAATTATGTTGGCTGCTCCATGCTGGCTCTGTATCAAGTCTTTTAACATATTTAAAAGACAGTGTTACAATTTGATCCAAAAGTAAACTTATGCATTAGGAATTACACTATTTTTTCTTACATAAATTATTTAGAGAAAATACATAGAGTAAGTCATAAATAATTTTGATCACACAACACGTCACTTTAAGGAAACACTCTTCCCCAAATCCCTTCTCCTTGATTTCCTTCCATTCCATTTTTTGAAAAAGTGAATTCAAACTTAAAATCTTCCGGTGAATCAATGGTGCCTATAATTCTAATATACTTTTAAAACCACTAATATTAACTTTATTTCTTAATTCCATCTTAGATTATTATATTGAAATATTTTCCTATAAAATATTTTGGATCACTGATCTGGTTATATTAGCTGACCTTCACTTAGTTTGAACAGCAAAAATAAAAAACCAGGTATTTTTACTTTATTTTGGAGGTTATGTGTAATACACAAAACCCAAAAGTCTCTGAATCAGTAATATCTGTATTGCCAATTCTCCAGTGGAATATCCAAAGGTATGCCAAACCCAAACAAAATCTCTTTTATTCAATATAAAAGGCAAGATATTAATAGTAGCAAATCGGTTTTAAACTTAACCATCAGAAGTTACTCAAAAGCATTTTGATGTTTGAGAAATTTTACCTTGCAGCCTTCCTTTCTTAAATGACATCCTAGAGGACAGCAGGGGGTCTTGGGAGTCAGTGGGCGTGCAGTGCAGTAGGTAGTGTTCCAGATGGCGCCAAAGAATGAACAGACATATTTCTATAATATCTGCAGACACATCTCAGTGAAGGACTCCAATTTGGTTGTCTTTGGATGGCACATTTACTGCATGAGCATATTTACACACTTGGAAGCAGCTGAAGAGGTTAGCTCAACCACTGTCACCTTCTCCACTGCCAATGCCTGGTGATGGATTACTCACATGGTTTGTAAAGGTACCTCAGCTGCAGAGACTGAATTAAAGCTGAGGTTATAAAGCCAGGGATGGCACTAACATCTCTGCTGAGGTTGCAGGGAAAATTCTGATCTGTTGAAAACAATTCTTTTGTACATGACTGGTTATTTCCACAGAATTACTGGTGATTGTTAAGATTTAGGTTTATGCAAGGTTGACTAGAAGACTAGGAACTCCTATTACGATAAGCACATCAAAATTATTTTTCAAAGAACTTCTTCCACCACACTTGAACATGTGTGAATGTTTGGGGGTCTGGATTCTAAGTTGAAGACATGGGCTGTAAAAATCCCTTTATTATCATGTACAGAAAGTCCTAGCAAGGTCTCAAAATGGGAATTACTAACTTGACAACACTTACATTCTGGCAATAGCAGAGCAATACCGTCCTAAATTAATGATCAGTATTTCAAATTTAATTTTTACAAAAATTATCATTCACAGCGGTCAGAAATCCAGGTAACAAACCCCTGTTTCTATCTCTGCTTTTCTGGAGCATCGCCTTGAGGGTCAATTCAATTTTGAAAGGATACAGGAACAGAGGGAGAGCAGCTTGGCTCGGTTGTTTATTAGCTTCACCAGGCGTCGCCTTGCCAATGTGTATTTTTGCGAAGTGGAAATCTTATCAACCCCAGCTGGCATAACTGACTGACACAACTGTGATAGAAAGAGTAAAAACAAAGACTGCAGCAAATCATAGAACATCGAGGGAAATAAGCAAGTAAGATTTCTTATTAATAGCTAGAACTTTCTTGTAAGCTACTATTTCTTTAAAACCTTGCTCTCTATTTGGAATTTGCATAACCTTGCTGACCAAAAAATGAAAAAATGAAATATATCCCCAAGCAACTATAATGAAAATCTCAACTTTTACAAAGTTAAGCCAAATATTTTCCCTGAAGTTTTAGATCACTCATTCTGTGGACCCCCTCCACCAAGAGTAGAAAAGAATACACACAAAAAGTGGAACTACTTGCTTATGTAAGGTGCTTTGGAGCCTTTGTTACAGCTGTGTCTAAGTTACTACAACACAGAAACTATGCAGTCAGAAGAACAATTACCTCTTTTATTTCATCTGGTGGCAGTTGCTCCACATTTTGCAGTTTGTTAACACTCTGACGATGGCTATCGTAGTAACTGAAGAAATCACTCGTGCTCTGTTTCAACAGGTAAACAATAATGCCCAGGCCAGGCAAGTGCCAATAAGGGACCACTGGTGCTTGTGTATCTAGACAAGATGTTGAAGATGAAAAACAAAATGAAAAAACCCCAAGAAATCAATAACGTGTGCTCTGTCAGTAACCTAGTGAAAGACATGAAAGCACTGCCATGTATACTTTGCACTTGAGTCAGAAGTAACGTAAGTGAAAGTCTAGGCAAAAAGTTCTGTGGCTGCAGTACTAAAAGGCAGTCAGCCTAGTGCAGTGTGAGTCTAACATGTGAAATGTAACTAGATTAGACAATTTATTATTTACATATTTTTGCCATTCAACCACACCTTACATGTCATGAGGTCCTAGTTTAAAATAATGTAATCCAGCACAAATACTGAAAAAAAAAAAAGAAATCCTGACCTTCCTCTCTCTTGTGCTATTTATTTACATACACTTTTTTTTTACTGACATATATGTTTTTGAGGCTGCCGTGGGAAGTGAATGAAAACAATTTGTTTTAACTAGGATTAGTTTCCTGATTTGGCTTTGTGCAAAGTTGAAAAAGCATGGATTCCAGAATGAGAGAGTGAGCAGCTATTGGCATAAACTTAAAGTGTATGTGAAACTACAGCCTCTGATTCATTATTTTCTACTAACCCCAATGTCACACCATTCAGGCTCATAAAACAGCAACTCAAAAATCTCACCCTGCCGAGGCCCATCTCGGTTGGTTGACTCTGACAGGCTTGGAGTAAACAGACAAACAGTGTGCTGAAAACTGGGGGCACTTTGCAACATCAGTGACTCACAGTATTCCATCACATTTGCACAAATCTGCCAACAAAGGGGAAAAAAAAAGACAGCATGTCAATTACAGTATCTACAGGCTTTGGAGCATTAAATTTTACATGAAAAAATGTCAGTGAATAAGATGCTTTGCTCCTCTCTTCTCACCAGAATCTGACAATTCTATTTTCTCGTCCGTTACAGACTCTCTTCTACTTCAAGTCTAGGACTTGCAACTTTGCTTCTTTCCCAAACCTGCTAGCTAAAATTTCTGGATAATTTTAAGTCCCCTTTGGCTCTAATTTAGTGTTAGCCATTGCCCTCTATACCTAGTTTTCATTTTGAAAATTTCTGATCAATTTAAGCCTTCAAAATTCACAGTTGGTACCCAAAACAATGAAGGTTTCTAACGAAAATCTAGGTAAACACATTTTCAAGGGTTACTTTAAATAAAATGTGGAATCCTATACCACACTAAAACCAGTGTAGAGCTTTACCACGATCATCTGAAACTATGGTAACTAAACAAATCTGCACAGCAGGTAAAATGTTCAGACTGAAGGCTCTAGCATCTTGTGTCCTTACCTGTTGCATGGCCAACTCAATTTCATCCCTCTTGTTCACTCTGTCTCCTGCTGCATTATCATCCTGCAGCTTGAACTGACGTAGTCTGTCTGATCCTCCAAACCGACTCAGCAGTCCTAAGCACTGGCGCTGCCATAAGAAATTATCATTTTAATCAGCATCTCAACAAATGAAGTGCATGATTCTTTTCACTGACATGATACATGTCCCTTAAAACACAGTATTAAGAAACAAATGGCAGATAGCAATGCAGATAAAACTTTTAGCACTTTATATTTAAAAATTTAAATTTTGTTTACAAAGTGCTTTAAATTACCTTGATTTGATTTAGAAATTAATGGCACCTTAAAACACTGCCAATGAGAAATGAATGCAATTCACAAGTGCACAACTTTGTCTTATGTCTCTTCCAGACTATTATGCACAGTACTATCAGTAACAGTTTAGGTTTACCCATTCCCACACCTAAAACACCTTTACCTATATAGACAAACAAAATCCGAACCTAAGTCCCTAAAAGCAGAGTAAAAAAAGTAATTCCATAGGGAAGAAATAAACCACTAGCATGTCTGCTACACCAAATTGTTGAGCTGAAGACATGCTTGTGGCAAAAGTGGTAAGAGAGGATTTCTGCATTATTTCACATGCTTTGGTGTTGACTTCAAACTTTTCTCTTTAGATAAGACAAATGCTAAGACAGGGAAGAAAACAAAGTCCCTGATGTAAACTGATGTTGCCAAATGTTGTCTTTTCTACTGGATGGGGTATGTTGGGAGACACCAAAAAACACACCAACAAAACCCCATCCCACTTCCCCACAAACCATCCCCAACTCCCACAGAAAACCTTAAACTACTACACATTCTTCTTGATGCTGGAAAACATGCCTTTCCTAACTGCTACTACTCAGAATAAAAATAAAAAAAAAAAACAGGAAGAAATGCATCTAGATAGCCAATTCTAAAAGGACAAGGGTTAAATATACAACTTAATTACCTGAAATCGCCCTATGTGTCCTTGTAGCTCCATCTGCGTCCCTTCATTAACATCCATGTCCAGTTCATTTAACACTCCTGACAAAAGACACAGCCATTAAATAACTATTTGGTTGGGTTTTTTTTAAAACAGATTTATGCAGTATATACATTTAAATACAAGCATTGATCAGATATATTCCAGCTAAACATACAATGTGTATTTTGCATATTTTTTGAGCAAAACATTCAGATATGAATGCAGCTACCAGGAGATGCATCAGGGCATGTATCTTACTGTTCTGGCAAGTAAGCATATGGGGGCAAGGGAGGCTGGCATGGAAATTGCAGCTGTAGTGCAAAGCTCTGTATATTGTAAGCAAAGAAGCACTTGGGCTTAACCTATAGCTCCGCACTCCTTTCTATTGTAGTCAGACACCTTTCCTGAACAAAGAAAGCCATTAAATCAAAATAGAGAAGTTACTTTGAAATTATAAGCATGCAGAAGAAATCACTTTATTAATCACAATAATTATTAGCCCTTTATTGAAGGAAAGTCACCCAAGAGAAATGTCAGTATGCTAATTTGCAGTGCTTCCCCCAAGAAGCTTTCTTTTTTAAATAAATAAAAACAGAGATGACATTAAAAAAATATGGGTATGCAAACAGTTTTCTTCTTCATTTCCTCAGTTACAGAACTTATTGAATAAAAGTTATTTTTTTAAGATATTATAGATACTTTGAAGACTTCTATTTGCATGTCACCTCCAAGACAAAAAGTACTTAAGAGTGTGAGGACACATGATGAAAACAAAATGGCAAGTCAAATATATACGGGTAAGAGCACTATGTCTAATGCAAATCCACCATATTTACCTCAAGAACAATTATTTAACATTCCTCTATTTTTCTCAGAGCTCTACATATTAAAAAAATAAAATCTGTATTCTCATAGATACTCTCTTCTTACTGTTTCTTTACAGAAAATAAAGCCTAAGATTCATGCAGATGGGGCTGAGATGTCAAAACTGCAGTTCCTACCAGGCAAAGCTGCCTTGCTGATTATTCCTGTCAGGGAGGCCAGCTCCTGGAGAGATCCAGCACTAACATCTTGACACCTCAGGATTGCCTGGATAGTATCTGAATGGGAAATCAGAAACTGCAAAACCTGTGCCACAAGAAAAAAAAGAGAAAATATTACTCAAAATTTAACAGTGAGCAGAGAAGCACTGCTTTTGAAGAATTTTAGACCTCCCGTACCAGTGAGTATAGAATTTAAAAAGAAAAAGCTTACTATCACAGCAAAGGCACATATAATTTCTTTGAATGTGCAATAGCAGTGATACCCTAGCATTCTTTGGAACTTACCTGTCCTGCTGCTTGCAAGTGTTGTGCCATGCTGGATGTGAGGATGACTTGGCACAGTTGAAGAGCTGGAAGAAGAATCTGGCGATAACGTTCCACTGGAGCAGGAATGAAGACTGGGGGATCTCTCATTGAATACATTCTTCAGAGGTTTAAAAAGAAGGGGGGGGGGAAAGATAAAGGGTACATGAAGAGTGAAGTCCACTAGAGAGGCAGAGCCTCACCGTACAGTCACTCTTAAGAACCTAAAACCGGTCATGTTTCAATAATAGGTCTGGACTTGAACTGAGTTTATACTGAAAAAGCATTGATACATAGCTGCTGCCTTTTTTTTTTTTAAGGGAGGAAAATTACTTCTTTTTATTATACTACACTAAACCAGACTACTTTGTTGTAGAAATACAATACCTGCTAACTGATATATAAAAGTAAGTATTCTCAAATATTTTAGGAAGAGTTGTGCTTAATTCTAAAGCAACTGTTAAATGCAGTCCTCAACAAATGTCCTGTAGTTTTATACAATCTTATACATCTAATTGGAACTTTCAAATAGTATACCTTGTCTAAGTCTTAAACTTTTCCGAAGTGTTTGAACTCCCAGTGTGTCACTAAGAACTGTAAGTTTAAAACAGAGGACTGAGGATTGAAGTCAACCAAGGTCATTTCTCCTAAATATGCATTTTCCTTCTCTGAGATCTTCTCTCAGTCACCTCACAATGACTAACATGGCAACACATCAAGAAACTTCCAAGCAATATATAACTGTGAATTTTTTTTTTTTTATAAACATCATAAAATATTTCTGAAATAGCATTTAATTCACTGTTCTCTCAATTCTTTATAGGGGAGGAAAAACTCTGCACTTCACCAACTGCAATGTCCCCAAAGTAAGTTTACAGTGTGAGCAGGTTTTCAAATATTAATAATATATATTAATCACTTCTATCCAAAACACCACATAAATTTTTATGTAGTCTAGGTAATTAGCATGCAAGTACAAACTCACACCTGCTTATTTGAAATTTTTCTCTCAATGAAAGGTAGCTTTAAACAGAACTGCTAAGTTTAGGAAACACACACACACACACACACACACACACACACACACACACACACACACACACACAAAAGAATAAACCCACAAATCATTACTCAAAGAACGTGAGGCTGTAAAAAGACATGATATGCTTCAAAGAGGGTATAAAGGTTTCACCATCAGCCAGGGAAGCAGCACTTACCCCTGATGGTCTGTTTCGGGCCGCATGTCGTACACTTGGCACTGTGCCAGCCGCACAATCACCCCAGAGCGCAGCAGCTCTAATGCACCTTGCTGACTTTTAGCCACTCGAGTGAGGAATGCCTGCAGAACAGTACAGAGGGTTACATTTTGGAGATGCAAAGGGAGGCTTGTAATGTCTGCTTTCTTGCTTAATTTTAGCATCATTTCAAATATACTATTTTTGTAAAATATCCATAAGGAATACCTTCAGTGCAGGTAGCTCGGGGTGCAGCTGCAGTTTGAGCTGCAGATAGAGCTCTGGGTGGCAGGAGCCCAGACAAGGGGCTGTAACTGGTGGCAACCCTTTGCACAACAAAGGGCAGGAGGGAGCTGTGGTACTGGCCAAAGGACACTCAGAGACACAGCAGCAGCCCAGGACTCAGCTGGAAGACCCCAGACTCACTCACACAGACTGTGAGGGTACAAAAACCCAGGGGTTCCTTTGTTCAGGGTCTCTCGTCCAAGGCACCAACTCGAGCTCTTATTCTGTTGTTGCACCGTGATTTAATTATTTGAAGGATCCAGATGACTGAGACTCTCCCCTGGGAAACCTGGGGTCAAACTGGTAAGGAAACCTGGTCTGACTGTGTGAGTGTGGTGAGTGTAGGGAGTCAAGTGGGGCACCTATTGGTCACTGGAGTTGCTCGCTGCAAAGGGGCTTTGGTCCCAGCAGTTAAAATCTCTGGTGGTGCCAGTTTGACTGCCACAGTGCTCCTGAATGGTCAGACAGGAACGTTTCCTTAATATCTCTGGGTACAATCAATGCAAAGCGCAGACAAACAACTTTTACTGAAAAATAAACACCACATCACAAAATAATTTCTGAAGTACTATTACCATTTTGGATTCATAGGTGTACAGTGCCTTCAGCAAAGGGGGCTGTGGTGTGAGCAAGATCTGAAGAGCCAGATCATCATCTGCTAGGCTATCCACAAGCACCTTCAGGTAGCCACTATTGGAGAGATACAACAGCCACTGCTGCTGCTTGTCTACTGAAACAATGTGATCAAGTAAAGCCAATGCCAGCATCTGGAATAAGAAAAAAAACAAAACAAACAAATCAGAACAGAATTAAATCTACGAGATCAATGAGATTTTTAATAAATACCTAGAATTATGAAATGCCAAGCAGCTTCTTTTAACAGCTTCTTATAAACAAAATGCATTTCTTCACTACAATTGTAATCATTTATGTGAAAAATATTTTAAGATTTCTTGATACTAGTATAGTATAAGCCAATTATCTTTCCTTTACTATTGTTTTAAGAAGTATTACAGATATTGTAGATTAACGACTAAGCCAAAATATTTTAATCAAATATTGCCTCAAGCACAATTACTATTTAAAATTAGTTTTAAATTCTGACTAGATTCCCATTCACTGGCTACTATCAGAAATTACTTCATCCTGAAGTCACCACATCTTCCCAAGGTGAGTAAATAAACTACCTACATCTTTTGCAGCAGAGCTTTCTACCTTTATTTTTAAACAATAAGACACAGAGACGTGTTGAGAAAAAAATTAATTTGCAGATATGCCCCTAGTTTCAACAGCTTGAAGGATGAGTGGGAGGACAGAAACATGAAACAGGTCAAGCAGCTGCAAAAATGTTCTAGCCCTATCCCATGAAACTGCCTATCTCTGCACAGTACTACGATGTTCTTTAAAACAAACAGAACAGTAATTTTAAAAGAATAGATTAATTTACCCGGCCTATCTCATGGCCATCACAAGCATCACGACAGACCACTTCCATCAGAGCTGCCCCATAACTCTCAATAGTTGCCATGTTTTCCCGTTGCAATTTACTGAACACATCTTCAGGAGCTGTCAAATGTTCCCACATAGATTTTTTAGCTGTAAAAAGCAAATAAACCAAGAAATGAAAAAATTTTAAGACAGGCAGCTTAGCATTAGCTTAGCTACAGCTGATGCTATGCCCTTCAGGGCATTCTCTCCACCTTGCAACAGAAATGACCCAAACAATGGTCAAGAGTTTTTTAATTTACTGGAAATGTTCTACAAATCCTCTCTTTCTTTAATATCACACAGACCAGCCACAGCAAAAAGCGTGGGCCTGTATATGTACACCAGCCTTGTAAACAATCTGCTTAAAGTAAGTCAAATGTTCGGTACTTGTTACATAGAAAAACTAACAGGCCTAAAACTGGAGGTGTTCAAGGCCAGATTGGATGAGGCTTTGAACAACTGGATCTGGTGTCCCTGCCCATGGCAGGGAGTTAAAGTGAGATCATTTTAAAGGTCCCTTCCAACCCAAATCAACCTATGATTCTATGAACTTCCACTGGAAGCAAGGCATTCAGTCAGAGGTAAGTAAAGAAGATAACTTAAAAGTCAGTAATAAACTACAAAGGGGTCATAACAAATTCATAGTTTATTCTTTGTCTTTTACTACTGTAGCTCAAAACACAGACCAAGTAAGAGTCTGCATGCAGGTACTAGCACCAAGATTTTTTTTTTTTCAATCTTTGTCTGAGCTCTAAGATTAAATAATTATTAGAAACACTAGCAATTGAAGTATTTAAGCCATTCAGAGCGAGAATGTGATATTTACCATAAGCAATCTTAGATAAATAGCATTTTCGTTGGCTTATTTTTTGCCTGTTTTTTTGGGAGGGGGTCACGGTGGCGTCTGTGTGAGGCTTTGTTGTTTGTTTCCCCCCCTAGGGGGATCTTCAGACAAAGGAAGAGAAAGGGTATGAAATAATCCCTGGGGTTTGAGGTTTTTTTGTGTGGTTGGTGTTTTGCTTTGCAATGGTTTTTTTTGTTCTTTTGGGGTTTTTTTAATAGGATCACTGTGGTATGAGTGTCCATAAAGATGTGAAGGCAATATAATTCTACTGCTGGACCTACTTGAGAGCAGTTATTTTCAAGTAATCTCCAGTCCTTTGACAGTCTTGTAGCTATGATGCATAGCTTTAAATGGACACAAATGAAGCACCCTCTTTAGTGCTAGAGGTCAGAAATTTAATATTCTCATCTAGAACAATACATGTTGAATGCATATGTAGCTAGACAAGTCAGATTATAAGATCTGCGTTGTTTAGTATAAGCAACTAATTTCACAGGCTCTTGGAGCAAGATGTTTTCCATCTATTTCCAGAAGACAACTCAACATGCAGAAACTGTACCACAGGGTACACACAGGGTTTAATAACAACTTTTTTTTTTTGCTCTTTTCCAAATACAGTTGGACCATACCTGCTTCTAAAGTGTCTGGTTCATCTGGTCTCTGGGCAATCTGCAAATAATAAAGCAGTGATCCATAAAGGTGTGTCCTTACTCTCTGGAAGCCACCACCTGTTAACAAGAACCAGTCGCAGTTAAAACCAAACAAATGTAAATTCCAGTACACCATCTTCCACTTGCACTTAATTTAACCTTCCTATGGCAGCGCTGGCAGAAATAAATAAAACAACTAGATTTCTTAAGGTGGAATTCTACTGTTTGCATAAAAGTGTATTTATGAGTAAATTCAGCAAGTTTATGCTGCTCCAAAAGATGACAGCATGAAATTAAAAATAATTAGTTATTTACATATCTCTCTTCTGTTTGTTGTTCAGATTTTCTAAAAAAAAGTGTTTGCCAACTTTTTTTGTTAGTAACACCACTTACATCTATACTAATCATGTAAGATTCATCTAATTGACTGTAACAAAAACCTTCACTTCAGTAACTGAAAGCAGCGCAGCCCATCCTTTTACTCTTGACAGTTGGAATTCATGCACACACCCTGCCAAAGTCAACACACCTGTTTTCAAAATGAAATCCAGCAGCTTTCTTAAGATGATGTGGAGGGAGGAGTCACCAATGGAAGCAAAACCCATGGATATGCTCTCAGAGCCAGGTGATGAGGTAAAAGAGCCATCCAACATCAAGACATACTGGGATTGTCCTGCCATAGGGAGTGCAAGTGGCTGTTTCTGCTCCGTTTTCACAGACTGGCTCAGGTGGGCAGTCAGGGTGAACACAGCCCCTGCCACCACTGGCATCAACTCCTGAGCTGCATCATCATCAAGGATCTTAATACAGAAGAAGAAAGGAGACCAAAAAAAGACAAAAAAAATTGTTTAAGAGTGTCTGATTTCGTGACTTATTAAAGCAATTAAATTAGCTTCTCACAGCTATTTCATTTGTATATGCATAAGCATATCATTAACATGACACTATTTAAAACACATCAAAATCGGTAATGTCAGAAACTTGTTCAGAAAACTGAGTTGAACACATTGTAATTGAGAAGACCATTAGCCTTCTGGTTTGGTTTTTTTTTTTTTTTACATAAATCCCAGGCAGGCTGATAATCAAATCTGGATGGCAGAAGGAGAAGAAATGTGTTGACATTCGAGATGTTTTATTAGTAAAATTTCTAAACCTAAGCTAATGGAAGAACAACTAACACCTCTACTTTACAGCTATTTTATTATCATTAAAAATGTGAAGGTACAACTTAGAAAACTCAAAGGGTTGAGCATTAAAGAAACATTAAGACAATGTGGAAAAACACTAACAAGAAGTTTGCATGAACTATTTTTGTTCACTCTATTATTTAAAAGGTAAATCTCGTATCTTTACCACTAATACTCAAGGAGCTTTCTTTTTAAGCAATGCAGTAATTTTGAACTGCAATTCAATTATTTTCAACAGAGAGTAATTTTTTTTTTAATTCATAGAAGTCTTCACTAAAGGGTTACAGAAAATTAAGAGTCTCAAATTTCCTCTCTGTAAAGATTTTAGGAAAGAAATTTCTTCAGCTAGTGAAGGCCTCCCTTATTTCCTGTTTTTTGTATTTTGTTCACATAAAAAACAAAACCAGCACCCCACCAAATAGCTTTTAGATAACTCCTACAGAAAAAAATAATGGAAGTAACAAAAACAAAACCCAAATAAGGCTGCATTTGAAATCTGGCTGTACATGGTTCACAGTTCAACAGTAGCAATACAAGAATACAGAGCACCCCTTCTGTCCAGAGTTTATCCAACTTCAGCACTGCAGCAATCAGAAAACTAAAGGGAATACTAAAGGCAGACAAAATCTTTTTGGATTACAGTCAAAATTGCAGCATTTTCACATAAAAAGATGCAGCAACAAAGCCCAAAGGAGAGGGTTGATTTCCAGTAGAGCACTACCTTGTCATGCACATCCTGCAAGAGATCCCGGATAATCAGCTGTCTGTCCTCAGCCTGGATGAGATCCTGGGGGCAGGCAGTGAGTATGATTTCCACCAGCTGTCTCCATGACTCCAGAGCATGCCTCTTGGCATGGAGGCACTGCAGCAGCTTGTTCCGCTCCACTACGTACTGCAGGATTGTGTTGATCTCCTGAACACCCACAACAAAGAAACTTATTTAAAGTGTGCAGAAAAAAAAACTCAGACAGACTTCAAGATGACAATTTTACCTATTAGTAACAATCTACAGAAAAAAATGTTAAGTCTTCAGCTTATTAGAAACAAGATGCCATTATTACTTTAACAAGGTAGCCCATTCAATTTCTGAGCTGCTTTTCACAGGGCCTTTCATCATGAATGTCTCAATCTCATAGGAAAAAAAATTGACCAGGAAAATTCTTTCCTAGCACTTTAAAATCGAAATAAAAACAACTATGAAAAATCTATTTGTGCCTTTTCTTCCCATTTAGTAATTTCCTTTCTCCTCTATCCTTTACATCCATTTAACCAATTTCAACTAAATTTAAAAGATGGCAGGCAACTCAGAAAATAATTAAGCTCAGAGTTCACTGAAACTACATCTGTGTAGAAGAAAGGAGAAATAAATTGGCATCCCCTGTGAGAGAAAGGCAAGATGAACTTGGTTGTAAGATGAACACACTGTACTTGTCAAGATTGGCTGTTGACATCAGTATATAATTGCTTTCTGTACAGTGGGGTTGGAGCTGTAATTGTCATCACTAATGGTGAGGGAAGAGGTTAAAGAAAAAAAACAGACAGATTCCAGGCCTGCTGTTTATAGAACAGTACAGTAAGAAGGAGCTTATCTTATTAACTTTTCCGGTTTTTCTTCAGGAATTACTAACTCTATTAGGACTCAAATCCACAAGCTTTTATAGTAAAGCTTACTGCTTGCCAGGTGATTTGATGAAATCCACCAAAAGCAACCAAAAACAGTAGATAACTTTTTCTATACTCACTTCCATCAGTAAGGGTCTCTGGCCTATTGCTGCCATTCCTTGAAGGGCATTGACTTCTGCAACCAGAACTCTGTGAAGGTACTAAAATTAACAGTTAAAAATTAAACTTTAACGATGATAGGGTTTAACCTGGCAGGTAGCTAAACACCACACAGCTATTCACTCCCTGCCCCAGTGGAGAGAATTGGAGGGAAAAAATGTAAAATTTGTGGGCTGAGATGAAGACAGCCTAATAGGACAGAAAAGGAAAGCAGGGGGAATAATACAAAAACATTCTACACAAATATTTAGAATAAGACAAACAAGTGATGCACAAATGCAATTGGCTCATTACCTGCCAACTGCTGCCCAGCCAGCTCTGGAGCAGCAGCCCACAGCCAGCTTTTCCCTCAGTTTATATACTGAGCATGATCTCATATGGGATGGAATATCAATTTGGCAAGTTTTGGGTCAGCTATCCTGGCTGTGTCTCCTCCCAGCTTCCTGTGCCCACAGCCTACTCACTGGTGGGCTGGTATGAAAAACTGGAAAGTCCATCACTAAGTAAATACTGCTTAGGAACAACTAAAGGATCAAAGTGTGAGGAACATTATTCTCATCCTAAATCCAAACCACAACACTATACTAGGAAGAAAATTAATGCTATCTGAGTCAAAACTAGGGTAAGTGACAAAGGAGATGTATTCGTACCTCCTATAAGTATCTAGGAGATGGCTATGTAGTGACACATGCAACAGATGGACTGGGATTCAAACAAGTCTTACTCATTTTTAAGGGTCACAAATTTTTCAGGACTATTTATCATATACTTGTCAAGTACTCATCACAGTGTGACACAGTCTTAAAGCCTCCATGAACTACTGCAGTGCACAACGATGTTGCACATGTTATTGCGTACACAAATCTAGTGGTAGGTAGTTGCGTACTGGTGACAAAAAAATTACGTAAGGTAGATGCAGCATCATCACGTGGGTGTTTCAAGATGGGAAAAACATGAAGATATACAGTATTTCCTGAAAGTGTCTTAAACTGATGCATCTGTCTACTGCAAATGAGAAATCAGTGTGTGCAATGGAGAAAAAATAAACTAATCTCATTAGTTTGCATAAATTATGCACACATCCGAAACATGCACTTTTTATGTGAAAGCAAGTTTCAAAGTATTATTAATAAACTGATTTAATGTTTTTTTATGATTAGCATATAAAATAGCACATGCAAGTCGAAAACAAAGACCACTACGCACCTTGACATTGCAGACCACTTGTCCACGTGCATTCTTGTGCTCACAATTAGCAATGACTTGCTCAATCTGAGCCCGGTCAAAAAAATCCAGTTGTAAAGGCTCTGGAATGTCCTGACTGAAGTCAATTGAATCCAGGATGCTTAAGAGCTTTCTGCGTACTGGAAATGTAAATCAATTCAAATTGTATTCAGAAGTATCAAGGGGAAAACAAAAAATTGACAAAAAGAGTCTCATTTTCCTTGGTAAATCTGAATCTGCATCTTAATAGGTAAAGTTTCAACAGAAGGCATTAAAACTTCAGAAAGTACTATCAATCTATATAACAGGTTTAAAAAGATTTTCTAAAGCCTTAAATTCTTAATATGTCTTCTATTTTACTGTTCTCCTGTTATATATGCATGTCATCTAATATTTACAAATACAAGACTAATTTTTTCTCCTAAATGAAACAAGGCTGGTTTTCAATTATAACAATTGCAATTTTTTATTGAGAAACCATGAGGAATCTGAACTTATTTATGTGGGACTTATATTCTTTGCCATGAAAATACAAGTATGTTCAGTTTTAACAACAGTCTCACTGTTTCTACTGTTAGCAATAAATTTTATAGACTGCCACTCTACCATTTCATCCTTGCAGAGATAATTAAAGACACACTTTGAGCAGCCTTTCCAGTTCAGTATTTTTCACTCACTCTAACCATCTATATCAAGGTTCTATAATTTCTTTTTTTTTCCACAAGAAATAAAATTGTTTCATGTATTACTGCTGTTTATAACACCTATTACTTTCTTTTCCATAGTGTATTTTTTGGAGGTGGCCTTCCTGCCTGTCAGGATCAGATAAACTTTACTAACAAATAATCAACAGTCATAATGGTTACCTTTGGAAGCAGTGTCAAAATGGAGAAATCCACTGACTGATCGACTTTCGTCTTCCATCCCTCCTTCACCATCAGCTGAAGGTAATAAAAGCATAATAAATAAGTTACAAACAAAAAAACTAAGTGAAAAATATGACCTAATTTATTAATAGTGAAAGAGCATAGTGATAACCCAATAAACCTTTCACGTGAAAGTCTCCCAATACAATACACCCTTGAATTGTTCATAAAATGAAAACAATACTTATCTCATAAAAGCTATCCAATTATCATACACAGATCAGAAAGTACTAGAAATGCCTAAAAAGACACCCCACCCTCCAGTATGTATAATGCAGCTGGATGTACACTGTAAAATGAGTAGGGTATCTGAACAGTTTCCCATACTCATATCCCCACAAGGATGAAGAGTGTTCAAGCTGATAAAAGGGAAAACACCATACTGCAGTAGCCTGTTAAAATATCTTCAATTTATTCTAATTTCTTCATGTAAAGAGTTTTATTGCCATTTGGTTTTATTTTTCTTGATTAACTTCTAGCCTGTTCTAAAACTCTGAAATCTTGCCTTCTTATTTAACATTGCATTTTACACCACATTGGGATGAAATATCATTTTCATGACGTTACAATGTTAAAAGCAAAATTGACCTGTAGCTCCTACCTTCCATGACAGAGGGTTGAGAGCTTGTGACAAACATTAAGACTGAGAAACTTTGTCTAAAACTGCTTACCATGGAAGACCCTCAACCTTCTCTAGACAAGCGATTCTGAATGGCAGCTTAAAATAAATTATTATACAATTTTAATTATTTTTTTTAATCTCTTAAAATCTTAACATTCCCCTCTCCTATCTCAAACTATTTTTAATTTTTTTATCAGCAACGAGCAAAAAGATGACTTGATTTCTTTGGAGTCTACAACCACCATCATCTTTCTTCCCATCTCTCCAGTGGCAATTCCACACCTGGTGTCACAAACAAGCTGTCACACAGCTTGTAAAAAAAACAATTCAAGTGAAGCCTCTGATACTCCACTTATTCCAGCCAATTTAGCCTCACAGTTAGTTCCTGTTACCCAAGTATGGTTTCACAGGCATGTCATCGAGCAGCAGATGCAGCAGTCTCTGTGTGTGGGAGCGCTGGCGGTTCAGCGATGTCACTCGCATTTCTATAGCTGCAGTCTTCATTAGCCAAGACATTTGGTTCAGTGTTGAAATCTCATGTTCTGGATGGGGATAAAGCAATACTTATAAAATGGAGAATAAATAATATTACTTACTCTAAGGAAAGCATTTTTCATTTGCGAAAGCTTTTAGAGGATGCCATTATTTATTATTTGCTAACCAAATGTTTAAGGGACAAAAAGACAGATCTGACAAAAGCCAATAAATGAACATGTGGTTATTTTGAAAACAAATCATATACACACACGCAATTAAGCATACACACATACACAACAAATCTGGACACAACCTGTAATAAGAGTCATTGTGGAGACTACAGTGCTTCATGAGCAAACAGGGTCAGTTACAATTTCAGTGAAAATAACCA
Source organism: Entomyzon cyanotis (assembly GCA_024500445.1). Classification (NCBI taxonomy): domain Eukaryota; kingdom Metazoa; phylum Chordata; class Aves; order Passeriformes; family Meliphagidae; genus Entomyzon; species Entomyzon cyanotis. Next base: position 12,030,586 of record JAKEPQ010001018.1, on the reverse strand, counting down.
GATATTAACCCAAGTGAACTATAGCTTTAATCCAGATTGGTGAGACTGGAACAGAAGTGTCCTAGAATCTTCATATTCTATATTAATCTAATTTAGATTCCTAAGTTTTATAAGAATCACCTACAGCACTTTACACATGCTTGGTACATGTATCTGAATGCTAAGTTTACTGTCACTGAACAAGAGACTGATGGTCAAGCATCTGATAAAGTGAGTAAGTACATTTATTCAATTTAAGACACCTGAAAAACATTGATTTGAAATATAAAACATACCTATTAGCTTAAAAGTACTTTATTCAAAGAAAGGCAAGATATAGGTGGTTACAACCATCAGCCATCTATTCACTTGGGTTTTTATAGCACTCTTACTTTTCAATTTATTTTTTCTTCTGCAGCATAATGTAACAAAACTACAACAATAATTGGGTTATAGATTGGGATGTACTTGTGGAGACTTGGTGCATTCCAAAGCTAACATTCTTTTCCGAAAGTTCAGCACTAATGATCTGAAATTCTTAAGTAGAGAGAGCTCAATCTTTGCAGACTTAAAAGATTAGCTGAGCCTGCAATTAATTCAGTTTAATAATGCTACCTGTGTTTGTTCTTTCATTCCTAGGGAGTCAAAGAATGCACTGAATTTTAAACATGCACAATCTTATCACAGAATAAAAATTACCTTTGATAGAAAATGGCAAGTACTGAAGCTGAGTGAATAAGAAATCCTGACTGGTCCTCAGATATCTCATAGTTGGACCTGAAGTGTCAGAGCATGCACACAACTGATAGATCACCTGACAATCAAAAACAGTAGATATCCATGTATGGAATTTATTTTAAAAACAAACCAACCACCAAATCAAAAGAAGCATAATACTGGTTTACTGCTCACACAATATTACCAGTATATACAGTAAGTTTTCCATCAGCTTTCTCCGAAGTTGAACATATTTGTAACAGCTGTTGAATTATGATATTAAAGGACTACATCACAATGGTTATTTGTTCTCAACATGACGCTTGATAAGCCTGTTTGTTCAGCTCACTTAAAAATTAGTATCTTTTTCTTTCTGCACATCCACCAAGCCAGGAAATGGAGTAAATTCTCCCCGCTTTTACAGAATTGCCTTTTGCATTTAATAATGTGTAAATCCTTTCTAGAGTCCGTGGATTTTCAACATGATACAAGTGTGTAATCATATGATCCTATGATTTAAGTGCGAACATCAGCTACCTCGCACATCTGTCTAACTTGGCTGTCTCCCCTATCTCACCCCCTCAGCCATACATATGTACTTCTGTCATGGCTACAGAATAAAGCAGAAAACTTCACTGGCTTATTAGGAATTATATGTTACTTGCTGTCAAACTACTCTTCCAAAATAAAAAAAAAAATTGGCACATTGTCACAATGGACTTTAAAGCTGACCAAAAATATTTAGGTTTAGTTCTGTAAGTATGTCCTGATTCCAGGTTTCTGACACGAGTGCAGATTCTTTGATTTCTGTGACACTACAAGATTGGATTTTTGCAAACAGAAGAAAGTAAAATTGAAATAGTTCAATAGATAAAAAAACTGACATATGCACTTTAAAAATGAAACTTATCAGAGTCATCAACCATCTGTGTTCACCAACCAAGAAGTAGCTAATTTTATTTAGAGCCTACTTTCAGTACATGCCAACAGAAAATATAATGAATACCTGGTAACAGAGTTCTGCAAGATGGGGAGATTCCCGAACTGCTGTAGGCCCATTCCTTGTTTCAGTACCCTTCTCCAGTATGTTTAATATAGCATGAAGGCAAGTCCGTGGGCAACCCAAGACACCTGAAAATAGAAAAATAACTTGACGTTCTTGATCTTATTTTGCTCCATAGCAAATATAGGTTAGTACACAGAAATACAAAACATAAACTCTTCAGATACCTTGTGCTGCACTATACTGCTCCACAGAGCTGCAGCAAAAACATCTGGCAAAGTTTTACCACCATTACTTAAAATCAAAGAAGGAACCATGTTTCAGCAAAAATCTAATGAAAACATTTAGACCTGTCTGTAGGCTTTTGAGATGCTGGTGAATATATTTGAATTCTTGCTTTTACTCTTTTAACGGAATAGCCATTTGACAATTTCAAATAACAGCTTTAAGTAATTCCTATCTTATTTTAAAAATACAGCCATTATATGACTAATGCCCCTAAAGGCACCTGACATTGCAACCAAGGTGAATAGGGAGAATATTTTAATACTGAAGTCAAAATCCTGTCTTTTTGAATTCTTCTTTTAGCCAATTAATTCTTTAATCGACCCAGAAAGAAGTCCTGAAGCAATAAAAGCATCAATAACCACAATTCTTACAGGGGAAATAATCTTCTCTGTTTGAACATGTGTAATTTATGCTTTAGCAGGAAATTCTTATCTTGAGGTAAATGTCTCACGGTCTTTATTTCTTCACATTATTAACAAGATAATTGAAAGACGTGGGCAAGGCTCTCTCATGCCTTTGAGACAAATTTCCTCATCGCTGACCTAACATATCATACCCTGTAAAACTGTGTGGGTGCAGATCAGTTACCTGTATTGTGCAACTACTGAATTTCAAAATATCCAAAGAAATAAAGTTCAGGTCCTATCTACTCTTCATTTAGAACTAAGAAGAACTAAAAACTGCTGGGCCATAGCATCCAATACAAACCTAAAGATAATGAGAAATATTCTTCTCTAAATAACTAGTATCAAATTACTGAATGTTTGTTCAAATTTGTTTATATAAAACATCCTTTAAAACAGTTGAGAAATAATCTTGTCTTTCAGACTAGGAGGCACACCACAACATGTCAACACCAAACTACTACTCGGTTATGATATCAAACCACTGTTCATGGCTTTATACAGTTGGGTCTTGAAAACTTCAAGCATGAAGACTGCATGACCTCTCTAGCCAACCTGTTTCACTGTCTTCTCATGAAAAGGTTTCTCCTATATCAAATTTGAGCCTCTCTTGTTTCAATTTACACCCACTGCCTCTTATCTTCCTGCCACACTCCTCTGAAGAGTCTGGTTTTATCCTCACATTATTGTGTTTGTAGGTATTCAAAGACTTCTATTAGGTCCCCTCAAAGCTCTTCTCTTTTCCAGACCTCCCTCAGCTTCTCCTCATAGGCTGAGTAATCCAGCTCCCTGACCATCTCTGCTGGAGTTGCTCAGTCTGTTTTGTACAACACAAGTTAGAAACTGAGGAGGCAATCAAGACACATAGTAACACACTATTATTCTTACCAATTCAACTTTAAAGCAACAGGAGTGATATTTCGAAGTTTTGCCTTGTCTCATATATATTAAAACAAATGTATTTATGTTATTAATATATAAATATATTAATATATTACTAGCACTAGAATGAAACCCTACACATTCTAAAAGGTTTTCTTCTACAACGTTAAAAAAAAAAAAAAAAAAAAAAAAAAAGGTTTTCTTCCCTATAATTACTTTTAACAGGAGTTTGAGGAGGGACAGGACAGCCAAGCAGTAGAACTAATTCAAACTGACAATCTGTTTTGTAGATTCACGTGTTGTCATATGTAGGTACTACCTGGATCATCAAATCAATTTCTTTGTACTGGGGACATAACTATGCTGCATTAAATGGAAAATACATTAATGTTTCACTACTTTCAAACACTTTCAAAGCCTGTTTTCTTATTCTTAAACTGAAGAGGAACTGCTTTACCCCATGAGTTTTCAAATAAATATTCTCAGTGTTGGTAACAGAACTGATTAAATGGCAGATAAGCCTCTTCTCTTCATACCTGGATCTTGCAAATTTGTGGTGCTGACAGGTTTCTTCAGTTCGAATCCCAAGAGATACAGAGCAAGGCTGGGAGGACTGCACTCAAGAGAGGTGATAAGGAGATTCAGAATATGGATCCTTGTTTCATGATGGATTTGTGCCCGCTTCTTTTCAGGCTCCAGCTCTTGATAAGAAAAAATCAGGAGAAAAAGCAAATGTGGTGAATAATGAAGCAAAAAAATCAATTTAATAGAATAATCCTCAGAGTCTTCAAGTTCAATAAAAGAATGTTATGGGATGAACTTACATTAGTGCAAAGGGATGCAAGACCAAAACTCCAAATTACTATTAATATAGCTCTAAATAATATATCCAAAGCAATGTTAAATACTTGTCTTCTGAAAACAGACTCAGTTTGTGATTGGCTCATTATACTGTGGACATAGCTTAACAAAACATTGGTGCTTTTCTCTGTGAAAGGTACAATTCCACAGAAAACAGAGGAAGATTGTCTCCTGACTTGAAAGCTCTTTTTACACCTCCTTCATTAATCTCATTCCTTGCAAAAGACAACCGTTTAAGCCATTTTAAGAAGCCTTTTACATACCCTCATCTGGATTAATTAATTCTTCTGCATCTTCATTGTCTAAACATTCTACGAATCCAGCCATCAGCTTCTGGCTAATACTCTGTATTCAGCAATGGAAGGATGGAAATGAAGAGAATTAAATTTTAAGAGTACTAAACCTAATATTTGTCATAATTCCCTTCATGTAAGTTGACAGAAGCTCTAGACAAAAATTATATAACCTACTTAATAAGCAAGAGTTAAGAATCATAGCTCTTCTAGGAAAAGGCTAGCAATTAGCCACTGAACAGAAAAAAATATGTTATTACATATGCTAAATTATAGTCTTCAATCTGTGAGAATAAAGTCACAAAATTATCCTTTGCCTTCTTGAAAACATTCATGATTTTGCTTTTTTCAATTAACGAAATAGTTGTTTTTCCAATGTCACAGTAAAAGACTTTTTGTAAGTGGGTAGATATAAGACAAAATATAGTTTTAATGTAGTTGATCTAGAAATCTATCCTTTAAAGAAATGCTATGAAGCCCCAGTATTTCTCCATCAGTTTCTCTTTCCAGATTCAAAGAAACAGATACTTACCTGATCATGTGTGAAATCACCAACCAGTTTTATCTGGATGTTGGAATTATCAGAAATACAGCACAAAATCTTGGCACTTTCAAAAGCCAGTTCAGGATTGCTGTTTCCATGGTAAAGATACCTTCAAACACACAAGAGTGTTGTAATGAAATTGTTGAGAATTCTACTTTTTCAAGATGGTAACACACAGATAAGAAATTTAACAACATTTAGAACTAAAACCAGAAATCAAATTACATGAGACAACATTAAAGCGTCAAACAAAATTTCACTCTACATGAAACACTTAACGCTCCTCCATTGGGAGAGATGAGTAGGCTGAGTAGTGATAATAACCTTTCCAGGAATTTTTAACAATTTTTTTATCCAAAATCTACATTAAACTGGGCAGCATAAGTTAAAACAACTGCTTGCAGGCATTTAATACAGTAAGTAAGGAACAATACTGTAAAACATGGCCAACAGCAACCAAATGAATTCAACTTTCCCACTATGAAAACTGAAGTCTGGGGAAAAATGAAAATTATATGCAAGTGAATCATTGCACATAAGGTAGCCAGGAAGAAATTGTGAGAGGGGGAAGATTCAGAAAGAAAAACTGTGAATATAGATCTCAATCCTGCACTAGACAATCACAGATCACACCACCTGTGAAGACATCTCCCCCTACAAAAGAAAAAATTCAAGAGATGATCTGTGTAAAGAGAAGCACTGGCTAGTAAAACTAACGAAAGATCCAGGATCCAAACACTTTTGTGCCCAAAACTCCTCCCTTCTCAGTACTTTGCACATACCTAGCTATATTCACCACGTGATCTGCCTTTTTAGTGCGAGGATTGATTCCTTGAAGCAGCTGCTCCAGTGGTGTGACAATAAGGGAAAGGTGGCTCTCCCGTAACAGATCCATAAAAATATTCTCCTTCTGCAGGGTTAAGTTTAGAAGTGCAAGGCAATACTGTACAGCTTTCTCTAAATGCTTCTTCCCTGCAGTGCACAAAGAACATTAGAAATAAAAATGAGCAGCTAAATAGACTACATTCATAAATGTCATTCATCAAGCCTTGCACCAAGAAAAAAATCCTGTCAGTTGTTTACCAGTAGGAAAACTTCCCCCAAAACACAATTTTTATATGCAAGAGATACAACACCAAGTTACAGATATGCACTGTTAGCTTTAAATCCTACATTTATATACTCTACATTTTAATTTCATATAAAAAATGAGTTCTAGGCACATACCAGGAAACGGAGCATAAGTATCAAGCTGTTTAACCCCTTCTTCAAGCAAACTAAGGCAAAGTTCCAGCATTGGGGACTCATTCAACAGATGATACATCAAATTGAATCCAGGTGGTTTATATGCTATTATTTCTTCTCCTGAAGACAGAAGAGGGAACACAAAAATAATCTCTTATAAAAAAATTTCATTATTCAAACTAGCATAAGCTACATAACAGACCCCATGGTTCTAAGCAACACATTTTGAACAATTTTTTCCAAGATTTTCTTTATATAGAAGCCATTGAGTTAATTTTAGAAGTTTGGGGAGAGTTGCAATGGTAATTACCATTACTTTTCAGTATATAATAGCACAATTTCAAATTTAACCAGTTAAGGCTTTTCCCAAGTAGATCTGACCAAAAAGAAACTGGAAAAACTTTACATTCCCCCCAACCTGCATGAAGACCCTGGATAAGGGAAAAAGCAGTTCCAGAACTCAAAGACAATGTCCACTGAACCCCTGATCCTCACAGCGTAGGGATAAATTCCCACAACTGTTGCTACAATGTATGCAAATATGAAACTACTAGCCTCAAATGCAAAGACTTCATGATATTAAATAAAAGACTACATGCTTCTAGTTTATCTAGGCTCTCCATAAATTGTGGAAGATAAAAGCAGGAAAACAGTAAGAAACGTTTTTAATATGCAAGTAAGAACAAGGGTACAGTTTTGGCATCAGCTTTAAAAGTGCCATTCTTCCATTTATTCCGTGTGTGCCACTTGGTCACACACCAAAAGACGCCATGCCACTGCAGAGCTACATACTAAATCTGTCAAAAAAATGCATCTGCTCAAAACTAGATTAACCTATTTCTCCAACATATCATGTAACCCACAAATAATTAGACAAGTTGAAGGACTAGGCTGAGGACAGGAATGAGCTAACAAATTCCCTAAGCTGGTTATGCTGCCAAGTGCTCTTTGTCAAAACACGAGACACAGAGGCATTCCAACTCCAAACTTGTTTTCAATTAAGAAGTGGTTCTCACTGCACTGCCACAAGAAAACCCACAGGCATCAAGACAGAATTCACACTAAGAAACTCTGTATTAAAAAAAAATTTAGAGCCCAAATAAGCCTTAGATTTCCTATAATGGGGCAACTGTCATCTACCTTAGCCTTTTAAAGAATAGCTGTTCAGAATTAAATGGCTTCAGATCACAATTCTACTGCTACTGTCTGCTCTGAATAATTAATATATCAATACTATTAATAGTAAAGGATATCTCGGATACAATGACACCTTTAAATTAACCCTACAAATAGTGGTGATTTAGATATAGACTAAAGAAGTCCAGAGGAACAAGCCAAAACCAAGTGCTGTTTAAGCAACAAATACTGCCCTTCAACCAAATCAGAAATGGAAGAGACAGAAGTTATCCTCCTAGTAGAGACAGGGAAGTAGGAAATAGTGTACATGAAGCCCTACTGAGTCAGCAATGCAGATCTCAATACTACGTGGAAATTTTTTAAACATCTTCCTATCTCAAAGTCTTGGTCTAGCTTTCCACCAGCTTATTTGCAATATTAACAAGATCCCAAGATAGAGGCAAAGAGCAACAGAGTAAAACAAGTTACAATTCTGTCATCAGTGAACAAATGAACAAGGTAACCTTGTAACTCCACATATTGGTCCACGAAGTCTTCAAGTTGAGGCTCGTAGTCCCGCAATAATTTGTAAAACACTTCGAGCACTACCTCAGCTACTTCCCACTGCAGATAATCACAAAACAAAGAAAAAAAATCATACACAGACCAAGACTGACACTGCAGCAACATGACCAAGATGACAAAGAACACAACACACAGTGCAGTGATGTACTGGACCAGAAGTATGGCGAATATTTCAAAATTAGACAGTCATGCCAACAACACTGTAAGTCATCATGTCAAAAAATTTGAAAGGCCAAGCTTTCTTTCTGAAGTGAAATGGAACACTGAAACAGACTTATTAACTGTTTTAGGCTCCATTATACAATATACATATTAGGATATTGAAACTAAGCAATAAGGATTTTTTATCAGGTATACAGCTAAGAATACACCATGAATAGCTAGCTTCCAGGATACAGTTTAGCATGTGCTTTCATCCAAAAGTATTGGAAAATGAAGCCAAATTCAGACATATTTTGTGAAGGAATACTGAGAAAAGGACAAATCTGACTTGTAAGTTTGGACACCATGTTCAGAAGTCATTAGCCATGTAGTAGACTTGCAGAACCCTGTATAGCAAATTGACATTTAGGAATACAAACTTTTTTTAAAAGTTACTTTATACAAGTTTCTTCAAAGTATATCCTGACCCATGAGTCAAAATATCACCTGTTTACAAAATCAAAACACTATGAAGTGCTCTGGGTTACTTTTGCTGCATCAAACTCACACAGCTTTCTCAAACAGATCTAATCCACATCAACAACTACATCCTAAGAAAAAGAGTATTTTCAAACAAAAATTACTTTTTCAGCAGCTCTGCAGTAAGCTCTGGTGCGGAATCGGAGAAACACAGAATCCCTGAGGAACTGGAGATAGGGATCAAAGCCTGGAGGGCGGAGACCTGCTCCCAAGTTAGCTGGGAATGAGCTTTCCACTAGCGTGCTGATGAGTCGACAGAAGGCACGAGTTAAAGGATATTCCTCACATCTGGACTCAATCTCATTCAGTTCAACCTTCCCAGAAGGACAGCAAAAACAGAAGGAGACAAATCATAGATTTTGGGGGAGGAAGAAACATGTGAGAACAAATAATGTAATAGCATCCTCTGCAAATTACTTTACAGGTAATCGACTTAGCAGAATTTTTGTCTATGGTACACCACAAACAGAGCAAAAGCAGCAGGGCATCAGTACTATTATTTCAGTTCAGCAATACACATTCATTCATTTCTGAGCTACTAGAAGATCTGCCTCAACATCTATATACTTTGCTTTTATTTGCCACTATTGTTAGAAGCAAAGTGAGCTGTACCAAGATGTAACGAAGGTGAGTCCAATTTAGGAAAATCTTAGTAAGAAATGCTCATGAGGGATTTCAGGGTTTAGTTGCTGTTCTGTTACTAGTATGAAGCTGCACTAGATGCAAAAATAGATAAAGTTTTCCAGAAATTACAAGCAGGTTTGAAAGTAAATGACAAAGCAGTGAAACAACAGCACCTATCAGATGGTTTTCCTCTGGACACAGCAGCAGACACAGCCTCTGCAAGTGTTTCCCAAACACGTATGCAGACAGTCAGAGAGGCTGCCTAGGTACAGGGAAACTCTTACCTCAATACCAATTGCTTGTCTCTGGCCTGGACTTCTCACAGTTTGCAGTATCTTCAAAACAGAAAGAGAAATTAAATCAAACAACACGATTCACATAATCAAAGTGTGTCTCCATTTCTATCACGAGTAAAAGATACTCATCACATTTCAGATTTAAGAAGAGGTTTTATAAATTCTCTAAAAAAAAAAAAAAAAAGAGTTCTCTGAGAGGCTGGATCGTATGTTTGACACTTGTATGCTTCCAGCCTTACATCCTCCAAGATCTGCATCATGTTTATTGTTACATGAAACAAACGGCAGAAATGCTTTCACTTTAATGATTTTTGTCTTATATTGGGTAGGAGAAAGACATTTTCCTTATTATCTCTTAAAACAGTATATTAAGGAGTATCATAAATTAGGAAGCAAAGGCAGTAAGATGTCATTGTTGCCAGGGTCTCTTATTAGCAATTAAAAATAAGACAGCAGTTGCAGTTCAAACAGGACTGTCTGTTAGGAAACCTATATTTATGTAAAATAAGCACAACCAATGAGATCTCTGAGGTGATACTGTCATTTTCAAAATCATTCCAAAGTATTAACTAGGGGAAAAAAAATCAACAATGGCAAAAAGAAAACTTAGGAGGAAATGCAACACTATTTCAAATACCCTACAGGCAATTTCAACAAACTAGGATGCTATAGTTCTAAGCACTGAAAATCCTAAAATACCTGTGTATATTCCAAGGATTGCCAGAGTGAAGCAGCTATTTCAGGAGATCTTCCAAAAGCAGTAAGGGTTTCTAATAGCTCTGCTTTCAAAATGGGAGGAATGCTGCACTGCAGAAGCCCCAGAATGACCACTACTGGTGTCCACTGAGGATGCTCACAAAGGGCCAAACGGGCATTCTCACTCTATGGAGTTGAATAGAAAACACAACTGCAGATTATTACTTTAAGTTTTTTCATCTCTTGCAATCTCTAATTCACAGTTCAGTACCAAAGACTCTGCTTTGTACTTGAAAGGTCGCAAAATATCAAAAGAATGGCAGACAGTATCAAAGCCAACCATTTTAGTTACACAAAGAGCCAAGTATAAAGATTCACAAGTACTAAAATTGTGCCTATCCACACAGAAAAATTGTTTGGATAATACAAGCTTCTTGTAACAACCCACTTTTTTTTTAGTAGACACATATTCCTGGAATTGGTCTTTAAGTATTTACACTCTAGACAGCTTCATCAACCATGAGCAGAGTGATTTTATTAACATTTCTATTACATACTTTCTATACATTCCTGTCTCTATGTATTTCTATGAACTCACACTGCATTTGGACATTTGCTAGGAACTTACATCAATTTGTTTTAGTGTACGAATAGGATCATTGCTCATGTAAGCTCACTAGAGACTCCGAGATGAACCACTGGACAGAAACAAGCCTCTACCCTCATCAAATGGTAATTTCCTGCATCCTTAAAACAAACTTCTCTTCATTCCAGATTATGATTCAATGGTGCCATGAAATATTAGTTTTAAGAGTTCCCTTTTCCCCATGCATATCCGATACTGACATCACAGCTCACACAGGATCACCCATTCTCATAAACACCAAAGATGATTTTTTAAAAACAACATATTTAGTTTCACTGATCTGTCTTGTGTTTGTGTCAGCAAAACCAAGGCTATCTCACTGTATCAAAGAACTTTTAGGCTGCAGAGTCTGGTGGGTACTTAAAAGCAGAATTTTACGCTATTCAGAATTACACAGACAATTCACAATACAAAATTATGCATTCCAGTTTTACTCTCCAGGAATCCTCCTCCAGTCAATTCATTCAAAACATTTTAAACCCTTGGTTTGGGGACATTTGAAATCATAACCCTGGAGGCAAGTTTCACAGTTTCTTTGCCAAAATTCTACCGCTTCCTTTTGAATTCAACTATTACTTTTGCTTTTTCGAACTCATAAATAAAGACAAAGAACTTTCCTACTCCATAGTGATTTACAGGGAATATACCTTACTTCTAAAAACATTTCCATTACCACCACCAGTGTCAAGGAAGCAAGAAAATCAGCAACAAGCAACACAGGAATAGGCATGATCTCTTTCTGCTTCACCCGCACTGTGTGTCTGATCATTACAGTTATTCCTGATGCTTCCCATACTTTTGGAGTTCACTAACAAAATGACAACTGCTAGGTAAATTTTCCTTACATTCCCTTTTGATCAAGCAGAACTTCACTGAATGATGATCATTTGCAAGGAAAAAAGTATTAACAAAGAAAACCAAACAAAAGGTTACTTACCCAATTGACTATGACAGTGGTCAGCTGTAAAAATGCAATTAATCCATCCTGTTCTTTCTGTGTGATGCCTCGGAGAGGCAGGTGACGATACTGGACACTGTCTGCACTGGGCAAGTCTTTCCTTAAGTGCTCATGATAAAGCATCAAAGAGTGGAAGAAATGCTCCCAGGAGACAGGACTGCCACCTGCTCCTTGGATGTTTTCCGCTAGAAAAATGACAAACAGGAGACAAGATTTTCTTTCTACTCTTTCACAAGGTGAAAAGCAGGGTAGCTAAATTTAAAAGGAAAATTTTCTTATCTAAAGGAACAAGTAAAGGTCAAAGAAAAGTTATTGTTTCTAAAATTAATCATTCAGGTTTGGGGATTTTTCTGTGTTTATTGTTTTTTTAATTGAGACAGAAAGGTGCTAATATGAAAAACCAGTACAAATAAGTTTTCTGTTTTATGAATTGGAATCTTTGAAGCATTATTTGTATCTTCAAAGTAGGGGTTTTTTTACAATTTGACCAGTGCAAAAAGAAGGCAAAACACAGGACTGACCAATATCTCTTACTTTGAGAAAGTGTTATTATAATTCTATCTGAACAAAATGCTTCTGAACAAAGTCAGCCCAGGAAAGGTACATTGTATATTTTGTAAATACAGCTAACTTTAAGACATTACTCATTTTTCATTTTATAATAAGCAACACTGACATTCTGCATTTCTTATGGTGTTAAGACATGGGGTTCTTTTTTAAAAAAAGCATTATTTCACAAGGTGAATTGCTTGCTAAGATGCTCAGACATCTGATTACCTTATCTGTCAGGGGTTTTTTACACTTTCAAGCAAAGCCTTCCAACTTCATCTTTGTACTAAAAATGAAATGTTAAAACTATGAGGCCACAATTGATCTCAAATAAGTCTTTGCACTTTTTGAAAGAAAAGGAGTTGAGAAAGAGCTGAAGTGTCACTTCTCTTACCATGACTACTGCCATTGACTTTTAGCAAACTAAAGCAGTAATGAGCACACTGCGGCCCACTAGCCAGTCCCCGCAGCATTTTCAAGTATGGGATGTATATGGTGGAAGGAAGCAGATCTCCCATTTGCCTAACAAACTTTGACAAGACAACCTAGAACAAATAAAGATCAGTGTTTTAAAAAAAAAAAAAAAAAAAAAGTAAATCTGAGTATTTTAGGAAAACATTAGGCAGCAAAAGTCAGAAAACAGATTCTAATGTAATCAGGGCGTGGTAAACAGGTGGAATGACAACTCCAATTTAAAAAAAGTTCCTTTGTAGACTGGCCTATTCAGTCAGACATGCTTGAAACAGGAACTAAAAATAACTCATGTGCCTGCGATGTATACTAACTCTCCAAGTCTGTATTTCTAGTGATAAAATTTACTTCAGCTCCCAAATGTTCCACAGCAGTAGTACTAGCACATCATCTAACAGTGCAAGTTAAGTGATACCAGGAAAGAATTCACTGTGCTTGTCATATATCTGCACAGTAACTCACACCCTCAGTGGTTCCTTTCAGTGTCACATTAGGCTGCTTGCAGATTGCACCTGGCCCTAATTTAAGTTGCCACTATTCTGGGTGGGTCTTGGGATGTGTCTGATTTTACTCATACTAGTTTTTGCCTAACACTGCACAGTCCTTCAATAAGCTTTGAGGGCTGACAGCACCCCAGGTATCTAAAGAGTTTTTGGAATGTCTGCCTTATCTGTTTAGATTGTTTCTTCATTTTAAGTTCTGTCTCTCATGGACTACAATTTTTGGACTTTAAATAATTGAAATATTCTTAGGACTTTCTTAACCCTACAATACTATCAACTGCAGTTAATAATGGTTTTTTTCATAGTTAAGGAATTTCACTTCTCATTTACATTAAAAAGGCATGTAGAAGACATCAGACAGAAAACACAAGAGAACTATCAGAATTCACATAGCAACTGCAACAAATCAAACCTAAACAACATTTTCACAGAGGTCTGTCAGTACTCTTTCTTGCTAAGTTTATTGACAACCATGAAGGACTGGCAGTAGCTGATTTTAGAGCAAGCAACAACAAGCATGTCATGCAGAGCAGGACACATGCAGGTAAGTCACAGAAAAAAGGTAAGGTCCTCTTAGAGGCTATCTATAATAAGGATACCAAAAAATTTGTTGCCTGGCGGGTTTTTGTTACTTTAGTTTCAAGTTAGCAGTAATGACTCAAGAAAATGTAGACAACCTGACGCTGAGGGGGTCTCTGGTGAGCTACTCCAAGGTAGGAGCCCATGATGGTGGACGTCTGCAAAGGCTCCGAGGGACACCAGTACTCAAGAGCAAGTTCCAGATTAAAGGGATCTTTCCTGTACAACTCAGCAATCTATCAGAAAAAGAAAGATGTTACAAAATATCAACTACAGGAAGAAATAACAATTACTCCAACAAGAAGCACTGATTCTAGATTAGCTAAATATATCTGAGAGAGGCAAAGCATCCCACAGCTGATGTTCTAGTTATTAAAACTCTCTGGAAATTACAGCTTCTAAATAACAGTATTGGAACAGGTGACAGGCAGAGAAATTCGAAATGCACTTATCTGATTATTATGGCTTAAACCAATGCTAAGAAAACAGCATCATTTCTCCTTAAATAACCACATGCCTACCTTTATATATTAATTTTACAAGTTAGCCCTATCATAATTAGAAACCTTATGTGTTATCTAAACACACAAACTTCTCACAGTAAATTTTTATTTCTAGTTCTTCATTTAAGTTTACTATGTCTCTCTGAGCTGCTTAAGAAAGCATTTCACTACAAATTTTCCTGCTGATGTCCAATAATCTAAAGAAGTGTCTTTGGAAAAGACAAGTAATACAAGTTTTAAAGTTATCAGAAAATATAAAAAAAATCTCAGTTCAATACACAAATCTGTTTTCCAATATGGATTTTTTTGAAAGTGCAGTCAAGTAACCTTAATAGCTAATGTTTAAACATAATTATTTTTATTTCCATTTTATTTTGTTTTGATTTTATTTTATTTAAAATATGATAGAAAAAAATCTTTCTTTTAAATCGACACTTATGGTCAAAACTCTATGGAAATCAGGGAATTTGTAATTCCACCAGCCACTCCAGTGATGGAGTCACCTTACCAAGCCTACTCTACAGCAAATACAAAAGTCATCCAAAATTCTCATTTCAAATATGACAGCACATGAGAATAATTTAAGCATTTCAATTGTTTACCAGACTAATTGTCAACAGTGGAGTAAAAACCTCTAAAACCTTCCTACACGAGAAACCATGTAGTATTTACGCACTAAAAAATCATTACATGACATTAACATCAGAAACCAAGGCAGTAAATTAATTCCTTTATTTGAAAAATTATAGAGAGGTGCCTATACTTAGAGAAAAAAAAAATCCCAAAAGGGAAAGATCCAGCACCATAAGGTATCATTCAGATATGGCTTTTCAGATGAAAAATGAAAGTCACAATTGTTATTTGCCACAGTAATTTCCAAGAAAATAAGGGCTTACTAAAAGCATTAAATGCTCCAGATCTCTCCGAAGGGATATAGGTGGATCGTTTCCCATCTGAATACTCATGTGGATCATGCGAGCATCCTCGTCAGCACGGTTCCTCAGCTGTTTCACCTACAGGATTTATGAAGTGGAAAAAGAAACAGTGGTCTATATTTAGCTAAGAATGAAATAGAACAGAAATAATGGAGTTGTCTATATGGCCTGTGAAAACTTAAGACAGCAAATGTACTTGCATGAACATGACAAGAATATTCCATTTTCTATTTCTTCAATCCGCTCTCCCCCACAAGAGTTCACACTCCAAGTTCTAGTCAATCACTTTCTTACTGCCAAAGCCCTCAGTGCACAGCAAAAGCCCTGAACTTTTATCACAGTTTTTCCTGACTGACTTCACCAGATCCTTTGGTTTAGCCCCAAAAGATGGGTCCTTTTCCTCTTTTAATTTAAAAGCTAGACAGTTTAAGTTCAAAGAATGCTAGACCATTATTCACAAGGAGGGAAGAGAAACACCAAACACTATGAAATAATGTTTTCTGTATGTAAATCTGTGGATTGCACCTTTCTTGCAGCTACTTTGACTTGAAAAGCTCTGAACTGATGCAATTACTGGGGAGCTACTCTGTCTCAACCAGCATTATCACATGGCAATAAAAAAAGACAGAAAGGCAAAAAGAATGGCAGTAATTTTTTTTAGAAGTAGAGATTTATCAGCATCCTAAACTTCTTTGCATCGAAAAAGCTAATTACTAAACAAAAAACAGATGACATTTAAATTCAAAAAGTTTTTGACATGAAACCCCAATAGAGGCTTATAAAAAGCAAACAGACATGAGATTAAGTTTTGTTAAATGTTAAGGAGACATTGAAGAACAAGAAACAGAAGTAAGCAATCAATTCAACACACAAAAAATAAAACATGGTGATGGTCAACACAGACTAGTTCATGGTCTATAATATATCTCAATGTGCAAAACTGAATGAGCAGCAAAAAATTGTGTCTTATCAAGAAAAAATAGTTAAAAAGTAATAATATAGATTAAAAAATGATTAAAACCTATAAATAACTGTGGAAAGGGTCAAAACAAACTAGCCAAATCAGTATACTAACTGAACAAGGACAAAAATGAATGTTAGTAAGTTAAACAATGAATTGTTTTTGCTACTAAAGTTAATTATCAAGTTCTGAAAGGATCAAAAATTTTACCCAAATCATTGCTGGCCAGCAGCATAAATGCTAAAACTATGCAAAAGAATGAACTAAAATGCTGACTTGGAGATTCAAATAAAACTGAAAAAAGGTTACAGAGATACACAAAGCAAAACAAAGATCCTGCAAGAAAGATGCTTTTTACCTAAAATTTGAGATTCAGTAGAAATAGCTGCAGACATAAGTGAACCACACCCTAACAGAAGTTAAAAAAGCTGCCTTGTAGGGCTATATCCCAATTGCCTACTAACAAAGTCTTTCCTGTGAAACAATTAGTACTGGCCTCTATCAAACTAGAATGTAAGTCAATGGTCTGATCCTGGCTTATATCCTGTATTGTAAAATCCTGCTTGTCATGAAAATCTCTCTTCATCTTCAGGCATTAGCTACAACCAATTGTAAATCTGAGCCAAAACAACAACACCAAAACAAACAAACAAAACCACAAAAAACCAAAACAAAAAACCCAGACAGACAAACAAATCAAAACCAATACACACAAAAAAACCACCTGAAATGGACAAGAAATATTCTTCCCAGAGACAAAGCATCCAAGCCCATAATGCAATGAAGATAAGATATACCAACAAATCAAGCAACAGCCCTGGGATTTTCAGGCAGTTCTGTGGCTACAGAAGAGAGGGTCACCTCTGTTATAAATCTAATTCAGCAGAAACTTCAGTCAGGGTCAGTTTCCAGCCACTTCCAGTCAAAAATCTACCTTATATATGTTTAATAAAAACTTCTATAATTACAGGGAGTCACTTCTTTTGCAAAGCAACAGCATTCAATGAAGAACTGCCTCAAAAAACAGTTCCCAATTCCAAACTTGTGTGCACCTGATTGTTTAAGGGAATTCCATAAAATACACCTCACACATTCCCCATATATTCAAAATATTTCTAAGAGCTACTGTGCCTGTATTACAGAAATCCCCATTGTGAGCATCCTCCATAGGATGTCCAAAGCCTGTTAAAAACATGGTTAGTGTTGGGTGCAGGTAGCCATGGCAGCAGTATAGCTGTAATTTATCAGTATCAACCTGATGGAACTGACATTATATTTGTTCTGTGGATATTCTGTGGTTTAAAAATACAGTTTGAGAAACAACATGCAACATCAATAGATCATAAATAAATTAGGATTAAACCTCAAAACTGTCTACGTTCTACATGTTCATATATGCCCTGAAAGATTCAAAAGGCTCAAATACTGTTTTTCCTACCAATGTTGTACACATTCTGTGATGTTACAATGAACAAAATCTGGTTTTAAATCATCCTTTTTGCACATTGAAGAAAGTAACTGGCAACTCCAAATACAGCTCAACACAATGAAAGTCACAAAATAAAGCCTCCATCAATTAAATAAAAGCATTTTTACAGAATTTTGATTTTCCATGTCTAATTACAAGATGTTGCACAAATGAAACTGTAGTAATTTTTTAAACTCTTTTGCAGCACTTCTCTTAAACTAAAAACAGTTGCTTATCTTCCCAACAACTGATACTACCAAGAAAGCAGAATCCCTCCCCAAAAATATGGAAAAAGACCATTACTAAAAGAATAAACTAAAAATGAGAGACAAAAATTAAAAGTTAATTTAGTATCAAAAGAAAAAAAATTCAAAATCAATACCCACATGCATAGCCATTAATTTCAGCAATCATTTAAATTTTAATAATGTAAAAAAAACCACCACTAGCACCATAAAAACTTGTTCTGCAAATCTCACCACACTGAAGTGCTTTAAAAACCACATTCCACTTCAGTGTGGAAAACAAACCCCAAACATTATGGCTTCTATAAAGTGAACAAGTTTTCTGAACTGCAGACCTCAAGCTGAGAGTCATGTCTGAATCTCTATGCTACCTTGTTCAAATATTAGAAATATAAAAGAGATGCCCACATTTCTCAATAACTGCTATTCACAAACAACTTACCTTCATTGGCATGAGTGCAAGGAAGTCTGTGACAAGGTTATGGATTTTGCGAATGTAAAATTCCTCCTGGTAGAAATTTTCAGAAGCCACAACAGATTCAGTCAGGAAGAGGAAAACATAATCAGCAATAGCTAGCTCTGCCATTGCCTCATCTGCCTCGGTGAATTCTGCAAGAGCTGGGAAACAAAATTCACAAGAGGAGAGGAAGTAAATAACAATGATCTTCTACCAAACAAATATATTTCAGGATACACAGCAGACAAGCAAATCTACACGATTCTATCAACTGTATTTTTTCTACCATACAGGAGAACAGTAGACTGAAAAAAAAGACAAATTAATTGCAGATTATGACCTCAACTTTCTGCTTTAATAAGTGTTACAGTGCATATCCCTTTACCCAAAAGGATGTAAGGCAGTCAACCTAGAATCACAAAACAACCTTAATTAAACATTAATTACAATAGTTGCATTTTGTTTAACAGATATCTTGGAGTAGACTAAATTTTGACCTAGTAGAAAGCTGGAAAGCTTATGAAGTGCAGAGAGGAAAAAAAATTAAAAATAGAATCATCCTCTCAAGAAACTGAAGTGTAACATTTACAGATGTAAAAAAACATAATCAGGAATCTATTCTTAATTTAACTGTTCAAATAATACTAAAGCTGAGAACAAAATCTTTGAATTTTCCAGTACATTAAAATCTCTCTCACTTCAACAAGGCAATATTACTGTCTAATAACTAATTTCTTCTATATCTGTATACACTTCAGAGCAATTCAACTCTCAACAACCAAACTTATATGAGAAGGCTTTAAAGAAGTCTTAATAGTAATTTTATCATACAGGTCAATAATAAATCTGCAGAAAGGAAACAGATCCTTTGACTTACACCACTTGCAAGCTCTGAATATTAATGTGCAGCAACTGAACTTGAGGGTAATTTACCTGTCACTTCGGAGAATTGGGATATTCCTCGTAACGTCAGCGCCCAGGCTAATCTAACAGTAGCTTGCAGACCTGGTAATTTCCAGGGCTGAGACTCCTGAAGCCGAGTGTGGATGGTTGCTATGTACTGTCTTTCTGCTAGCAGAGGGAGCCGGTGCATCAAGTCTTCAACAACAAAAACAAACACAAAACCAATGCCCAGTAAACAAATGGGACAAAACCCATGCAAAATCCTACCAATCTGTTACTGAACAATAATAAAATTGCTTAAACAACAATTTATCCATCTGTACAATGCAACCTCTGGGAATGCTGCCAGCATTACCTTCACGATCCTCTGCACCTTGTTCCAGAAAGCTGACATCAAAGCAGTAAAGGAGAGCCATGAGAAGAGACAAATTCACGCTGTCCAACGAGCCATCAGCTTCCACTGTTACCTTCTCCAGGTAACTTATGAGGATCAGAGTGTCATCCTTACTCAGAGGTGACTGACAGGTCCAGACAAAGAGACTTTCAGCCAAGGACTGCCGGCATTCTTTAATGAGATCAGAAACCTTTAAAAGATAAACCAAACAAAAAACCAAAGTGAATATACATATTCTGGTAACATGTTCAATCTGTCCTTCTCAGTCAATCATGATGACTGGCTTAAATTAAAAATCACTCTAAAGACAGCAGCTACAGAAAATGTTGGGTTTATTTGCTAAACAACTAAAGGACACTTTGGTTGTCAATTGCTTTCATATTCCCATGTATTCCATGAGAGGTTTGAGTAGGAAATTGGGAATATGACTACACCCAAACCAGCATCCCTGTTGAGGTCAGCAGACATCAATCTACGTAGAATTTACATAGCTGTAAATGTGTCACACAGAAGTAACACTTCCTGCCTCTAATTACACAAATGCACTGGCACCCCAGATACAGCTAATCTTCTCCTTACCTCAAAAGACTAATCTTAAGGTAAATTAAGGTAATTTAAGGTAAATGAGAAGGATATTCTTTCCATAGTTTCTAGATTCATAGCAAAAGTATAAGACTAGTTCTTTATTTGGGGGAAAATAAATTGATTTATTATTACACAGAAAGATTTAAGACAGATTACTCATTAGAAATAAATTAAAATAATAATATTAAAATAATGTTTTAAAATCTTCCTGCTAGAAAAGATACACTACAGTTAACCACAGTGCAAATTAAGTTCAAGAATTACAAAAATGAAAATGCATTTTCAAGCAATTTTCACTTGACTATTAAAAATGCTTCTGTTCATGTGAACACAATTGGATTATTAAGAGAATTATTTGCCTTACTCAACATGGTTTCAATCCGTTTTAATAACTTGTGAATTAGTTCACTTTTCTTATGCCAATGGTGCTGATAATGGTAGTGCTGAAAGCAGATAATTTAAAATACAGGCTTCAGAATTAGAAAAAAAAAAACCAAGGAAATTACACATATTAGGCTTACATTTTTATTATTCTTCACTAAAAATACAGCATGCCCTAGCGTTTGGGAGCAACAGCAAAATGGAAATGCAGGAAACAATGTAGAAATGGAAATGAAGGAAGCAATGTGGATCCCACACAGATATTGCACAAGGTGTGAAGCAGTAATTGTGATCTCTCACACAGTACAAGACTTTGTACAAAGCTAAAGAACTCTTTGCAGTCATAACTCTAATGTGTTCTAATGTGCTCAGTAACACAGAACAATATTCACACTCGGTGAATTTTACCTCTTTGCGATGTTTCTCGCTGCCCAATCCTCGCTCTCTCTGGAGTTTATCAAATTCGTTATTCAAATCAATGTGAGACACAAGTGTAAGGATCTTCTGAGTCAAGCCCTGCTCCATTAGGTCATCTGTAAAGCGTGTTGTCATGGAAATTAACTCTTGACTGTAATGGAAAGAATATAAATTTAACAATTAATCATACTTTCCCAGTCACAAAGAATCCTAAAATAATGAATCCCATCAAATATATTTGATTACAAGAAAATGTACAAATAAACTACATACAGAGAGCAATTACATGTGCATTGCTAATCAGTAAGTAGCACTGAAAGTAAAATAGATATCCTTATAAATCCAATAAAAATAATTGCAAAAAATGACTATGCTTAAAAAACAAACATGAAAGCAGCTGCATCAAATTACGAGAAACAAGCAAATTTGAGACCATACATATTCCCTTTAGTCTAATTAGCCCTAAAAGCACTCAAAACAAGAAACTCTGATCAGATCATTGCCCTGATACACACCTGAGTTCCAATGTCCATGTCTTGCCTTGGCGTGACTGGATGAGGGTTCGCAGTGAATTGGCAATGCATCTTTTTCCATCCCAGTACAACAGAACTGCCACTAGACCCCTTGTAAGGCCAGGAAAATGAGGTTGCTGGTGTTCTCCTAGTGAATGAAAATGCACAGAATAGTCTAAGAAAGCTGAACATACACACCTTCATAACAGCTCTGTATCTTTGTATTTCTAATTGAAATACAAATATCCCATTCAAAGTAACAGTGGTTATTCATTATCACTTTGATTTGATCCAGACACTTAGAAGAAATCCCAGGTATTTTGGGTGCTATTGGTAAAATTAATATTCAACCGTTAAAACATCCGATTTTTTTAAGTGCAAGTCCATAAATACCCTAGTCCAAATGGTATTTGTCACTGATATGTATCAGTCACATTGCAATGTATAACTACTATGCAATTTGAAGTATCAGTATCTATTTGGTTTAGGTTACATGGAAGGTGTGACCAAAAGTATACACTCTTAATACCATCTTCACAAGCTGTTAAAAACAGGTGGGACAGTGGTCTTTATCTTCAGCATGACTCAGCCCTGATAACTCCATCTAGGGGGCTATCTCTGCTAATGGGCCATCAAGGTCTCCGGGAATGACTCACAGAATCACAGCATCCCATTGTTGGATGCCCTGTCCAGGAGGGAGAAACTGAACATTCCTAACTGCATATAAAATGAGCCTTTGGAACACTGGACTGCTTCTTCCACTGGGTTCCCAGAGGAGAACCACTAGAGAGTCACCACTGGACTTCCAGAGACAGACCAGACCTTTCTGCAGGATCATCATTTCAACATCATTCCAATGGGACTGCAGCCACCACCCTGACTAACAGAGTGGCAGATGTCTTTCAAACTGAAACACTATTACACTGCTTTATGGAAAAATTCTCAATCATGTTTTAATTATGTTTAAATTCAATGACAGAGAAAGTAAATCATAAAACCTCCACAGAATATCCCCTCTTTTGCAATAGGTGAGTGTACGAACATGAGGGTTCAGAACACACTATCATATGACATTACAGTGAGAATAGATTTCTTTTTAAGAACATTGTGTGTTAGGAAGCTAAGGCCTTCACTGAGTCACACATTCACATTAAACGTACACTTAAATAAGAAGGCCCCATTTAAGCTGTATTTCTCCAGCTCTTAAATATTTTCCCTTCTCACCAGCTAGAAGGAGCTCAACAGCTGCCAACTCTCCAATATCAAAGAGGTCACTGAGGATAAAGGCTTCTCTGATGAGCTGCTCTGGCAAAAGCCTAGTACCCTGCTGACCCTGGATTGCAACTCCTTCTGTGCTTGCCTTCTGAATTTTCTCATGCTGCTGAACATTTTTTGGCTGCAAGAGAAACAAGCATCGGAAGTTACTCAAAATGTCAAGATCAAATTCTGAATAAAGCTTTACGCATTAATCCTTTGTCATGAATACAGTTCTGTCAGGTTAGGTTGTCATCACAAAAACAAAGGCAGTGTTTTAAACAGAGATAGTAAAGGCACCTTAAAAATGCTTCATGCTTGGACAGCAGTGGTCTCTTTGTGGGAATGTATGAAAAATTATCTTATACAATTGGTGCTGACATTCAGTTTACTCAAAATAATAGAGATTCTCAACAGGAATTGGTATCAACTCAATGAAAGACATCTGGGTGGTTGATCAGAACTGCAGTGTTACTCCCAACTATTTTCTACATCATTCTTTTTCCATTAAACTGAGATGCTAAAATATACTGATGAAACACTAAGGCTGACTGTTAAATTATCTGACCTATCACTTAAAAAAAGCAAACTACTATTGGAGAAGTAACACCACTGAAAGAAGACATATTTCTAGTTACTACCTTATGATCCACCAGCCAAGAAACAGGGAGTTTTTTCACATTATCTGGCATTGCTAACAAGACACATCGTGTATTTTCTAAGTTCATGTGTTCACCTGTTTTGTGTGCTCATTAATCTGACTGAAACACAAGCACAACCAGACAAAAGAGCTTTGTGCTTTATTTCACACACAGAAGAGTAACAAAATAAAAAAATACGTGACTGATGGATCATCAGATACTTTTACTATTCCTTTCAAAACAGCACTCAAATAATGAGAGAAAAAAATACATCATGGATAAAATTATCCTGTAGAAGACACAAAATAATATGTATTATTCGAGCTATTTGTATTCTTACAGCAGAACAAGACTGGTATAACACATCTGTGTAACGTACTGTAAAAATGCCACACGAAAAGAATGGTCAGGGTCTACAATGGCATGTAAGGCAACAATATAAGACAGAGTAAACCATCAACTCTCCAACTCATTCCCCAAGACAGCATTAGACTAGTACCGGATTTCTGAAGAGAGAGATGAAGTCAGATTTGTGCTTCTTTAAAACTTGGTCGAGGCGATGAACAGCTTCAGGCTGCCTTTTCCAAATGGCATTCATTACAGTCTGCCATATGTCTTTATATGGACCCCACAGGCTTGCAGCTAAAAGCAGAAATCAAACAATGCATTTGAAATACAGAAAGAATGAAAACAAATTGTTTATACACTGTTTTCAATAAGCAAACTCTTTTTTAGTTTACTCTTACTCTTGGCATGTCAGTATATTGTCCTACCCATCAAGAAAAGTGTATTTTCCTTTCTTAAGGCACAAAAATCACTGAAAAAACAACAAAAACAAACAAACAAACAAACCAAAAAACAAAAACCCCAAACAAAAAACCAACGATGGTCTGATATAAAACGTCATTGCATTTAGGGAGCTAAAGAACAAAAAAAGATGACGTATGCACCTAAATTCTGGTGCTGAAAGTCATCTTATAAGGATACTTACAATACAGGTATTAGGTTGGAAAAGACCTTTAAGATCATTGAGTTTAAGCATTAATCTGGCACTGCCAAGTCCACCACTAAACCATGCCCCCAGTGCCACATCAACACATCTTTTAAACCCCTCCAAGACTGTGACTCTACCACTTCTACAGAACACTACAGAAAAGGACTACCTTCACTATTAGCTAAACAACCCATCAAATCAAAATATACAATACTCTTGCATTACAGCAGATAGCTAAAGGGAAATGGTTTCAACCGTTTCCAAAGATTACTGCTTGAGTGAGCAAGTTGGGATAACCAAAAAGCAGTTTAAGCAAAAGCAAGAAATTTAAATCGCCTTTATCACTCCTACATTGTGAGACATGAACCAGTGTGTACTGAGCTGGTCATCTGGAAGGGGTGTAAAATCCTGCCTCACTAATCAGACAAAAAACATTCTCTGTTGAGAGAGAACAAACTCCTTTGATTACTCAAACTAAAATTGATATGCTTCCCAACAACCAAAATGTAAATTCCTGAAGTTTCAAAGCACCTCCAGAATGTCAGATCAAAGACTGCCATACTTAACTGGCGAGGTCTGCACACTTAAATGGTGAAGCCGTTCATGCTGAGTAGCTACAAGAGAATTCACAAATGACTGAGACAACACATTTAGCAGTGCCAGTATGGCTGTATCAGGGCAACCTGTAAAAAAGGGACAAAACTGCCTTTTCTGAGTATCAGTGTTAACTCATACCCCTGCCTAGAAATAGCTTCTACTGGATGCATCATTTCACATCCAGTTGTAACTGGCTTTCCCACAACTTCAGAACGCAGAGATTCATTTCCACTTGAAACTGTCTTTTCACTCTTACTACATTACCAAGTCCAATAAACACCAGCAGCAAACCACAGTGCCTGCCAAAAGCTGTTCAATTACTTCCCTGGCCCATTTGTTTGCTCTTGTCCGCAACACATAATTGCTTTGCACCAGCCCAAACACATGTACCATAAGGCATTAGAATAAATTAAGGATCTAACTTCTCTAACCAAAACCTGATCCAAGAAAAAGTTTCTTTTCAGCAGGATCACATCTACAACCCAGTTTGCTCTGCAATGTGGATTACTGCAAGATGGATTATTGCAGAGAAAGGAATAAGCACCTGGGATGGGAAGAGGTTGGACTTTAGCAATCATGCTGACTTTTTCCCACTTAAGCGGTTCTATTATTATTAGTATTAGAAAGGGACATCAAGGACAGTAAGGAAAGACAGGCTGAGTTGTTTCTTGTGGCAAGAACAGCAGTTGATGCTTATGCCAGAAGTTTTTGCCAAGTTATAGACTCGACCATGATACATCTGTACCCACAAACAATATCCTATAACCTAAGGCAAAATCTTCACTGGTTCTAGTGCCACATCTCCTTTTAATTTTTTTCACCTTTCCATAAAAAACTCCTTCTTCCTCTAGTTTTCTTAATTATAAGGCTACAGACTCTCTTGCCATGTAATTTATAAAACAGTCTCATTTGAACTACTCCAATTTTCACTTCAACAAAGTCGTATTTCAAATGAAGAGTCTTTGCTTTATTACTGCTTTTCTGTGAGGCTACAGGGATGAAGTCCATTCAAGGAGATCAAAATATCTTCTCTGTAAAATTTGTTCCTTGTTTGACAAAGCGATGGAGGTTTTAATCCGATTAACTAGAATTAATAGTGACTATTAACTGTCACTACTGATACACAAAACCTTATTTACAGACCTTTTGGCCTATACTCAAGTGATAGCTGTTTGTCACAAGGTCTCCATTCTCCTTCTATTAACCTAATGAAGTTCAGCAATAGTAAAGGCAACATGTTGCACCCAACACAGAATCACTGCACAGGCTGGGGACCAAGGAAGCTGCTAGAGAGCAGCTTTACAGAAAAACACCAAAGTGTCCTGGCAGGCAGGAAGCTGAACACCAGTCAGCAGCACACACTGATGGCAAAGGCTGCCCGCAGGCTCCAAGCTGCACTAGCAGCTGTAGCCAACAGATGCAGGTAAGTGATTATTTGGGCAT
Source organism: Entomyzon cyanotis (assembly GCA_024500445.1). NCBI lineage: Eukaryota > Metazoa > Chordata > Aves > Passeriformes > Meliphagidae > Entomyzon > Entomyzon cyanotis. Next base: position 12,003,976 of record JAKEPQ010001018.1, on the reverse strand, counting down.
CTCAGAGTCCTTCACTCCAGTGCTGTGTCTAGTTTTGGGCTCCTGAGAGCAAGACACTGAAACAGTGAGCCAGGGAATAGGATGAATGAGAGGCTGAAAGAACTGACCCGATTCAGTCTTACAAAAAGGCTAAAGAGAGACAGGAGCTTTGTTTTCTCTAACTACTGAATGGCACTATACATAGAAAGCAGAGACGGAGGTACCCCAGGAGAAGAGAAGCAGCATCTGACACAAGCTGTGATAACAAAACTTCCAATTGACCATCAGCGGGGAATTGCTGTGAGAGTGGTCATACATTGGAACTGAGGTCCAGTGAGGTCTCTGGGAGGATCTTCATCCCCACAAGTATTTAAAGCTCAGGTAAGGCCCTGAAGCACAGGACTGAGCTTTGAGGAAGAGGAGGAAAAGCAGAAGAATTGGACCAGATGACCTCCTAAGTTATTCTCTGATTATCTAGCAATTTATTTTGTATTAGTTTTACCAGACAAGTACTCTCTTTGTAACCCAAAACTGCTCCTTGTGACACGGTCTGAAATAACCATGGATAATCCTGATGCTCCTAGTCATTAGCAACGCTCAACTGAATGAGGAACCAGCTCCACGTTTCCAGACTCCGTGTGTACCACAGAGCAAAATCCTGGATGTATTTCTCCTGCCTTTTACAGCATTAAGGTGAGTGTAACACCGAAGTGATGCGCAAACACGTGTACACTAAGTTACCACAGTCCTCTCTAACCAAGGAGGCCTTCGCTGCCTGATGTGACTGCCCGCCAGGAGCACCGGCGGCAGCGCTGACCGCGGAGCTCCATGGCCGGGCAGCTCAGCGCGGGTACCGCCGCACGGCAGGCCGCTCTCCCTCCGCCTGCCCGCACACCGCGCCCCGCAGCCCTTCCCATCCGCCCACTGGGGCCTTGCCCCGCCGCCTCCCCACGCCCGGCCTTCCCAGGGCAGCCGCCCCCGGTTCCGCGGGCCCGGAGGAGAGGCGCAGGGCCGGCGGCGGCCGGGGAGCGGGACGGCAGCGGGGAGAGGCAGAGGAGAAGCCGCAGCCCCGCGCTCAGATTGTTCTTACCCGAATTTACCGCCAACGGAGCCGCCATCTTGGAGGGAGGGAAGGAGGGAGGGCGCGACCGCGGCGCCGGCGCCCGAGGAAGGCCCGGGCAAGCCCAACCCGCCGGGCTGCCGGCAGGGCGAGCTCCGGTTGCCGCCCTTTCTGGCTGCGGGACAGCGCGGTGCTGCCAATCACGAGGCTGCCGCTCCGCGCCGGCGGCTCCGGCAGCAGGGCAGCCCCGCGCTCGGGCTGCCGGGAGCTGTAGTTGCGGCGTGACGCGCCATCGTGCCGCTCCGCTGCGCGCTCCCGCCCTGCGCGTTCCCGCCCTGCGCGCTCCCCTCAGGCGGCTGAGGGGAAGGGAGAGCGCAGCGCTTCTGCTTTCCTCCCTTCGCTCCTCTGATGGATGTAAATAACGCAGCGATCCCGTACGCTCGGTTTTACTTTCCTCTCTCTTTTCCATGCCACACTGAAGGGAGTCTTTCCCTCCAAGCCTTGCCCTTTAAGCTGTTTTCACTGAATATGGCTAAATACCTGAATACAGACACTGCACTAGGAGATACGTTTATTAGACTACTTTAATTTATTTTTTAACTGAACGAAACATTACCAGAATGCCTTCAACTCCTCTCGTTTCTCACTGAAGTCTTAAAAAAATAGTCAATAAATATTTTTGAATGGGAGCTAGGGTTTACAATCGTGTATAGGGGGGAATTAAACAGAAAACCCCTGCCCTGATAAGAGTTATCCTGTGAAGAAAGCTGTGTTTAAACTCAACGTGTTTGCAAAAAGAAAAGAATTACCAGGCATGAAGAAAACAAAAAGCATGTTTATACACATATCTATCTGGAACTGAGAAGCAAATACCGGTATCTTAGAAGTAGTCTGTGTCCGAAGTCAATTCACTCTCCTCTCTCTCAGTAATAATCAACTCCCTTACAGAAATTCCCTCCTGTATCACCTTGAGGATAAAAGTTTCCACCAAAAGTATTCATTTTTAGTTCCAACAGTTTGCCCTCTTGAACTTTATTAAAACAGTATTTCATGGTTGCAAAACCATGTCCAATGAACTAGACCCATGGGAAACTGGCAAAATAACTGTCTTTGCTTCTCTAGATCTCCCATGTAATGGGATGGCAGAAGGGGTAATAGAGAGAGAGCAGTGGTCCTGGGGTGACAGTGAATTGGCAAGGCAGCTGTAAGAGAAAAGAGACAGAAAGCAGAGAAACTGTTTCACAAGGGTTAGTCAGAAGAGGAGAGAGAAAAGGAAATTTTAGAAAAGAGGGGAGAAGGTCTTCAAGAACAGCTTGTCTCAGAGTTCAATAGATGAATCTGTTCTCATTAATTTGGCCTAACTTGTTGAGTTAGTCAAAGGCCCCATATTTCCTTGAGATTTACCTTTTCCTGGTCTTAGCCATGAACAGTCTAGACCTACAATGATAAGAATGATAGTGAATTGTTCATTTTATTTTAGAAACAAAGAGTGCCTGGCAAGAGGTGCGGGTAGAAATTAAGTGAAGTTATTCCACAAGCAGCGGAGCTAAAGCAGCCTTGGTACGTGGGCAGAGCACTCCTGTATCCTCTCCTGTGCACCCCTGCCTGCAAAGCCATAGTTCTGCTCCTATGCTGCCCATGTGCCACCCCAAGACAAATGACTGCGAAAGGTAGGTATGATAAACTTGGAGATACACGTGCTGATCATCTGGCCACAGCAACTGTAATGGATAGATAGCTTGAGGTTTTGCTTCAGTTTTTCCTACCACAGTGATTCTAATTTTGATCTTTTTCCTTTATGCATTCCCTGATTTTCACAAAGTCTATGAGCCCTTCAGCCTTTGATCAGATTAGGTTGGAATTGACTCAGAAAGTGCAACAGGTTCAAAAGTTACTGAAAAAGTTTGGCATACAGTGTGATTTCCTAAGCCATGTTTCCTTAAAAAATATGAATTTTTAAAGAAGAGAGAGAAATAAGTAATTGATTGATTGATTGATTTTTTTAAAAAGCCTTTCTCAGGCATTAAGAGCTGTCATATTTCTTTTGACATTCAGATACAGCCAGATTGCATCCACTTTTTTTTTTTTTTAACTCGCTTGAAGGGAAAAATCCTTTCTAACCACTGCAGATTTAGTATTTTAAATTTCCTGATAATTCTTTCCTCTCCTTGCCAATTGACCCAGGGTCACATAGCAACAACAACAACAAAAAAAAAAAGACAGCCTGAAATAGTGGATGGCAAGGGGTAGGTCACGGCAGCTGAACTTCAGAAGAAAAAATACCAGATTTAGCTCCAGCTGTACAACATTTATTATATTCTTTCTGTGTCAGCAATGTGATATTCTAATGCAAAATAGTTGTCACAGTACAGCTCCTAGTATGGATGAAGTAAGAGAGTCATCTAGATACCACATACCATACATTCTGCACATATTTTTATTGGCATAACTGCATCCATCCATCCATGCCTTAATGAGCAGGGAAGTCCATGAATAGTAATTCTTGCTTATTCTTGCTTTATTTGCTGTCCTTTAATTTAGGTTCCCATTGTTTAGCCAGGATCACTGGCTGGTTTGGTAGTCTATTTTTGACAAGTCACTGTAGGGAAAGAATACCTCATTCCTCTCCCTAAGAAAAGCTCTCAGCAAGTTCTCCAATACAGATGGGTTCAGGAAGGGACACCAATGCCTTTCATCCTTAATTACTAGACAGAAATCTGTGAAGTATCAAAGGTAGGCTGACACTAAATACCTGGGATGGATATTAATTCCCCTGGATTCAAGGGAAAGGAGGTTCGGAATTGCCTGTAGGGTAGCGAATTCTGCTGGTGTGGTGAGAGACCTACATTAATTTCTACAAGTGGAAATAACTCTTAGTAATAATTAAAATGAGCTGCACAGTGGGAACCTACTCTTTGACTGTAACTTGTAGGTGGTTTGTAATGTACTACAGGTGTAACATTCTTAATGTTTATAGTACTATATTTAGTGGTTCGTAGTCAAATCATACATCGAGATACAAAGATAATGATGATGATGATATAATTTATTCTCTTTACATGTTATTATTAGCAGGAAGAATAATTATTAGCCAAAAAAGCCAATATTGTTCAAATGCCTAAGAGACCCTGCGTAATTTCCTACCTTTAATCTTCAGTGTCATTATGATCACATCTTGCATGATGGAGTAAAATGAAAAAAGGCTTTTCTGCATTGCAGCTGAAACTGAAAAAGTTGCCTTGTAGAAGCGCATCTGCATAAATAGACCAGTCCTTGCAGTGCACCATCCCTCCTTCCCAAAAAATCAAAAACATGTTTGGCTACTGATTAGACCATAAAACTTCTTGGAGTTCTTCTTTTGACTGACACTAACTCTGTGCATCTCAGCTTACTGTTTTGTAAAAATGGGTATAACATTTCACAGCAGGCCTGGAATGCTGATTGAATGGATCTTCAGCCTGGCCCCATCATCTGAACAGAGGAAAAATAATGTATTTTTGCATTATGTTAGTTGGCAGAGTAAAAAATCCTGAATTCTCTTACTATGCTGGCTGATTTTCCTAGAAATTTCTTAGCTGGCTATAATCCTGTCTTTGCTGCAAAAAGTGTGTTTTGTACATGGAGATAGTTAGCTTGGCATCAAATCTTAGAAAAAAGTCTTTTCCCTGCAGCGTTTCTCAAGGAAATAACTTTGTCATTTCTCTGTCTTCCATCCTAGATATTTCTAGTATCACCATGGTATCTAAGCTCATCAGAGGAACTGTGTGAGGTTGTTGCTAGCTTTTCTAAGTGGTTTATCTAGTTGAAAGCAACTACGAGCTAAATGTTCTCAAAGTTATATGAATACCTTCCTTGGGGTTAGGCAGCAGGGGGAGATGAGCTGAACAACAACAACCTCTGCCTTCCTTGTTCAGGCTTCAGAGGTAAAATGAAAATACTGTTCTTGGCTCTGTGAGTTATTTTTCCCTAATTCCTGCATGGGGCCCTTAAAGCTGTCTGTCTTGTTATTCTTTCTTCTCTATCCTCGAATGAAGAATAGCCTTTCTTTTTTTGTAATAATTTCTCCATTCAGCTGCTGAGGGCAATGAGGCAGTTATTAGCCCAGAAGGTAATCTGATTAGTGTAATGATGTAGCTGCAAGTAACTGACAACAAGAGGTGCAGAAAACTACAGCCAAGGAAATGCTGGAAAAACAAAGCACAAGCCAAGTGGAGATATTTGATATAGTAAATAGAAGTCTTGGCACATCAACCAATATTGACATTCATTCTTTTCAGGGATTTACATATCAGATTTAAGGATGGTTGATGTTTTTGGTAGTTGCCAGTTTCGCAAATTCAGGCTTTATCCTGTAATTCACTTTGAGCACTTTCTAAAGCACATTGCATATATTCTGCAGCTGACTTATGTACTTCCTTCATTGTTTTGGGTTCCCATCAGAGGATGGATGGGCTGGAATAGGTGTAAAGCTACAAAATTTTAATCAGTTCACTTGGGCAACACTGAAGATAAGTAAAGTTGCACAAAAATCTCTGTGCTAGTAATGTAAAGCACAGGGTTTCTGTAACTAGATATAATGCAAGAAAAGGGAGAGGAAATATTTTGGCAGTCAATTTAAGTTAAATTGAGATAAAACATTATTTTATATTTGCAAACTGAGTGAAATTTATATGGGAACTAGTGAGACTCAGGAAAAGGGTATCTTGCAATGCCATCTCTACTGCAATGTAAAATTGCTTCACAAATTATGCTGCCATTTAGTTAATTCTATTCCCAGTGCTGTCCACTTCTTTAGAGGTCTCAGGGCACAAGACAAGGAGCATCCTGTCCACAAAAGATGTATGCAAAATATAGCTTGCGCACTTCTGATAATATGTTACGGAAACACTTTCCCTGTCCTGATGCTCTGAGATAATTTATTTGAATGAAAACCTTAAATAGATAGCATAAGAAAGGAGTTGCATTTTGCTTCAGTCCATTTTTTTTGTTTCATTTAAGTTTCCTGAGGATCAGGGAGAAATATGTTCAGGAGCAAGAATCCAAAAGACATGGACTGAGCAAATTCAATTTCTGGAACAAGCAACTGTATTAATTTGTTTTGATGTCAGAATATTTCAGTGGAAGTCAAATGCCAGTTAAAGTCTCCTCCTGCCTTATTTGCTCATGACTATTGCTGCAGAAGGATAATGAGAAGCAATATTAGCTCTTCACAGTTAATGGGGCAATTGTTGAGGCCACATGTTCAATAACTCCTACCAAGGTGACATCTTAGACACTGGAGCACTAAACTATACTATGTGCTTGAATAGTCAAGGCTGGAGTTTATGGTTTATGCTCATTCAGTTGCTTGAGTGCTTAAGAGTAGAATAGTGAAAAACCTGTATCTTATGAACAGTTTCTGAGCTGCTTGGCACATATAACTCTCCTACCTTTCTTCTAGATGGTGCCAGACAGTCAAAATTCATTTCCCTCATCATTCAAGAACGTTCCTATTCTAAATCAAAGAAAGCTAAATCTGTGTCTTTGAAATGTCTCTGAAAAACACCTGGTCAGCTAATCTGAACTCTCAGATAAAATGAGACCTAACCAATGAAGAAAACAAAATTCTCAGAATTAATTGTGTGTCTGTAGACATCCAGCATGGTGCAATGATAATCCTTTAAGTCTTTCTGCAAGCTAGGACAGCTACTATTGTAGATTAACTTTGGTGGAGTTATGATGAAGCATACTTAGGAGAATAGTCCACTTGACAGTTAATAACCTAGTGAAAACGTGCTTACAACAAGTACTGATTTGAAGAACAGAAATTCAAAGGTCAAGACATACATTCAGCATTATGGTTGATATCTGAACAAAGGGTCTCTTTAAGAAGATAGCAGTAAGTTTTTATTAAAATCTCAGGTTATCTTTACATCTTGTTCTGTCTCTTTACAAACAACAATCCATATTTGCTTGAAAATAACATTCAGAGTGCATCACTCAGCTGCGTCCCTAGGCATCTGCCTGCTAACAACATAGTTTTGTTTTTCTTATGCATCACTCTGAGTCTTGTTTAATGTGCAGTCTGTCTGCAGAAACACGTAGTTATGGTGAGGTCCAGCCCAGGAGAAGCTTGAGGTACTGACTCATTCTGAAACACTGAGGGAAAGGCTTGCTTGCAGGTATATTTAGACTATAACTACACAAGGACATTAAGCCATGAGAAACCCCTAAAAATTAGGTGGCCTTAGTTTTAATGAGGACTTGATTATGCCTTTTGGGGGTCTTAGTTTGACATTGTTTTATATTAGGATTGTAAATGTGTTTCAAAGTGTGCTTTCCCAGAACTTCTCAGAAATTCTAGTGTCGGTTTTGAGGTGAGATCCAAAGAGTATTATAGGGAAGATTGATGCCTCCCTTTCATTGGAGGAGTTCAGCTTACTTGTTCATGTTGTGAGAGACTTGCTAAATTCTTCCCTCCCAACTTAATATGCAACTGCTACCTCCCATAAAGGTTGGAGGGGTCTTTGGCCTTCTATGCTCTTAATCTTTTGTTAGTGACACTTCATTTTCTGAAAATAATTAAACTTTCACCAGATATGCAACTGGAACCTGCCAGGGAATAGGGCAGAGAAAATCCCACCATTCAAAAGGCTAATCTGACCACCAGGGGAAGAATATTTCTCCTGTGATTTGTCTCAGTGATTACATCTTTTTGACAAACACATCAGCATGTATTGACTCAAATACTAATTCACTTTTTTTCACAAAATAATATAACTTATGTATTAACTACTTTGGAGAGTTCTTGAAAGCCTGAGCTGTATGTGAAAGCAAACCACCAGCTCTGTCAACCTGACCAGCTATAACCTTTTTTCTTTACAGATATTCCAAACCTAGGCAATCCATATTCATAGAGCGGATATTTTTTTCTGATCCTGATGCCTGATGGGTTTTTGTATTTTTATTTTACTTTTATACTCTCTTTATATATATCCTTTATATATAACCTTTTACCCTTCCCCGTTCCTGTACTTTTTACTCCCTGTATCTTAACCCTACATGTCTATCACCCTAGTACCCCTTGCCCTGCTCAGAATCCTTTGGGGAAGACGAAACATCCCCACAATCTCAAAAGCATGACGCACAACCTTGAACAGAGCTCCATCACTGAGACGTGTTTTTTGTAAACTAAGTAGTAATCTTTTGGGGGGGGCAGTTTTAATAAGGGGGCAATTACTTCATTTGTTAGACTTCTTATTGGAGACTTTTAGATAGGTATTCTAATCTAGGCTGTCCATAAATTGTATACGGGGGATATCGTCGGGGGCTTGCTTGTTCGTCGGTGCGCATCTGGGATCCTATTAAACCAAGGTAAAACCCCTTTCCTATACTGTGTGTCTGCGTCTAAAAATTTTTTACTAGCGATTTAAGGCATCACTCCCAGCAAGAACAAAATCATGTTTTTATTTTCATTGATCACAGCTATTCTTTCAGTACTTTGGTTTGTTTGCCTATTCAGATAAATGAGTGAGTCGTATAGCCCCAGTGCTCTCAATAAACTAATTTCTTTCTTAAAGTTGTGGTTTTTCTCTCTACTCAAGGCTCCATGAAATAATAATCCCACTCCAAGTCTTGCCTCACACAAACTTTCACTGATAACATAAGGAAAGGACTTTTTGAGGAGATAGATTAACAGCCTACTTAATTTCTAGCAATCTTTGTCTGTAAACAGCTTACCTCCTCTCTAAATACTGTGCAAACACAAACTTGGACAATATTAAGGGGATAGTTCTTAATTGCTGGTATTTAAAATCAAGGGGAAGAATACAGTGTAGAACAGTAAGCACACACTCAGCTATAGGATCACCCAGGGCAGTGTATGTTATTCTCGTGACGCTTCTCTGCCTACATCCCACTTTCTCATCCAAATCATGGCTGAGGTCAGCCATAGCTTAGTAAGAAGTTCTTCAATTTCAGCATGGTTGCCATTGCTAGAACCAATTGACAAGGACTGCTGTGGCAGGACAGGAGTAATCACCTCTTTGGTAATCTTTTGTCACATGCTGTGACATGACCAAAGTGCTGAAGCTCAGCCTTTTCCCAATAGGGCACACCTTGCAGGTAATTGTGCTGTCAGTCTGCTCCATGACAGTCATCAGCCCTCTGCAGACTGAGACACGCAGACCTCCTGTAAGGAGGACATACCACGCTCTAAACTTTGAACCTTTATATAAGATGAAGATGAGCCATGAAAAACTAATTTCACTCTATTTATCATCTTAATTCCACAGTTATCTGAGAGGAAAGGTAGCAATTAAAGGTGAATGCTGTACCATAGCTAAGTTTTCTTAAGGAAGTGCACTGCTCAGAATATTAGACAAGCACATTTTACAGCTTTGATGGCTCACTCATGTCAACAAATAGAAAGCAATGCCTAATAAAACTCAATTAGGCCACCTGATCCTGCTTTTTATAGGAGTACAACAAAACTATGGTTATTCTTTCAGCAGTTTGCTTGTTTTGACACCTGAGCTTTTTTTTTTTTTGGCCATGAAAGTAGATGTAACTCAAAAAATAGATACTGTACCTTTTAAATTATTTTAAAATAAAATCCATAGTGGCATTTTCACTGAAATGACTAAATTTAAATCAACTTGAATTTTAATGAGATCTCAAAGATGAAAAATTAACTCCCTTGTCTTTACGAAGATCTCAGCTGAGACAACTTACTGTTTACCTGTCCTAAGGTGAGAACGTATGACTTCACTCTAGCAGGGAAGGTCTGAGAGTGTTCCCTCTGATTTCTGTGCCTTTGAAGTAGGCCTGAGATGAGTCAAGACATATACAGCTCAGAAGAATGAGGAAAGGTATCTATTACACAGAAGAAAGGAAGTCCAGTGTCTAAGTTCCTATCTGCACAGAGGAGGAGTGAAGAAGCAAGCAACCAGCAACTCACTTCTCTCTTGTCCCTGATTTTGGCAAAGTCTTTTTACACAAATGGGAAGTAGTTGGCTACCCACCTAATCTTAATGCTCTTACTCTGCTGCCTCTACTCTGGAGAGTGAATGAATGGGTTGCCTCTGAAGGACACTTAGGATTTGTGCACATGTATATGGCAGACCCTACTGTTAGGCATCACCTTGTACATCTTACTCCATGGTACATTCCCTACCCTATTCTCTCAAGAGATTCTTCATTACCTTCTACTCTGTTTAGGCACAGCTTTACCCTTAAGCCTTTTCCAAATTTATTCCAACAGAATACACCTGTGAGATTAAGCATGGAAGCATCTGGATACATTTGGTAGAAACTGGTGTGTGTCCACCTGTTTTTTTTGTATCATAATATTGTACATAGTGTTTTCCACAGTGTAGGTCTAATATTCAGCACAGAACTCCTAAGTGGAAACTTGCAGAATGAAACTGTCTTTCAGAGAAGATGAGTTTCCTCGACCTCAGGAGAAGTTGCAAGTGCTCAGTTGCTTTGGAAATCAGGCTACTTTCATGGGATCCCATGCGGATATAAACACCTAAAAGTTTTAAATTTTGTGGCTTTTAGATGTTACGCTGGTTTGTGTACTAGTCAGGAGAAATACTGCTAGGCGTGAACTAAAACCACAGAAAACACTGAGCATATCCTACCTTTTTCCCATGTCAATCTGACAACAGTGCAGTATATTTTAAGGCCTGGCATACAAGTTTCCATAGAACAAATTACAGGCACTTCAGGCAAGCATGACACAGTACACTAGCAGTGGAAATGTTTGGGGCACATCTGTTCTGAAGCTTTCCATGCAAAAATTAATTTTGGTTTTCCAAGTATGAGACCAACACAAAGAAAATAAGGAAAACAAAATGAAAGTAAGTTAAAATAAAATACAGCACCTGATTTATATGCTTTAGCAAAATATGACACCTACCAGAAGCTGACTGGCTACAGTTTAAAATAACCTATTTAAGAAGAGGCAATTTATCATTCCTTAAAACCCCAAAAATACTGCATTATTAGGAGTAAAACAAACTGGATCTACCCAGAGCTTTAATTCCATGTCTGGCCTGTTAGCAGGAAATTCTCCTATTAGTACACTGATGTACCAATGATTTTTAAATGTTGTATAGGAAAACAAAGTACAATTTTAAAATTCATATAGAAGAATAAAAAAAAGTATATTAAAATAGAAAAGTACCTACCATTCTTTAGGTGTCTTGGTTAATCTATAAAATATGGTCAGGATACCAGCTTGGTCTCTGCTCCCCCTGGATATGTTCCTGATCTCTAGTGGCTCTTGGCCTGGTCCCGTCACGGTGCAGAATGCCCGAGGGAGGATGGAGCAGAAGGGGAAAGAGGGCAGAGCAGCACAAGGCACAGAGCCCAGCCTTCACTCTGTCAGCATGTCAAGCACAGCCTAAGAAGAGGAAATGTTCTCTATCAGAATATAAAAGCCAAATTTCTCTGTACAACAAGCGAATCTGTGTCATACATAGATTCCAGTTATGTCTCAGAGTGCTGCCTGTATGCATACCTGATCTTATTATTCTGGGATCTCTCATTTGTCATCATTACAGTTGGTTTCCTGGAGCTCCTTAAGGAACATATTCATATTGCTGATTAATAGATACTTTGACTTTCCTACTTAATCTATTATTTTGCCTATCTAACCTATCTAATTTCTGGCTTGTCTCCCTATCAGCATTATTTATATAGCATAAAATTAGCAGCAATAGCTCACATTCCTTTTTGCAAAAGGAAATATATCTGTCTGGAAAACTGCAAGGTTGCAGCTGGAGCTTGGCTGGTGCAATATATTTACAAGTGTCAAAGTTCATGCCAACCCTTTAATGCAACGTCATACTTTCTTGACAGGTGAGCTCCTGTCACACCTGGCTTATGCAGAACATGAGTTCCAACACAAAAAAAAAAAAAAATCAGTGGAAATTCTTGTAATGGACAGTTCCTGTTTATACAGCAGCCATGGAATCAATATGCAGGATAAAGTATTGCATTTTCTCAAGTCATGCATTTTTTATTTCATCTCAGCAAATCCCATACGGCTGAGACGTTTTTGTAAGAATGTGAGCAATTTTGAGCTCTGTGGAAAATGCTGAGTGCTGTTGGATGAAGGCAGAGAAGGGCAGAAGAGAAAAAATACATTCCTTTGAATGCACTAATATAGAAGGCAATTAAGGAATATGACAATAATGAGCAATCACTCTGTCTTGTAATGTATGTTTTGCTTTAAAGAGCAGGTGATGACTCCTGGAAACAATAATAAGTAACATAATGAAGTCCTGTCTACACGGGAATGTTACTTCAAATATTTCAGATTAGTTGGCTTGAGCATATTCGTAATGACTGTTTTAAAGTGGCTTGGCTCTCTTTTTTTGCATGAATGAAACCCAGGTTCACCAGCCCTCAGCTATGAGCTGCATCCAGTTTATGAGAGGATTCTGCCCATTTTTGAATGATTTTCCCTCATTGTATAATGTGATGAGGTTTATTTGCTGTCTGGCCCCTGAGTGCCCTCTTCTGTTACAAAATCGTCTGGATCAAGTATGTTATCACTCTTGTTGAATGCTGATGGCTTCCTGTGCAATTCCAGTATGTGTGTGTTCCCCCACATTCACTTATTCTTTTTTTGAGCAGCACCTCTTTCCCTCCCTTGATGTTGTCTCATGGGTTGTATTAGCACATCCAGCCCCAACTCTACGGCACCGCCTCAAATATCAGTATTTGTGACTGATATTTGCATCTCTGATGCAATAGAGAGACATTCCTGAGAAATGGACCAGTACCACCATAAAGCAAAATGATGCTGGCTTTTCTACAAGAACTGAAGGGATGTGAACAGGACTTCCAGGACTTCTAGCTGTCCAGAACAGGATAAGCTGTGAAAGATTTATCTCTGGGAAATCACTGCTAAACCCCACTATTGTAATGGACCCAGGTGACTTACCTTGCCTGTTAATGATGTCACTTCAAATATGGAGTTGTAGAGCTAATATTTTTTTCAAACCACCAAAATGAAATACAAAGACTGAAATTACAGAAAGGCTGTTTGAAATCCAGATAAATGGTTAGAATGAAAATGCTGCTGAGGGAGGTACTCTGTAGCTCTGCATCTCTAGCTAGGTGGTATCTGGATGCCATCACTGGCAGGGGAAAATGAGGTGTAAGAGCCATGAGCCTCTTTCCATCTGTTTGATGCCACCTTCTCTACTGTGGTCATTGTGGTGCTCCACAAACAAGAACTCAGTCTTGTGTCCCCACCTGCACTGGGCTTGCTGCTGCTCTTCCTGCCACTCAAATAAAGTGGCAGCAACCCATGAGTTAAAAGGAATACAGATTGCTGGGCAGGTGTATTTATTGCAACAGCAAATGCAGAAATAAAAAGCAATAGCAGATATACTTTGGCTTATAATTTGTTCAGCATTCTTTAGCTCCTTTCCCATTCTATGAGATGAATTACCAAAATTAAACATTTCAAAATGCTGAGATTATTAAACACTTGTAATCAAACCTTTAGCAATACAAAATTCTTGGATTCAGGCCAATTGCTCTACAGTCTGTTCCGTTCTAGTGCACATGATGCTGACCTATGGGTGTTACAGGAGATCTTAGGACAAAAACTGTGCTCAATTTTTACTATGCACAGAGCAAAGCAATCCAGCCCTCTTTCTGTAAGGTTTCTTATCTATATGGTCTCTCTCACTTCTGCAGTTGAATATATTTCAGTACCCTTCTATGTAATGCTGTGCATCTTTCTGATTTATCCATTTCCTTTTTGGCTAAGACTTTTTCCAGCTCTTGGAAAGATTCCTCAAGGTAACGTTGCTACAGAGGTGCACACAGAACTATAAACTTGTGTCCTGTTACTATTCAGTAGCAGGATACTATCTCTCTCATTAGCCCAGCATCTTCTTCCCTCCTTCCCATTCCAAGACCAGCCCAGGATTTCTACAGAAAGGACATTTAGAGAGAGAGGCTTCTTATTTTCTACACATTACAGGGTTCCCTGAGAACAACTACTTCCTAGGGAAGCCCAAACTGGAAAAACAGATGGAAATGATATTCCAGAATTTATTAAAAAAATATGAAACCTATGATCATTGGCAGTGAGTTCAGTGCAGAAATAACAAGTAATTGCAATTTATCTCTGACAACAAAGGCAACATTATGATGAGGAACTTTAGCCTAACAAGTTGCTTGATGCATAAAAAATATTTCAAAAAGGAAAAGGAGGATAGGAAAGAGAAATTCAATGATTCTGTGAATGGATTTCAACGCAGGAGCCAGAAGGCAGAAGAAGAGCTGGAAGGATGCTTATGACAACTTGTGTTAACTTGGACATGCTTTTCTAGATTCAGAGGAGCTTGAAACAAGGGGAAAAAATATGCAGGAAGATTTGATGTACATTGTGCAAAAACCCCTGTCCTCTGAAGAATATTAGTGTGTTATACCACTACTTGAAGTGTACTCTGAGGTTAACGAGTAGTGGGAGCTTCCTGGAGGTCCCAACTACATCCTTTACAGAAAACAAGAGTGATTTCTGCTTTCATTTGCAAAGATAGGTGCACTTAGCAGATAAGGTGGGCTGTGCCAGAGTTATGCTGAATAAGCAAAGATTGTAATGAAAGAAATTGGCTTAAGTATCCCATTGAAGTTCTCATTTTCCCCTAGTAATTTAAAAACTTTAACAAAGATACATCTCTCTCATATCTTTGGCTATCATACTTTCATTTTTTCACCACTCTATTCTCTCATTTAAGAAAGAGCAGGACAAATCACTCAGCCTGTTTCCCTGAGCAGCATGGACACCTCCTTCTCCTCTCATGGATTTCCAACAAGACATAGTGAACATCTGCCACTTGCAGCAAATATTGATCAGAGTGTTTGTAAGGCTCCTCCACCTGCCCTTAATTTCCCAACAAAGCCCTTCATTATTATTCTACAGTTAGTCAGAACAGTCATGCAGTTCCTCTCCCCAATGCATTTGCCAAGTAGAAAGCATCATTAGTCAGAGAAGCAGAAAGATGTCTGGACCTCCTAGAGAGACAAAATGAGTGGACACATCAATAACATCCATTGCAGTCTGCAGAGCAATGTTCCAGTAAATAAGGCTGAATTTCTAAAAAACCTGTTATCAACCATTGTATATCATTCTATATTAATATCTGTGAACTTTCTGTAGCAACCCCTGAGGCTTTGCAGAAGCTTGAGAAAAATAATTTTTTTCTATTTATGAACCCCAACTTTCAGTCTGAAATACAGGCCCACACATTCAGCCACTGCTGCTAGCACAACTTGTGATCATGAACTTTACAAATCTGGAAGTATTTTCTCAGTACCAGCACAGAGAAATACACATGTGATAAATATTTCCAGCACATTCTGGTAGACTGTTATCAATTCCACTAAGCAGCAAGTCCACATGTAGAAGTGCTGCTTTATTGGTTTTTGTTGCTGATTATTCAGACTACAGTCTGTGCAGATGCTTTGCAACCTTTACCATCCTAAGTCCCAGCATAGTTACTCTTTATCCCAACCAGGCATGGGAATTACTCGATCTCCATCCCTTCCTTTTCTGCCAGTATCAGTACACCACCATCATGTCTCTTTCTAGTCCAGTCTCAGGGTCCTCCATTGTTTCCTCCAAACAGGTTGGCAGCCATTTGAAATGGTGGTGGCTTAACACTGGAGGAATCCTGGAAATAGCTTGGTTTCACACCAGTCTGCAGAGTCCTAGTAGTTTCCCATATTTGTTCCTAAGACAGTGACTGTGGATCATTACCCAAGAAAACAATTTCCCCATACATGGTGTGAATCAATTTGTATGCAACAAATCTCAGGGAAGTGGGGGTTGAACCACAATATATAGATCACACGGGGAGACATTTTTACTCTAGCTAGTACACACTGGTTATTTCCAAGAAAATGTACTCAAAAAGCTGTTCTTTATAGATATGGAGATGATGATTTCTTAGAAACAATCCTGCTGAATTATCAGACCCATTCAAAACAAATGAAAACCAAAGATTTCCAAAAGTAAGTAAGGCATCAAAATGTGGTTAAGTAACCTTATGAAAGTAATTACAATTACTAAAAAGTAAGAAAATAATAATTTAAGGACATCTTAAAATTTTTAAATGGCCACAGGATGGCCTAGTGAATTATTCCTACCAGATTAAAGGAGAGGTGGAAGCAGGGCTACCTTTAGTAACATCAGCCAGAGTAGTCTTCAGCCATGTACATTTTTTCCTACATTATTATTATTGGATGCTGCTGAAATTTGTGTTCATGCAGGTCTCAGCAAAGTGATTTAGACAGACTTTTACTAAGGGAAAAAGTCCTTAATACTGAATTAAAAGAAATCACCAAATTCACTTAATACTAATGGCCTCAACTCTGACTCAAAATTGCTGCTTTTAGTTATATTATTTTTAACCCTTCTTTCCAAATCAGAGTACTCACTTCTATTCAACAGGAAATGTTGCTGGGTATTAGGTGAGTCAACAATTACATTACTTATATAAGTTCATTACATAATGGGTACTTCTGGAACCTAATGGTTTATATATCAGTTAGTAAGAAAATGTGAAAATCATAAAATTTTTGAGAAATGCATTGTTATAGACATATGTTCACCTGAATTTGATTAATATATACTAGCTAATTACATTAATATATTAAATGTGTTACAGTCTAAGATATATTCAGAGAAACACAGAATTTCTCACTTATATAGGTGTTTATATTCCATTTTATGTTTTGTTTTCAGAATAACATTGCATTTGAGTTCACATATCAAGACCACTACTGAGAACAGCATTTCTTTTTATGTAGACCTTTTTGCAACAAGTAGTAAAGTTAATTTACAGAGCTTCCCTGGGGTGGAGATACATAAATCAGTCTAAAATTTAATATGCATAAGGTAACATTAACTTGTTTTAGGAAGGAGATAAGCTATGTCAACACAAGTTCCACTGTTAGTAGAACAAGCATATTGTACTAGGCTGTACTAGTGTAGTACTTCAAACTAAGAAACAAAAGTAAATAAGAAAAAATCCATGGCACTAAATGTAATATTTGTGCCAGCGTGTTTGGTGATGAACACCTCTCTTTCCTATCAGTTGCTGAAATAAATAACATTCTCAGGTAAATACTGTCATGACAAATGTAGTAATAGTTTGTGCAGTGGAGATAACTGATAATTAAACATGCAGGGTGAGGCTGTCTGTCTGGAGAGCTAAGGATGCTGCGGCAGGAGAACCACAAGAAAGCTATAAAGGCAATGAGTAAAAGCACTCACTCTTGTCTGTTAGCTGAGGCAATGAAATCCTTTGTGCAGCATCAGGGATCACAGGAAAAGAGAGGGATATGGGTGCAGTTTGAAAAGGTCCAAGGCCCAGGGTGTCTGTGTCAGAAAGAGGAGACAGAAACAATACAGTTTCTCTGAGTTTCTACAAAATAAAAAGAGTCTCTTTCTGACAAGAAAAAAAAAATCCTTTTTGGCAGGGGTAAGATCCTCTTGAGATTTTTCAGAAAGTTGTTCCTGTCAAAATTACTTACAGCACGTATGCCTGAAAACTGCATTTTCCTGGATTTTGTAAGTGAGTAGAAAAAACCCAAGGATGCACCTTTTCCTGTGCATCACAAGCACATTGGCTTGCGTTCCAAATAGGGAATAGGCTTCGGAAAAATACAGTAATAATAGGGACGAAAGTCTGTTCAGCAAAGGGACATCACCATGTGAATGCCTGCTGCCGTGGGCAAGCCACAGCCGGGCTCAGAGAGGCTTGGCGAGACAGGAGCACAGCGGCCCCGGGACAGGCGGGGAGTGGGAAAAAACAAACTCACAAGCCCCCAAAACAACAAAAAAACCCAAACAAACCAACAAAAAGCGGGGCGTAGGGACGGGCGCAGCGCCCTGGCACAGTCCCGCTCTCCCGAGGCGTGAGGGGAAGGAAGGACGCGCCGCCAGCCGCAGCCTCCAGCCCGAGCGAGCCGCCCCGACAGCCGCGGCAGGTGTTCTGGGAGAGCACAGCGCATCCCGTCGCATCGCATCGTATCGTATCCCATCCCATCCCATCGTATCCCATCGCCTCCCATCCCATCTCATCCCATCCCATTCCCTGACGCTGTAGCCAACAACCGCCACAGTCCGACGGGGCGGCACACGGGGACCTGGCAAGGGGAAAAATCCCCACAGCAACAGCAGTGAGAGGAAAAAAAGTATTTTTAAAGAAATCAACCCAGCGCTTGGAAACCCCGCGGACTAATGTCCAGCAACAGGTGGCTGGAGTTGCAGCGGGTCTACGGACGGGGACTGCCCGGAGCGGGGCGGTGGGACGGCCCTGCCCGGAGGAGAGCGTGGGGCCCCCGTGCTCCGGCCGGCGCTGCCACCGCCACCGGCTCCTCCCGCGCTGCCCGGGCCGCCACCGCCTACAAGTCCCGTCATGCCCCGCGCCGTCGCAGCCGCTGCCGTCGCGCCCCGTCCCCCTCCCGCGCCGTTCCCCGCCCACTGCCGGCAGCGCACGCGCAGCGGGGGCGGCGTCCGGGGCAAGTCTCCCAATGTAAGATGGTGGCCGGGCTGGCAGCGGAGCGCCCCGAGCTCGGAGATCGCCCGTTCCTCGCGTAAAGGTCGTCGGAGCAGCCGCCCGAGCGCCCGGCCGACCGCCGCCGCACGTCCCGCCCCAGGAGCGCCGCTGCGGGTTTCTCCCCTCCGCTTCTCTCTCTCTTCCCTCGCCGCCGCTCTCCTTCCCTCCCCCACCCTTCTCCTCCTTTTCCCCTCGCCTCCCTCCCCGCACGCTCACTCACCCACCCGCCCGGCCGCCCCCGCCGCGCCGGGCAGCCCGAGAGGAAGAGCCTCGCACACGCACCGCGGGCCGGGCAGGCAGGAGGAAGGCGGGTGAGTGCGAGCTGAAGGCCGGGCCGGGGAGGGAAGGAGGGAGGGAGGGAAGGAGAGACGAGGAGGAGGCGGGGGGGGAGCCGGGCCGCTCTGACTACGAGAGCGCCGAGGCTTCGCCGGGACGGCGCAGGCCGCAGCCCACCCGCCGGTGCAGCCCCGGCGACGGGGAGACGTGCCGGGCCGCTGCCGTGCGCCGAGGGCACCGGGCCGGGAGGGGAGGGCGCGGGGGCGAGCGGGCGGCTCCTCCTCCCCGGGGGGCGCCGGGGAAGGGGCTCGCTCCGTGCTGCTGCCCGGAGGAGGCTCTATTTATTTCCTCCTGGCCCCCCCGGCGCGGGGAAGCCCGTGGGCCGGGCCGGTCTACCGGCCGGGGTGGCGGAGGGACGGTGGCCCGGAACCGCTCGCCTCTGCCGGGGCAGGCCGGCGCGGCCAGGCGCGGGCATCGCGGCGTGATTCACTTCGAATTCGCGTGGAAATTTCCTCTCTCCCCTTCCTCCTCTTCCCCGGAGCCAGGCTCCATTTCTTCTTGTGATATGCACTTTTTTCCTGAGGGAGAGGCAAACAGATGGTGAATGGCAGCCTCTTAATTTTGGTGTTATTTTGGACAGTCCGTGCAACCTCCTGAGATTTGTCTGTCAGTAAAATAACCGGTACGTAACTTTCTGTCTCCTCCTTGCAAAATCCTAGAAGCTCTTTCCATTTTGTGTATTAGCAGAAGCAAATGACAAGGCTGTGTAGGAGTGCTCATCTTACTTCCAGCGATGGTCGTACAGCTCTACCTGCCCGCTTAAAAGTGAGCTGCCGGTGCCTTCGTATGTACAGTACGGGGGAGGGAAAATACACTAGCTAATTATCTTAAAATGCTTTGTTACTGTACCAGAAAGGATTTAATTGTCCACGGCTTGTATGCTTCTGTCAGTGTGATAATACCAAATATGTCATTCATAGGAGAAGTAATTCTCTGCAGAGCATATGTTAATGTAAGCAAAACCTATCAGCTAGTTAAAGTTGTGGAAACTCTAGACCTGCAGATGTTGGCTAACTCCTGTCCAAAAGTTTTAGAAGTTAATGTTGGCCAGTCACATGTTTACTGAGCCTGTACAGGTTTCTAACTCACTGTGTTTTAACTGTCTGTATTTTGGTTTAGTTTTGAAATGTCTTGACTTGAACAGCCCTGTACTTTGACTTCATATTCATGTAAACATGGTGTCTGGCGCTAACAGAAGAGCACTCATACTGAAAGATGAATATGTAGAAGAATGAAATTGTTTTTCTAGCCCCTTTCACTGCTTAAAAAGGAGAGGGAGAAAATAAAATACAGGCTTATTAAGAGCAGGGAATAAAACAGCTGTTTGACTCAAGAGGGTGGATTAATTTCAGATGGCCTACAAACAGTCAAATATACTGCTAGTTTCTTAGCATCTCTGTAATAATGTGTCTAGGATTCAGCTGTGCTGCACCTTAGGCTTTTGGAATTCTGTGATAGAGTTTCCATTTCATAAGACGAATGTGTGGAAGTGTTTAGAAATGCTTGGCAGTTGAACTTGGCTGAATTGCAAACTAAGTTCATTTTAGGGGAAAAGATTGTTTTGGAAAGGGGGAATACAATGATAAAATTATGTCGTCTTTTGCCTTGTGTGTTTCTTCAGGTGCCTCTTTATTAGCTTTTAAAATTATGACTGTTGGAGGATCCTAACAGCTTTTCTCTTTGCAGAGAAAAGGTGGTGAGTGTCTGTCAGGAATAGTGCTCTACTAGTTTCTTGGTACCTCAGAAAGTTTAAGAACATCTTTAGAGTGCCCACTAAATAAAAGGCTTGGATTAAAAAAGCTGGTGAGAAAGTATACACAAGTATGTGGCTTTTTTTATTTAATTAAAAATAATCCTTACATACAAATACTTTGTGAGTTAAATCTTTCGAAATTGCTCTGACCAAGATCCTAAGTATGGGCCCTTAAGGCTTAACTCTGGCAACTATTTCTCAAAATTTCACCTGCCTCGCTGAAATAAATGAGATCATTTCAAATAGACCACTCTCTAAGCAGAGGTAACTCTTAAGTGGCTGATCACAGATTGCATCTTGGCCCTTGGTTGCTCTGGTAAGATGAGGCTGATCTAAAGGCCTTAACACATGCTCAAAGGAAATTACTTGCTCAGCAAGACTGCTAGGGTCAAGGGTTCCTAAACTTTCACATGGTGAATAGTGTCTTAGGTTGTATAAACCACCTCTTGTCCCACTTGCAGTTGTGCAGTATTGCTGAGATAACTTGAGTAAGTGTGTACATGAAAGACTGCATAACTTACCTTGCTTGAACATCCTGAATGCTTTTTCTCTTTAAAGATGTTCATGCTTGCTTTATTTTGTTGCAGCGTGTGTCTTTCTACCTGCTTACTTCCCTTTTTATTGGATGGAAACAGTGTGAGGAGCTACAGCTTTATGATTAAATAGAGCTCCCATACCTCTGGGCCCTCATCTTGAAATGGAGAATAGTCTAAGAATTTATTCCTTTAGGAGATTGGTTAACATTTGTTAACGTTTTAACAATTGTAAACACTTTCCAGACTTGGAAAATTAAGTATAGCAGCAAATGGTTTGGTATGGCTTGAGCTGCTGCTCAGACTTTCTCCTTCTTCCTGTAAGTAAATTGGGAGGGCAATACAAGTGTTTCTCAGGAAATATGATTGTAAGCTCTGTAAGAAAAAGCATGTATACATTTCAGTTAGGTGCATGTTTTTATCAAACTGCGGGTTTTCTTCTGTCATACTAGAAACTTTGTTATGCTTGGTTTTGTCAAATGGCATTTTTCTTGTATGAGTTTGAAAAAGGAATCTTTATCATTTCCTTATTTCAGAATTGTATCCAAGATTATATGAATTTAGTGAGATTCAGAATACATGATTTGACTTCTGGTTGGCTGTTATTAGGCCGGCTGCATCAGCTCAAAGGGAAAGAATTAGTACTATGTGGAAATCACCAGTTTAAACACTAAGATCAATAAGTTTTGTGGTGATATGTTTTATTTTCTTTCCTTCCACTTGGCTGTTCTGGGAGCATGACAACTCCAAGGTATTTCTTGTAGAAGTCTATCATTATTTAAATGGAACTTGCAAGTATTTTCTAAACACATATGTACGGAATAAGGTATTCATAAATCACATGCATGTGCTCTAACAACTTGAGGAAGCTGGCATCCAAAGCTGTAAGGACAAATACAGGCCAAGGGAATGACACTTCTCATCCTTTCCTGTGTATCTTGACAGCTATGTATGGTATTTCTATTCTGGAGCAGAATATGTTAGTGTTCATTTCATAATGATTAATCAATCATTTGTGTATTTTAAAGGTATTTCATCTGTTGCTAGTTTTCAAATTGGGGAAAGATAGGTTGGGGTCAGCATGAGGGGGATTTTTTTTATCCTTTAGTCACCGATTTAAAAGTAAAGGTGGATGCAGGGATCAAGCAAACATTCTATTGAACTTGGTGGAAAGGGAGCTTGGGTTTTTGCTAAGGCTTGTTTTCTGATCAATGCTGTCTGATTTGAATCTGGTTCTGTTTTCTTGCAAGGGAAGAAGGGAACACTTCATCTGTCTGTGAGTAGCTTCCTAACATACTGTTATCCCAGGATGTGTTTCTTCTATCTCACTGTTGCCTTGAGAGGAATAGATGCCTAATATGAAGTGGGTTTCGGTTGACTACAAAATCTGATGTAAAGTAATTGTACTTCTGCATATGTTGGTTGTGAGATGGAGGATCCCTTGTTGTAGTGCAGGTTCTTGGACCGTCCCTTTCTGGGCTTTGAGTATTTTACTTTTCTCAGCCTAGCAGCTTTTCATTGCTGGAAGGGAATATTGCAATATTTTGTATTTGATTGCAAGAATCATTTATTAGCACTAGATATTTGGAGTGGTGTTTTTGTGTTGTTGGGGTTTGGTGTTTTTTGTTTTCCGTTTTCAAAACAAATTAAGTGGAAGAAACTGCAAAAATGGCAGCACACTTCTCTGTCTTCACTACTAACTTCTAATGAATTCTTTAAATTTGGAACAGAATCACATGTAGGACACATTTGTAGGAATGGCCAGAAAATGTGACAGATATGTTTACTGTGATTTTCAAGTAGTTCTTCACCCCAGGTTTTACTTTGGCCCATTTTTAGGCCTTTTTTGTGGCAGAGTGCTTATGTTTCAGACTACTGAGGTCTAATCTTTTCCTTGCTTAACAGAAAGGGCCTTTATTTTTCCCAGTGTGGATGTTCTTAAATGTTTTCTTCCATGTAAGATTTGATACGCAAGAGTAGTAACTAAAAGGGTAGCAATCTTACTCATTGTAGGATAAAATACACTGCATAGGAACAATTTTCCAGGTTAATTTGTTTTGGGAACACTGAATTCGACAGATGAGATTTATTTGAAAGCAGGCTTCATGTTATATTTTGGTTTAAAGTTTCTTTTGCCAGTATAGATTTAACGTAGATTCTGTTTGAATAGTGTATCTTAATTTTAAATTGCAAGATCCATGAGCTAAGACACCTTAAGTGTGAAATACTGTACTTGCAGGTGGAGTAGTTCTTTTATTTCTAAACCTGTCTCTTACATGTTACAATAAGTTGCTGTCTTTAAAAAAATACAATTTGAGTGCAGGACTGGGAGGAAGTAATTAAATTATATTTGTATGTGCATTGGAACTGCCAACCTGAGGGAGTTTGTGATAGAAGTTTTGATGAAGGTTATGTCCCAGATAGGTAAGCATGTGATGGCTGTTCAGAGTTACTGGTTTCTGTTTCCTATTACTGCCTAGAAATATGGAAAAACCAGGATAGGGAAGAAGTATGTAGCAATAATCACTAGATGTGGAGAGAAAGTGTTGAGCTACCTTTTTTCTTTCTCTGTCTTCTCTCCAGATATAATGAATGAGGATAGGTATGTGTAGCTATAGCTGTGCCTGTCAGTTAAAGACCTAAAGCTTCTCTGTGATCCGTAGATGTTACCTTGGGCTGTTGGACATTGCAAAAATAGAAACTATTCCCTGTCTTTGAATAGTTCCTGCTTCATTGCATGTGACTTTTTTTTTAATTGAATGAAATCTAGAATTAGTCTTCAGGATCTCATTCATAAAATGCATCCCCTGAGAGCTCTTAAACTAGCATAAACCAAAAGGCTAAAACTTGCTAGGTCAAAATTAGTGTTTATAGGTCAGCATGCCCAATAGTTAATTTGAAGGCATTTTCTTCAATCAGTGTGAACTGTAGGGGCCCCTAAACTCCTGAAGTTATGTTAAACACACTGGTCTGAATGAGAGAGGCCCAGTAGCATTAATCCAATTTGTCTAGTGACTTAATCTTACTGCCATTTATCATGTAACTGCTGCTCCTCTGAAGGAGCCTTCATGCATGTGTTTCTGTTGGTTGTTTTGCAAGTTGAATCCCTTTTCCTAAGAAGGTAGTTTTTCCTTTTATGAAAGGAAACACCATCCTAGGTTAAGGGTCAAGAATTTATAACTGAGGAACTGCATTATCAAAGTTAGAGCTTCTTTCCGTCTTTGTAAGCTCCTTTGCTAATCCTTTCATTTAGTAAAGCATATATTTAACATATTAATGTTGTGGATTCGTAGTTAGTGGCAAACTGTTTCTAGAACATAGGTGGTAAGTCTGAAACCAGATGATGATTGCTGGTTTTCCTTTATGTAACTGTTAGTGTACATTAAAAATACGGAAGAACAGCTGGGATGTTTAAGGAAATAGCAGCTCTTATAGTCATCAAGCTATCTTCTGCACATGGGTAGTGTCATCATCTGACTGAATTACAGTTTCATTTGAGTCTTGAATAGTAGTTGTAATTGTAAGCGTGCATCAAGGTAGGTCCATTCTCATGTCTTCAGGAGTGTAATGGCCTCCTCCTCTAATTGAGTCCTTTTAGAGCCATTGATTTCTTAAATTTGTTGCTCGTGGTCTCATTCTGATTTAACTTGAGGCTTGTGATCCCCTGGGGGTGGGACAGGAGCATACCTTGTATGAGAACTATTCCTCTGGTTACTACTGTATAAGTACATAGCATAGTGAAACTTGGTGAGAGCCAGGTGTGTTGTGTGACCACGACTGACAGTCTTCAGAAAACACGGTACCTTGAGCACAAACTGCTGAGGATTGGTTCTGTAGTATCTTTTTATGGGAGACCAGCTGTTTGCTTTTGACTTCAGTGACCAAAAAGAGAACGCTATACAGCCGTCTTTATAAGGAAGCCTGCAGTGGCACATGGTTCTTTTTTGGAGCATAATTGTACAGAATATTAGTCAAGTGAAAAGTCAGAAAACAGGCACTTTTGAAGTAAAATGGTTATTCTGTCTCTGCTCATAATTAATACCAGTTATCATGAGGTTTTGTTTTTTTTTAAATTGGTTGCACATATATATTGACCAGAGGTGAGCAAAATTTGTTTCCAAACAAATCTAATTTGGTGTAATGAGGTGAGAGGGAGGGACAGGTTCCTTTTGGCGTTTGCTGTGCTGTAGTCATCCACTCTTAATAAATGAGCCACTTACTACCAGCTGCTGTTTCTGTTATATTCAGTGTGTGTCATCTCTGAAAGCATGGTGAAGGTAACTTCTATAGAGGTGCAGTATCTTTCCACTGTACCATTTTTTCCTGAGACTTATGGTGGACTCAGAAAGAACTGAAGTATAAGGAAGGAGATGAACTCAGTGTCACTCTGTTTTATTTGGGCTTTTGTTGCATTTTTTTCAAATTTGCTAAATATAAAGTCAGATACTGGAGAGCATCTCCTCAGAGCTGACATCATCATAAACATTTCTGAGGCATCCTTAATGTCTTCATTTTGTATTTTGTTTCTTCTGTATTTAAAGGAACTTAAATCTATCAGACAGTTCTTTGTTCTCTTAAGGCAGTTGTTTGATTTTCTTATGGGTTTTGGTTAGTTTGCATCTCATATGGGCTTAGGCTTTTCCAAAAGAACTGCATTCGGCTGCTCTTGGTAAGACCTGTCTCTTACTATTAAAAAGCCACAGCATTTAAAGGATGTGTTGGGCAAGTGTATTTGCAGTCAGCTTGAACTTCTGTGCTTTTTGTAACATATATTTGTCCCAGTCTGACAAATTGTTTGTTTGGGATTTCTTTCAGCACTTTGTATTTACCAAATGGCTCCTTAACTTCAGCTGCCTGAGTTAATGCAGCTCCAGGTAGTGGAGGTAGCAGTAGAAGGAATTTATATAAAACCAATACTACACATCCTACTTAAATTTGTGGAAGATGATGCTGTTACTTCTCATTGTTCCCCTTTTCCTTTTCTCTTCTTTATACGTGTCTGTCTCTAAAATTTGTTTACTACAGCATATAGATTATCTTCAAGCATGTTCTGTTCCTCATTGCTATAAAGGTGCTTCCCTCAATGTGGGTCTTGATCTTCCTCAACTTTGTTTTTTAGTAACGGATATGTATATATTTCCCTGAAAAGTAGAAGCAGGCAATTGTAGCTTGTGTACCAGATGTGTGGGAGTGGGTATATATGATGTGAGTGAATATTGTGCAGAGCAGCTACCTTTTTGGATTTCTAGCAGGTGTGTGGAGTATGAATGATTAGAAGGCTTTTCCACTCTCTGAAGCTTTTCTGTGCTTCTCATTAAATGATTGAATTGATTTTTGAAATAAATCTCATTTTTTAAATTACAGAATGGAAAGTAAAGTAAAATTTTAGCTGTTTTCTGTAGAAGCCAAGCCAGTCCCAAACTGTTACTGAGTGTGACTGTGACACGGTAGATGTTTTTGCTGTTTTCTGTTGATTCAGAAGTCAGTGAATGTTATTGAAACAGCATCCTGCTCTTGTCTGAAGTAGATGATGTCTTAAGCATAGTATTCTTACTTTCCATATTGGACTCTAAGTTAGTTGTTTTCTTCAGCTAATAGAACTGATAGATCATTTGATTTATTTGATGCTGCATTTTAATGAGACATACCTTTTGTGTTATCCAACTGTTTTGTACTTTATTGTCTTGAATTATGTGCTAGAGAATTTCAGGTTTTAGAGAAGCTTCACCCTTTGTCATTTCCAGCATGAAAGAAGAAATAAGCCACAGGCCTCATTTCCACCTACTTTCAGATAGTGCCACAAATTTGAGCACAGGATGTGTGCTATATTTGGAATTGGCTTTACCTCCCAGATACACATCAAGAAAAAGCTGAAATGGTTCACTCATTTTTTTCCACCAGGCTTTGCAGTTACTAGCTATAGGGGCTACTGCTTTAGTTGCTTTTTCACTCTAGAAAAATTCTAAGTGTGGATACCTAGGTGTAACTGTTATGTTTCTTTAAAGTGGAAATGGGCTTGTATGTATTAAACTTCTGTCTTTACAGTTGGACTGTGCCTTGTGTATTTATATATTAAGACTTGCATTGTGTAACAGCAGTGCTAATGGTAGGGAATTGTTTTAATAAAATTTACATTTTTGAAGCTGATATTGCAAATGTAGGCTTATTTCTCTGTTTCCAACATGTCCTGTAACTTCATTTTTGTCAGTAGATCTATTCCATTGCGTACAGTGTACTACTTAAATGTTTGTAGGATCACAGCCTTAATTTGTAGTATTTTGGTTTTCTGCCTTGAGCACTGCCTAAATGCAATTAAGTTCTAATGCATTTCTGTGTTGCCTTGGGTTTAAAATGGAAAGTATAGACAAGTTCATAGGATTACAGAATGGTCTGGTGTGGAAGGGACCTTAAAGATACCTCATTCCAACACCCTTGCTGTGGGCATGGCCACATTGCACTTGTCCAGGCTGCTCAAAGCCGAATCCAACCTGGCCTTGAACACTTCCAGGGATGGGACATGCACTGCAACTCTGGTCAACATATTCCAGTGCCTCACCACCCTCATAGTGAAGAATTTCTTCTTAATAGCTGATTTAAATCTACCTTCTTGTAGTTAAAAACTTTTACTCCTTGTCCTATGTCCCAGGACCACTTCCTGATAGAGTCCTTCTCCATACTTACTATAGGCCCCCTTTAGATACTGGAAGGCTGCTATTCAGATCTCCCTGGAGCCTTCTCTCTGCAGGCTGAACATGCTCAACGGGAAGATACTGCATCCCCCTGCTCATCTGTGGTCCTTCTCTGCAGCTGCTTAAACAGTTTCATGTCTTTATTATGGTGGGGGCTGCAGGTAGTTATTCAGCAAGTAGTGTTCTGTCTCCCAGTTGTTCAGTGTTCATTCACCTGTGGTTTAAACTGACTTGCCTCTCCTGAATTGACACCCTCTGTAGTGAGGGGCAAGCATTGTCACTTTTTGCAAAAGTCAAGTTTGCTTTTTTCCATTTGTGACTGTAGAGATGCTGAGTGTGAATGGCTGAGAGTGAATCTGGGGGCAGAGGCTGCTGTTTCACAAGTTTTAGGATGAGGTTGAAGAGACTGACCAAGTCCTTCTTGTTCCGTGTATTTCTTGGTAGTTTCTTAAGGATTCTGAAGAATTATTTTAAACCTGTGCAGGGGTTTATTTTATTTGTATGGATTTTTTTCAATAGGCTGGATGAGGAGTACACTCTGACATATTTGCTCCCCTTCAGCTGCAAATGGAATATACAATGTGGGTTTTTCAGAGAAATATGGAGGTCTGTGGAGAATTTTCCTTTTTTTTTCGGTTAAGGAAGCATCACTGCTTCTTCCAGTATCTGTAGCCCCTCCACCTTTTCTTTTGAGAAGTAAGGTTGAAACACATCTTTACTGAAGCACATCTCAGTTACTGATAGGAGGTATGAAGTAAATCTTTGGATACATTTCTTCTTCTTCACTCCTTCCCCTGTCTCTGGGATTTTTTTAACTGACTAGTCATGACATGGATTTTCCAGTAGTTAATAATTCTTGATGTTACTTGCTTCATAAGAGTGACTTTTTCTTAAGAACTGTTACTGTCCTGAAATACCTTATTGTTAGTCTGTTAAGTAACTTTGGAGGATTGGGAAGACTGATACAGGAACTTCTGCATATAGTTGTCAGTAGGGTACTATACCTTACCAGAAATTGCTCCAGATGCTGGAGTGCTTGTGGTGTCTTCATTAATGCTTTTTCTTCTTTGTAACAATGGTTTAGACAGCAGCCCTAATAATGTATTCTTATTCTCCTTCCTGATTTATTTCTGATCTTTGAGGCTTGGTTGTTGGTTTGGTCTTTTTTTTTTTTTTTTTTTCCCCTTCGGTTCAGGGCATCTTTTTTTTCTTCATAAGTATCTCTCTGTGTGTGTATAAATAAATGAGCTTGTAAAACTACAACTCTTCATTGAGTTGTATGATGGTTTGTTTTAGAAGTTCTTCCATAACTTTTAATTCTAGTTTAGAAACAGAGCTGCAGGCTGAACAGTAGATGCTCTCTTTAGAGTTGATGTACATCCTAGAGAGCGGTTATAGTGAGCCCAGAAGAGGTGTGTTTAACTCATTTTAGCTTGTACTAGGGCATATATTAGTATGAGGTCGTAGTTCTTGCAGTTGTGTCTGGGGAAGTGCAGGGATAAAGATAACAGCTGCTCTGAATCAAAACTTTGTATTTGTTTTGAAAGACTTTAAATCTAGCAGATATGTATAAGAAGTAAGAGTTTGCTATAATTCTGTTTGCAGTTAGGGAAATGCATCCTCAGGCTGCAGAAAAGCCTGGAGGAAGCAGGAGGAACTAATGGTAGCCTTGGACTACTTACACACAGGCTATTGAGACTACTGAGCCAATCTCTTCATAGCAGTGTGCAGAAGGCAGGCAAGAGACAGTGGGCATGCATTAAAATAACTACATTTAAGAAGAACATGTTTCCCCAAGGAGTGGGACAATTGCTGGGACAGGTGAAAGAGCTTCTGCAGTGTTCGGCTTTGAATGTTTTGATGCCCAACTTAATAAAGCATGGTGTAATATTGACTTATTTTGCTGATTTTGATTTGAGAAGGAGGTTGAGTAGAGAACCCTAGAGATCTTTTCCAACTGGAATTACTCTATGATTCTGCAGCAGAAAACTGTAACCATCCTCAACTTCATTATTATAAAATTGTCCATGTTAGAGCTTGAAACTAAAAATCAGTGATGAGCCTATAAACTCACATGAAGATTAACAAGACCAAGTGCAAGGTGCTGCATCAGGGTCAGGGCAACCCCTGGTATCAACACAAGCTGGTGATGAAGGGATCGAGAGCAGCTCTGCCAAGAAGGACTTGGGGGTACTGATGGATGAGAGGCTGGACATGACCAGCAATGTGTGCTCACAGTCCAGAGAGCCAAACATGTCCTGGGCTGCATCCAAAGCAGCGTGACCAGCAGGGTGAGGGAGGGGATTCTGCCCCTCTGCTCTGCTCTGGTGAGAGCCCACCTGCAGTGCTGCATCAGCCCTGGGGTCCTCAGCACAGGAAGGACACGGACCTGTTGGAGTGTGTCCAGAGGAGAGCCACCAAGAGGTTAAGAGGGCTGGAGCACCTCTCGTATGAGTAAAGGCTGAAAGAACTGGAATTATTCAGACTAGGAAAGAGAAGCCATCAGGGTGACCTAATTGCAGCCTTATGGTACCTGAAGGGAGCCTAAAAGACAGGTGGAAATGGGACTTCTGAAAGGATCATATAGTGACAATCAAACTGAGAGTAGGTTTAGCTTAGCTGTTAGAAAAAAATGCTTTACTGTGAGGGTGGTAAGGCACTGGCACAGGTTGCCCAGCGAAGTTGTGGATGGTCCATCCCTAGAGGTATGCAAGGCCAGGAGGGATGCAGCTCTGAGGAACTTGGTCTGTTGAAAAGTGTCACTGCTCATGGCTGGGGTGTTGGAACTAGATGATGATCTTTAAGGTCCCTTCCTACCCAGGCCATTCAGTGATTCTGTATTAATAGACTTAAAGCAGATAGTGGGACTTCAGTGGAAATGCAGGAAAGTTTTTTTTAAAGGTGCTCCTTGATGTTATACTGAAGTTTATGAATGCAGAATCTCTGAATCTTTTGTGCTGACACAGGATGTTTGTTTTCTTAAAGTTCAAGCTGGTTGCTTAAAAACTCAGTGAGGAAATGCCCAAGAGGGAATGGGAAAATATGAGGCTTGCCAGTGATGAGCAATGGAATGGTGTGCCAAAACTTGATAAAATGAGCACTAATGGGATCCCTCAATCTGCTTCAGGAAATGTTTGGTTACGAAGTTTCACACCTGAAATGTTTCTACACCAATGCAGGCAGCATGATGAGCAAACAAGACGACCTCAAAGCTTTGGTCCTGTCTCAGAGGTTTGATACTGGCATAAGTGAAACCTGGTGGGATGAGTCTTATGATTGGAGTGCCCTGTTGGATGGTTACAGGCTCTTTAGGAGGGATAGGCAGGGCAGAAGGGCGGGGGGAGGGTGGCATTGTGTGTAGTGGAAGGGATAGACTGTATGGAGTGCACAGTTGTCAATGGCACATTCAGGAAATGTTTGGATAATGTTCTCAGGCACATGGTGTGACTTGTGAGGTGTCCTGCACTGGACCAGGAGTTGGACTTGATCCTGATGGGTTCCTTCCAACTTAGCATATTCTGTGATTCTGTGAACTTTTCCATACACTGTCCATGGTACTGCAGTTACAGACATTTCCCTTCCACAGCTGTAGTCAGGCTGAGAATGTGTTGGAATAAAAGTGGTTTAGTATTGAAGTTGGGCTTGGTTATGTGTGTGTTGGGTGGTTCTGGATGTGTTTATTCTAGTCTCCCTTGTAAGGTTTTTCCTGTTTGTCCTTCAGGTTAGGTACTTCTGTTGAAAGCCTCAGGAATAGCAACAATGATGTATTTGGGTAAATGTTTGTTTCTGTTATTGTGTCTGTGTAAAAAGCGGGAGGAAAAAAGAAGTATTTTACTTCTGTTGGCTAAAAAGCACAATTTTGATAATCCAGAATAATTTCTTCAATTTGTAACTGCAATACACTATGATTTATATTATGGCAGAATTTAGTCTAAGACCTATAGGTAGCTTCCTTGTGATGATCAGGACTATGAATAGAGCCCCTAATGAAAGATAAAATTAGGTGTTGAACATCATTATGGTGTTTCATATATTTTGCAGAGTCTCTTGGGAGAATGAAGGAAATCTGGTCCTAGCAATTATCTTCTTCATCTTTGCATTGTATCAATAGATAATGTCCTTTATATTATTCATTCTAGATTTTGCAGGTATTCTTTCTCAAGCCTGGGAATTTTGTTTGGATAATTAGAAAAGTGTTTTAAAACTAACCTACTGCTATGTTAATATTGCTTTTAGATGAAATCTGAAGGACACGTAATTTTTCAGTGCATTAGCACTTGTATTTCCTTTAAAAACAAAGCAGTGGACAGTAATTCTCACTCTTTGACTCTTAGAACTTGTGAGGGTTTAATGGCACTTGCAAAGTAAAACTTAATTAGGGATTGATGAATGAATACATGTGTTTGTAAACTTTTATGGAATGCTGTAAAGGAAGTGTTTGAGAGAGCTTTTTGTGTGTCTAGTACTATTCTTTGGTTCTGTGTCAGTCACAGAAGTTCAGACGTGGTGTAAATATTCATACACTAATTCTGGCCTGGAGGAATGCTAAGATACTTCATTCTGCATGCTGACCTTTTCTTAGTTTCTCTCCTCGAGCAGAACTTCATTGGTTGTGGGCAAACTGTGGGGTGCTGTGGGTGCTGGATACCTGGGCTGACAGGGTATAAGTGAGTAGTTTATATGTGCGTTGTGGTGTAGAAATGGTGTTCTCCACTTTGTGTTCCCGCTGAAATACTCCAAACCATGTGCTGCTTGCTCACTCCTCCCTCCCCCTGCAGCAAGATGGAGAGGAGAATTGGAGGCACAAAAGGTAAAGATGACATGTTGAGATGAGAATTTACTGGAAACATCAATAAGACATCGAACAGTATCAGCAACAATACAAGTGGCAGAGGGTGCAAGAAAGAGGTGGCTGATTCACCAGTGATTGCTCATCTTGGGCAGCCCCTGATAACATGTGACTGTTCTCTGTGCCATACTGTGGGACCCAGAAGGGATGGACTCTCCCATCCCTGGAAGATGGTGTAGAATAACCTCTGTGTCATAGCAGTGTCCCCTCCTGACTACTGCACAAATTAACCCTGTCCTGGCTGGAAGTAGGACAATGTGGTCACCACCAACTCTGAGCTGGATCTAGATGCCAGCTGGAAGGTCAGAATTCTAAAACATTCAGTGACTACTGGAAAAGTAGTGCTTTGCAAGCAAAGTTTTGGGTTTCTATTCTAAGAGCAGAGGTGATGAAGGATAAGCTCTTCATCTAAGTGTATGTTTTTGGGTTTTTTCCCCCCTTTTTTTTCTTGGAACTGCTCAACACAGCAGGATGTTTTCTGTTGTTTGTTTCCCTCCTGTATGATTTGTAAGTGAATTACATTTGTGTTTTAACTGTTGCTAGATATATTGAAAATAAAATTTAAGTAATACTGCCTTTCTCTAAAAATGCGGGTATAACATTTTTAACAGGTGTAAGCTTTTTTGAAAGTTGGAAGGGGAAAGCTACTTATGATATGTTCAGTTCTACATCATAGTCCTTTTATAGAAGAAAACAATTCTGAAAGACAAAATGGCTTTTAAAGGTTCATGGAAGTTGAGAAAAAGATTCTGTATGTTTTGTGGAGAGCAGTAAAATAAACTCTTTTCAGTTTAAGCTTTTGTAAGTGAATTTTCTTTTCTGTGCAAAGTGCGTAGTGATAAGAAATTCCTCCAGTGCGGTGCTGCAGTTCTGCCTAAAATACTTGGGTACTATTTACGTACCTGTATGTAATGAATTTTGCCACCTGTACACCAAATTTCTGTTGATCTGTGAGATAAGAGTAAATATGATATTTGTAAACACATTTAAATAGGAAGCAGATGTAGTTGCAATGTTCAGCAATGGTAATGCTGCTTATTACAGACACTCTGTAATGACTGTATAATAGATACTTCAGGGATTTTTTGATCCCTTTTAAACTGATGCAAGATGCTTATTTTACTGCACAGTTATAATATGCTGAAGGCTCTGGTTTTTTGCTTTTACATCATCTGAAAAGACTCTGCTATGGTGGATAACTTACAATGTGTATGTTCCAAGAGTATCTTAAAGATCTCTTCTACCCCTCCCACCCCCAAGTGTAGCTATTGGTTTTCTCTGCTATGCCCTAGTTGATTTTAACCTATTTGCTTTCCAAATAACAATGTTTCTCCTTTTGCTGTTCACTCAGAATAACAGGGTAAATTAGTATAAATTTTAATTCCTATGCACACTTTAAGATAAGCTTATCTTTAATGGCGATGAAAATTTGGGGCAGTAGCTTTGGAGAAAGTGCTGAATATAAGTTATAAATAGCACCTTTAATATATCAGTCAGTAATTACTGAATTTTTAAAGTGTCAGACTTTGTCATCTTCTTCCCCTGTGCAAGATGAGGGCTGCAGAAGTAGCATCTTGTTGGATGCAGAGATAGTATCTTGTGTTAGATCAATATACTAGTTCATAATATGTGTTGATTTAATAAAAGCTGCAATCTCAGCCTACAAGCCTTGTGGCTTCTTTGAAGTAGGATGAACGTAGGAGTGTGTGCAAGGCACAAGGATGTGGCTTCTTCATCTTTGGCAGTCTCAGGACTCTGCAGAGATGTGCGGTGCTAGGAGGAGACAAGTTGGCTTTCCCTTCATGCTCACTCTCTTCTTTTCTTGTGGCTGTCCTTGATCCCTGTCCTGCTTAAGGAAAACTGCTGTGGGCACATGCTTTGTCCTTGGTACCTTTGTGTTCAGATGTAGCAAAATGACTTGTGACTTCATGTCGAAAGCCCTAATTCTGCATAGTGATGTGCTATTTTATATGCTGTCTATGAATTTAATCTGGAGGGGATATTCTGTGTGCTTTAATATTCTTAGTCTTCTGCATAGCCATGTTTTTTAAGGACTTAAAAACCTCTGAGACTATTAATGCCCCTTTGAAAGTGTTCAGAACAATTTTCAGTCTTTCTGAAAATAGAAACTATTTTCATAAGAAAGTTGAAAAACTGAACTGTGGAGTTTTCACTGAAAGGTGGTTACTGGGAGCATAGTTCTTTACCTTGAGATTCCCTGTGGGGGGAGAAATAATGTCAATTCAGTGTGTGGTTGGTTTGGAGCTCTTGCCTTATGGAGAAAGCAGCTAACCTGGCAGCTGTTGTAATCTGTTACCCTAAGGAATGGGGCAGTGGGAAGCATGTCCTTGCCGCTGACTGACGTCGGCATGCTTTCCTCCTCCTGGGAGAGGATGTTACTTTTCTGTTGCTCTATAACTGGATTTCTTCTCTGCGCTACCTGCTCCACCCAGCGCTTCCTTCCACAAGGTCAGGGAATAGAGTTGCTGACGTTCCAGCATTAGCAGGAATACTTCATCCCTTTCCAAAGGTTTTCTCTTGGTATAAGAGGTGGGAATTTATCTGACTGACATTCTAGTGTAAATTTTGGAACAGTGATGTAGTTGAGACCTGCATACCTAACCAGATATTAATAAACATAGTAGAAACAAAATGGCAGTAGAACACCACAAAACCAAAGGTGCTGTTTATTCACCCTGACTATTCATTGTTAACTGTCTACAGCCATAGTAATGCTTTATAGGTGGTCTGAGCTACCAGCATCTTTCCGTGTGCATTATGCTATCGACATAAACTGTTGATAACATCTAATTTACCTATCTGTATGCACACTATTGATCACAAGCCTTTTCTATTACAGTAGGTAAGGAGAAAACACTAACCTCTTACAAAGACAAATGTCCCATCTTAAAAAGCAGATAAAAATCTGTTATTTTATTAAGGAGCTCTCAGAGGAGCAAAGATACTGACTGTGTGTGGTGTTGCGGTCTGTACAGATGACTTTATCCTCTCTTCATTACTGTATGGATCTGGCCCTTAGCGCAGATGAGTATTAAAAGAACCTGGAATGTGTAACCTGTTCCTTGTCAGGAAGCAGATAACCAGGGTGCACTATTCCTGAGTAGTATGATATTGCTCTGTTCCCTCCCCCAAGTCCTCAGAAAAAATGTTGAGAAATATCTTTTTATGACTCAAGGAGTAAATCTAATGCTAAGTGGCGACTTTCTTTTTGCAAGTGGATGTTGCTAGTAGGGGCAGTGGGAACCACTCCACTCTGAGGTAGGAACAGTAATATGGGTCTTCAGGTTGCTCTTTAAAACACTTAATTACGATTCAGCACCTTGCAGATGAAAACTAAACCACACTGTAAAATTTCAATTATCGGTTTGGAATCGCACACACTAGCTGACACAAAAATAACAGTGCAGTGTGACCCATTGTTTTATTTTTTTATTTCTTCACACACATTTCAAATGGAGCTTTGTGTCTTTAGGACTAATTTCGAAAGACCTTTTTCTCATCAAATAAGGCTCTGTGCTTAACTGTTTTCCTAAATTATATTGCATGTCAGATACAGCCAGTGCTGTCTGTCCTATAGTCAGTACCCATACTAAACATAAATGTAAAAAGCACACATTTGTATTTCATTCTGGTTCATTGTTACTTGGCCTCCTGACACCAAGACCATAGACATTTTGAACAGTAAAACAGACTGAGAGGGTTATTTTTCTTGTAGAACGCAACTGCTGGGCTGAATTAGCTTTGCTTGTGTATTAATTTTTCCACTACATTATACATTCATATATCCCTGATTAACAGAGGAATATAGCTGTTTGTAACAGCTATGTATGTTAGCCATTTCCCTTTTAAAATTAGATTTGCAAATTATTTGCCTCCAAACTCAGAGTATCAATTGATTTTTAGAGAATAACTTCTAGGATATGTGTGAATAATACTGTAGTTACGTCCAAGACTCAAATATCGTAAAGATACTAAGTGGAATGTCCTAATGCAAAGAGAATGACATTGTTGGAAGACTAGTCAGAAATGGTTGAGCTCTAAAAACCAGAGCACAAGAGTCAATAACAGCACATCTCAAACATGGTCATAGCAAGGCAAAAGGATTTTGCTGCTCACTGGATTCTGTTCTCAGGGGTTTTGTACGCCAGTCTGGACACACTGAACGAATCTGTCCTGAGTAGCTGTTGTACTTGGCCCAGGTTGCTGGAAGAATAAGGAGAAGTAAGGGTGCAGACACCTCTTGGTTCTGACTTGCCTGAATTAAGGAATTACTGATCAGATGTGTATGATTGATTATATGGCTGCTTTTAGTGTGAGGCTTGTTTGTAATCTATTGCTTATTTAAATTGCTGTTTGGTGCTAATGACTTTCTGAATAAAACACCAGGAACTTCTTGTTTTTTCAAGAAGTCCCTGCAGCTTGTAACTTTATTTCTTGGTGGTTTGCTTTGATACATGTTTGTATGTGTTCAGGTTCTCTATAAAAAATGCTAGGAAAGCCTTCTTGAGCCTGTAGAGACCTCTCATGACCACTGTCTTGAAAGAGAAAGGATTGTTCTGCTGAAAGACTGATGATGGATTGCAATGCTGATCAAGAAACAAAGATGTTCTTTCTGTATTTAATGTTCTAGACCTACTACTTTGAGACTTCTCTAGAATATCTGTTCCTAATGCTGTTTTATCTAGAGAGAACTGTGAAGCTTCTGGTACTGTTCAGCCCGGAGGACTTTTGGTGATTATCACTGTGCTGGTAATGCAGAGTCTGGCACTGTAATAGATGACAATACACGGAGCTTTTTAGTTGTCTCTGAGAGTAATGTGTAGCTAATATAGGTGTTCAGTCCAAAAAACTCTCTTCCTGGCACTCACATCTCTGGTCCCAAACAAAAAACACTTGCACTGTTACTGTGTAAGACAACCTTTTACTTGTGTTTCTCCCCGTAGTGTGAAAAAGGGAAGTGATAATCAATGCTAGGATTTTCAGAGAAATCGCTAACTTTTCGGGGAAGACATGATGACATACTAAGTTTTTTTCCCCCCACTTGCTTTTTTTGATGCTTCCATGATCTTTTAACTATACTAAGCTGGATGGTATGAAGCCTTGATGTGGTAAACTATCTTTTGGAAAGGCAAGGATCTCAGCTTCTGTGGAAGGCTACAAGGCAAACTCATTCAGCGGCTTTTGTAGAAAGGTAAGAAATATTTTACAAGTGCTTTCCTGTTTCGCCGAGATCGAAACATTCAGCCTTCTAAGTCTGTTTTCATCGGTTTCTAATACAATTAAGGAATGAGTTGTAGATTTTCCAGGAATGGAACATACTTGCCAATATATTCTGAAAACTGACCCTGAATCTAAGGGATGTGATTTAACAATGGTATGAGTTTTCTGTTGTTTCAAACATTGATTGTTTCAATAGCAACCTAATCCATAGGTAATACTATATTCTTACAAGTTCTCCTTTGCTCTTGAAATGTTGTGTAGTCATATTTCGGGGAAAACCCCCCCCCCCCCCCCCCCCCCCCCCCCTTTTTTTCCCCCCCCCCCCCGGGTTTTTGGGCCTTCTTCTCTTCCCCCCCCCCCCAAAACGGGGTTTTTTGGGGGGGTTCCCCCTTGTGTGTTAAAAAAGGGGGGGGGGGGGGAAAAAAAAAAATTTTTTTTAAAAGAGGGAAAAAAAAGGGGGAAAACCCCCTTTGGGCAGCCCCCAAGAAGAACCACGGGGAAACAGGCCCAGGTGACTTGACTTTGATTTACCTTATAGTAACTGCAGTGTTACTGTGAAGTTCAGCCCTAAATTATTGGCAGAAGTGGGCTTGAACTCTTAATCTGAACAAATAAATGATTAACTAATTTTCTTCCCAGAAACTTTATCCAAGGCAAAGTGAAAATACATGGATTCAAACTCCCGATTATATTGTCCAGCTAAGAGTATTCAAGCAGAAAATTACTGAAGATGATCTTTCTCTGTCTAGAGGGAATCTTGATGTGATAAGGTTTGCTACCCGGTGATAAATATTCACCCTTCTGGACGTTGCTCAGACTGGATTTATGTAGCCTCTCTCTTTTTTTTTTTTTTTTCTTTTTTTTCTTTTCCCTTTGTACATTTTACATGTAGCAGTACCTGTAGTTCTTTGCAACTCTGAGCTCTGTGTATTTTGGTGCTACTCTTTCCCAGAATTTAGTTCTGTTGCTCTTTAGGTTAAAGCTGCCCTCTTGGCTGTTGAGAGGCATTTGTAATGAGAAGGGACAGTACCAGTGTGAAAAACTTTAGAGGAGAGTCCTTCTAATTATCCAGTATGAGACAGTGTAATCTACTGACTGTAGATATTTCTTCTTTTTTATTGAAGTGTTTAAGTTCTCAGTTGTGGTTGTCTGTACAGATTATATATGAAGTAGTATATTAGGAAGTGGTTAGATCTGGTTATTTGAGATATTGCTGTGCCTAGAGAAAAGTTTTATTTATAATAACAAGTAAACAAACAAAGAATAGTATGGTCACAAGCAGCTTGTTCCAAGTGATACTAGCAGTAGGTAAATTAATCACTTATGTAAATGCTAAAGTTTTGGAGCCAGGCTATTACTGGGGTTTTTTGTGTAATGATATTCAAGTAATGCTACCAGAAACATTTCTGTATTCCCACTTTATGGGTAGATTAAACCAATCTTGATGTAACTAATGTCTTCCTCAAAATTTTATCAGTTCCTAGAGCCTAGAAAAGTATACTTATGGACAATATTTTAGTGCTATGGGTAAATGTTTCTCCATCATAATATCTGGTATTGCTGGACACAGAAATGCTTTTTGCTGTAGATTTGCTTATGTAGTCTTTTAAAGTCTTGTAAACAAAAGCGCTGTGATACAATAGTGAATCCTGAGAACTTCAGGTAGTACCTGTAGTATGAAAATAAAAGTGGTGCAGCTGCAATTCTGTGTCTGTACTGTGAGTGTGGGTACCTGGTAGATTCAACAGTTTGTGACATTAAGTTAGCTGTTCATAGGTTTCATTGATTAGAATTGGGGAATATTTCTCAGCATTTCAGCATAATTTCCTGATGCATTTCTACAAGGAGCTGTGAAATCTTGTGGTGTGTGTATCTGTTGCCTGACTAACTTCAGGTAACCATCTTCAGGACTTTTAATGACGTTATGGTGGGAGGGCTTTTCTTGATTTAAGTTAAACATGAAAATCTTTGTTTTCTATGTCTTCTGTGTCAAGTACAGGCTCAGCAGGTAAGAACTGGGCTCCTCCCCAGCTGCCTGATCAACATGTGTCACTGACTAGACTCTGTGAAACTAAACCTGCCAATGAGTTATAAACCCATTCAAACTTCTGGGTTTATAAAAGGTTTATAAAACCTTTATTTTTAAAGGTGGCTTTAAAAATAAATATGAACTAGAATTTACAGCTCTTTTGCATAAAAAGTTTGAGAAGAGGTTTATTCTTTACCTCACTGGAGTTTGATTCAAAATACATCAATCATTAATCATGTTTGATTTTATAAATTTGCATTCCTTATTTGTAGTGAGTAGAACTTGTATTGAATAAGTATTGGCTAAAGAATGAATGTGCAGGTATGGAGGGAGAAACTTCTGCCACCTTTTCAGGCCATGTGTACTAACGGATTGGAGCTTTTACAATTATAAATGGAGGCAAGAAATCCCAGTTCCAGACTATAGGTTAATATATTCAAGATCTTTGTAATATTTAGTGATTGGGAATGTCAGTTCACATGTCAGCATTCTTTAACTGATTGGTGGTTGTTATTCTCTTTCCCAAACTGTGTATTTTTCTTGAAAATTCAAAATGCAACTTCATTAACTTTGGCTTGATGCTCCTAAAGAGAAAATTCTGGCTTTGTTCTTCCTGTGCTGAATCAGGAACACAGTCAGGGGATCTGTTTGATTATTTTTTCCCCCTTTTCTTTCTTTTCTAAGTGAGCTGTAGACCACAGCATATTCAAAAAATGTGAGTTACATGAAGAGAAATTACTGCTGAGTTACCTGATTAAAAAAAAAATTCTTCTTGGTTTGATCATAGGTAATCAGAGTCACTAAAAGGCAAAATATTTGATTCAGACTTGGAAATATTTTAAATGGTATGGTGCAAAAAGGCTGATAGTCTGTCAGAAGCTGTTACTGCTCCAGCGGTTTTCCTTGAATTCTTTTCTATGTAGAGGAATGATAGCAGCTGACTATTGCTCCTACACCATATCTCTAGGTCCAGAAATATAAAGCAATTTAATAGTTTTAAAATAAATAATTTTACTGCCTCTGCTTCATTCCTGACCTTTTCAAGAACAGCTTGTATGGTGATTACTGGTGGGGTTTTGTTCATACCACCACTTTTTACTCTCTTGCAGTCTTCTTCAGTTAAAGCCGAGAGGTCTAGTTAGGTCTAGTTAGTAACTACCTGCTGATACTGCTGCTCATAGGGCTGACCTATGAGTCCTACTCCATTGTGGAAAAAAGTGTGGAAATTTTGCCATGAGAAAGAAAGGTGAGGCTCCAGTTAACTCTCCAGGGGAGCAGTTGCAGCTTTGGAGGAGAGGGATCTCTGGGGTTTTCTCTATTGTTTTTTGACCTTGTGTAAAGAATGTAGATTTTATTATATGCACATTAGGCTCCTTTTCCCTTAATTTCTTTTCTTTTGGCGTATTTTTAGAAACTTTCAGGAGTGAGACCTGCTTCTGGCTGATACTGTACCTGGACTATGCAAATTTCTGATTATCACAGTTTATACTTAAAAAGACTTGTGGAGGCTTTATTGCTTCATGGCATCCAGTTGGACACTGTGTTGTGAGGATCTGTAGAATCAGATGATGATTTGGCTTTTTGGTAAAACATCCACATAATTTCAGAGTGAAATGAATTTTTTTTTGTAAGTTAGTATTAGACATAAAGTACAAACTGCTGGGGTAGGCATTGACATAGTGCTTCACAGTTTGTGGTCAAGGAAGTGATGCAGTAATAGTTTGTGTTTTACTAGTATAAGACAGCACTTTCAATCTAGTACTCTGTGTAACTGTTGACTTGTCAATCAGTGTATCATACAGCACACTTTATGCCAGTCTTCTGATTTCTGGCATCAGCTGCCAGTGAGTTTCAAGATGGAATTGTGGACACTGAGAAGTGCATAGACTTTGACAAAGAGTTTTTATTCTTCTGAGCTCAATGCTTTGCATTATTGCTTGATTAGCAGAAGCACTCAAGATGGAATCACTAGTCATCCAGAACTTATAGATGAGCTGTGTAAGGCTTTCTTTCTCTGTCTTAAACTTGTTTTGGTTCTTTTCTCCCCTTCCAACCCAACTAAAAAGTCTTTTTGCTTTCATGGATTATGGAAAAACATGAGAGACTTAATGCTCTTGTTGCTACGAAATCAGTAATTAGGCTGATATTATGTTCATGTTTGCTGTTTAAAATGGCTTGAAAGTCGCATAATAATTCTGTTGCTCTGTAAAGGTCAAGTTATTTGAAAATGTTGGACCACTGTATGAGTTGAAGCCTAATAAAAACATTTTAATTGGGAAGGTGTAAAGGAAACAAACAAGCATTAAGTTCTCTGTTACCCATTTTTTGAAGGTTGTTTTAAAC
The DNA here is from genome assembly GCA_024500445.1 of Entomyzon cyanotis. NCBI lineage: Eukaryota > Metazoa > Chordata > Aves > Passeriformes > Meliphagidae > Entomyzon > Entomyzon cyanotis. The sequence continues at coordinate 11,961,588 of JAKEPQ010001018.1, read as the reverse complement.
AAATTTTTAACACATACATAAAGGACTTTGAGAATTACTTAAAATTTCTACTGTCTTGGGTTTTCTGATGTCTTAGTTTGATTTCCTGATTTCAAGGATGCTATGGAAGGGAACTGAGGAGTTGTTATTAAACCCGGCTGGATCTCCCATATCCTAGATCTGAAGTGTATTCAGCTGTGTTATTAACCTTCAGAGTGAATAATTCATAGTTTTATTCATGTCTTGGTAACACGGGAAAAAGATTACCTCGTACATTGATTTATACTCTTTCTGTTCAAGAAAAGCAGCTCAAACAGCTTGTGAAATTAAGAACAGTGTTCAAGGGGCTCTTGACTAGAGGCGTGCAAGGCATGTGGGGTGGTCAGCCAACCCCCCACTTATGCATAAACAGAAAATTTACTACTTGCTGTGTGTCCTGTGTGAGAGTTTTTTGATAATGCTACCATGTGGCTGCTACACTTTCCTGGTTTGTTATCACTTAATATTGCTGTGACAGCTCAGCAGTTCATAAGGAGAATTAAAGAATTTGGAAGGTTCCTGATACACTTAGTGAGTTGAGAAAAGAAGCCATAAGCTGTGATCATGCTGACTTTGGTTTTATACCTAGTTTTCTACAAGCCATTTGGGTAATTCTTACTGGCTAAAGGAATATACGTGTGTCTTTATAATGCATGGTGTTACAAATAAGAATGCATATCTCTTTGATGTGATCAGCTTCTATCCCCCTTTTCTGTGCTTCTTCCCCCTGCCCCCAGCAGCTCTGACGTTTCAACTGTTACTCCCAAGATAATTTCAGAAGTGTGTGTGTTAGCTACTGTGTACTGTTCCTCCTAGAGCAAAAGCGCTGCATATTAACAGTTAAAGATCCTAGAATTCTTATAAAAAATCCAGACAGAAGAATTGCATGTGTACTGTGCCTTTGCTCTGAGGGCAGGTTAGTTTCTTTAGTTATGTTTGTGTGGTACTATTTCTGTATCTGCTTTTTGAGGGGCAAGTAAGAGATAATTCTTTTGCTATAGGGGGAGGCATTTATTTAATAGATACTTACATCTCTGGAGATCTGTTTACAGGAGGTTTAACTGAATATTCTTTTTCCTTCATTTGGATTACATAAATATCCAGGAATTAATAGGAAAACTGCTTACAGGTTTTTTGCCCTGGATAGTACAACTGTTGTAATTTTAGAGAGTACAGCTGGATAGGCAGGTTAGGACTTCTAAAGATGCTGCAGTGGTCTTGTTCATGCTGCACCATGAAAATGTGAATCAGGAGGTTTTATAATGTAAAAGCTGAGCTGTCCTTGTATTCAAGTTAAAAAAAAAAATCATATGCTTCATTCTGATCATACTGCATTGATGGTGTTCTGTGCCAGATTATTCTTCAGTGATGTTATGACTTTCAGATCAGACCAGTTGGAATATTAAGTCTGTGTGAACTAATGCAGATGGAGCAACAGGTTAAAAGTAAGTCCTCCTGGAAAATTATCCAGAAAGTGATGGCTGCAGGCAGGGTTATGCAAATGGATTATATTCAAATACAGTTTTACAATCTCAAGTGGAGTGATTTTTTTTTTTTTTTTTTTTTTTTCCTGTGTGTGTAAGAATTTCTGGGTCATTGCTCTTTAAAGGCTGTGCAGCTCTTCAGACCTGAGCTGTTCTTTCTAATTGGTTCTGAGAATATTTCCCATTATTATTAAGTATGCAATCTAATACAAGCTAGCATAAGAAACTTTCATTATAAATGGCATGTTCTCACCTCTTCTTGTGAAGAAAGAAATGAACTGATAAAAACTCTGGTACCTGGAAGCCTGGAACAAATGCTAGTTTTTCCTCATTTTTTGGGTGAAGGCATCCTAGGGAAATGTGAATAGCCTGAATGGTGCTGGGAGGTTAAATGAAAAAAGGAGATGGTGAGAGGACTACCTAGGAGACACCTGAGCTGTGTCATGGGAGATGGAGAGGAATATCTTGAAATGGCAGTGCAAAGGGGAAGGGTATTGCTGATGTGGTGACTTGGGGCAGCATGTTGAGATTTTTGCATTGTGAATTTTGGAGTTTAAGTTCTAGATTGATGTGTAGATCATGTAGCACCTTAATTGGGACTACATAGAATGTGGCATTGTGGAAAAATTGAACTATGGCATGTTGATGTGTAGATACCCCAACTGCAGAGCGAGTGTTTCAGGCTAGAGTGCTGTGTGAATATAAGAAAGACACTCCATTCCCCAAACAGCCTGTCTATAGCCACCTGTGGTTGCTGTGTGATTGGCAAGTTGGTCTGTCCAAATCGTGTTTCTGACAGTGACTGGTAGCAGATCCTCTGAAGAAAAAGTACAAGAAATGGAGTAGTACCCTTTTTCCCAGTAATGAGAGATTTAGGGAATTAATAACTATTTCATATTTACCAGGAGCTGACTTTTTTTTTTTAGCATTACATGTTATGGTTTCTGCAACATCCTTTGACAACAATTTGTGATATATGAGTTGCTGTATACAGAGGTGTACAGGTTTTGTTTCACTTGTTGCTTGAGCATCTGCTTTGGCTGGAGCAAATAACCATGCTGGAATGTGTATACCAATATTACATGGTCTCTGTGTGTGACAGAGGCTTTTAAAATATGTCAGCTAATAATTGTATAGCCCATTTCCAGTTCATTTTACAAATGTGTTAGACATATGTCTATATGTAGTGGTGCTGTATGTACAAAAGTGAAATGGGGGCATGGAGAAAGTGAAAATAAGGAATCCTAGAACTGAATGTGAGTGAATGTGGGAAATTTTTACAATTACAGAAAAATATTATGCTTTTAATTTCACTTAGTGAGATGACCTACATACTAGGATAGTGTTGTCTTGTATAATTATGTCCAGAGCTTTATGTGCTTGTGGATGAATTTTTCAGAATCTTATTTGGCCTTTTTTCTTTCTGAATAAAAGATAATGTCTTGATTCATGTAATCTTACATTTCTTGTAAGAAAGTAAGTTATCTGAGTAAATATCTTCCTTGGCATTAACGTGTCATTGATGGTATGTAGCCCTTTATGCACCAGTGGTCTGAGTGCTGTAACAATAAGCCAATAATGACCAGTTCTTGGTTCAATTTAAGTGAGAGAAAAGTATTTTTTGCGGTCCATAGCCTTTTCTTTGCCACATAACTGTGTTAAACCCAATGTAAACACAAACTATTTTATAAATGATAATTAGTTCCCTTTTCATTTAGGAGGTGGCATCTGATTATTTTTGTTACTAGCCGCCTTGGGGGCGTTAGGTAAAAACATCTCTAGTGATTTCTTTGGCTGAGTTTTGCACTGTTGCTGAATATACTGCTTGAGCAGTTGCTACCCCTAGGTGCTTGTTTCTGTATTTCCACAATACTGGAGCAAGCTTCTGTATGGCTGTGTGATGAAGTAGGTGGAGGACTGATTTGGTTAAACATGACCATGCAAAAATAGTTATGTTTTGGTCTTTTGGTTCAAGTGATGGTACAGTGACTTATATTGGCAGAATTCAAAGTCTGAGACCATGAGACTGAGCTCCCTGGGCATCTGTAGGGAGACACAAAGCAGAGGCGTGTCTAGAGGCTTCAGTTTTGACCTCTGAGCTAAATAACTTGGGGATAATCCTAGCCAGTATAACAGTGTTTTTAGAAATGCTGAGATGACTGCCTGATTCCTGGTTGTACTTTCCAAACACTTGGGACTTTGTCCATGTCTTAACTTTTCTTAGATGTTGTTTGTACTGTGATCAAAATGTCGCTGCAGATCACAAACACAGTAATAAACCTTATCCCAGAAATAAGACATGGGAGAAAATCGACTTTGTAGTTACTGGGCATGATTTTACAGTCAGTAGTGCATTTTGCTTTAAATGTTCAGCACAGTCAGGAAAAAGAAGTAAGAAGTGAACTTTCTGTTGGTCTCAAATGAAAATTAACTTGGATGAATTCAGGAGCCTGCTTGCTTGCTTACTAAAGTGTCTTTGTTCCCAGTCAGTAACAGAGCCATAAAACTCAAAGCATAGCCCCTTTTCAGCACTTCTGCTGTCTCATATGTCAATGTTGCTAACCAGGTGATTGAAAAATACTGCCGTATTTTGATGTGAGTGAAGGGCTGGTGGGAGAAAGGGACCACTCTTCTTGTGTAGGGCTCAGAAAAAATGACAGGCAAGTACAGGGCAGCATATTAAAGAGATGGAAAATTCTGTGCAAGTTTCACAGATTTCTTCCAAATTGTGCGGATGACTTCATTCAAACATCTAGTCTTGTGTCTGTTACGTGGATTTGGGATGTTGCATATGTGAACTTTGTCAACTGCGTTCTCAACTAACTGAATCTTCCTCAATTCTGTGTGCTTAAATCAGTAAAAATGGGCTTTTCTCTGTACTGTGCCTATGAAAGCTTTTAGTGTAAAGCTTCCAGTGGTCTCAGCAATGCAATGAAGTGCTAGCCTTTCTTACTTGCAGAGTCTGAAGAAGGTGGGTGTTGTTTTCCTTTAAGCAGTCACTAGTGGGAGGAGGTAGTCCAAATGTACCTCAACCAGAGGTGCTGGCCAGAAGGAGAATGCTGTGCTGACAGAGCTGCTGATTCCCCCCTGATTCAAGGAAGGGATAACCCATTACAGCTGCTGTCTGTAGTCTGCTTGTGTTTCTTATCCCAGCTTGTATGTGGGATCAACACAGAGGTGAAGTGATCCTTCAGCACATTGGGAGCAGGGGTCGGGGGGGGCTGCCTTTTCACTAGCATTATGCAGGAAAGCATCTATATACACTGAAGTTTTGAGAGTTCTCATAGCTGATGAGTTTCAAGAGATACAAGGCCATGAAAAAATGTATGGGTTTCTGTTTTCGTAAGTTTAATGAGTCCTTACTGAAGGTTCAGTGCATAGACTCCGACCTGTTTCACTTCAAGTGTCAGGTATGTTTGAACTTTAAGTGAAACATTAGCTAATGCATGTCTGGATTTTTTTCCTTCAAGGGGCCCTAAGTCTCCAAATACTTTCTGGGATGTGGGTCCTTAGTGAGGTTTTTTATTACTAGATTTTGAGAACTTTTGTCTGTGACACTTGTATTTTCTTAAAGCAAGTAGCAAGGCTGGATTAAGTCCATTGTGTGAGAAGAAGAATGCATCTTGAGTCCCTGGAGCTAGCTGCCCTCCTGGAGGAGAACTTAAACTTTAGGGCCATGTTTACTGAAATGAAGATGTTCTCATGTCTGCTGTGGAGAGATGAGGAGTGTGTGTCAAGTCTCAAATGGCTGAGAAACTTGAGGAAAAAGTACGCATAACAAGCTATTTTTTTTCCTCTGCCTCTCCCCCCTCCTTTTTATGACCCCTTTTAAATAGGGAAGGTAAACTGCTGGAAGTTAAACTTGCTCACCTCAAGTGCAAAAGGGAAAGGCAACAAATATCTGCATATTAAATGCACTGAAATCACTGGGTATGTTAGAAATTAAGTTGTGTTTAGGTGAGTACCCTCAAATAGTAGAATCACTTTTTCCCCAACTGCAAAATTTGGAGGATTTCATCAGGAGTAACAATTGTTTGGTGAAGCTGATTAGACACAGCTGTCATCTGCTAAGTAAGCACTTAAAGTTAACTTAAAGTTAATAAATGTCTCATTTTTTTCCATTCTGTATGCGTTTGGAAAAGAACTTACTAGTTGGTGTAGTAGAAGGGATAAAGCACACAAGTTCATGTTTCTGTAGTTTGGGTATTACCTTTTACAAAATCGCTTCACCTAAAACATGCTGCTGGACACTGTCCACTTCTGCTCCATCCCCGTGTGAATGTTTTGGCACAGTGTCCTGTAAACAGGATGTGGAAGTGTTGGAGGCATGTTTGACTGCAGTTGGAGTTTTGGAAGGTGTACGTAGTAGTTCTAGCTGCTTGTAAAGCATGTGTACACGTGCCTAACCTTCCTGCTTTTCTTCTGAGATGCTATTAATTGAATCTCTTTGAACTTGATCCCAAAGACTAAATACTCTGGATTAAGCACAACATGTAATACTGCCTTTTGTTTTTTGCTATGGCTGCATCACTTTTCTCATACTTTTAATCTGGAATTGTTTGGAATAGCCTTACAGTAGACTAGTTACTCTGTGTTTCTTGGTATATAGCATATATGCATTCTGCATAAGCTGTATGCAGAATGCATTTTTGATGCCTTACTATGCATGTTATTCCAGTTTTGAAACAAACAAGCACTGTTCTGATGCAGATTTTAGGCAAAAATCCTGGTATATAAACCCTTCTCAAATGGAGACACACTTCAGTGGAGAATCTCTAAATGGGATGCTTGAATGGTCTGTGGCCAAGTAAATAAATATTTCCTCAGTTTCAAGAAACATGGCACACAGCTGCTCCTTACTCCTTGTTGTAAAATAACGGGCCATTTGCTGACTGAAGCAAGCTATTGACATTATTGCTAGCAGCTGCTGAACTCTTAGTGTTAACTTAAACAGCTCATAAATGTTAATTATGTTGCAGTTTTGTTAGAGCTCATCTGCATATCCCAGAGGCACTAGCTAATATGTCATGCTTTTTTTCCACATGAACTGATGACATTTCTTAGTGGAGATTCCAAATAATAACTTCCTAAATAAGTTCAGTAATCTTACTGTAGTGGTGAAAGTTTCTTCAAAATCGCTCTTTTAACTATAGTTTCACTAGTATACCTTTAGTTAAATGTGTTTCAGTAGGCGCAGAGCTGCTGAGCATGTGGTGAAATGAGTATGCAGTGGAAGGGAATATGCTGAATGCTTACTGACCTGTTGTTGTGAGATCTGCGACAAAGTCAAATCCAAAGCCAAACTGAAGAAAATCTGTTAAGTTTATCCCATGCTTTGGTTTAAAGTCACACTTAGAGTGTTACAGTTTTGCTGCTGTACAAGTGTGAAAAGTTGACAGGAGATGTTTACAGGCTACTGTAAAAATGTGCACTCTCTGCATAATAACCACTTAAATGATGTTCTGTGGCCTTTTAACAGTCCCTCCCACTCTTCAGCCAGTGGGGATGTGTTCCTGAAAACAAGACAAAGCTCCTGAACAAACTAATCCTTTCCTTCCTTCAGGTCAGATTCTGTTAGTGTTCTCTGTAGAAAACACTGGTAAAATTCCAGAACCTGGTTTTGAAACTGTCAACATGATTGTGAATATAGCATGAATGAAAGCATAGACAATAAAGTGAAAGTTGCTCTATTATCGTTGGTGTTTAACTTTTTGATTTTAATCATTGTGAAGGTCAGAAAGAGGATAGTGTTGTTGCTAGTGCATGCTATACAGAGAAATTATGCTTACAGCATCTAAAAGCTGTTCTCTCATCCTTACTTTTTTGTGGTCATGCAGTGTAACTTTTTCTCTTGAGGGCAGTGGTATATGTTTACCAGAATTGCACTTGATGCTTTGAGGATATACTCCCTACCAAACTCGTTCAAATTGCAGGTAGTCTGGGCTTCTGGTATTAGCCTGTGATTACAGATTAACCTAATGGCAGTGCAGCCATTCCCATACAAAGCTTTATGCTCTCTACTATCTATTTGGATGGTGCTTTGGTTGCATGCATTTGTGATTTTCCTCTTCAGGGTTGTTTCCTGGCTGCTTGTAGAGGAATTTCTGTCCCTGAAGAGGTGTGCAGATAGGGACAGGTAGTGCAGACTCATGATAAATGGATCCTATCCTGGATGGTGGTTGGTCCCAATCTGAGCTGGAACCTCTTGGGTTTTATAAGATGGGCTTTATAAGATAGACTTCATGCAAAGAAGGATGATTTGGGGTGAGGAAGATCAAAATAGGACCAGTTCTTTGGTTTAAGTATCAAGTCAATGCTATGTGAAGCTAACATCACACCATACTGAAATCTGTGAGCAAGGGTTTGATCTCAAAACATTGTCATCTCATGTTTTGGGACAGAATTAAATGTCCCCCTTCCTCAAGTAGGTGAATATGAGAATTGGTTTCTGGATTTGTTCCTAAAAGCCTGGAGAAAGCTTGAGTAGTACACAATCTAGTTAGTAGCTTTCAAGTAGAAGTGAAACAGAGAAAACCTTTTGGGAAAGTAGAGTCGGACTCCAGATTTTGTGTGTGTGTGGTTCAAGTATAATTCAATTACTGATATTTGGCAAAAAACATGATTCAAAAAAGAATTCTGGATTTTTAAAAAACTTTAGAGCTCGCTTATGTATCTAAGGAGGTGGGATAGTTCATTAGAGCTGGTATGATCATCCAACTACAGGTTCTGGTCACATCTTTTCAGTATTTCTAAGTAGGATTTTAGTTTTTGTTCATTTTTTCCTTTTATTTTTCTTCCAAAGGTCCACCTAAAAATTCTGCCCCATCTGCGATGCATGTCTCATGCAGCAGATGGAGACAGCTTGCTGAGATTAGATACAATTTCAACTATCCGGAGTGGTAATTAAATGAAATCAGAAGAAAACATCCAAATTTATTGTCTCAGTGGTGACTTCAAGTGTCTTGTTTTGAGTCTGAAAGTAAATTTCCTGTGCTGCATCCTTAAGCTGACAGAATAGAAGCATACTCAAATGACTGAATTCAGGAAATGAGTTAAGCAAATAGTGACTTGAATATTGGTCATCTTTAAGAAAATTCTGGCCCAGAAATACCTTATTGTGGCTGTACTCGAAGTTGCAATTTGAGGTTTTTTTTCAACCCCATTGCATTTATTTTGGCTTTGGTGTAGATTGGGTGCTGATGAAAAGCATAATTGACTTGGATGAAAGTTTGACACATGTAGAAAGCTGTGTATGTGATAAATCTTGGCTAATGAGGCAGGCCTAAGGGTGATCTCAGAGATCAGTGTCTGAACCAAAAAATGAGATGGACAAAAGTAATAAATTGTCCTGACTAAGAAGCTTTCATTGTTTTTGTTTGTTAATTCTGTAGCATATTCAAAAGTCTGAATGAATGACCTACATGTTACTGCAAATCTCATTGTTCCAAGTCTGAGCAAAGGAATAAATTGATCTTAAATATTAAGTCCTGCATTCAAGGATTTGACTTTGAATTTGTAAAGGACTTCAAGAAAGCAATAGTTAAAGGACCTGGTGGAACAACAACAATGTATGGTGTACACTGATTTCTTTGCAATCTGTATTTTGAAACCCAAACACGCTAGTGAACTGTCAAAGTGCTTGTCCATCCAGGTGGGGAGAGTGCATCACCAGTACCATCTTTCATATTATTTGTGAGACTCATAAGGAATAAAAAACACGTTTATTAGGCAGAAACTTGTGTGTTAGCAGGTAACTTGTGTGGGGAGAAGAAAAGCGATGAACTGAAATGTTAAAAGGTACAAAAGAAAAGCTGTCAACAGTATTAATAATGCTTTCTCCTTTTTTTTCTCTTGCAGACCTTCAAGTGCTGACCTTCTTGGTCTATTAAGTTATTATAAACTTTTGCTGCTGTGCGAACATACAAAGATGTCTCGCAGCCCTGACGCTAAGGAAGACCCTGTGGAATGCCCCCTTTGCATGGAGCCTCTGGAAATTGATGACATCAATTTCTTCCCTTGCACCTGTGGCTACCAAATCTGTCGTTTCTGTTGGCATCGTATTCGCACTGATGAGAATGGACTTTGTCCTGCTTGCAGAAAGGTAAATCCCTGCAAGAGCAGCTTGTCTTGCATAATCACAAGGCTCTTGCATTCTGTTGGTACCAAAGGCATCCTTTTGCTTAAGGGAAACAATCATCCAGTCATGGCCTAGATCAAGGGTGAGGTGTTGGATCTTTCAGTTTCTGTCTGCGTATGTGTTGATGCTGTCATGAAGAGGCTAGTCTTGGTTTATTAAATTCAGAGCTGGATTGATAGGGGGAAGCTGTGCATCAGAACCAAGGCATGCTGATGCTAGGAGAGCTGCCAAAAATAAAAAAAATTGTTTGAGTTGAGGTGCTTGTGCTTTAACAAAGTCTTCTCAGGAAGAACAGTGAGGATTCCAGAATCAGGGGTTTGCTTAGAGCTAAGGTTCAGCTAAACTGACAGAGCTGACTGAGAGGCAAGCTTTTAAAGCACTTGCTTGTTTTGTTTGTGGCACTGGAGCTTTTAATACACATTTTAGTGGATAGTAAACATATGAATCCTTTGGAAATATATCCAGTGGTGTTAAACTTTAAAGCATTTTGAAATCTAGAGCAAGAATATTTGTCTAGTGTTCTGATCTTGTTGCCAAGTGCTTGAAGGTAGTACTTGATATATCCCTGTGTCTTGATGTCCAGCTGATACTTTGGTTAGCCACAGCTGTACACCTCAGCTTCACTAAATTGCCTGTTATTTCCTTCAAATAGTTTTATTTCTTCTTCTAGTGTTTTGCTTAAACTCATTATTTCCTTATCTTCAGTGTTTAATAAAATTCTTTCTTAATATCTTCTTGTCTTTAATGACTTCCCTTGATTGTAGCTTTCTTGCCTGGCCTTTCTCTTGTAATTGTAGCTGCTTATGTCTTCTCATTCTCCTCCTATTTAATCATGATCCTATCCTTAGTTTATGTCTTTGTTGTCTTCCTGTCTCATGTTACAGCTTCCTTTTCAGACCCCAAGTAATCTTAGTTAGTCTCACTATCTTTATTCACTGCCACAGTATTTTATAAGCACTTCCAGCCATTTTTTCTTGCTGTTCTTTCGGGCTTTGGCTACTTTAGAGCTATTACTGCCCACCTGTGTTTGGATGCTGCTGCAAGCCTGAAGGGTATCCCATGTTTGTTAAAAAATTCTGCAAATTCGCTGCAATATTTGAGCTTTGTGTTCTGCAAGGAAGATCCACGTCATCAGCCAAATCATTCTCTACTTGTGATATATGCTGTATAGTAATTTCCCATAGTACAAGAGAATTTCTACTCTTCTGATACAACGTGAGATTTCTGGGATTTCTTTGTCTAAGTTGCTTCATCTACCTGGATTTATTACACTACTTTTTACCTGTTTGTTCTTGGAAGTTTGTGAAATGTATTTGAAAATTCACAAAAGCTGGATGCTATTCACTGCTTCCGGGTATCTGAATTCTTTGAAATGTGGATACTGCCACAGCTGAACTCTTAAATGAGGAATACTCTGCCCTGTGATTGGACGTGCAAATATTTTGCCTAGTTGGATACAGTTTGCTCAGAAAAACTGTTTCATGAGGAAAGCTTAAATTAGGGCTACGATTGGAATGAAACATACCAACTGTTCCTGGAGAGAAAGGACACCTCTTTTTCATAACAGATGAGGATTATGTTCTTGGTACTTTCTTCATCCATGGACTGCAAGATATCCTTGAGCAGATTTGGAGCTGTATTACTGAATTGTAAGAGGTTGGCATGAAGAAGGCTGGCTGAGGAGGATATTTCTTCTGCGGCACAGACAAAGGCATTGTGATGCAGAGATGCCCACCAGGATATTGGTATATCTTGATCTACAGAGTTGCAGCATTAAATAAGTCTAAAGAAGTCATCTTTTGAAGTGTGCTGGACAGAAGGAATCAGGTATGTGTATTTGAGTTCAATATGTCTAAGTAGTCCCTATCTGTGCATTGTAAGGCTTCTGGAGAAAGATCTGAGCAGTTTTCTATTCATATCTACTCTGGTGTGTGTTGGTTGTGGCCGCTTAAAATGCTGAAGCACAGAACATGGCAAAGCAACAAAATTTTAGCAGGAAAGTTTATAGTAGGTACAATGGTTTCGACAGGTATGCCATATTTTTGTAATGGGTATACCAGTGGCAGGATACTTAGTGCAAAATGGACTGTGAATAAACATATATTAAACCAAGGATGAGTGTGTTATTCACAATTACATAATAGAAATCTGCTATTTGTGCCAGTGTTATTGAATGCAGTGTGGCTTATCCAGTGATTTGAGCACTGATCTGTGGAGAGGAGCAGTGAACAAGTTCCCTGTCCAGGGATTTTGGTCAAAGGGTTTGGTGGGTGTTTTGGAGAAGTCTGTAATAAAATAGTTTGGCTAAATGCTACAGCGGCACATACGCCTTTAGTTTAGTAGATCTTAACTATGCATTGCATATATACCATTATTTTCCTAAGCTTCTTTAATTCACTTCTAACTGAAAAGATGTTGGCTTGTGTTTTTTTCTACTAAGGAGAAGGTATTTCTACATGCTTGAACCGTTATATAGCTTAACATCTGCATGTGAAGTATATGTTCATGGGGTTGCAATCAATTGATTTAGTCAGTCTTAAGTTTCCTCTGGTGAATAACAGTAGTTATTAAACAACGCAAACATCTGTGTTGTTTTGATTTGTGAAAGTGAGGTGGTGCTGTGAATTAAACCTAAATGCTGGTTGGAAACTGGCACTTCCTAGCATTAACTTATTAAACACTTCATAAACTTTGTCTGAATCTTCTGAAATAGACTCAGAATCTATTTCTAGAGAAATAGAAATGTTTTCTATTTAATTCATTAACTGCAAAAATATTTACTTAAAAGAAAAATGGAACTGTCTTGCTTTGAGTTTGTGATGCCTTTCAGAAATTGTAGCCAATTGTAAGATACTAAGCAAGACTTTGTTTTTTCCAGTTAATTGATTTCTTACCTGTTAGTGAAAACGCTGCTAACTAGTCAAATTAGAATGAAAATATGCTCTGTTCAGAAGAGATTTCTGTAGTGAAAAGCTGGTTTGCAGGTCAGCAGGCTTGCTGGTTCTGGTTGTAAAGCCAGTGATTTTTATCTTTGCAGTGACATTTCTATTTTCTTTTCCGTAAAATGCAGCAGCCTAGGCACCGTTTGTCACATGAGTAATACATACCATTTCCATTGCTTTATTGGAACATGGCACTCTCTGACCTTAGTGTCAGTTCCTGCACTTTTTAAATCCAACAACAAAAAAGCCTAGCTCATTCATGTTTCTTAATTACTTTTCTCTTCCACTAAATAATATAACTTGATACACAGTTGTTCCTGTGGTGTGGCTTTGACTTTTTCTCCAGTTCCTTGATGTAATAGCCTTTATTTCTCCTAGAACCTTGTGTTCGAGTTGGAGAGAAATAGTATAGGGCTACATGTGTGATTGAGAAATTAACATGCTTCAAGCATGTTTTTGTCCATGTTTCCCCTGCTACTTCTGTGTAAAAGGAGCACTTGGTCTTAATGCACAGTCTCCAAATGTCAGTGTTTCCTCCTATGCTTTTAATCCCACAACTGAGTAGTTTGGTACAACAATGGATGTTTCGAAATAGGTAGGAAATTGCCTTTTTTTAAAATACAAGTATTATGGTGTATACTGTGCATAAACCTTATTGACTTTCTTTGTATTTCTTGTTTCAGGACGTACTTGGCCACAAGACAACAAGTGGGAAATGTTGGTGCATCCATTGTGTGGAAGGAATGTGACCCATCTGGGAATGACAAAAGCAAAGTGCTTGATAAATCACAGCTCAGCTTTTAACAATTGGGAAATGGGAAAAAAGTCTGAAAGAAAACAAAACTTAACAAGACAAAATTAGTCAGGAAGACTGAGAATTCATCAAGGGCCATGTCTGATTAAAGAAACAAGACTTCAAAAGAGACATTCCAACTTTTGCTGAAGTTCTTGTAGGACTAAGGGCAATTTACACTGAGTGTAAACAAAATTTGGTCATTTTCCATGATGGTACAGTTGTTCAGGTAGCCTCAATGGCTTTTGCTGAAATGCATTTGTGTAATTTAAGTGAAAGGTGTCAGCTAAACTTAGTGAATCAGTGATGTTGATATCTCCTAATGTCTTGGATCTGAAAATACATCAATGCTGATAACACTTGAGATAGCTACTTTGTTTGGATCTCAAATCCTCTATCAGCTAAGGCATTAAGAGATAGTATGTTAAACAAGTATCTTCAAAAAAACCAGAAAACAATCAGTTGTGGGCATTGTCAATAGCATTGCCACTTCAGTTGTTGGAAGACCTGAGGGCTTCTGATATCTGTAGTCCTCTCTCTACTTCTGATTTGTAGTGTTAAACAGAGTAAACAACATACAAAATGGTACTGTGAGATACACCAGCAGTCAATCCCCCTTGCTTGGCTTTCAGAGACATGTTCCAGCAGTCTTCAGTGCATGCATCTGTTTGTAGTTGAACCATCATCCGAGTCCATGAACTTCAGCACTGTGGGAGGCAATGACTCTGAAGATGAAATAATTTATTTTCCTATTTGTAGACTGACTTTGTCCTTTTTTGAAAGGAAAATTATTTCTAAGACTAATTTTTTTAGGATCAATTTCTGAAGTGTTGCTGCTATGCTTGCCTTCCACCCTCTTGAAACGTGCAATATCTCCTGATTTGTTATCATGCCACACATGATATATAGGTCAGAAAATCATCTACCACTCAGTTGTGTTTGAGTTATCCTTGGGATTCAAGAGGTGCATGCAGATTCATTTACAGGTCCTGCAGGTCAGGGTATCAAACTAGGGATATTCCTTGGAAACATTATAAGCATGTCATACAAGTGATATACATACAAAACATGTGATGTATAATGCAGCTCTACAGTATCTAGTGAGAACTTTGGAAGCTTCTGTTGCTCAAACAAGTGCAGTTATCCATGCTGGCAAACCAACTACTTCTGCTACTTAGTGACTGAAATTCTTATTCAGCTAGCCTCAAACTTTCTGCAGAGATGGAGACATTTCTCTCCCCCTGATTCTGAAGCTGCTGCTTAGTTGTGTTCCCACTAGGAGTTTTTATGCTCTCCTGTAGAAATACAAACTATTAGTTTTACTATGAACATGTAAATGTTCTGTTCAGGGTTATGCTCCAGCTACCCAGGATGTTTCCTGACTCATGTTAAGGACCTCCAGCATCAAATAGCTGTACAGAGAAGAAGCCTACTGCCTGACATGCTACTCACTTGAGAATATGCTCTGAATGTGGTTATACTTGGCAACAAAGAAGCTGACGCATTTTGGCACTGTTTGCTGTAGTTTTCTTGGACCATCTAGAGCCTTACTGAATCTACTGAAAACCATGAATGCATTTCTTGCACAGTACCAGAGAGCAGCACTCTTGCAATTGTGTGGGATTTGGAGAAGGAATTAATCTGCAAAAGAAGGGATTGTGGATATGGTAAAACAGCACTTGATGTAGGGCAAGCCATATTTTTGGGACTGTATCTATATTATACTGGTGCACTATCCTTCCTATTCCTACCTGAACTCAGTGATAACTGAGTTAACTCACTCTTTGCCCTGAGTAGTCTTTCTCTTCTGTAAAAAAACCCAATATTCTTTAGTTCAAATAATAGACTAATAAGGACTTTGAGAGGCTCATTAAGTGTATTCTATATCTCTGAAGTCCTCATATGTACGTGTGTTAAAACACAAGATGATAATTGGCTGTAGAAAATCTCAAATGACCTTACTAGTGGGTCATTGGTGTTCATCAAGTACTTTCTGAAATCTATATAGCATATTCAGTGTTAACTCTGAATAATGTATCTTTTTGAGAAATGTTACGGTTTTGACTGTTCAAGGGTGACTTGAGTCCTTACTGTGTTTTCATATTAAGGACACCTTTGGCTAATGCTGAAGTATCTTACAAATTTTAATTCTTTTGTGATACTAAAACATGTTCCAGAGGTCTTGATGTTTGACTGTGAGATGCCATCTGCAGAAGTTGACTGTAGCAGGTTTTCAGAAGATATCTCAAGTATAGCATAATGATACTGAACTTTAACCTGAAAAGTATGTCTTGGTTAGTTTGGGGATGTACCCAGAAGACTATCAAGACTGAGCATTTTATAGCTCATTGAGTAACATCATGCAACTATAAGGAAGATACACTTTTATTCTAAACCTTTTCATCTGCTGTAGATTCTTCTCAGGTTATTTAGTGTGACAAGTAGTTTTGTACTCTTTCCTGACTGCCCTGCGTTAATGACAAAACTTAAATTCATTTTTGTTGGACTTGTGCACTGAAACCTTTAGTTATGGTAGTACAAGCAAAGACCTTAGTTCAACATAGCGGTGAGCTTGAGCTAAGCTTCTTTATCTTAAGTCTTTGCCTTAATTCACATCTCCCGTACTCTTCTCATTTTTTACTTCTTAGTGTTTAGAAACTCTTCTTTTTGTTTGAGATGTATTTTATGTACTTGCTTTTGTGCTTGGCATTGCGTTTTGTGTACATGTGAAACCTGACTTTTCAGTCTGAAAAAACTGGGACAGGTAAGGAATGTGGGACTGCTTTGAGGAGCAATCTGGGGCAGAGAACGGTGCACTGTAGTCTGCAAGACTAGGCTAAAATAGTGCCTTTATAGCATGAATAGAGCAGTCTTTCTAGGTAACTCTGAGGACGCTTGTACTTCTGTTGTATACTTTTGAGGTTAAAATACACAGTGTTATGGCTGTGTTTGAGGAGTTACCTGTAGGGAGGGAGACACCAGATTTCAAACTGGTACATAAGATAAGCATGGTAAGAGTACTGTTAAGTCAGTATGCAGTAATTGTGTTTCTTCACTAGAAGTTATCAGTGTGAAGTTAGTGGTGTAATGGTGTTACTGTCTTGGACTTAGTGGACCACTGAAACTACATTTGTATTTTGATTTCTTATCTCATAGTCTTAAATACATTTAAGTACCCAGATACGTATCAGACAATAAATAAATACAAAGCGCATGCTTTCACCCTGCTTAGTAAGCTCTTAGTGAAATTATAACAGAATGTGTTAGCTGCTGTGTTGCAGCTGCTTGTAATGTTACCAAATTGACTAGGTAGCTGGGTTAGAATGTGGCTGTTGCCCAAATCAATATTATGTCTATAATTAGGAGAATTCCTTGAAAATATGCAAGATGTTTACTTTTCCCAAAGGAATGAATATGCCTCTGTAATGTGTGTGGCTATAACAATCGGATCACTATAATAGAGTAAAGAAATTTTTGCATTAAAACATGGTGATTAATGGTTTTCCAATGTGGTGTTTCTTGTATTAGTTGATTTTAATGCTATTTGTTATGTTTAGCCATATCCAGAAGATCCAGCAGTGTACAAACCACTCTCTCAGGAAGAGCTGCAGAGGATAAAAAACGAAAAGAAACAGAAACAAAACGAGAGGAAACAGAAGATATCAGAGAATCGCAAACATTTGGCCAGTGTACGGGTTGTACAGAAGAACCTTGTCTTCGTGGTAGGGCTATCTCAGCGCCTAGCAGATCCAGAGGTGAGCAGTTCACACCTGCAGATCTTGCTCTTCATTTGCTGCCATGAAACATTGGAATACCCTTATGTGTCTCCCTCAAGGGTGAAAAATTTTGCTAAGTTTCACTGCTCATGAGGTGCTCTCTTCTTAATGGAACTTACTCAGCTTCCTCCTCCAAAATAACCTCAATAAGTGTTTGTCTCTGTTTTAGGGAGTACAGATGCTCTGCTTTTTTTTTTTGTTTTGGGAAGTTGTTCTATGTATTTGTTTAATAATGGGAGCTTGGTTTTAAACTAAAAATAAGCATAAGGACATTTTAGATACTCATTTTTCTAGGCTGGATCTCCTGGCACTATACAGCTTCGTCATGAATCACCAGTTCTAAAATGGGAGCTTGGTTGGGTTACAAAGAACTGACATACAGTATAGCACAAATCTGTTGGGACAGAAGAGAAAAACCAACACTTGGAAGTATAGCTAGGAAGGAACATAAGGATGATGCCCTTATGAAGTTGTGGGGAAAAATTAATAAGAGGAAGACCCTGGGAAGAGTTGGCTTGCTACTCTGCATCACCAAAAATGAGGTTTTCATTTGAGAGAACTGATTGTGTTTAAAATATCTTATTTACTTCCATCATCAGTCACAGCTGTAGGTGGCCAATGGAATAAGTCCTAATGAGTAAAAGTGGCTTGAATTAGAATATGGAGGAAATGTACTACAGGATAAGATAGGTGTCTCAAAATTACTGTGCCTGATTAAATTCACTTTATTAGACTAAATTATCTAGAGAAATCTCAAACAGAAATGGCCGTTTCTGAGGACTCAGAGTGTGGTCTGTATTTCTGTAGACTGGTAAAGAACAAATGTAAAATGATGCTTCTAGTGAAGGAGAAAAAACTGGAGGATAAGAAGGGAAGAGAGAAAATAAAGTTAAAACTGATCTGGTGTATAACACTTCAGTGTGTACTAAAATATAGCAGCAAGTATTTGCAAGCAACTGTCATCACTAGCTTGGGGCTATTTATTATTGAAAAATGCAATTTGAATTTATTATTGAAATTTGGTTTCTTTGGCCAGATGGATGATTTGTAATTAAGAAAAATAGCAGTAAATACAGTAGATTTTTTTAGACCACAGACAATTTTACACTGAATACTTGAAGGAACTAGGAATGGGTTTGGTGTGGGGGTGGGGATGTGCTGTACTAGGTGTATTGGTAGCAATATTCTCAATGATATACGAGAAAATGTGTACTTACTGAGTATTGCATATAACACAGGGTGTCTAGATTTCCAAGAAACCTAGCTTGAAAGAGATGAGCTAAAGTAGTATACAATATATTCAAGTTTTCTGCTTAAGGAGGCAGAAAACTCCTTCATAAATGGAGATTATTTGGAATGGGAGCTTGGCTGCTATATGCTTTTTCTGGAAATAGGTCTGTGGATGATAATAGGGGACAGGTGTATCCTCTTCTGTTGACATGCTCTTAGGAAAATTGTGAAGGCTGTGGTGTCAGATTTTACCAGGAGTATAATCTGCAATATGCTTGAGTAGAAGGAAAGTTTCTTCGAGATTGTCACTGTGTTCTGTGCCCAGATGGTGGGTGTAGTATTCTTCCAGAGGGTGTAGACCAAGTGAAGAGCACTCAGAAGACACCAGTGAATGACTGGTTGTCTATACAGCATGCCCTGTAGTTCTTTGGGATGTTCCAAATGTGATGCCATTCATTCTTGAAGACATTGAGAAGGGAGAGGAGACAGTTTAGTTCTTGAATCAGTACAGTTTAACTGCACTGATATCCAGTGCTAATATGAAGATGGAGCAGAAGGAAAAAATCTTGCTATATAACCTCTCAGGTTATTATCCAGAACTAGAAATGTCCTTATTTTAACCTAGCTTCAGTCTGAGTAGTCAGTACTTTTGCACCTTCTTCCATCACTGAAATGGGAAAAAAAAAGGCCTTTGGTAAGATTGTATCAGACATATTGCCAGTTTCATTGGCACACAGGTAACGGTTACTCAGCAGAGTTGCTTAATATGCTGGTGATGTTCTTACTTTGCACAGGGTCCCTAAATGATGTGTTGGTACTAAATAATTCTAGGAAGTGTAAGATGGGTATTTTTTTTCCTTTACCGATGTGATGGTCACTCATTCATTTTGGCATGATGTTGATTCTGAAATGTTTCTTCTTGCCCCAGAAATTTTTCTCTGTTGTCTTCCTCTACTTAGTCTGGTCTTGGAAAACTTGAGACTACCTTGAGCTAATTGGTTTATTCTGTTTCTCTTCGGAGTGTAGGGCAAGGCAGGCAGGATTCAGCATTTTGTACCTGGTAATTAATACAGCTGAATGCAAGTTTAAGGTGTATAGTTATTTTAAAACTAGAACGAATGTGATTTTTATTTTTGAAATCAAATTGTAAAGTAGATATATACAGGAACTTTTTATGCTGAATGGGATATATTTTGCCAGGGTGGGGTTTGGGTAATCAGAGTACTGAAAGAAATTTTTTAAATATAACATAAAATGTTGGATATTTCTCATGAAAGTTCTGCAGTGGCGACATACTTTGTATTGCGAGTAACTGTGGTTTTATGTGGGAAAACAGATCTAAATCTATGTGCTCTACTTTGTAGGAGAGACTTGGTTTTTATTAATTAGAGGTTTTAGCTGCACAGTTTGACAGAAGAATAAGTGCACCTCTGTATGAATAATAAGTATACCACTTGAACTTTCTTTTCCTGTAGGTTTTGAAACGACCAGAATATTTTGGGAAGTTTGGTAAAATACATAAAGTTGTCATTAATAACAGCACGTCATATGCAGGCTCACAGGTAGGTCAGAGGTCTTGGTAATTTTTTAAAATTTTAATTCCTTTGGAAGAAAGATGTGTGCAGAGTGAATCTAGGGCTTCCTATTTCTGATTAAGCAATAGGTAAGTGTAAAAAAAAAAAAGGCATTGCAAGAATCAGATTACTGCTAAGTTACTGAGGCATTGTCCAACCAGACCCTCAAATTTAGATGCAAATTGCAATGTAGAAAGATTGAAAATTGGGAAACAGGATGACAAACTTTAAAGAAGCAGCAATATGGCATTTAGTCACTAATCTGCATTTTGGAGGTAAAATGTCTTTTAATTATTTTTAGAACGTTCGTGCAACATACTGATGCATTTCTTCTTCATTCTTTATGCGTCACATATGAGTTTTAAAGACTTCTACCTTTTTTGTCAGTTTCTTGTTAAAAACATTAAGCCCGGAATATACCAGTTTATGAAGTGAGTGGCTAAAAAAGTGACTTAATGATCAGATGTACTGGGGGAAAGAAAAATAACAAGTAAACAGTGCATGTTTTCTTTCTAGGGTCCAAGTGCCAGTGCATATGTAACCTACATCCGGTCAGAAGATGCCCTCAGAGCCATACAGTGTGTCAATAATGTGGTGGTAGACGGCAGAACACTTAAGGTGGTCATATTTTTATGTACTTATGTATATGTTCTAGAACACTAGTATCAGGGCATAGTATACAGTTTGTTTGTATGGGTGTGCTTGTACTGCTGAATGGGAACATGCAGTGCATTGGGTTTTGAGGTCTTTTCCTGGTATTAATCCCAAAATGGAAGTTCAGTGAGCATCCAACAGGCAGTGTTTTGGTGGGTTAGCAGATAACTTCTTACTGTTTGAGACAAAGGTGTGCACTTCATCCCCATTCTCATAGTGGCTTTTTTGTTGTATAGTGTCATAGTACAGTGCGAAAACCCACTGTTTGCTTTCATGGAACGTTTCTGTTGTCCATACACCACACCTCTCAAAAGCTCCCTGGGAAATCAATTTTTTTTTTCCTTTTGTTATTTATGTAAACCGGTGTTCAGGCTGATTTGGCCAAATTGGTGGTTATGGAAAACCTAGTTATTTATTTCCTGCACCTGCTACTTGTCTCCTTATGATTATACAGATATTTACTGAGGCTCTTACTTTGGCATTTATTTAGATTGGATGAAAATAAAAATGCATCCTAATTATCTAATCCTCAAGAATATATAGATTTCTTACAAATGGACTTTTTATTCCATCTGCATCAAAAATGCATTATGATGGAATTTCAAATCTTGAGGTAATTTTTCTTTTTTAAATATAAAGATTTTTTATCTTGTATGGTAAAAGACATTCTTAACATTCAGGACTTAAATATTTTTTTTTCCTTCAGGCATCATTAGGTACAACAAAATATTGCAGTTATTTTCTAAAAAATATGCAGTGTCCAAAACCAGACTGCATGTATCTACATGAGCTAGGTGATGAAGCAGCCAGTTTCACAAAAGAAGAAATGCAGGTAAGTGTAATGAATGGGAAACACATGAAATGTGGCTTGTATGTCTTGCTCTCTCTGACTTAGTCTATATGTGTAATGTGTTTGCTAAATGTTGTGGTAAAGATGAATTTTGAAATCCAAATGGTGATGAACCAGTTGGATATTGGAAAGAACAGTTCAGTTTTTTTCATTGCATGCTGTTTTCATTGCATGCAGAGAGCCCCCACTCCTAGGGCCAGCACAAATGTTTTTCTACTGGAATTTATTTGATGTTTTAGGCTGATGTCAGCCAGAGAATAAGGAGGAATGTCCATATCTATTAAATACTTTCCACAAATAAGCAGTTATTTCTGAGGATTTCAGCTACATTTTCATAAATTAAAATGATACCTTTCTGGTTCAGATGAATAGTCCCTACAGTGTATATTTTGTTGCATGTAATTGCAATTGAAGGAAAAATCAAGGACAAGTTGCAAACCAGGCCACCTTCCCTGTTCATTTCCCTGCATTTCTCCCACCACCTAGATCTGTTACATACACATGTTTGAGGGTATGCTTCCATCTAGTCTTTTTAGTTTTTTATAAAGCTGTCAGCCATTAATTTATTTAATCCATGTTGAACCTGTTGATACTGCCAACCCCTTAGTCTTTTGTGGCAGCAAGCCCTAGAAATTCACCACCTGTTTTGTAAAGTGCTTTCTTTTGTCTGTGTTAAACTGCTCTCTAGTTAGTTTTGTCCAGTGTCCCTTAACCTTAGCTTTGTAATGCTTGCTGAAAGCAAACCCCCTTATTCACCTTATCCATCGACTTTGGGATGTGGCAAAACTTGATCTAGTCTCTCCCAGCTTTCTCTCCAAATCATAGTTTCTGGGCTTTTAAACTTCTTTTTGAAGCAGTTGCTCCATTTCTTTGATAACTTCTGTTGCCCTTCTCTATATTTTCTAGCTGTGTCCTCCTTGAGATGCAGAGCTCAGATGGATCATGTGGGGAAAGCCAAGTTTAATTTATCAGTTCTCAGTGTCTTACATGCAGTGTGATAATGTGGTGTTTTTTGGTTTTTTTTCATTTTAAGTGCCCTTTTTAATGATGCCCAGAACACTTTTTGTGGCTAGTGCCTAATCAAGAGATCTGTTCAGAGATCTGTTGGCAGTAACCTCAGCATCTCTTTTCTGAGCTGTAATAGCTGGTTCACTGATCAGTAGAGGGTTACTATGGTGTAACTATGGTGTAGACTGCTTTCCCCTTCATGTATCAGCTGACATGACCCTGGTGAAGCTTATTTGCCACCTTTTGCTTGTTTGCTGATTTGTTTGGGATTCTTTTGGAGCTCCTCATTATCAACATGGCAGTTTATTACCCAAAAAGCTTGATATTGTCAGCAAAGAACTTGCTTTTCAGTCCCTTTTCATTCATGCCAATGGTGTTGCCTAGAACTGATGCCAGTCATTAGTCCTCATTGCTTGCTTCTGCACCCTAGAAGAGTTTTACCTTTGAACCAGCTTCAATTCACAAGGGAACCTTTCCTCTCTTCCATGGCAGATTAGTAAATAACTGGTGCGAAACCTTATCAAAGACTTATTTTAAAATTTTGTGAATCCTCCCTATTTATGTTTACTGACTTTATAAAAAATTCATGTTAGTGAAACAAGGTTTCCATTTACAAAAGATACTCAGATTCAATCCCAGTGGCTTGTGTTTATCCAAATCCTATTTTTAAAAATCATTATTAGTATTATTAGAAGTATTAATGTTATTAATAGTATTATTAGTATTTCTTCTAGCAGCATGTAATTCACAGAATCTTTTCTATAGCCCTTTTTGTAGAAGTCAGTGGCAAACTGTCAGTCCTCTGGCCTGACTGCCATTTGAAATTGATAGGCTGTGTACTCAATTTTCATATGAGTATCTTCACAAGTCTTGAGTGGATTTTACATCATCTTGGTAAATTACATGAATCTTCCTTCCCTGTTCTTTATTATATTGCTTAGACTTTTTTATTTCATATTGCCTTAAAAATAATTGGAAATTATGGAGCTGCTGAGTACATTGTTCTTTCAGTGTGCCAGCTTTCCTGGCACACTGGGTTAGTGTCGATGAATTTCCAGGTCTATTTAAGGAGGTTGAATGTTTATTGTTGCAGACTTTGTATTAAAAGAAAAAAATTGTCAATGGATGAATTTACATTCTAGGTTAAATAGTTGTTAACAGAGCTAAATATTGTGGCAAACTAAAAAGTTGGTAGAAGTCCAACTCCAGGAAGTCTCTGAAGGTGAAGTTGGGAACTTTAGGTGGGTTGGAGATGCTAAGTTTGGCCTCTGAATTGTCTGTTATAAATAAAACACAATTACTACAAGCTCCTCCGTGGGATTTTCATCTTGTTTCTTTCTTGCATTTGTGTGACAAGTAAATGAACTTAAGACTGACCTCTGATGCACCTGGTCATGATATTCAGTCTTTTGTCACTGAAGCAAGTTGAGAGATTCAGAGAGGTTTCCTCTTAGTCAGCTGTGTAACATTTGCTGTGCAAATCTGTGCACCAACCTAGTTGCTTATTATCATAGTTGGATGGTAAAAGAAGCATTTCCAGGGTGCAGACTATCTCATAAAGTTTGCATTTAGGTGAGCCATACAGTAGAACCACACTTGTTCCTACTTTAGGTGGCAGCTTGGGTGTAGACACTGACAAAGTGGGCAAGATGATGCATACACCAGATATTTCAACCCTTCTTGAGGGTTGTGTAAGTTAACTACATAAGGACATGTTCAGAATCAAACAGTAATGGAGAACTGGAGAATTAAGTAGCAAAGATGGAGGCACTGATAAGTGTTTGACTTGAAGTATTCCAGTGAGATATGCAGTTGGCCTTCTAAAGGAGCCCATAAGGGAATGTAGTTTATCAGCAGTACTGTTTTTTGTATTTTGTCAAATATTCATGCTCTTTTTTTTAAAGAAAAGATACATTTTTCTTTAAGGTTGTAAAATTTTGCTGGGAGGATGTCCATGTTGCCTGTGCACTAATTCTGTTCCTGTTCCAACAAAAGGAAATAACAAAATATTAAGTAATGTAAAAAGTGTTAAATTTTGGATGTACAAGTAGTGTGAGAGCTTTTAAATCAATACTGAAGATGTCATAGATAATAACTTCCATGTTTCAGACCTAAGATTCAGAAGACCTGACCACAAATCTTGGCACTTGTTTCTTTTGCTAGAGGACATCTTCTAGTATATGGAAACTGTAGATAAAAGTTATTGACAAATTCACTGTTCTATTTTGCATCTTGATTCAACTCATAACAATACTTAACTTGCAAGTAATAATTCTTAGGTTGGAGTGTCATAACAACCTACAAAAAATATGAATGCTCATCTTGAATTTCAGATGTTACTTTAAATGCTGGGGGTAGGAGTAGATCTTGCTGGTTTTGTTTTATATATTCAGCCACAGAATGTTATCTTTGAGCTAGACTGAAAAATACTCTCTTCCTTCACTTGCCAGATTCTAGTATTGTGGAGTTGGATTAGACCTCCTCAATTTCTGAAAGCAAGAAGTTGTTCTCAACAGATTCAATTAGCGGAAAGGATATTTCAGTTTTTCAGTTATTAGAAATAATTATTTATCAGTTATTACTTAGAATATACTGCTTGTCACATCATACACCTTAGCTGTTTTATTAAACTGATATAAAATTACTTCCATTTTGGAAGAACTTTTTGTTTAAAAGGAAATCTCTGTGTCTTCCCATTATCTGAAAAGCTTAATATGATTGATACATGAAACACAAACTGCCTTGGTGATACAGCTGTTTGTGATTTCTAAGGTATATTTTTGAAGCTCTTGATTAGAACTGAGGAGCAAGTTCTAATAAGGTTGTAGGGATTTTTCTGCTTTAGAAGTCTAAAAAAAACTAAAATTGGTAGGTGTTTCCAAGTGATTTCTAGGCGAGCATTAAAGCCGTTGGGATCGCATCTGTGCTCAGAGTGAGAAGCACTGTTTTGAGTTTGACTGGAGTGACCTGAATAGTTGTAAAGGCTAAATTACTAAACTTGGGGACATATTATATATATGGGTATATTATATGTATTTGGGTACATTATATATAAAAAAAATTGCAACTGTAAAAATATATATTAAACCAGTATTCATTCATTGAGAGTTTCTCTTTCCTTAGGCGGGTAAGCACCAGGAATATGAACAGAAACTACTGCAAGAATTATACAAACTAAACCCCAACTTCCTCCAATTATCTACGGGTACAGTTGACAAGAACAAGAACAAAGTGACAGCACTGCAGAGGTATGATGCATAAGTACTGATGCTGGACTGCCTGGTTATGCTTTCTGATTATTGCAAAGAAAACTTTTATTCCTGTTTGATTCCCTAAGTTACCTGTTCTTTTTAGTACCGATTGTATGATAAAATATGACAGGTTTTCTCTGTGGTGGGACATACTGTTGTTTAGGAATGGAATTCTCCAATTTAGTGTTCCCACTGAAATCACTCCAAGCCACATACCACTTGCTCACTCCTCCCCCTTGCCCTCCCCTGCACCAGGCAGGAGAGGAGAATTGGAGGCACAGAAGGTAAAGATCTTGTTTTGAGATAAGAACAGTTTACTGGAAACAGCAATGTGATAAGCAAACTGACAGTAACAGCAACAATGCAAATTACAGAAGCTACAGGGAGGAGGTGAATGATTCACAAGTGATTGCTCACCCCATGGAGACCCTGAACAATACAGACCACTCCCTCTGCCAGGCTATGCTGGCCCATAAGAGAACCCTTCCCCAGTCCCCAGAAAATTACCTCAGGGGGTATAGAATAACCACCCTGTCCTAGCCGTGCCCCTTCCTGGCTACTGCAGAAATTAACCCTGTCCTGGCTGGAACCAGGACACATGCATCACTTTGTTCTAAACTAAAGTGAGCGTGTGTCTTACTTAGAGAAGAAATGTGTTGCTGCTTTTGGATCAGTAGTTCAGGACAAGATATTCTTATTCTGAAAGAAGACCTTGTATTTCATATTTGCAAAACCTAATGTGTTTGTTAAAGACCAGATGTCTACTTTCTTGCTATGGTGAATATAAACGCAGTCTGTATTCTTATAACTGAGACACCTTATCTTGATATGTTTTTTAACATCGTGATTTATAGTGCAGTCCATGTATTTTTTACTATGTTGTTCATGCAGATATCTCGTATTATGGCTTGCTAAAATGATGTTTTGTTGAAGTAGTTTGTTCAGTAAGTTGTGAAAAGATTTCTGTCCATATAAGTATATAGTCACAAAGATAAATGAAAGTCTAAGGTTACCAGTCCTTAATTATTCATTCAAATGTCATATTCAAGATAAAGTAATAAAAACTGTTGACAATTTCTTCCGCTCCTTTTTGTAGGAGTTTGGTAGAGGAGATTAGCAGAGCAGAACGTGGAAGTTAGATTGCACTTCGTATGTACCTTGGCCTTGTATTCAGGATTTGTGTTGTGTGTGCCAGTTTTTCCACTACTGAGTTTTTCAGACAATAGTTTGCCAGTGGCAGCATCACTGCACAGCAGTCTAAGCAAGGAAGTGCATACTGTATCTAAAATACCACCAATGGGTCTTGAATGAGCAGAATACAATTCTGAGAGCTGGGTATCCCAGCTGGTGTACTGGGACTGTTTTCTTTAACTTCTGGAGGCAGTGTCATACGCACTTTGACTGCAAGTGGTCAGGGCTTCCACATGGGTTCTTTTTCTTAATGCCAGTGCTGCTTATTTCTCAGGCACTGGTTCAATATTGACCTTGAAGCTAAAGTGCAGCAAGCAAAACAAATACACCA
Organism: Entomyzon cyanotis; assembly: GCA_024500445.1. Classification (NCBI taxonomy): domain Eukaryota; kingdom Metazoa; phylum Chordata; class Aves; order Passeriformes; family Meliphagidae; genus Entomyzon; species Entomyzon cyanotis. Next base: position 11,934,349 of record JAKEPQ010001018.1, on the reverse strand, counting down.
CTTTTTAAATTTGGGTATTGATTATTTTATGTTCAAAATCTGAACTAATTTTAATTTGATACCTAATTGGATCCCTATCTAAATTACACCACCACAGGAAGAATGCACTATCTGAAACTGCAGCAAACTTTTAAGCCTTTAGGAAGCAATTAGGAGTTGGGAGTTTGGCCAGTCTGTGGTGCTAATATTTAGCACATAAGGAAAAAATGGCATGTTACTCTAAAGGCAACAAGTGGTAATTTCAGGAGGTAATTTCTCTTGTCAGTTGAACAGCATCACCACAACCCAGACTCTGTTCTTTGCTAATGCCTTTAAGGTTGCAAGGTGAGTTTCTTGCAGCTGGGATTTTGATATGATTCTTCAAGACCCATCTCATCAGTATAGAATGTAGCTTGTGCACTGGTGAATGCACATTGTTCTTTCACAGTTTCTACCCAACTGGGTTCTTCTTGTTGTGTGATTTGTTGATATGATACTCATATTTCTGGCAGTTTGCCAGAACCTCTGACAATTCTGTAGTGGTTCTTGTGTTTTTGGGGTTCAGGATTTGTTTCATTATAGAATTGAACAGAAGTTGAGTTCTATGTAGTAGGTGCCCATATTATAAATACCCAGTAGTAGAAAACAGTTTGTTAAACTGTGGTGTCTTTCCACAGTTGTTCTAATTTGAAAGGTACTTGCAGACCTTTTCTTCCTGCTGAAGACAGCTGTTAAAATCCCCTAGTGCCACTCTGTGTACTCGTCTCTTGGTATGTTACTTGATAGTCATGATGACTGCGTTCTCTTAAAATTGGAGGTTTGAAACAGATCAAGCTTTTTTTATATTCCTGATGACATTTTTCTGAAGAACTGAAACGACCATTTTCTTATGTCACAAGAAGAACCACTTACTAAGCATGTGCTGATCTTTTAAGAGAACAGCCCTTCAGAGACATGCAGCTTGAATTTAACCAAAACATAAAAAAACCCCACATGCACTAAACCCCGCCTCAAAACATAAACCAATTTGTTTCTCTTTCCCTTTCACCTTGGACACAAAACTGACTTTTAACTAGCAATTTAAAGTTAGTTTTAGTGTAGAGATGGCTTTGCACTGCAGTGGACATAAATTTGGATATTTACAATACATCTGTTAATGGACTGACAGTCTTGATACATCTAGATTACGGTTCATTTTTGTACAGGTAAGAATATTAAATGACGGACATTTTGCTGCTGATGTTATGTCTTTGTTCCTGGTTGATCTATATCTGATCAACTCACTATCTCTAACTTACTCCAAATGTGTGCAAAGACAAGATGAAATCTGTAATTTAGGTAAAGGCTCTATGTACATATTGTATAGGTAGATGAGAAAAGATGGATATACAGAAAAGCAAATCTTAAAATACTGAGATTTGAGAGTAGCTACTATTACTAATTCTATCTGAATAGAAGTAGGACATATTTGTGTTGCTCTAAGCAGTTACTGAAACGTCCAGATTCTGACTGTGAAATTAGTAAATTTACCTAAAGATGTACAGTAAATGTTAGACCATGTAACAGGAACATACTAATGTAGAGGAGCATCAGGAAGGACATACATGTTTTTTGGGGTTTTTTCTGGTTTTTTTTCTTTTGTGAAAGCTTCTTCCTTACAAAGACAGGACTTGGTCACTAAAACCAGCTCCTAATAGAAGCAAATGAAAAGCTACAGTTAATATAAAAGAACTTGCAAACTCAAAAGCAGATGTTTTATAATAAGATTGCAGGGTTAGCAGACCACACTGTATTTGAATGCATTCAGTTACAGACTGTATTCCATTTTGCTTAAATTGGTACAGAATGTAACAATTTACAGAAAAAGGTTGGACTTTGAATGCTCTCTTGAACTTTTTTTCAGTTCTAATGTGCCCTCTAAAATGAAATTTAATGCTGCTTTTCAAAAGGCAAGTAATTATGGCTTTAAGCTAGAAATGAAGAGAGCAGTAACTTGAACAAGTGTTTGACTGGTCTCACAGTCTTTTGGCAAAGCTGTGGACTCTTGTGTAGGTGTAAAACAAAACTTCATCTGTTGTGGCCAGGCCTGATAGGGCCTGGAACATAAAACATATATTAAAAAAAGAATGATTTAGCTCGTGACTTACAGAATTTAAAAATACTTACGGGCTGAAGCAAGTAATTCTGAATGAGATATGCAAAGGTCTGGACACTTGAACTGTTGATGGCATTTTTCATCTTTATTTACATTTTTTCCCTCTCCCCCAAATGGGCAAGTTTGGACTTCAGCATTGGCAAAACAGCTATCCATTCAGCAAAGAAAACAGAATTCCCTCTGGTTTTCTCTCTATCCTACCGATTCCACTAATTATTTTTTTTAAGTCACCGCCATTTGAAATCTGAAAAATAATATCCAGATAAATCTATTCTTATGGATTGTCTGGTGCAGCAATTTATTTCCCCAGTGTTTACAATTTTTAAAACACTTTCTTCATAACTTGAACTCTTCTATTTTTTTTTTTTATTTTACTCTTGCCTTTTTCCAGACCCAACAGTAATAACAAAGATGCCTGGCCATCATTACAGAGTTCAAGTAAATCAGCCAACGGTTTAACAATGGAACACAGGAAAACGCCTCCTATATTAGAAAATGGCACAGACCCAGAGCACATGACTCCAGATGGTGCAGACTCAGATTTCGGGTAATTGTGCTGCCTTTTATACTTCAGATAGCTTGCTTTCTCTCACTGATTGGTGTGGAGGGAATGATTCTTCAGTCTCTCTGGTTGGAGAGCTAGATTCAAATCCCGATCAGGTCACGAAAAGCTGCGCTTAGCAGAGCCCATGTCAAAAAGACTGATTGGCAAACTGTGCAGAAGAACCCCAACACGAAGTTAGTAAGTGACAGTACAGGTAAAGGGTGAGGAGAACAGAATAATTAAGGGATCAACAGCTTGTGCAGCTGCACAGTCCTACTCAGAGCAGAACACTTCCTTTTTTTTCTATACAGACGCTTTCACAAAAGCTGTTTGCTGTATATCAGGAGGCTTGTCACTTGGAAGAGCTTCAGTAGAGGGAATTTAAATGTTAGGGCTAAAATAGCTATCATTTCCTTCCAGTGATGTGTTCCAGAAACACAGCTCCAGAGGAAAGAGTTCCCCAGTTACCACTCTGAGGGACAACAGGGCAGCAGATTCAACTGAGGCTTCTTTGTGTAGAGGAAGTAATTAATCTGCGTCCAATAACCTGTTATTGCCAACACTTTTTCTTTTTTGATGCCATCCTTGAATAGAAGTGGTGTTCTCTTCCACCTTATAATCACTTGTGGTTCCAATCTTAGTCTGTAGTCATTCTGGTTTATTGTCTATGTACCCCTTTAGGTAATACACGTTAGGCTCATTCAGAGGTTGGATGGGAAAATAGCAAGGTAAAGCCTAATATTTCAAGGAGTAGTGCTGCTGAGTAGGTAGCCAATCTTCATTTTAAATCAATATTGAACCAATGCATTAAAATGGAGAGTGTTCTTGACAGTGGTGCCTTCTTGTTAGGCTAAATAGCAGTTCTGTTGAGGAGCAGAGAGCCTGTTTTGCATTTCAGTAGGGATGTGCAATTCCTTTTTTTGTTCCTGGAAAGAATGTATTAAATGTAAATAAAAGTATTGTAGTCAATAGAGTATGAGTCTTGTTCATTCCTAGGGGCTAGAAATCTGTCTAGCAAATAAAGGCTCCTTAGGCAGGTTCAAGTATAATAAACATTTTCATCATGTAGATTGTCAGTAAAAGTTGTCTTACTCATAGCTTTTTAAACTGCAGTATTGTGACTGTTAGCTGTAGGAAAAGAATTCGACTGGAATATCAGCTCTACAATCAGGATTGATTGTATAATGATGAGTCTACAGCAAACTTTAGTGCTATAGGTATTTAGAAATTACTAACCAAAAGCAGTTTGTTTCAAATGGAAGAGCTTTATTCATGCTGTTGGATCACTAAGTAGAGAGTATTTGTAAATCTTCACTGGAGTAATGCAGTGATTCTTCTTTTTAGTCATAAATATTTCAGCTTAATTTATGTGTTTGAGATACTGATGCAATCAGTGCTCTTTATTCACAAAAAATTTATTGATGACTACTCTTACACAGTTTCTTTAGAATAGAGAAATAATTCTGCTTTCTGTTTCGATTAGTAATTTTGGGGTGAGGAGAAAAATTGTGAGAGGAAGCAATCGTAGGAATTGTAGACCTTATTAAATGGCTGTATGCGATAATTAAACTTCGCAGCAGCTAGAGCTGTTTGAAAACAAGGTGTATCTAGAGTCTGAAGTCTGCACCCAGTTAAAAGAAATTGTTACATATATTTTTCCTGTGCTAACATCATGACTGTAATTTGACTTGTATCACATTGTGGCCTTTTAATGGAACTGAAATTCATGTTCTTCTGGTGCTTGTTTGTAGAATCTGTATATTGGCCTGTGCAGCCTGATGCTTGTGCATCTTCTCCTGTGGGTAGATGAAAATGAGAGTACCATGAAGTTGTGAAACAAGGATTTTACTGTGAACTTGAATAATACCATTTCATTAGTGTGGTATTCAGCATAATTAGGGCAGCTCACAGATGCCTGTAAGAATCTTGAATCCTGATATGTGCCATTTCAGCCAAGTCACGATAATTTGCCATGAATGGCTTTCTGAGGTGGTTTTCTGCTCTGTCTTACATTATCCTTATTTTTGGCAGTTTTCTATGCTATCTCTGTCATCTCAAATCTCAGTTTTCTTAACTTGGGACTAATATCTGCTAGTTAAAGTCTTAAAGGCTGGTGAGAAGCTTAACTTGCCACCAGGACTAAATCATAATTTTAATGTTTTCTCTCTCCCCAGATTTATTTAGGATTTGTATGGAAACTGAAAGCCTGTGTATTTGGAAAATAAATCTTTTCAGGTTTCTTTACAGTAGTATCATAGATGGAATTGAGTGTTATGAAATACTGCCATAGTGTAGAGTTCTGGGTTTTTTGTATGGCATAGAGTTGCTGTGAAAATGTTTGAAACTTTTCTTTTGTTCCTTAAGGCTGTCAGCAAGCAGAGTGGAGAGTGGTGAAAAGAAGTATTGCAGTATATGACAAATCGTTGGAATGCTTATGATTAAAAAAGCAGTCTCATAAAAAATAAGTTCTTAATTCCTACATATTAATTTTGCTTTGTCTTTATTTTAAGGCTTGTCTTCCACTACAAAAACAAATGTTGATTTTTCATGTTCAATATTTTAGTGTCTTACTGTCTTTTTCCGTCCCACTTTCACAGCCCTATCGATAAACCTTCAGATTCCCTCAGTATAGGAAATGGTGACAGCTCTCAGCAGGTAAGACACAAAGATAAATGCTCTGAAAGTAACAGTTGGGTTTGAGGACTTAGTGCAACTTGGTGTTGGAGAAGCAAGTATTTTCTGAAGTGTGTCATAATTGGGCATTGGAATGGGCTGTCCCACAAGGTGGTGGAATCTCCATCTCTGGAAGTGTTTAAGAAAAGACTGTATGTGGCACTTGGAGCCATGGTCTGGTTGACACAGTAGTGTTCAGTATAGGTTGGACTCAATGATTTCAAAGGTCTTTTTTTCACCCTAGTTGATTCTGAGATAATTTTAAACAAAATTTTAAAATGGTATCGCTAAGTTGATTTTTTTTTTTTTTTGTTTGACCTTGTGCTGAGCTATATATTAACAAACCTAATTGTGACCAAATGTTTTGAGGAAACTTTTAATCTGAATTAGGGAAGAATATTTTATATATGAACTCATGTCCCAATTTTTCTCTCTCTCTCTTGCCTGTAGATAACGAACAGTGACACACCTTCACCACCACCTGGTTTAACAAAAGCCAATCCAGTTATACCCATCAGTTCATCTAATCACAGTGCACGGTCTCCCTTTGAAGGGGCTGTAACAGAATCACAGTCACTCTTCTCTGACAACTTCCGGCACCCTAACCCCATCCCTAGTGGGCTTCCTCCATTCCCCAGCTCTCCACAGACTTCAAGTGACTGGCCCACAGCACCAGAACCTCAGAGCCTCTTCACATCAGGTACATCCACAGCTTACATGGCTGGGTATCGCTTGCTTTTGCAGTTGCTTAAAACTTGTACTGAATTGTACAGAGCTTAAAACTCTGTAGAACCTAAAACTCTGACTTATTCGTCTGTACTGTGTTTTCCCTCCGTAGAGATGGTTCAAATTTGTTACTTAACTGCAGATGAATGGCACTGACCTAAGGGTTTTTTTCTTGAAGAAACTTTACAGAGATTTGAGGCTGCATGGCTAAATTATCAGAGTGCTTATTTTGGTTTTTCTTAGCAACCTGCATAGGACATGATATGTATGCTTTAACATTTAGTGTTACAGGTTCTTATTGAGAGTGGGGAAAATATATGGTGTCAGTATATATTGGTGTGATAATCTGTAACTCTAGTATCAGAAGCTGTTCTGTACAATTCAGAATTTTCTTTAGTAAATATGCATAGTTACCTGAAGGTGCCTGATCTCTCTTTCTGAAGCGAGGTTCTGTAAATTCAGACAAGTTATGTTTAATTTCATCAGCTGAAAGATACCTGTATTTTCCAGGTACTTTTCTATGAAATACCACATTATATGCATGAAACATCATTTTAGTTGTATTTATATAGTCTTGGGAATGGCTAACAATATGCAAGAGTTCACAAATTATAAATCTGAGTGAGATATTAGAAAATTAATTGAAACAATATCAGTAAAAAATGGAATGTAAATAATGTATTACAACGTGATTGGTTTACCTAGTGATTAGTCATCTTTTGATGTTTATCTTGCTTCTGTATATCATAATTCTGTTTGTAAACAATACTTATTACCAAGGAAATTACTTACTACTAAGGTACTTGATGCACTAGTTTTGTGAGGATTAAATAGCAGTGAGAGACAATTTTCATGTAGTACAGATAATAGTTAATACAAAATGTATGGTTGCTATTTAAATAAGAACACAAAGCACAAGTTCCTGTTGATCTAGCAATTCTTTATCTGTCAGCATGGATTTTAGATTGAAAATAGAAGCACAGATCTCTCCTCTTTTGAACCTTCTTAAAGCAGCAGACGAGGTCCCTACCAGCAGAGGGAGTTAATGTTGCGAGTGATACTACCCTGTACTTAGCAGCTCGCTTGACCGCAGTTTTGAGGAAAAATACTGTGAAAATAGACCCAGCATTCACTGAACCTGAATCAGAAACTTAACACTGTCATGAAAAGAAGTAGTAATTGAAAATGAAGACAAATTTTGATAACTTTTTTTTGCAACACTGCCTCAAAATATTTAAAAGTATCTTGTAATGCAGTTCCATTGTTAGTTTTGTCGTTGTGTCTCCTCAAGAGTTTGGCTTATTTCTCTCTTCATAATGGTAGACAGTAGGGAATTTTTTGTGGGGAGTTTTTTGGTTGGTTTTAGTTTTGCTTTTTTAACCACTGCTCTGAGGTTCTTTCTTTTGAGAGGGAAAATCCTCCTTATCTTTCTTGCACAGCATTAATAGTGAAAGCAAAATACTGAACTGAGTAACAACTTTATTTAAACTCTGCTTGTTCATACTGCTGTGAATTATGTGGGGTAAAGAAGGTTCTAAGCAAGTGTTCATTGGTCTCTTCGTACTTGGGGTTATTTCTGAAAATACTTACTGGATAAGGTTTTTCTATAGTTCAAGAACTGAGCAGTTTTGCAGTAAAATTGTTATTTGCTAGTTTTAGTACTTCACCTGTAGTAGAAATCTGTGACAGTTTGATCTAAAAATGGCATTCTAAGCTGATGAATAAGGTGTCTTTGAGGTATGCATAAAATAATATTATATGAAAGATAACAGACCACAGTCAGGTACACAGGCTCAAGTTTTTATATGGATAAATAATTTCTAATTCTTGTTCTAAATCCTGTCCCTTTCTTCTCCAACAGAAACTATACCAGTATCCTCCTCCACAGACTGGCAAGCAGCTTTTGGGTTTGGTTCCTCCAAACAGCAAGAGGACGACTTAGGGTTTGATCCCTTTGACATCACCCGCAAAGCCTTAGCAGACCTGATTGAGAAGGAACTGTCAGTCCAAGACCAACCTTCCCTTTCGCCCACATCTCTTCAGAACCCTACCCCACACACTACAACTGCCAAAGGGCCAGGTTCTGGATTCCTGCATCCTGCTGCACCCACAAATGCCAACTCTCTCAGTAGCACCTTTCCAGTCATGCCACAGAGGTTTCCACAGTTTCAACAGCATCGAGCAGTTTACAACTCCTTCAGTTTTCCAGGCCAAGCAGCTCGCTATCCTTGGATGGCCTTCCCACGCAATAGCATCATGCACTTGAACCACACAGCAAATCCCACCTCAAATAGTAATTTCTTGGACTTGAATCTCCCACCACAACACAGCACAGGTCTGGGAGGGATCCCTATATCAGGTAGGTGAATAGGGACAGCCATGAATAAGACTTAATTCATGCTCTCAGCTTCTCTGAGTCAGAACGGGAAAAGGGAATAGCCAGCAACAAGCAGTAGAGTGGTATCTCTTGACTGTCATACTAGGTTTATGAGCAGAGGGAGGAATATTGTTTTAAATAGGCCCTTTTCTTTAAAAAAAAGTAACTGGATATCTAGCCTTGTAAATATTGAGCTTTATAAGGAAGGTGGAGTATTATGTGCCCGCTTAATTTTGTGCCAAAGCAGATTGGTATTTTGGTTCTTCAGTCTTGTCAGACTGGCTTTAATTAAGAATAGGCCCTGGAAGTGCATTGTGACTTTCACGTTGGCATGCAGGTGTTGACCAGAGTTGTTAAAGTCATGCAAAAAATTGTAATGATGGTAATTTGTGCCAGATGTCTTGGCTGGGTTGTTCCCTCTTGCACATAACCGAATGGCTACACAATGAAACATTCAGTGCTGTTCATTTCTGTACTTCACATGGCCTTAATATTATGCTAATCTACACTGAATGGATGCTTGCAATGTGTGTAAGAGGATTCATCCTGATTCTGAGGGTTGTGGTGTTGGAGGAAAAATAAATGTGCAGTCAGGCCAGTTTAGGCTGCCCTGAGTGGATTAATAGGCTCTTGCATCAAACATTATAGCTAAGGAGCTAATTGTAACAATAATTGTCTTGATTAAAAATTCACCTCTGGAGTTAGAAGTCCTTCTATACTTCCAATTTAGCTTGACCCAAACAGATTTTCTTCTTGTAACAGGGAAGAAATTGTATTGAATATATAACAAACTGCAGGTAGAAACTCTCCTCTAGCTCTTTGTAGCCTTGAGGTGGAGAAGACTGCTTCTTGAGATGTTTGCAGCATTATTTTCTTTTCACTGGTTTTAGAAGTACTAGCTATACTGTAAGAAAGTGACCTAGAAAAAGTTAGTGTGTTTTTGATGCTGTAGTACAAGAGCCTATTTTGGCTGTTGTTTTCCTGTACTTTTCCTCTTTGAAGGCTTGTTGCAGCGAGAGTACTGCTGTAGGGTCTTTAGGCTGATTCAAGTGGAAGCATCGTCCAGACTACAAATGCAAGTAGTTCAAAACGCCATACTGACAATGGCAAAGTTTTAAGCCTAGAATGACTGATGTTAGTTGCACTAAAAAAATAAGTTATTTCTGGCATGGAGTAAAAAAGTACAGCATCTACAGCTGTGCTGTTGCTCACTTTCCCCCAAACTACATAGAACTTTCAGAAACACAGCAAGACATCACTTTTCAACTACCACTCAACTGTAAAAACTTCTGCATTGAGGGGGTCAGTAACAAGAGTGTCTTATGGACTGGGAGACCAGAAAAATCCTTAAGTGTTGAAAAAGATCTGTTCATAGCACAGGTTGATTCTAGGTTTGCAAAAGTATTGCATTATTTTAACTGTAGTTAGCAGTTTGAAAGTGGAACTTCTTGTGTTTGTAGAAGACTTGTAGATCTTTTGTTCAGCTTCTGAAGAGCAGACTGTGTGGTGCTGGTTGATGCACAGCCCAGGCCATGTACTTCCCCCATATGTTTTAAGGTAACAGAATTGATATTTAAGTATGTCCTTTTTTGTATGCAGCTGCTAGAACCAATTAATCTAAAAATATTTTCAGCAAATACTAAAACTAGAAGAAAAATCTGCTGTAGTAACCATGGAAAGTTCCTTTGAGTTGGTTTTAATCTCTTGTTATAGAAAACATTGTTAATTGACTGGCTGACAGGTAGCAGCAGTTGCTGCAGTGCAAACACTTGTCAGCTGATCTACATGTCAGCTTTGATGTATCTTGAAAAAATAATCATTTGCACAAGGATAGATTACTCCTTTTTCTTTTCCTGCTGCCAGAAATCAGCTGAAGTCTCATCATTCTGGTGTAGTTAGCTGGGTTATGGGTTTGTAGTATTTGTATTTATTATTTATTTAGTGCCTAGGGTTTTCTTTGGTGCTCTAACTGCTTGAGAAGTACAAATAATTTGAAAGTCAGGAGATGACCTCATAGCACTTTTTTTGTGTGCCGACTTAATAGTTTCCAATGTATTGGTTATTCTGTCTTTTTTTAATCTGCATCCAGAGTACAGGTTTCTCAATGAAAAAATAATTCCTGTTCTTTGTTTGCTTTTAATCTGTCAGTAACAAGTATATAATCACAGAATTTTCCTTGTTTCCTCATTTGATTTACAGATACAGCTGTATGGTGGGGTTGGGGAAGAAAGTGGTATCTAAGTACAGAGAACTTGTGTATAAGACTTATACTTTACAGTACTCTATAGTACTTTATAACATAGTGTAGCTGGCCTGCTAGAAAGGCTGTGCATATCATAATAGCTATTTAGCACTATGGAACACTTAGTTGTAGTACACCTGAAGCTCCTTTTTCTTGGCTCTTTTGTTACTCTATATATTAGGGTGTTTTAGTAAATGTCGTCAACTTGGCTGGTTCAGATGTAACAGGAAAAGAAACAAAATGCAGGTGAAACTTTACATTCTGTCTTGTAACAGAGACCCTCTACTGCTGTAAAAGTTGCTTGTTTCTTAAGGTCTTTGGTCAGTTTTTTATAGTATTATAAATTCCTAAAGTAGCTAATACTGGACCAATCATTAATAAAAAAAAAAGTGGGTTGAGAACGGGCACATTATTCTGTGTGTCTGCCTGCTCCATTTAATCAACTCTTTTAAACTTTTTTATGTTCAAATCAAACAGATCTAATACCTTCTATAAATTCATATGATGTTAGTATAATATTTTCTAGGCTTTCTAAATTTGAGTTGATTTCACTAAGTGTATTTGTGGTATGAAAGCTTGCCTGAAGAAAATGGTATCTTTTAAACTACTGCTGCTTCTGCTTCAGGCATTATTATTAATATGAATTTGAAATGCTCATGTGTGACTTGTTAAATGTAATTTGCTGAAGCTACCTTTTATTTGAGAATCAGAGCTGTGCTGTATTCATAGCCACACAGCTCCAGGCAGGGCTGTTCTGTGACGTGTACCCAATTTAAATGGAGGAACACAGCCACTACCTACTTTTTTTTTTTCCTTTTTTAAACATTTTAGTTTATTAAGCTCTCATTTTAAAATAATGTCTGTGGCATTTGGTTGTCTATTTCTCAGAGGAAGTAGTCTTTATTAGCTAATTCTGCAGTTTTCAGTGAAAGGACACATTGAGACATGATTGACTTCATAGTTTTATTGCATATACTTCAAATGTGTTGTATTCATCAGGCGTACATTTGTCCCCAGCCCATATTTAAATGAACTTTTTGATTTATTAATTCAAAAAGTAGCTTTTTTTCCTTCCCCCACTGTATGGTCTTGCAAACGTTTTATGGTTAGCAGATGTTACATGTTGTCATTTTCAGGGACAATTTAATCTTATTGCTCCCCTCTGGAGTGGAATCGATTAGATGGTTTACTGTGTAATTATAACTCTAATTGTGCTTCAGGAGAAAAGTTCGGTGACTTCTTCATGGACAGTGTGATTGTTGCTAAAAGCAGTCTTAACCCTATATTGTATGCAAGCTATCTTAAGAATATTGGCCAGCAGCTATGCTTTGTTGTGCAGATAGTGCCAAAGGAAAGATTGATTTACTGACAGCGGTGTGGGTGGGTGTGTGCCTTCATTTTTATGTTACTGTAGGATAACAGGAAACTCTTTGTAATTTGATAGTTAATACACTATCATCTTTGCTACCCCGCTGCTTGGTGGTGTGTTCAAAAATAATAGGTATAGTATGGGATCATAGAGTAAGGTGAGATTCAGATTAACAGTGTGTTTTGAGACAGATGCTTATAAAATGAGATGTATGCATATTAATAATTTGAAAGTAGAAATACATAGTTTTATTGTCTTTGGAGATAACCATTGTAAAGTTCATTAAGATATTTAACCATGCAGCTGACTGATACAGAAACTGCAGTACGTTTCTGTGAGCTGTTCCTGAAATTTCAAAATATGGGAGTTGAATGTCATAATTCTGTGTAATAGAATATAATGAAGTATCAAAATTTTATTCACTCAAGACCTTTTAGTTTTGATACTGTGGCTTATATGTGTTGAATATGTACATCTTTATTGATGTTACTATGTATATTTAAAGTAATAAATGGGTAGACAGCTCTATTAATTTTGGGTGCCACTCAGCAGTGTCTGTAGTACTAGTGTAGCATTCCTTATCCAGACACAGATTAGCACGTGTGTCTTCATGTCATAGCTGAATTTAGGTTTTTGTGAAGCAATAGCTGGTAGCAGAGAGGACAAAGCAAGGACACTTCTATTAAGAAGGTTTAACTTCTTCCCACTTACTTTAAGTCCTGATCTCTTCCATTTCTGAGCAATTTATGGTGGTGCATTTTCTCCTGCTCCACATTTTCTGGGTTCTATGCTCCCAGCTATTGAACTTGTCTTAACCATCAAATCCTTTCTTGTGTAATGCTACCTTTTGGACAACATTTTAGTAAAACAAGAGAAGATTCTTGTAGGTTGGCTGTGGTCATATTATTTAAAGATTTGATGTACAGCATAAAAATGAGATATTAGAGTAAGGGTTAACATGCTTTCCTAATAATACTAAGATTCCTTGTCTGACCTGATATTTTCTCATAACATAACTGCATTTCCATTTGAGGCACACATTTCTTATTTAGTCTTTGGTTTTTTTTTTTTACTTTGTCTCTTCTCCCTGGCTTGTCTATATCCTGAAAACAAACAAACAAGCAAACACATATCCCATGCTTTGTCTTATACAATCTTTGAAGAAAAAAAAAGAGTTTGTGGCATAGCAGGTGACATTTTTCTGTGGTCTCAGGATAATAATTTGATAGAGGTTTTGGGTGTGTTCTGCTACTGTGCCTGTTTAAAAAAGGGTTTGGGCCTTTTTACCCAAAAGGGTATGGCTGTTGAATTCAGCACACTGTGAAAGTTAAAATTCTCGAAGTGCTGCGTACAAAATGCAGTTAATCTCATACCCTGGCAACAGGCAGTGTGACTTAAACAGTGGTGCCTCACATCTCTTTATTTGGATGCCATGGTCGAACATTTTCCTATATTTTCCTCTTGACTTGACAATATATGAAAGTTTTAATGCTTGTTTTAAGTATTGGTTTCCTTACTCATAACAGTAAGAGAGGCATTAATCCATTAATTTTCTGTCCTAATCTTCTAAAGAGGACTGCTTGCTTGCTTATCTTCCTTGATATTTGGCTGTCCAACAGCAGCTGGGCAGAAAGCACAGCAGCTGAATGTCATCTTTTCTGTGTCCCCTGGTTAGATCTGTGGCTGCCTGTAGCTGAAGTCTTTGTCTGATTAGGTATAAATACTGAACATAGAAGATCTGATGAAGATCTCAGCTGATACAACTAATAGTTGTAGGTGCCATGTGTGGCATCACCGAAGGCTTTTATCTTTTCCAGAGTGCGAAGCAGCTCCTTTCAGAAGTGGATGTGGTGCCCTGATAACAGGGTCACTGCTCATTTGAAATTGTAAAATGAGAAGTACCTTCAGTAAACAACCCTCAGCTGTTCCCATTATTGCTTTTACTGATTCTTGTATATCCTGTTTTCCTCAACAAAAACGGCTGTTAGTACAGCCTTTGACATTGAACATTTTGTTCTTCTCATCAGTTTTTATGCTCTCAGCGCCTCACTTTTTCCATGAAGTTCCTTAGTCCTCCATCCTTCCTCTTTAGGAGATGCTTTGTGTCTGTGTGTATCCCCACCTTGAAATTCATCCTTTTATTTCCCATCATAACTAATTTTCTATTTCACTGGTATAGAGGAAGTGTTCGGCACAATATAGAACTAACCCAGTTGGAAAATAAACTTTCGGCTTGCTCATTTCTGTTTCTCTGGAGGAGTTTGGTGGGTTTTTTTTAATGCACCCAGGTTTAAAATAAATTAAGTGGAAGTGGGATTTCAGATTAATTTCCAGAATACTAAATCAGTGTCAAGATTGAAATCTGCTGTGGATATTCCTTTTCATAGCTCTGGTGTCTTGTCCCTTAACTCCCATACATTTCCTACATTTGCTATGAAGGCCTGGCTTCCTTGGTGTAATCTTGTCATAATCTCTGAGAGAACTTCATCCACAACACCTGTCCTCTAAGCTCTGCTGCTTCTCCATCTGTTTCAAAATGTCATCTCACACACCCACCCTTCCTTCCAGTGCCTTTTCAGTGCTAATACTGCAACTGTTTTCTAAATCCTGTGGAATTTTTTTCCTATGATTACACAGGTGATACCAATTCAAATGAGGCTTGATATGTAAGTATCTGTCTTCATCTGTCTAGCTTGACTTTTAAGCTCTTACAAATTTTTTAAAAATCTTTGATTGCAAGACTGTTAGGCACAGCAGTGAAAGACAGGCATCCAGCTTTTTTGGGTAGCACGATGCCTATTTTTAAATGTGTCATTTGATTTTGGAAGAAGAATATCTATGTGACAAAGAAAGAAGTGGGGAAAAATCCTCCAACTTGGCTGCAGAGGAATGACTAATCACATTAACTTTACTGCATTTGAAATAAACATGGGGTTGGCTGAAATAGGTGGCCTGAGTAGCTGACCCAATTTGCATTCTGGACTATCAGCCCTGACAGCTTTTTTGGGTCACTTTCCAGAAACAGGGAGAAACAAGGAGAAACAAGCAGGCAGAAGGTGTTTCACATCAAATTTAATGACTATTTATGTCTGTATTAGTGTTGCCTAAGGAGCTTCAGCTACACTAAATGTTGGGGTTTGCTTGGGTTTTAGGAATGAAAGAATGCGTTTATTGTAAATAGAACCTTTTAGGACTGGTTCACCAAAATTTGGAAAGGTTGTTTCCTTTCCCAGGTAACTGGTAAGATCTTGGGACAGGCCTGCAGTAGCATAAGAGGCAGTTCTGTTGTCTAATGTAGTGTGTCTGCTTCTTCCAGCAGGCACATGCTTAGCCTTGGGGATGCTGTGTTCTCTTAGATGCTTTTCTGAAGTCACTTCAAAATATTCAATAAGTCACCGGCATGAGTTAAAAGGTGCAACTGTCTTAGTGGATGTTGCATACATGGCATTTTCCTTTTAAAGACTGGAAAATATTGCACTTGGCAGTGCCACCTCATAGTAGCAGTGTCTAACAAAAGGCCATGCCTTGGCATAGACCTGAAACTTTGGCTCTTTCTAAGTCCATTTAACAAAATACCAATTATGACTGATGCATTTCAGCAAAAAGTACAGATAGTTCGTAGGCTTTCTGCATATTTTTTTTAAGTGCACCAGCCTGAAAAACAACTGAGAGAGCAAACATACTCTTTTAAAAATTGTATTGGGGAGGAGCATAAATGAATCCTGAAGGAATAGCAGGAACAGAAAGAGCAGCTTTGTAAAAAGTGTTTTTCCTCCCAGTGATGCCAAATCACATTTGAGGACCAAAAAATTTTTTTTTCCATCCTTTGCCATCTCTTGGTTCTTACTACATCACAGCCTCATTTGAACTTCATCTTATGCTCAAAGGAATTATTTTTAAAAATCCATCTATTTAAAAAACAGGTCACTTCTATTAGAAGACAGCATCTAGTAATCAGAATTAATTTCATGTCATGGAAGGTGAAAACTTGGCTTTCTTGCATTTTGTCTATTTTTCCCACATAATTATTGAAATAATCTACAAATACATGTCAGCCTTAATTGTTTGCTACTGATGTAGGAAAATTAAAAATGAGTTTATCATTCATCTGACTATGCTTTCATTGTGGTAATGCTGAGCTTGCAGTCTGAGTCAGAGGGTTGGTTGATTGGCTGGATATTCCTGGAATCCAGAATCTCCATAACAAGATAGGCTCTTGCTAATTGTTACTATAGCTTTGAGAATCTGATTTTTTTGGTTTGCTATTTCTAGTTACTGCATTGCCCATAGGGAAAACTGCAAGTATTTTGTTTTTATTTATGTATGCATCTATCCATGTACCCCCAAGTACATTTGTACTCAAGGGATTTTCATGTGAAGTCAAAGTTTGTTTGTTCTATTGACAGAGTGACCTGGTGAGATTGAACTCTGATGCATGATGTGAGAGAAAGCAGCTTGGGTTAATGATTTTTTTTTTTCTCAGATGAATGGTATTACATGCTTTCTGAGCTTTTTAATCAAACTGTTCTGAATGTAGGATTCAAGTATCTGTTTCATTTGTTTCAGCATCTTAAATCTTTGTGCACTTAGTTTAGATTTATGGTAATACTTAAGATTATCAGCACCAAAGGCTATTTTCATATGGAGCTGTTTGGTTTGGTTTTTTTTTCCCTTTGGATGAGATGGATCTTGTTAGCTCATGCAAAGAAAGAGGTTATTTTATTGACTAAGATGGAAGTATTACAGAATGTTTTGTCTTTTTTGTATGCAGGACAGTGAATCCCAGCTTGATTCAAGTCCTGCAGTTGACCACTATGTGTTTTCAGCAATAAACTATTTAAAAGCCAGTAATAAAACATAGTGGGATTCTCTGAAAACATTTTGTAGTAAGTCAAGCGTGTTTTTCAAAGCAATTTAGAATCTCAATTTGAAATTTGCTTATAGATTAAATTTGGGTAGCTGGCTGCTCTAATTATGTGTTACATTTGGTCTCTTAAGCCATGGTAGGTACAAGTCAAGCACAAGAACTCTCCAGAATACTTGATGTAAAAGTGCTTTTCTCAAACCTAATAAAATTCTGACACTGTACATGCAAGCAACTGTGAGTCTTCTAATTATCCCCATACTAATGTTGTTGGAGGGATTTCCACTGAAAATTATATTTTCTAACTAATAACACTTACTTATTCACAGAAAGCTTAAAAGTTGTACTGTCAGATCATCATCAAAAAGGAAAATTATTTAGAAAAATCGTATCTTCCCCTTTTAAGTGTATACTTTAGAATTAATATATTCTGCTTGATAGTTTGGCTGACTGGCAACTTAAATTGCAGTTGGGTTTATTTGAAATTGAAGAATTGTGTGCTTATGTTTACATAGCTGTCTTTTAAATTGACAGGAATTACTATAACCATGGAAATCAATGTGGAATAGAGCTAAAAGGTGCTTTATTTTCATTATTTTAAAGCTGAGGTTAGATTTGTGTCTCTTGTCTACCAAAGCCAGTTTTGTAGGTGTGTGTATGTACATAAATTGTATGTATGTATGCATCTTTTGTTTCCCCAGGTCTTAGAGCTCACAACTGTAAGACTTTCATTTGAAGTTTGCACTGTGAAATGACACTTAGCTGGGTCTTGTGAATTGTCGTTTCCCATGTATAGACAATGTTTATGAGGCTTTTAAAGGTTCCCTGCAAACATCTTTATCTTCTAGTGCTCCTGGCACTTCATGTCTCCCTAATATGATGAAGTGGCTGCTTGTATTCCTGCTGGGCAGCACTGCTGTTTAAATGTGGACAGTTTCCATCTTCTCTAATCTGCCAGTGACATTCTTAGGCCTCTGTGAATGGATGAAACTTCCTTGTTTGGTTTAAGCATTGTTTAGGGATTACTAGGAATCACAGATTTACTGAGTCACTGAAGTCTGAGAGAGAAATCCTTCAGGTCACAGGAGTTTAAATGAGATTTTACTTGTGGTTTTAAAAATTTCATGAGCAAACAAGCTTATTATTCATATTAAAGTGGAACAGGTATGGTTCTTATAACAGCTTTGTTGATGTTTAAATATACAACCTTTGGATTAAAGGCTTTTGAGTTTATATAATGTGATGGTCATAATTTATTTTTTGCATGTGACAAATTGTCCCTCCCGTCTCTTTCCCTCTAAAAGGGAAGTACTGGACAACTTTTTGAAACAGCAATGGCAACAGTGGAGAGTAATTTTGAGATGAAAATAGAGAAGCCCCAGTCATTTCTCAGAACAGGGCAACAGGCTGTTTCAGGGAAAGTATGTAGTGTCCTATTTGTGAACGTGGTGGCACAAGGCAGAGACAGGGGCCAGAGATGTCACTTGAAAGGGTATGCTTCTCTGGTGGTCCCATTTGTTTCTAATTGAGTTGAAAGACTCTTGGTGAACCCTTTCTGGTAGTCGTTCCTGTTCTTTTTTTTTCCTTTCAATTTTCTTTGGCTCCAAAATTTCTTGTAGAGTGTCCTTGAAGATTTCACAAAGGCCTTTTTGCAGGCAGGTTGTTGAAACAGCTTTTCTGTTACTGAATACGTCTTGATAGTCTCTTGCTGCTTTTGCTGCCATTCTGCAGTCAGGTGTATGGCATTGCCTAGAAATTTATTTTTGTCTCATATGATGATTTTCCTCTGATTTTATTTTGCTTATTTGAAGCTTTTCTGTAGTTGACACGCTGTTGTATGTCTTGGTCACACACATGACATACTGATGGGTTCTTTAAAAATAAATAAATAATTGCAACCTAGATTTGCAGGACTGTTTGCTTTTCAGTGGGACTAGAATATTTAAGACTCTTGGCATAAAGGTATTTAATGTTTTTACTCAATTAGCATGAAATTAGGCTTTTGTAATGGCTTGGAATATAATTTTGGCAGGGCAAAGAAATATGTTTGCTTTACGCTTAATGTAACAGTCTTGTGATCTTTCCTCTTGGTTGTATTTATTGAAGCTTGTACTGGGTGAATTGTGCTTTGGATTTGACTGTAAACTTACATCAGAATTGGGGCAATAATTTGAAATGGTCTAGTCACTGTAGAATATTCATTTTAGTGGGCTTGTCTCACACCAAGAAAACTGTAAGTTGTGCTATCCCATCAATGTAAAAGATTGAGTGATTGGTGGTCGATGTCACCAAAATGACACAGCCAAATTTGAAACACCTTTGGGTCTTCATTGCAGTGTCATTGTCAGAATTTTGAAAGTCACAGAACAGCCTGTGTCAGTGCAGCAGACACTGGTGCAAACATCTTAAAAGTACTGATTATGTACAACAGAACAGTATTCTGGCTTCTCAATCATCCTCTTCTTCTTCTCCCCCATATACACTGCTTTGGCTGATCTGAAGAAATAGTGTTAAGGCATTGCAGGTAGAGAATGAGGCAAAACTACCAGACGGTCTGGTAGGATGTAATGGGCAATGATTTTATTTAGAAATTCATTAAATTACTAGTTTTATTCAAATGATTGTTCCAGCTTCCCGGTTTTATTCCTTTTCTAAAGTGAACTTCAAATATTTTTTTTTATTTAGATTGGATGAACAAGTTATATTTGTGAGGAAGCTTTTTTTTCTTTCCTTTTCTCATTCTAAGACAGTGGTTGACTTAGCAAATTTTACATGTAAGTGCTTTTATTTCCCATTGACATACCACTTCAGACACAGGAAAATTTCAGTGCTAGAACTGTGGGATCTGTTCACCCCTGTAAACACAAGTTTCCACTATACCAGACAGGATTATGAAGTGCACATTGAGGGAAGACTGGAGTTCAGGATGTGTATTTGAGCCAGTCTCTGATGTGAATACGGGTTCTTTCAGTGATGCTTCACCAGGTTATTCTCTTTTGGGAGACAAAGCTAGGGCATAAGGGCAAGAATGCCGTATTTGTCTTGTATAAAATATTTTCTTTGCAGTCATCTGGGTTTTAACTTGTTTTCTTCTGTGTTTTCCTGCTATCGATGGACATGCTGCTTTAAGCCTTTTAAGATGGGACTACAGAAGAGGACAGCATTTCCACTCCCTGAGAGAGGGAAATAGTGCTGTATTTGTTCTCACACCCCTAGGTTGTAATTACCCAACTCAGAGGTCTGCTAATAGTCAGAGCAGTACTCCTTCCAACCAGTTAAGTTTAGAAGTAGGGAAAGTTAATTGGCAAATACCTTTTTTAGTAGATCTGTATTAACTGGGAGCTATCCTTTTCTCATTTTTAACTATGGTCCTAGCTTCATCATGAAGCATAGACTTACTTAACAGGAAGAGCAAACTAGCTGAGGGATGAGTAATGATTTCTGAAGAAATTACTTTTCTTCCGTTGGTGGAAGTAACTGCTGTCTCTGCAGTGGATTTGCATTTTCATGTAGGCTGTTTAAAACTTGCTGGACTCTAACAAATATGTGCTGATTTAGTTGTTTAATTTGGGTGTTGGTGTATGATACCTGGAGACTGTTCACATTCTATCTGGGTGCTTTATCTGTCATTGCCAGTAACTGAGGCCTTGGAAAGTAGTGCAGGGAATGTTGAAGAGCATTGTATTTTCTGTTGATCCCATCTGCTTTAGCACTTAATGCATTACCAGATCCCATATTACAAAAAATAATTTAGTTTTGTCATTTTTCCTTAAAGGCTGAGAAAGCTTCATATTTGGTATGGGGGGTATGTGGTTCGGTTGGTTGGTTTGTTTCTTTTTTTTCAGCTCTGTGCAATTATTATCCAAGCCAGAAAACTTTGTTACAGACATCTAAGTAATATGGTGCTTGGGTTTTAAATTTAAATTCTCTATTTTGTCACTTTTGTACCCAGGAGCACAAGACTTTAATAATCTAACTTCCTTATAGCTAAGAAAGCTAGCTTAGCTAGCTACCAAAAATCTTTTGGTAGATTCTGAATACTTATTGGTGTTTCATCTCCTTGACTTCTGTGAAACCAAGTAGATTTTGTACAGACAGTTAAGGTGAAGAGCAGGCTTCCTTAGTTTCTTATTTCCTGTTGTTCTGTGTTAGAGAGGGTAACAGCAGTGGTGCACTATGCCTGCCTCAAGCATCAGTGTCTCGTCACCAAACAAGTGCCAGCCTTTTCCAATCCATGAGAGTCTTGTATTTAAACATTTGCTACCTTTCTTGACCCTTATGTGTGCTGCATTATTGTCTTTTTTAAATGGAGAACAACGTGGCAAAAAATATGTATTTTCTTAGCCCAAGGAGGCCTAATGCTGTATGACATTTATTTTCCTATCCTGTTCCTTATAACATCCTGCAGGCTTTGTCTTCATTAGACTTCCTTGATGACATGTTGCAGGTGTGTAGTTTACTACATATTTATTTTCTTACACAAGAGTTTTGAGGGCGTGCTGAGGATTAGTGAAGTCCATGATTGAGACCCTTGCAGATCCCTAGCTCACAGGTATTGAGATGAGTGTGTTTGCTCACACATGGACCCAGTAAGCATTTTGGTGTGCTCTTTGCATTGTAGTAGAAGTGAATAATTAAACAGAGCTGTATGTATTTGCACAGGTTTTTTGTGAGATTAAAAAGTGGAAACTAATGGTGTACAATGCAGAATTTGTTGCAGTTATTTCTGTGATCATGAGCTGGCCACTTCTGTTCCAAAAAGTTAATTTAGAACTTGTCTTGAATGGGCTTATCGATGTTCAAGAGGGTTATGAACAAATATTGTAGAGGACATTTTCTATTAGTACTTTTAAAAATTTTGGTTTATTTTTAACCTTGGGATTGTAGGTTCTGATGAAAAATATATAGCACCGAATCCTTAAAAATATTTGTTTTGTGCATTAGTATTGCAAAGGAAAAAGCAGGAACTTTGAAAGAATTTCAAGAAGTAGTTTTTTGTTTGGTTTTGGGGTTTTCTCCCCCCCCCCCCCAGTTACAGAAAGGTTATTGCTTGAGGCATCACTTTTTTTCTGAGCATTCAGCTTTACAAAATCTGACAGGGCAGGTTTTGATAGTAATTGAGACTGCTTTCTTTACTCTCTAACATAAAGGTGCAAGTCAGTGATATCCTGTAATTTTCCAGTAAGACTTAAATCTCTTCTGCTGTTGATGGTAGCAGTATTGTGAAAATACACCTGTATAGCAATTCTGATTGACATCAAGGTCCTTTCTTCAATCAGGATAGGCAGAGATGTTTAAAAAAGAGAAGGTTGTATTCTAGGTGTTTGTCAAAAAGACAACCATGTGCCAACATATTACCTAACACTTCCTTTCCAAATATAGTTTACAACAAGTTAATGAAGTATGACTTCCTGTATTGGCTGAAACATACTAGAATGCTCATGTCTGGTTGGTTTTGCTTTGAGTTACTTAAAGTGGGAGATGGATCATAGAACCGGATAGTCTGTTCTAGATAGCATGGTGTAACTTCTGTGTTGAGGGATCGTTTGCTGTACTGCTAATAGCCACGTTATGCTGTTCTTCTTTATCAATATGTGTCCTGAAATATTTAGGCAAATAGTTGAGACTTGCCTGCTTTGGTGTCCAGCTGGTTTGCTTCTTACCAAAGTCTTGGGCATATTGTTTTATTGGGAATTATTTTGAAAGGTCTCTAAAGAATTTTCAGTGCTGTTCTTCAACTGCAAGAGGAGATTTCACTCCCTCCAACTTCATTACCATTTCCTTCGGAAGAACATCTGTAGGGCTGTGAATGAGCAAGCTATAACAAAACAAAAGACTTCTGTGATTTTTCTCAGCCTCCCTGGTTTCTCATGTTCGGTTTCTATTGCAAAGCCCTACCTAGCCTTTCTTCATTTTGATTTACGTCAAACACAACCCTTTTGAGCCTGCTGCCCATTAATAAAGCAGCCAAATTGCAACAGAGGTGTTCTCATCAAGTACCTGGTAGTAATAGAGGGAGAGCCACTGTGTACTTGATTATTCCAGTCTCTGAACCAAAATAGGGAAATATATATTGGGGGAGGAGTTAAATCTTTCTCCCATTCCCTTACACTTTGTTTAAAACCTGCCAGCCCCTCTGAGTAATTCATCAGTCATGGAAACATTGACCCTAGTTTTTGGACAGGGAAAAGTATTAAATGCTTAGCTTAAAAAGTAAAAGCAAAATCCCATACCCCACCAAAGAAGGACATCTGTTTCTAACTTCAGCTTTTTATTTTTTTATCTTTCATTTTTTTTGTTGGTAAATCTCCCAGACAACAGCAGTTCTGTAGAGAGTTTAAATATGAAGGAATGGCAGGACGGGCTAAGGGCACTTCTACCGAACATTAACATCAACTTTGGTGGACTGCCCAATGCTTCTTCCCCCTCCAACGCCAACCACAGTGTACCAACGTCCAACACTGCCACCACCGACAGCCTGAATTGGGACAGCCCTGGCAGCTGGATGGACCCCGCAATCATCACAGGTAACCGTTTCTCACTCCTTCAGCTCCACTGGCAAACCATCAAATGGGTATTTGGCACAAACTGATTTACATCTGGAAAAAAAAAAAAAAAGAAAAAAAGAAAAAGTCAGTATGCGGTGGTCTCTTCCAGCTTCCATCCACAAAACCTCAAGGGTCCAGGAATTTTTGTGGAGCCTCTAGGTATAACAGAGCGTCACTTAGGCCTTTGCAATGCATGCCCGGGACCTTTGCAGGCAGTCAGGTGAATCAGTGCTTTCCGTTAAGGTCAACCTATAGGTGTCCCTTCTGCTGGATGGCACGTCCGGTATGTGCGTTGCTGATCCTGAGGCACTGAAGGCAATCACTGGACTTTGTTATTTAAAAAGGGACGTACTCCACTTGTTTATAAAGCTCTCTTTTATAAGGCTGTCTGGTTGTGTTTCCCTGTTAGAGAGGCTGAAGCATGATTCAAGTAGGCCGAGTAAAAGTTGAAGCATGCAGTGTACTGGCAGCTTGGTGTGGTAAGGTCTTGTTGACAGGGATGCAGGATGTTTCTTGAGCAGGGTGTTTGATAGAAAAATGTGTGTTTTATGAAGAAGTGCTCTGACGGTAAACTTTCTCCTATCTGGATTTAATATTAAATGTTTTGCGGCAGGATAATTATACATAATAATGTAAAATGCATTTTCTGTACAAACTAATCACGTTTTTTCACTGTTGCTTTTTGTTAGGCCAAATTGACCTCCTTCACGGTCAATTTATTACTTCTCCTCTGACTTGCCTGTATCCCTGTTTTTTTTCTTCTTTTCTTAGGTATCCCAGCCTCCACAGGAAACAGTTTAGACACCCTTCAAGATGACAATCCTCCACATTGGCTAAAATCTCTTCAGGCCCTCACAGAGGTGGACGGCCCCAGTGCAGCACCATCACAGACGCACCACAGTAACCCCTTCGGCACACAGATCCCTCTGCACAGAGCCAGTTGGAATCCCTACTCTCCTCCTTCAAACCCCACCAGCTTCCATTCCCCACCTCCAGGCTTTCAGACAGCCTTCAGACCCCCCAGTAAAACCCCCACAGATCTACTACAGAGCTCAGCGCTGGATCGTCATTAGGAAAGGAGGAAAAAGAAAAAAAGAAAAATATGACCCAAAACGTTAGAAATGCAGGAAGTGTCCCACCCTGACTCCTACCCATGCCCACCTACTGTTCCCTGTCATATCTTTCTTTCTGAAGAATCCAGTTCCTGATCAAACTTCCCCCCCCAAATGCAATGCCATCACAGGGTCATGACCATTCTTTTTGTTAAGTTTCTGCAGAACCAGTGTTTGAAATACACTGTTTGAAATATTTTCTAACCATTCTAAGAAAAAAAAAAAAAGAGAGAGAGAAATCAAAATGCAGTCTCAATGCTTAAGGAGAATATTACTGTCTTACGTCTTTTGCACATGAGTATTTCTGCCTAGTGGAAAAGTGTCAATCTGCAGTAGGGGAAAAAATGCAATGCAGAATCAAATGCAAGAACATGAGAAAGATATTTAATTTAAATGAAGTTACTGAACTTGTGGGGCAAGCAGTGGCCCAGCATTTATTTTGCATTCAGTGTGGCACTACACAGGGAAATTGCTATGTTGGGGTTGATTTATTTCTTTTTTTTTTTTGAGCAGGGGATTTTATTGCATCAGTCAGAGTTTGACATGAAGTGTGTTGAAAGACAAAACACTTATGGCTATGAGTAACTGGCATGTTGCTAAAGAGTGGTTTAAAGAGGGGAGAATAAGATTTTTCTTTAATTTTGGCTTTAGATTTCAAGTAAACTTTAATGTTTTAAAAGTATTCACGGAGTTAATACCTAGCGTATACGTAATATAATTATAAGCAGCTGAAACACGAGTGATATTTACTTCAGTCTTTCTGTCTCCTCTGTCAGTCTCTCTTTCTTTTTTTTTTTAAAAAAAGGATTCACCTGATTAGGGCACTCTGGGATAGCACTGCATTGGGGCCACATGATCACCATCAGGAGCAACCTCTGACCTCCTCTGCCTGCAGCTTTTACTTAACCCTGTAGTTTCTGGACGTTTGTGCAGTATTGAAAAGACAGGAAAAAAGAAACAGATAAATAAACATGGTTATAACCTGACGCTAAAACTAAAACCAAGGAAATGTACCTCTTTCTTCAGAATTAAAACTAAAATCTTAAATAAAACAGAGAACTTGATGATGACTTCACGTTTGCTTTTTGGTTTTTTTAACCATGGATTTTTAATTACTGCATCTGGTAGAAACCATATGCCATTGCATGTCTGGGGTTTTCTTCTTATTCATCTAAACCAGAACTGCTTTATCACTGGAAATACTGCTTCGTATGGTAGCTTCTGTATGGAAGGGTGGTTAAAGCATACATGCTTTAAATCTTTTAAAGGGATTCTGTTGTCTTCACTTATGGCAATAGCTAGAGGCTGTCAGTCTTTAACTGTTATTGATGGTATCCTTTTAAATCTGAAGCATGAAAATCTTGTATATATTTTGTGAATTAACTGCCATGGCGCTTGGGGCAGATAGTATGCAATAATGTTCCTGAAAATACAGCAGAGAATTTGTTACAACTCCCTGTGTTAGTCAGCAACCTTGCATAAAGATGTAAAATATTGTCACTGTACAACAGGGGATGAAGAGCTCCTAATGTATAGAAGGCCTCCAATAAGCTTTTATACTTCTAAGCAGATGTATTTAAAACCAGCAAGCTTGTGATTATTATTGTTTGTGAGGGTGGCAGAGAGCCTGAAATTCTAAAGATGCCTGTGCAGGATTTCTCAGCTGGTGTGAGCTGTATAGTTCAGGCTGGCAGCCTTCTGAAAATACCTGCTGCTGGCAGGGCCAAGGAAGGGGGTTTCCACTGATGAACTGTGAACACTTAAATGGGAACGGGGCGGGAGAGGAGCTGGCCTTTCAGGGAATGGGAAAAACTCCTGAATCAATCACTGGACAGAGAAGCCAAGTCTTGAATCTGCACTAAGTGTTTCTAAATATCCTGTTATGCAAAACATCACTTGGTGACTACATGTATTTACTCTCTGTATTACAGACCTGTATGTACTGTTTCTGAAATGGCAGCATTGCTGTAGATGAGCTGTGTGCCCTGGTTACTTGGGAGAATGTGCACACCCTTTGATCCCAGTGCTACCAAAAAGCAAGCTGTGTTTTTGTCACCCAGCCATCCCCTGTAACTGCTGGTGGTGGAAGAAGTGCTGCAGGCTGGAATGGCCTCATCTGTGGTGGTGCCTGCTGGTTCCCCTGAACTGGGGGTGCAGCCCAGCAGGAACTGTCTGCTGGAGGTGCTGGTGAAGATGTAAATATCTTTGGTTTGGAGTTTTTTTTGTCTCCTTCCCCAGCTGCTAGACGTTTTTCCCCCTTTAACCTTCTGTTTTACAAGGGTGCCCTTCCTGACCCTGAAATTTAGCAAGCCTCCCAAAGCAGCTCTGACTGCTTTCTATGTATCACAGCAATTCAGTTTTTTACTAGTTGCTTTGTTGCAGTTTAGGAGGTGCTGTGGCACCCCTGTTCCCATGGTCTGCTGCCACTAGAAACCAGGCTTTAGCTGCTCAGGAGATGCTTGCTCCCTGCTGCCATGCAGCAGCTTGTGTGGTCAGCCTACCAACAAACTTAGCTTTCAGAAAAAGGTTTGCAACTAGAATGACTTTTTGTCCTTACAGTGCTGCCAAGAAAGGCTTCTAGGTGGGTAACAGTGGCGTTAACAACAGTAAAGTATATCAGTGTTCAGACTGATGTGTCTTGGGTGCAGCTTCTGTCACTTTTAACCTGGTTTTGTGTACTGCCTGATGCAGATTCCTGCATCCCCTCAGTTGGGAACCAACCTGGTATTTCACTCTGTTCAACCGTGTAGCGCTCAACTAGTTTCTTCTCCTGAAATTTTGGATTTATTTGGTTTTGGTTGGGGGGAAAGGTGGGGTTTTGTCTTTGGGGTTCTGTTTTGTTTTGTGTGTTTTATTCATCTTTTTAAATTGATTGCATTTTCTTGTGACAAGAAATTCTTTACAGAAGCCTTCGTTGAAAAGAGAACATCCGTGTGATTGTCTCAATGCATAATCTGTTGTTTCATGTATTGTATGGACACTTGCAGCTCTTCCATGCATTAAGTGAGCAACAGTGCTTGACTGAAAGGCTGGTGACCAAAGACTAGCAATGCATTTGGTAGATGATATTTGGTGAAGATAGAGCTGGAGAAAGAGGATGGGCCAGACTCCTCCTCAAATATGTGTATGAATGTGCATTGAGGGAAGAAAAGGAATTGTTAGCTATGAATGTGTTAGTACAAGAAGCTATCTGACATTTTTAACAAATTTACAATTCAGATATAGTAATTTGAGGGTCAGCAGTGCTGAATTGATAGTAAGGGTTCCTGCCCTGTGACTTTCTTCCGCCCCCTGCATTCCTCCATCTTTTTAACATCTAACAAGGGAATGATATTTTTCTAGATTACAGCAAGGAATAAAATGTCACCTTCTGGCTAAGGTGAAGAGCCATTGCATTAATTATTTTTCCTTTAATAACTTTCATTTCCTACGTGGAAATCAAGTGTCAGCAGGTATGTACCATTGGAAAGGCAGTGTCTTGACAGAGCTGTTTTAATCACACTTAAAATAGAAAAGAATTAAATGGGAGAAAGAAAGCACCTAAAAAGGGAAAAAAGGTTTTGGCTTTGTGGTTTTGCTTTCTTTTACTTTGGAGGTTTTTTTATAGTTTGGTAGAGCTGGTCATGCTGCTCTGGAGATTTCTGCCTTTTTTTTTTTTTTCTCCTGGTGGGAGGGAACAGGTCATGCATCAGTAGCCATCTTAATGCTTGCAAGGGAGTTTAGAAATTTAGAAACACTTGAAAAGCCTGTGAAGCCTGATTGCTTATTGTCCATCCCTCTCCTCAGGACATGTGGAAGTTATCTTAGTTGAAAGGAGCTTAGGTTTGGTGTTGGTCTCTAGCACAAATAAATCCAGTGCATGGCAGGTGTTGTATTGCTTGGGACTGATTGCCTCTGGGGAAAGCTGTTGTGCTGCAATAAAAACTCACTGCTCAGAACTGAGGTGTGTCAGGAAACTGAGAGGTGGCACAGTGCTTGAAGGGCTGGGGAACTGGGGTTTTCACTAGCCCTACTTGAAGGTACTTGTAACTACTTGAGGGGGATGAACTCTCCTGCAGTCCAGCTGTCAGTGACAAGAGTTTGTAGTGCAGCCAGAGCACATAATGGGAAGTGGTGTTTGGCATGACTCTGTGCTTGGAGTGGTGGTTGCTTTACATCTCCAGCAGTGTTTGGCTGTATGGCCAGCTGTGGAAGTGCTTTCCACTTCACTGCTGTGTGGTCATCTGTTCAAGCTGGATGCAGATGTAGGAACTGTAAGAGCTTGTGCTTCCTTCCTCTGTGCCCAAATCTCAGCATCTTTTTTCCTACTTTGGGATGTTCCACTGATAGTCATGCCTGAAGGTTCTTAGCTTTTTCATATATTGTAGCTTTGTAGGTTTTTAATATATAGTTTTATGGTTTCTAATACTTTTCCTGTCCTTTTCTCACGTTTTAGAATAATAAGCTTAACCTTTCTAACACATTCTTGAAATTCTGTTTAGTCTTAAGAGAATTTATGACAAGGACATCTTGTTTTCCACCATACTTTAAGAGATAACAAGAAATAGGGCAAAGAAGCCCCTGGACCTACTCCAAGGGCTGACCTAAGGGTGGGTTACTGGGGTAATTGATTTCCTCTTGGACGTACCTTCTAGATATACTAATTAATTAACCTTATAAAAATTGTAGAAATCTTTAGCACGGATATAGCCATATTTGTGCACCTGAAAGCTTTCATGAAAGAATTGCTTTTTATTTTACCACTCTTAATATTGTTTGGAAAGTTTTTATCTTTTGATTCCAGGCAACAATAGGAAGGAGCTCTTGAATTCTCTTCCCTTAATAGTTGTGACAATAAACAAAGCTTCTGAAGACTAAAAAGGTGAAGTATCATCATAGCTTTGGGTTGCAGTGTAAGAAAAGGTGCAGACTTAGCATGCTGGGATCTAAATGCAAGACTACTGTAGATGAATGAGATCTTCATCTTCCCTTCTTTCTGGGGTTTGCCTTTGCCCTAGACATAGTGCTGATATGTTTCTGTGGCAGAATGAAGGCTCTTGAGATGGAAATGGCCATACAAAGTTGTTGCCATACAAGTACAGGGAGCTAGAGTGACTTGTGGGGATGCAGGACTCCAGATTGCTGCATTGTGGAGGTTTGAGGTGAGTTGGGTGACCTGGCTTATACCAGTTTGTTACTGGCTTTGCTGATGAAAAGCACTGGTCTAGGCTGGTCTGATGCAGTGACTTAGGTGTGGAAGTCATTTGAACAGAGGTGGTGTCTCTGTGGAGGAAAACAGTACAGAAAAGTCCTTTTTAATCTAAAATCTATGGGAGAGTGCTCTGCCTCACATCTGATGGTCAGGAGGTTTCATCTCCTGCAACAAAGCTGTCTTTCAGTGGTATATAGGCATCACATAGTTACTTTTGTTGTTTCCTCTGAAATCTTGCTAGATGGCTATTTCTTTTTTCCAGTCCTCAGAATTAAGAAATTGACAAGTAATGTGTCCGTTTGAGGTGCGTGGAGAGAGAATGGGACTTGCTCAGCTCTTTCTTTTTCCTACCAGTGCTTAAAATGTTACTCTAGAAAGCTTGTACTGCCAGAAGGTGGCCACTCTTTTCAAGCTTACAGTGAATATATTTTAGAGTTTCATGGCTTTAGCATTTGGATGTTACAGGCCCCAGCATTAATCTTGGCCAGATCTGCAGAGCATCTGAGACCTCTTCTGCCAGTGCTAACAGTCACAGGAGGCTGGTACACCAGCCCTCACTGGCGAATTTAAAGCTGTGACCAAAACTTGTTTAGCTCTTTCTAGATAAGCATGCAGGCTGAGGTTTACAGTGTGGAGTCAGAAGCTCAAAGTCCTGTTTAAAGAAAAGAACCAAGGGTGCTTGTTCACTCAGCAGAAAGCTACTGCTTGTGAGGTTTGCCTGGGACAGAATGGGCAATGAGCTGGCCTTGCAGCTATCTCCATCCCTCTTCAGATGGTTTCCTTCAGTTCCACTGCTCTGTACGATAGTGCATGTATGTAATTCAAATTTAAAAAAAAAAAAAAAAGGTGATATATGTGGTTCAGTGGATGGTGGCCCCAACAGGAACCACTGAGTAACATGGCAAGAATGCATGGGATTATAGCCTGAGAGGTTTGCTTCTTCCAGTTTACAAATTGCTTGAATCTCATATGTAGTTGCCTTCCTCCTCCCTCCTTGTTTGGTAAATAAATGCAAACTGAGCATCTTATTGCCTTACTGATGGTACCTTCCTGAGCTGAAGCTGAGTGTGGCTCTTCACACTTCAACTCAGCTCTTTGCTGCTCTGGTCCAAGGAACTGAGGCAAAGAGTAGGGGGTTGATAGGGAAACTTGCAGTAGAGCTGACCTTCCTGGCCTTAACCCATCTTTCTTCCATTAGTTCTCCTGCTGCTTGAAATAAGTTTTGAGGAAGACCTGGCTGTGTGCTCTTCCTTACTGGAGAAATTAGGCTAAGACAATGTTTTGGGATCAAATAGTTCTGTTTGGAAGCTGAGCTTTGCATACACACACACAAAAAATTTCAGGAATATCTTACTCCAAGGAAACTTTTCAATTTTGTCAAGTAAGTAATTTTTTAAATGTCAGTTGTATAAAATGCTTGTTTCAAGTTGATGGTTTTCTCTGTATGAAAAACTACAGTGTCAGTTTATTGAAGATGCTGAATTTTTGTCATGACACTTCAAAATCAGCACCTTTCTGGACATGTTTGGCAAAATATTTTTATATCTAAAATATGCATAATTTCGGTTTGTAGTGAAAGCAGGTGTCAATCTCTAATATTATGTAGCAAAATAATCACACTTTTGGTTTTAAAGCCTCACTCAGATCCAAGGAGCAACAAACTGAGTCCCAAGTGTATTTTTTGAATAAAAATCTCTTTGAAGTGAGAGAAAATTGTAGTGAGGGGTTTTTTAGTCATTAAAACATGACAGGGGAGAGGAAAAGAGAAAGAAATGGATAGGGAAAATCTCATTCCCATCCAATTCCATTTTTCTTTGGTTTTTTTCCTGATTTTGTCTCTTAACAAGACAACTCCTCCTGAACAAGAAATTAGGGAGCACTGTTCCCAGGGCAGATCCTGGGCTGAATTCCCAGCCTTGCACCCTATTTCAGTGTGGCAGAAGTGGAAGCACAGTCCATGGGTACAGCACCAATAGACTCATGAGAGCCCAGAACACTTACAGAACTGTGTCCAAACTCATGGCTTTTCCATGAGAAGTCTGGGCAGTCTTGTGAGGAACTGGGAGGGACTGAAGAACAGCCTACCTTGAAGCAGCATTCCCCTCCCTGTGTATTAAACTTGGCTGGAAAAAGAGGGGGGAAAGGTAAAGTTAGGACGTGAGCTGAAGGGAAGCGCAGAGCAGGTCTTGTTTTCCTGTCCTTTCTAAGGCAATTGATGCCTTAAGAGAATGAAAGACTTTTTTTTTTTTTTTTTTTCTTCTTGTGCAGTTGCTGGTAAATGGCCACTGTCAGCATCACCATTTTCCAGGGATCTGTGAAAGTTTTACCACCTGCTTCCTCCCCCTTATAAAGCCAGCCCCCAAAGCAGAATTTCCATAGCTTGGTCATGTGAAAGGATGATACAGGAGATGAAATTGAGATAGATTCCTTTATTATTATTAGAAATAGAAAAAACAGTGTCCCTAGCCCTCACTCCAGGGAAAAATGGCAGTGTCATCAACATCTAGCATTAAGCCTTAGCCTTACCACAAGGAAGTGCTGCCTTGCATCTTTTTAAGGCTTCTTTCCTTGAAATGTGATGCAAGCTTTGACAGAAAGGAAGTCAGCAGACTAAAACTCCCAGCCTTTGTAGCAGGATTGTTTGAGTATCACAGTTTGGATCCTTAAGCAAACAGAGCATGGTGGGGGTGCTTGTTTTTATTCCCAGCCCCACACATGCAACAGTTCTTAGGGCTGCCAGCACCTCCTCTGACTCACACCACAGAGCCTCCTGAGATACAAACAGCATCTCTGTGCAGATGTGAATGCCACATTGCTCAACAAGCCCTGCATGCCCACAGTGCCTTGAGTGTGCTGCAGAGGCATAGGACAGCCTAGGGTGCAAAGAGGGGCTGAGGTGTCCTGAAGCTGCCTGGCCAGGCTCTGCATATGCTGCCTGGAACATGCTCCTGGGCTTCCACACAGGAAATGCTCTACAGAAATACAGGGTCATTGTTTTCCAAATGCAACTGATGGCACTTAGGTTAGCATTTTGAGTCCTGCTGTGGGTCCTGATATATTTGATCTGAGTTTCTAATGCTGGAGAGAAGGGATGAAATACCCCTGAAAGGTTTGTTGGGTTTTGGGTTGGGGGTTTTTTTTTGGGTGTTGTTGATTGGTTTGTTTGTTTTCAAATGTGCTAGGTTCTTTGCATTAAAGAGAAATTCATGTTTTTCCCCTTGACTGGCTAGCTCTGTCAATGCATCTTCCAAGTCTAAGATTGTATAGAAATGGGAGTATATGGTGAGTTCTGAATGCCAACAAAAAAAACCTTTAAGTCTCCATCTATATAAGTGCAATTAATTGTAAATGCTTCTAGATACCTAATCTCATTCTTTGTTCCTGGTAAGTGTCTGTTTTCACTTTCAGCCTTTAAAAGAGCCCAAAACAGAAAATCAGACTCATGTTCAAAACCTGAAAGTTTGCACATAGACTTTAGGTTAAGCTGGAGCTGCTCAGACTTGGCTTTATGCATCACACAAAAATAATCAATTAAGAAGCTTATAGCCCAGAAACTCCTATTTGAAATGGACACTGCTGGACAGGGGAGGGAAATAAAAGGGAAATATAAAAAAAAGTCCATCAACACGAAGTGTCAGATCTTCTCCATTTGAAAACCCAGGTGCAGTAATTGACTCTTCCAAAGTTCTTTCCTGAGCTCAAGGAGTTGATAGTGTTACAAGAGGAAAAAAAGGAAGAAAAGTTGAACAGCAGCTTAAATTTTCAAACCGGCTTCCCGAAGTCGTTGAAGACCTTGTGTTCCTCCACGCTCCTGTAGTAGAGGGGCAGCAGGTCCCTGTGCAGGTGGGCTGGCAGCAGCACGTTGCGGGGCAGGTGGGCTGGCAGGCTGCTGGCAGAGCCTGGCCCGGGCGGCAGCACCAGCTGGGGAAGGGCAGGGTGGGCCTCGGGGGGCCATCGTCCCAAGGGCGGCTTCGGCTGCTGGTCAGGGCTGCTGGACAAGGCAAGCGGGAGAGGCCATGGTGAGGGGGCTGCGGCCAGCCACACGGTGCTGAGGGGAGCATGTGTGCCGCAGCCCAGCCACACCGTGCTGAGGGGAGCATGGTGTGCCACAGCCCAGCCACACGGTGCTGAGGGGAGCATGTGTGCCACAGCCCAGCCACACCGTGCTGAGGAGGGGCAAAAGGGTGCACTGGGCCTCTGGCTCGCCTGCCCCTTGAAAAAGAGCAGGTGGAACGGTTTCACTGCTGTGAGGTGCTACGTGGGGAGCAGGTATGAGGGTGAAGCAGGGCACTGACTGCCCAAGCGATGGGAGCTTTTTTACAGCTAGCTGCTCCTGCCTCCAGCAGGGAGCTCTGGGAGCAGCTCTTCCCTGTGTGAGGAGCCCGGGGGGACAGTGGCAGCAGCAGGGACAAGTGCTGAGCGGTACCTTTGGAAAGCCAGGTTATTGCAGCCTGCGAATGCCCCTGGGAACACAGAGCTGGAGAGAGCTGAGAGGTGGTAATCGCGCCGGTGGTAGTGTTTCAGTCTCCCAAAAGCATTCCTGCCCCTCTCGGGAGTGGAGGAGTCACGTTTCCATCCTCTGACTTTCCTTCTAGGCTGCTGCCTGCAGGGTGGTGAGAGAGAGATGCCCATGCAGATGATTTCTCTGTGCTTTGTGGTCTAGCTTTTATTTGCTCACACCACTGGAAATACCAGGCACGTTTGTATGCTGAGGCAATGCTGTCACCCAAAGATTTTTACCCCCTTCCTCCACTCCCAAAGGAAAGCAATGAAGTTGTTTCAGCCCTGCAGAAAAGGGTTGCTGATGAGGCCCACCCAGGGAAGAGCAGCCCAGTGGGGGAGACGTATGGCTGGTGCCTGCTGAAAGACTGAGGTACTCACTTGCAGGGTTTGGTTTTTTCCTTACTCCTTGTCCTTGTGCACTTCTGACAATGAGTTAGACTCTTGGTTAAAGGTGCATTCCTAGGCTGCATGGTCCCTGTTACTGTAATACCTTGCCCAGGATACAGAAGAGGTCCTTCTGGACTGTAGGCCAGGAAAACTGGGCCATGCTGCTGCAGAGATGATGCTCTGAGTGTGGTCCTGGCACCTCTTGTTGTCCAGTCCTGCTTCCCACCTTGACTTTTCTCCCAGTTCTTTCCACAGGACAATGCTCCTCCTTCCCCTCCCTGCCCTGGGCTGTGTGCAGGCAGTTGTACTGAATGTAGCCTCAGAAAAGAGATATTCCTATCAACCATCCTCTATGTATTGTCTGTTCCCTTCTTGCTCTGATAACAGGGAGCTTTTTGTAAATCACCAAGCTAACAGAATCTTAGAATAATTTGGGTTTGAAGTGACCTTTAAGGTTGTATAGCCCCACTGCAATGAGCAGGGATGCCTTCAACTAGATCAGGTTGCTCAGTGCCCCATCCAATTTGACCTTGAATGTTTTCAGGGATGGAGCATCCATAGCCTCTCTGGGCAACACTGTTCCAGTGTTTTACTGCTCTTGTTATGAAAACCATCTTCCTTATATTCAGTGTTAGTCAATCCTCCTTCACTTTAAAACAATTGCCCCTTGTCCTATCATAACAGGCTCTGTTAAAAAGCTTGTACCTGACTTTTTTGTTGGCCTGCATTGAGTACTGGAAGGCTGCTGTAAGATCTTCCTGGAGCCGCCTTTTCTGCAGCCTGAATGCCAAGTCTCACAGTCTTTACTCATAGGAGAGGTGCTCCAGCCCTCTGATCATCTCTGTGGCCTCCCCTGGGTCTTACTCCAACAGGTCCATGTCTTTCTTACTCTGGGGACCCCAGAGGTGATGCAGCACTGCAGGTGGGGTCTCACCAGAGCAGAGCAGAGGGGTAGAATCCCCTCCCTCACCCTGCTGCCCACACTGCTTTGGATGCAGCCCAGGACATGTTTGGCTCTCTGGGCTGTGAGCACACATTGCTGGTCATGTCCAGCCTCTCATCCATCAGTACCCCCAAGTCCTTCTTGGCAGGGCTGCTCTCGATCCCTTCATCCCCAGCCTGTGTTGATACCAGGCATTGCCCTGACCCTGGTGCAGCACCTTGCACTTGGCCTTGTTAAACCTCATGAACTTTCCATTGTCTCACTTCTTGAGCTTATCCAGGTCCCTCTGTATGGCATCCCCTTCCTCAGGCATGTAACAGGAACCCCCTCTGCTATCAGCAGCAGCAGCCCCACTGCCAGAAACCCCTTCCAAAGTCAAACATACCTTGGCTTTGGAGCAGCCGTTTAACATTTTTTATACTTGGTGGTTTCAGCTGTGTGAGCAGGAGGGCTGTAAAAGGGCGCAGGTGGCTCACCAGTGTCCCGAGCGGGCGCAATCCGCGCGTCTCAGCAGGTGGCAGCAGCGACGCTCCTCCGGCTCCCGCAGCTGCTCCCCGCTCCTGCCAAACCCATCCCACCGCTCCCGCACCGCCTCCGTACTCACCCCCCGCGGCTCTTCCTCGCCCTGTCCCGCCAGCAGCACACGGCGAAGGAGACGGACAGTGCCAGGATGACAGCTCCGCTCAGCAGCGAGGCGGCCATCGCAACGCGGGACCCTGTGCCCGAGGGCTGCGGGGCGGCTGCGGGCAAGGGCGGCGCGGTGAGCGGCAAGGGGACACCCCTTTCCCCCCGGCCGCCGTCCCCCTCGCAGGTAACCCCAAAGTGGTGCTACAGACAGTATTTATTCATAACCATTATCAAAGCTAATGGGGAATGTGGGGGATGCAACGCCGGCTTAATACATCAGAAAGTTAACGGGAAAAACCCCTATATTATATGACCTCACGTCATATTTTCTTCAGGTAATTCATATAAAATAATCACACGGGGATGAAAATATAAAGCATTTGATGTATCTTGCATAAAGCATAAAGGTAGTAGAAATTGAGCCCCCAAAAGTAAAAAGGAAAAATAGAACAGGAAAAAAATAGAAAAAAAATTAAAATGTAATGAAGTAAAAAAGGGGGAAAAGTTTAAAAGGATAAAAAGTTAAAAAGGGAAAAAAGTTAAAACATGTAAAAAAGAAAAAAAGTTAAAAGGGAAAACGAAAGTAGCTAAAAAGGGAAAGAAAAATGTTTCAAAATATTAAGGAGGGCCACTTGCAACTGGCACATGTTCAGCATGTACTGGGTTATGGCAAAGTTCAGTTTTCCTCCTGTTGTGAAGGCTTTTGGCAGTGCCCTGGCCTCCCTGTGCCTGGCACTGGGTGTCGAGTGTACCAGCTTTTGACCCAGCCTGATGATTTGTGCAGCAGTTACTGGGAATGAGGGAAGGTCTGTTTATCTGCTGAGCTGATGCCAGGTGAATTCACCCTCTGAAGGCACCCGCTGCCTTCTGCAGCTGCTGAAACACTGTTGCAGTGCCCCTGCTGGAGCAGGCATTTCACCTGTGGTGCTGGGCACAGCTGACTGGGTCAAGCTGGACCTTCGCTGTCCCCATTCGCGGTGGCCGGGTGTCCCCACCTCCTCCTGCCCTCGCTGGCTTGGTCAGAGTGAGGAAGCCCCCCGTGGGAGGGCCTGTGGCTGCACCTCCCCACCCGAGTTAAGGACTGTGTGGGAGTGGGCACAGGGGCTGTGTCCCCCCGAGGCCTCCTTACCCTGGCAGTGGGGTGGTGGGTGGCTCCAGGACGAAGTGCTCTCCTGGCGGAGGCAGGCGAGCCTCTCACTGCCCACCAGCTGGTACCCCTCCTGGCACCAGTACACGAGCACTGAGCCCAAGGAGACGCCTGAGCCTCTGTCCACGTAGTAGTATCCATAGCGTGGTGGGGGGAGAGCTGTGCATGGCACTGGGGGAGAAAGGAAGATGTTAAGTGTAGGTGGTGACAAAGCTCCCCCGCTGACAGTGATGCTTTTGAAAGGGCTGCCTGGCCCCTCTGTCATTCCTGCGGGACCTACAAGTCTCTGGGATTTTTTTGTTGGTTTTTTTGGGGTTATTTTGCATAGTCCAAAGGAAATACATTAGAAGGTCTAGCAGCTTTATCTGGAAAATGAGTTTTTCAGTTGCAGGCTCTCCAATGTGAGCAGCTACTGAACAGCAGAAGTGGACCTGGAAAGGTACGGCCTGGGGACAGTATGCAGAGAGCAATTTTTAGCAGGGAAAGGAAGAGAGTGTTTTTTAATAACATAGTGTTCTGGGAGAATATTGTTGGTTGGAACTCAAAGAAATATTACTCTCTGCTAGAGAGAGATGCTTTTTTCATCCCATCCTTTAATTTTTTAACTAGATTGTAACCCATGGCTATTCAGAGCTACTTAGTTATCCTGCTTAGATCATCTCCTCTGCATTGCACTAGTAGCTAGGGAGAGCCAAAGTGAGGTAGGCTCCAAAAAGAATGCCAGTCTGACTGTGTGCTGCCAAACCTCCTCCCCCGCCCCGATATTCTACCACAAGGCCAGGAAGATGTGATAACAGGTATCATGGGCACCAATATCCTAAATTAAAGGAAAATGCTCTGATCAACTCTAATTTAATCAAGCTTAAAACCTGCAGGCAGAAATGTGCTTTATCTAGGTTACAGGGACCTTTTGTGGGGAATTCCAAGTGGAACAGTAAAGCCTAATGTATGAGAGAGGTCTGGTTTCCCTCTGCTTTTACTGAGATGGTGTACGCTTCTACTCCAATGGGGCTAATAAAAAACAAATCAGGATGAGTAAGATCAGACTTTCTCTAGCTTCAGCAATGCTGTTAACAGGTAGTGACAGGTAGTGCAGGTGTCTATATAAGTTAATTCAGTGGTGACAGGGAGGCTACTGAATGCCTGGACTGGATCTCTTGTATGATTACATAGTCCAGCTCTGGTTCCTAGGACCTTCTCCAGCAGTCACCATGATTTGGAGTATGACACAGGTTCTCTGAGCTGCTGCCAGCCCTGGGTGGGTGGTCAACCCACAGCAGCCCTGAGAATGTGTCCCACTCGCTGGGGAATGGCACGTGCTTTGTCCTGGAAAGTGGATTAAAGAAAAATAATCACCCTCAGCAGTTGGAGATTATTTGTGCTTTTAAAAACAAATCTCCATTTCTTCCCAAGGGTCCCAGCTCAGCCCCTAGGGATAGCGATGTGTTCAGTGCACCCATACCCTTAGCAGACAGCTGGTCCATCATGATATGCATAGATGTTAACATGGAGGACTTTACTCTCAGAGGAAAACACCAACTGTTGAGCTTCCTCCCTGTCCCTCCTGACTGATTCTGATGTGACACATCTCTCTCCCGTGTAACAGAAGCTGCTGTGGCCACCACGCAAAGCCTTGTGGCCCTATGCGTGCCCTGGGAGTGCCTCTGCGCCCGATGAGAGAAGCATCACGCCTTCATCACCACGTCCCTGTGCCCTTCCCCTTGTGTGCCTGCAGCCCCGGGCAGCCCGCAGAGGGAGAGGGGGGGACCGCTCATTGAAGTACCTGAGATGTTGCTCTGCACATCGGTCCCGTTGGGAGCGTCTCTGGGCAGCCCCTTTCTGACGTGTCCTGCACCGATTGAGGCGGTCCCGGGCCCAGCAGCATCACTCCAGGCAAAGCTCAGGCAGCTCCAGGGCAGCAGGCAAAGGACGATGCATTTCCCGAACCTTTGTCCCGTCATGGTTTGGAGAAACACAGCACCATCGGGTGCCTGGCAGCCCCGAATGCCTGCGGTTTCCCTTTGCGGCTGAGCAGGAGTCAGCTGGGCTCTTAGTGCATTAAGCCCTGAGCAGCAAAGCTAGCAGCCGCTCTTCCCCCGGGGCTTGCCTCTCCTCCGCGTCGGCACAAGCCCTGCTCCTAGAACTACCAGCCCTGCTCTGGCCACTCGGCTTCAGAGCCCCGAGGAGAAAGAAAACAGGTGTGGGAAAGGGAGTGAGAAACAGCAAACCCTTAGGATCCATCCTTTACAACCCCCTCCTGCAGGGACTAGCTGTTACCATATTTCCAGGTGCTGGAGCTGCACATCAGAACCCTCTTCCTTCTCCCCTTCTACCTGCCAAAACCCATGCTTGAGCTCTCTGCTGAAACTCTTGAGCTGCAGACCCTCCTGTGCTCATCTCTTCCTTCCTGCCAGAACCTAGGGCTGATTTTCTGTCAACAGCAGAGTGGGATATGAGCCATGGGAATCAAAAGGGTTTCATAGCAGCAATTCCACCAGCTTTGCCACTATGGGAACTGCAGAAAAATCTGTTTTTCCTTTTCTCTGCTTG
The DNA here is from genome assembly GCA_024500445.1 of Entomyzon cyanotis. NCBI lineage: Eukaryota > Metazoa > Chordata > Aves > Passeriformes > Meliphagidae > Entomyzon > Entomyzon cyanotis. The sequence continues at coordinate 11,894,412 of JAKEPQ010001018.1, read as the reverse complement.
GCATCTCTCTGCCTGTCATTTCAGGCTCTGATGTTTTTTGATGTTTTCTAGCTGGAGGGGCTGTAGAAGCAACCAGCTCTTGCCTCCTGGAATGTGTTTTGCTCTTACCTACCCTGACCTGCCTGGTCACTTTTGTACACCCATGAAGAGAAAAGATGCCCCATGCTGCCTGAGTGCTTGAGAGCAAGATGTTTTGGAGCAGGTAATGCCTTTGTGCCAAGGCTCTCCCCAGCAGCCCCTCTCATACACCAGCTGTGTGACCATCAGGGCTTTGGGGTGACTTTTGGAGTATCTGCTGCTGTAGCTCTCTTCTCCCCTCCTTGCATCTCCTGGAGTTCCCCCGTGTGTCTCCTTTGCCCCTCCTGCACTGCATCCTTGCCTGTCCTGGGCCAGCCTGGGACTTACTGCATGTATGAGGGTTAGAGGCTGTTATTCACTAATAGCATTGGGCACAAATACAGCTTTGCAGGGAGATAGGTCAGTTTTTGTTCATTTCTCCTTTTGTGTCTGTGACCTTTAGCTGTAGCCAGTGTGCTTTTCTGCCTACGGCTGCCCCAGTGGGTTCTGAGGGGGGGAAATGTTGCCTTGGATTTGTAAGCAGTTTCTATTTCTAAAACCCAACAGTGGTCTTACCATGTTAGTATGATTTACTGCAGTGCATAAAGGAGGAATAAAAATGTCAGACAGGATCAAGCTCTTGTCCCATCCCATCCCAACACAGAAAGCAGACAAGGGCATCTACACAGTGGAAGGGATTTGTGGGGCCAGGCAGAGGCTGGACCTTGCTTGCCTTCCTCCCCACCACTGGGACCTCCTCTGGCTCCCACTTGGGGTAGTTCAGCAGTACTCTGGCCCTCCTCGCACTTGCAGAGTGGTTTTCTATCACCTCCATGGGACTTTGGATTTGGGAATGCCTTAATCCTGCTCTCTTTGTCTGTCCATCTCTCAGGCAGTCCTTTTTTGGTTTTGGCTGGGCTGATACTTCTGGGCTTCTCTCCAAGGGATTTACTTGATTTCTCAGAAAAAATCTGAGAGGGAGGTTTCAACCTCCCATGACCCATAATCTTTCTCAGAAACTAATTTCTTCACTTTTCTGGTTAATCATTCTTAAACAGTGACCTTTCCTTGGCTCCCCCTGGAGAGCAGACCAAGGAGGTATGTTTCTCCCTGGCTCAGTGAATATCGCTGGTTTCTTGGGGGGTTTTGGTTTTTTCTGTTTTTCTTTTCTCCACCTGACTGCAGGGACTTTGCTGTTTGCTCGCGCAGTGAAAGTAAACGTTTTGAGGCAGGCTGGGCTGTGTGACAGTGTAACGCTGATGGCAGAGGAGCCAGCTTGGGGCATAACCTGAGTGCAAACCCCTTCATCTTCTGGCAGCCGGAAGCTGGAGGGCAGGTAGCCCCCTGGGCTCTGGGAATACACCTGTATAATCGGACAGGACTGACTTTGAGGTGGTCCCTCTGTTGAGCCTGAGCCTGGAATCTGTGCACCTTTTCCTGCTGGTAATTACTAGCTATTCCATCTACTGCCAATGGCTGGAGGACAGTGGGAAGAGCCGAGGGCAGTGCCCCGCCCTGCTGCTCGATGTGTCCCGATGCTAAATAGCTGGGGACTGAGCACATGCCAAAAGCATGGTCTTCAGCACGGGGTCTGCAGCAGTAAGTCTTGTCACGCATGCCAGGGAATGAACAGGCTCAGCAAAACCCCCGTGACACAATAACCACGCTTGTGCTCAAAATGCTGAGTAGATGACGTGGATTATTCCTTTGCTAATGCTCTTAGGAGCTAGTCCTGTGGCTAAGGGAGATAAAGGGGCTTATTATTACAAAATCAATATCCTGCCGGAGTGGGATTTCAATGGCGTTCCCTGTTTCCTGCTTTCCAGAGGCAGACATCTGCATCAAGTGGGAGAGCTCGGCACCAGAGCAGGGCACCAGGCTATTCCTGCAGGGAGTGACCATGGGCTCAGGAGAGGAGTGTGTCCATGCCTCAGGTCAGCAAGCCCTTTCTTGTGAGGAAGGCTAAGAGGAAGGAGAAGCTAGTGGGGAAGCTGTCATGATCACGAGGCTGCAGCTCTCCCAACTCCAGAGTCTTGTCTGGAGTTGTCTGCCTTCCTGGTGTATTCCCTGTGGGTGATCTCCTTCAAAAGGGCTGCTTCTCCATCACAGCAGCCTGCAAGGCAAAGCTCAGCTGATAGTTTTCAAAGCTGGTTTAAATGTCTCTTGCATTTACCCTCAGATCTCGCTGCTGGCTTGACCCACTGAGGGGTAAAGCCTTCCTGAGCCACAGTGGCATTTCCCCCTACCTTCTCTTCTGCCCCTTTGAGCCTTTTAAATCTCCCCTCTGCAAAAGTGCCCCTCTCACACACTCCCACTACTGAACTCTGAACTACAGAGAAATTGTGGATGCCCAGAGAAATTGTAAATGCTCCATCCCAGGAAGTGTTCAAGGCCAAGTTGCATGGGGTTTGAAGCAGCCTGGTCTAGTGAAAGGTGTCCCTGTCCATGGCAGGAGGCTTAAGGTGACCCTTAAAGTCCCTTCCAACTGAAACTACTGCATGATTCAATGAACACACAGGTACTAATTTCAAGTCAGTGACCATGGGTGATCCTCTTTGTTTGCAGAAGGTTGTGCAGACAGAAGGACATAGAGGTGTTTTGTAATTAAATTAGTAATTGCAAGTCCCTTGCTTAGCTCTCTTAGCTAGTCCATCCTTCATGCAAACCAACCAGGGCTAGAGCTGTGGAAGAACAAACTGTTCTCCAGAAAGATTATTTCTGTATTTGGTGTTTTGTTGGGGTTTTTTACGCAAAGTCTCCATGATGTGCCTCTTCTATACTGCACTGCTTTTATTTCATGGCCCTGAGTTCCCTTTAAACCCACTTTTATTCAGCTCCAGTAGCTGGGATTCAGTGCCACAGGTTTGAGGGCACTCTGGATGAGCCTGCGCTCTCAGCAAGAGGCTTGGCATGACTCACCAAATCCACATCCCCCAGGTTACATGTGTGCAGCCCCACACAGAGGGATGCCTCTCATTCAGCTTTAGGCATCTTCATTGGTGCCAGTCACTCTTGGTTGGTTCATTATTTGGGAAATAATATGGTGCTAATAACACCAAGGTTGTGGGTTCAATCCCCATATGGGCCATTCACTTAGGAGTTGGACTTGATGATGCTTTTGGGTCCCTTCTAACTCTGAATATTCTGTGAATCTATGCCACCTGGGACTCCAATTTTAAGGTGCAGTGGAAGTTTTAGAGATACCCACTGATGGCAAAGGGAGCTCCTGTGTCAGTGCCTGCACTGCAGATGCGTAAAGTCAGAGGGAGGACTCTCAGGCACTAAACCTGCCTGTAGCCACTGGTAAGTGGATAAATCTACCGGCATTTTCAGATTTATCACCACACAGATCTTTTAAGGATGCTATGAGGCAGGCACTTGCCACATCTCTAGCAACCAGCAGGGTTTTGGAAGTTGCCATGCTGGTGTCACCCCAGCTGCAGTTAGGCAGTCTAAGGAGTGAGGGAAACTCCTTGAGTGAGAAGGCATAATCAGGGACAGTTCAGGTTTGCATCTCAGGGTGACATTACAGGTTGATCCATTATGAAACATGCCCTGGGAAAGACTTGGAGGGAGGAATGTAGCATAAGACAGAAAAATGACCCTGTCAGGAGAGTCAGGATACAGATGGTCCAGGGACTCCTTGTGGAGACAGGCGCCTTGGGATCAAGCCTGACTATTTATGCTTGGTCTCCCATGTTCCCAAGCTTTTCTTTGATTAGTTGCTTTTAACAGATAGTCTCCATTTGTTTATGCCACTCAGGGCATGACTGAGCCAGCCTTCACTGTCTTGAGTAGCTGGCCAGGTAACTTGACTGATAGCAGGAGATATGCCAGACACAGAAGTCTAAAGGCAGTCTATTTTTTTTTTTTGTTTTCTTTCCTAAAACATTATGAATAACTTGAAAATGTGCATACCTCCCATTTATATTTAAAAGCCGTTTGTATAATGAGTGGGCTGTTGTTAATAATTAGTAGTTCACAACATTGCTGTTCAAACATGCATTTTTGCTAATTGAATAATTCCTTATTCTCAATAACCTCACAGTTTAGTAATTTATTGCTAATCCTGTTATATATACCTAAATATGCACATAAATGTGCATGTATACATTATTTATACAAACATTTGCATGTGCACAGAGACTTCCTACTTTTTTTGCTTATTTCCAAAGGCAGGATATTCCAGGCTGGGACATTTCAAATGGACCCCATAAATTTGTACTTTGACATGTACATTGTGCTATTTCATAACCTTCTTCTAGATTCCAGATTATTAACCTTCTGCTGGCCAGAGGCTGGTACTGTTAAACTCTTCATTCCTAACAGGCCTATTCTGATGTTCAGGCTTTTGGCTCTGTAGAACTTACTTCTTGTGTTTTTAATGAAAATCTGCAATCTCTTGGTACTCTAAAAAGTGCATATTTTGCACTGCAGGATTTCCCGGTAGGGCAGACTGGTTTTCTACCCAGCTTTTTTGAGAAAAAGGATTGTTGTTGTTATTATTATTCTGCTCTTCTCATCCTCTTCACTTAATACTATTCATGTGGGCAGTTTCACGTGCTAGTCTAGATGGATCACTCTGTTCTAGGCCAGGCTGGATGGGGCTTCAAGCAACCTGGTCTAGTGGAAAGTATTATAGCCCATGGCAGGGAGTTTAGAACTAGATGATCTTTAAGGTCCCTTCCAATCCAACCCATTCCATGAGTCTATGACTCTATGATCTTCCAGGCCTCTTCTAACACAAACTATCCTATGATTCAATGATTTAGATGCCTTACAATTTAACAGTCCAGCAGATCGTAACTTCACTAATAGTGTTTACAGTGATATTGTCCTATCCTGTAATGCAGCCCTGGTCTCAAGAGAAAGTATGAGAATACCAAAGCTCTAATGTAGGAATAGGGACTGTGGTTTATTTCAGTTCCACTGCATCCTTCACAGAAACCAGGAGATGTTGCCAATGGCTAGTCACTAAGTGTTGGTAATAACATGCCCCTCTCCAAAGGACTTCTTTGCAACTGGTCTGTGAAGCTCACTGCCTTAGGAAGCTATTAACTAGAATTTTGTCTAGATAGAAGTGGGGTGGGGTGGCTGGAATAGTTTGATGGAGCATTTGCACCATTTGCTACTTGGTAAGGAAAGGGTAACTATGCTTTGGGCCATCTAATGGTCATGAGCATAACATTCTTAGCTGGATGGGGATAAGCAGATGACCTGAAGCAATTTTTTTCAGTCCTATGTTTCCTATACCTCTCTGGTGTGATGTTCTGATGACTTGTGTGAAAGGAGAAGCAGCTGCCTGAGCATTCCAGGAGTCACACACACAGATACCACCCTAGACTAACTCCTGAGACCACAGTCCCTTCTTAGAGATCAGCTCCATGAGCCAATGGGTGTCCCTTTGTCCCTTTCCTCATACACACACACTCTCAGGTGCACTTCCTCCTCATTTGGGCTCAACCATAGGTTTCCTACAACAGAGTCTCAGGCATCAGTATTTATAAGAATAAACAATTTAATAGAGCAGTACATCAGCAGGTCAGCTTGAGCTGAATGCCTTCAGAGTGGGACCATGAAGAAAGAAATCCCCAGGCAATTATATGTTTAAGACTTACACACCTGCCCTTCATGTGCTCTCAATGCACTTTTTTAGTCCAATGGTGATTTTTGGTCTGGGTCTTCTAATGTCTTATCGGATTCTTTCTCTGCCTCCATGCAGGCAGACCACTGCCTTATTTTATTGAGTTGATGGTTGTTGCGTCCTTATCTTCTGTTTTGCATTTCTTGTGCACCTGTTCACTGGCAGAACATGGGGAACTAAAGAACTGTTATACTCAGGATAAATATTACAACTAAAGCATCAGTGTGTTATCAATATTCTTATACTAAAGACAAAACACAGCACTGTACTAGTTACTAGGAAAATTAACTGCATTTCAACCAAAAGTGTATCTCAGTGAAAGTCCACAGCTTGTGGCCCAAGGCTTCAGTAAATCTAACTACTCATGCTAAGCAAGTAAAGTTAAGCAAACAGCATTCTAAATCACCCAATATTACAACTAGGACTCAATCTATTTAAAACTTATTTAAGCGAAGTAACTAATATATCTCAATACTCAATCATTGGTTGCTGCCATAAATAAATTCACAGTCAAAGCTTCATTCTATTCAGGCTGTAATAGGAGCATCCTACAAGATGACAATGTTTGTACCTAAGCCAAAATACACAGTAGTTTACATATGAAGTAAGTGAAACTATCGAGTAATTGCATTTCCCACGATGACAAAGATCTTAAGACAGGCCCAACCCACACAAAAAATGCAAGTTGCTGTTGAAACAGTACTGAAGCAACAAGTTCTAAGGCTGTGCAGGATGCCTCTCTGATATCCTCCAGCATCCTTACCTATTGATAAAGTTTTTTCTGACATCGGTTACTGATTCACTCATTCCAGGGAAGGGCTGATTTCCAGTTTGGTTTGAATGCTGGTCCTCTAATCAGAAATCTCCTCGAGGGAGGAAAAGGAGTCACTTATATAAGCCAAAGAAAAGGAAATGCTTCTGCAATACAGCTCACATGAATAGCTAGGACTGAGCGCTGTTCGGCTCCTGAAATCCAGCTGCTGCATCTTCTTACCATTTCTTTAGAGCTGTTTTGACTGGAAGGAGTGGGAATTTGGGAAGCTTTCCTCTTCAGACTGGTTCTTTTTCAAGGCAGTCGGTGACAGCAAGTGGAAGGCATGACCCCCTCCTCAGACAAAGATCTCAACGGGCTAGATAACCCCAGCTTTGTGGTGAGTCTGCTCTCTGAGGGGTAATTCTTGCATAAACAGGTGCAAGCCCTGTGAAGGGAGGAGAAAGGGAAAGCCAGGGGCTCAGGCTGCTGCGATGATTCTGGTGTGTGGTAAACTTCTCTCTCGGTCTTAAACACAAGCATCTGAGGAATGATTTCCTCACTACAGTCGCTGCTGCTGCTGCAGACTGAGTATACTTTCTACTCTCTAGTGCCCTTCAAAGTTCTTTTCTCTCAATTATTTCTAAAATGAGCATGTAGATGAATGGCAGCGCAAGTGTATCTGTACTGAAAAGCAAATGAGCTTGTGGGTCCTCATGGCTGTGTTTCTGGGTAAAGCATTTTATGTATTAATTAGATTAATTACAATAGAAATTTAGCCTAGTAAAGACTGTGTTTCTTTGTCTTCTGGACTTACTTCCAGTGAGGTGAATTGTCAGAAAAGTGAGTGAAAAAGGGGTTTGGGTGTAAGCTGAGAAGGACGCGCTGTAGAATTATAGTAGTGTAGTAAAAGCTGTAAATGATGTGCCAGTCCAGGGGTGTGTGGTACACTGAGAATGCTGCTAGCTAAAACAGCCATGGGGCAAGGTCCTGGGGTATGGCAGCCCCCTTCCTATCCCACAGCAGGGGTCACCTCCATTAGAAACTAAAAACTTTGCTTAGTTTCTGTCAGCAGGTGTGAAGGAGTGGGGTCCTGCAACCCTCTTGCTACCTGGCTACAGACCACCTGTCCTGGGCTTCCTTGGAGGAAGCGTTTAACCTCCTAGTGTAAAAGTCCCACATTTCATGGGCAGCTCTGGGTGAGCTTGCTACGTGCCAGCTGTGGGCAGAGCCTCAGGGAAATGCTCAGAGTCAGTCAGAGTTTTCTTTCATTCTTTTTAGCAGGCTCTCCATTTTAACTTGTTCTGTCATAACATATATCAGACTTGTGAATTCTTACTGTTTGAATCACCCTAAAGAAGGTAGAAGACAAAGGTCTTTTACGTGTGGTTCAAGCAGTTCAGTTCCTGTCTGCCTTCCTGATGCACTTACTTAAGATGTGACTGAGGGTACTCATGCTGTGTCTGGAGCCTGAGGCTCATGGAAGGTGTGCTGGTCCCCTGGATTCAAGGGAGCAGCTGGGCTGAGAACTCCCAACAGTGGTTTCCCTTGCCTGCTCCAGACTGCTCCTGCCTTGTCCTCCTGCCAGCATCTCAGCATCACAGGCTGGCTGAGGCTGGAATGCAGGTCTGGAGGTCACCTTCTCCAAATCTCCTGCTCAAGCTGCCCATGAGCCAGCTGCCCACGACTGTGTCGAGAGAGTTTTTCAATATCTCTAAGGATGGAGAATCCACAACCTCTCTAGGCAACCTGTGCAGTACTTGGTCACTCACAGCAAAAAAATGTTTTCTGATGTTCAGATGGTACCTCCTGCATTTCAGTTTGAGTCCAGGGCTTCTGCTCCTGTCTCATCCTGTTATCTCCACTCCATCCTTTTCCCGCTGAGCCCTGCTCGCTCCCCTCCAGCTTCTGGGGAGGGTCAGGCCCTCATGTGATGATCATGCGGGGCTGTTACTGGCACAGGCTCTGCCTGGCTGGAATATGCCTCCTGGTTAACACAGGGAAAATTGCAATGAAAAGAAAGGAGCTTACTGCTGTCTGCCTAGCTTAGCATTTGTCTACCCATGGTGTTATTCAGGAGTAGCTGTCCCCAAATAACTCCATGCATGGGCAGTCTTAAGTACCTTGCTGTACATTTGTTAATCCATGGCTCAGGCTCTCTTGTTCTGAAATGAAAATATCTGCACAGGGAGTTATTAAGGAATGTCTTTTGCTCTTGAAATTCATGCCTGAGTTCAGTTTGAATTAACTCTGCCTTCACCTATCTATTTTGAAGTATCTGTATAATGCTTCCAGTTTGCCTACGCTGGATAAATACTCTGTGTTTGTTAAAGAGGCTTCTCCACCCTAGGTATCCTGTAGAAGAGTCTCAGACTTTAAGTTGATTAACGTAGTTTATTTGAGTGGTACTGCAGCAGAAACAGCTCGAGCTGGCTGCCTCTGGGGAGGGACCTTGAATAAAGAAATTAATGAGCAATTATACCCTTACAAAGTGAGTTCCCCACCCCTCACACGACAGTTCAGTTCAATAACAACATTAGGGTCTGAGGTCTTAGGGATTACATGGCCTGTTTTACAGCACCGTGATCTAAAATGGGACTTTGGAGGCTCAGCCAAGAGAGAGGAAGCCTGGAGGTTTCAGGCAGATGAATTTGGTATTAATCTGCCACACCTGCAAAATTTACATCAGAATGCAACATTAATTTTATATCCTTGTTCCCTGACCACAGCACTAGCTGTTTGCCTCCATCAGTAGGTAGGCCAGGGGTGTTACTGCAGACACTTTGCTGCGTTGGGCATTTTGGTGTCTTCATGTTCCAGCAGGACTTGGAGGATAAAAATAAAAAAGAAGTTTGGTGCAAACTGTTTGTTTAAGCTTCTCCAGACAACAGGTTTCTGTCCCTGCCTGACAGAGCAGGGCATCTCAGCCCAGAAAAATTCTCTGCTGCCAGAATGCTGAGAACTTGCTGGTTGGACATAGGTCAGTGAAAAAATGTTTTGCAATCTTAATTAGCTTTTGCATCTGGCTCTAAGTGCTTTGGTTTCCCAGGCAGCCTCCCTCTACCCCTTGTGTGTGTGTGTGTGTGTGTGTGTGTAGGGGTCAGAGTGGGCTGGAAGGAGGAGTGGACAACCAGGAGAATTTACTCAATTTAAAAGCTGTGGCAAATGAAGCAAAGCACTAGTTTGCTTTCCTTGGCAAAATGCATCCTTATATAAATAAACTCTGCAAGGCATAAAGCTCCCTGGGAAGCCCTGGGGCTTCTGGCTGCCTGGGAGGAGATCCGAGCCTTCCTGGGTAGCAGTTTCAGCCAGCTCCTTTGGCATGGATGCTGGAATTTCCCATCTACTGGTGTGCCTTTGTCTCACCCAGTTCCTCTGTAGGAACAGGGTTTTCTAGTAAGACAGAAGGCAGGTGTCTTTATCAAGGCAGAACAATGGTAAGGGTGAGCATAAGGAGATTGGAAAGAGAAGACCAAGGAAATGAAATATAAAATGTGCTTCTACTCAGTAATTAGTGGCAGTAAGGTGTTTTATCATATTTTATCAAAAGTGCTGTTTGGGTGGAATTGCCTGGAGGGACAGAGACTAAAGGACAGTGCAGCTTTCACTGAAGAACCCACTGCACACTCCTCCTTGCATCTGGTTGCAGTTTCTTCAAATTTAGCTAGATTTTAATGATAGTAACACACTTTGTCCAGATGTCCCTTTGAGACTGAGACACCCTCTAATGTTTCTTCAGGTCTAGACACACTAGTGCGTGCAAAAAATTTCTGTATGTGTTTTGTGCATCTGTTTTAATTTCCCCACCTTGGTATTGTTTTTTTTTTTTTTTAAATATTATGTCATTGTTGAAAGCTACACAGGAGGTGTTCCTGCCAGGCATGGAGCATGGCTGTAAGAGAGGTGGTGGCTGGTGTCTGCAGGGCTGGGCTGTTGCTAACAAAGTGTCTCTCCTGTTGTCCAGGGTGAAGATGGGAGCCACTGCTGTTCCTCACCAGCTCGTGCTGCCTGGGGCCCAGAGGAAGGTCGGGGCACTGGCTATGGTGGCATTGAGCTTGGCTACACTGTCACAGATGTGCCTCCCTGGTACCTGTGCATCCTGCTGGGCATTCAGGTGAGACAGGGAAGCAGCTGGAGGCTGGGAGTAGGCAAACGTTCCATGGATATTCAGCTAGTTAATTGAACTGAAACCTGAATTTGGGAGTGCTTTACCTTCACTGGGCTTGACTGGAGTTAGAGAGGCTGGAATTCAGTGAACTCAAGTCCTTTGGTCCCCATGGTGAGCACTGACTGCTATCCTCGTGCCCACAGTTACATCACACCCTTTGAAGTGCAAATGGTCAGACAGAGTCCTGGGCCTGGGGTCAAATAGTTACTGAGAACATTTCGGGTACCTTGGCTGAAGGGAGACAAATGTGTGAGGGCTTCTGAACTTCTGCCTTCCCATGGCAACAAAAACTCAGCAGAAGGACACACACTGTTCTGGCTGCTGTCTGTGCCCAGGCCTGTTAAACGACCCAGTGCCACCAATGCCATGCTGGGTAGGGCCCGGGAAAGAAGAGTCATTAAGGTAATGATAGACTGTGCTTGGAGGTTGGTGGAATTTTGTACTTTGTTTCCTTAAACGGAAATTTAGAGTGTATCTGAACCCAATTTAGAGTGTATCCTTGATTAATTATCTGCATTATAATTTTAATTAAACATGCCTCTAATGAATACAGTGAGTTTCTGAGTGCCACCAGTTCCACCACTGCAGTTGTGTGCTCCATATTGAAGTTAACAACAAAGGATAATAATTAAAAAGAAGTTTGAAAAATTATTTTCAGATTTAGTCATTTATGACAGGTCATTGTAGAAATATGTCTGTGACTTTTCTGACAAATACAATGCCCAATTCTTCCATTCTTTGGCACTCACTTTTTACAGTTATCCATTAACTGCACTGTGTGAGAAAAGCTACTGATGGCAAAGAACGTTTAGCTCCAATGTGCCAACTTTTTATGTCATCCTTTGTGCTGCAAACAAGATAGACTGAAATATTTGCATTCACTTTGCCTGACTGCTCTCTCCCTGTACCTTGGGATGTCCCCAGCTTCCTGGGAAAGTGTGTCCAACATCTTTGTCTGCAGGTGCTGGGGATAAACTGGTTGTGTCTGAGAGTGGCCTGGGAAGTCCAGAGCACCACAAAAGGTCTTTGGACATTTTGAGGAGGAGACATTTCAGTGGGTGCATTGCAACTCTTGTAGGTGCTTTGGAACGGCACCTAACAGAGCATTAAAGCTGCCAAAAAAAAAAAAAAAGGAGAGAGAATGGGTAATAGCAGTATCACCCAAGCACAAATCTATGAGTTCTCTCAACAGCATGGTAATAATATAGAGCCAGTTCTGTGTGCTTCTTCACCCAGTCTTTCTCTGTGGCTCCTAGCACTTCTTGACAGCCATGGGAGGTCTTGTAGCCATCCCACTGATCCTCTCCAAGGGGCTTTGCCTTCAGCATGACCTACTGACCCAGAGCCACCTGATCAGCACCATCTTCTTTGTCTCAGGAATTTGCACCCTGCTGCAAGTCCTCTTTGGAGTCAGGTAGGCCAAATGCAAGAACTGGGAATGTGAGCAATTACTGTGTGCTAGGCCACCACCCTGTTGTAGAGTTTATCAGTGAGAGTAGTTTGCTACCTTTGGGCAATCAGGGCCCCTGCCAAAGCACCCTGAAACTGCTGAGAGCTTTGCAGGGCTACCTTGCTGTTCTGAATTTTGCATCTCCTGATACTTCATATACCTTCTGTTTAGCTTATAAGGAATCTGTCCTCAAAATAACATAGCATTGCAACATGCAGTAAAAAGTACCTGCTTGCTCCTTACTCCAGGGATCCTCCAGCTGAGGCAGGAGCCTTCTGGTTTGGACCTGGGGTCAAGAGAGCACAGATTCTACAGGAAACTCTAGGGGAGGAGATAATTAGAAGAAATTGAAGTCCATCTGCCACCACTTAGGGACTCAGGGAGGAGCTCAGGAGGAGCATGCTGTGTTATGCAGTGACACTTCCCATGCTCAGGGACTCCGTGGCACAAAACGTAAATCCTTTGCTGATGAGCTGTTTTAGAGCCAGCAGTGAGATGAGCATGGAGTTACCATTCAGTACCCAGAAAATGAAGCATTTAATGAAAGAGATGATTGCAAGTACTCCCCCTTTCCAGAAAGACTGTTTATCTTTGTTGACCTTGAAAAATTACTTCTATTCACCTTGTCATAACTCTGGGCTGCCTCTCTCTTTCCACACGCCGTTTTTAACTCCAGTATGGTGGGAACCTGTGTTTCTTGCTTCAAAGACAAAAATTGTCTTTGTGCTTCTTTGGCTTCTGAATCTGAGAGACTCTGGTTAAAACTTCTGCCATCAAATCACTGGTCAACTGCTAGCTCCACAAAATGTTTTTATTCCCCCTGCTTCGTTACCTACTGAAACTCTTCTATCTTTCTTTGTCTTAAGAAGTGTCTGCAGACCAACATGCTGGAGGGTGCTCCCCTTCTCCTACATTGTTACAGGATTAGTGGATGAAGGAAGGGCACCCTGACCAGAAAAAACAGAGAAACTGGTTCTTCAACTAAATTCAGGCTGGGGTGGATGGCCATCGCTGCTGGTGCAATTCAGGAGTTCTGAGTTCTCCCAGGCACCCTCCAAATGCTACAGTGAATTCTTGAGAGCTGAGATGTCCCCTGCTTTCTGTTAGCTGAGGATGAAAGAGTAGCAGGGAGCCTCTCTCTCCCATGGCTGAAAAGCTAATTGAGGTACAACAGATCAAATTAAGTGGTAAGGAGTTGTTCCCATGGGATAAACTTGCATGGCTTTTGCCGTGCTGAGGGTGCAATTGCCTTGTTGCTGACCCCAACAATAAGGCATGAGGACATTAATGAAGCAATAGCCAAGGGAAAAGCTGACCCACTGCAACCTGCAGCTTAGTCATGTTACACAGCATGAAAAAGCAGCCACAGGTCCCAGACAGTCACTGGAGACACTAGCAGAGGCTCCTGAGGGGACACACAGGTCACCTGCCATTATGTGAGCCCTGCTTAGTAAATGCTTGGACATCATGTACTGATTATCAAAACACAATATTGCCTTCCCTAATTCTGCAGCTTTCCCTCTTGCAAACCCCACAGGAAAGAGTTCAGTGTGCCCCATAAGCATCACCTTGGGACCCCATTTTACTCTGACCCCACCCACATCAACACAGAGCCCACCCATGCCAGCACTGGCTGTGCAATAGCTTGAGGATCAACACAGAAGGAATTATAAATCTATTGTTTGATTCTAACTCATGGCCCTGGGCCTTCTCTGTTTCTTTTTGTTTGTTTTCTGTGCCTTGCCCAGATTGTTTCAAAGCTTTGACAGTGCTTTAGTTTTGCATGACTGGTATAAATATTTGTTTTAAGTCACAGAGACGTGGTGCTGTTACAGCTACGACATTTCTTATTTTCAAGAGAGGTAGAAATGCCTCTGTTTCAGGGAAAGCTATGCTCTGCAAAGCACTCACCTGAACTGCTGTCGCACTGCTTTTCTGAGCAGGTGCCATGAGAGCTCCTGGCACAAGGAGGGGTTGCTTTTGGGGTTCCTAGGGGGTTCCTAAGGGTGCTTCCTAAAGGGGGGAAACAGAGGCACCTTGGAGGCTTCCCTTGGCTGTTTCAGGACTGCTGTGTCAGCCCTCAGCCAGCTTAGGATTTTTCAAGCACAACTAGAGGAATGATTAAAACAACTTGCACTGCAAGGGGGCTTAATTGTGTGGGGCTTTGAGGAGCTAGTCAGGCCTTTTAGGTCTCTGTCCTTATTTCTTCATGCACAGAAAGAGAAGAGGCTCGTGTAGCTCAAAGGAGCATTGCTCTTGCTGTATAAATCTCTGCAAGAAGGCAGTGCTGAGCTCCTCTGGAGGTCCAAGCTCCTTGCTAGCCTGAGGGATTCCCAGAGAGAGAGACACTCTAAGCCAGGAGACATGTGGTGTGGGGGGAGCGCCAAGGTCTCACCCAGTCAGTGCCCACAGACGCCTCCATGCAGGTCTCCTTTCTAGTTTCAGTGGAAATGCAGAAGAGGAATTGGCATTAAAACCTGGTGTACTAAAAGCCAAGTCACATTTTCTATCACACTCAGACTGAGGATGGTTATGACATGGAGAGTAGCTCGTGCATGTCCTTGTGTTCATGGGCAGGTTGTGAAGAAAACTGAAGCAGCCAAAGGGGACAGAGGAAGCAATTGGATATTGGCAAGATTGACACTGAGCTTTTCTTCAGTGTCTCACCATCTTTCTTCCTTGGTCTTTTGCCTTCCTCCAGATTTTTGCTTTGGTTGTTCTACTCTCTGCAGGTCTGTAGTCTCATCAGCCGTTGGGAGGACTAGGACTACCCCTTAACACGGGGTAGCAGGGTTGGACTGTAGTACCAATGTGCCCCTCCGTTGCTGGTATTTGAGCCTCAGCTCTCACCCCATGTCATTGCTCTTGCATGCAATGGGCAGCAATTCCTACCCATGGTCATGATGGTGACCTGCCACAGCATTTCAAAACATAGTCAGAGGCCAGGGGCAGACTGATTTTAAAATTTTTTTGGCTTTCCTTTCTCTTACCCCTATGGAACCGAGTTTCTAGCATTGTCACTTGTCATTTTTTCCCTCTGCTCTCCTTCCAGGCTGCCTATTATTCAAGGAGGGACTTTCACATTCCTGACACCCACCTTGGCAATGCTGTCTCTCCCAAATTGGAAGTGCCCTGCCTGGACACAGAATGCCACCCTGGTGAATACCTCTTCACCAGAATTCATCCAAGTCTGGCAGACACGGATGCGAGAGGTATATTATATTCTCAGTGGCACCTGCTCTGTGTCAGGGCTGTTTGCTTTCAGTAAAGTTCCTGACCATGTCATGGCCATTACAGCTGGAGAAACTTCTATTCACAATGGAGCTTGGCCCTCATGCTGTTGCAGCTTCCCAAGCATCTATTCTCTATCAAGACTTCCTTGACGGAGGAGACAAGCAGACCTCCTTGTGTGATTTATTGTTCCTGCAAAGTCTCCACTGGTCCAGTCAGATCCCTTCTTCATAAAACATGGTTAGCCTTGAAGAATCAAGAGCGAGAAAATATTTTCAAGGCAAGGACCCTGTCTGAGCACAGGAAACCTAGTGAAAAAAAGAAGTAAGGCAAAACTTATTGTAAATATTAAGGGAAAGGGCATTCTCAGGTAATCAGATGGGAGGAGGAAAGGTCAGGGGTCTCACTGCCTTATTTTACACTGATTGCCTTTATCAGACCAAGTGACTAAATTTGCCTCTGTTGATCCATTTGTGGATTTGGTGGATCCATTTGGTATGCTTTCCAAACCACTTGGGAAGTGCTGAAAGCTCACCAAGGATTTGCTGTGCAGCATAGGCTGCTCTCTGCTGATACACATAAATCTATCACAGGGACACTGCTGACATCTCCTTTCAGCCTGGGTCATTCCCTGAGACCCCTGTGTTTTCCTTCCCTTTGGAACTGGGGGAAGGAAGGTGCTCAGCACCACAGAGGCTCCAGCCTGGGCTTATCACTAAATCTGAGAAGGCAGAGAGCAGCCTCACCCCTGCCTGAAGCTGACACTGAAGTGAGCAGCATTTCAGAATGTAATTGCTGGCTCCTTGGCAGTGATGTCAAACACAGGGAAGTTCAGGGTGATCAATATGTTCCCAGAGTGAAACTGATACCTGGAAAAAAAAAGAGGCTGTAATGAGTCACTTGCCCCACCAGTGTGCTGAAGAGACCCAAGCCCTTCCCAAAAGGGAGATCAGAAGAGACCATGGCCCTGCTCCTGTTTTGGGGGCAAGGGCTTTTCCCCTGCCTTGGGGAGCAGGCAGGAGAGTGCAGGGCAGGTGATGCATGCTTGGGTGGCCCAAGAGGACAGGGAGGAGGTGATCTCTCGAACAAAATTAGCCCTGGTGAGGACTAAATCCATCAGCCAAGTGGGGAGTTGCTGTGCTGCTGCTTTGGTGGTCCTTCCCCACACGTGATTTTCAGCCAGCAGGAGGCCTCTGTGCCAGTCTGTCACTGGAAACTGAGCCTGGCTCTCACACTGGATTTGCACTGACCTAAAGGAAAGGCTCAACAGCTGGAGCTCCTTCCAACGTCTTTTTTCTTCCTCCATTTTTCCAGGTGCAAGGATCTATCATTGTAGCTTCCTGCTTTCAAATGTTGGTTGGGTTTTCTGGCCTGATTGGATTTCTGATGAGGTTCATCGGCCCCCTGACAATTGCCCCCACCATCACCTTGGTTGCACTGCCTCTGTTTGAGTCAGCTGGAGATATGGCTGGGCAGCACTGGGGCATAGCATTCATGTAAGTGTCACTTCTCTGTGGGAATGCTGAGAGTACACAAATCACCTGCCTTTAATGTGAAACCAAGTGTCACAGTCTGTAGCAGAGTTCCCCTGGGTTCAAGGTTTGTTTGTTGAGCACCAACATGTGACAGGCTTGTGCAAGGCAGCAACGTGACACAGTTATTCTCCTCCAATCCCCAGGAGGCTAAAGACCTCAGCAATAAAGCAAGACCCAAAAATGAGTTTAAAACCCTGATTTTTGTGAAAATCCAAAGCTCATAGGTCAATAGAGATACAAGCCTTTCCCATGTATGTGTAGTCTCTATCACAGTTGTCTACACACACAGTCTTACACACCCATTATTTAAGTTGAAAAGACATTCCTAAAATGACAAAGTTGAGCACTCAGAGTTAGGTATTCTATGTTGATATAGCTGGTGCTTTATGCATTGTCTTCACATGAGTAGGAGGAATTGTTCTCTTCAGAGAGGGCCTGGGGGGCTCTGGAAAGGTCTATTTGCACACATAGCTTTGCAGCAGTGAGTGCTCTTTCCAGGACATTTGTGTGCCTGCCCTTCTGCATGAGTGTGGTAGAATTTCCTTGGTAGTTGAGAAATGAATTAAAAACAGAGAAATGCCACTGTATAGCTGCCTTGCAAACTTGGCACCTTCAGGTCCCTTCAGTGTGGGATAGCATGCACCAGGACTAGGCTGTTAACCTCTCTATGGGCTCCTGATTTGCTGGTGCTTTCAGAGCTGATTTTGGAGACTCGGGACACAGGCTTGGCTGCAGTCCTGGGAAGACAGCACGTTGTTGTGGGGACATGCTCCAGTGCACTTCTCTCTTGGTCATTTCCCCTCCCTGCACCTGCCCTACCAGTCCCCAAAAGCCACCTCTCTTCTTCACCCCCAGTTCCTCACCTAGCTGGTCTCTTCCACCAGTACCCCATATAATTCCAAACCCTGCTTGAATCCCAGATGTTTTTCCACCATTGTTTTTCCCATCACATCTGTGGCTTTCTGTCCTGTTCTCCAGCTCTGGTGATTTGTCCTAACCCTTTTGCTTAGCCAGTGTGGATTTTCCTCTTCAAACTGTATGTTCTTGCCTGGACTATCTCCTTTCTCTGCTGCTCTTCTCCAGCCACTGGCTCCTAACCTCAGTCTCATGCTTGACCTCTTTGCCCAGCTGTGCCACTCCATTAATGGGTCCCAGTCCTTCAACCTGTGTCCCTGCTCTCAGCCCGAGTCACCCTTTCTGTTCTGTTCATTTCTGTCCCATCTTCTACTCATGATAATCCCAATCCTTTCTTTCCTGACTCAGACACCTTAGCCCCAGCGTGATCATTGTGCTCTGAGCCATCCCAGATATGTCCTCTTTTGCCACGTTCTCCATACTCCATGGATGTCATTAGGGAAAGAGGGAGAGCAGGGATGGAGAAAGAGGAAGACATGAGCTATGCAGTCTCAGGTCTTCTGTTCAGCCCCTCTCATGATGGAAGATCCCCTGTGTTGACTCAAGAAACTTCTGTAGTATGTGGTGACTTACTCCTTGGTGATGGTGCACATACAGGTCATCACTGGGCAAGGCCTAGACATACTCAGAAGGCTCAGAATCTTTATAGTCTGCAAATGTGAAAGCCTGAGATGTTTCTGCTGACTGCTTGGGACCTGCAGTCATTGTTGCAGACTGAGCATACCCGAGCAGATTTTGTGAGAAACAGCAATATCCTTTGCCCCAAAGAACAAGTTCTACTAGACCTCAAATTTCTGCTCCAGGTCATAAGGAGATCTTGTTACTGCTCAAAGCAAACTGACCTTTTCAATGCAGGTTATATGTAATGTCTATTTCCTGAACATCATTCTTTGAAATAGGTTTGGTATATATTTTTCCAAAAATATTTGGCCTGAGGCAGCCATTTTCCATGGAAATTTTCATCCTGAATGCGTAAAGTTAGGTAGGATTATAAACAACTGAAAATAGAGTTTGTTACTAGAATGTGTCAGGCAATCTGAATTATAAGCAGTGACACCTCCCTGACGCTGACGAGGGTTGTGCAGTGAGTCATAAGGCTGCTGAGCACCTTCATTCATGTAAATGCACAAAATGTGCATTCACAGTCTGTCTGGGCTCTGTACCATTAGAAACCACAAATGGAAACCAGTTCTTCCTCAGACTTTCTGCCTCCAGTCATCCAGTGCTTTGAATTGTGACTGATAGCTAACCTCTGGCTGTCTGTCGTGGAGTCTCTTTGCAGAGAAGTGAGGATAGCATTTTCTTTGCACTGTTGGAATTCTGCCTGTCCCTGAGTATTGCACCTACACTTTGTCACCACATGGACAACTACCAGTTTTCCATGCACTGTCATGTACTTTAGCTTGTGCAATTGATTTCTCACCAGATCCTATCCAGATTAATTCACTCATAAATTCATAAAATTTAAAATGTATAAAATTTAGGTGTATTATAAAATAATGAGGAGCCCTTCAGAGGCCTGGTTAACAATAAGGAAACATAAGGAGAAAAGAGATATGTGCAAATGTGCAGGAGCTATCAGATGGAAAGCTTGTTCCACCTCTGTGTTGGTGGAGTGGGGAGCTACTGACAGCCTGTCTTTTTGGGTCCTTTGGAGCACCAGGTTCTTGGGTAGTAGGTCTTCACTTAATGTGGGGACAGGTGGGCAGCTGGACACCCGCTTTGTTTATGGTCTCATTTTCCCTCCTTCTAGGACTATTTTTTTCATAGTTCTGTTCTCTCAGTACCTGAAAAATATTCCTGTGCCACTGCCATCTTACCAGAGAGGCAAGAAGTGCCACTTCTCTTCAATCTACTTCTTCCAGATCTTCCCGGTGCGTTGGGGTTCCTGGAGACCAGGGGATTGTGACAGAGGGACTGGCCTCACCCACCTCGGGCTGCCTGAGCTCTTTCCACTCGTGTCCGGATGAGTTAGCACTTCCCAACCGAGCCTGGGTGGCAAGGGGCAGAGGGGAAAAAGCTCCCAATGACCATTGGGAAGGAGAGAGAGGAGGAGGGAGGAGCCCCTGCCGCCTCTTTGCCTCCATTCCGCGTGCAGGGAAAAGGGTCAGGCAGGGAGACACGGCAGGGAGCCGTGAGGAAAAGGGTCAGGCAGGGGGACAGCTTGTCCGGCCCAGCCGTGCTGGAGACGCAACCATCCCTTAACCAGAGCCCACTACTGCATGTGCTGGGCAGGTGCTGCTGGGGCTCTCCCTGAGCTGGCTGCTGTGCTACGTGCTGACACTGACCGGCGCCCTTCCTGCGGACCCCACCGCCTACGGCCACCTGGCCCGGACGGACATCCGTGGCGACGTTCTGTCCCAGGCTCCCTGGTTTCGGCTGCCTTACCCAGGTACCGCTGTCCCCCTCTTCCCCATCCTGCCTGCTCCACTTATGACGAGCAGGGGGAGATGAAATGTCAAAAATCAGGCAAACACCCACAGGCATTCCTACTGTTCTTCCTCCCCCGCGGCGGATTTCACCTCAAATATTCCCCATCCGCCTGAACCGAGCTCTTTACTTGCAGGCCAGTGGGGAATGCCAACGGTTAGCCTGGCCGGGATCTTTGGCATCCTAGCCGGGGTGATCTCGTCCATGCTGGAGTCCGTGGGAGATTACTACGCCTGTGCCCGCCTGTGCGGAGCCCCGCCGCCGCCCAAACACGCCGTCAGCCGCGGCATCGGCGTGGAGGGCATCGGCTGCCTCCTGGCTGGCTCCTGGGGCACGGGCAGCGGCACCACATCCTACAGCGAGAACGTGGGGGCCCTGGGCATCACCAAGGTGAGCCGCGCTGCAGCAGGGTGGCTGCGCTGCCTCCCGGAGCGTTCCCCCGTGGGTGTGTGTGCGGGAGAGTGGTGCACTTGGTTGTGTGCTGGGCAGTGATCTTAGCCCGCCTCCCGAAAGGCACACTGGAAAACTGTGCCCTGGCACATTGGTGACCAGCTCGGCAGCACTACGAGTGACTTGGCAGAGGTGGGCAGTGCTTCCCTTTCTCTGCTTCTGCTCTGCATAGGGAACTAGTGCACTCACTCGTGACACTTGGCCCTAGGTAAGGCTGCAGAGAAACTGCTGCATCTGAGCTAACCTGGAGAGGAGGGGAAAGGAAGGGAAAAGGAAAAAGACAGGACTTCAAATTCCACAGTTTTTACAACTCAAGGATGGCAATTGTGAAAAGTAGACTTTCTTTGGGGTTATAAAACGGGATAGCAAAGGTTTGGGGTTTTATGTCTCTATAAAGTTTTGTGAGTCCCTTGAGTATGTTAATTGCTCTTATCAGGGAAATAAATTTCCAGAGATAAGCTTGGGAATCAGATCATAGATTTTCACTAAGCTTTGAAGCCAGAGGGTAGGCTGACAGACATCTAGCTGCTAACCGGACAACATTTTCAAATCATTGCCAGATAAGCAATGTCATGCCAGAAGAGCTGTGAGTCAGTAAATAAATGCAGAACTTAACTTACATCTTCCACTCTATAATCCTGCTTATTTCACTGGATTTTATAAACCTCACTCACAATAACCATTTTTCACAGATTGAAGTGTTAGTGTTTGACTGAAGTGGCTGCCT
Source organism: Entomyzon cyanotis (assembly GCA_024500445.1). NCBI lineage: Eukaryota > Metazoa > Chordata > Aves > Passeriformes > Meliphagidae > Entomyzon > Entomyzon cyanotis. The sequence goes on along the minus strand of JAKEPQ010001018.1, from coordinate 11,873,054 downwards.
TGAGCACCAAGGGCTGTCTGGATGTCTGCGTGGAGTCCAGTTTAGCCTGTCACCACGTGTACATTGCCACTAGGAAATCTGTGCCTACTAACCATTTACCTGAGCCAATTATTTCCTTTTGTGTAGTTTGCTGCATGTATTGTGTGTGGGATGCTGCCCAGACTCACATATTGTGGGGAACTCTGCAGTTTCTTCAACCTTAAGAAAGAGAACTGATTTTACTGTTTTCCTGACATAATTGAAACAAATTCTAAACTAGAGGCTTTAGTAGAATATGCTCATGGTGGTATCACTAGATGAGGTCTTTTGCCTTTTAGGGGCATCTCCATATACATGGTAATTCAACGTTTTAGCAAATTGAGAACCTGAATCTTTGTTCTAATCCTGGAACAAATAGATCTGTTGGCTTTTATTAATTAACCTTTAGATGGTAAAATAGTGTCCCAAAGTTTTAAGCCAAATGATATAAAAAGCCCATCTTATGGCAATGCATGATTTTATTTTGAAACTCCCCATCAAATCTTTTTAATTTATGTTTCACAATCAAGAAAGACTTAAAATATTTCAAAGGAATGTGTTTAAGAAATGTTTAAAAAGAGGCACTACTAGTTACTGAGAATGTTTCTGTTGAAAGCATTCACAAAAAGCCTGTCCTGTAATTAGACATTCTTCAGATATTTAAAGGGAGGGATTAAAATAATTAATTGAATTATAAAATGTTTTCAGAGGATTACAGAGTTTCCCTGACACAACTGTTGTAAGTTTAGCATGATTCTTTAGGCAGTTCAAGTTTTAGTGTGGGTAAGGCATATCTTGAATTGGAAGTTTAACAAATATTGCTGCTTTTCTTTCCACTTTCCATTTAAATGTCTCTTTCAACCCTTTGTCTAGCTATTATTCTTTTTCTTTCTTATTCATATGCTCTAACAGATCTGAATGAAGGGCATGGCTTGGTGCTTCATCCCATCTTTGTTGCAGTGCTCAACCAAGAAAACGCCACCTTGACTCTTCCTAGGGGAAAAAATGAGGGGGAAAAAAAAGGTTTCACTGGAGATATAAAGGTGATGAGAGATAGGGGCAGACCAAGAGACTTCCTCACTTCTTATTTCTTGACCACAGAAAGGATATTTCAGATTCCAGAGTTCAGGATGGAGCAGCCAGCCAGCTCTGGTCTCTGAAATCTTGGTCTCTAGGGAATGGAGGGATCATTGTGGGACACCTCATTGAAAGCCACTTTTAGACAATAATCCAAACCCTGGTGGAAGGATTGTCCAGTGAATTGACTGGGAATGCCAGGCTGTATGTATGCCAAGATATTTCTAGGCTAGAGCAAGAACAAGGCTGTGTGTGGGGATTATTGTGCTCTTAATTTAACTTTTTAATTTCAGTTTAACAGCAAACTGTTGAAATCCTGACAACAGTAAGAGAGAGGATAACAATAAGTAAATAGGTGTGGTACTCTCAGGGTGCCTTTCATTATAAATATTTAGGGTGCAAAATTACTGATGCTTCCCATTCAGTGTCAGCATCCCAGCTCACTAGCAGCTGTATCCAAACCTGTTCCTGAACATGCCATTGAGTGCTTGGGCCAGAGCTGCAAGCCCTGCCTGACAGGTTGGTGCTGGAGCCTGCCACCCTCACCTTTCTCCACCAGTCAGTGCGTGACTGCCTTCTCTTCCTCCTGCCCCAGGTAGGGAGTCGAATGGTGATCATTGCTGCTGCCTGTGCCATGCTCCTGAGCGGCATCTTCGGGAAAGCTGGGGCAATGCTTGCCAGCATTCCCACCCCTGTGATTGGAGGCATGTTCCTTGTGATGTTCGGAGTTATTACGGCAGTGGGGATTTCCAATTTACAGGTAACAGCTGTGTGAGCAACGTTTCATCCCTGGTGAAGGGGTCTTAATTTCATTGAAACAGAGAATCATAGAATAAGCTGAGTTGGATGGACCCATCAGGACCATGGAGTCCAACTCCTGGCCCTGTGCAGGACACCCCAGGGGTCACACCATGTGCCTGAGAACATTGCTCCAACACTTTTTGAGCTCTGCCAGGCTTGGTGCTGTGCCCACTGCCCTGGGGAGCTGTTCCAGTGCCCAACCACCCTCTGGGTGAAAATCTTTTTCCTAATATCCAACCTAAACTTCCCCTGACTCAGTTTCATGCCCTTTGCTGTCACAGGTCATGAGAGTAAAGAGATCAGTGTCTGCCCCTCTGCTTCCCCTCATGAAGAAGCTGCAGATTGTGATGAGGTCTCCCCTCAGTCTCCTCCAGGTTGAACAGCCCAAGTGACCTCAGTCGCTCCTCATAAAGCTTCCCCTCCACACCCTTCCCCATCCTCGTGGCCCTCCTTTGGACACTCTTGAATAGCTTTATGTCTTTCTTAAATTGTGGTGCCCAAAACTGCCTACAGGACCCCCAGTTTCAAATCAGATTCTTACCAGACTGTGTCAGCTATAACCACACTGCAGCAAATGTAAACATTTATGTTGGCAGTTCCTCAGGTAAAGCTAAGGGGCTGTACTTAGAGGGGCTGAATCACAGAGGGCTCCCTGGTTAGGGCAGGGCTGGCTGGCACTGGGGACTGCAGGATCCCAAATGTCCCAGCAGCACCAGGGCTGGGTCCACTCCTGATTGCAGTGTTTGCATCCCACCATGTCTCATGAACACAAGAGTAAGCCACAATTTTATACTTATAGTATACAATTTCTCTGTGCAGTACACAGATATGAACTCCTCAAGAAACATCTTTGTCTTTGGATTTTCTGTATTTGCTGGCCTCACAATTCCCAACTGGGCAAGCAAAAATAGTACACTGCTGGAAACAGGTAAGAAGTGACATCAGAAGCATTTTCTGTAGCATAAAACTGAAGGAAAGGTTGATCCAGAGAAATCTTTTGAAATACAGTTTTTCCTGATAAAACACTGAAACCTGTGCATTGACTGTTGCCTGTTTCTTTCCGTGAGGGCTGTTCTTGCCTTTTGCTCTGATGCACAGCTCTGGTGCAGAAATCTCTGCTTTTAGTCAGTGACTGCACCTCAGCACATTCCTCTTGGGCTAAAGATTGCAGAGCAATTCCCTGGGACACATTCCTGGGATGGGGTGAGAGAATACTCCAGGGCTGAATCTTGTTCAGGGCCTCGATGAATGAGGCTTTCTTATGTGCTCATAAACAATAAAATGCTGTGCTTTGAAAATGGAAGAGCATACTCCTCTACTAAATTCCATCAAGTTCACTTTATTGAAATTTCCAGTTCTCCAGCAGCTGCTCCTTCACTGTGTCTTGTGTGACTGATGTCTTCATCACAAAGGCCACTGTGTCCTCTCTTAAAGTGTATGTGATGTGCTGGGGGGCTGATTAAAGAGCCCATAAACCACACACTCTATAGATGGTCCATTAGATGCTCAGTGCCACTGGGCTTTGCTTGTGGCCCTTAGCCCTCAGGGGGGAACATCACACCTGATGAATCTGTGGTGAAATCCCATGCTAAATAGACTCATATTTCTTTGGGAACTGAAGCTTCTACTCCTGTAGGGAACCGTGAGGTGTTAGGTCGTGGAAGTACAGAACGTGTTTGGAGCAGAAGGTGGCTTTTTCTTGGACAGTGCTGTGGTCTGCACTGTTAATAGGTTCTTAATATATTTATGAGTCATCTCCTGCCCACCATGGATCTGGGAATAATCATGTAGAATAAAACTGTAGATATGAAACTGGCTGTGAGATCATTCAGTCTTCCACTGCCAAATCTTATGCTCTGCTTTGGGATTTGCAAGCCTAGTCCAAGCAAGTATGCATCTTGCAGCCTTTTGGCACCAGGCACGTTGCTGGTAAAACGTGTCTCCCTGCACCACCATCTAAAGCTTTATTTTTCTGCTAGGAATCATCCAGCTTGACCAAGTGATCCTGGTACTTCTCACCACTAATATGTTTGTGGGTGGACTTCTGGGCTTTATCCTGGATAACACCATTCCAGGTAGGATTTGCTGAAATGAGCAATGAGCAAATGAGTTTGTGCCTGTCCAAGGTTTGTTCCCTGGTATTTTTTTGTCTTTGTGGCTCCTGTTCTATGGATAGGAATTGTGTTAGCAACCATGAAACACCGTGTGACTGTGTTCCTCCCAAAGAGGGGTAAGGAACCGGAGACATCACTGAAATGGTCTCTGGCTGAAAAACAGCAGCTTATTAAAAATTAATTAATTTGTTAGGACAACCCAGGCTGAGGAAAAGGTTTGTTTGGGAAATAAATTGTCTTTTAGGGAAAATTCCAGCCTACAACCATGTTGCTGGTTAAAAGGAGAGAGAAAAGTGGCTGTAATAAGTGGAAGAAGCCAATGTGTGCCTCCATATGGGAGCTGCTAAAACTGAGGCTGAACTGGAGTCACAGCAGCGGAAAGCAGTAGGAGAGGCTGGTGACCAAAGACAGGTTATAGCTCCTGCAGCTGGCTCTCACAGGCAGCAGAGAGCCTTGGATTTTCAGCAAGCATGGGTAGGGATGGCGTAAGGAGAGGAAAACCTTTTTGCTGCTACAGGAGGAGAGCAGGAAGGAAGGACAGTCTGTTAACCAGATTCTGTCACTGTCTGAGGCTTCTTGGAAAGCCAGTCTCCCTTTGGCTCATTAATTTTCCTGTAGCCTTCAATCTTCAGCTCCTCTGGGCAGAATTTGCAGGTATGCTCATTCCCTTTCCCAAGAGGGACTTTGCTGCCCCGCCAGTTTCCGGAATTCCTTTGTCTAGGGTAAATACCTGTGACTGATGACTATTTGCTAGCTAAATGCACTCTGAAGTGTCTGGGCAGTTAACATCCAGCCTTGCTTTCCCAGCACTGTATGCACCTCCCCTTTAAACAGCTCTTGGATCCCCCATGGCAGGTGAAAACTTGTCTCGGTATACATGATTCCCATGGAAAACAGTGGAGAAGACTGCTTATCTGGAAGCTGTTGCAGGAAAAGGGGTATTGTCTGGAAGCTCTTTAGTGAGTATTTGTAAAGCTTTTTGGAGCTAGAAGCGTTTAAGTAGAAGGGATTTGTATTTTGTTCCGGGTCTGCTGGGATTTGAGAAGTGGGTGCGAAGCACACAAAGCAGTCCTATGCTTGAACACTTGCTGTTTTAAACACAACAATCTCACTTTTGCTGTTGCAGGAGCACAGGAGGAGCGGGGGCTCCTGGCATGGAAGCAAAGCCACGAGGGAGGGACTGAGAATTCTCAGTTCGTTTCCAAGGTCTATGATCTGCCATTTGGCATAGGCACCAAATATTGTGATGTCTCTTGGTTTCGGTATCTCCCTGCTTGCCCCAAAAGACCATCTGGTGACAAGAGAATGGATGAACTGAAGACTGTTGGACAGAAAAACAGTGTTAAAGCAAGCTTAGAAAGAGACTCTGAGATTGGTGCTGATACAGGGATATAAGCACGTGGCCTGCAGGTGAGCTCAGAAGCAGAAGTCAGAAAGTGTGTCTGCAGCTCCCATCATCTGAACGTGAGCTGGCAGGTGTTAGAGGAGGGAGCAGGAGAAGGATAATGTCTTCCTCTTCCCAGCTCTGCCCACTGCACCACTGGTGACCTTGAGGAAGTAATTTTTTTCTTCTCTTCTTGCCTGCCCAGTTTTAGGAAGAGCCTAATCCCTCTTCGGGAAACACCAAAGCCCAAGAAATGCCTAGACCAGATGATGTTTCCTTCCTTGCACTGACCCTTGGGCACCCTATGGAGCAGCTGTTCAGCTGGAGCAGAGGGCTTCCTGTCCCCTGATGTGGCAGCTCAAGGAGCCAATGGAGAAGGCATCCCTGTGCCACTCTCAGGCGTCCCTTGGGTTGAGGTCAATCCCCAGCACCTTAAAGCAGCACTCACCCCTCACCTTGTGTTTTACACCTCATCCTGGCCAAGGGGAAGGAGCAGGCACCTCAAGGTCATGATTCCTCTCATTCCATATTCCCATAATTTAGTCAGCCAAAGGAGTGTTGTTGTAAGAGAGGCATCTAAAGTTAATGGGATGGATTGTCTTCTGAACCTGTCTCTTTTGCCTTAGATCACAAAGGGACTCTAGAGACCTTACTTAGGTTCTTGACCTAACAGACAAACCCAGCTTCACTGAAATGTATCCCACCTGGAGTGCTGGCAGGAGTCTCAGGCGAGCCAGTTTCCTGTATGGCACCCCCAGCCCTACAGAGATAAAGGAATCCTCATCAAATATAAAGGAGAAAACTCTTCTGCTCACAATCTTATGCATCCCTGCTACAGCTATGTCCTCTGTATCCTCACTGTGCCTGTTTGGTCTGGTGTGGTGATTGTATGGTGACAGGCACTTCTCTGGAAAACCTGGCTGCAGATTGTTGCTCCTATTCCCTATTAGCAGGAGCAGTCTCAACCTGTATAGCCACATGCAATGTGATCACATGTGGTTCTGGTTGCTGGTGGTGTGTAATAACATTGTTGCTGTACGAATAAGTTTGTGTTTCCTTCATTGAGATTTATACTTGCGTTTTTGTAAGTGCAATAAATGATAAACGTACACTGTAAGGGTATTTCTCAGGGTGGTTGCTGTAGCGAGTGGCAGGTGGTATTCAAAGAATCACAGAGTAATTCAGATTGGAAGGGACCTCTGGAGGTCATGTGGGCCAGCTCTTGCTCAGAGATGGTCCTGTTAGACCTGGTTTAGACTGTGTCCCTTTGAGCTATGAATGGACAGCCATTTCCTTTTTGGGCAGCTTCTTCCAGTCTGCCCACCCTCATGGTGTGAAGTGTTTTTCCTTGCATCTGACTGGAATTCCTAATGCTTCACGTCTTGCCTCTTGTCCTTTCACTGTACTTCTCTGAGAAGAACCTGACCCTGCCTTTTCTGGACCCTCCATTGGACAGCTGAAGGCCAAGATACAATGGCCTTTTTGCTCTCTTGTCTGAAGACAGAACAATACTGGTGTGGTTTCAATGACAAACATATTATAGCCCTGTTCTTTGGTCCCATACCGCAGCTGTAGCGGTAGGTGGCTTGTCTACTGATAAGGGATATATTGGAGTTTTTTGCTTTGTGAGGGAATAAAACATGAATAGATCAATTGTGTGAGCACGAGATCTTAAAGGAGAAACATTATGGTATAAATAGTTTGCTGTTATGGGCAGATTGGAATGCCTCCATTGATCATTGTAGCTGCTAATATCTTTGAGAGAAAAAAATTATTTGTACCTTGAAGTATATCTGACTCTGCCTCCACCATCCCATATTTTAGATATGACCAGTCCCAGCCATCTCAGCTCTGGTATCTTCATCATACTCAACCTTGACTGTATCTCTAAATTCATGTAGAGCCAGCCTATGGTCCCAAGCTGCTCTCTCTAGCAGGCAACCCTGTAGTCTTACTTATCATCTTGCCCAACACATCCTGTGGCTCTGGAGGTGCAGACAGCTGTGGGGGGTGGCCTGCTAGTCTGGGGCAGCTGTGTCTGCAGTTGCTAAGCCTTAGACGGCAGATTTTCAGAAGTTGTTTATATCCCTTTGTCCATCTCAGGCTCTTAAATGCCCTTTATAATTCCCCCTTTGATATGTTTGTTATCTTTTTATAAAATACCATTTTATTTGCCTCAGGAGGACAATTCCAAATTTTAAAATTATGTAGGCAGGGGTTAGTCCGTAGGGCCACCACTTCTCCCAGCTGCATGTGGCCACTTGAGATTTGAAAACAGCTTTGGCTTTGCACTGCAGCAACACAGGTTCTGTTTATTTGCTACTTAATGAAAAAACTAAAATCAGAGGATCCTCAAGTGTAAAACTGAACACTTGAGGGCTGTTCCAGATTGCTTGGACCATGGCCAGCTACCTGTCAACTGTATTTTCCTTTCATGCTACTGAGTCCTTAGTGCAGAAAGACTTAGTGAAGTGAGCCAGGTGTGGGGTCACTCTGCTTGTGGCTTTGCAGAGGCAGACAGCTAATTGGGAAGTCCAGACAGATGCTCCTGCTGTTGTGGCAGAGACACAGTGATGGGGATTTGCTTGTACCTGAGTGCACTGGCACTAGACCAGCTAATCAGAGGCTCATTTTCATACCTTTCTCACAAGAAGACATGACCTGAGCAGTAGGAGTGTCCTTTGTTAAGCTCAATGTGTTGTACAGTGTGAGGGGCTGTTACACTGCAGCACAGCTGAAATGTACTGAGTCTTGCTCTGTCCTGTTCAGCTCAGTCTGCCCAAACCCTTACCATGGCTGCACTTCTGCTGACTGATGTGTCCATGTTTGTTTCTCTGCTCCATCTCTGCTGCCTCTCTGCCTCCAACCCCTTTCCACTGCATTGCCCCAGTAGCCTGCTAGCCTACATTTTCCAGATTTTTTCAGGAAGTGTTTTCACCAGACCAACCACTGAGTGCTGCTCAATGTGGAACCTGTGCACCCCTAACAATCACATGCTCAGGAATTAAGGCTGACTGCCTGCCAAGGCAGAGCAGACTTCATGCACACCAGGGCAGAACAGCCCTTGTCTGTGTGAAGTGGGCTCTGCAGGAGAGGAAACCACATTCCCATGTTACTTGCAGGCCTGCACTCTCGTGAACTATGATCATACAAGAGGAGGAACCAAAGTAATGTGTTCATCTTCTCCTTAATGTCATCACAATGCTTCTAGCCTCAAAGCAATGACAGCATGTATAAATGAAACATACTGGAAAGGCCAGGGAATGGCAAGCTGCACCCTGGAGAACTCTGAAGAGCTCTTTAACCTGAACAGGACCCCTGCAACCCCACTTTCAAACACAGCAGCCTGGCAAGCATTCATCTAGGAGTGCCACCACAGCCTCAACCGCAGGGACAGAGAGGGCTCTGTAGTGTTTATTCTTCCCTTGTGTTTCAGTACTCATTCACGCGTTTTTTCCTGAATGAGTCATGCTTTTATGCACCAAGGCAATGCTGGGCCACAGCCCAGGCCTCTTGGATTCAGTCTAAAAGCTGGTTGCTGAAGATTGATACCTAGGCATGCCAGCTTTAGTTCAGGTTTTAAAATGAAACTTCCAACCTTTCTTGTAGCATGACCTCAGCATAACCACTATCAGAACACAGTTTGTTCAAGTCTGTGGAGAACCTTTAATAATAACTCAGAGATGTGAAGGACTTTATTCAATTTCTTTTAATATTTTACTTTTAATTCCAAGACACTATTGTAGCAGCTCTACTCATCCAAGAATTAGATGTGGAAGAAGAGCATAGGGCTGATCACTCAGATTTAGATTCTTTGCAAAAGTAAATAATCCAAAGTGTATTACTGGGTCTCCACTTTTCTGGCTGACTGGGGAATGGGTGTCCACTGCTGCTCTTCTCATAAAGAGATAGAAGAGCCTCATCCCACTCTCTGTGAGGAAATCCCTCTTTCCTTGTCAGCCCAAGATGAAAAATTGCACTACAAAAGTAATCACTGCCAGGAGGTGATTTTTGCAGGTTGCAGTTTGAGACCTGCATCCTCTGGGAGTGTGCAGACTGCCACTGATCTGGCCTCCCTGCTGCTCTTCCACAGCTTATACTAGGCAAGGTCACTTAACTGTACATGCCTCAGTTTCTTTGTGAAGTGAGGCTAAACATTAAATAGCAGTGGCTAAAAGCATTTATTAATAAATAGCTAAGACCTTTAAAACTTTTAAAAGTATAAATTACTCAACTGATATATTAAGAAGTACTAATGAGGGGAGTAGAAGTCAATGGTAACAAACCACTTCAACTCAGTGTCTCCACGCTCTGCTTAGAGAGGTAGTTCACTGAAAGAGGTGAAGCCCTCTTCACATGCCTGGTGTACCTGGCAGTGCTTGGCAAAATGTTAGCAGAGATACCATTTAGAAATCTTCATCATCGAAGGTCTCAGTGCACCGCAGCATCACGGTCTCATGATCGTAGTGAAGATCTTCTTCCTGAAAGCCCCCCAAAGTCAAGCAGGATTAAAAACCACAGGAGTTCACTGAGTTTCAAATATACAGTGAGTTGGTCAAGAGCTGATGTGCCAGCAAATGCACCATGAGCTCTCCCCACCTCTCTGAATCACCAACCAGCACTCGCCAAGTGCCTGAGGTGCCTGATGAAGAATGGCTCAAATTTTCTGCCAATTTCCTTCTAAAACCACAGGGCTCCACCCTGTGTCTATTTACAGAATCTAGACAGCTGTTACTGACTGTGGTAGCAAGTATGTCAGGCTCTGAAGGTATGAGAGCTTCCTTGAGGCCTTAACTTCTACCAACTTCAGGCTTTGCTCCACTTCTAGCAACAGAAGGAAATGGTCTTCTCTTTCACCGGTTTACAGAAAATAAGTGGCTCTTGAGAAATCAAAGTCTGGAAGATGAAAGTGTTCATGCCTGCAGTCCATCTAGTCCACCTTCTGCATTGATGCAAGACTCTTCAGTGAAATACTGCTTTTAAAAATAGGTGCTGTTTAAAAATGTATAGCTTAAGGAGCCTTAAATCCCACTTGCTTGTCAAGTGACTCATCTAAAATCCATAATTTTAACAAAAAGTGTGCCTTTGAAGACACAAAGGTGCTCAGTACTATTAAAAAAACCCAAAACCAAATTAATAAATTAAGTTTCATTTAGGTAAAACCTTTGGATCTCTATCTAAATTAATTCTTTACTGCCTTTGCTGCTAAGCTTCTCTTATGATGTGACCTTAAGACAACAGCTATTGAAAAATTACAAGATTGCTTAACTAATCCCATGCTCAGAAATATTTCTCTATCATGTACCATAGAAACATGCTCCTGTTCTCATTTTGGGGTCACTGCCCTTTAAAGAGCTTTCCCTTTCCCTGTCTAAATTATTTCCCCCCTCCTCTCGTGTGAGTCTTTCTGAAGCTTTTTATTCCAGTGGCCAGGTGCACATCACATGCCTTACCTTGGTACTTACTGTCCTTGCTACCCACCTCTGTATCTTCTACAAGGTGTGTGCACAGTGTGCTGGGACACTGCTTTATCCTTGAGGTAATTTATCCCAGCACTGCCCAAACTCCTGTGCTGGCACAGCACCAGCACAGGTACCATATCAAGGGAAGGGGAATGGTCTCCAGAGGTTCAGTCATACCCACAAGGTAAGCAGGACGGGTTCCTTTCCCTGTCAAGTCCAGGAGTCTCTGATGCTCTGAGTAGCCCAATTTCTGGGGTTAGGTGAGTAGCCTATACTGATCTCTCTGCTGCTGCCTGAGTTGCTGTGTTTCAAGCTAGCTGGAACATCTTCTATCCCTGCTCTGCAACCACTTTCATAACTGTCTCAATCTGTTTGCTTTGAGATGGATCCGAATTTCTGCTCTCAAAACAAAAAATATCTTGTCAGTCATATTTTCTTTTTTCTTTTTGTTTTTTTGCCTCTTGGCAGCGCTGTCTAGATGTGCTGTACTGCACTCTAAATCAAAACAGATTGTGACCTTCAAATTATCTAGCCTGGGTGACTTCTGCTCAAATTCCCTTTTCATTGTCTTATCACAGAGAACTAAAAGTTCCTGTGTAAAAGAAGTGTGTGCAGCCTTTTATTTTCTTTTGGATCCACAGAGTACAGTCAACTGCCAATTTGCAGTACTTAGGGGTCTTTTGCTGCTTGTCTTCCCCTCACTCTCATTTCCCAAGTCTTATTTTAAATGTGCCTCTTTAAACCTTGAAAGAGACACTACCTCTTCTCATACCACCTCATCTGGGAGCTGTGAGAATAACTTGGGCTCACATGTAACAATGCAGCCCCAAGCAGAAGGACAAAACGAGACCATGCCAGGCACAATACTCACAAAAGAAATTTAAAACCAGAAAATGCCATATTTTACCTAAAGCTTTTTTTTTCTTTCTTTTCTAGGCCCTCTCAATTCATGGTCACATACACACAAGAGGAGCTCTGCTCTTACACAGAATATAGCTATTCACAGACCAAAGGGCTGTGTAGATCAGTGCCTGGTCTCTGACAACAGTCAGCAGGAGAAGTTTAGACAAAAGGTGCAAGAATTTGACACACACTGAGCTCTATTTTACAATACATGCTCCTACATTATAGCAAACTGTGCTGTGAGGCTCTCCTGCACTGGAAATTGAATCTGGACCTTCAGATTTAGTAATTGCCTATGGACTGATGACCCTGGAGTTTAAATATGGTAATTTGTACATGCAAATATTTTTAAGATGTTGTTTGTTCATTTTATTTAGTGCTTCCTAGTTCTTCTGGTGTTAGACACAATGAGCAATCATTCTGTGTACCAAATCCACACCATGTAGGAATAAAATGGTCTTACAGTACCCCCCAGTCTTTTTTTGTAAAAAAGTCCTACTCTTAACAGTTTCTATGTAGTGCCTTTTCCTGTGCTCACTGCCATTCTCTGCACCTCCTCTAGTGCAACTATCTTCAGGATGGGGGAACCAAAAGGCATGCAGCAGTCTCTGTGGGGTAGATTCAGACAGTGGTGCAGCACTAGTTTCTGCTTTGTTTTCTGTCACAGCTACCCCTCACCACAAACCTTCTCTCTTCCTTCAAAGGAGCATCTGTTCAAGTACCAGAGACCAGGTGGGAGCTAGGCAATAGAAACTAGCAAACCAGTGGCTACTGTGGAGGTACCACTGACTGAACCAAAACAAGCTCTGGCTGAGGAGTATCTCTCTTTTGGTTCTTCACCCATGTGCAAGCTTTGAGCTGCCTCCTTGGCATGGAGACAAGAAGGCGAGGAAGAAAAATACAAAGACTTTTGGTTCAGCAAACCTGCAACAGTAGGCTGAGATTAAGAGGAAGCTCAGGAACTTTTCATCAAGAACACAAATATCCTGCTTCTAGGACCTGCCAGTGGAGGGCTCAGGGCAGGGAACCTGCCACCCAGAAGGTGGTTCTGCTGAACTCAGAATGAAGCAGCTGGGGGTTGATGGAGAGCTGCAAAGTAAGCTTTGCCTGCTCAAAGATCACTCAAGCTTTTCCAAAAGGAACTTTCATGCAAAGAATAATAATAAAAGATATTTAAAATTCCTCACGTCATTTGCTGTTTTGAATAATATTCAAAGCAATGTTCACTCACACTTTGCCTCTTACAAAGGCAATCCTAATGGCCTTTTGGAATGAGACATTGGAAATAATGAACCCCAAGCTCTTATTTGTAATCATTCTGGACAATATGATCAGAAGCATTGAATACAAAATCCCTTTCTGATATTGCTCCTGAAATCTATTGCTGTGAAATCCATTGCTCCTTCTTTAAGGAATCCTTTGGCAAGGCTTACCTGGCAAAACTGTGTATTAGCGAAGAAGAGGTGTTTTAGGAAGTCAGTGACCTGCAGATAGAGTCTAGGGTGATCCTCTGGATTTTCAGAAGAGCAGCTTGCAAATGCTGAACTGAAAATGGAATCAGATACTGTATTTAATTTCCTGACCCCTTCTCCTTACTTCCTTTCCTCCACATTTTACTTATAAATTTAAAAAAAGGAAAAATCAAATTGTTTTCAAGATGCTTCTGATATTAAAGACAGTAGCCAAGCAAGACAGGGAGGAGTGGTGAGAGATGTGTTCATGAGATACTGTTTGCAAAGTGTAAGGAAAACATGTAAAAACAGAGAACAGAAATACAAGAAACTGGTGTCAGAACACAGAGATCCACTGATACACGACAGCTACAGTAACACTGTTTTGGGGAAAAGTATATATCCAATTAAACAGAGGGCAACAGTGGTTATTTGGGAGTGTATTTTGTAGGGTTGTTCAGAGGAACAGCTTTGACTTCTGTAAAGTTTTTGAGTGAATGCAGTAAGCTGTAGTCATGAAATGATGCTAGCTATAACTGGCATAACTGGTTTGTTCTCAGGCAACTGTGAGAGTATTAAAGCTAAGCTACTCATTCTGGACCTCACCTCTGTATGCTTCCTGGGGTTTTACAAAGTTCTGCCATCACACCTCGGTCCAGAATTACAAGGTGCAGAACAACAGGCAAGGAAGAGAAAACAATAATTGTTGACTATTGAAATACTAAACTGACTTGGGACCTAAAACACACTGTAAAGACTAGGGTAATACTTGGCAGTATTAAGGAATACTTAATCTTATTTGAAAAGCAAATGGGAATTGTGACCTAATAAATGTTATTTAATAGATAAATATTTGTTAAGCTTTTTCATCCATTCAAGTATATTCTGGTCAACAGCCAAAACAATCTTATTTTAATTCCTTCTCTTCTGGAGGTGCAACCTGGAATGGCAGTGAAAGGAAGAGATTCACATTAATGATCACTCTAAATGCTGAAAAGTAGAAAATGGGATTAAAAACCCACAGATTAAAAACACTATTTGCAAAGAGGAACAATTCTAACAAAGACTAAGTAGCAAGAATACATAAAAGATGAATTGTAATGTGATTTTCCTCTTGAGGAAAACTACCCTTTTCCTTCTTTGGTCTACTGGGAAAAATCAAAGGCAGTGTCAGCTTTGTATCTGACATGTTCTTTTCTAGGTAACTCATCTGAACTGAAGAGGAAAGAGATGTTATTATTTAACAGGTCCTGTGTTTCTTTGGTGTTACTGTTCAGGTCAACCACACTTTAACCTGAACGCCTCCTTCTGACTGAATTAGGGTACTTCAAAAAGACAAGGGAGAAAATGTTGAAAAATTATCATTTTTGCCTCATTAAATGAGAGTATAGTTTGTGATTAGCTGATTTATCTGGGGAATGCCTCTTGGTCCTCACAGGCCTGGTAAGTGACAGAGAGAAAAGAAAAACATTAGGAGTATTGTAAATTGAAAAGACAGAAAGCTGTGCAGAGTGGCAAGGAAAATCAGAAGGGCCCCAGTTATCCTAAAGTGATATGCTGCACTTAATAAGCTATTCTCACTGATTCTGCTGTAAATGACCATTAGTTGTTTCACATTTTCACCTTAAAAGGAAGTACTACTGTGAGCACAGTTGCTGGAGGCTGCTTTTCTAAGCATTCCTTTAAAAAGAGAGCTATTGTGTTACTCCACAGATTACTTGCCATGGAGTACTGACAGTGGACTATTAACTTCCTGGGTCTACCAAAAGGGGAGAATTTGTAATTTACCTCTGGCTAGACATTCCCTGAGTCTTGCTTCTGTCAAGGAAACCAGCAGCAACATCAAACGCATCTTCAAACAGTACCTAGCAGAGAAATCACTTCAGATGTCAGCATATCCAGCCACCTAAAAGTTTTACCTAGAGAACAGTATTAGTTCACTCTGCCATAATGCAGTTCACACACTTTCTGTGCCAGAAAGTACATGGAACTTTCCCATGACATTTCCTAAGGCGAGGAGCAATATGAGTTGTATCCTGTGACTCAAAAAGAACTTGTCAGTGCAATTTACTTACATGCTAAAGGTAAACATCTGTCCCTCCCTTGCAGCTAATAAAATGACACATACCTCTTTGAGCAGCTACTTGCTTCAGCAATCAGTGCTCCAGGAACCATTTATAGAGTTGGCTCTTATTTAATCAATCTCTTATTAATAAATGCCCTGGTCTACTCAGTAACTGACTTCTTGGCTCTGCAGAGGTGCATGGTACAGGCAGTCATTGGCCCTGTACCACTGGAATTGGCCTAAAAATACTTTCTCTTTGCTACCAAGTGCTTTGGCGAAAAAACCCCACCCAGCCCAAAACACAGCAGGCTTTGGCAAACTAGGTATTCCTTCTGGGTTTAGATCATCTGTGCTCTTTGGAGAGTTTGCAGAGCACAGTAGTTGTATAATTCTTGTTCTTGCTCCCTGTCCTTGGAGCAAGGTACGAGCAAATTTAAATGTTACTTAGCACAGAAACTCCTCATGTCAGTGGAGACTAGCAGGATAACTAACACTGCACTACTGTAGCTTGCTAGGTTTCTTATAAAGAGAAAATTTGGTGCAGACATTTACTCAAAGACCGCTTATTGTCTCCACCTATGCATTCAAATAGTCTTGAGGAAGCTTAGTTACAGCTACTGTGTATTTCCAATTAAAAGTGGCAGAGCCAATTAGCATCTGAAGGCTTGGAGTTTCAGAGGCAGACTGGGAATGTTGCTGAGCACTTACTTCCTCTGGTGTGGAGACTGAGGAACCACTGGCTTCCTCACTGTTAACTCCGCTGTCCCTCACACTACCTTCAGTGCAAGCAGGCTCTTGGCAAGCAGCCTTGGGATCCATGAGGAAATCTCTCTGGCTACAGTACTGCAAGATGCTGTCCCTGCTCTCTTCAGAAAGCTCTTGCCAGAGATGGGAAATAGCTGTGGAGACCTCAGGAAGAGGCACCTCTCCAGTGCAAACAATTCCATGCTCTATCAGCAGCTCCACTGTGTGCTTATAAAAATACAGGTATCTGGAAGGAAAGGAAAGGAAAGGGAGCATCTCTTAAGAGCAGGCTATAAGGCAGCCATCTACTGAAAATCAGCAGGACACTGGCGAGTAGCTCTGATCTGTAACTACTTCTCTGACTCCACCTTTAAGACTTCATACAATTACTGAATGATGACCAACACTGTTTGAAGATTTCACCTGCAAAAAGCAGGCTCCAGTTACAGCCTCAGCAGGACTGCCTCACAACAGAAGCTCCAGGCACTGCAGGTTGTACTTGCTTCACGGGCAAATTTCAGTCTGGAATTTAATAAATTTTCAGTTACTTGCCTTGTGTCCCGAGCCTTTTGCCCTGTAAGTCACTTTTTATACATTTACTGGCATTGCACTACTCTTTAAAGCCCTGGCTGAAGTAATATCCTGATACATTAGGTACTACACATGCCGACAGAAAGAGACTACCCCAGGTGTGGATGCTCTGACTTAAGCATGGGAGCTCAATTTCCTCCACTTTACAACTAAGGAAAAACATCCCTAAGAATGACTCCTATGCAGTCTGTAGTGAAACTGGTGGTGGAACAGAGGGGTTATAATTTCAACCCAGTGACTAAACCTCAGAACAAGCCTGCTTCTTCTGTTAGCACTGTGTGGCACGGTGAACCAAGGATAATGATGTCTACTTCAGAAAGTAGCTCTGAAGGTTATTTTACATTAATTAAATGCCTAGAGAGTCTCAGATGAAAATAACAAGATCAAAGGAGTACAAACCAAGAGTTCTATAACAGCAGTCATTGTTACTATGTTTGGGCTCAAAATGATTCCTTGGAAGATGCCCCAAATGAGCACATTTCCTGCTTAACTGAGCAGTATTGCATGAGAAAGTAACTCAAAAGAGTTCATTATTTTCTTTTTTCATTTGTAAATATTTGTTTCAGCAAACCAGTATTGAAAAGATAATTTTGTAGGCAAGCATAAACCTGTTTAAACCCCAGTTTCCACACTGGAGTACTTTCCACTACTGCTGGAGACAAAATACTGAAGGGGAATAAGCATTCTCATGTAAGGTATTGCACTCACTGGTTTCTGGATGTCCAGCTCCAAACAAAGGACCTGGAATTTCTCAAGAAGAACAAGATGAATCACCATCAGACTGCTCTGCTAAAGAAATTAAGCTTGAAGCACGACTCAGTTCTTTCCTTCCAACTGGAAGGAGACAACCATATTTTGCACTGGACAGAGTACTGTGAAGTCCTACCAATGTAGCTCCTGCTGCTGGACATGGAAAAAAAACCCAGTCAGTTGAAGCTCAAAGCATTTCTGATGCTTCCCAAATAATGATCACCAAAAAGCTGTAGCTTTCTTTGCTGAAGAGACCTTGTCATTTTATGCCTGGTGTAAAAGATCATTTTTTGACAAGAATTAGCTATAAACCAAATGCAATCTGTCCTAGGACCTTAGGATAAGAGCCAGAACCTACACAGCACAGGCCCTGGTTTGCCTTGTCAGTAAAGAACAGGAAAGTCAGGTGTTTATGGCTCTGTCGTGCAGTCTTTGATGAAATAGATTTTTCTCATCCTGAAAATCTTGATTCAGCGCATTTCAAGGTCTTATAAAAGACACCTTACCACAGCCACCTCCAGTTCTCACAGGAGCAAAAGGAGGAGCAGGAGTGGGAAGCTGATGCCATCTGCTGGCCCAGCTGCAGTCTCCTTTTGAGAAAAAACCCGCTGATCCAAGGGATTTTTAGAAATACATAGCAGTTCAAAGCAAAACACAAGAAGGAACTGCAGAAGCTTTTGGTTATGGCAGTGATGCCATGGAAGAGGATGCCAGCTGCAGCTCTGGATTCTCCTGCACTGCATATTCTTAGCTCTGGAACAGTTAGGGTGAAATGGACTGCTTGATGGTACAGGATAGATTACACATGCATCTGTTTCTCATGTCTTTACAATCAAATGATCGTTTGTCTTGTTGGAAAAGTAGAATAAAGCCTCTAAGTATCTCCTAGTGTTGTCTGACAGCAAGGGGAAGAACATGGAGTATAATGTACTCAGTTATAAAGTATCAGTAACTTGGAAAACCCAGTAATTTTACCATTATTCTAACTAAAATACATGGACAACTGACATGAGAACAGTGGTCTTTGACATTTAGGTCCTGCATGAGGCATTCAGGAGTTTAAAAGGTTTACAGACTCACACACACTACTCTTAAGTGTAACACACATGCATGCAAGTGTTTAGGTTCCCCTCCTCCCCAGCATTGCAGACATTTTTGCATTGTTGCAGAATGCCCTCTGGTACCTTCCAGACAGCCACTATTCTGCAGCCCAGAGGCTGAGCACTACAAGATCTTCCTTGGTTGAATCCAGCCTTACCCTACTCTGATCCCACTAAAAAAGTACTCCAAGCTGCCAGGAGCCAAGGGTCTGTTTCTGGAAGGGGCAACAGTGTTCAAGCTCCTCATAACAATGCCATCAGAGGAAGGATGAGCACCACTGGGGGAAAAAGTGTGCGCCAGCCTCTGGTTCCTGCAGCTCCCTGGAACACATACAGCTAGACTCTCGACAATTTCATCTGGAGCAGCAATTCTTACACTCCTAAAATCTAGCTCCGTTGCAGGAATACAACTTGATAGGGTACCAAAAGGAGAGATACATGGGGACACACGCCTGCATAAACCATCCTGGATTAATAACCTCCTGTTCCACCTGAGCTTCCCTGTTCAACCACTGCTGTTAGCATGTGTGTTCCATCTTACTCTGCAAGCCATATGAACAGTGGTCAAACATGGCAACACAGGGACTGACACACTTGAAAGAAATTGTCTTCTTTTTTGAAGGGGTGAAAACTCCTCAGGGATTTACCAAGGCCTGAAAAGCTGGGGACTGCTACAACACCGAGAGCCCATTCATGTGCAAGTTGCAGGGACTTAGCAAGTGATCAGCTTCATCACCAGCAGGGCCAAAGTTGCTGGCACAAGGCTTCTGCAAGGCAGATGCAGGCTCCAGCAGTGCTACATGAACAGCAGTGCCTGGATGCACAGTGTTAATGCAAGCAAGTTAAAAACCTGAAGACAGCATGGGGTGTACCTACCGTTCAAATTCCACTACATCTGGGGATGAAGTGTCTGAAACCTGGATCAGTTCTGGCTTCCTGTATTCTTCCAGCGTTTGTTTTTCACATTCTTGAAGCAAATACCAGATGGCAGAGTCACTTTCACTCACATCTTCTGAGGTTGATGTAGTGCTGGAAACAACACAAGGGGAAAAAAGCCACATAAACAACTTCTTAACTGGATTAATAAGGTCTTTGTCATGGTCACTCCAGAGCCCAGGGCCATTCTTCCCAAGCCAGCTTTCTCCTCCTTTTGCTTTGCAAGCAATGAGAAATCCTTGCCTGAGATCAGCTACGTAGAAGGGAAAGGAAATACTGGCACTGACTGGAAATGAGACTAACAACAGGCTTAGGATGTTTGTGCACTCAATGGGATTACAGAGGTCCAGGTGTTCTTCCCTCATGATGAAAAACCTCTGCTTGGAAATACAGTAGCAATGACAAAAAGGTTCAGAGATGCTGGGATGGAAGCAAGTGCAAAGTATCATCATATTTTCTTGACTGGTATAAGCCCTTACCTGGGACTGCCGAATTGCCTCCTGACATATTCTTCCCTGACTTCCTCCAAGCTGGATGGGCTCCCATCCTCCAGACTGCAGCTTGCTGTTGTCACCAGAAAGGTTACTGTCACATCAATGGCACTTTTGGCTTCTCTCTCACTCTCAGCCCCCACCAAGCAGAATGCTGTCAACAACTGGTTCTTCACAAGCCAGAGCTTTTCATTAGGCAAAAATTATGTGAAAGAAGAAACATCTGTCTCTCCTATAATGTAACTAGCACTACTGGGAGTTTATAAACACTGAGGAACTTAAAATCAATGCCTTCTTCCTAACATTGATTTGATAGAACTGATTGTGAAAACAACCAGCAAATCAAAGTCCAGGCACACACTAGTCAATACAGTATTTTTTGATTACCTTATAATGAACAAATTGAGTGTAAAAAACCCCTTACATCCAACCTGTACTTCACAGGCAGTATGAATTTTACATAGATGCAAGTAAATACAAGGGGAAGCTTGCCTCAAACTCCCCTTGGCCAGCCTCACTGCTTGCTATCCCTTCAATTTTCCTCTGTCAAACTATTCTTTCTACCTATGACTCACTTTTATGGGTTATCCAAGGATGTGGGTTCAGATGAGGTTGTTCATGTTCAGCACTGAGACTTCTAATTGATGCAAATTATTGCAGGTGCAAGTCACATGACTAGCATTTTTTTCCTAGCTGACAGGGATTTGGACACTTGAAGGGACAAAAAAATATGTCCAAAGCCTCTACCCTGTCAGCCCCCAGTGCTGCTTGCTGGCAGCAAGGGCAGTGGCCAGCAGCAGTACACAGAAGGCACGTTGTTGAGGGCGTGAAGCCCTGCAGCAGGAGCTGTCACAAGTGCAGAGGGTCCCTGCTGGCCAGTGTGACTGGGGTGTCACAGGCTGTGACAGAGCAGGGAGTGAGCATGGCCTTGCCAAGCTGAAAGAAAACAAAACTGTAGCATCTCACTTAACCATTTCTATTGGAGTACATTCTCAACCAGAGGCTTCCATGTCCTACCCTAGGAAATCCTCTTCCCTCCCACCGCAGTGTGCTGTTCTGCAGCCTAAGCTGTCAAGGCTGGGTGCTGGTGACAGCTGTGACTCACACCGTGCCACACTGCTGCAGCCAGGAGGAGCACACACTCCTGCAGGCTCCGGGTGGGAGCCTAAGGATGCAGCCTGGGGACTCATGGCAGCCCCACGCCTGCTGGGGCAAATCGGCAGCAGCTGCCAAGAGTACTCAGCCCGAACGGCCTGCTGCCATGGGATAGCAGGAATTCCTTGTTTCCTTCCTTCACCCAGGCTGGGGAGTGGGTTAGGAAAGACTGAGTCTCTGAGGGGGATTGCTGAGATGCAGTGCTTAGTGGGTTGACAGACTTTTCACTATCCCCTGTTAATTGCTACAGCTAAAGCTGCAGTTGGCTGCAATGCTGTAATGGCTCAGCTGTGTACCTCTGCCTCTATTCAACAAATACATAAAAAACAAGTCCAGGCTCTTCATCCAAGCATACAGTTACCTTTCATCTTCAGCAAAGAACACAAGGTTTGCTCCAGCTTCTGGATAGATGTCTTAGCCTTACGCAAAACCTGATACTAAACATAAGAAGAAAACAGAACTGATTGCTCTCTGCTCTAACTAGATTCATGTTTTAACATGCCTTTGTTTTCTTCATTTTTCCTTCATGTTTACCTTCAGTAATTTCCATGTTTCTGTGAAAACAACTGTGTTGTTTCACTAGCTACCCTTATACATATGAAAAGGGGACTCAATTAATAAGAGAGTAAATTTCAATATAGAATATAAATATTTGGGTATATATTATGCAATACATACACATAACACCCAGTCACTGAGACATTTGCTACTTAACTCTGATCTTTTTTCATCAGCAAATGGTTGTTTGGATCGTTCTCTTCTTGGAGCATGTCCAGAAATACCATGCTGTGAAGTCTTGTTGGATGCCTACCAACTTAAGGCATAAGATTTTACTAATGATTTCCCATGACAATTTTGCTAGGGGAAGCCTTTGCCATGTTCTACACTGCTGAAACCTGGGTTACAGCAGTGGCTTCTCCTAGCAGAAGTCTGGATTAACAGGATTAACTTCAGTGCTGCACATCATTCCATCATCTATAGCAAGCACAACTGAAAATGCATGGCCAGTGCATTTAAATATACACATCTCCAAAACAGACCATCCATGTCTACTGTGCAGAGCTTTCATGCTGGATATTTTAGCCAGGCACTAAGCACTAGGATTATAACCAACCTTCTGTATTTAGGCTTTTAAAGATATTAACCTTCCTTGGCCCCCAAGAGTCACACAAGAGGCACATGATACTAGGAAAAAGCAATTTCAAGAACTAGCATGTGAACACAGTCCCCTTAGACCAGGCAAAGGAAGTGGTTGTTTAGTTTTCTGAGATCATGCTGACTCCAGGTTAACTTGTATCTTGCTCAGAACATGGCAAACTGAACTCTTACCTCAACCTGCATGAGAGCTAAGGGACTTAGCAGGCACAAGCCATATATCGTGGTATTTAGCATATTCAGGGGACAGTTCCTGTCCTAAACAATCCTTATCCTCTTTATTTTACAAACTGAAAAACTGAAGGTAAACAATGTAACTAAATTAATCAGTGGCAGAGTTGAGAAAAGACTCCTGATGTTTATTCCTCTGCCTCGAACATGGTAATTTCAGTCTCGTGAGTAGATTTTTGAGTAAATTTCATCTTTATAAATAATTTTGATTAAATAGTTTCTTCCTTTAGTAGAGACCAAGAAACAGTACTGGTGCTTGTTTTTTTCCTGTACTTATTTTTCCAGTGTCTTCAATGCAAAATGCACCTCATAAAGCTGAATGAATTGCTCCTTTCCCACTAACTTCTTCTGTCCCTAAACTCTCTGTTCTGATTTCAGAACAAAACGCTGTGACATCAACTTCATCATGGGATCCCTTGGTTTGTTTCCAAAACACCATAAAAGAAAATGCAAAGCTCTAAAAATGCTGCAAAAAGCCTCTAAGGAAAGTACAGACAAGGCACATGATAAACCCATGACCCAGAAACTACAAACCGGACAACTCACGCTGAGTTGGCAGCTTTGAAAAAAAAATCCAGGAAAGGTGCATATAGTGAAATTACACACATACTGGCACCAGTAAAAACACAGTGATCATCCTCATACACTGAACCTAAATCTGGTTAAATTGGAATATACTCATGTATGATAGCGATGCAGAGAGAAATAGTCACTGTTGCGCACCTTTGAGGCACAGCTGTCTGACTGGGATAAAACTCTTCCCCGCAAGCTGCTGAAGAGTCTTGCCAGAGGAACCCAGTGGTGTGCCTGTGGCAAGTGCTGCTTTGCCATGCAGTGTTCTACCTCTTGCAGGTGTGTGACTGAGACTCACTTGGGCATGTGTCTTCCTACAGTCTCCAGCTGTGTCTGTTGAAAGCTGCAATGCAACATTTATGTATACTGAGTAAGTATGTAAGTGACCAAAAAGAAATCTTACGGACTGCACGGTGGACAGACAAAAAGAAAAAATCTGGCTGACTGACAAGAGCTTATCTTTCCGTAGAAAATCACAGAGTTTGAAATGCTCTCTTTGCCTGAGAGATACCTGCCCATCAAGTACTTACTAAAACCTAATCCACCACTAACAATTAAGTGCAACCCAGCTGAAGCCAGCCTCCCATCTCCTGCACCCTTCCCTACAATGATTTGATGTTTCATTTCCATGGAATATCCAGGGCTTGGCTTCACAAAACACCGAGACTCCTCCGCTCCCACCGATGTTGCTAAATGACAAGCTTTACAACACTGATTTCTTTTTTTTCCCCAGTAAACTGTGACATTGGTGTGGGCAACGATACCAGACCTACACTTGCAGGAGATCGCCAGATCCAGATGCAGACCCAGCCGGCCCTGCTGCAGCTGCCCGCCGGCCTGACACAGCCTGAGGCGCCCGCCTGGAAAGCCCTTCCCGCTCTACCACTGCATTAACGCCCTCTGCCTCGCTACCGACCGCCAGCACAGCCCAGCCGTGAGAGTGCCCGCCCCCGCTGCTCCTGCTGAGGTCGGGAGGGACAGGCCGGCCGGGGGACGGCCGTGAGGGGCCGCGCCGGGAGCCTCTCGGATGGCTCTGCCGCCCGCTCCGCCAGTCAATCAACCACTCCGCGCCGCCCTAACTCCGCCCCCGCCCGCCGCCGCGCCTCTGCCGCCGCGCCAAGCAACACCGGCCGCACGTGGCGGCCGGCCAATCGGCACGCAGCTGGGGCCCGACGGCGGCCAATCAGAAGGAGGGAAAAACGCGGGCTGGACGCGCCGGCGGGGAGGGGTGTGGCGCGGGGGAAGAGGCTGTCGGGCAAGGCACGCTGGGAGTTGTAGTCCTGGTGGCGCTGGGCCGCGCCTTCCTCGCCTCTCCTCTCCCCGCCCGTGGGCGGGCGGAGCCGGCGGCGCCGCGGGGCCCCCATGGCGGCGGCGGCGGAGCGCACGGACGAGCTGGTGCGCGAGTATCTGCTCTTCCGCGGCTTCACCGCCGCCCTGAAGCAGCTGGACGCCGAGATCAAGGCGGACCGGGAGAAGGGTTTCCGGGTGAGCGGCGGCCGCGTCCCCGTTCCCGGCGGGTTCCGGGCGCGGGTGCCCCCCGGGAGGACGCGCTCCCCGGGCGGGCCGCGGGCGCCTCTCCGCGCTCCCGGGGCTGGGCGAGGGGAGGGAGTCTGGCGGCGGGGGAAGCCCTGGGAGCCCCCGCGCTTCCCCGCGGAGCGGCCGCCCCGGCCCCGCTGTGCTGTGCTGTGCCGTGCCGGGCCCGGCCGGCCGCACGGGCGGGACCCCCGCATCCCGGAGCCGCCGGCCCGCCCTGCTCGCTCGTGTGCGCGCAGCCTCCCGGCGCGGGGCTGCAGCCGGGTGAAGGCTCTCCTCCCTCTCGGCTCCGCAGCGGCGCAGCGCAGGACAGCGCGCTCCACCGCCTCGCCTGCGCTCCGGGCCAGGGCTGCCGTGCCCAGCAGCCCCGCGCCGCTGTCAGCCTGCTCCGAGCTGAGCCCGCCGGCGCATTCTCGGCTGCGAGCCGAGAGGAACGGAGGAGACCCGCGTACCGAGAGGGCAGCGGCAGGAAGGCGTTTCTTTGCCTGCATCTTTTCTTGGTCAGGAGGTTTTTATCCAGCGGCTTCATAGCTCCGCTCTGTAGTTTGTGTGTCTTGAGCACCAGCTGCCTTGACTAACGTGTGGAAACTGGCACAGGATTTGCTCGTCTCAAAAGTACAGTTTTAGTCCTTTGTGTGAGCTTCGTATTCCCGCAGCAACCGTTTTGGGCACCAAAGGTAGTGCTTTGAACAGTCAGATTTTTCTTTGATCAGTGATACAAGCACTACTTTCATTGTTGATAAAGCATGTTGCTTTTATTTTTTAAAACACCAACACTTTTCTAATGTTTAGAGGCTGGCAAAGAGTTGACTTAATCAGAATTGTCCAAGAAGGGTCTGCTGGGGTCACAAACTTCAGTTTTCTATGTCTGTAGGAAGCCACAGAAATAGAAGCTGGATACATCCTGTGATATTAACTGATATGGGGAGAGCAAACCACGTATTAAACAACCTTAGTTTAATTTTATACAGGTTGCAATTTTTTTTTTTTGTGATGCCAGTCTTGGTCATCAAAAACCACTGAACAAAAAATCTATTCCCACTCCACCATACTACCTTATTCATATTGCAGAAATTATTTCCAAAGAGATGTAATGATAAAAAAATCCTATTGCAAAATTTTATGCATGCCTTGTTAGTAGATGATGTTATTAAAGATCAAGGTACTTCAAAGATTGCAGTAGAGCAGAACTGATTTCCTCTTTCTGTTGGCTAAATAGAGGTTTTTTACCTTTTAGTCTAAAAATTACTTTTTTTAGGTGCTGCACTTGAGTTTTCAACATTTAATCACATTATTACTATTTTTTCATTATCAACTGACTTTTAAAAGAGGATGAAAGTTTTGCTTACTTGCAGAAAACCCCATCAATTGGGTTCCACACAATGTGATATTTCTGTCAAAATCTGCTTGGCTGTGTTCTATCATATTTCTTTTTCCTTCCTTCAAAAAAGTGCTGCAGAGTGGAAGAATGTTCACACAAAATGCAGAGTGTTTCCAGGATTAGCAAACAGCTAATTCATAAGGATTGCATTGTACTACTTACTCAGTTAAAGCTTCTCAGCACTAAGTTCCAGAAAGTCTTGTGCCTCCAGAGCCCTCACATGACTGCAGCCTGCCTGTTTTGCCCTCTTTAGGTGGATAAGATAGTGGACCAGCTGCAGCAGTTTGTTCAGAGCTACGATCTGGCTGCCCTGCGGGATTACTGGAGTTATCTGGACCGACGCCTCTTCAGCCGTTTGGAAGACGTGTATCGGCCGACGGTGAACAAGCTCAAAACCAGCTTGTTCCGATACTACCTTGTCCATGCTGTCCAGGTAGTGTTTGACTTTTAGGCTTCTGTTTTATAAAGATCCTGGTCTTAAAACCAGAGTAATTAAACTATGCTTGTGAGCCGAACAAGCAATTCGTATGTCATGATCAGGAGTGTAGGGAGGAGTTTGATACAGATTTACGTGACAAGCTTGTGTGCAGGATAGGGAAACTTGGGCAAGAGGGAAGCTCCCACCTCCCATGGTTTGCTGGGAGCAAGATAGTCACACTCTCATATAAAGACAGGTTCCCCTCAGAAAGTATAGCAGTACTGCAAGCTCAGTCCTGCTCAGTTAACTTGGATACTGACAGAGAACACAAGGTTCAAACTGGAACAAGGAAATGTGGGAGAGAAAATGAATGTCTTTTTGCTTGCTTTGAATAGAACAGAAAAAAATGAGCTTAAAATGGAACAGGGATTTTTTTTTTCTGTTCAAATCCTGGAAAGTCAACGGAATGTGTTCTCCCATTGCTTCTTCCTTCTTGATTCCATTCCCTGACTGAAGATCTTTAATGATGGGTGTTGCTGGAGGAGTCAAAATCTTATGCGTACTTCCAGAAGTGCATCTTTTCATATTTTGTTTTGCTGTGTGCTTACCCTGAGCTGTGGCAGTCCTGTCTGAATAATGTTTCAGATGCAAACCTTTTCAGGCTGCATCTGCTGTAGACTTGAGAAATTTCAATTATACTTTAGTCCTGTATATGAATACTCATGTCAGTGCACTCTGCGCTGGTTTAACTGGAAATCAGTATGTTTGGTTTGATTGGTCTCAGCCTTTAAGCAGGATTGCGGTGACTAGAAAGTACATTTGTGAGCTTCTCCTAGCATATTTGAGATTCTTTTGTTTCCTGATGAATCTGTAACTAGCTATTTGTTATGCCAGGTGGTGAAAGTAGTTGTTACTGTGTTCATAACAAAAAGCCAATATTCCTACACGTGCTCCGGTAGCATTAACAGAAGTGTGAGCCCTGTTCTCCTTGCTGTGTTGCAGAATGGCCGCAATGACAAGGCACAAGAGTTTTTCCTCAAGCAGGCCTCCGAGCTCCAGAACCAGGCGGAGTGGAAGGATTGGTTTGTCCTGCCCTTTCTCCCTGCTCCCGACTCCAACCCCACCTTTGCTACCTATTTCTCGCGCCAGTGGGCAGATACATTTATCGTGTCTCTGCACAACTTCCTGAGCGTCTTATTTCAGTGCATGCATATCCTTTTTGCAGCTAATAGTTAAATCTCCCTTGCCCTGATGTTATGCTGTTAACAGTTGTGCCAAGAATATTGTAGCACAGATCTTGCTGCTTTCAGGTGATTGTTTACAGCCAAGACTGAATAGAAAGCTGGTGTTTACCAGAGGATGTTGGAATAGTTATTGCTCAATTATCTGATGATATGGTGTATTCCCACAAACAATTGTGGTGGTTGCTGAATCATCCATATGCTAGTGACTAGAAATCTTGTGCACATCTTACTCTGAAATGCTTTTACTGTTTGCTTGACGTAGTGCAAAACAGGCATACAGCCTTTAGTCATAGTCCGTAACTGTACTGGCATCTTCTGTTACATCCTTCTTTGGTACATGATGTTCACAACATTGTCTAGTGATGGTTCACAATAATAGAGCCATTCATTGTTTGCAGAAATAAGTTTTTTGCCCCACACTACAGCATCCTGTCTTACTTGTTTGGTGGTGGGCAGGCTTATGCTGCAGCTGGAATACAACTCATCTTGAACTGTTTCTTCAGTGTACAGTAAAACAGCAACAGAACCTGTCTTGTCCTCCACTTCTGACTCTAAAAAGAAATAATCTAAAAATCCTTGCAAAGTCCACATGAAATAGTTTGTGCAACAGCCAAGTAGAAAGTTGACTTAAGTAATTAAGCTGTTGCTAATCTTCTGGTCATGCACATACTTTTTGCTAATTTTATGGACTGGGCAGCTTTATTTTTACAGATGAATATCTGGTATGGAGTGCTGGCTTTTAGAATTAAAACCCTTGACTTAGAATTAAGGCAGGTGCACCCAAGTTATTGCCTCAGTTTTCTTTAACATTGCTTACCAGTTCCAGTCATCTTGAACTTTGAAGCTGAATGTCTCAGGAGCAGCCTCATACAAGAGGAAAATGAATCGTTGCGGCACAAGGTCAGAACTCTTTAGCTGCTGACTGTGGGATGCTGTGAGTTTTGTAAAATTGGTTCCATCCATTCAAGAATGCTGTAACTATTCAGTTTGGAGCAGTTATTCTAATTCTTTTAAGTCCTTTGTTTTGTTTTGATTTATCTTTCAATTGTCTCTAGCAAACTTAGGGTTGTGATCACATTGTGAAATGTGTGTTTAGGGTATTCCTGTCCCTCTGCTGGAGGTGATTGTCTCCCCTCCCTGTGCTGTCTGACAGATGAGTGACTGATGCACAAACTCCTTTTGCATTACACTGCAAAGTCACAACAAGGTGAAACTAGTGGCAGGTTAAGGGCATATGTTGGAGAACTATAGAATGGGTTGGGTTGGAGGGATGTGTGACTGATTTTTTGAATAGTATTCAGTCACTTCCAGATTTTAGCTGATAGAGCAATAGAAGCAATAGAAATGGGCAGTAAATTCTGGCAAAGAGACAGAAACTCTTACTTCTGAAATGGCCACTTCACCATGTCTGATGTGCACTTAAAGCAATTTAGATCAACTAATGGAAATGTAGTGAATGTCTGTTTCCCAACTCTGGACCTTACAGTAAACCATAAGAAGTGTTGATTGGTTCAGACAAAATGTTGCCCAGCTCCATGCTTGTTTTTGACAGTATCCTCAGCAGATACTTAGGGGGAGGGAGTAAAAATATGTAACAAGGGTCAGTCATTTCCCAGTATAACTTCCTGTTAGAGAGATTAATGAAATCTGCAGTTTGAGAAGTTTCTAAAATATAGATCACATGTGCATGATCACATACAAGTAGGAAGGCTTATTCATGCAAGCAGAATTTCAATTTCACTTCCTCAAACATTCCAAGTAAAAGGTCTTTTTGTATAAATACTTCAGTAAAGTTTGTGCTTTACCTCCTGTGTTACAAAACATGATGTTGTATGTTGTGCTTCTTGTTTTTACTGTTTTAATGGCTGTTCAATACTGTCCTAAAATGTTGAAGTAAAATAGAAAAATTGGTTTCAAAAAGAAGGCAGTTTTTTGGGGGAAAAAACCAAATTTTATCACTGTGTGCTGTATGGAGTTAGTAGATCAGTCAAACATTGACAGGAGGGTTCTGCAAAGATGGTCAGTGAATAGGCACAGCAGGATAAGGTATGTTTTGAAATAGAGCTCTTATATTTCCTCCAATTTTGTATTCTTTACTTTAAGTCAGAGCTATGGTTTGTGTTTTGCATATTGGTTGATAGAATTTGCAGTCTGGATAAGGGTTTTCTGTCAAATAGAGGTAAAACAAGACTTTCCCTTTAAGAGAACTCCTCAGGTCAGAAGAGGAACCAGCTACCTATAGAATACAGGTTTTAAAAAAAGATGTGAATAAACATTGAATTTTACGCTAGCTGAAATTAAGTAGTGATTCTGTTTTATGCTGTTGAAAATGCAAATACATAAATAGGAAGCCAGATTTCTAAAGCTCGTTTTTCTTCCTGTATTTTCTTTCCTTTAATACTATGATAAAAGGAAAACTAATTATATCTGAAAAACAAATGTACAGAAACAGAAAAGCCCGAGGAACTCTTCATGTGAGTAAGAGTCACAGGCATAAACCACATCTGTTCCAGAAGGCTGCATCCTGAGGTTCCTCTCTGCTAAAGGGAAAAAGAGACATTTTTGCTTCTCCATAATGTGGAGAAAAATCTCACTGTCGTGCTTAGGAAGGAGTTGCCCAGGGTACAGAGCTGGATTTCAGGGTGACCTGGTTTCACTGACCTTGCTGCACCCTGCCAGTTCACCAAACCCTTGGCTGTGGGAAGAAGATTACCTTCTAGGCTCCGTGCCTGCATTGCCCTGGCCTTAAACTGCCTGCACAGAGAGGCACTGGTAAACTCTGCCCTGCCCAGCTCTTGCTTCCCAGCACCACTAATGTCCCCACAGCACAGCCCAAGGAGAGGAGTCAAGGGTTTTAAGTGGGCTCCAGTTTCATGTGTGTGAAGTACTGATTGTTTTGGCTAATTGGACTAATGTGGTGCTCAGCCGGTCAGAGCAACTTTTTTCCTTCCCCGCCCTTGTAGGGCTGTTGAAATAAAAGGAATAAACAACTTCAGTGAGTGGGAAGGAGGTGAATCTCAGTGACCCTGTGTTTACTTGGCTCTTTTCTCTTGCTGTAGCTGTTTGCTCTGCAGGCTGAATCCTGCCGCATGAAGAAAGAGGAGCTGGAGGTGGAACAAACAGTTATGCATCACAAGTTGCCTGCATATGTGGCCAACATGGATCGACTAGGGGACTCTGAACTGTGAGTGCCTGCAGGAGAAGGGCTGGGGACAGGCTCTGCTGCTTTTGGTAGGTCAGGGAGGTTCCTGGAGGGTCATTTCCTTCTCCCCTGCCGTGGGAGTCAATGCAGAAAGACATCCAGGCAGAAATTATGGTGACCTAAGTAGGCTTAATGGAATTCATGGCAGGCGTCTCTCCCATCATTTGGGAGGTTCTTGCAAACCAAGCACGTATGGAAGTGATTCTGCTCTGCTCTCAGCATTGCACCAAGGTGTTCTGGGCATCTAGGGCACTGGTAGCAGGACAGTACCCTACAGTGTTGCTCAAGTGAAGTGGATTGTCTCTCGATTCCAATTTACTTGGGTGCCTGTAGTGCTATAGGTGAGTGCCCTGTGTTGTTTTGTAGATACTGTTACTGTATGATCCAAAGGGATTCTTGTTACACCAGGATGTTTTCTTGCTTTTGCAAAGTCATGGGAAAAGGAGTTTTTCTTCTGTGAGGCTCAGTTATGTACAGAATTCCCCATGAACTTGCTGCAGTTAAAAGTGTGTTTTATGGCTACAGCTATTGTATGCCTATCTCTGGAAATTAGGCAACATACACAGTGATGCAGCTTCTTTATTTGGGGTTTTTTTTTACCCCAGTACAGTGTCAGCCAAAGCAAGTCTGTGTGTTTGGATTCACTGTGTTACTGTGGCTTTTTTTTCTTGCTTTAAAAGGATCTGAAAGTATATGTAGCTCAGCTACAAGTTACAAATAATGCTGTGGCTTCAAGTTTCTCATGTGCTTCTTTCACTTATATTTGGGCAGGAGGAGGATTGATTAAATTATCCTGTTGCCAGTGACAGATCAAAGTTGTAGCAGATACTACACACAAAATGTTTTCATCTTAAAGCCGTCTGATTAAATACTCGAGTGTATGTTGAACTATCTTGATAACTGCTCTGTCCTCTTTGCATAGGACAGGCTACAGTTTAGTTTGTGATATATTTGGGGTTTTTTTTAAACTATGTGGGAAAGCCCTGATGCTATCTGCATGTGTGGAAGAGTGTGACATGAGGGATGGATAATTTATTCCCATATATTTTTTTGTCCCCCTGAATTAGAAAAACTTGCCCAAAAAGTGGCTTTTTTTGTTATCCAACTTCTCTCTTAGTCTGGGGGCCAGTTCTGGTTTCTTATTTTCATGTCTCTGCTTAACTCAAAGGCCAGCTTTGGTAGAACAGTTCCTTCCTTGAAGAGTAGATAGAGACAGTGAAGATTATTGTATTCCCCTTCCCCTTGCTGTCACTGTGCTCTCAGAGGAAGCTGTAGCAGAGTGAGGTCAGACAGTTATGTTCTGGGAAGCAGCTGCTGCTCTTGGCATTGTGGACTGAGAAGGGAGGTGTTTATAATCTCAGAAATGGGCTGTAGCCCTCTTATTTTCTTTGGGTCTGGATTTTGAGATACTGAGGGCTTGTGCTGTAAAATTGTTGAACATAACTTGCTGTTCATCAAAGGGTATTCAGGGAAACATTGGATACTGAATGTCTCTCAGAGTAGGTCTGTTTTATGCTTTGAATGGGGAATCCCAACTGAGTAAGTTCTACAGAAACCTGAATTCCCCTCTCTTTCCCTTAGGGTCTTTCTAAACAAACCAGATGGAGTGGAGGGAGTTTTAGGTGGCCCTCCAGGGGATTTAGCAACATTCAGTTTGAGCTCACTGGCTCTGGCATCTCTGAGAAGTGAGCTTTTGGTTACAGTAACTATAATGACCTGCTCCAGGCACTAACAGGATATTTTCAAACAGTTTTTTAATGGTGTGCTGGCTTGGAATGAACATCTGTTTCCCAGTGCTTCAAACAGCTGCCACTTCACTTAACTGGGTGGTCTTTGATCAGGTTGCCTCACTACACTTTCATGCTCCATTTGGTGTTTTGTTTTTTTCATTAGTGATATGACCTGCAATCAGAGGAGTACAGCACATTCTCTTCAGTCCCGGGGAGGCTTTCTGTCCTCTTTCCTCTCCCAGAGTAAAAAGGGCCCTTCCAGACCAGCCCATTCAAGTGGGGCTTCTCCAACACAGACTGCCAGTATGCTGCTAGGGAAGAAAGAACCAACAAACCACCAGGTAATTCTCAACTGAAAGTTGCTCAGTCTCCAAGGAGTTAACTTGAAGCATGGCACTGCTCCAGGCTTTTGCGTCCACCTGAAAAATGAAATGTCCTTTCCTGCCTTACAAATGTATGGTGGGCCTGAATGCAGCACAAGAGCAGCTACTGTTTTCTGAGACCTTGTGGAGCCCTTGCAGGTGCTTGGTTGCTTTGCTGCTTCTTTTGCTCTTTGTTCTGCAGCCTAGCACAAGCATAACTTTGCCCAAACATTTCTCTGCCTTCCAGAGTGCCAAAGGAAAAGAAGGAGCAGTGAGCTGTAAGGATGGGAAGAGCCACTTCAGTGGTCTGGTGGGAGGCGAGTCAAGCTCCCTGCAGCAGCGGCAGAAGCGCTTGCAAGAGCATGGGAAAGAGAGGAAGGAACTGTTGTCCAAAGGGACCTTCCAGGTACTGCTCAGCACTGCAAGGCTGGGAAGCAGAAGGCTGGTAGTGCTGTAAAACTAAGTGATAAAACAAGTGCAAATGTTTTTTCTTAAGCGTCTGAATTGCTAGTCAGAACTAACTGATCAAAGGTTAATGTCTGTAGTTAATCAACCCCTACACTTGGTTTGCTTCTGTGTCCCTGGAGTATTGGCATTTCAAATGGAAGAATTGTCTTTTGTCTTCATGTTTTTCAACACCCTGGTCCTGAGGCATCATTAAGGTTTCATTCACTTTTGATGGTTATGTTCAAATACTTTATTAAAATACCTGTTCCTCAGTGGTATTGAACTTGGCTCACTCATCCAACCAAAGTGAGTTGTCTTCCTTTAAGTTCTTATGTTGATTTATACAGGCTCTGTGTGGGACAGATGAAAACTAATAGAAAATTCTCCTGGATAGGAGTGGAAATTACTATATAGAAGTTGCTTTCCTAGCAACATTTGCTTTTTGGAGTTTTTTGCACTTTATTGTTGCAGCTTTGCCTGGGGGGTGTGCCCCACTCTAAATAATCTCATGAAATAATAAAACTGTGTCCTGGATTTTAACTGCTGAAGGTCAGCAGACTGCTTCTGTTTGCCTGTGTGTTGTCTGGCTTTCAGCAGTCGTGTTGTCAAAAAATACAGAGCACAGGAGGAATGATGGCAGCATCTCAGCCATTGTTATTTTGTCTGTATGAGAGATTCTGCCTTGTGGAGAGACAGTGCTGAGGGACTGTTGCCTGTTAGCCAATAAGTTTGGCTGTTCCGTGTGTGAGAGCACTGTTTTAAAGAGATGTTACTCCATCACTCAGCAGTCAAGGCCTTGAGAGAACTTTTTTCTTCATGGTTCTTCTAAAACACTTTAAAGATTGGTTGGAAAATTGCAAAGCCCAATTTCTCAGTAAGTTTCCTTTGACTTTCCTATTTCTGTGATGTTCCAGGTTAAGGCAGTGATTTTTGGGCTGTGTAGAAATTGGTTCTGGTGCTCTTGGGGAAGCTTGATATTCTTTAAATTTCTTGTGTACTCAAAGCATGTGAGCAAAAAGGAAATTGAAAGATGGCACTGTTTCTTTCACATGAGTGTCATTCAGTGGTTGTCATCTCCCCACATTAACTAACAGAATAATTCTTGAATTTATTTCTCAATCTTTTCCATCTCTGTGATTTCAGATTATTTGATTATGCAGTGTTTGATGCATTGGTCCTGATGTGAAGCTACTGTAAATTAGGCAAGCATGTGTTA
The DNA here is from genome assembly GCA_024500445.1 of Entomyzon cyanotis. Taxonomy (NCBI): domain Eukaryota; kingdom Metazoa; phylum Chordata; class Aves; order Passeriformes; family Meliphagidae; genus Entomyzon; species Entomyzon cyanotis. The sequence continues at coordinate 11,838,520 of JAKEPQ010001018.1, read as the reverse complement.
CAGAGCAGGATTTCAAAACCATCAATACCAGTACCATTTTGGGACACTTAATTTTCAGAGGATGGTTTAGCAAAAGAATTCTAGCAGATAATTTATACAGCACCTTATGTGCTGTATCTGCTTCTTGTTCAGCTTCTGGTGGCAAGGAAAGACTAAGCTGCTTCCAGACATTTCTCCAGTGCAGATCTTGTCTCATCCAGATACCTTCGCCTCCTAAAACTCCATTTGTTCTGTCTGCCCTGTCAAATTGGGTTTTAAGCTTTTGGACTCGTGTCAGCTCTACTGTTGTCATCAGTCAGCTGGCTGCAGTGGTGGCTCTGGTGTGCACAGTCTAAATCTCTGGCAGATGAGGATAATCCATCCACTGGGGATTGATTGAGAGCCAGCAAGAGTTTTTGTGCAGGTTTGCTGAACTGCATATTATACAGACTTATGTTGCTGAATGCAAGAATTCCTTGAAATATGTTGATTTACTTGTGAATCTGTGCTGTAATGGCATGCAAATGGGCCTCTGATATTGGCTAGAAATGTTGTGGTTCCTTTAATTCTTACAGGAAAGTGTATAGCTGGGCACGTGGAGGGGGATATAAGGGACTCAGCAACTCAACAGGTCATATTAAATAGTGCAGTTGTGCAACACATCATCCTTGTGCTCAGAAAGGTCCCTGGCAGAAGCAGTGTTGGGCTGATAATGCTTCTGTTTCGTTGAAGCTTCTTTTCTTTTTTCTCCCAGCAGGCTGGGGTGGCTGAGGAGCTTGATATGGAGCTGCTTCCTTGTATTTCACACAGGATTTCTTCCTTCAGGGCCAAAGTGCTGAGAAGAAAACAGATACTAGCATAGCTGAGGCAGAACCATGCTCAGAGCTGCAGGCTGAGCAGACAGAGACTTCAACCAAAATGCCTGGCAGTGGTGCAGAGGCTGTGGGGGTTCGGCAGGAACAGCCTTTCATCGTCCTGAGCCAGGAGGAGTATGGGGAGCACCATTCATCCATCATGTACTGCAGGTAATGCACTGGCAGAAGAGGGCTGTCTTGTAGAAGCCTCTGCAGAGGGACCAGGTGTGTTTGACCTCTTTCTCTCTGCCTCTGTTCTGTTGAGCATGTTGGACATGTACTCTCAGTTGCAGGGCAGTCAAGTTGGTGTGACTGAAATAGCATGTAGCTTGTGCAGTAAGAATGGACAGAGATTTTTGTGATTGGGTGATGCCAGCCAGGAAGAAACTCATTTAGAAAGCAGGATGGTATTGCTTAAGGGCATTACTCTTTACATCTGGGGCTTAATGTGCTTCATTGTGCCAGTTACTGTGAGCTGAGCAGGAAGTGGTGCAAAGAAATTCTGATTCCTGCAGGAGGAACTGGTGTGTGGCCAGGAAAGGAAGGATTAGTGGATTGCATCTAAGAATTTGAGGGAGAAAAATATCCCATTGGTTTCGTTCTACACACAGGGTTGATTGTTCTGGACGGAGGGTGGCCAGCTTGGATGTGGATGGGGTCATCAAAGTCTGGTCTTTTAACCCCATAATGCAAACTAAAGCTTCATCCATTTCCAAATCTCCATTGCTGTCCCTGGAATGGGCCACCAAGCGTGATCGGCTGGTGAGTAGTCTGCGTGTGGAGGCTTGGGAGATGCAGAGGTGATTTGGGGCTGTGTTGCTACGTGTTGCACATGAACTTCTAGAAGGCTGCATTGTGCATAAGATTGGGGCAGTGGTTAGCTTCCACTTTTAGTGGGACATGAGGAACCAAAGCCTGTAGGGTCTAATAAAAACTAGAGTGGGGAGTGTATGCTGTATATTGAGCAAGGAATTCACCACCACTTGCCCTGAAACAGAAATTCCCAAGCTGCAGTGTGGGTACAGCTGCAGGATAGAAGTAGTTCCTTTGAGAGAAGTGCCTGTCTTCACACAGATCACACAGCAACTTGTACAGACAGGCAGAGGCAACCGAGTACAACAGCCTATGGGAACCCTGCAGCAGAGAGCTGTGGAGCTTTACTCATACCCTGAGCCAGCAGCAGAGAAGGGGAAGCAGGGGTGTGAGTGTGGCATTTTACTTGTGCAGGTGCAAAAAAGAAGCTCCATGGCCAGTTTTAGACTGATGTCTTAAGAGCTGAGGGTTTGTGTGTGTGTAAGGAGCTTGGAGCCTGTTTAAATAACATGGCAGTTGAAATGTTTCCTATATCCCTTTTTCTCTAGTTCTGGTACTAGAGAGGAGCCTTAGATTACATGCATTCTTCTGAGTCCTAGAGCTGTTGCTAGTGTTTCATGCCCTCCCTTGGCAAAGACAGGGCTGTATGAGGAGGCTGGGCTGCAAATGAGGCAGTATGCTGTGCATTCTGGCACTAGCAGTGTGTGGCTTGCTAACCTCAAAATGCCACCTGTGAAGAGCTGGTGCTACAGCTTGTCTCTTTTCTTTTGCTTTTAGGAAGCAAGTTGTTGATGCAGTTGTTGCACTCTGTTTGTTGTGATGATGTGTCTTCTGCTTTGTGGAATTTCCTTCTTGCTAATAGCAAGATTCTTCATTCTGAAATACATGTGGGATTCACCAGCAAATTAGGCACTGAAGTGACAAAGATCTGGCTTGCTCAATTTTCTTTTATAGTGCATCTCTCCATGATTAAAATCTTAATTGAAATTGTAACACCACTGATAATATGTGAGCTCTTCTGGATGCTTTCATTCTCCCATGGATAAAAGGAATTTTTTTCTACTTGATTTTCTCTTTAGCACATGATTAACAATCTTGTCCTTCCTTGGACTCCCTAGATATTCAGACTCCATCCGTGTTTTGCATCCTGTAGTGTTGATCTATGATCTAGAAAGTGGTGTTTATACCACCTTGGTGCCTATTAGATCTTCTTCTCACTGGAAAGCAGGGTTTTTACTCTGACTTCTGTGGCTCTGGCATAGTCCTACTCAGTGTGATTGCACAGGAAGACAGGATGTACCATAATGGAGTGCTATTTAGTCTGAATACATAAATAGAAAAAAAATTACTGCGTCTTGGTGGTTGTTGGACAGCATCATTGTACTGCTCACTCACTCTCTCTTTACATCTTCGTGCTGGTTTCAAGCTATTGCTTGGCAGTGGGGTTGGGACGGTTCGTCTTTATGACACAGAAGCAAAGAAGAATCTCTGTGAAATCAGCATTGATGAAGACATGCCCAGGTAACTGTGCAATACTGATTTTTAAATAGAAATAGAAATACATGGTGTTGGTTTTAGCAGTGAACGTCTCAATGCTCCTGCTGCTTTTCTGCAACTGCAGGGCTATCCAGCCTTCATCCAGAGGGCAGTCCCTGCCTGAGCAGCATAAAACTGCTCAGTTAAATGGGAGACACTCAAAATCTGTCTAAGCACATGAATCCTGCCCTCCTTTACAGTGCACCCTGCCTTTCAGGGTCTTAATGGGAGAGCTCATGGGTGTGTATTTTGCTTGATGCAGCTGCAGGAGAGAGGTGATTCAGACCATGTGCCTGTGTTTCAGGATCCTCTCACTTGCCTGCAGCCCGAGTGGTGCCTCCTTTGTCTGCTCTGCAGCAGCCCAGAGCCCTGTCTCCCACATTGACTTCTCAGTAATCAACTCTGGGGGCAAAAGCATGAACCAAGTTCCTGGGAAGCTGCTACTGTGGGACACGAAGACAATGAAGCAGCAGGTACTTGCTTGATTCCTTTCCTTTCTCAGTCTGCTTGCTGAGAATGAGTGTCTTCTGTTTCAGTGCATAGCAGCCCTCTTTCTAAATTACGCTTTTCTTTTCAACACCCTTCTTTTTCCTCCTTCTTCCTTTCCCCTCTGTCACGTTCTGGATAAAAATAAATAATGTAAGTAGCTGCTGGATTGGGTGAAGTTTTTTTGTTTTGTTGCTTTGTTGGGGTTTTTCTGAGGGATTCTTCAAAATAGTCCATGGTCTTATATCTATCCTGGCTGCACAGTTTGTGACTGGAGATATCCCAAGTGGATTGAATGATGCTTTGCTCAGGCTTTTTCCAGTTGAGCTATATTGAAGGGTTTTTGTTGCTGCTGTTTCCCTTGCCCTCCTTGTTTTTAAATGAAGTGCTATCCCTGACATGTAGGAGAAAGCAACATACTCAAGCTAATGCCTGCCAGAAGCTGGTTTTGCAGCCTTGAGGCCATGGCCAAGAAAGCTGTGGCTTGGCTGAGGTGAATTGCTGGTTTAGTGTCACAGTAAAATGCTGCTGCCAGACCTTGAAATCTGTAGTCATTAGAGGTGTAGGGCTCCAAACCAGAGTTCTTGTGACTAAATACCATCTTTCTTCCTTCCCCTGGAGTTCAGCTCTTCAGCATCCCCAGCTCCATTTCTCGGCATTAATGCAGATTTTCCCCTCCAGTTGCAGTTCTCCCTGGAGCCTGAGCCCATTGCTATTAACTGCACAGCCTTCAACCACAATGGCAACCTGCTGGTCACCGGGGCTGCAGATGGGATTGTTCGTCTCTTTGGTACGGTGGAAAAGGACCTGGGGGTGTTGGTTGATAGCCAGCTGTGAGGCCAGGTGGCCAAGACTGGCATCCAGGCTTGTATCACTAATAGTGTGGCCAGTAGGATGAGGGAAGTGATTGTTCCCCTGTATTTGGCACTGCTGAGGTTGCACCTCAAACAGCATATTCAATTTTGGGCCCCTCACTACAAGAAAGACATTATGGGGCTGGAGCATGTCCAAAGAGAAGTATTTAAAAGATGTTACAGATGTGGCACTGACGGGTATTGTTCAGTGGGGCACTTGGCAGTGTTAAAGTAACAGTTGGGCTCAATTATCTTGGAGGTCTTTTCTAACTTAAATGATTCTGTGAAACTGTGTAGTGAGGTGGCCACTAGTCCTCAGCTGGCTGCCCCTGGTACCCTTCTGCCAGCAGGGAGGCAGCCATGGGATATCCTTGGAGGCCAAGGTGGAAGCTATTCTCCCTCCTGCACAGGAGTTCTCAGGAGTGAATTTACATAGACTTTTTCTGGAGGACATGGGTGGGAGACCATGATAGTGCTGCTGGATTTGTTGTTTCTCTCCTGCTGAAGAGGAGAGTGAATTTGCTCTTGAGCCATGTGGTCTTGGGCTGTGCCAGACAGCAGTACCACTAGAGGCTGAGTCTTGAGGAAAGCAATTCATGTGAGACCTTCCATTTGAAGGCAATAGCCTCACATCACTCCTCCTTCTGTGTGCAATTTCTGTTTCTCAAGTTTTTGTCCTCTTCAGCCTGTCCTTGCAATAAAGGCAATTCAGGCCTCTTACCTTTGGATGAGGAATCTGCTTCTGGCACGGGTGCTAGCTGGAGGCTGCAGCCCCAGGTCTTTGGGAGGACAGAGCTGTCAGCAGCTGGGAGGATGGGCAGGATAACAAGAGGAGGAGGAGTGCCAGTGGTGCTTGGATGCAGAATGCCTGCAGTTGACAGTGAGCATGTGAGCAGCCCTGTAAAGTTGAGCAGTTACAAACAATGATTTTTTGTGACCCAAGTGAGGCACAGGGTGCTGGGACTGGATTGGGCTCCCCCAGGCTGGTTTGGAGGGCTGTCACAGAGACCTTGGGAACATAAAAGGCCTCCCTCTTTTCACCTCAGCTCTGTGTAAGTACAAGGAGTGTTCAGTACTGGTTCTCTCCTCAGATATGCAGCAGCATGAGTGCGCCATGAGCTGGAAGGCACACGACGGGGAAGTCTACTCTGTGGAGTTCAGCTATGATGAGAACACAGTCTACAGCATAGGCGAGGATGGCAAGGTAGGCTATGGGTGACCTCCTGCTGGTCAACTGGCAGTGAGGTCACTTCTGGAGTCTTCTCTGTATGGTGGGGACAATTGTAAAAATGTGCTCAGGTTAATAATCGGAGCCGTCTTGGACCTTGTCTGCAAATCCTACTGTTGGTGACGTCCTCTTCCTAGACAGTCCACATGAAGAGGACATTTCTCTGCCCCTGTGATCACTACAGTTGAGATCTGGGATTCACAGGGAAGCAGATCCTTGAACACTTTGCATAAATCTCCTTGTCAGCAGCTCCCTGGTTTATAATATACGCTCCAATTTCTGCAGTTCCACAGTCTTCAGCAGCAGAGGTGTGCCTCAGGGAGGGACCTTGGCTGAGGAGAGTTAAGCAAGTTCTCACCAGAATACTGCATGCAATGTGGAAGGACACATAGGCAGTAGTGCTTGTGGAAGGCAGGGAATATGTTTGCCCGGATAGTAGGCACTCTTACAGCCTCTGCAGCCTGTGCTTTATTAATATAGTCACTTAAATATAGATGTCAAAATGCTGTCTTCTGTTTGTGAGGAACAGCCACTTGGCTTAAAAGCAAAAAAGAGGCAACTCTACTTGCATCCTAGTTAATTTCAATATAGGCCTTTGTCATCTCTTTCTTCATTCTAGTTTATTCAGTGGAATATCCACAAAAGTGGCTTGAAGGTGTCAGAGTATGACCTTCCCAGAGAAGCTACAGGTCCTTTTGTTCTGTCTGGGTACAGTGGCTACAAGCAAGTCCAGTTCCCACGAGGACGGCTTTTTGCTTTTGACTCTGAGGGCAATTACATGTTGACATGTTCTTCTACTGGGGGAGTAATTTTTAAGGTAAGTCTGAGAAGTGATGGGGAGTACTCTCAAGTATCCATACAAGCCTATGTTAATTACAAGGGTGCAACAGCAGCCACTGGAAGTTCTTAAGCAGCACCTACCTATCCTTGCTCTGTGAAAGTTGCTGCTCAGTTCCACACAGTGTGCATTTCAGCAGTGTGTAATGTGTAGCAAGCCTTTGGGTGCTCTGTATGGAGCTGGAGTATGTGTGCTTCTTCTTAAACCCTAGTTGCAGCAGTTTTTAGTGTACAAGTGCCTAGGACAAAGTTTTAATTACCCTTTTAATATATATGCTTGCATGCCAGTTCAGTGCAAAATGTATGAGTGTTGACTGGTGCTCATCTTTAATCTGCCTTCTGTGCTTGCTGATTCTGCGTTAAACCCAGCCTGATTCTCTTTCCTTACTGTAAATTGACATTAAATGAAGGGTAAAGCTGAATGGTTCCAAGTGCCCAAATTTCTGTGCTTCAATAACAAGTGTTACTGATCATATGCCTTCTCTAGCAAGGCAGATTAGATGGAATTTTTACTTTGCATCTGGGGCACTCAGAGCACCTGAACTAACATGAGCTATAGCTTAGGCTTATGTGCTTCTCATCAGTGTGTGCTCTTGTCTTGTTCAATTACTGCAGTTCAGCTGATGTCAGAAGTTGAGCTGGTTGAGAACATGTGCTTCTGTTGTGAGACTGGAGGCTTCCTTTCTCATGTGTGCTACACACATCTAAATGTCTCTCTGATTTTCTGCTTACTTACACATGCTGTTAAAAATACAGAATCTCTATCAGGCTTTGGTTTGTCTTGTTGGGTGCATTGCCCCCACTGCAGAAAATTAACCTCCTTAAAATCTCATGCTTTCCTTCTTTTTAGTTAAATGGTGAGGAAAAGGTTCTGGAGAGCTGCCTTTCCCTGGGAGGACACCGAGCTCCTGTTGTCACAGTGGATTGGAGCACAGCCATGGACTGCGGGACCTGCCTCACTGCTTCTATGGATGGGAAAATTAAATTAACAACTTTACTGGCTCAAAAGTCTTAACCTGGACACTATTGAAGGGGGAAAGAGCAATAGACTTGACAAAACCAGTGTTAACTCACAGGAACAATCTGCATGGGAGAGAAGGCAAAGCAAAGTCCCTCTTCTCATTGTAGCTTTTGCCTCATGATAAATACGTTTGCCAAACCACTGTGCAACAGAATGCTGGATCAGTGGCAGCACTGAAAAATAAGTCTCCACTAATCCATAGTGGCAACTGGACTTCGCTCTGTTAGGAAGTCTTGGGTAGCACGTGGCTGGAAGGCTGGGGTCACGTCAGGGTTCTGCAGAAGGAGGTAAGGCTGGAGGAGGCAAGCATGAGGCAGCACAGTGCATGATGATGAGTCAAACTGGAAAGGCTGATGCAAAACCAGAGTATTCTTTGGGTATAACACTTGTTGTTATGATTTTGTTAGTTTGTTTTTATTTGGTTTTTTTCCATAAAATGAAAATATTCCCTTGCACTTGAGCTCTATGCTTTGTTCAGCAGTTGCTGCAAAACAGGGAGGGTGGCTGGGGCAGTGATGTGCCAAGTCTCCTGCATGCAGCAAAGGCCCTTGAGCTTTCACCAGGTGCTTGCAGCACCACACCTGCACACCAGGGTGAACCAGGCATCCAGAAACAAAAATAACTGCATTTGTTTGGATGTATTGTGTTACCTTGCCATAGGTGTCTGCTACCAACTAGAGTAGAAATCCTGAATCAGACTTTGAAATACTTATGTTTCAGAAGCTACATCATGTCTAGCAGCTACCTGATGGTGGATAGGACGAGGGAGGCCAGAACCAGTCTGGCACTGTATAGGGCTCTCTGTCACTGGAGCTGTCTCTATCCCTAAGCCCCCCAACATCAGGGCAAGTGCTGTGCTAAGGTACTGTATAATTTTTGAAAGGACTAAGCAGATACATTTCATCTGCTTACATGTTGCCACAGAACTTTCTGCTGCTTATGTCCTTGGCCTGTATTGGGAGTGTATGGTGCTGTTGTTCCTTGGCAGAGCATACGCTCTCTACTGGAAAATGAACAGCTGTTCATGAGCCATATGGGTAGCCATATTCATAGACAGCTGTTCAAAGGCAGCACTGCTGGATACTGAATCCTCACTACAGGCATGTTCATGCTACAGGTGCCTGTTGTCCATGGAGTAACTTGCCCCTGCTGACTACACTCATCTGATAATCCCATTCCATTCCAAGGGCCTCCAAGATGAACAGGTCCCCTGGCAGACTGATGTCTAAGTACAGGGCTTCCACCTCAGTGGGATGTGATACTAATGGTGCTGCTGCTCTTCATGCCAGCCTGAGGTGGTATCTCCTCAAATCCAGTGCTGACTTCAGACTGGCTTCAGGAATTTGCGTGGTTAGTCTGAGGGTTTAGAGAGCTCTCAAGTGGGAGCCTTTGTTGGCCTCTCAAAAGGCCAAGAAAGATTGCAGCTGTATTCCAAGCCCTGCAGAGTTGACTACATTGCGTGTTTTAGAATTTAGAATTACAAAATTATAGAATGGTCAGGGTTGGAAGGGATCTTAATGCTCTTCTAGTTCCAACTCCCTGCCATGGGCAGGGACACCTTCCATGAGACCAGGTTGCCCAAAGCCCCATTCAGCCTGGCCTTGAACACTGGCAGGGATGTTATCTTCTTCCAGATGTTACCGTCTTCCAGCCCTCTCAGAGGCTCAGTTGAGATTCTGGAGAGAGACAACTTTCAGGTTTGCTTCGTAAGTAGGACAAAAAGCCTCAAACAAACTTCGAAAGAAAATATTAAAAATATGCTCCAGACCAAGGCTGCTATGCAAAATGATGCATTAGCACAACGCTGATACTGTGCCAGAAGCCTGGAGGGAAGGAATGAACATGTTTTGCTAGAACAACGCTCGAGCTGCTGCATTCCTAGAAGGGTTTTACTCCATCCTTTGCCCAGGCTCCCTTCTCTGCTCGCTTGCCGGCGGGCGCGCTCGGTGCGGCGCGGCGGGACTGTAACGGAGCGCTCGGGGACGATGCCGGCCCGGCCCGGCAGGCTGCTCCCGGCGGCTGGCACAGAGCTATGTTTACTCCTTGACGGAATATGGAGGGACGCGCAGCCTCGCTGGCTCCCTGTCCGCCTGATGGAGCACGCGGCTGTGTCGCCATTCGGGTTTTAGGGCGGCTCGGGGCTGCTCTTCCAGCCCCGCTGCGCTCCCGGTCCAGGGAGGAAGCGGGCTCGGCGGGCCGGGCGGAAGGCGCCCCGGCGGCACCGCCCCGCGCGGGAATGGCGGCGGGAGCGCGGCGGCGGCAGCTCCCGGACTGGATGGGGGCGGCGGGGGCCGAGCGGGCGGCAGCCCCGTCCCCCAGGCCCGGGCGGCGGCGAGCGGCGGGGCGCAGGTAGCGCCGCTCGGGCGGGGGAGCGGGTGGGGCGGCGGGCGGGGGCGGGCGCTGTCCGCGCTGAGCGTCCTTGTGCTCTGCCCAGGCCGCCGGCGCTGTACTGCATGAACGAGGCGGAGCTGGTGGAGGTGGCCCTGGCGGTCCTGGCCGAGGTGAGCCCGCATCTCCGGGGTGGGGACGCGGCTCTGGCCGTACCCGAGCGCGGCCGGGCAGGGAGCGCTGCTGCCCGCGGCTCCCGGGCGGCCCCTCTGGGAGGCGGCTCGGGGATGCTGCCGGGTGCCGCACGGCTTTCCCGGTCCCTTCCTCTCCTTCCCAGCCGGGCTGCTGCCTTTGCACCCCTCCGGGCGCTGCAGGGCAGAGCCGCGAAGCTGGGGCCTGGTGAGGGGTGGCTCGGGGGCATGGTGGGCTGCCCTCCTACTCCTTGGAGTGCTTCCCGGGGTGAAGTCACCCACGGCCGGGGCTTCTTGTTTTCCCTCTGGGCAGAATCTACAGTACGAGGAAGGTGAAGAGAAGGCCCAGCCTAGGAGCGAAGAGGAGCAGGAGCTCCCGGCAACACCAAACAAGGCTCCTGGAAGCACGGCCAACGCGGATGGAGACAGTGACTACAGCCCGGCACTCCCACCCCGTCCTGGTGCTGGTGCCGATGCAGAGAGGACAGGCGGGCAGGACTCTGATGACGATGTTCTGAAATACGTCAGGGAGATCTTTTTCAGCTAACTTCTCCTCTCTGACTCCCCAGGAGCAGAGAGGACAATGGGGAGGCTGTCTCCTTTCTGCGGCCCTGAGAAGATTCGGAGGAGGGCCTGGAGGGGGCTGTGCCTCTGCTGTGTTGGTGCCCTGTTTAGTGGTGTCCTGTTTAGTGGTACCCGTGAAGGCCAGGATGGAGAGGAAGGAGGTACACACTTCCCCCACTCTGCAGAGCTCAGTGGGATTTGGCTCCAGATTAGAATGTGCTCGTTTATGTTTTGCATCTCAGAGCATGGACAGATTAAAGAGGACATTTGGGTTTCTGTGAGTGTCCTTTTGATGGGTCAGTGTTGGGCCTGGAGGGGAGCAGGGAATTGCTGACCTAGAAAGCCTTTGCTGGCAGAGCTGTGTGATCATGGTTTAGCCTTGGGGGCTCCCTTGTCCTTGCAGTCCCTCTGTCACAGCTGCAGTGGGGCCTGGCAGGCTGTCCCCATCGGACTTGGTGCTGAACTGGTGCCTCCAGACTCCAGAAGCCCTCCCATGGCTGAGGAAGACATGGGTGGGAGCAGACTGACAGGGGCTGGGACTGCCCTGAGGTGGCTGACCCCTTGAAACAAATTCTCTCAACCGCAGTGGATATCACTGTTATATAGGCATTCTTTATTTACAGTGCTGAGGTTACACTGTAAGTGCTCCCAACCACTGGATGAGCTGCAGTTCATGTTTACCAGGCTGTTACATATTCATTACACAGACAAATCAGGAACATAAAATGCCTATTTTGAAAAACGATTATACAAACAGGAGAACTATTTCACAGTCTTTTCTGCCATCTAATGTCCTTTAGGGGATATTACAATCCTTCTGCAGGTCGTTTCATAATCATCCCTTGTCCTTTAATTGAACTTACTTAACCGGTACGTGGTCAGTCTGTTACCTTGTTTTCAAACTACAAAACTGTTTCTTTCTGATGTCATTTCTTTATCCTCCTAGGTGGCTTACTTCACAGCCTTGAAGGTTGGTTGTTGATTGGCTACTTATTTATTTTAAGCGATATATATCCTGTCTACTTACAAAGAAATTACCTATTTGGTTACCTATTTGTAACCTATTTGGTTACATTTTCCTTAACATTTGTTAGTTCCTAGTTAAACATAATTCAACAGATCCTGTTTTTAAACACTGCTCCCTTTATCTTGGTTATGTGGTAGGGCAAAAGGTCTTAAAGCAATTTTTTAGTTGATTACACATTTAACCACGTATTATGAGATACTAGCAAATTCCTTTCACCCTAAAGAGAACAGGGGCAAAGCAGGCATTTCTTAGTGCAAGGTTACAGGCATGCAGGGAGCACTGCTGTGCACAGTCATGCCATGGAGACTCCAGCCCTCACACAGAACCGTTTTTCCTGGAGTGTCAAAGGCTGTTGGAGTGCTGGGCTCTGCCCCATAATATCAGTGGGAACAAACCTGGAGCTCTGCAGCAAGATCCTCTGCTTTCTCATGGAAACCTTACATTAGGGCTGTGTTGGTTGAGTTGTTAGGCTGCCCCTCCATGTGCTCTGCTGCTGCTGTGGGTTGCATGCGGGGCACATCATCCTAATGAGCTTAGTCAGAGCCACTCTAGACACTATTCCAGCAGGTGAAGTACAGGTGCCCCTCTGATGGTGCCACTGCTGTGATGGCAGTGTGAAGCCTCAGCTCCTCAAGTCACTATTACCTTGAAGGCATCTCTGGTTAGCCTAGCAGGTGGAGAAGGAGCAGATTCTTGGGGTAATTCCAAGAAAGGAAGTTGGTTTGCTTCTCTGCTTGCCTGTACTTAGACTAGATATGGGCATAGGGCTGGGTCCTCTGGTTCTGCTACGTTCACTGCTCTATAGGTCAGGGCCAGAAATGCAATCACTTTGATGCTGTGCCCCAGACTGATGGGTGTTACACGCTGATGTGCCTGGGATGCTGTGCTGTGCGTGCTGTGCTGGGGCTGTTGATGTCTGCTGCCAGCTTGATGCAGAAGTGCTGCACACAGCAATGCACCACAGCATGGCCCGACATGAGCCTTTGGACTAGGGATCAAATTTTTGCCAGCGAGTAAAGCAGTATTGGGATTACTATTCTAAATCATGTTAACAACAGCTCTTGCATCTTCTTCACTGTGAAAGCTCAATGGGTGGGGCCTCAGTAGAAGGGTTTTGATACCTGTGTGTGCGCTTGGCCCTCCAGAGGAATACAGTGGTAGTGAGAATCTGGAGCACTAGCAGAACCTGAGCCCAAATCAGTGCGTGGAAGCCTCCAGAGATATCAGAGGGATGAAACCACTGCCAGGTTTGTGAAAGAATCATACACAGGCCTCCAAGCAGCATTACAGTCTTGATGACGAGTATGGTGAGCAACATCTTCCATCCCTCTGTCTCCCCTGAGCACTTCACATTGCAAACAAAAATGGGGTAGAACATGCTGAAGACCACGCAGCCATACACACAAAGCCTGGCTAGCGCCATTGCTACTAGACTGATGCCCATCGCCTCTAGATCCTGGTTCTGCAGGCACTGCAGTGTCCCATCCCCCAGGCAGAAGTTGTAAAAGCCAATGCGTTTGTCAGGGAGGTTTACCAGGTTTCCGGCTTCCCACAGCAGTGCGTAGATCATCAAGGCTGAGGTCACGGCATTCTCCAGGAAAATCAGCACGTAGAGCAGGCGCTCGGTACACCTCCGTTGCAGCAGACCCATCATGGTGCCCACATGTGTTCTTGCTTCCATGGCTAAAGCTGCTGTGGGGATGCCTGTTGCAAAACAGGGAGCAGGGACCCCTCAGTTGTTGCCTGTTATGGCACCTTTCCCAAGATGGGCTCTGAGCCTTATGGCTGGGGTCTAGGGACTCCCCGTGCCAACAAGAGTGTCTCAGTCCTGCCTGGGACTGTGCTGCACATGTGTTACTGGGTCGAGAGGGTGCATTTGGTGCGTTTTTGGTCACAGCAAAGGTGGCTTAATGATGTCCCACGTGTGGACCGGTACTGGGAGGATCGTGTGACTCAGCCCTGCACATGCCCTTTACACTGTGATCTCATTGGAAAAGAGGCACTTGTCAGCAAACTGCAGTGACAGGAGGAGAGCAAAACTGCTATCTGGTAACAAGAGCTATTCTGGGATAACGCCTTTCTTCCAGTTTTTATCAGACAAGGACATCCCTTGTGATCTTTGGACTACTGAGTAAAATGCAGACATGACAGGATCTGAACTGCAGGGCTCCCCTTGCCTCCCTGCCCCTGTCCTATAGCTCTGGGACACCTGCTGCCATTGATGCCACCCATTTCCTGCATCTGAGCTCCACGTGCACCTGAGGTCCTTGCATGCCTGTAGGTTTCTGAGCACACCAGGACTGAATGCCTGCAGCTCTGCTACACACCAAGGCTGGCAGACATGGTGCTCCTCTATCTTGGTTGCTTGGGGACCAGTGCCGTACACAGACAGGCAGGTGCCCAGCTCAGAGAGGCACCCTGGATCCACCTGCAGCCATTTGCCTTCCTCTGAGGCCCAGGGACATGGGTGCTACTGAGACAGACCTGTGATTGCAATCTACCTGGCTCCTCTCTCAGACTGGTTAGCAAACCCGACTGCTCCTCTCCCAGGAACGTGTATTGTCCTCAGTGCCCTCTTGTAGGCTTCTGCTTCACGCTGAAAAACAGGTAAGTGGCATCAGAAGAGGGTATCACTGGCTGCAGAGCCTCATGGCATTGAAGCACTGCCCACCCAGGTCTGTAGAGAGGCATAAACACAGGACTCTGAGACCTTGGCTTCAAGCTCAGCCTCGGGCTTGAGGCTTTGCAAATAACTCTTTCTGCCTTTGACTAGCATTATTCCCTGAGCATCATTCACCATTTTCCTTCAAGAAGTTCACATTGTCCTGCTCTCCCCTCTCCATTGCCTATTGCCCAGTGGTGTATCATACTTCAATCCTGTGTGGGCCATTTACTTAAGAATTTGACTCGATGGACCTTTTGAGTGTCTTCCAACTCAGAATACTCTCTGAATTTGTGATGTCCTCCTAGGCCATCCCCCAAAGCTGATTGTGGATTTGGTAGTCTCTGAGTTTTCGGAATGCCAGGAGAGACTCCACTCCATCTGTCCCTGGTGCCTGGCAGCAGTGCTGGTGACTAGAGACCTTTCAGCATTCCCCTCCCACTCCTCATCTCTCCATGGAAACTTGGAAGTGGGGCACCTCTGTATAGTAAGCACAAAGATGAAGCTTCTCAGTCCCAAACTTCTCCCAGGAGCAGCATACACACAGCATGGAGGGGAGGTGGGGGTCACAGCATCAGATACCAACCTGTCTGCTTCCCCTAGTCACTTTTCTCTCACTTCTTGTGGCTTCCCTTGAAAGTATGCTTCTCAACAGGCTTCTGGAGAGACTGAAAGGTCATGTGGAGGGTGCTCATTGTTCTGAACCTGAAATGAGAACGCAAGCAACCAGGAAAATACCTATGCTTGGGCACAGTGTGCTGCAGAATGAGATCACAAGCACCGTAATTTTACCACAGTTTGTTTTGCCCCTGGTATTGCTCCTTGGTTTGTCTTACACGTGGTCTCCTGCACCCAGGCATTGCTGCTCTTCCTCTCCCTGTTCTGCAAGGGCTCATGCCACTCACTGTTCTCCCTGCTGTCCTGCCTTGCAGCCCTCAGAGGAAGAAAGAGCTGCACTCAGAGGGAGCTCTTGGCTGGCTGACCAGGTCCTCAGGGATTTCTGTTAGGACTCAGAGCTGGCACCACTACAGCCCAGCAGACTCCTGGCCTTGCCCACCCACCAACCCTTGCTGTCATATTTCTTTAGACTGGTTTCCTAAGGAAGGCAGGCTTGTAGAAATACAGCTTTTTGTTCAATCGTCTCATGCTCACTCTCTCAGCATCCTTTAAATAGAAAAGCAATTAAAAATTGTCACAGTAGCACATTTACTAGAGAGGGAACAGAGAATTAAATTCCTATCATGTTTGTGGCAATATATGGCGGGGCAGAGGACAGCCACCTCAGAGACTCTGATCTCAGCATGTATGAGGACCTGGTGAAACCCCATGGTATCTCAGCCCTCTCCTCTGCTTTGAGGCTCATGTGTATAAACACCTATTTTCTTTTCCCAGCGATACCTCTCTGTTCACTGCTAAATTGTTGGTATCTTTGGCCTTCAGCCTCCTGCTGCCTCCTCAGCCCAGCTGGTAAATCTCTGTCCTTAAGGGTGACTGACTGGACCAGAAACATGCCTGGGATGGCCCTGTGCCTGCTGAATGGAGAACACATGACTGGCCTGGAGGCAACATATGGGTAGGCAGTGAAGGCTTGAGACCTGGCACCCTGCCACAGTGCAACTTCACATGTGACATTGGGAGCTCTGCAGCTCATCACTGAGGCAGGTTTAGCAGCAGCCTGGCTGAGAAGCAAGGGACAAACAGGAAAGAGCTCTCACCCAGTGTACTGCTGGGGTTTTTCCCAGCCATCTGCAGCCTCACTGTCTTTAAGGAGGTGCCTATGCCTTTGGATGGAAGACTCCCTGGTTTTTCCTCAACAGTGCAAGAAAGAGGAACCTGAACATGGCACAGCGAGGCTCAGCCTGGCTTCAACCTCCTTGTTTCTGGACTGGCATTGCTGGAAACACTGGGTTTCACCATAGGAGAGCTCTGTGTCTCAGTCTCCCCAGCTGAGAGGCCCCATGTGAATGGCTCAGGAGCTCCCTGAAGTCTTTGTGTGGGAGGAAACCCTTGCTAGGCATCGTCTGTCCTTTTGGGACTGCACAGCCCTTTCCTCTGCTGCTCATCAGCAGGTAGGCACCTACCCAGGCTGGGGCTGTGCCTTCCTCCAGCAAGCTTGGGCACTCCCTGGCAGAGTGCCTGGGCAAAGGAGGCAGGAAGGCACACAGCTCTGGCACAGGATCTGGCCTCTGTGCAGAGACGAACATCTCTGTGGAGCCACTCGATGCCGCTGCAGTGGGGCTGAGTGCAAAGGGGCAAGGAAATGGGCTTTTCCTTTTGCACTGAAGAGCTCCCCAGAAAACTTGACTTTCCCGCATCCCCTCTCCCTGGCTGCTGCAGGGAGAAAGGCTATGCAGGAAGAGTGTTGGGGAAATGTCAAGCTTTGGACTTGACACTTTCCTTTGAGACGCCTGTCCTTCCCTTCACGACCTCCCCAGTTCCCCCACCCCAGCTACCCCAATCGTCTTCCCACCTCAGGCAGGATCAGCTGCAGAGAAACCATGGGTGAAGAAAGGCCACTGACAAGCTAAGGATTGCTGGCAAACAGACACCAACCAGCGGCAAATGGAGCAGGCTGTGGTGGAACTGCCTTTAAAGCGTCCTACACCTGGGGAAGGACCCGCTCTCTCCAAGAAATCTCCACCCTGCACCACCACTTCTTCTCCTGGCAGCTCTCCCCAGTGCCAGTGCCATTAAAAAAGCGGGGGACTCAGTGGAGGATACTTACGGGCTGACCATTCGAGTGGGTGCGGAGCTGCAACACGCTGGAGAGGGCTGCGGTGTCGTTCGAGGAGCCGAGCGCGTGTGTCGCTGCTGCTGGTGCCGTGCTGACTGATCTCTGACACCGCAGCCCTTGTTTTATCACGTGCAGATGGTTATCTGCTTTCTCTTTCGGTTTTGAGCTGTAGAGCTCTTTCCCGGTGCCAAGGAAGAAAATAAGCCAAGCCCAGCTCTACAATCTGAGCCGGGATCAGGCCTGCCTTTCCTTTCCTTTCCTTTGCCCTGCTGTGCTAATCAGCACGAATAACTAACCGGGCTAAACTCACCCATGACTGTTGTGCCATTAGAGACGCTCGGGTGTCCATGAGGGCTTAGATGAATTTTTTGTTTTGTTTGGACACTTCTTTAGAGGTGACTGGCCGTCCCAGCGCTGACCCCGCTACCGCAGCAGTGCCGGAGTTCACTGACAGCATGGCCCTTCTTGCACTTCGGACGCTGACCCTGATCCCCTCCCTTTGCTTCCCAGACACAGCGTCGCCCACGCTTGCTTCGCCTGCAAACACCATTACGTAGGCACACTGCAAGGTGGCACGGTGCCTGCTGCCGCAGGAAACTGCTGAAACCTCGAGTGATGTAACTTAAAATTTGAAACCTCCTCCCTTTAAACCTCCTGGGCGGATCTAGAACGGTGTGTCCCACTAGCAGCCTTTGTGGTGGGTCTGTTAGGAGGGCTTTGTGCTGGGGGTTGATGCATGCAGGACACCTAGCTATGAAGCTGTTTTCCCTTTTATCAGCAGACACCCTAACATTTTCAAGCTTGTGTTGCAAAGTTTGAGCTGTGGAGTGCAAAGCAGGAGTCCTTGAAATGATGTAGTGTGACAAATTAATATGTATCTTTGATAATATATATTGTTGAGGTGTTTGTGGCAGGATATCCGCTTCACTCTGACCAGCCAGCTAACTCAACTTTGCTCTGTCACCCCACAGCAGCCAGGGGAATGCTCAGTAGCACAAAGTAGCACTACTTTCGGTAGCGGATGCTTAGGAAAGGAAGCAACACTGATGTTCACTGGGGATCTTGCACACCCAGCCTTCACTGCTCATCGCCAAAGCACAGGAAAAGGGTGCTGTGCACCAGCATCGGGACAGTACTGGGATTTTAAGATATCCAACCATTCTAACCAGCAGCTCTCTGTTTTAGCACTGTGCCATGTAGTCTGTCTTGGTCATTATTTGCTCACCTTATCCCACATATCATTCTGTGGGATAATACTCCAGTCTGGATCTAAAACGCAGAAACAAAATATTAAGAGCCCATGTATTTATTTATTTCTTTGTTAAACTTCTTCTAAGCAATGTCAATTCTGGGAAAGCCTAGAAGAATGTGATCTGTTATGTTTTTCCCCTTGGGTATGGTACACGCTATCTAGAAATGAACATCTGCAGCTGGGGAAGGAAGTGCCAGGACTCCAAAACCATTTTAAAATACATTCTTAATTAATCCCCTATTTGGCAGGAAAGCTCTTACCCATCATAACATTGCAATATACTCTACCATACTTAAACTATACTTGAACTCAACTGGACCACCTGTCCCACAGAACACAATTACAGCTGTAATGATCTGTGCCCATACTTATAGGGGGAAGGGGACTCCCTTTTAACTTCATCTCTCCCTCCATACTGTGGGTGACTGATATGTCTTTTTTCCCAAGCGCTGGCTCTCCAACACCTTGGCTGCTGTGACAGGCACAGCCCCTGCACTGATGGCAGGTGAAGACTACATCTCCTCAAGTGCCCAAATCACGGCTGCAGGACAGGCCCCTGGGTTCTCTCTCAGCGTGAGCAGACCCAGCAGATGTGTCCCACCAGCCAGATGTGAGCCAGGTTAGCTGCAGCTGGCTTTAGTGCTGCACTGCAAGGACCTCCTCTCACAAAACCTTTGGATGAGGTCCATGGTCAACAGGTGAGATGAACCAGGTCTGACAGTGTATGGGGCAGTGTGTCCCTTGGACACAAAGGATATTTACAACATTTTGAAGCTCCTTTTGTTCTAAGCAAAGAGTTGCCTTATAAGTTGATACTGAATTTCATTAAGAATATTTAACCCAATGAGCACATTATTACAAATGCATGTCCCCTACTGCCAATAGGGGAAAATATTTTTTCACCTCTCTGGAATTTGCCTTGGATTTATTTTTTTCTCCAGTGACATTGCTGTCAATCAGTAAATCATAGTGCAATAATGTGATGAAGACAGTTTAAATTACAGAAAAATGAGCTCTTCTAAATGCTGAGACTGAGTGAAATCCCAGCCAAAGAACTGTGTACTTATCTTTGTGGAACATTCTGTTTACTGATGTTTGAGATGATGGAAAAAGATAGCTTATCAGGATTTAAAGAATTAAATAAACCTATAATGTTTATCTTCTTTTTACTGGCTCACGTACCTGGAATATCTTAGGTTGAGTATCAGTGCCTTGGCTCTGTTAAACAGAGTAGTGCCCTTGAGTTTCTGAAAAAGAATAGAAATAGGAATAAATTATCACTACTATTATGTTCCAAAAGACTTGTTGACAGAACATTATTATCAGTCAGCCACTTTATGGGCTGCTCACAGAGTGTACAGCACGTTGGGACAAGGGAATCTTGGTAAAAAAATCAATAACTAATGGGAAAACAGTTATCCTGTAAAGGCTGGTATTATTCTTTTGGTGACCAAATTCTTTGTGTAAAGTTACAGTGGTTAAATTAGATTGTCGTATATCAGTCTCTGGTCAGAAAAAAACCCAAACACCCACAGCATGTTTTCCTGGGATGGAAAATATGAGTATTTTGGCTTTTATGACTTCTTTACTTCTTTCCTTAGCAATGCTGTGAGAATGTTCTCCTGACTTTTTAGGGTTGGATTTTTTTTTTCCCCCAGAAAATGGTGTAACAATTTTGATACATAAGGGAATATTACAGTTACAAATTCAAAAAAAACCCAAAAAACCCCCAAAAAACCAACCCCCCCCAAAAAAAACCAAGCCAAACCAACAGATGCAAATTAACATTGTAATCACAATGCCAGAAGCAGTACATGTAAGAAAGCTGCTCAAGATGTAATCCCTTATGTTGTTCTTTTCAGCAAATATTTATGAACCTGAATACAATCACATCATGTTGACAAGAGACCTCACTTCCTACTGAACATGTCTTGTTTATTTTTAGTCTGGGAACCTGGACAGCTGTGCTTTCTCAGTGGTATTAATTGCCACTGCTATGTTTTTCATATATTTGGGCTCCTGAAAAGAAGAGTCAGCATAAAATGCAAAAAGCTCAAGAAGTGCTAGTCTACCTATTGAACCAGTAAATGCATAAATAAAGCAGTCAGCGTTTTAATGTAATTTAGGTACATAAAAAGAGTATTAACCATCAAAACATCAATGTGACTTCTTTCCAAATAACAATTTGCTTATCTCTGGGCAACAAAAACAGTGCTCCCATTTTATCTCTTGGGGTCATATAGTATTTTAGGCTGAACATCAGCAAAGCGCTATTGAGGGCTACACAGAGCTCCAGCATGAATTTCTCTCAAAAATTCTACTGCAGCTGTGATATTCCTTGCTATTCAACTTTTTTCCAATGCCTTTGACAACTTTTGTCAAGATCAACAACAGAACTTTTGTTAATTCTTTTGATTTGATAATAAGTCACTGAAGTAGGTCCACATAGGAAAATGCACATAATCACTAGAGGAAGAGAATTAAGAAGCTTCTTGAAGAAATTGTGTTTTATTTGATAAACTGTTGTTGCTTACTTTACATAGTAGCAGCATCCCTCTGACATATTTTGCTTCTGGTGTACATCCTGCAAAAGCCCTTTAATTCATTGCGTGGAAGATGTATGAATGCAATTAGTATAATTTCGTTGCAAGAAAGATGTCTTCACCTATATTTTAGCACCAAAATTACAGAACAAGACCCAGTGAAGCTCGACCTGACTGATAGTTTACTTTGGCATTCTTTATGAAATACAGAGAACATATAATAAATTGTGGCATATCTGAATAGTTCTAAGTTACCTGGCATTCCAGTTTAACACACCAGAATTCAGGACCTTGGAATTTGCCCTGGCTTGCTGCTGCACTACCTTCTCATGTTCCTTATAATAGGTAATAGTAAGAAACACCACAAATTTAGTTTATTGCTTAAAGAAAGCCATTATCAAGTTTTTTATTGATATAAACCTACAGACTATTATGTTTGTCACAGCTGGACTAACTCAGGCAGGAGAAAAGGTCTAGGGGAAGCTTTCTTTACCTGCCTGTTATTTACACAGTAGTCCAAGAAAGAATTGTGGAAATACTGTCCCATGGGCTCCAAATGTTTCATATTGAAATGGGTGCTTTGTCTGCAGCCTGAAGCATCAGCCTCCTGTAAGTTAGGGATCTACAGGACAAAACATTCATTTGAAAGAACACAATTATTTAAAACAGGCTGTAACAAGATGAAAAATATTGAACGTACTAATTCTGACACTGGTTTTCTGCACAATAGTATTTAGTATTAATTTTTTATAGAAGTTAAACTGAAGGGATTTAGTTTACTAACTGAAGGTTTAGTTTAATACCCAAAGGTTTAGTTTTATACCCAGTGTATCAATGTTTTTGTGAGTGGGAGTCTGCATAAGAAATCAAAGCCATTTGTAGCAAAATATACACAAAACTTGGCAGTCTTTGCTGTCAAAAAGGACATCTGGGATCTATTCTGAGCCTAACTTCATTCTGGAAAGTGGTTGTATGCCAGAAAAGAAGAAAATGAAAGAAATAAGGAATTTGATAAGTAGATTTTTGCAGAGGACATGGGGAGAAATATACTGAAAATATTTTGAGGAAAACTATTTCACTTTGAAGATATTACCAGAAAGGAGAAAGTATATTAAAGGAAAACTAGCACAATATTGAAGAACAAAATAACCCACTCTGAAAAGAAACTTAAGTAAAGCAGTCAGAAAGGCTTGGGTGCAGTGCGTAGATGTAAAGAATAGCAGAACAACAAGGGACATAGAGACACCAAACTAACAAAGATATAATTGAAAGGAGAATAGGCTATTCTAAAGAGAAAGAAAATGAGATTACCTTTTGACCATGATTACCTTTTGACCATGATTACCTTTTGACCAGATGGAAAGGTAACATTTTTTCATGATAGATGTGTATTTGAAGTACAGCTCCCAGCCTGTTAAAAAGCAATGGTGATATCCCATAATCACACCACCTGCATTCCACATTGGTACTGCTTTAAAGACAAAATTGTCCCACAGGACTCCTGTCCCACAGGAGTTGAACTTTACTCAAGTCACCAAGAATGAAATCCATACAGCCCCTCATTTTCCAGGAATTGTTAGTTTGTCCTGGATACACCCTCACTATTAGTATCACAGCCTTCCTCTTAGTGCCCTCGCCAATTTTGGAGGGGTGTAGTTGTGGTGATAGTTAAAATATACACTATGTTTTCTGACAGTGAATGGCATAAGATGTGACTCTTGCAGAATTTGGACATCACTGGACCTTTAGAGATGGCTACCAGGTATTCCTGTAGGTTGTTTTAGGTA
This sequence comes from Entomyzon cyanotis, assembly GCA_024500445.1. Taxonomy (NCBI): domain Eukaryota; kingdom Metazoa; phylum Chordata; class Aves; order Passeriformes; family Meliphagidae; genus Entomyzon; species Entomyzon cyanotis. Next base: position 11,815,824 of record JAKEPQ010001018.1, on the reverse strand, counting down.
TAAGGATAGTAGTGGGCAAAGCAGTGGGTGTCTTGGTCAGGGAACTGTAACATCCAAGTGAGTGAGAAATAATGTCCACCTTGCCCCACATTTTAAAGAAGAAGTTTTTATAATGGTGAATGTCCAGTCCTTCACCAGCTGTTTCTTCCGCTGCTCCTTAGCATTGGTTTCTGAGTACAACAGTGGCCACAAGCCATGTTTATATAGGCTGTTCTACTTGGTAAAGCTGACAATAGTGAAGCATTATAACATCCCTGCCTGCATATTGCTTGCTTGGAAGGAGTACCACTTGGGTATAGGTTGGTGTGGGGTCAGCCAGCACTTAAATACAGTGTTAGTAGGCAGAGAGCAGTCAGTGTGATGCTGGTTAGCACTGCAGGGTGAGGGGCTGTCAAATAATGTGCACTGCCATGAAAAAAGTCCCTGCAGTGAATCAGCTGCAAATCTGATTTACACTGCTATAAATCAAAGTCCAAGCAAATGCTGGAAAAAGATGCTTAATCTCACCAAGCATGTCAGTAATGCAACTGGTATCTTGATTAGAACTTGTAATAATAACTTGAGCTTCTAAAAACATTCTATGCTTTAAAAGGAGGTGCTTAAGAAATGTGTTGAGTTTTTGTATATGATTATCACCTACGGAACACTTTCAGTGCTAAGCAAGCACCCATGTTCTACTACAGCTTGATGTTTGCTATCCCAGGAATTGCTAACTGCCTGCATGTCATTCCTCAGGAGTGGGAGGGACAACTGGCCACACTTAAAGGCAGCAGTTTTCTTCTCCTTGGTTGGAAAGTTCCATTAATGAAGCCTGAGAACGACAATACCACAAGTATTGTGGACACAGTTTGTTGGAGAGCTGTACAGGCTGAAATAAGAATCCCTTCCAGTTGCCTGTGCATGAAGTTCAAGTCAGTAATAAAAAACATGGGCAGTTGCATTTTTAAAGATCAACAATTGAAAGACTGTAAGAGAAATCCCTGTCCTTGTTTACAAAAGGGCAGGGAGCTAGGATTCAGAGTGTTCCTCCACATCTTATCCCTTGCAATAAATTAGCATGTCCAGTTGCAAAGGGCAGAGGTTCCTCCCTACACAGCAGGTACCAGTTTTCCTGACCGCCAAGTGTAGCAACCTACTCGTGACAGGTAACAAGCCCATACTGCAGAAGTAGCTGATTTCTAAATAAACATAATGTCAAAGAGTACCAGTGCTTTTCTGTGTATCACAAGCCTTTACTAACTGTGTTGGCCTCAAGAAGGGTGCCAGCTCCCTTTCAGTTTTGTGCTTCTGAAAGTTTTGTGGCCACAGCTAGTTATCCTTGGATTGCAAAACTATTACAATCCTTTCTTATCCATGTAAAAGAATCCCAGGACCAAAATCAAGAACTGCCAGAAGTTCCAGGTTCATCCAAGGCAACTGGATCAATTTAGCAAACACAGGAAAGAATAAATAACTCTGATACTCAACAAGTGACAGTGGAATAATGCAACTAAGTCATTCAACTCTGTCCAGTGAATCCCTGCCAGACATAGAAGCCTGTATTCAAGAACTGATCCAATCTGGCCAGGTTTTCTCTATAAATTTTGGCAAAACCACGATAGCAAATAGGATAACAAAATATTCTTCCAATACAGACTTCAGTGTTGATGTCGCAGTCACACAGCTCTCATATTTTTCATTTTCTCTTTTGGCTGTTGTCTTTCTCCACTCATAGTTTCTCAACAAACTCATTTCAAGCTGGTTCATATTGTTTTTCACTGAGAACAATGGCTTGAGCTGAGCTGGACTTCTGGGATAAGTAACAGTACAGGTAGAACTTAAAGATGATGAGGCAGATGTGTAGCTATGTAACTAATTTCCTTTCCTATCTATAGGAAAATAATTAATTCCCAAATGCTTTAAAATAACATGGAAAACCACATTGATTTCATCAGGTTTTGAATATTTGTAAAGAAGATTAAAGCAAGTTGTTAATCTACCTACATCTGACAGCAAGATTTCTTAGGCTGTTCCCACCTTCTCCTAGATAAATCAGTTCTAGATGAAAACTCCTTTGTCAGGAATTTGCTATGGCAGCATTGCCTCCAAACCTCTTGTAGCACACAATGATTCAGGGGTAGTGGGTATTCAGTCTGAAAAAAGGTAGCAGAATAAGGGCATAGGTGTCTCAGTCCCACATCTATGCATTTCCAATTATTTTATTATTTCCAAATTGCAATTTTGGTATATACACACAGCACACAAACTGACCTAGTCTTCAATATCTCAAAATAGGCTTGCACTAGGACTATTGTACAGATTGCATTACAGCAGTTATTAGCTGATATTAATATTTAAACCTACAGCTCTGAAATACAGTAATGACATTGCCAATAACAGGACATGAGATTTGTACTGAATCTGTAAGACCTCAGGACTAAGGCTTGTCAGATTTACTGTCTGAACTTTATCTGCCTGCAGCTTTGTTTCACTTAATTTAGCTGTGACAGCAACTTCTCTAATGTACATGTATGGCTAATTTGTTTTATTTTGTTTGCCTTTGTGTGGTACAAACATAGGCTTATACAGACAGCAGTAACAAGGAGTTGTTCTATGTAGAAATGCAGGCCTACAGCTGGACAAACTGCATTTTAGGGGTAACAAAGAGACATTTGAAGTTGGTGGGGAGTTATTTGCTTGTCAGCAAGGAATTCTTCAAAGCTGGCAAAAGTCACTTGAATGAAAACATGATCGGCAGAGAAAGGGCTTTGAGAAAAAAATCTATTAATTGGATGATTGGGACTGCTGGTACTGTGCACTGACTACTTAGAGTTAATTTCTTGTCACAGAATCACAGATATGAAAGGATCCCCTTTCAAAGCATTCCCTATCCTTCCTACTATCTGCTTGTATCAGGCCAAAAGACAGAAATTTGGTTTCATGCGAATTTGTATTTGCTTAGGGTCTTAATCAGATACCAGCACCAGTAGCACTTATTTTTTAATAGAAAAAAAATTCTCATTGCTTTAGACCTGGTTTCTAGATCTAACTCTCTTCACAACAGACAAAACCCCATAATAAACAAAAGATCTTCATCTGAAGTGTCTGGTTTCAAGTGTAGATGACATCATATATGAGAAGTAAAGGCATTAAAAACAATCTGATGAACCCATTTCATGCTGTAGTGGATACCTAACTCTAAGGGAAGCCTGGCTCAGTAACTGGTGGTCAAGGGTGAGCTGCAAGGTGAGACTGAGATAAACACTCATTTAGGCCAAGAACCATTAAATGTGACTAGTCCTACCTCCAATTTTGTTTAGAGCTTCACAGTAATGTGAGCACTAATTTATTTCCCCTTCCCTTTTCTTCCACCCTGAGGTTTTACTGGGAAAATGTAGTGGAATGATTGAAAGGGCCTTAATGTGTAAGAACAGTACACTGCTGAATGTCTTCTGTCACAAATTAGCTAAGGTCTTCATCCTAAAACGACTAAATTAAAATACTAAACTAAAATTGAAAGTCCACAGTAAGATAGATTGATTTTGTTTATTTTCAGAGACAAGACCTGCCTCTTTTGGTTTGCCACAAAAGACCAGCCATGAAGTTTTGCTGTTTGCTGATGCCATGACCTCTGTATCAGCAATATTTGTTATGGTTGTATCAGTTTGTGCATGAAATGAGGGATTGATCCCTGGTTCTTCATACGCCTAGGAAAATTGCTTCCTCCCTGTCATTATCACATTCCACGTGTGGTTACACAACCCCCTCTAGAGTCAGACTGCACCTTCAGCATTAGAAAGGGAAGGTGGTCCTGAGAGGCAAGCAGGTGTGGAACATCTGTGCTGTGCTACTAAAATATTTGTAGGAATATTTTAATGTAATATTTAATATAATATTTTAATATATAATATATCATATTTTAATATAATATTTAATAATAATATTTAATATAATATTCCTCCGATATCTCTGAGGAAAAAGATTTCAACCATGATGTTTCCCTACTTATAATGAGATAAAATTGTGCCTTTAATATAACTGTATTTACAGCACTAGTGTGTGCTGTGAGAAAATCTTTGTAATACAAGCAAATAGTGGGGAAAAAAAATCTTGAAACTGGCCTTAAAATTATTCTGTTTTACAGGATGAAAATTAATATTAAATGATCAATATAATGTTATTTCCAGAATTACTTTTTTCTTTTCCCAAAATGCCAGTTGAATGATGAGATTTGCCTCCCTTGTATAAACAATAATTTTTGTAATCTAATCACAAACCAAATAAACTCAGTCATATGCTCTTATTCAAATTGTCCAATTTTATTTCTGTCACCGTGATACTAAAAAAAATCATCATCTTAATCAGAATCATGTGTAAGGTTCAGTGTTTTGCTAAGAGTCCACCCTTCCTTTAGAGAGGTGAATAGGAGAGGCAGAGAGGGCAGGGATGGGAGGGCAGGAGTGACTTTGCCCTGAGTTTGGAGTGGAAAAACTGCCAATGAAAGCTGTGTCACAAATCTTTAAGCTTTATATTGCAAACTGTTTCTTTCTCTAAGTCTTAATTTGTTTCTGAGTGAATCAAGGATGGCAGGTATTCAGGATGAGTACGCTAAAGCTTTGCTTGATATTAGAGAAATCGTTCTTCACAAATTATTAATTTGTTTTTAAAGCATCTGTGCTGTATTTCTTAAAAAAGTTTTGTTTGCTTTTGCAAAATGAAGTAATATGTGCTATTTTCATATCCTTATGTAAACTTTACAAGAAAGGTTTTAGATGGGTATTTCTTTAATTTTATTCTTTCTACAGTGTCACAGCACACCTAAAGTGCTTTGTGTTTTCTACTTCTTTCCCTAAGAATCTTTTATTTCTAAAGATTCTAGGTTCTAGTTTCTAGCTGTTTCTAGTGGAACAGCTAAGAGAACAGAGAAAAACAGAATTAACTTTTAAAGAGGTCAGGTGCTGTTGCTAACAGAGAGAAAAAGAATGGCCACGAGATGGTAGCAGCCTGTCAGGGAAGGCCAGGAGATGGCTCTGAGCGTCTCTTCTTGTTCCAGGGAGGCAAATAAACCTTGTGTGCCTTGTAGCTTACAGTGCAATGCACAAGCAGTGTTATTTTAGAACTATTTTTTGGAATGATTTCACTTTGAGGTAATCTCGTGTGAGGTAAAGCCATGAAGACTAACTCCACAGGCTGGTGGGACATGACTAGAGCAAGGATGCCAAGTGCAAATCCATTTTAAAATTGCCAGCATAAGCTGACATGTGGGATTGTGTGCTGCTCTGAGGCCTTGGCTGGCTTGTTCAGTCATCCTTTTTGGGCTCTCCTCATGGCTTCCAGAATGGCACAGCCCCACTGCAGGGTGTTCACCTGCTGCACACTCCTTCTGCCCTCTCAGGTCTGTTCAGAGTACCATAAGGGGTTAACTTCATGCTGCTTGGCTTGGTGAGAGATCAGGTGTCATCCACTCTCCCTTGGCTGACATAAACTCCGTGTTAATAGAAACAGACAGTGAAAACTCCATCATGTGCCCTGAGCTGACAGCAATGCAGTCATATGCCCACACATGATCAAGATTAAACTTGTGCTGCAGAGTGATCTGGCTGTGTGCAAACTCCTACTAGTGTGCACAAAACCACAGTTTTGGGTGGGAAAAGAGAGAGTTTTTACTTTTGCTGCTTCTGCTGTGAGATAAAAGAGAAAAGGGAGCTTCTGACAGATTACTGTGGCAGACAACTGCAGGGATCATTTTGGTCTGGGTTGCAGTTGCCAGAAAACATACAGGAGATCGTTTCAACCCTTTCACTGTAAATTCTGGCAGAATTTCATCCTTTTTTGATGCATGGAATTTATGGGAAGGTGTGTGAGGGCTGGCAACACGAACCTATTTCTGTGCTGTATCTGTTCTAACATCATGCTTGAGTGAGGTTATTGTGTGTCAGCAGGACTTAATATAAAGCCAACATTCAATTTACAACATCACAAAGTTAATTTAACTCTGCAGTGAACATGAGCCCTGCATTTCTTGGTGCATTTCTTTGTGCAAATGCTAGTTGTGCTGCAAATAGCAGCAGTTTTATTTGGGCATGGTGCTCACATGGGAATGCTCAAACACCTTCCAGCATGCAGTTTAAATATTTCAAAGTGAAATAAGGGTATCACTATTTGTATTGAACCAACTTTCATGGTCATTTGCTTGCTGAGAGCCATAACCAAGAGTCTGAACTGCCTTTTCCTACACCAAGTCCAACTTTTGTGCAAGTTTTTCTCCTCAGTGCTAATGATTTAAATACCTATTCATTGCTCAGTAAGAGTCTGTCCCTGCAGGCAAAGAAGGAGTCTAAATGTCACTTTATTTTGCAAAAAATGAAGACTTGGTTTGTATGAGGTGCCTTTCACCAAGTGCAAACATGCACGCATGCTTTAAATTTCTCTCGGTTTCTATAGGACTATTCTTAGCGATGCAGTGAAATGTGGTTGTGTTAAACATGCTACAAAGGAGGTTCAAAATAAATCATGTCTCGAATTGACCTGATTCCCTTCTTTGTTGTTTTCCTTTGGGTATAATACAGCTATCCAAGTGATAAAATGCTGCACTGAAAGTAACAGTTTAGTTTGTTTCTCTCTGACGCAACCGTTGACACATTTTCCTATTTCTGACTGAATTTCCATGTTTTCCTTTGATTGCACAATTCTCAAAGGTGCACCCTCCGTTTTACAGAAGGCAAACTGTTTAAGAATATATATATATTCCAGATACTTATGGCTAAATAAAAATAATGTGCTCTCTGGATACTTATACAACTGCATAATTTAAGGGATTTGGAAAAATCTCTATCAAATTTTACAGGTATTTGAGAAGCTCCAAGGCAAGCAAGCTCCTCTGAATCCAGTTATTTCTGCTTTGTTCTTTTCTGTTCTTTGCAGATATTTGATTCTCTCAGGCCATCTCACAACGTCACATCCCTAGCAGCCAATACTGATTCTTGTATCCATGCTTAGGTTTTTTCTTTTTCATTTTTTTTCCAGCTCCAACTTTAATAAGCCTCCTGGGCTTTCTTTGAAGATTTCATTAGCAACTGCAAAGAAACCCTTGTGTATTCCAAGTCTTCTATGCGGATTAAAAACATTTTAAAAGACTTTATTTTAAAGACTGAACATAAGAGTTCTTGAAGATGCGTGGAGCTGGGTACTTGACACACACCTGAACTCAAACCTGGTGTACAGAAAAAGTAAAAAATGTTTAAAATATTTTTCTGCTTTCTTTAACAAGTTGCTTTGAGCCTGTTGCAATGTTTAAATTCTTTCCTGTGTTTACTGAATTACGAAGGAGGACTGTAAGTATGTTTCTTTCCTATTTTCCTCCAAATGTTCTGGTTCTTGTATATGTAAAAAAGTTTCCTCACATACTTGGGGAATAATTCTAATATTTTTCTTTGTAACTTCAATCTGTTTTAAAGTGTTGGCTGAAGTTTTTGAGACGTTGAAACAACCGGAGATCACCTAAAATGATATCTGAAATGTCATGGTACAGACTTAGCCTTGCAATGTCAGAAAGCCTGCAAACAACAGTATATGCCCATTTCTGAGGCAACCCTGTTTCAACACAAATGCTTCCCCAAATCATCTTACTGTATTCCAGCACAATCCCTTGAGAGAGATGAGCAGTACTGAGACACTTTTGGAAACAGCTGGGGAAAAAAAAGAGTCACAGAATATGGGTGGTGGCCACACATGGATCTTACTGCTCCTGCTCATGATCTCCAGGGATCAGAAGTTTCTTCTTGTTATATGGTTGTGCAGTACTTAGCACAGCAAAGCTTTGAACCCTGCTAAAGGTTTTTGGATGTTTTGGGAATGCCAGTAAATACTGTGCTATTTAACCAATGGTTATTGTAGTGCTTTCAGAATTTGTTTTGTTCCCACAGGTTTTATTTTTATCCACATTCCCCAGCTATGTGTTGGTGTGACTGTCACTGTCATTGTTTTGCCAGGATTGGTCCTCACTGCATTCTAGTCTACTTTGTTTTTGGATTCTGAGCATGGCACTGACCTCTAATCACATGCAAATGTCCCTGTCTGAGCTAGACACCTCAGGGTTTTTCCTTTGTTCGTGAAGAATTAATCAATGTAGCTGAGACTAGAGCACAACTCAGCTCATGCTGAAGCAGATGCCTGTGTTAGGTTAGATGAATATCTCCTTCAGCTCCAGTGGTTTTATTGACTAGATCCCCCTTGACACTCATGCTATAGATACCTAAGGCCAGGAGAGATGAGTCCCATCCCTGGAGACCTGTGCCATGCTGCTGTGTGGCATGCATGGGAAGATGATGTGGGGAGGATGCTTAACCCAGTCCCATCAGAGGGATGGGTGCTGCAGGGGCTGTCCCCCTGCCCAGCAAAGGGGCTCCTCTAGATTGTTCCTGGTCTGTGAATCTGTCATACTCATGTCCACAGAGCTGGCCGCAGCTAGGGCAGAACATTAGCTCTAGATAACAATTTCTCTCCCCTTTTCCCTCTGCCACATCTTCCCTCCCTGCCCCATTCTCCCCTTCCCTTTGGCTGATCCCTGCTGCTGTTCCCAGTGCTATCCTTGTGCCCACACACTCTTCTACCCAGGCTGCCAGTTTTCACTGATTTTTCACTGGACATTTTTTACTAGTATTTTTCTAACTATAGTCCCAGCAGAAGTAAGAGAAATTCCTTCCTCAGCTTCTGAAATAGCTTGGAACAAAAGTCAAGGGCCAGCCCCAGGGGTTCACACACCTCTTGTTGTGTTTATGGTATCTGCCAGCAGTGAACCCTAGGGAAGGATGCAGGGCAAACCCTCAGTGGTACTTCCAGCCTGCAGAGATCTGACTCAAGAAAGCTTTCTAAATCAGAGACATTTCCATGGAGTCTAAGTACATGAGCTTTCACAAACAAGGTAGTGACATGGCCATGAGACTGGGGTTGATGTGTCCAATCCCTTCTCCACCCTCTTCACTCTTGTCTGGACATTGCCAGCTGTGTGGCTGTTTTGTGAACTTAGGGCTTACTTGCCAACTCAATTACTGTTTTTGATTTTTTTAAATGAAGTGATAAATAATTATTTCTTAGGTATAAGCTCCACAGAGATTGGCTAGACTCAGAGCATGAAGTTAATGAAAGCATAGCCATCTGGGGTGATTAGGGCCTGGTGGAAGACAAATGGTAGCAGGGCTGATATATTCCAGTGTTAGTACAGAGTCTGAGTTTGTGGCTTGCAGCAAAGATTGCCTCTGATTTAATACTCAGCCCTGCAAGGACATGGATGCCCTGGGATAACTAGGCTCTGAAGGGTCTTGTGTCACAGGAGGACCTCTGTAAGATACAGTGCAGCCAGAAGTCTTCTTTAGCTCAAAGATTACAGCCTAAGATTGTAGAATGCAGGCTGATTGTGAGTAACCATGTGACACCAGTACTGTGAGGAACAGTGACCAGCTTTTCAGAATGGCACAGAAGTAGGAGAAGAAGTGAGAAAAGCTGATGGGAAAGATGCTTTAGGGAGTGGAAAGTTTTGTTTTACAAAAGGGAAGGTGAACAGGCAGTATATGATTACTGATGGCAAGCTCTGATCCTACAGCACTGCACCAATAAACAGGAGTATTTAGAGATCAGCTGTCCTGAATGTGTACCCTGTTAAAAACCATGAACTTGGCTTCATATTTCCACAGCACAAGAGCATGGAAAAATACTTTGTTATTTGTTAATTTACATATTTGTGGAAAAATTTTCTAGAGGTGGTGTGATCTGTGTAAAATACTCAGCATCCCTTCAGTGATTTCTGGACCAGCACATGGGTGTCAGGTCTGTATTTCACAGCTCAGATGTGCTGGGCTAGCTCCAGTTAGAGCTGCAACACCTGAGCAGTGCTGTGCTGAGGTGGCAATCTGAACCTAGAGAACAGCACAGCAGTTTCACTGGTGACTCCTTTTCTCTGCAGGAAAATTAGCTGACCAGGCTGCAGTGCTGAGGTGTCAGGCTGTTTCCCAGTGCGGAACTATTTTGCTGGGCATTAACTCTGGGACCTTTGCACCAGGCTCTGCTGCCTGTTTCTGCACCAAACAGGGCTGTGACAGAACAGACAACATGACAAACACTAACGCAGCTGAGGTTATTTTAGTCTCTCTGTTGCAGGATAGCTGTACCCAGATTAGGACAAGATGGAGTAGATCTGGTGATGCTTAATGTGTCAAGAAGACGTGGGGCTGGCTGTGTAAATCAGCATAGCAGATCTATAATGCAGAAAACAAAGAATTCAGTAATGTTCCTACTGTTAAGATAAAAGCAAAGCCTCTTGACTCACTGAAATGACAACAGCTCAAGTAAAGTAGCACTGAAAAGGTAATGAAACCACTGCACTAGCTTTAAGCTATCTGGCATGGATGCTGCTGAGAAAATTGGTGCAGCAGCAAGAATTCTGCATGGACTGCAAAACACTGCTGAGAAGCTATATAAAATCACCATAGGTTCATGTTTCAGCTAGCTGAAACTCTTACAGCCCAGAAAGTAGTATGTATGAAACAAGTTTCTGCTCTTTAGATGGCTTCATGGACTTTTCTAGACTGCCTCCAACCTTGGATGTTTTCTTCTATCTTTTCCCTAAGCATTTAAAAAAAAATTTCTAATGGACTGACCATGAAATCAAAGCATAGTGGCAAGCATTGTGCTTGCCTTGATTGCTTTTCCTGGATTATTTAGAAATAGTTCATGAAGTCCCTGCAGACTGTAGACCACAGACTGAAAATCATTTAATAATTCTCTTTGCTTGTGCCTTGTGGGTTCCTGGGACACAGCATGCCCTACAGCAGAAAAATCAGGGTGATGCCTCATAAATCCTTTAATAGGTTATTTGAGACAGAAGGTGTGGTTTTTAGGTCAAGATAGAGGAGTATACGTGGCAAAAAGAACCTGGTAGAAAGCAAAAGGGCTAAGTGACATGTAGAGTATGATAATGAATTATGTTCTTAATTTCATTTTGCATTCAAAAATTTTGTTTGTGAGGTGAGGTGAGAGGTAAGTGAGTTTGTAGAATAGAAAACACTGCTTAGAGTTCCTCTGCTGTGGCTAGGTTGGGGGGGGGGTTTTGTTAAATTTGGGTTAGGAACAGTCTGTAGCTGTTACTTTCTTCTTCAGTTATATTTTTAACTTTTGGCAAAGCCTCATAGTCTTGCAGATGTTTATTTTTATAGATTTCAGAAAACAAAATAAATAAAAACAAGCTATTTGTATCTCTGTGCTTGTATAATTCAAAGTCATGACTATGACTCTCTCTGGTCAAAACCAGGACCCAGCAGCTGTTTTTTTCTGCAGTTGTGGAGAGCTCAGATAATACTCAATAGTGCTAAAGGTTCAATATATTTTCACAAAACCCTTTTGTGTTTGCTTCCAGTAGGAGAAAGTTCTTATTTATGGAACAGCTGCCAAAAGATGAAAATTGTTTTATAACACTGCTTTTTTTTTTTCCAAGTAAGCCCATCCCAGCAGCTGGGGAGGGGCTTACTACTCATTTTCCTACTTGAGGAAATACTTCCATGTAGGGAGAATTTATCCTGAGATTCAGAAACATCACTGAGGATGAGCATCCTGGACCCCTCCGTGCTGCTCCTGGCATCACATACTGTGGTGTTGCTCCCCTTCTGCATGACAGGTGGGTTGTGGGAGGCAGCTGAACTCCTTAGGCTCTAAATTCAGATGTCAGGTACCTGTGATCCTGTGTTTCCTCTTCCATCAGCTTTGGAAAAGCCTCTAAATGTTTATATGGATGGAGAAGTTCCCTGTCTTTCAGAGTCAGAAATGGGAAGCTCAGCAGGGTCTTCACTTGGCACAGTCTCACTCCAAATGATTTTCAATCAAGGCCTGAGAAGCATGAGCTTGTAGGGCAGAGGTTTTAGGGCTCAGTTTTTACAGAGACTCTTGAAAAATGTCATTGTCACTAAAGGAGCTTTCTGATATTTCTGGCACTGAAAAGTCCAATAAAAATTTAAGTGGGGAAAACATACTGAAGTCACCCTTATTTTCTATATTTATAGCTCCAGTTCTCACAATACCCCACTGAAATCACTGTCCAACCATACAAGGCTGCATCTCCTGAAGTTTGTCACAGGCAGGAGCTGAGTGCCCAGCACTGTGTGCAGAGGGAAGCCAGGCACAGTAACCCTTGGAGGAGCAGCAGGCACAACCAGGACAAGCATGTCAGGAGCCCCAAGAGAGCAGAACGTGGCTGGCAGCCAGTGTCACCATCCTCCACAGGGAGGTTAAAGGAGGCAGTGGAGAACAGGGCATGGGGAGTGAAAACTGGAGAGGGTTTCCCCTCCACACTGCAGCCTTGCTGCCTCTAGCATGGAACAAGAACAATGCCAGGGCAGTCACAGTCTGTTTATGATATTACTGACTGCAAATCTGAGATGTGGCCTTGGTTCTGGAGCTGGGCTTTGCTCTGAGGGAATAGGGCTGTTCTGGCTACCCTCTTGTTAATTAAACCTTATTTGCTACAAATTAATTAGTAGCATATGTCTGTTTTGAATCCTTTGGGGATCTGCAGTTCTCCCTCTGCTTGTTATATCAAGTGTGGACCTTACCTGCTGGGCACAGCAGCTGCTGGGTTAATCACCCAATTTCTGTCCTAGGTGTGTCCTGCCAGCTTTTCTGAGGCAATAGTTCCCCACCTTGACTTTGCTTTGAGTAACCCATGTAATGTAATGTGCTCAGTTAAGGTATTAGTGAACATGAGGCAGTCTCCTCTGGCTTGCCATAGATGGCAAAAATATCAAACCAACAGCTACTTCATCTCTAAAATGTTCCTTCTTGCTAATTATTTCATGAAGGCGAAGAAATTTCTGTGTCTGATCAAAAGGCCTTTTGGCCTTGTCTTTAGTGAACCAAACAGGGGTTAAGGACTCCTGATGAAAAGTAATGAAGCTCTTTCAGATTACTGAGTACTGCTCGGCAGCCAAGCTGCAGCAATGAGCTGTGCTTGTGCTCTGAGCTTGCTGCAAGCAGGGACGACATGTGCAAACAGGAGTCACCATGAACTGTATTTTATTTGACAATTGGAGCAGCCAAAGAGGTCACCTTCTCTAGTCAGTGAGCAGCAACTTTTAGAGCAACCCCCTTGCTTTGGATTCGTGTCTGAGCTTTGGACTGATTTACCCTCTCTGTGCACACTCAGTGCCTTGTCACAAAGCTCAGGCAACTGAAGGGGCTGTGAGAGAGATTTCTCATTTTAAGTAATGCCAAAGTGAAGGCACATGAAGGACAGAATGGGATTTTGCACTGTTGTGTAGCTCCTGGCCACAATTACAGTTTGAAAACAAGCCAGAGGATTTGTACTATTGGGAATACTTGGGACTTTTATTTGAGGCTCAGAGAGAAATTCCAGGTGCTCCCCACAGCATGACTTTTCTCAGACCTTTGAAAGAGGTGATTTAAAATTTCCTCTGTAACTAAATTATTGTAACTAGCAACAACTTCCTCCTGTTTACAATTTAGTTCATATTAAATTTATCTCTATCATTTTTGTCTGAAGGAACTTGGGAATCCTGTTTATAATTGGCTCAGATAGATCAAGAGATAATGTTCTTCTGAGAGTAGGCACCCAAAGGCTTCAAATGAGGGCATGGAAGTATTCCTTCCTGAAGAGTTTATCAAGAGCATCTTGGGATCAGGGTAGCTAATTATTCCAGTTAAATGTTGCTTGAAGTTCTGAAATTCTCATGAATGCAGATTTTATATACATGGGAAAGATATTGTTAAGAGACTATAAAAGCATAATGCTTTTTCAGTCAGGTAGTTCGCTGGTTTGCAGCAGGTTGGGTTTTTTTTTTGGAGCTTGACCTGATCCAAAGCTTATGGAAGTCAGTGCAAAAACTCTAAAGAGAATCCTGGCTTTAATTCAAGGAATTAAGTTGTACGTCTTAATGCCATAGGATATTATTGCACTAAAGAGCTTATTAAGATTAAAAATGGGATTAGGCATTACTATGAGTAAATGCAAAAAGTTTACATGGCTGGGATAAAGCTTCAAAGCTTTATTCCACCTTTCAGGGAAATGGTTCCAGACTAAAGCAAAGAAAGAAAATATTACATATCATAGCATTACACACAATGAGCTGCATGTTGTGCCTTCCAAAGTGAGAAATCTGGCACTAACAGTGGGAGGTGAAACTAAAATCTGACTGTATTTTCCAAGGAAACAGTTCTCACTGAAAAATGAAATGAAAATGTCTTGTATACTTCCATGTTCTTTGTTTTGAGCTTTAGATTTTTGCTGGTTTTTTCATATTTATTTTTCAGCAGATGAGAACCCAGCATCTTACTTTGTGTTTTGTTATTGAAAGCTTACACATGGCTGCTAAACAGAGTTTCCTATGTATTTAGCTTTGATATTGTAGTGACCAAGCATGAATTTCATAGGAAAAGCAAACTTACTTTCTATACATCACTGGTATATAGCTTGAGAGACACCAGCAATGGAGATGGCCTGGAGTGACTGCCCTGACTCCTGAAGGAACTATGCCTGTTCTGTACCAGGTGTCCTCTGCAGGGGATCCTTGGATGCTTTCTACAGTACAGTCACACTAAGTATCAGAGCCTTCCCAGTTCCCATGGGGAAAGAGGCTACAGCTACCTCCAGGTGGGAATCAGAACTCCACTTGGCTGTTTCAGGGGGCTATGCACACTGGAACAACTTCCCTGATGCCTTTGGAGTCCTTACTTCTCCTTTTTTCATTTTTGTTTACTCTTCGTTCCACCCCCCACCTTCTACATGAGTTCAAAATGCTGAATATTTTACCAGCTTTTGTCCTCAAAATTCCTAGAACTGAATGGAGCCTTCTGGATGGGGATGCAATGGTGTTAAGATCCTCTCAGATTTATCATAATATATCTCCTTGTGGTCCTCCTTTGGTGTAGGCAGCTTTAGTTCAAAATTGCTTCATTTGCTGACCGTATTTCATTCCAATATAACTGCTGACTTGCTTTCCCTTTGCTCTTGTCTGAGACTGGTGCTTACCAGACCATCTATCTTAAGGTTTGTGTTTAAAAGGACTTTCCCCAATGCCTCCATCTGTGTGTTCATCATCCCAGCTGTCTATATGTGACCTGGCTGTGTACTGTCATTTTTAAGACTGATTTTGCTGCATCTCCACAGTGCCCCCTTATTAGTGAAGTTCAGTATCCACAGGCTGGACTGCCACACTTGCTTGGAGACCAGGGTTATAACTAATTCATTAGTTCACAGTGATGTATTTACAAAGTGCCTAGCATGATCCCAGAGAATGTTTCTGGTAAAACTGCAGCTGCTAAAGCGAGCCAGATCTAATGCATCTTCTTGTTTTCCATGTGGTTGGCGTTCTGGTATTGTTCTTCCCTTGCTTTCAGACCTGCAGCCAGTTCCCTGGTGCAGACAGATGCAAGATTGCTATGCCCACGCCAGCAGCTGTCTGGATGACACAGATTTGAGCTGGCTTGAATCCAGATAGCTCTTGTGAGAAGAGCAAATGAGTTTGTCTTCTCTTTGTGCCTAGAGAAACCAATGTTGTGTTTTGGTCAAGCGATGGGAGTTTGTGCCTCAGGTCACTTTTGGGGCAGAAACTTCTGTATGGCTGAGGAATTGGCCTTGCCTCCCATCTGCCTATAGCCTGCTGTGCCCCTCTACAGCCCCTGTAAGCCTGCACAGGTCACACTTCCAAGAGATGTGTTCCAGCAGCCTACAATGGTGGGGTTTTAATGATCCTGGGATTTCTGTTATCTTTTGCTCCTTTTGGTGTTCTGTCCAGAGGTGAAGTAAAACACAGGTTATTGAGTTCTCCTAACAGCACAAGGTACAGATTTTCCCATTGATGTTATTCTTGCTTACCTACTCTGTCACTCATGATTAGATGGTCATTGTGGTGGTAGTCTGGAGCTCCCACACTTTGATGTGTTTTTCTCCAAGCTCTCTTTCTTCCTGCATGGTTGTGCAGCCACTGTCTGCCAGGCAGAGCAAGGTCCCTTGTAAGGAACCACGTTCAGCTTGCTCAGTGCTTTTTAGATAGTTTGTGCCTTGTGTGGATGCTTTTCTTCAGCATCATAACAGGCTCAAAATCCCTGCAAGTGCTCGCTTGGCCAGCTGCTGTACCCTCCCTATCTGGCACAGCCCTAGGGCAAAGCCCAGTGTACAGCTCTGGCAGGCAGCTTGCTGGGGCTTCACCACATTCCTCCTCTGTGTTTTCCAAGTTCTTGAAGGAATCTTTCCTTCCTGTGCACTTTTCCTGTGCTGTCCACTGCCATGACCAAGTTCTCGGGGTACCAAAAGCATTCTTCACTCCCAGTGCCCCCCTGTCTAAAGTCCCACTCTTCACAGGGCACTGTAGTTCATCTATTTCTGTCATATCCCTTGTCTGCCCTGCTGTCTGCACTGCCTGTTGTATGTTGTGTGTGTGCTGGTGATTGGTATGCTCAGCTACTTCATTTACAGCCTCAGGAATGTGAGAGGCCCTCAGGAAAATGCCAGAGGCATGAAAGTGTTTGAAAATTCCTGGAGGCAATGAGCCTTCATAGAGAAGGTATTCTTTTCACCCAGCAGGAGCAGCAATGACCAAAATTCTCACCACAACTTCAAGAAGGGGAAAAACGTAAAATGTGAAAGTACATATTAAAGGTAAGTTGAAAGTTGCAACTGACAGAATTCAATCCTTATGACAGAATTCAATCCCAGCACAGAGGCTTCAGCCATCCCACTCCCTCTGGGGGGATCACAGCTGGTGTGGAAAAAGCTCAGAGCCATGAATGCTCCCTGCCTTGGGCTGTCAGAACAAACTGAGGAGGTGCAGGTGCCCAGCACTGGGGTGCTGAGCTGTTCCCAGCTTCAACAGCCCTGACAGCACTACAAAGACTTGGAATAAGGTTCCAAGGTTATGTAGTCTGGTATGAGGAAATTCCAGAGCTGAGCACATTTATAAACATGTGATATGATCTTGTATTTTAATTGCATAATCTTTTTTTTTTTTTCTTTCCCAAATCTGTCTAGATTTGCATCACAGTGGTGTGGTGATGCTGAAACAGACTGTTGGCTGGAATAACCTGCCCACCCTGTGGAGCATTACATAAATGCTTTCAAAAATACAGACTTCTTGTTCCTCAGATCTCTGAGCTGAGGCCCTGGATGTTACTGTCAGAGTGAGATCTGACTCAGAGAGAATAAGATTCACTAATGAGTGCTTAGAGCTGCAACCACAACTAATGACAGCTGCATTTTAAACTTCAAGCTAAAATGTTAAGTACTCTGAAAAATCAGATATTGAAGACCTAAAGGTAGTGGATACTCTTAATTTACCTAACTCTCAAAATCCCATTTATGAAATAGAAAAATGCCCCAAAAAACACAGTGATATTGCCAGGGTACATTTTTTAGCCTACAACATATTGATCAATACCATAGGAAAATGTGAGAGTGGCTTGATACTCAGCAAGGTGCTGATTTCAAAACTGTTCGAGAATGGTAAAATTGCACTCACAATCTTCAAATCTCCTGAAGAATCCAACTTACACTGAAGGTTTGGGGTTTTAAATTTTTACTTTTTTATTTATTTATTTTTAACTGAGGTCCCTGAGGTGATTTTGATATTGCGAGGGGGAAAGAGGGGAAGCAAGACAAGCGCTTCTCACATTTCCCAGGGTTCATTCTTCTTTTCTTGGAGAGATTTGGGTCTAATTAGCTTTCTCACTAGAGTCAGAAACTGGGATCAGTGAGGATGGGACTCAAAAATTGGTTACTGCTTTAAATAGACATGACCATGTGAGAAGATGTTTTTCTGGCTTTCAAAGTGCAGTTGGGAAGGGTTTTATAAAAACCCCTCTCCAAGTGACTCTTGGACAACTCATATTTGTGTCTCACAGGACAGAGAACATTCAAAGACAAAAGACTTTCAATTGGACATTCAGTAATGAGTTGCCAGAAAAATACTCTGAAGATGGCATGAAAGGAAACACTTCTAAGGCTGAGGTTTGGCAGCACAACACCAGAAAGCAATTTCACCTGATCATCTCGAAACCCCTATGAACATTTAGACAGTTCAGCAGCAGCAAGAAGCTACAGGAGATGAATGTTTGCAGCTCTATCTTGCAGACATGGCAATGAGAAGGAACTAAGTGGCATTCACATCTCAGCAATTTTTTGCTGTGGGGTAGAAAACACACTGATGTGCAGTTGCACAGAGTCCCAGAAGATGCAACTGGCCAAAAGATTTCAGCCTGAAGGAAACCACGTGCAGCACTTTGAGGAGAATACACCAGTCATCACTCAGGAAAAAACTGCTTCTCTGATGATATCACAGTCAGTCTTTATTGCCTGTTGTTTGGAGACAAATAGCTGTTTTTCTCTAATGAGAAGTGATGAGTGACTTTCAGGGCTTTCCCCAGGAAAGGATTTCAGGAGGAAAAGCTAAGTCATCTGCTTTTCCCTGGGTATATTTTGTAAGCAAGACAGACTACATTCTTAGGATTTTTAAAATATTTTTTATTAATTTTTATTCCTTTTGACATGTTTTTATAGTAAAAGAACAGAGAATAACATATTACAATGCATATAGACTGAAGTCCTTCAACAAGCTACTTTAACACATTTGCTTTCTTGCGCCATAGCCACCTCTCACTGAAAAATGGAAGTTTCAGGAATTATAGCTCATTAGAAAACACTCAGAACCTCAGACAAAACAACTGTGAGCATGTTTTAAGACTCTCCTGCTAAGTCTCAAAATTCCTTACAAGTAAAGGAATGAATGTAATCCCTATTAATGAATAGAAATTATTTTTAAAATAACTAACAAACTGTGTTGACTCGAAGCATCCATCTTCTGATACAGCTCATCAGGCAGGCATGAGAGCTGGGTTATGTGTGCATTCCTGCTGGACTCTTCTAGGAAGGAGAATGGAATAGTTCTCTGATGGGAACTGGGGATATGGCAATCAGATGTGGAACTACACCAGGACCTTCTGATTTGCTAAAGCTTCAGTGCCTGGACTAAGGAGAATTTTGCTTTTACCCCAGTATTTTCTGATAAAGTATCTCACTGTCTCTGAACTGTTTTCCCAAGGCCTGGGATGAAAAGGGAGCAAAAGGACTAATTGAAATTCTCTTCTCTCATTTTTCTCATGCTGAAAAATCTTTAAAAAGGGAAAACTCAATGATAATAGAGGCAGACAGCTTGAAGGATTCAAAACTGGCTCCAAGGTGTCTTTTCCCAGAGAGAAGAGGACAGACTGAGAAGGTGAAATAAGGATCATATGTAACAGGATGGCATAATGTGAGTGAGAGCAGGAGAGTATTGCCATAGGAACATTCATATTTAACTGCAGAAGGAGAGGGCTAGTACATGAGCTTGAAAAAAAAAAAGAGCAGTTGCCTATAGTAAAAGCTAAAGAAAACATCATTTACATAAAGAACATTTAGGGAAAGAAGAAAAGCATTAGAAGGTGAGAAAGGCAGGAGAAATTGGAAGTAAGTGGAAAGGACGGACTGCCTCTGCCCAAGGAAATAGCTGTGGGCTGCAATTAGCTAAATGGTACACAACTTCTGCTCTGTGATAGTGCTGTGGTTCTGAACCACTCCATGGTTTACTGCTGTGTCTAATGGCAGGAGTGCTGAATAATAAAAGCTGTACTCTGGACTGCCAACAGGAATTAATTTCCTTTAGCATTTGGTGCTCAAGCTATATTTTAACTGAAAACTGCTAGCTTTTATTTCTGGAATAACAGTAGCGGATAACTATAGCACCGCCATGGATTTATAGCAATGCTTTATGCGTGGGGGTCAATCGTTTAGGCAGGATTTGCTCTCCTCTCCACAATCAGTCCTTGCTCCCATGAACATGTTCAGCATAGGAAAGGTAAGACAGGGGGAGGCAGTTCTTATGCAATGAGGCTTCTCAAGCTAAAGGCAATGATTAAAAATTCCACCTCCTCTTATGAATATTATGTAGCTACAATAAACTTGCTCCTTGCCTCCAAACAAGCCACAAGACCTTCCTTAATGCCAGGGCTGTGGGGAATCTCGGTGCCTTCCCTGAATATTTAAGTGGTTAGGGTGCCTCAGCACTCAGCAGCACTCAGGCAGCCAGAGAGCAGGAGACACAGATCGATGGGGTTAAGTGGATTCGTTCTGTGCTTGCCTGCATCTACACATCCTACCCTTTCCCTGCCTCCCCACTTGCTCTGCTGCTGCTTCTCTCTGGGGACACCATTTGCCTGCTTGTCCAAACAAGATGCAGGGCTTGAAATGCCAGGGAGTGAAGAGAAAAGCCTTCCTGCTTCAGAGGGACGATGGGAAGGGAGAATTGTCCTGTGCTAAATACAGAGGAGGGAGCAGTTACTGCAATACCATATTCTACTGGATGTGGTGGGACTGCTGGCTCAGTCTGCTGACTGATCATAAGGATTCTCTGTCTTAATCAGCAGCGAGCATGTCCTGGGAGCAAATGTCTCGTGTAAATATGCATGGGCATGGGGACAGTGCAAGTGTCACACAGGGCATCCCATCAAAGGAGAGGGAACACAGCGCCATTTGGAGTGCTGCTTCTTTGGAATTGCAGCCACAAAGGAATGAATAATTGGATTAATTCACTTAGCTATTGATCTCAGACACACACATTTTCATTTAACATTATGAGAACAGCCAGACTCTCATGGTTCGTAGCTTGTGGGCAGTACAGCAGAGACAGCATTTGCAAGCCCTTTTCTCCATTTGCTGATGAGGTAAATCTTAGCAGCACATTCCTTATGGTGAGCCCCTGGGGAAGATGTCCTATGGAAAACAACCTAATGTCTGGAATGGTGTCTGGAATGCTGCTCTCTACAGATGCACTCTGAGCAAATAATTGGTGGCCCAAATAACAAGGGTACCCAGCCATGGAAATTCTACACAGAAAGCTGTCAGGGAGGGAAGGAAGAAAACAGAATGGGCTGACCTAATTAGGTCTGGACATACATGCACACAATCTCTCAGCTAATCAGGGGAAAAGTTCAAATACAGCCTCCCTGTATCACCATAAACATTGAAGATCTATGACAGTGAGAGAAGAAAGAGTATGGTGCAGGGAGGTGTTAAGACATTTTCCAGCAGTTTCATCACATGGAGCGTGGGGTCTGCTCAGGGTTCCAAATAACTTCTTTGCCAAATTAATCTGCAAAGTTAAGTATCTCATCACTAGCTCTTATAAAACCACCCTGCCCATAAGCAAGTGGATGCAAGGGCCAAAAACAAGTGTCAAAGGTGGTGAAGACCATGCTGATATCTGTGGAGTCACCAGGTGACACCAGCAGAGATGCTAACACCTTAGATGATTCCAAACTGGGCCAGCTCGTGCAGTTCCAGATGGCTGAAAGCTTCCCATGGGCAAATCACTGTGATATCTGCAAAATAGAGAAAATGAAAAATGGGTTCTTGTCATTGCACTCCTTGGATTTATTTTTTATTAATGGAAAGGCTGATTTACTCAGGAAACATTAAAAAGAATGAGACTCCACTTGAAGGTTAAATGGGCAGATGAACATTTCCAATCTGGTACTTCCTGTCAGACCAAACCAGACCAGTGCACCTGCTTTCTGTGAGCAAAAGCAGGCCAGCATTTCCTAGTCTCTTCAGTGACTATGTAAACTGGTGTAAAAAAATCATTCCAGTTACATGGTTTCTCCTGTTCTTATAAATTACCTGTAGCCAAACTGTGATCTCCTCAAAGATGTGCAGTTTTAAATCAGATGCTGAATAATTTGGCCTATAACATTCAGGATCTGTAACTCTCTTGTTATCAATACCTACAAAGTTCTGACTGGCTACAGCTCATCCAATGCATGTTTCTCAATCCCAGATGGGTATATAAAATTCTTAAAATTAGGATTCTGATGACAACACAAATACTTAACCATCTGGGATTTAGTTTCTGTGACTTTTGGTATTAATAGCTTAGCATTTAGCAGTTCCTTGAGAACCTCATGCTGCTGAAATTCTTAGCCAGAGGATTAGCAGAAAACAAACAAGCACTTCTGCAGCCCAATATAAGCAGTCTGGAGCTGCTGCATGCACAAATGGCCTTTCCTTCTCGTAGTGTATGTGAGCATAAGCACCAACGTGGCAGCTTGGGGAGGTGGAATTAGTCTTCTGTGGTGACCCTGAGAGCTGCAGACAGGCCAGGGAAACAGAGGCCACCCCAGAATCCTCTCCCATGATGAAGTTTGTCTGCAGCTGTGCTAAATCAGGGCACGACAACAACATCCTGCAGAGCTTACCTGTGCCCAGTCCCTCCATGCCTGGGATGTCATCTCCAAACCTAGGAGAGAAAAGAGCAGGTAAGGAGTGAGTTTGGTCCAGCAGCAAGGAAAGGGGAGGTGTCCTAAACCCCCAGCCAAGGAAGAAGACTTGTGGGAACAGAAGAGAAGCAGCTCCAGGAGGCAGGAGAAAGCCTTCTGTCTCTAGCCCAAGGAAGATGGTACCACAGAAGCACAACTCAGCAGAGGGGAGCTATTCAACCAGTGCAGTTTCTTTTCTTTCCAAAATTCCCTTACCCTCTTACTCCTTTTTTGGGGGGCTTGCTCTTGAACTGCCTTGTCTGTCTCTGCTTGAACTTGGGAGGCCCCTTGCGCGGTGTGGCAGGACCAGTCTGAGTTTCTGTGGTGGTGTTGAGGTTGGCGGCTGGGGTCTCACTCATGGCAGGGCTGTGGACAGCAGGCACGTGCCTCTCTCAGATCCCTCTCTCTGCAAGACAACAGCAAGGATTGGCACAACGCTCTGCTTGTCTTTTCTAGGGATCAGTAGTCAGTTGACAGAGTTATGGAAAATATAACTGTGAGAGGATTAAAGATAATGGTGTTGAAGAAAGATTGTGATGCATACAAATTAAGCAGGGTAGCAATGCCTTTCATCTGGCATGCTAGAATTAAGATGCCATACAAAGTACACTTGACCCAAGGCCAAAAAGACACTTAACCCCATGGTGCAATGATTAGCAGAGTCATGGAGACTAACACCTTTTGTCTCAAACACAGCTGGACTCTTGGAGACAGGTTACTGCTTCTCTTGGAGAAGCTTGCCCCACAGTTGAGGTAAAATAGGAAGTTTAATGCCAATGCTGGGTCTTTTTCTAGCTAGCCTTGGAATAGCATTGCTGATGTTTTTACTTACTGGTTCAGGACCTGACCACTGCAGGAGCCACAAAGACACATGTATGGCTTACAGAAATATCCTGTCCTTGGGAATCATCATGATACACTTCACCTGTTCTCACACTTGTGCCTAAGCACTACTTTTGAACACAGATGGACATGGGATGCTGAGCTAGATGGGCCCTTTTTCTGGGTGGAGCTGCAATTAGGGCTCCACATTTGTCAATACTAAACTTATGTGAAATAGCACAATTTCTTTATAATCTGTTGAAAGAGTATAAAGAAGGCTAAGAGTATAAAGAAGGCAAAACACTGGAGACTGTCTTTTAGGTGGAAGTTAATTTTGCAAATTTCTCAGGATTTAAGAGTAAAGCCCGTAACTTTCCCCAGGATGTGTCCATTTTGGTATCTTTGAGCCTTATATTACACATGCTGACCCCTCTTCACCACACTGTACATGAGCCAAACTCCACTTCACAGGGGCTAAATAGTTATCAGGGAGCAATTTCTGCTTGGGAGACATGTCTCCTGTCTTAGAGAGCAGAACTGCTGCACTCTGAGCCTTTTGCTTCCTTCCCAGAGAGGACAGCAATAACTCTCACCAGTGCTCAAAGGGGAGCTTCCACTCCTTTATCAAATTTTGTGCTAGTTAGTATGCTAGAATGGTCTGAACAAGTGCCTTTATGGATAAAAATAAATGCAGCTTTTTTCTCTCTTCCTTGAAATTATATTCTTCCTTGAAACTGTGTTCTTCCCCATGACTGTTATGTATCTTCTGTCCCCAGGTGTTCATCCCTGTGCATCCAGGCTGATGTAATCGCTGATGGAATTATCTTCAGGATTTGGTTCTAAAGACTAATCTCATTAGGTCGTCATAGTACTCTGGCTTAATCCCTTACATCACCTGCAGTGACACTGTGGACTTTCAATCTCAGAACTATAAATGTAATCGAAGATTTTATTCCTCAGTCTAAAGAGAGTTCATGTCTTTATCCTGAAATAGCCAGGGTGCTGGAAAGCAAATCCTGAGATACAAGGAGAAAGATCATCCAAGCAATCCTCCTGTGTCACTTCCACATCAGTGCAAGGTGAAAAGCCATATTTCTGTATCTGTGGTGATCTGGAAATACATCACCCAGGACATCTTTCCATCTGTGGTGGCAGTAGGATGGTTCCAAATGATAGCACCTAGAGGCAGGCTAGTTCTTCTGTTGCTTGTGGTCATGCTTCTGTCTCAGCTGCAATATCCCAAGCAGGAGGCTGGACAGGTTCCAGCAGCCCCAAATGGAGCAGCAGATGGTTGTGTCTGAAGCTGAAGTATGCACAGATGCTATTCCCCCGCATGTAACACAAGGCTTCCTAAGCACACACTGTGCCCACAAACACAGGGATCAGCTCAAACCATGCAAGTTACTTATTTGGCTGCCATCTCTGCAGTGCCTGAACAATTGCCCAGTATTTACAGCTTTTTCTTTTTCCTCACAGCGTGGTGGCAGGAGAGGCAAACACTGTCACCTTCCTCTTCTACAGAATGAGAAAGGAAGTGCAGTGATATGTATGAATATGTATGACCTGGACTGCACTGCTGGGAGGAGAGATGAAATCTTTTAACTCACAGTTTTTTACAGCCAAACTGAGACATGAAGGCATTTTGCCTCCAAAACAAAGACAGAATTTGGTGCCTCACTGTTTTAGGATGGGAGGAATTCAGATGATAGTGCCCTACAACAAAATTCTTTGCATCAGAAAGCTGCTCCATAACATGTCTGCTAATGCACCAAAGTCTATTAATATGCCTCTGTCTCAGGGGCGATTCTCATCAGTAAGTTGTCTGTCTCAGTGCCAGATCCAATTCCTGAGCTACAGGGGACACACATTCACTTTTAAGCACCATGTTAGTCTGACATCCGAGTTACTTGGCACCCCTCTCATGGGCTACTCCCAAAAGTACAGCAGAAAAAACAAACCAGGAAAGAAATTTCCATCCCTTAGGACTGACATCCAAAACTTGAAAGATGCATTTAAGCTCCATCTCCAACTGAATTCCTGCCTTGCTTCAATAACCTCTGCTGTCTACTGGCACATTACCTTAACCACAAGTATTGTCTTTGAGGATCCAAACCTCTTCAGTCCTTGAGTCCACATTTTGTTCATGGTTGTCACTCAATAGAGGAATAGCTAATGGGAAGATTCAGCCCTTGAAGTTTCTTTTTCCCCCCAGTCTGAAGTAGTTGTATCCATCTACCAGCTATTCAATAACCCAGGATTTGATAGGAAAAAGCATCTGCCCAAATCACACTTCATCCTCTCTCACCTGCATGAATTCAATAAAGAGCACTCAATGAAAGATTTAGTTAGGGGACAATTGTCCCTTCTAACACTAGGGACAATTCTAACTTCTTCCTTACTAACCTCTCTCTACCTATTCTCTCCATGCATCACTAAAAAAAAAAAAAAAAAAGACAGAGGATGGAAAGCAGCCTTAATGCCATATAACAACTTCCATCTTGCAGCAGGAATCAAGCTGCCCTCCCACCACTGAGCTGGGGGGACTTGCTTGCCATCACTACAAAGATTTACCCATCCATGCTGGAATGGGCCCTGCCCCACAGCATGGAACCTGCCCCAGTTCCCACACCTTGGGAACAAACTGCCCCTACACACAGCCAGACAAGCACCCCAGGACCACACAGATGAAAGAAATGCCAATAGCAGCTTCTTCCCATGGGAATTTCGCAGCCTTTTGTCTTACCGTGCCTCGTTACTTGGATAGTCCTTGGTACCAGATCAAACAGGTGGCTTGACGAATGTTTTGAATCTCCTCTAGATCTCTGCAAGTGCTATGCTGCCTTCTCCCAGTGCTTCCTGGGCTGCCAGAGCTCTGTTGCTTCTGCCAGCACCAGCGTGCAGCTCCTGGGCAAGAGCTGATGGCTGTGGATGCAAAGACTGTTGAGGCATAAAATCCTCTGCCATGCACTTCCTCTACCCCCTCCTCTGATGAGGTGTTACCTAATTGCCCCTGACAGCATTTCTGCTCAGTCCAGGGCTTAATCCTCTAGGTAAGAGCTTTGCTTGCATGTGAATGCTAATTATACCTAATACGCATTAATGGGCTTATCTCAGTTGCATCAGAAATCCCATCTCTGGGTTGTTGGCCAGGTTAATCATCCTTCTTTTAGTTTTCTTTACATTTAAAGGGGCTTGGATACTACTGACAAATGCTGACTCTTTAATCTGCCCCATCCTTAATCTCTGACTCTCTGTGGAAAATGTCCCTGGCAGATAATGTAGATGCCTCACTTGATCTTCTTCAGCCTCTTTTGGTGTACAGACTCATCTTCCCCTGTCCAAAACTTTCAAAAATACAGATTCTCCCAAGTGCACTTGTGTCATGCTGCCCCAGGGGTGTCAGACATGCAACCTCCGTAAACCGTGGCCCTCCATGCACATACTCTTCCTTAAGTAGACAGAAACCAGGAGGAAATATCCTTGCTTTCACATTCTTTTTATAGGCTTCTTGCATGCTCAGATCTTGGCCTCATGAGAGCCACTAGCATCATCCTTTCAGGCATTCATGAGAGAGTTTTGAATCTAGTGCCTTTGAAGAGTCTCATGGCTCCAGTCTCAAATGCTTGAGGTAGCTAATCATAGTGATGGCAAAGAGTCCATGCAGGCTCAGCCCTTTCTGCTCCTGTGTCTCACACAGGATTTCAAACCCTTCATTCTAGCAGCAGCTTCAAGACCAAGAACATGTGAAAGAGGATGCACTCTAAAAGACAGCAACTCATGTCCAGTAGATCTATATTCCCAAATGGGGATCATTGAAAAGACTATCCCAGTCAAAAGAAGGGATTCAGTAATGGCAGAGGTACAGCATCACGTTATAAACTCCTCATGGAGTTTCCTGCTGGGCACTGGGGCAGGAAACACCAGCTGCCTGTCCCAGGTGCTCCTTGGGAGCCCCCCGTGCTGGTCACACCCAGACTCAGCTGAGGACAAGCCAAGGGGGTTCAGGGAGCCCCAGTCGAGGGGTACCCAGCATGAGAAACAGAGCAGTCCCTGCATGTACAGCTAGTGAGCTTTGAGAGGTCTGACTGCTGCAGCACCTGCCCTAATGGTAGAGGAAACAGAAAACAACCACACAGGAATCACAGCTCCTTCTCCTAGCTGCTGGACCTATTCACACTCTCCAAGCACAAACACACAAATCTTTTCCCCACAGAGTTTTCCCCAGGCTTTTCTCTCCCCTGGGTTTTGCAGCCAGTTCCTTTTTCATCCCTCTGCCCCCCTTGTTATTGCTTTGAGCTCCTGGGGAGCACTTACCGTGCCAAGGGCTCCTCTTGCAAATCATTCAACTCCCGTCCTCCAGCCTGCGTAGAAAGAGTCTCGAGGTGTCCTTTGTCCTCCAGATATACCCTGCCACCAGGTGACATCAGGGCACCAGGCGTGGGCGGGCATCTGCACGGCGAGGGGTGAAGTGGGGGGAGCACCGTGACACCAGAACTGTGCAGGCACAGCTCCAGCAAGGTCTGGAGGAGCAGCAGAGCCTCAGCACACTCCTGAGGGGTGGTGTGCCCCTTTCTGCAAGAAGGTTGTGGTGTCTCTGGAGGTTCTGGGGGGAGATGTCTGGAGAAGTAAAAACAAGTAATGAAATAACCTGCCCTTTGGGTGATGCTGCTTCTTGGGAACACACAGGTCTGCACATGTCAGGGAAGGGAGGATTCCCTATCCCTCTGCTGTGCTGGTGAATGCCTGGAGGGGTTTCTAGTAAACTTCTGAGAGGTGCTGCAGGGGTGAAGATACACCTTACAGCTGGGTCACATCTCGTACCAGTAGCGCTGCTGCTGTGAGGGGCCCTTGCAGATAGAGCTCGGTCCATACTCCAACCCAACAAAACTCCATTCATGGTACTGCATACTATTTTATCAAGTATTTGGTATCTCCAATGTGTTTGAATAGCCTTTTGTAACTGGAAGATCAGTGTCAGAGATGTGGAAAGAATTGATGGAGTCTTAGGATGAAAAGAGAAGGTCCAGAGTCCTTCAAAAAGGTGCTGGAAGGTCATCCTCATCCTCAGCTGCAGCAGTACTTCAGTCATGGCCTGTAACTGTCTGGCTTGAGGTATAACCACAAGGTTAACAATCCTCAGGGGCTCTTGGCTCTGGTGAAGCACCTCGCACTTCCCCTTGCTGAGCATCCACCTCACAACATGGGATCAGGGCTGGCAGGACTGAAAACAGTCCCAGAGAACAGAGAAGCATCAGAGCAACACAGGAGCAGAAGGAAACCAAAGTGTGGGTTTGTTTATGATGGATGGGGTTTGTCTTTGGGTGAGATAGGAGAGGATTTTGGTGCAGCCATGCCAGCCAGGGGTGTGACTGTGTGTGAGCAAGAAGGGACAGTCCCCCACTGATGTGACAGACCCTGGCAGTGGACACCAGGTACAGTGCCGCACTGGTGCTCAGTCCAATAGCTAAGGCCTCTGACCTTTCAAATGGCTGAAGCAAGACAAGATAAATCCTTCAGTGAGACTCTTAGCTTACATTAAAAAAATCAATAAGGTCCTAGCCCGTGAGTGGGCACTGAGAAGCTGGGAAGTAAATCCTGGATGCAGCTGAGGGGTTTTCAATCTAGCAGAGAAGGAGCAAACACACATTCCCACGCACTTAAGACAATCACACAGCTTTCAGAGGCTTGTGCAGTAATTTCTGGGCACAGGAAAGAGGACGGGGGCAGCATCGTGTTGGCATCCTCTCTTCCCTGTGATGACTAGAGCTTGTATACAAATGTGTGGAGATTGATCGCACTCATCGTCTCCTGACAGCAGAAGTGGTTGCTGTGGGCAGGGACCTGCTTGTGTGGATATAAAGAGGTGCAGCCTGCTGGCAGCAGACTCACTCCCATCCCCGCTGCTCATTCCCATGCCTCCATCTGCTGCAGACAGGTTTCCAGGGGCTCCCCCTCCCCTTCTGCCTTGTCCTATGTAGGTAAAGTTGCTGGGGAAATCAGCCCTACAGCCCTCCACTCCTCTTTCCTGAAGCTTAAAAATTTACATATGTTCAGGCAGTTTGTTTTCAAAATACTCCCTTTGTTTTCCTGTTTTCCCAAAGAAATCTGTCTTGTTTCTCTTTAACAAAAGTAGACTGTGGGAAAAAATTTCCATGGCATCACATGAAGATATTTTTTTTACCACTGACAAAACGTGACAGAAACTCCCCAAAGGGCCCCACTTCTCATATCCTTTCTTATCTCCCAGGATTATCCGGCCTCTCTCTCCAGCCATCCTCTCTCTCTCCCTTCCCCTCAGAAGGTGGGTGGCATTTTCTTTGCAGAGATGTGGGTGCACAGTTTCTTTTCAGAGCAAGAAGCACCTGCTTCATGTTCATGCCTGGCTGCCATACCAGATGGATGACAAGCCCTGCCCAGGGACTGAGTACCCAACCCCTGTCCATCCCTGCCCAGGCTTTTCCTCCCCTGGTCCCAGGAAAGCCAATGCCAACTTTTTGATCAAAGCTGCCATTTGATCCAGACCAGAGCTGCACCAGAAACCCAGAAACCATGGTGTCCAAGTGTACATCCTTGTGTACATCCAGTACAGTCCTTGTGGCCTCAAAGGAAAACTCATGAGCTTCATCACCTCTGGCCAGATTATACTCTATTCCAAGGAAACACTTGAAAAACATCTCCAAGGTTTCTGACCCTATTTATGAGCTGGTGTATCCATGGAAACAGTAATACCAGAAATAGCAGCTCACTTGAATGACAAAGAAAACACAAGTTTACAAGACAGTGATTTTTCCAGAGGCTGACTGAGCTCATGGGACTGTGGGAGGAAATCCCAGCTGAGGCACAGACGCAGGGATGCAGCTGGTAAGGGCTGGGGTCAGCGTGGGCCACAATAACTTTTGAAACCTATCTCTACAAGCTTGTGCCACATACTTGGGAGACTTTGTGCCTTCCTGATAGAGATTTATCACTTGCCACAAAGATACACCTAACTGGAACTGAGCAGAAGAATTAACCAGGCAGTAAAATGTTGGTTTCACTCCTGAAGACAGGCAGAAGGGCATCTGGATCCCTGGTGAGAGAACCATGGTAGGATCTGGATTTAGAATGAGATTGTCTATTAGTTTTATGGAAGATCAATGAGGTTGTCATGTCAACAGCATTTTGGTGAGAAACTCAGTGCAGTAAGGCGCCTGGAAAGGAAGACTCACATGCTGTAACCCTCCTCCTGCAATGCCAA
Source organism: Entomyzon cyanotis (assembly GCA_024500445.1). Classification (NCBI taxonomy): domain Eukaryota; kingdom Metazoa; phylum Chordata; class Aves; order Passeriformes; family Meliphagidae; genus Entomyzon; species Entomyzon cyanotis. The sequence goes on along the minus strand of JAKEPQ010001018.1, from coordinate 11,785,445 downwards.
CGAAGTTCCTAAGCTGCATGTTGTTTTTGCTAGTGAAAAAAAGAGAAACACATACAGTGAGTTGGGCTTTGCCTGGCACAGATATTTGGCTGTTTGAATACATGCAGATCAGTCCATCAAAGATGCAGAGAAGAAGGCATGCTGGTGGAGAGTTTTATCATTTTTCCTTCAGGAAATCACGCACAGTTCTGTTGGTGTCAGGATTAGGCATCAATTACAGCCTGCAATAAATGGGGTGTGCTGACTTTGGGAATCTGTGCCTGCTGCTGGATACAAAAGTTATGTTCAGTGTCTCTGAGCTCAGCTTGCAGAAGAGCCTGATCCTGATATTAATTTCCACTCATGCCCTGGAGGCTTCTCTGGCAATGGGGCAGAGATTAAAGAGGCTGAGGTTGATTTTTCCACTGCCAGGAAATCTCTGGAGGAGAAACTTTGAGAAAGGGTCCTTTGAGGAAATATAAATCAAGGTATAAGGTTCTGCTGAATTATCAGCAAAAAATTATCAGCAATGGCCCTGTCTGTGCTACAAACTAGGCACTGGGGGCATGACTAAGTCCTCAAGCTAAATGGCCAATGCCAAGGCTCCTTCAGGAAGAATGAAGTCCCTGCTTTTCTCACTCAGTCAAGGGTGCTCTACTCGTGCATGTCAGAACATCATTACAGGCCCCAGGCTTGCAGCCACAAATGCTTTAGGACATTCTGGAGCTTTTTATAGAAGATGATATAAAACCATGTAGTCTGTCCTACACTTCATTAGTTACCAGAGAGTTATATCTTCTTCTGAGTAGTGAGCCTGGCCTTTCTTGGAACAAATAACCAAGTCTTAGCATCTCACAGTCACAAGACTGCTATATTAGCATGATTTTAGAAACTTACAGAAACTTTTCCCTGACTGGCATAAATAAATGGAAAACCAAAAGGAATCCTTTCTCCTTTTCTTTTTATTTTTTATTTTTTAAAATATCCGTTTTTACCATCAGATCTCAAAAGAGAGAACTACATTTTTATCATTCTTATTTGTAAATACAGAAGAGATGATGGAGAGAAAGTTCACAGACCTGCAGATGAGACTCAGACAGGCAGGCATCTGCTGTGGGCACTGATGCTCTTGGCTGTGCAGCACACAAAGCTCAGTAGTTTCTAACTGCTTTGTGAGTCACTGTTTAAGAGCATCCCCATGCTCATGGCAAAGTTGTCCCATGAGAAAGCAGTATCATTAGTGAGCATCCTTTCTGTGCACTAACTTTGCTTGATGTCTGTATCCAGGCTGTTGCTGAAGACACAATAGGACTGAGTTTGTTAGATCATTTTAAAAATGCATCCTTTCTTTCTTGTTTTCACTCTGCCCACAATTCAAATATCTGCTTTTTCATTTTTAAGATTACATTTACAGAGCAAGCTCAATATTAACATACTGAACCAAAATTTTACATTTTCCCCTTTTTTATCAAACCCAGGTAGCTAATCTGGTTATCTATTGTGACTGCAATAAATCAGAGCTTGTGGTTGCTCTTAAAAATGTACCTGAATCACACAGTTTCCACAGTATTGTCTCAAGGGTCTTATTCAGATTTTTCTTTTCTCATAACTGATTCCTTCTGTAGGAATGACATGCCATGTACCTGTGAACAGTGATTAAATGGTACACTAGCACTCTCTAAAATGATCATACATTGAACTAAACAGAGAAGCAGTACTGCCTTGTTAAAGAAAGAAAAAAACATGTGTTTTTATTTAACTAGAAATTAGACAGCTCCTTTTCTCATACTCTTTTTTTTTTTTTTGTTGAATGATCGATTCTTTCTCCTTGGCAACCAGCAGCCCAATAAAGGAAGGCTCCTCTAAACATTTTGGTAAAATATTTCTCTCTTCTTCTTAAGGGGGCACATCTCTTCCCATGGCTTTCACACCATGCAACAGACATTTCCTTCTTTCCTCCTCCTACCATATAAAAGCACTGCTGTGCAATCGCATTAAGTTCAGCCTTTTGCCACCATTATTATGATTTTTTTCTTGCAACAGTTGAGGCTTTCAGAAAGAAATGATTGCTTCTGGGGAGCATCTCACACTCTCCTTGGGAACATTTGACTAATGGGCAGAGGAGGCAGCTCTTCCTGCTCCATTATCCTGTCCCTTGGGTTGCTGCTCACCTCCCAGACACATGAATGCTAAATGCCCTAGCTGCCATTTGATAGCAGATCCCTGGTGGGAATGATTGTGTAAGGGGAAAAGCCAGGGGATGAAAATCTGAATAAATTAAAAAAAAAAAAATTTCTCCTTTTATTGCTTAGGTGTACTACTAGTACTAAGCCTTCTGTTCTCCCCTCAGGATCTTGAACATGTGTAGAGTTTAATGTTATAGTGTTTGTTTGTTTGTTTTTTAATGACCTTTCACTGTCAGATTACAACCCTTATTTTTTTTTAAATTTAGATCCTCTGCACTCTTGTTTTCCACTGGAGGTACACACCTGTACAAAGTGCTTCCTACTGGGATGCCACTAAGGATATTTCCATGCCAAGAACCTGGAACTGCAGCTTGCTTCCTGGTCCAGTCAAGCATCATAAACACACCCTAGACTAAATGAATTGTTTAGTAGTCATCATTGGACGTGGGGCGTGCACATGTTGTACAAAGGATGTTCTGACAGTTTTGTATACACAAAGATTTATTTGTGGCACACTGACAGCTGATGGCATACTTTGGCTGTAATGCTGAAAGTTATTTCTAGAAAGGAAAAGAAAATAAAGGAAAGGGAGACAGAGAAAAAGGGGGATTTTTCCCCACTGGCCAGCTGTGAAGGGCAATGATGGGGTCCCATAGGAGTATCCCCCTCTGAGGGCTCTCTCCAATGCTGCAGGTGATAACAGTGAAAATGAGCAGTCTGCTGATCTCTTGCCATGCTTTCCCTTAGCGTGACGTATTTTTCATCAAGACCCACTTAAACTCCTATGGGTTATTTCTGGTTGTGTTTCTATTAGATCTGGGAGGAGAATGCTCATCATGTGCAAATGTTGCACATTCATTGCTTATGAAGTTTCCGTGAATATATAATATGGCATAACATTTACCAAGAATTTAAATAGCCATTGGCCCTTTTGTTGAGCACCACATTTGTTTTTCTCCTTTATATACTGAAGTCTATAACACAAGAGAAAAAGAAGGAGTGGGAGGAAGAGCAATTCTCACACCAGTTCTTCCACGAGGATGCACCATAATAACGCTGTGGGGGTTTACAGAGGCAGGGCTGGGAGAGCAATAGTATGGGAACAGCACAAGTGCAATAAAGCAAAAACGTTGCCACTGAGAGGCTGCTAATTACTGTCTCATGGCTTCAGAGAGAGGTTGTATTGCTGCAAGCAGCATGCCCTGAGCTACAGGCAAAGCACCAAGGTACATAAGGCACCTATCAGCTAGCCAAAGGCTGGACACAACCTGACAAGAAGCCCTAAATTCTGGTATAAAATCAAGTTCCTTGTTGAGAGTAGTGTTTAGCACAGGAATGTCAGGGTGCAGCTGGCAAGGGAGATTTCCCAAGGTCAGCAGAGGAGGAGAGGATGCCACAGCACTCTTAATTTAGTCCCAGCTTCAGTTCTGGCTGTTTCAGAGGAAAGTCACAATACAGGGAGGAATGCTTAAATAAATACCTCCTAACACCCTGCCTGGTGATCAGCTTAGAACTGAGATTTGATTACACTTGCTGAGATTTGACCTTACATAACCACCTGTTTTCTGAGAGGTCCTAAAATAATCCAGTCCTCTTAAATCCAGCTCTGGTGGGTGACTTCTCTAGGACACCTTCCCCTGCAGAACACTGATGTCTGCCACGGTATCTAGCGAGGGATGGAGAGCAAAAGCTGCTCTCCTCCATGCTAGGCTCTGGAGTGCAGGGGATGCAGAGAAGACACCCCTGCTCCCCGAGGACAGGGACCATCTTCCCTCCACCAAACCGTGTCCTCTCATGCAGCCCCTCCCACCCACTCAGCTCTCCCTCTCTCCTTCACTGAGCTGCTCTGTCCATCCTCAGCCTTTCTCAGGCTAGCCTCTGGAGGAAGCCAGCTCTGTTTTGCCCCTACCCTCTCATCCCCAACCAAATCCTTTTCCTTGCTCAGTCTTCCTGTTTCCCTTGCTCCCCCAGGGGATTTGAGTCATCCAGAAGTGACATGTGAAGTCTTTGCACACCTTCAAGCTTGTGATGGGGGTTATGGGATTAGCACTTTAACAAGCCTGAAAGCTGCTTAGACAAGTATTAAATCTTCAATCTCTCCATCTTTCAAAGAAATCACTTCTGGAGGAGCAGGAGAGATGGGACACACAGTCATGTTTTAAGGGGTCAGCTCTTCATTCAGCTGAGACCCCTCAAGTCTGGTGTCTGGATGGTTTGAAGGGATTCCCATGGGATTTGGGGTTGGGAAACTGAGTTGAACCCTTACCAGGGCCTCTGTGTCAGCATCTCAAAGTGCCTTCTCTCTCCTTGCTCTCCATGCTGAACACTGGCTGCCTGCCTGGCATTTTATCCAGCATCCATCTCCTTCTTCCCTTCCCACCCTGAGGGCTGCACACTCCTTTGCAGCGCTTTAGAAGGGGTGAGTAGCACCAAGTACGAAAAAAACAGGCACCACCTGTCCTAGGCACAATAGGATCAACTTTAGGGTGCTGACTGTTAAACCAGCACGTTTTTAAAGTCCTGGGGCAACTCGTGCCTGTGTATGCCACTTAACTGGGATTCAGAGAAGGCAGTGCTGGGATTACTGAAGAGTTGGTGGCAGCTCGCTGTGCAGTGAATGGTCACCCATATGGCAGGGAAAAGTCTCGTGTCTGAGCTCCCTGACCTGTCACCTTCCCCTGTTCCCATCACCTCGTGACTGCCTCAGGACGGGATTACCTCCTCCCATCTCTGCAGGGAAGAGGATCTCTGCATGTAGTGAGGGACACCATGTGGGGACACCATCTAGGGGACACCCACGGCCAAAACTGACACTTACCTTGCAGGACCTGCTGACGTGAGTTTGCTGAACCGTGAGGTTGTCCTCCCAGCATGTCACCTGTAGCGTTCCTGGAGACTGTAAAAAGCTTGAAGAGGAGGCAAAACTCACGACAGTGACAGGATTGAGCAACATTATTCATTAGAGAGAAATCTAAGTTAGTAACACTATGTACTGAGTTCAGTGAAAATGCAAATTAGTAGTTCCAAAACAAATCACCTTACAAGAGCAGCATTAAAATGTATTACTCTGTTGAGCCTCTTAAAATTATAAAAATGGATTCCCTACCTGGATGGAAATCTCTTTTTATTTTTCCCCTCAGAGCTTCCAGCCTGGGAAATTTCAACTCCAAATTAGACAGTTTTGGAAATTACAAGTAGGTGAAAATAATTGATTCTAACAGGCGAAATATTTCTGGATTAGTCATATCTAAAGGTCATAAAATAGCTCTGTTCCTCAAATGTGGCAACCTGTTCCACAGAAGATGGAGATGACATTTAGCAGCACAAAGCTGCAATGTACCACCACCGTAAAAAATTCAAATCCACAAATACCAGATACCTTATGGCAGCAATACAAATTCAAATAGAAAAAAAGATGCCTAATTTTTAAAAATCTTACAGTTTTAAAAAAAGTCAAGGTTTGTTGTTTCCAATAAGGTGCAACAGACATATATGACAACTGGGAGTAAAGGGTGTGTGGCTGAAGGATAAGTGTTAAAAATTTTGCATAAACCTTTTGAAATAAGCTTAGACACTAATGGTTGATCGTACCTATTAATGTGGTCTTCTAATTGTACAAACAACTGTTACCTGTGGGGTAAAATTAAATAAGACCTAATCCTAAAATTTTAAGTAGAAAGTAGTATTTTCCAACTACAAACACATTTGAGATTTTACCATGTTTTTTCAATAAAACAGGTACACTTTAGCTGCTGTCCCTCCCTCCTTCTGTCACAGCCAAAAGAACTGCCTGGGGTTGGACACTCTCTGCCAAGAGATGATCTTCATGGCATGGCATCAGTTTTTCAGAGACAAAATACTCAGTGGTAGAGATTTGCTTTCAGTGATGTTCTGCTCCATTGTGGTTCAAACCTTTCCTTTCATCCAGCAGAGCAGTGACGTGGTTCCCCAGTGGGATGCTGGATACCCTGACCCAAAGGATCATCAAAAGCCTGGCTTCTTAATTCCCATCTGCTTGGCATGGTGCGATTCCAACATCTATAGCTCCTTCTCACGCTGCTTACCAGGAAGATGAAGCACAGAGCAATTACAGGATGTCCCCACGATTACATACTGACTAATTTCTAATCTAGGAGTAAAATCTGTTTCCCGTGCATGCTAGGCAGATGAACTGATGTAGGCTGAGTGTACATACATATGGTGGCACACAGCTATACATCCCCCCACCTTTATGCATATCTGTGGACAAACTGACCTTAATGTATGCTCACATGGGTTTAGAAATAGTGTGCAAATAGCTACACAATGCACCTGCAGTCTGGTGTTTAATTTAAAAGAAACCCACAAAAGAGACCAAGCTAATCTCAACTGTTCCTCCACAAGAATGATTGCAGTAACACTAGTTACAATTGCGCTGTACACAGCTGCTAAAACCAAGGAAATTTCAAACCAAGCCATGAGTGAACCTCAACCCACACTTCCTCCCAGCTAAACTGTGTTCTGGTCTCCCAGTATAAACAGGCAAGCCTACTGAAATCAGAGAATGAGTCCAGATACCAAAGAAGCTGATGTACAAGACACGGGGGCTTCCTCAAAGCGTCCCATAGTTAACACATCCAACTCTCCACAGCTTTCCCAGGCCAGCACTGCTTACATGAACAATATGAGCTGCCATAAAGTGGCATTGTAGTTGAAAGAATTTGCTTTATCCTTTCCCCATCCCTGTCCCACTCAGCCACTGGTGCTGGCATAAAGGTTTAGCCACATATGTCCCATATGAACAAGTATGGGGAAACCTATCTGGGTGGAAAACTCACCGGTATATACTTAGGCATTTGCTTACATATTTTTTTCCCTGGTACCATTTAAACTCATCTCGGTGCTGCATTCAAGTCAGTTCCCTTGTCCTGGCACAAGGAGAGGGTTAGTGCAGCAGTGAAAAAGAGTGGCAGAGAATACAATAATTTTTCTTGATGGTGAAGCTAATTCATGGAAGCTTAAAATGTTTCTGAGGTTATAGCTCCTGGTAAATGGGAATCCATTGTCAGACAGACATATGCTCTGTTTGTCCCTTGAAATGCATGAGGCAAGAATCATCGTGCCACCCATAGCCTAAAAGCAATGTCTGGCTGGAAAAATCAGTCCCCCTCTTCTGAGATCTGTTCATCCCTGAAGAAAAGCCCTTTTCCTCAGCTGTTTACAACCTTCGAGAATTTGTGTACAATGAACATTTTTTAATGGACGTGTGGATCCGGGACAGTGAATTTAAGCCCACTGGCAATAGATACGCTTTGCTTATTTTGCTTCTGTACATGCATTAAGAGGAGTCTATCAGTCGTTGCAGGTCCAGATTTGTTGTTTGCAAACCAATGATCTAATTTGTTGTGCACTGAGGACGATGTATGTGAAGGATTTCTGTGACTGATGAACTAAGTGGGCACTCCACGAGTGGCAAAGAAAGAGGAAATCTGCTGATATTTCAGAAAGGAAGAGGTGTAAAATCTTTCAGATCGTTTAAGCAACCCTGGGAAATGAGAGCTTGTTCTTCCGTAGGTAGCTGGTCTTGGAAACTGCTTGTGTGAGAACGGCTGGGAGTTGGGAACAATAAGCTGATTAAGTGCAGCAGGTAGCAGTAAAAATAAGGTTTATAATGACCTCCATTTGCAATACCCCTTCTCTTCCCACACATGCAGGAATACACAACCCGATTCTCCGTATATTTTAACCGGTATAAATCAGCGCCAATTTTTGAAACCGACCTTAATTACACCAGGAAAATAAACAAAACAAAAGCCCGGGGAGAACAACAAAGACATCAGCCCGTCGCCCGCAGGCACAGCAGCCCTCCCCGAGAGCCCGCAGCCGCGCACGGCGAGCACTCCCGCGCCCCTGGCCGCGCTCCGCTCCGCAGACAAAGCCCTGCGCACCTCTGCGCAAAAAGAGCGCAGCGCAGCGCGGCGAGGCGCCGGGCGGGCGGGAGCGCAGACAAAGCGGGGCAGGAGCGCCGCAGCATGCGGGGCCGCGCAGGGCTTCCTCTGCGGGTGGGCTGCTGCTGCCTCGGCTCCTTTTTTTTTTTTTTTTTTTTTTTTTTTTTCCCTCGCTGCGTGTGAGTGTCATTTTTTTTTCCTCTCTTCACCAACTTCCTTCCTGCTCCAACTGCCAAAGCTCGGCGCTGAGCGCTGCCAGCACAGGAGGACCCCGGCCGCAGGCGCCGCTCCGCCGGTGAGTGCAAGCAGCGGGGCAGGGACAGCGCGGCGGGAGCACCCCAGCCGGGAGCACCCCCGGCAGCTCCCCGCGCAACTTTGCGCCTTTGTTCGCCGCGCCTGGGAGACGGGCAGAGAGCCCTGCCTGCACCCGAGGGGAAAGTGAGGCTCCGCGCTGCGCTGGGGCGGAGGGGCAGGGAAGGGAAGATGCCCCCGGGGTGGTGGCGAGTGTGTCCTGCGGGCTGCTAGCAGCGCTCCCCGGACACTGGGCTGTCGCCGCACCCCGGGGGTTGGGATGGGGAGGGCAGGGCTGGGGGCGCTGCTGAGTGCGGTGCGTTTCTCCCCCATCGCGGAAAATTACTTCCTCCCTGCTAAGCCCGCTTCCTGGAGATAAGCCCTCGGCCAGGGGTTGGTTTGGAGGAGTGATGAGCAGACGGTGGGGAAGTAAAATGCTGCCCCTCTGACACGCTTTTTTGTGCCCCGGTGAGGCACAGGGGGGACCGGGAGGTGCCCACCATGCACCTTGTCGCTGTCCCCTCCTGCTGCAGGTGCGAGGGCAGCTGCCCACCCGCGGCACAGGCAGAGCCCAGCTGCGAGGCGCTCGCACCTCTCCTCGGGGCATGGTTCCTTCTTTGCCTCCTGCAGCCATCTCTCTCTAACAGGGATCCCTAACCCTGCCCTTGCCCTCTCCCTGGTGTTTCGTGTGTGCTGCCGGGCCTCAGAGGTGCAGGTGATGCAGGACTGCAGGCTTGGGCTGCAGAAACGCAAGAAAAATATGCCAGGGCAAGACAAAAATCACACAGATTTCTCCGTGCACAGAGCGATGTAGGGTTAATTTTCTCGTTTTAATGAGGCTCTTGGTCTGAATGGGGTGCTCCATAGTAGCCCTTGGCCTGGACAGTGGCACAGAAGCTCAGGAGCCCCGACAGCAGCATGCTCTCTCTGGGGAAGCAGTGGTGCCTGAGCTCAGGAATGTGTCTCAGCTTGCAGAGGGGACCATCTCCAAAGCTGGAGCAAGTAGAGGCAGGAGCTGCTGAAATGGGAGCTTTCCTCTTGGTCACCACCTGCCTTGGAATTTGGCAGGAAGGCAGTGCCAGGTCCATGGCTTGGGGAAAAATGCCAGAATTGGTCTGATTGGTGCCATCCTGAGACGCCTGTGAGCCAGGGGTTGTTCAACCCAGACAGCCTGGCTGCTTCTCTTCCCTGCATGATCTTGCAGTTGGCACGGCAGGTTGTCTGTCCACCTTTCTGGGAGGTTTTCAGAATCTAAAAGCATTCCCCCCTCAAGTGAGCCACCCCCACGGGCTGGCAGGGACAGTCTCTGCGGCATGTGTGATGCAAAGGGAAGGCCTGAGGGATGAGGAGCAGCCAGCTGGTCCAGTCCTGACTCTGCCTTTTCTCTGCATGTGGACAGAGATGTCTCTTTCCATCTCCTGTGTCTGTCCCTCTCCTGTGATAACCACAAGAGGTGGATGTGGGAGGATGGGGGCGGGCAGACACCTCTGCTCTGGGCTTGCGTTGGTGGCAGATGTGAGCTGGTATTGTGAGAGAGCTCAGGACAATGCTCAGAGCTGCAGCTGGAGCCCAGGTGGAAGGCAAGACTTGGCAGGGGCTGTCACAGCTCATCACAGCCTCTTGCTGTGCTGAACATGGAACGGCACTGAAGGGATTGTGAGGCTTTCCGAGGTGACTGTGCTGGGGCCACAGAGTGGTGGGGCATGTGTAATTGTTGCTTTCAGGAGGGAGCTTTTGGTTTCCTTTTTCTTAAGAACAAGCTAAAGAGCCTTTCCTACGGGCTTTTCCTGTGGTATTTGGGTACTTCACACCTAGAGCTGGGCATGAGCTGAGCCAGGGTTATTCAGCTGCTAGGACCTACTTTTTTCCTGTTTGGGTTAAGATTCCCTTTTATTTCCCATCTGCCCACTCTGCACTAGTTCCTCACTCACCACAGAATTGCAAAGTTGTCTTGCAATGGCCATTTCCCATTAGAATACCTGACCTAATCTTCTTGTTTGTATGCTGCTCAGTCATTCTCTGTCCCTCTGTAACATACCAACATACTACTCCTTGATTATTTTTCTTCCCTGCACTGGAATTGCTCTGGGAGGTCTGCCTATTACTGCCTATTACTCAGTGTTGCCTGATACCACTTGCTGATTCACCTTGAACAGTTGGTTTTTTTTTTTTTTTTTTTTTTTGTATTTCCTTTCTGTTTTAATGAATGAAAAAACGATCCCTTTAGCTCCCAGTTTAACTTTTGGGAGCAGGGGCAAATTTTAAGGCCACAGCTGCAGAGAAGGACAAATGATTTGTTTGGAAAATTGCAAATAAGCAAGCAAAAGGGAATTTTTTAGTAGAGACAGTCTCGAAGCATAAGTGGAAGTGAGCTGAACGATCTGTGTAGCTTGACCAAATCCTCTTGCTGCCAAAGAGCAAGGAATGGCTCGGCCATTTGTGACAACTGCCACTGTACCAGGGCACTGCTGTGTTTTTCAGCCTTTCTCTGAAGAGTGGGAAGGTGGCTAGGACTGTGTGGCTGGCTCCACGAGGCAGGCAGCTGACTGAGGGGGTCTGGCACAGCACTGCCCACCTCTCCTGCTTGTCTCCTGTTCCCCCATCCCATCCTCTGGCTGCCCACGGGTTGATGTTTCCCTGCTCTGGCTCCCATTTGGGGTACCACCCAAGCAGTTGCACTGCCCTTCTGCCATTCATCGCTGCGTATCCCAGCTGTGCTGACTGCAGCTCCAGCTGTCCTGCCTCTCCATGCCAAGGAGCCCCCTGGAGCAGCACGGTTGGGCATGGCTGTTCTGTGGTCACCAGCATGCTTCCTTCCTCAGTGGGAAGCTTCATGCCTGAAGCGAGCTGTTACTGGGAGCACACGGAATGCCAGCAGATAGACTATCCTGCCCGCTTCCTTGAGAGCTTCAGCTGACTTGCTAATCTAAGGAAGTGACTATCAGGTATTTGATCTTTCTATGAAATGTGGCTTTTAGCCCATGATGAGAGGCTGAGTGGCACATCTGTCCTTGGCTTTATTTGTGTATCTCGGCCCTTGGCAGTGGCTCTTTGTGCGAGATAGCTGGCGAGCACCGAAGCCTCGTAGGATGGCTTGTAATTGCACGGTTGCCGGCCACAACTGTGCTGCAGAGGGGCTGTAAATCACTCTGGCTTCAGCCTCTGCTCCTGCACCTCCTCCCTGGGAGGGAAGAATGGTGTAGGTCTGCGTGTGCGCGTGGTGCCTGCAGGGAGAGAGGAGCGGGGGTAGAGGGGGATTGTGTTTGAGCCAGAATATCAGCACAGCAGTGTCGGGATTGCAGCCGATCACCGTCGCCATTTGCCTGTAAGGATCCTGCTGCCGTCGGCACTGGGTGGGTGCCTGCCTGTCAGGGGGACTGAGGCACGTTGTGCCCACAGTGAGCGTCCCCAGGGACCCTTCCCCCATCCAGAGCTATCTCACTGACTGCCCCCTCCTCTGTTACCCAGACCGAGTGACCATGACTGAGAAGACCCAAGAACCTCACGTGGAGGAAGATGATGATGAGCTGGATGGGAAACTCAATTACAAACCTCCTCCCCAGAAAACACTGCAGGAGCTGCAAGAGTTGGACAAGGATGATGAAAGCCTTGCTAAGTACAAGAAGTCCCTGCTGGGAGATGGACCTGTGGTAGTAGGTAGGCTGGGGCACACTGATGGGGAGGGACTGGGGAGATGTACTGTGACAGTGGGCTGTGGGGATGAGGCAAGGTTGCTTCAAGGAAGAGAGATCTTGTTTGACCAGAGACATGCACTGCTTCTGCTGGAGGACTGGGGATGGGCAGGTGGAGAGATGCATGTAAAGGAAGCACGGAAGATGCTCTGAGTATTAGGAGTTGTGAAGATTACTGGGGTGTGCTGGCATCAGAAAAAGACTTGTGGTGGGAAATGTGTGAGTCTTGGAGGACTTTTGAGGGGTTAGGAGCATGAAGGGATCAGCCTGTGCTGAAAGATGGTCTTGTTGCTCAGAATGATCTTAAGAAGGAAGTTTTCTGTAGTGGAAAGACCTCCTCTAGGTATTGGGATGGAGGCTAGAGGGATCCATGTTGAAGGACTGGGGTAGATGTGTGGTCCTGCAGTGCTGAGGAAGCCTAGTGTTACTGGCTGTTTCATGAAATGCAGTTTCTATGTGGGAAGGCATCCCTCTTTCTTCAGTGTCATTCTCCTCAGACTGCATTTAATTTTGAGAGCTGACAGCTTCCCACTGACTTTCCTACCTGCAGACCCAACAGCTCCCAATGTGGTGGTCACCCGACTCACTCTGGTGTGTGACTCTGCTCCAGGACCCATCACTATGGACCTTACAGGTAGGCACAGGCTCTGCCCTTGGTCACAAAGGGGAACATGCAAAGGCCCTGGCATGCTCCAAGTTAAAAGAGAGTTTGTCCTTGGGATGCTACAGTGGGTTTTAAAGGAACTCTGAAGGTATCTTAGCCTTGTTTTGTATTTTAAGGTATACACATGAATAAAAAAGAAGGAGATGTGACAGAGGAAAATGTCGAGGGTCTTCTTTTTCTCCATCTAGACTGCTCTAGCAGCTCCTGGGTTTGTCCTGCTGTCTCTGCTTACTTCCTTTCCGTGAGACTTCATGAGCACAGGGGATGTGCATGCATTTGTGTAACAGGCTGTAGTGAAACTTCAGAATCGAGCAGTTCTGCAGTTCCGGCTCCTGGGGACATGGGGAGAGAACCTTATATGGGCTTTTCTGCACAGAGAGGAAGCTGGGCCTGGAGAGGCAGAGAAGCTTCCTGTTCACCCAAAACCACGCAGAGCCCTGCAGGGCCCAGGCAGCCTTCCAAACTGGGCAGGAGCTGTGAAACGCTCTCCTCTCACCCAAGCCAGGGCTGGGCATGGATGGAGCATACACACACTCCTGCCTATGCTCAGCAACAAGTCTGTGCATAACCATCTTTATGTATACGTGCCCAGACCTATGTTTGTTTCAGCATTATCTTCTGTGGGCACAGACACATCCATGCACCCAGGCATTTCTGTGTGTTTGGTCGCACAGCGCAACCTTGTACAGACCTCTGCATACTCATTTTACAGGCATCATCCTTGAAGGGATGCTCAGCTCTGACAGCAACCCCACCCCTATCTTCCCCCCTGTGCATGCTCTGTTCTTGCTGTGATTGTCTCTAGCTGACGTCTCAATCCTTTCCTTGCAGGTGACCTCGAAGCACTCAAGAAAGAGACCTTCGTATTAAAGGAAGGGGTGGAATACAGAGTTAAGATCCACTTCAGAGTGAGTTGTTTTCCTTCCAGTTGCTTCTTATCAGTTGCTGAGGCCAGTCAGTGGCAGTCCATCAGATAACTAAAGCTAGGCAGCATGCCTGCCCAAAAGCTGAGCACTTGTAAAGTTGCCCTAACTTCAGGTGTTCTTCTACCCCAAAAGGGACTAGGTATTTTCAGGAAATTGCTTTTGCTTGCTCACGCCTTGCAGGAAGTTGATTTCTGCTTTCTCACACTGATGAAAAACAAATGGTTTAAAAGCCAGATGGGTAGTTTTGGCTGAGTTTGGTTTTGCTTTTTAGCCACCGGAAAATCTTCGCTTCTCACTCTGTGGAAATGATCAGGGAGGAGAAGAGAGAATGGCTATTCATGAAGTACTAATTACTGGGCTTAATGTACACATAAAAAAGATGTAATATTGTAGCATTTGGCTGAAGATACCTGAATTCTTCTAGGTCATGATGTATCCAAATGGGCTCATTTCTCCCTCATTGCCATTAAGCAGTGTGTCAGCCATTTCTTCTGTTTACAGCTGAAAATGAAACTTGGCCACGCTGCAGTGTGCATCCAGCACTGAATTTATAATCTCTGCAAATGCTTCCTTCAAAGCTGGGCTTGGAGGAGAAGGCAAAAAGGGAAGAAAGATAATTTTCCTGAGACAGACGAGGGAAGGTGTTAATATTGTGGGTTCTTAGGTCAGATTTCCCTTTTTCTCTGAGGCTTGCTCTTTCAGAGATGAGTGTCCCCCATGCTCTGCCCCAAGACACCTCCAGCTCTCTTTTGTGCTATGAAATATTTCCGTCTGTATCCGAGCCCTATTGACAGGAGATACCTGAAGGCAGACAGGTTGTTCTAACTCCCTCCCTCAGTTCCATGGTTGGTAAGGGCTTGTACTGTGTGAATTCTACCCTGGGATGTAAAAGCATCTGTCCCTCTTGTTTTCAGATTGAATAGTGCACACTGCCAGAAGGCAGTGTATGCAGGAGGGAAGCAGCAGTAGATACATCCAAGCTATTAATGGGAGATTTGAGAAGAGATTATGAAAACTGTCCCTCTGGCTTTTGAGAAGAAACTTGCCAGCTCTCTATGGAGCTTAGAGGGCAGCTGGAAGTGTTCAGCTAATCTTGCCCACCCATTTGGGCTGAAGGGATGACTCTAGTTACCCCTGTATGGTATTCACTATGAAAATTATTAATGGGGAACTCCCTGCTTCACTTTTCTTTGTCCTCATCAGCACATCTTGAGAACCTGAGTGATGTGCTCCTGTCAGCTTCAAAGTTGGGCAAAGGGTGGGAAAGTGCAGAAGATGCACAGAGGATGCTGTAGGTCTCCAGGTACCTATGGAGAAGTTGTTTTAGGGACCTATACAATGTGCTCTGTGCTGAGCCTCCCTGGAGTAGGGAGCCAAGATGGCTATGTCCCTAAGGAGGGGGAAAATCATCAGATACAGAACCAAAACTCTTCTCTTGACACTTACTTCTGGTTACTTCTTGCAGGTAAACAGGGACATTGTGTCAGGACTGAAATATGTGCAGCACACCTACCGGACAGGGGTGAAGGGTGAGTAAGAGCCCTGCATGCCCTGCACACCACTGCTCCTACCTGTGTGATCCCTCTTCTCAAAGTGTTCCTGCAGCTCTGGACTGGGACAGCTCTGGCTCCCTTGGCCCCTAGTCCCACCCTATACTAGCACGCAGCAGGTGACACTTCTCAGCAGAATGCATAGGTCTGCACTCTGCCTCACCCAGGACAACTGTTTCTTGTTTTGAGTGAACCCAGTATGAGCCAGCTCTGGTATCTGTATGCTACACCACTGTCTGCAGCAGCAGAGTCTGCAGAGACTCTGCTCAGACAGGGCTTACCACAGATTTCCTCTCCATACAGAGCTCTTCTCCTCCCCTCCACCCCCTGAGCAGTGGCTCAGCCTGTGTGGAGCTTCCCACCCTCTGAAAGCACTTCAGAAGCCCTTTGGTAAAATTTGGACCTGCTTTATGAAGCAGGCCCTGCTCTTCCCATCGTGTGCAGTGCCCTGTATCTGCCCATGGGTTCTCCTCAGCGCTGCTCTGCTTGGACAAGGCAGAGAAAAGCCCCATTTTGCACACACACGTCTCACATGCATTTTCACATGCAACCACCTGTAAGGCTTCAGCATCCTGTTCAGCACACATAACTGGTGTGTTCTCACCAGGAAAGAGAAGCAGTGGGAAATCGAGGTAGATCTTGAGCCATACACTGGGTGTACTCACAGCCTTCTAGCAGCACATACATATGAGTGTACAGACTGAGCTGCCTGTTCACCTGCCCATCCATTCATATTATCCTTCCAGCTATCCTTATGCTTCACTTACCCACTTTTTCCACTGGTTCTGCTCTCCTTTGCTGACATGGACTGTCCCTTTCTCTCCCATCTCCTTTCTGTTCTTTTGCTCATGGCTTCTTCTCTCCGTTACCATTCCCCACCTGAGGGGCTTATTCCCTGTGGATTGTTTTCTCCTAGTGGACAAAGCCACGTTCATGGTTGGCAGCTACGGGCCACGGCCAGAGGAGTACGAGTTCCTGACACCTATTGAAGAGGCTCCCAAGGGCATGCTGGCTCGAGGCACCTATCACAACAAATCCTTCTTCACGGATGACGACAAGCACGACCATCTCACCTGGGAGTGGAACCTGTCCATCAAGAAGGAATGGACAGAATGAGTTCACCCAGTTTGCCTTCCCCCTTCCCATCCCCTTGCCTCCTGCACCAGTCTCCAGGTGGGCCATGCCCACCACTGCTCCTTCCTGCCAGCGTGGCTGGCCACAGCCCTGGCAGCCCTTCCCGTGGGTGCTGGGGCTCTGTGCCAGCCTTGGCTGATGCACAGCCCTGCAGGCGGCCTTTGCTGCTTCTTCTGATACACTGAAAATACCCCAACCGTTCTCGCCACACCCCACCATGACACCATAATGGGTTAAATTGGGAAGCATCTCCCTCCCAGTCTCCCAGTACTTCCTCCTGTTGTCCCCATCTCTCCTCTACCAACTCCGGTCCCGGAAGTGCCTTTTCTAGGAAACAAGATCACCTGGCAGGGCGGACTGGTCCCTGGAAAATCCCTATCTTGAGTTACACTTGCCATGTGCTCTGACTCATTGTAAATGGTTACTTACCTCCCGTGATGGTCTCCTGGTCTGTATCTGGTGCCCTACCCTGTTAAAATCCATCCTTGTGCAGGCAAAGCCAGTCAGGGGGAATGCAGCTAGATGCCGTAACAAGACTTCAGTGTCCAAGAATAAAACCAGTTTCTTTCTTCTTTTCTGCATGAGTGTCACATTCTTTTCTAGAGCACGTTTTTCAGTGATGTGTATGTGAAGAATGCATTATAGAAAGTCTGAAGAGCGTATTTCAGCAGGGAAATAGCCCTCCTCCTTCAAAATGTCAGCCTTACTCTATAAGCAAATTATTTCAGAACCATTTCCTTCAGGGATTTCATGAAGCCTTTGAAGCCCAAACTCTGGGCTGTGATGGGGGTAGACTCCAGGGGTTGACAGCCCCCACCTCTCATCCCAGACAGCAGCTGAACGAGCCAGGGAGCTATAACATACCCTTCTCATGTTTAACACTTACCATAGCAGCTGCTCCCGAGAGCTAGTGCAAGAGCTGCATCTCCCCGTGTCTGGCCTGCTGGCCAAGCACAAGGGATCATCAGCCTCTGAGATCCAGCACTGGAGAGGGCTGTTCTTAACCCAGCTGGGACACCTGGTCACAAAGGTGCAGGGCAGCTGAGATGTCCAGTGCTGTGGGTGAGGACACACCAATGGCACTGGGTGAGGACACACCAATGGCAGTGCTGGTGCAGCTCTCCAAGGCTGGTTCCTGCACAGAAGGGAGGGGCTTTCTCCAGCCAGGTGCTTATCTCGGGAGCTGAAGGCTTTGCCCTGGCCCAGGTGCTCCCTTCCCACCACCCCAGGAGAGGCTGTAGGTGCCCACAGCAGCTGACGTGTCTCTTGCTAAGGAGAGGACCGGAGCAGAGTGGCATGGTGAGGAGAAGGCAAGCTGGTACCATGGGCACAGCCATCTTCCCGTGCCTCCTTGTTATCCTGCTTACCCGATGCTCCCCAGCGGGATGTGCTGGAGATGGTGACTCTGCATCCCACAGTAAGTGAGCTTTCTTCCTGCCTTGGGGAAAGGTTGGGTCTGCTGCAGGGATTCCTCCTCATCCAAGGTATGCTGCACAAACCGTGCTGAGCTTGCAGGAGAGGTGTGCGGGTGAGCTTGTAAGGTTGGGATGTTTGTGTGTGCGTGTTGGGGGGATCCTCTCTGAGCTGCTCTTTGTGTACATTCAGCCCAACCCTCACCTTTGCTCTCCAGGCACAGCCAGCACCACAGAGAAACCTGTCCTGTTAAACAGCGTCGCAGATGCCGAAGCTTTCGTCAGCGGTGCAGAGGTGGCAGTCATTGGATTCTTTCAGGTGTGTTCACAGCACCTCCCCTCTGCCAGTTGTCAGCCCTATCCCACCCTGATGAGAGCACGAGGCTGGATGTAAACACCAGCAAAATGTGCTGGGGCTGTGACAGGCATGTGGTAGTATTATCTGATGGGTCACAGAGAGTACAGGGAATTTGGTCTGTGTGTGTGAAAGGAGATGGAGCAAGGGACGGAGGTGAAGGAGGCTCTAGGAGCCTTGGAGTAGGAGACAGGGAAATGCTTCAGGGGAAGCAAAACAGAAATGTGCATGGCAGAGAAACAATGGTGGTGAGGGGTGAGTGGGAACGTCAGTTATTTGCTGTAGTCAGCAAAGACAAAGTGAAGCACTGCCTGTGTTACAGGGCTGAGGAAGCCAAGTGTCAGGGAGAAGTGATAGCGCAGGTCCGCTGAAGTCCAACGGGGTTTGGGCTCAGGCTGCAGCCTTCTCATAGGAAGGGTGCAGGCATGGTCTCTGTCTCAGTGCTTTGTTCCCCAGAGTAGATAGCCTTGAGATCTCTGTCTCTTTCTGTCTAAATTCCATTGAATTCAAAGGTGAGTGACAGGTACATGTCCCTTGCCCCCAAAATAGCATGAGTATTTTTCCTCAGAAAATAAAAGGAAAATATTTATTGAGTTACAGCACTGTAAAACAGAGTCCTCTTTGACAGGATCTTTATTACTTTAAAGGTCCCCAAGTTGCACCATTTTCCATGTTTTCTTTGAGCTCTGTTCTGCTCTTCCGCTGCCCATGCACTGTCTCATGTCAGAGAAAGCTTCAGCCTTCCAAAAACAGATCCTTCTGCAAGTACTTTCCTCCTTCTGCCCTGTGCCTGGGGCTGGAGGGCAGTCCAGGGAGGGCATCATGCTCTTGGTACAGGGCACTGGTATCTCACAGCCCACCACAGGGTGAGGAGTGATAGTGCTGCCTGAGCAGCAACAAGTCTGTGAGTTCAGGAGGCTCATGCCCCAGGGGCCTTGTAAGCACTGATCACAGAGCACCAGCCGCCTCGACTTTGCTGCCTGCAGGCAATTGGAGCTCCTTGGGGGCTGCTCTTGCAGCGCTGAAGCTGTGCAAAGCAGCCAGGCAATCTGCACACGCAGAATGAAAGTGCTGAGACGCCTCCTTCCCCGAGGGGAGCTGGCTGGGCTTCTGGCAGGGCTGTACCCAGAGCCTCCTCCCGAGCTACAGCAGGCACATGGCTCCTTTTGTCTTGTGCCACAGTGACCTCCCGCTGCAGGATTGCATTCTTCAGAGCCAGACGGGAGGCTGCTGCCGTGCAGCCCCAGCTGCCAGCAGCACGGGGCAGCAGCCAGCGACATGTCGGGCATTCAGCGCCTGGAGCATGGCAGGGCTGCGTTTGAACCCTAGATAAAGACGTATGTGTGCCGTGAAGGCTTGGCTCTCTGCCTGAGAGTATATTCATCCAAATAAAGTCCATGTTCTCCGCTCACCATGAATTATTTCTCTGCTGCAGCCTTTCAATTTGCTGCAGTACGTGACTCGGCAAGCTTCCCGTATAATGAGCATGGCCTCCCTGACTGGGAACAGCATGCTGTGATGAAAACACAGCACACTGCTCCAGAAACCCGGCGTGTCGGTGAGAAAGGGCCATGCTTGGCCTGATTAAACCCCAGGTTTCCCAGGAATGCTCCAAAACTCAGTGAGATTATTCCCACCCTAGGCTTTAGTGCTCTCACCAGAGCAGTGTTGTTGCACTGGCATTTCCAAAACGGGTCATGAGAGATGTTTTTCTTTGGAACGAACAAAGAATTTTGTTTTCCATTCTCTCTGTGCTCGCAAACAGCTGAGCTGACAGTTCAAACTAAAAAGAAAAACAAACCGATTTCCAAGCAGAGACCATGTCTTAAGAATTTATATACAATAGAGAGAAGTATCAAATACATCACTGAAAAGTTGGAAATGGGAATAGCAAGGAAGGCTTTAATACAGGCAAAGGCTAGGAGTAGTTAATGCTCTCTCTGCAGTAAAAAAAATGGAACTCAAATAGCTGAGAAATTGCATGTTCTATCCTTTGATATACCTGAATTAGCAGGTATATCATATATATTCCTGGTATATCGATATATTCCTGCAGAATATATCGAAGACAACTTTTTAAAAGGAATCGGGGTACTGTTAATGCAAAGTGTTCAAAATTGTAACCCCCTGACTGTAGAATCAAGGTTGGCTTAAAAATGGTGACATTTATATATATGTTTTATACACACACTTATATAAACATGCATATATATATGTATGTATATATATGTGCATATATATGTATATATATATGTGTATATATATATATATAAAATATATTTATTTATATGTGTGTGTATATATACACTCATATATACACACACACACACACACACACACACATATATATATATATATATGCATGTATATGTATGTTTAAACGTGCTATACTTATATTCTGCGTTTGTCCCCTCCTTTTTGAGTGCCCAAGGGCTCAGCACCATCCTGGCGCGGTCCCTTGAGCCCGTGGGTAAAGCAGGGCAAGCTGCCCATCCTGCCACAGCGAAGTGGCGACAGCGGCTCGGCATAGGAGGCGTGCTTGTCGCCGGTAGCGGGCGGGTCGGGGTCTATGGGGCGGGGTGTGTGTAGGTCCCGGAGCATCCATCCCGGAGCATCCCCATCCCGGAGCATCCCGGAGCATCCATCCCGGAGCATCCATCCCGGAGCATCCCGCCCGCTCGGGCGGCAGGTGGCGCGGTCGGGCCGCCCGGTGGCGATGCTGGTGGCGGGGCGCTCCCGCTGGTCCCCGCTCGGGCTCGGACTCTGACCCGCCCTCCTCTTCCTCCGCAGGACGCGCAGAGCCCCGAAGCGGAGCAGTTTCGCCTGGCGGCAGGACAGATCCCGGAGGTGCCCTTCGGGCTGAGCAGCAGCGCGGCAGTCCTGTCTCACTACGGCGCCTCGGCGAGCACCGTCGCGCTGTTCCGCAGGGTGCGTGGGGGGCATGGAGAGCAGCGAGCAGCTCCCTCCCCGGGAACACGATACAGGGCAAAAACCTGCATCTCCAGCCTTAGCGTCGGGGTCCGGGTCCCCCAGCTGGCTGGTGTGGGTGGGAGAGGCTCTAGGAGGAGTGCTTACAACTGTAAAAAGCATAAAACGCATTTCTCCTTAGGGCAAACAAAAAATAGGGTTGTTATTGGCAGTCAGGCTGCCTGCCCATCTCTCTTCCTGCCCCAAAGAGGACTTTTGCTTTTCAGTTGCAGAGTGCCTGTCACTGAGACATGGAGCATTAATTACACCCGGTAAGACTCTCCTATTTAGGTGTTTGCCCTATGGATCTAGTGCAGCACCCAGTGCTCTGCAAACAGCAATGCCTGTGTTTCCCCATGACCTGCCTGGAGCTCGGTGTTAACTTGGATGGAGTTTCTGTGGTTTTGGAAAGGGTCCTGAGACACATGAAAAGCATCTAGAGTCCGTGTTACAATGGATCAACACAGCAGGCTTGATATCAAAACTTGGCAAGTGTCACTTCAGGCTGGCAAAGCTGTCTCCTAGGGTACAAAACTTTTCCATCAGAACAGAAAACAGATCCAGACTAAGTCTCTGCAGTTAAGAGATGTTGTGCCACCCTACACTGTGGTTTGCAGACTCATTTCCTAAATACACTTTAGGCATTAGGAATCTTGCTTTGGAGTTTCTTAGGGAAGGATGCCATGCAAGATCAAATCTCTGTTGACTTCAGCTCTAGGTGCTGGTGCCTCAATGTAGCTATGTTTGCTGAAATTTAAGGAGAGGATACTTGGGCCATCTACTTGCTGCAGGAGTACCAAGAAAAGCTAAGAGCAAGTAATCTACTCATTATATCAATTTGCTCGTGTCACACAAGCATGGCAGTGGAAAACTGTAGAGGTGGGTGTGTCTGAAGAGGAAAGGGGCATCAGGCAGCACAAGATGTCCTAAAAACCAGTGAAGTGTTGTGTCACCAGAACTCCAAGTGCTTGAGGTGGAGAGACATGGATACACACTACATGTTTTGGGAAACTAAATATGGCAGCCTGACCAAGATCTAGATCCAGATTGAACAGAGGCTTGACAAAGACAGTTTGTTCTCTTTTCTTTCTCATCATTTCCTACACCATGTTTACCACTGATATTATTCAAATAATTCAGAAAGGATGATCTAAGAGTGAGCAATAGGCAGGCAGGTCCTTTTATTTAACCTTTTATTTGCTATGTCTAGATGTTGCAATTTCAAGCAACACCCATTTCAATTTTGGTTCTTAGTCATTGTGGTTTTCTTCCAAAAATATTGAAAAGATCCTTTGTTTTTGCACTGTGGCAGATAGTGAGGATGACTGCACTGCAAGAGAGTTTGATTAAAAAAAAGTGTTTGGATTGTTGGAATTTGTATTCTATTGAATATTCTTTGTTCAGAGTCCAGTTTTTGCAACTGAACTCTTGTTTAATAGGGAAAAAAACCAGCCAAGAGAATAATACACTAGTCAGGTTCGAATGTGGCTGACAATTCACTTGTCTGATTGTCAGTTTTTCTTAAATTATCAGACACATTATTTTTCCTTTTATCCTGTGCTGAATAATGTGTAGGAGTAAAGGGTCAGAGATAAAAAGGAATTTTAAAAGAACGGATACAGGAACTTGGAATCAAATACTCATTTGAAGGATACAAAGATGCGTCATCAGGATACAAGTGAATCAGAGGCATAAATTTATTTTTTCTTTGCCTTTTCAGAGTATAAAACACTTACAATGCTTAGAAGTTTAAACCGTAATTACAGTAGTAGGAGGGACTGTGTCAACCGGTGAGACTTCTTTGTATACAGTGGAAAGAAACTGATTTATTCTAGTGAGGAATCCTGATAGACCTAAAAAAGAACATGATTAACAGATGCTAACAACCTCATTACATGGAGCGATAAAGACATTTTGACTAGAGCTTCAACTGTTATATGCAGGCTATTTTCCAGCCTTATTTTCTTAAAAACATAAATGTTGAGTGCAGATTCAAGATGTTATTATCCCCAAATGGAAATCAGATATTTTCAGAAGCTCATGGAAGTCAAGGGAAGACTTTCTGTAGAGTCCAGGATGCTTTAGTTTGGCTCCCAAGGCCTGTCTGATCTCACCTGCCCATGTTTTGTACTGTCCTGATCTTATTTACTTGAGCAGAGCTGCCCTTTCACATTATGCAGGAGGAAAATCTGTGAGAGGGATCAGGCCACACAGTCTGAAAAGCACCACCTTGTGTTGTCAGACGGGGCGGGTGACTGGTATCAAAGACCTTGCCAATGACCACAGAACAGCAAAAATGGCTTCAGATGTCTGCACACCACTGGAAAAACTAACACAAGTACTTTTAGCGGTTTCCCAGGTGCAGAGAATAAAATCTGAGGTGTGCATGTGGATCGCTCCTCAGCCCCAAGAACCTCATTCAACATGTGGATCAACGGCCTTCAAATCCCAAACTTTGATCCTACTTCATGTCAGAGACCACTGTCCCCATAGCTTAACTCAGTCACATCCTGTGGTGGTACTGCACAGCAACTCTGCCCTTAAACTCTGGTGGCTTAGCTATCACTCAACAGTTGCCTCCTTTTTTTCCTGTTTACCAGGTCATGAGAATCTCAATAAAATCACATCAGTTTGAGGGGATGAAGTGTGGGGAGATGTGTGGCAGGATGGATTTTCCTCTAAAGCTGAAATATGCTGGGCTTAAGTTTTTTTCTTTTTTCTTTTTTTTTCTTCCTGCTGTACTGGAAGAAAAACCCTCTTTTATTGGAGAGATTTCCTGCTTGCACAATGTTTCCAGGAATTCCATACCGGGCGATGCCAATGTTTATTACTTGTAGAAGAAACAGAATAAGCAGATTTCTAAAAGGGATGTAAAGCCAATATTAATGTGAGCAGTTAGACTATTTAATGATCTCTCTCCACAATGCCTAGAACAATTTGTCAGCTAATTCTCCCTGTCTCCAGTGCATTGAGAGCTGATAGCATAGGGATGTCTGGAGATTTCTGTCATGAGTTTGCCTTGTCCTTGGGAGACTGGAGAAGGCTGGAAGATCCTCCACCTCTGGAGGAGGTGCTGAGAGCAGATCACAGCTGTGACTGTAGGTGTCTTTGTGTGTCTCCAGGTAGACAATGACCGGAGGGATCTGGATCTGAGCAGCGGAGATGTGGATGCCAAGAAGCTGACGCGTTTCATTCGGATGAATGAGCTCCGCCTGGTGACAGAATACGACCCTGTGGTAATTACCAGCTCCCTGCAGTCCTCACTCTTGTGCTTTGCCTTCTCCTCACGGTGTCCTCTGGCCCCAGTTTGCATACCCAGATGTGTGTGAGGGTTGGAGCAATGATGTAGATGGCATTGAGGAAGCCACACAGCTTTTCACTGCTACTCCAGACCAGATTTTGCTGGGGCATGAGTGTGGTGGGAGGAGAAGGGAGTGATGGTAGTTCCTTTAGCTTTCCAGTACATTTGGGGCATTGAGGGGCAGAGAACTCCATTTCTTACTACTCCTGCATGCAGTGCTGCTTCCTCCCATGCTCATTTGCCATGTTGTGCTACGCCTGCAGAGCCAGCTCTGCCAGAATGCCCTCTCTTTGACAAGCCTGGAGAACTTGGAAGCTCAAATGAGCTTCAAGTTTTTCTGCATCACTCAGCACATAGGGCTTGCTGTAAGCCTGGATACTTGAATGCATATTCAAGAGCAGGTTGGCAACTTCCCAAGCAAAATTGCTCCCATCCCTTCCATCCATTCCTCCAGAATTCATCAATTCAACAACAACAACCACCACCAAAACAAACAGACAAACAAACACACACAAAATCAGGCTTAGAATGCTTCCATGTTGGCCATCCTCATCAGCTCACCCATCTGACTGGCAGTGGCAGGGTCCTGGTGCTTCTCCCCACTGTAGAGGTTGACCAAGGATTTAGGCTCCTCTGAAATCTCAGCAGTTCCCTGGCCTCATTGCTGTGGAGTCAGTAGGTTTTAGAAGCCCCAGTGGCTGCAAGGCTGAGACTTTATCATTGCTGATGGGGTATTTTGTGGCCTTGATAGCTGTAACAGGCTCAGCTTGTACCAGAGAAGAATGGCCCAACCTGTTTCAGAGCTCTGCCTTTTCAAGGTAAACCCAAGGATCATCTAAGAGAGCTGACAGATTCAGTCAGCTCAGTCACAGCCCACCAGTAGGGGAGTATTTTTTTGTTTGAAATTTAACTTTTTTTTTCCACAATGAAATATGGTAGGGGTTTGTTTTTCCTGTAACCCAAGAAAAAAAAATTGTTTTTTCATATTGGAAAGGGAAAAATATATTTTGAAATCACAGAATATTTCTGGGGACTGCTATATCCCGCTCCAAGTCACATCAGCAGGGGTGTTCTTCTTCTCTTCATAATTTCCCAGACCTTCTGAACCCTTGGAGCCCCTATTGAATCCTTTTGCAATTCATGGGACCATGTCTCTTTCTTTATGCATTTCTGTTGATGCTTTGGGTTCTCACTGCATTGTGTCCTGTTTGGCACCCAGGCTCTCTCCCTGACTGACCATCCCTCAGCTGCTCAGCTGGTCCCTTCCACCCTGACTGTCAGTACAGATGCTGTTACAGTTTTTTTCCAGACCCTCTGGAGCATGATCAAGGTGCTGCAGTTAAGTACCACCTGCAGTCTCTGGCCCAAAGCCCTCCCAGCTTCCCTAAGGTAGCTTGGTTTTTCATAAATATTTATTCCCAGTGCATATGCTGTTTGCATCCAAAAATGCTGCAGGTCAGCAGATAATAGGGTCACATGGCTCTCACCAAGAGCTGCCAAGAGTTTCTCTCCCCATCCTGGGGCCCTAACTGTTTCTCCCACATACTTTAGCAATTTCTAGGCACTGTTTACCCCATGGGCTTTTCAGGAGAGTCAAACGTGACCCAGCCATGCTGGTGAGCTCTGCTGATGGCTCTTACACAAGGCTGTGTGGACAGGCACACCTTTGTGTGGAGCTGCTGGAGGAACTGCTGCTCCAGCCCTGTCTGCTCTCACCCCAGCCTTGCCATGGGGCTTGGTGCTGGCTGGCTTCAGCCTCACCTTCATCCTCGTCCTCTCCCATGAGCTCCTCTAATGTTCTCCAGCTCGGCTTGCAACCCCTCTACTGTCCCCTGCCTCAGCTGCACATCATCAGGAAAGGGAAGGGATGTGAAATGTCTGATAAACATTAGGCTAACAGCAGAGTCCCATCTGCCAGAAACTAGGTGCTCTGTAATGCATGGCCCTTGCCAGCATGCACTCCCTGACCCCTTCCTTGCTACTCCTGGAGCATGTGGAAACTTTCTGCTCCCGCTGGCGGGGAGCTGCACAGTCTGTGCCTCTGTGGTTTTGGTGGCAAAGGGAAGGCAGCAGGTCTGGCCCCACTGCTGTTTAATTTGAGGGAGAGGCTGCAGGGCTGCAGGAAGGAGGCGGAAGGAGAAGTGAGATGACGAGTGAGCGAGTTCATGGAGGTGGTGCCGTGGCTTCTTGGGTAGTGCCAGCCCTGTCTCCTCACAGAGGGCCACTGTGTAGTGCCCCCTTGGCCCTTGCCCAGGGTCTTCTCTCACTGTGGCACTGCAGAGGCAATTGTAACCCTCAGCGCTGAGGAGTGGACAGGTCATTGGGTTGCTGAAACTCTGGACTCAGTCCCTTTCTACACACAATGTAACACCAAAGAAAGAAAATAAGGACAAACACCAACCTTGACACTCTAAATCCTTCCCACTTCATTGCTCACATTTCAGACAGATGCTGGACCTAAGCAATTTAGAGCACCCTTATATTCAATGTTTGCTGGCCTTGGCTCTTCACATCCTTGCTCTAGACTTCAGCTTGCTGTATTCTGCCCTAATCCTAGTCCTTTTGCCTAGTCACTATCTTGAGGCCAGTGATGGACCTTTGTGGTCTTCAGACTCCCATCTGGGGAATAAGCAAAGCCAGGAGATAAGTGCTTCTGCTAAGAGCCCAGATTGGATCCCCCTGCTTTAAAGAAACCTGTCCTGCTTGTGATGCTGATTTGCAAAGAAACCACAGCTGAGCCTGATGTCCCTCTGACACTGCATCTGATACAAATTAAGTGTTCTCAACCTCCTTGCCCATGTGTGTTTCTCTCTCTGTACTGGGCAGACAGCAATAGGTGTGATGCAAAGTTCACTCGAGCTTAACCTCCTCCTGATCACAGACAAGATATCCCCAAAGCACCCTGAGCGAATGCGCAAATTTCGGGCAGCAGCAGAGCTCTACAAGGGGAAGGTAAGTCCAAACAGAGGGAAAGAGGGGCTGATAGGGAGGGAAAAAGAACAGTGATTCCTGCCATGAAGGGGAGGGCATAATCTCCTCTGTGACTTATGACAGCAAAGGCCAAGTAGCAGGAAAAGAGGATTATCTGGATAATTAAAGTGGAGGGGTTTGTTCTGTTCACCTTTCTCCACTTTGCCTCCTCGTGGGGAAAATATCCTCTGCGTCCTGCTTCTCTGCTCTCTTGATGAAACACCGTTTATTTTCTTGCTTTTAGTCCAGTTTTGTTCCCTTGTACTGGGAGATGAGGCAACAGCTGCTGCATTTCAGTTGCATTCCACTGATGTGAGAGGTGAATTTGTATCTACAGCCTGCAGGATGCCAAGGAGCCTTATATAAGTGACCAGATAGCAAATAATATCAGTGCTTCTTAACCCTTAGGCTTCTGGTTGGATCGTGGGGAAACAGCTGTTCTAAAGGAGTTGCAAATTGATTTCTTTGGTTTTCCACACTGAGGTGATGAGATAGATGAGGTGTTTCAGAGAAATTTGGCCAGAATCCCATCCCTCTGTGAACAGAGCTCTCCCCAAATGGTAAATCATCCTATGGCCAATTCTCTGCCAGCAGCTGGATTACAGCAGAATTGGTGTACAAGGAACAGAGGAATGAACTGGCAAGCAAAGGAGGATTGGGAGCAACAGGAAGGCATTTGTGGCAAGGGAGAAAAGCAGAAGGGAGGGGGCAGAATATCACAGAAGTGGGGAAAGATGAGCTGAGAGGCATGAATAGATCTTCCTCTGAGAAATGTGGAGCTGGAAAGAGTTGGGATTTGATAACTAGAACATCTTCATGAGTCTGGTTTTGGTGTTGAAGGGACAGATTAGAAATGAAATATATCCTCACCTTTGAATTCAGGGACCACCTCAGAACCACGCACTCTCAAAAGGCTTTAGACTTGTTTATGGCAGGAGTACTCTGGGCCTTTATGTCTGGCAAGAGATCAGGCAGAAACTAGGCATCAAAATCAAAAGGTCACTTCAAAAGTGTTTTGCTTTGATGAATATGTAGTTTTAAAAGAAAACCCACTTATCTGTAAAACTCCATGTATCTATTGTGAGATGCATGTTGAAGTGACACCATTACCACTGCTCTCCATGGGAAGCAGTCTGATAGAGGTCTCCCCCAGCAGTTGTCTCTTCTAACTCGATGCTGTTTAGCATCACTATCCTTTGCTGATGCAGCTGCATCTAGTTTTCATGTGACATGCCTAGATATGAGAAAATGGCAATGATTTTCCTAGAAATACTTCACAAAACATTGCATAAAATGTTGTACTGAAGTTCAGACGATTTATGAATTCTCAGTGAGCCAAATCTATTTTTTTTTTATTTATGCAGGCATGTTTCCCACCAAGGCAGTCTAGAAGTTTGCCAGAGTAAAATATAAACATTAAAGATGTGGGGATTTGACTAATTATTTCCACTTTACTGCAGTGGTACTTGAGGACACAGAGATGAAGTGACTTAGAGTCTAAAAAGTTGCTTTTCCCAAAGGTGTGGCACTCTGTGGACTAAACTGTGTTTTGGACTGCCCACCTAGAAAGCATTAAAAGAGTGCTAGATCCTTCTGTGTGACTTTTAGATCTGGATAGGAAGGACTAAGCAGAGTGAAATGCACACTTAGGTTTGTCTCCATTGTTCTGTCACTTAGAAAGATGTGAATTAGTTTGGGTATCAGTGGCAGCCACTGCACAATACCATGAACATCCCTGCTGGCTAATTTTCCTAAATTCGAAGTTAAGTGTTGTTGGGACTACCAAATTAACTGAGGTTTGCTTCAAAATAAATAAAGACCAAAGAGTGAAGAAAACTGTAGAATCATGATTATATTAAGGTTGGCAAAGACCCCTAAAATAATCGAGTCCAACTGTTAACAGAGCATGAAGAAGTGATTCACCTGCCAGTTTCTGGATTATGGTCCTTTCATCTTTGGTTTATGATGTTTTCACTTCTGCCTGAGAGGAAACTGAGATTTTCAGCAGGAGGATCCATGAGGCAGTATGGTGAGGGCTGTTGTTTGAAAACAGCCTGAACTGCACCTGGAGCAGCAGAGAGTGCCTGGAGGCAATCTAGACTTTTCTAGGTTTTGTTTTGGAGCCTGAGCACTGTAAAATGTTGGAGAGGAAAATGCAAATGGTAGATGATGCTAAGCCAGCATAAACTGACAACAATAAGAAGAAATATGGGAGTTTTCTAGCAGAATTTCAGGAACAATTGTGGGTGGATAACAGTAAACAGGGTTCAGAGCACTGCAGCTGCAGGAGTGAATCCACCAGCCTTCTTGGATCTTCAATCAAATATGTGCTTGTTTGAGAAAGTACTGCCAAGAGTTCAGGCAAGGAAAGCAAATGCACTGGAAAGGAAATGTCAGGGTTTGCATTGCTGAGCCAAACTAGCATAGTCATATTCAGTTTTCTTTCCACAATATCAGAGTATAACATGATAATTACAGCTGGTGTAACTCATGGGTGTTTGTAGAAGTGTCAATTAGGTGATGTTGAGAATAACAAAAGCAGCTTTTGTTGCAGCTGACATAATTGGCTTCCAACACCAAAATGATTTGGGTAGAGATGTTTGTAAACTCCCTTTTAATTTATGTGTAGGTCCATTTAGAAATGCATTTTGAGAAACTCCTGGTGTCCTTCAGGAGTTCTTCCATGGAAATGAAAAGATGATGCCCTTTCTCTTGCAGACAGTCATTCATACACTTTTTATTTTTCTTGTGAGACATTGATGGCTCCAGAACTGAGAGAGATAATATTTAGAGATGTCTCTTTTAACCATAAACAGAGGAGCCTGTAAATATGGATTTTATTGTAACTTAATAGATATCTGCAGTAAAGCGGTTTTTACAGCTGTTTTTTTGGTTTTTGAAATTCATGATGGATGCTTTTTGTTTTGCTTTGATGTACTATGATGTAAGAAATTACTCAAACTTCAGAATTTGAT
Source organism: Entomyzon cyanotis (assembly GCA_024500445.1). Taxonomy (NCBI): domain Eukaryota; kingdom Metazoa; phylum Chordata; class Aves; order Passeriformes; family Meliphagidae; genus Entomyzon; species Entomyzon cyanotis. Next base: position 11,755,116 of record JAKEPQ010001018.1, on the reverse strand, counting down.
CTTTTTGATTATATAAAAGAATAAAGACTGAAGCTCTCTAAAGGTCAAAGTCAAAACTGGATATGAGGCTTGGCCATCCTTTTTGTTTGTCTTTGTTAGAGGAAAAACTAAGCAATGTCAAATTGGTTTCTACCAGTGCAGTGATATTTTCAATTAACTTTAATTCCTTAGGCAATAACATCATTCCATATCTTAGTGTCTACCAGGAACTCGATGTTCTAAAAGCACTGGGCTAGGAATCATGTTGCCAAGACACCAAGATAACACCAGTGTGCAAAATTTTCTGAGAGGGAGCTTATTGCAGGTGGCAGTGCACAGATAATATCAGGGGTGAAGGGGAGATTTTAATCAGGAGTCAGGAATTCCTCATTCATGCGTGATATCTGTCACTGCCTGGTCAGCAGATCTCTGAACACAGGCAGGAAGATTGCTACAAAATGCAACAATTTAATGGAAATAATTTCTGAATGAACAAAACCCAACCAGCTATTGTACAGGATAATATGAAATGGAAAGCAAACTTTCTGTTTGGGATGGAACTAATTGGTTTCTAGCATTGACGTGAGAGTTGCCACTGTAAGTGGAATTTGTTTTGGTGAACTGTAGCTTTGGTAAGTTGTCTGAGTAAAGGTTTTTTGCTCTTCAGCACTGAAAAAGAAGGACAGGCATATCCTTCCTTCCCTTTTAGAACAGGTGGAATGAAGTGCATGTCACTGATTATTGTAGAGGTTACAGAGATGACTGGCTGAGGCAAGACTGGGATCCGGATGGCAGAAGTTAAGCAGTGTCAATCCTGCCTCATGGTCAATAAAATTTCCCATGGTTACTGTGTTCATTCTTCATGATTGGAGCTGACTGGGAATTCTCAGAACAAAATAAATTCCTCATGAGAAAATGCCAGTTCCAGGAAGTGGCATCTGTCATGGAAATGTCCCACTGAGAAACCCTCTTGGTTTTCAGCTGCTGGGAAGATCAGGCTTCCACTGCTTGTGGCCTCTGGGCAAAAACATCCTACATTCTGCCCCACAGGCCCTGGCAGGACTCCTGGAGCACAGCCAGCATGGGATGCACAGTGTGTCCTTCTGCTGAAGGAGGATTCATCCCATGTCACAGGGCCTACCAGGAATTCTTTTTACTCTTTTATTCTTATTCTAGTCTTTGTATTAATGGATAAAATTCATACAGTTTTTAGTTTTGGGTGTTTTAGCAAAGTCTGGAAGCTTGACAGAGTGAAGAATATTGACTAACATTTATTCATATTACCATTTTAAAATGTTATTCATCTGTTTTAAAGGTGGCGGAGATTTTGAATAGAAATTGACACAGCAATATTTTTTAAATTTTAATAAATTCTTGTTTAACATTTGATTTAAAAAATATTGTTATCTAGTGAATCTCTGACAGCGATGAGCTAGTGAAAATGCAGTACCATTTCCTGTTCTGACACTCTGAAAGTGCTTCCCTCTAACACTGGCCTTTGTTTCCAGCTTGCTAGTTGGAAGGAGAGCCCTAAAACATTAAATATTGCTGTTCCATCTGAAAGCCTCTTAGATCAAGTCCCTAGACTTGTGAAGCTTACATTTGTGACCCTTCTCTAGCTTGGTGTTTTATCCTGCAAAAAGGTGAATTAAGCACTCTGGGAGAAGTACCCCACAGCCTGTCTGCTCATGAGCTTTTTGTTCTTGAGGCACAGTTGAGTTTTGGAAGAGAAATTACAAATGGTGAATATCATATATCCAGGGAAAGTCCTGTTCCTGTTTCTGTATTTCATTGTGTAACTGAAGTTAAACTTTACAGCAGCCTAACTATCCCTCCTTCCCATAGGCTGTTGCCTAGGAAAATTTCCAGATATATTTGTTTTTTTATAGAACAGTAATTTAATAAGTAAAGAATTTAGGATTTATGAAGTTTATTTTTAGAGAAGAAAACAAATTTTGAACTAACTTGGGTGTTCTTCATTGAAGAGAAAGAAAAACATGAGTTGCAGCCTGGGAACAGGGCATGTAATCTTCACATTACTTTGCTTCTTAAACTCTTCTTTCCTTGTATAAGTGAAGCCATAGCCTCATCCATAGGTACCTTGAATATGCTAGGCCCAGTAGACTGCACAGGGTAAAAAGGAGATAAAATGACACATGCTAGCTGGATGTTTATTTCATTGACTTGGATCTCATTCGCTGAGGGATATTTAATCAGGTCACTGATTAAATTGTTTAATTGCTGTATTTATTTTCTTTTATAAATTTTATACACAAGGCTTGTATTTAGTATTAATGTATGAATTAACATAAATTTTTAGAAATAGCTGTATATTTTATTGATAATCTTTCAGATTCCAGAATGTTAAATCTGTACCTATTCCTACTGCACCTGCAAGACCTAAGTTGAAACTGAAGTCTTAAAAGTAAAATCATAGAGTTTGTCACCAATTCTGATAAATCTGTACTACTGAATCATCCCAGCAGAATCCTAATCCTAGGCTAGATCTTGCTCTCCAAGACTCTTTGGGAGCACAGAAAACTGTAGGTCATTCTCATCCTGGCTTACTCATTGCTGAGCTTCTCTCCCCAGGTTTGAACTCCACTGAGCTGGGATGTATGGACATTTGGGCTGTATGGACATTGATGTCCTGCCAAAAACTTCTGTTTCCCAAAGTATTGCATTTTCATTTGTGCTGACTGCAGCTCACTTAAATCCATCCTTTGGTTTTGGTACTTTCATGTACCAAAATGGTCTTGGTACTTTCATGTTCTTATCCCTGCAGGCTCCTGATGTCCTGTAGTTAATTCCCATATTCTTGCAATTGAGTTTGGTTCTTCACACACCAAAACACATTTTCACTCTGGGTCTTGCATGGATGTGAGCATCTTATATAAATAACATGCAAGTGAAGGATTCAGCTTCTTTGACATCTGCTGTTAAGATAAAAAACATCTTGTTTCCTCATCTATTAAGAGGATAGAAGTGGAGACTGCCTTCCTGTCATATTGTACATGTATTTTTAAAGAAGGTGAAAGAAGACATTTTGTTTGGTAGTGTAAGTATGGACTTGATTAAATACAGACAAAATGCATTGCATAGAGCTGCTAGAGTGGCAAAGGAAAGTGTTGTCCTAACAGAGTGTGGATGGTTTCCTCAAACTCTTTATAAAAATATCACTATTAATCTTCATATAAGCACTGTTTGGGGAAACGTTCTCTCTCTCAGCTTCTGTTTTTCTCACATTTCCTTCCCTATTTCCATCACAGATTCTCTTTATCCTGTTAGACAGCAATTTGAAGAGCAATGAACGGGTGCTGTCATACTTCCAGCTGAAGAAGTCCCAGCTGCCAGCTCTGGCTATATTCCACACACCAGATGATGAGCACGATGTGTTGACTCTGGATGAAATCTCCATTGAGCGTGTGAAGGACTTCTGTAATCATTTCCTTCAAAGAATGCAAAAGGTAAAGGAGGGGTCTTGATGCTCTTGTTCACAAGGCTCTTGGAGAAGGTGACTTCAGTTCCTTGAACTCCTCCCCATCCCTGTCACTTCCTCTTTCATGTACATTTCCACCTGAATATCAGAAGAGCATTACATTTAGGGCAGAGCAGAGATAAATGTCTTTGCAGAGCCTCTTTCTTCATTGACCTCTGCCTTCTAGTCTACAGCAAGAAGAATTCACTGATCTCTGCAGCTGTATGAAGATCTCTGTGAAGCATCTCTCTTTTGGGAACAGCAACTAGGGAGACAAAGTGAAGGGTGTTTTAGATGCTGAGGATGGAGGTGGCAGCATATGAGAGCAGATCAGAGAGACAGTGACATGGATGGGAATTAAATCTATCAGGAAGACTACAGAACAGAGTGTACAGACAGGGCCTTAGGACTCTACCAGAGTCTCTACTGGGAGAGGGGCAATGAAATTTCCATTTTCATTCAGTGTTAAGAGTTATCTCTCTGTCAAAATTCATCCTTCTGTAGCACAGGCACTTTGTGTTGTGTGATGGAAATGAGATAGTGAGGGCAGGGGCATAGACAGCAGAGGGAGGTATTTGAGTTGTTTTGTTTTCTTTATCACTATGCTGAGAAACCAACTTGTAATGTCAAAACTGATTTCCTGCCTCTAATGTGTTTCAGAAAGAAGATAAATCTGAGGAGAAGCACCTCAATGAAGAACTTTGATTCTTTCTCAGCCAACAGGATGATTGTAGCCAGAGTAGTCTGTTTCTGGTGTATGAAGAGTTTGCTCTGCCCTACAGCTCAGCAATTCCTGAGCCAAGTCAGTCATGGATTCCTGTCATCATTCTATGTACATATACACTGTCTGTTCTCTCCAGGAATCTCTTCTCTCTTATCTCTTCTCATTTGTTGGCTCCAGATCTCTTTTTTCAGTACTCCAGGAACTCTGTTATTGCTCTACAGTATGTCCTTCCATGACACTCTGTTGGAGCAAAGGGTGGCATAGTGAAATGGCAATATCAGAGACAAAGCTAGTAGCTCCCAGGGATCTGTTTTCCTCATTCTTTTGGTGTTTGGTGCCATGCTGGGATTCACTGTCAGCCTGTCCTGATATTACCACCAGATTCGTTGCTTGATGTCATATGAAATTTTCCATTTATTTTACTAAATAAAGCAGTATATAAGTGAATTGCCAGAATTTTTATGCAAATGGGTTTTTCCCCACTCCCTTTTCTTCCACTTAAGGGCAAAGTCTCTGTATTTATGAGTAAATAAACTCAAAAAAATCTCCTTTCTCTGAGTTTAACCAATACAATGCCTAACCAGTCAGGTTGGTTGTTGAGAACAATTCTCTATGGAAATAGACCCATTGTCTAAAGATATTTCCATCAGGATGGGAGATATCTATGAAGGTTTGGGATCAGAACAGTTCTGGTGTACAGGGAATGGGGACTTTGCAGGCAAGTGGTATGAGCCATCCTTGTTTTGGTGTGCTAGATGCAGGCAGTAGGTTTGCTTCACACCTGGCTCAGCATCCTTTGGCATGGAGCATGGATGCTCTTGTCAAATAGTGTCTCTCAGAGCTTGAGGGATTAGGCCTGGGACAGGGAGCCTAGGAGGAGTCCAGCTGAGAAATCTCAGCCCTTTCCCAGAGATTAGGCTAAGGTAAAGAACTGGGAACAGAAAGAAGTTGTTCTTGCAGATGAGGCAAACACAGCTCCCCAAGGCACAGGGAGAAATTAGGAGCTGGAAGGGATCCAGTGTTACTGCCTGACACCATGACAAGGACCACAGCAGGGAGACAGGCGCCAGCTGTGTCAGCTCTTGTGTCTTCCACATGGATCTTTTGTTTCTCCAGAACTCTGCCTCCCACCTAGCTGGATTTGTCTCTGGTGCTCCATCCTCCCTTCTCCTCTCTTTATCTAAAGCAAGCCTTATGCTGTAACAGTTGGCACAGGGAATCAAAATTGCTCCACATTTCCAAGGAAGAGTGGTATGACCAAAACAGTACTGGGGATTTTTGGCAAGACCAGGAAACTGTCTCACTTCACAGAGACCTCTCCCTTAAAATGCAGGGAAGTGGGCAATATGGGTCCTCAGAAGCTCCATGGTCAAAGCAATAGCCAAGAATTGTTTCCTAAAGGACACACTTCAGAGAAGAGCAGAAGAGAGGGGGAGGAGAACAGAGATAGGCAAACCACCTCTGCTCCATTTTCCCCTTGTCACAGCTGAGATGATCTCTGAGATGCACCAGATGACCTCTTCACTGAGTGTGTGTAGAGGGGCAAAATATAAAAATATGTGCCTGAATTCTGCTGAACGCACGAGTGTCTGAGGTCTCAGCCTCACTCAGTGGCTGAGTGTCTCAGCCAGCTGCAGAAATTGGGCACAACAACGTGACTCTTCCCCTGTGCTGCAGGGAAACAAAATAGGACATGAATGAAGTTCTGGTTCTGCAAACAAGCCTGGGAGTAAAAGCAGTGTCCCCAGTGACTGTGCTTGCTGTGTTCACAGCTAATTATAGGGATAACTTTTCAGGAGCTTCGTTATGGACACTGGGGAGTTTAATTCCCCCTGCACTTACAGAGCTCTGCATCTAACCAACAACCTTGGGAACCACAAGCAAGCCACAGGAAAATCCTCCTCCTTCTCCAGCTGTTCTGCAGCACTCTGCAGAGACCTGGAGGTTCAGCAAGGGGACGAACAATTTTTTATTTTATTCCCCTGAACCCTTGTGTGTGACATTAAATAACTAAGTGTTGCTTAGAGGCAAACTGTCTGCTGCAGGTTGAACCAAGACTTTGCATATGAAAATATGTGCCTCAGCTTAGTCACTTCAGTCCCATTTGCACATGGAATTATGGATCTGGCTTCTGCCCTTTTCCTCTTGTCCTGCTGCTTGGCACCATTGAGCAGAGCCTGGCTCCATCCTCTTGACACCCCCCGCTTCAGATTACAGATATTGATGAGGTCCTCTTTCCATCATCTCTTCTCAAGGCTGGACAGGCCCAGCTCCCTCAGCCTTTCCTCAGAAGAGAGATTCTCCACTCCCTTAATCATCTTTGTTGTCATCCACTGGACCTGCTCCAGGAACTCCACGTCTCTCTTGTACTGAGGGGCTAAGGGGAGTTCATCTGGAAGGAAGCTGAACCAATAAATCTGGGCAGAAACATTAGAAACAAACTCTCTCTTGCTCGTGGACAGATCACAGGACTTAGTCACTCTTAGTCATCTCCACACAGGATGGCTTCCTCTCAGTGCCACTAACTGCAGCCCACAGGCTGGCAAAGAGGTGAGGATAGTCGACACAGGAGGAGGAAATATTGTCTGAAGCATACAACAGGAACAGTGGTTTCCAGGACCATGGAAGAGGAGGGCAAGGAAGAGCCAAGGGCTGTTTTGAGAGAAGTAAAGGATCAAGGAGTAATATGGCCAGCAACAGGTAAGGGTCAGTGAGGGAAGGTGCTGGGTGGATACCACAGAGAACTGATAATGGTGGAGAAAAGAACACAGAAGTATTTTTTCCAGAGCTGGGAATCAAATACCTCTTTGACCCATTTTGGCTTAGTCACTAAGGAAACTTTAGAAGAACATTTTCAGTGGAAAAACCTGCAAAACCACAAGATGCACATTGAATAAGAGAGTACTTGTTCTCCCGTTTGAATTTCTTCCTTCTCTGCTGAAGTACCTGCAAATCCAGGCAGGCAGGCTAGTTGCATGATCTGTAAAGCAGCACTTTTCTCCAGGTTAGAGGAAAGGCCCATGGATAACTGTGTCCCTGCCTGCACCAGGCCTCCACATGTGACAGCTATGCAGAGTTTCCCTCAGTATCACAGCTGCAAACAGCACTGTGTCCTCCTCCCCACATGCTCACCAAGGGTCAAGCCACTGAATCCTCCATGGATCACAACAGCCCCTAGAGAACCCCACATCCTGTCCACACACAGGCTGAAATGCCAGCCCCATCCACTTTCCAGCCTAAACACGTGGGCTATGTGAGTGCTCTAGATTTCTCCCTATCCCTGTGTTGTGAGTATCACATATTCTTCATGTCTCCTACCTTCCTCTCCTCCTAGGCAAGAGCCCATATTTCATCATCTTGTTAGGGACTTAGTGTGATTCTATGCCACCTATACAATGTGTTTTGTATGTCTACATCACCAGCATTATTTCTTGCCTTTTATCTAGTAGATGATGCACTGGTGGTACTGCTATGTAATTTTCTCAGTCCAGCGTGATATAGCACGTTATTAGTCCCATAGTTGCCAGAAGACATAGCATGGGAGTGGTCCAATTCTGGTTCCTTTATCTGTGTGGGCAACTGCAGACAAATGTCAAGTCCTTGGGTGTTCTAATCAGCTATCAGAAGAGCAGGATGGGAACTTGCAGTTTTCCTGTTTTTTGTTCTGTTGCTGTTAATCACTGGAAGGAATAGAATAATTGCCTCAAGAGAAAATGTTCATCTGTTTTCTTCTCCACTAAATTATGGAGAGCTGTATGCCTGAAATATGTTTTAAAATACAGATGTATTGTTTTCGATATAAATCTGTTGTTCTCAGAGTATTCTTTGGCATTTTGGAATTCAATGTGGGTGTTGATCCTGGATGTATCATGACTTCCCATTGCAACCAAGACTTTATTTTCCTTGGCCAACTTTTTCTGTTCTTTGGCTGTGAAACAGAAGAGACAGACAGTAACTTACCCCAGACTGTTGATGAAGCCCGTAGGCAGAGCTGGAGAGAGAGCCCAGATCCTCTGCATCCGGATCTCCTGAATGTAAGCCATATGGCCACACTTTCTCTTCACCTTCCATCTCCCTGTGACTAACAATGGCTGTTTTATTAAGTTGAAATGGCAGTCTTTCACCATGAGGAAAAAGCTGTCTTTTTTGGTTGGTTGCTTGGCACAGTTGAAGCTGAACAGATCTGTATTGTTATTTTCCTGCATCTCTCACTCCTTGCCAGCGAGACCTTTCCTCCTGGACGGACAATCTGCCTTGTTCTTTTGGGATCTGATGGTGAATGTACTTCCTTGCCACATGGCTTTCTCAAAGCAGTTGCTGTGTTTTCTTGGATCTGTAGGCATCCTGGTCTGAAATGGTCTGAAATCCCCATCTTGTAGCAACATTTTCAGGTTTTCTGCTCTATTGGGATTCTAGCAGTAGAGAAAATATTATGTTAAGCAGATGTTACGAAGATATATTTGTGTAGTAAATATTTTAATATTATTTTGAAAAAATAGCAAGTATTTAAATATTATTGCATTTTAAATATTTTATGAAAAAGATATTAAGACAATACATTTGCATAGTCAAGAAGCTCCCCATGTGCCCCCAGTCTCCAGGATAAGCTGGCTCCCTCTGTACCCTTCTCCTCCTCCTCCTCCCTGCTGCCTCCCTGTTTCTGTGTGAGTGACAGGTCCTCTGACCCTGGTATGATTTTATTTCTCTTTTTGCTCTGGAGGCAGCTCTGCCTCAAGCATAATACTGCTGCTCCCAGGGAAAAGCGCCTGCCTTGCTGCATGTGCCCCAGGCACTCCCTTTTAAAAAGAACAAATAGCCTGTGGAAAAGAAGAACAGAGAGAACCCACCAGGCACCCTCTGTCAGAGCAGTGGTGAAGTAAGACTTAAGCAACACAAGCAAATGGATTAGCACTTTGCCTGGGGGCCCTCTTGGAAGGTTTCTGTTTGGTCTCTGGGTCCCAAGACTGGTATTTCAGTGGATTCCTTCTTGGCAAGTCTGGCTTTGTGATATGGAACAATAAAACCCTTCTTCTTTTATAATAAAGATAACTGCATCCAGGACATTTTGAACTTAAGAAACTGCTTTACCAGCATTTTACAAGATAGGGTGGGATTCATTCTTTGGCTGTTCCTATGGAAATTAGGTGGTTTATGTGTCTGCTTGTCCTGTCCCTGCTTTCAAATGATCAGCCACACCTGACAGTACAGACAGCGACAGTGGTCTCTAAGGTACCATGGTGCTATTGGGTTTGTGAGACTGGGTGCTGGGCAGAGGGCAAAAGTCCCAAAAGTGTATCATTAGCTTTTTTAATGCCAGAGGTTCTGTAGTCCTGCTCATAACATGCCCTCACATCCTTGCTGGGACCTTCAAGACCCCCAGGATGAGCTGCTTGGGAGCTACTCCTTGCCCATTGCTTTGAATGGTACTGATGTTCTCCAACTCACTTCAGTGCCACCTTCTTGAAAATTCATGCAGGATTGTTTACTTCAGCTCAGGCTGGGTTTATCTGAATGTCTGTCCTTATTCTGGGAATCCATCAAACCTGCAAACACAAAGCTCCTAAAGTACTTGGCTTCTATTTCTAGCTGTGATGATCAGCCAAAGGCTTGGCACTGCTTTATTTATGTTTACTATATTAAATCTGTCTCTGAGCATTTCTCTGTGACAGACAGACATGTCACAGATGGGCAACATGTGTGGGAGGGAACTCTGTTTCTGGACAAGCACTATCCTCCTCTGCTTCTCCCTAAGCTCCACCACCAGGAATTCCCTGAGAATTGTCCCAGGGCAAGCAGACACACAAACACACCTCATTCCCAGATCATTGACAAAAGGAGCAAAAGCTCCCATTAAGAACGAGGAGGAGGGCACTGGGAAAAAAGGAAAGTTATCTGCACTAAAATGCTCCCAAATGGTGAGTGGAGACACTGGGGTCCTGAGATTGGACCCAGGGTATCCTGAGATTGAGACCTTGCTACATTGATTTAGATCTAGCTGGGCTCCTGCTATTCAACTGGAATCCATGTCTTCTGCTACCTGTTCAGGCTCACAAGTATATGTTGTTCCCTCATTCCTATGTAGAAACCTAATTTCCCAAGAAAATCACAGCCTGCTGAAATCAAGTGCAGTTTGGGCACGTATGTATGAGTTAGCTATGGCAGTCATACCAATGTGATGGCTGTCAAGAAGGTCCCTGTGCCCTTTGCCCTCATCTTGAGACAATTTTCTCCACTGCAACTGCTGGACAGCATCTTGGGTGAGGGGGTTTCGTGTCACCACAGGATTAGCTGCAGGATAGCAATGCAGAAGAAACACTTCCTGGGGCCCAGTAACTTTTCAGGGAGCTCACACAATTCAGCAGAATCAAGGACAGACACCAGGCAGGCACAGACTGGCAGGAAGCAGCTTCAGCAGCAAGATGTCAGGAATCTTTTTCTCAGGAGCAGCCTAAGGTTAGCTTTGTGCCTCGGTGCTGTGTTGCATGGAGGAGGCACAAACCTGGTCTGAGATTTCAGGTGCTTGCTGTAGGGCAGGAGAGGAGCTAAAGCCAAGCTCTCAGCTGTCATGCCAGCCTTGCAGATCTCTCTTCAGAGGCAGTACAGAGCTCCTCCTAACACTCCTGCTACTGTTTTACTGATGGTGTCCCTTTCTGGAAGTGCAAACCCACCGTGATAAATTATTTTCTTATGTTCTTACTTAATCAAGATCTCCCCAGATAAAGTAAGGGCAGAGACTTCTGTTTAGCAATCCAGTGCCTGAAATCATGGATGGGGTCAGTGACACATCGTTATTGGAGTGATAGCACAGAGGAGCCCAGAGAGATCAGATAATGCAGGAGAGCTCCAGGGGCTGAAAAAGAGAGTGAACTTGGGATGTCTGTGTATCATCTGTCATCAGCAAGCCAAGACTATCAGATCTCAAAATAGACAAGAGTGTTTTTAGGAGCTAGTGAGTATATTTTATTTATTGTGCAGTGCTGGAATTTTATTTGCTGGATCCTCCAGCAGGTTCACTGGTTCCTCCTCCAGTTCACTAGTGAAAAGACCATCAAGAAAGACAGGCACCTACCTCAAAGAGCTGAAGTGGCAGACAGATGCTTGACCAAGTAACACGGGGGAAGGTGTGCTCTACAGATGGGTACAGGTGTTTGCTATATAATATATGCACAACAGAGATTCTCATTCAATGTCTGCTGTATGAAAATGTATTAAACACCATGGTCACTAATCTTAGGCTTAGCCAGCCAGCAGGGTTGTAACTGCTTGGGTACCCAATATGTGACTCATGCAGTGTATTTTCCTGATAGATGTGCAGTAAGATTTTCCAGTGAAGCCATGGCTGTAGGTGGGAGACAGTGAAAAGAAATCCCAAATAATACAATCCAGTCAGTGCCAGCAAGTATCGTAAGCAGATTCTATTACTGGAACAGAGGGGAAAAACTTTAGTTAAAGCACAGGAAGTACAGAAGTGTTATTGTTGGCAAGAATCTTTAAAGAAAGATTCTACTATGGAAAACAGTAGAATGCAACTTCTGTGACTGATACATGTGAATCATATGTGTGTTCTTATGTGATTTCTGACACCCTTACTGAGTCTTAAAATGACATCCTTTATCACATAGGTAGACAAAAAATGACAGATAATTTCACCAGAGGAGAACCCAACCAGCTTTGTCCCAGCAAACGAGGGGAAATGTTGAATCCAAAACTTTTACCTCATGCCTGCAGCACTGGAGTCTTGCTCTTTTTCTTGTACACCTGTCCTGGGTTTCCTTCCAGTGCATGGCTAAAAAAACAGAAAGAGTGCTGAAAGAAACTTATTGCCAAACAGACCACTGCCAAAGCTGCAGAACGACCCAAGATGGGTTTGGATAAAGAGTGTTCCATACTGAGGACATCATAAGAAGTCTTTATACTGCCTTCTGATACTTCATTTTGTAGTAATTATTGTTGCAATATTGAAGTAACAGAGGGAAATGTGAGACACTACGGAAAGGAAAGGTTATTTTATTTCAAACCACTCTGATTTCACTCAGCCAGACTTACACTCTCATAATCACATATTCATAGGCACCAGTAGGCATTTGTTCTCAATATTCAGTTGTCTTGCAATCACATAGAAGATTCAATTCATGGCCCCCAGAGTCCTCATTATGTCTCCTGTGTTTCTCTTAGTTTGGCCACCATTTGCTCATTTTAGATGCATCTTTTACATCCTGCAGGAATTAGCAGTAACTGTTCCCTTTTCTGCCTCCATCTTTTCCCACCTCTGAGTATCATTAGAACCCATCCTCTTTTGTCTCCTCATCTAGGTATCTTAGAGCTCAATCTTGTTCTTTATCTTAGCACCATCATCTCCAGAGGTCTAAATTTTTTTTCTTTTATTAAGTCTTGGATGTACTCTGTCCCTTGTTTTAGGACTTAACTGGTTTTAAACCGAGATTTATTTTTATGCTCCAGTCTGGATGTCCAGGAGATCTGTGTCAACATGCTGAGATCTTAATGATCTGCTAATCCAGCTGTGATCAATATGTGCTGTTCTTGTAGCCCTTCTTATGCCTTTCTTCCCAGTGCTTCCACACCCTGACCCCTTCTTTGCTCTCCATTTATATTGTTTTATTGGTTTTTTTATAATTTAAAGAAAATTGTGACCACTAATGACAACGACACCTCTGGAAGAGTGGTGTCTTTTGGAGTTCAGTGCTATTTTAGCAAGAAGGAAAAACTAATCTAAAAGATCTGATTTATCACAGAATCATAGAATGTACTGAATCAGAGTGATCTAGCAGGATCATTGAGTCCTACTCTTGGCCCTGAGAGGGAAACCCCAGGAATCACACCATATGCCCAAGAACATTGTCCAAATGCTTCTTGAATTCCTTTTATCTTTCCTTCTCCTTTTAAAATTCTTTCCTGCTTTATGAGAACACAAAATTTCTTGTACAAAAATAATCAGTTGTCAAGTTTAATACAAATAAACAATAAATGTGTACCCAAAGAGCATATAAGCAGTGTGAAATTAATTACTAAGGAAGGTCATAAAGTCAAATGATTTGACCAGCATGGGATGTTAGGAACATTAATACAGTTTGCAGTTATGCACAAGAAGATAAGAGTAATCAGATTTCATGTTTCAATAAATAGGAATGTCTTTCTTCTTGCCACAAACATCATTTCACAATTAGCTGGGTATTGTGTATTTCCCTCCACTCCCTAGCATTCCTTTGTACGCTATCTGATATTAACAGAAGCCAAGACCACAAGTTTGATGCGTCACAGAAGTTGCTATTTACCTACTAAAGACAACATTTATGATCCTTTAGATACTGAACTGAGATAGAACAAAGAAACATATATAATACCACAGGGTTGCTTGTAAATACTTCAGTGGCCTCCTGCATTCAAGACAGACAGAACATAAATGCTTCAGTCCAATCTTGCCTTCACAAGGGCTATCAGATTTGGGATCTAAGATGCTATCTAAGTACGTTGTTGAAAAAAAAGAAGCATTAATGTTATTTTTTTTATTTACCAGATGGATAAGAAGAGTGAAACCACAGCTGCTTTCTTATCTCTTTCCATGTCTGTACAGGAAATAAGGCAGGTAAATCTCATCTGATCCCAAAGAATGAATCAGGTCAGGACATTTTTGTGTTCATGTGGTGAAGCAAGGGGGATGGGTGTGGAAAAAGGAGAGAGATTTCTGCTCCCTTTTCCCATAAGAGTGCAACCCAGAAACATGCTCTGTTTATATAGACAAAGTTAGAACACTTTGCTTGCTCAGTTTTTCATAGGATTCTCAGGATACAAGCAATGCAATTTTCTTATATGGCTTATTTAATCTCTACATAAGAGCCTCTGCCAATTTTTTTCAACATCCAAATAATATTATTATTATCCTGTGTCTTCCTTCCTTCCCAGACTGAAAGAGAAATATGCTGATCAGTGGATGTGGACATGTGTGGGTGGGTGGGGGTGAAGCCAAAGGAAGCAACAGAGTTAGCTCTTGGCCCTGAATGTTTTGGTTGCTTTATTCAGTGAACCGAATAACCTTGGTCTGACTTCTGTGAAATTTTAGTCTTCTCTGCTCATGAGCTTCCTATTAGCAGCCAAACACAGCTGTTCTGGGAAGTCCTGGCCAAACACAGATGATCAGTCTTTGAGGTAACTCAGTGATACTCCATGGAGTTGAAGGCTTGAGCCAGGCTCACTTTCTTCCAACAAGCAGAAATGGAGAGCAATGACCTCCCATCCAACTGCTGACTCCAAATGCTCCTGTATTCATAACTAGACTGAGATTTTCCTAGGACACTGGGCTTTGTTTTGAAGCTTGATGGATTACAAGGAGTAACTTTGAGCATCACAGCTGCGTGGAGGTTGTGTCTGGACACCAATCTCTGAATTTCAGCAGCTTAAACATTTCCCACCACCAACATAACAGAGTGGCCAAAAAACTCCCCAGTTAGCCAACTAACCAACCAAGCAACCAACCAACCCCCAGAGCTCACCAATTGTAACCTCCTCTTCAGGGTCATGACTAATGTGGAGACAGGCCTGAATTCCGTAAGTCAGTGCAGGTGGAGGAAGGATTATCCTCGCCCTCTGAATTGGTTCAAGTAGGAAGGATCTGAGCCTTTTTATGGGGTTTATTTTCAGTCCTACTCCTTACCACTGGGAAACTGAGCAACCATTTGTCCCAGAGCCCAGGGTGACATCCTTCAGGTTGGACATGCAGGTGTACTCCACATCCATGGGCAGGAGAAAGTCACTGGAATTTATTACATAAGATGGAAAGGGAAGCTTCTAAAGTGCCCAAAATTTTGGAGGAAGCATGAAAGAAAATAGCTGTAAAATGATGTGGGAACCTTCCCCACCCACAGAAGACTGACACTATCTGTGAGCTTCAGAAGGTGGTTTTTACAACAGTCCTAAGCCTACATACAGATTCACGTTGTTAGAACCAGTATGTTTTTTCACACTGGAAACTTTTATTTTTGCAGAAAGTTGTAATGCTGGGGGCAAAATTTTTCTCAGGGGAAAGGTCAAGACAGATGACAAAGATGTGTGTTTAAATATTTTTAAGGAAAAACCCTGCCACTTAATTGTTACGATTTTACTCCTTTTTCTCCAACCCATCATGGAAATGTAAATTAGCAATTTCAATTATTTTGGAAAAAATGTTTGATTAATATGAAACTAGATTTTCCTGTTTATTGCTTCCCCTTTCTTTTAATTTTTGGAAATTTTAAAATCTAGTTTTGAAATGTTTTTTTCCCCCAGGTTGAACTAGCATTTGAACTACTTCTGGTTTTAATTTTGGGTAGCTGAGTGAGTTTGCTGCCAGAGCTAACACACATTCAGATATGTATATCAAGTTCTTTAAATGCCTGAAAGGTGCCATGTTTATTTTTATTTCATAGTCTTTTGACTAGCTTCTGTGTTTAAAAAACATGTCCCTTTCTAAAGCTTAGTGTCAGTATGCTAGTTTTCAGCACGATTTATTCCATGAGGTTGTTGACTTTAATTATATTGTGGATACTCAAACACTCTTACTTAGTGGCTGAATTATTCTTGCTTCTTGGATCAGTTCCTAAGTATTACTTAGGACTAAATGGAAAAGTAAAAATAAAGTCTTGTTTTCTCATGTGCTGTAGAACTAGTTGTTCTAAAAAGCACTTGTTTATCATATTGAGAAATCTCTCCATAAGCCATAGACCATGTGGTGGTTGACTAACTTCTATCCTGAAACACAGGAGCAAGCTTGGAAAGGGCTGTCCAGATTAATGAGTCCAGTTATTGCTACTCTGGGCAACCTGGGTTTGGAAACCCTGCTCTGCTGCAGAGCTGGTAGGGTTTATTCACTTACTAGAGAGCTCAGCAGCTCTGCTGAAGCCTTCCTAGCATGAGCTGGGCACTCAGTGAGGGAGACATGGATGTGGATCATGCCTTTAAAGACACAGAGGCTGGAAATGGGACTTCTACTAATCATGAGAGCTGTGAACTGTGAAACAGCCCCTGGAGGGGTACTGGAAACAAAACCTAACTGCTAGTCCATTGTCCTGCTGGAAAAGCCTTGAGGTCAATGCAGAGATGCAGAGCTTGGCAACTCCCACAGGCTATGGTGGAAAAGTCTGTGATTTTGGGTGTGAGTGCAAATCACTTGTCTTTTTAGTCTTCATCTATAGTATTTCCCACCAGAATTATTCTTTCATGAACAAAGGTGACCTGGGCCGTACAGAGGAATCTTGCTGAAGTCTCCCATTGGCACGAATAGATGCCCATATCTTCTGGCACATTCTCAGTACACATCTCAGAATCAGTATTCTGTCATCACCTTAATGATTGTTGGTTCATAGTTCTTCCTTTTGTTCCCCATTTAATTCTAGTTTATGAGTTTTTAATTTACAACAGGATCCTTACTGCTAATCCTGATGGAAGACCTTTCCTTTCCCCTATTGCATATTATCCTGTTTCTGTTAATAAAGCTTTAAAGGTCATTCTTTTCATCCTGTATGAGCTCTCAGACCTCCTTTCCACTGCTGTTATTTTCTTGCTTGGTGTTATGGACAAACTTCCTCAACAAGCATTCCTTTTTAAAGCCAGTCATTAACAGAAGTAAAGTAAAGTAAAACTAGTCCCAAGAGAAATTCAATTAGCAATTTCTCATAATTTCTCCTTTCCACTGCTTAAGCTTTTGCCCCGTTTGTCTCATTCCTTACCACTTTGCCGTTTTGATTTTAATGCCCATTTTCTCCTACTTAACTAAGAGCTTGCCAGATGGCACTGGGGCCAATGATTTACCAGTACCTAGGTAGATGAGGGTGAGCAGATCTTCTGAGTCCTGATTTCTTTCAGTGTTCAGCATGCCATAGGGCTGAAAATTTAGATGACCCTGAAGGGTGGTAGAAAAGGGCAAGAAATGCCCCGTTTACATTGCTTTTCAGAGATGGCTCATATTTATGTGCCCTGTGCCTGGAGAACAGCTCAGGACTGCTGTTCTCAGCCTCAGAAGACCAACAGCTGCTTGTAGAAGGACACAAGGAACAGGGTATCTCGTTGCCACAGATTAGTCTGAACTTTCCCCAAACTCATAGAGCACTGCAGGAGCTAAAGATAAAACCCTTGGTCAGGAGCCCCTCACTGTTCTCTGTCCAAACAGTGGTGATTCTTTAACTTCTATCCTTTTCATTTTGCAACCAAGGCTGCACACTTTATCTTTTTCTGCACCAGACAAGCCACACTCACTAGCTGTTTAATTAGTGAATGAGGCTATGGAGTTGCTTTCTTAGCTTCCCAAGCCACTAATTCTACAGCTGATCATCCCCCCCCATTAAATATTACAACAAAATTCTTTACTGTGACAGTGGAGATAAACTGAAACAGGTTGCCTGGAGGTGTGGAGCCCCAAGACCAGGGTCTTGCCCTGGCTAGCAGTGTAGCTTGAGTTTGAGCACAGCCAGAAAAGGAGGGGGTGAGAGAGGTGGGGGTCTTGCAACAACGAGGGAGAGTGGAGCTTGTCCTCAGATCTCTGTCCACTCACCGCTCCCAGGCACAGAAAGGCAACCTGGATGTGGCTGTGTCCCCACTAGCCCCTGGTGTGTGCTCTGGCTCTCTCCCTTTTGGCTCACATCTTCGGTTTCCTGGCTGTGGGCAGAAGGTCGCTCTGATGGTAGCCTGGGGGTGGATCATGAGTGGGAGAGGGGAGGAGTCACTGATCGATGCTAATAAATAAAAGGTCCCTCTTCTTCGGTGCAGGGTCCAAGACACCAGGAGAGCTGCCCCCTGAGACAAGAGCCGCAGACGGGCAGAGAAGCGACAGCTCAGTGAGTATGCAGGGACTGCCTTGCTTTTCCTGGACAGCTGCTTGTTGTTATTGCCTTGCTGATGCTTCACTGCTGCGAAAAGTTAGGAGTGTTTGCTACAGCGTGTATAACGTTGTGATTTTCCACTCCAGCAGCAGACACACCAGGGCTGCTTTTCTGATTGCCCCTTTATCTGTGGGACTGCAGAGATTTCGCTGGCATTTGCAGGAGATTTGTCTTAGCTCCTCTCTGTGTTTCTAGCCAATGGATGCTGCTGGAAAGCAGAGGGACTGGGCTCACTGTGCTGCATGGTATGTCAGCCCCGGGGCAGCCCACTGTTGCTGAGTAGGGGAGATGTGTGCTGGGAAAGTATGGAGTGCAGGGGGAATAGAAAGGAGTACTTTTGCAAGAGGAAGCATTCCCCGAAGGAGATTTGTTGGTATAGGGCTGTGTAGCTGGCATGTTCATTCATCCCTTGAAAATTCTGTTGCCTCTGTGGCAAAAAAAAAAGAAACATGTGGGTTAAAGTGGTGTTTGTGGCTGTTGTCCTGTGGTTGGTGGCAGGGTATGCTCCAGGCATTCCAGGACCAGAGTCCTCTGAAATGGGAGCAGTCTTCCAGGGAGCAGAAAGCTCTGCCCTGAGTGAAGACAAATAAAGAGGATTTGGCTGGAAAGCATGTTGGATTTTCCCCCTGGGCAGCCTCAATTTCATTCCAAAATACACCCAGCATCTTCCTCTCTGTGTCCCACTGTTTTCCCACTGGAGTCTCTCCCCCAGCCTCTCCCTCACGTTTTCCTTTTTTAGCAGCTCATGTACAAGACATTTGGGAAACCTGTAACATCCACACTTAACAGTAAGGCCAAAACTATGAGATCGAAGGAATGAAAAGAATCCCAGAGCAGAGAATTTCCTTGAAGAGACTGGAGTGGCAGGGCATGGAGAGGCAGCAGAAAAGTCTCAGTTCCCCTTTGACCTTGTATCTATAGCAAATTTACAGCTTTTTCCCAAGTTTTCCTCCTCATTTCAGGCTAAGCATTGAACAGGCAAGAAGTGGATGTATATGGGGAGATATTGATGGTGCAGGACTGAGTTGCTCTCCACATGGGGTGGGATAATGGGGAAGAAGAGCAATCCTTTCTCTTTGGTCTGAAGTTGAAGACCCTGCTCAGTTTTTCTCCTGGAGACAGGAGGCTTCAGGAAAGGGCCGTGAGTTTGGCATTGAAAGGTAAGTTGCAAAGCCCAGAGTAATCTTTTTCCACTGAATTTCACCCCTCACTGGTGAAGTGTTGGGCTCCGACTAGCTGTCCCTGTGGGTCTTGTCTGTGTTACCTTCATGGATTGGCCTCTGAAGGTGACAGCAGTGTCAACAGCACAGTGGTTTGGGGAGAATGGTCTGCACCCAGAGTGAATTCACTCTGCACCTGGTCAGTGAGAAATCCTGTTACCTCCATATACACATGGACAACACAGGCAGTAATCCCAGCTTAGATCAGACATAAGAATAGTTCTCATGCACTAGGTTCATCCCCAGGCAGTGTGAGAGGTCCTAGCCCCACCAGAGCCATTGGGGGAGGACTGGCAGGCAGTGGCTGCCACCTTCCCTCCCTGCCTTGCCTCTAGCAAACTCTTTCCTTTGCACCCAGCAGGGATAGCCAGCATGTAACTCCTTCTCTCTTCTTTCACTGCTTTCAACTGTTCCACAGAATTGGAGAGTGAAACACTCGATGTTTTGTTTATCTCTGCTGTCCATTATATTGGACCCAGTCAAACTTCTTTATGTGTTAAAAGGCAAGGTAATGCTCCCAGGGACTGCTGGCCTTGGGGATTCATCCCAGATGAAAAGCCTTGCATTGATATCAGAATTGCCCAGTGAGACAAGGACTGCTAGTGCTAGTGCTAGACCAGACACATCAGTCCTGAGGGAAATGGTTACCTCTGACTCCACCAAGATGTTGTCCTTTGGGGCGGAATGGGAGTCTAGGGTCGACATCACAGTGAGAGCCTTCCAAGATAGAGTTCTGGGTGCTGCTGTCATCTCAATGCAAAAATCATGATCCTGCCAGCAGAAGGGATTATTTGAGGTTGCTGCTTGTCCCTCCTGAAGCAATAAAGTAGGAGATGAGAAGGAGCAACAGGATTGTATTCCTCTTCTGAAAGCTGGCAGGCTGGCATTGCAGCAGAGGGCAGCTGGAGAGAGGGGACAGGAGTGTTTGAAGCCTCACCCTCCATGTCTCCATCAGCAAACCTGACAGAACAGTTTGGGCTGGTTGTATCCAGACAGAGCATGATGAGGGCAAAGAGGGTAGATCAGAGGAAAAGTCAGAAAAACAAACATTTACATTTGGGATCAACACACACCTCTGCTTTTGGGCCCTTGGCAACCTGTGAAATTCCTTCCACTTGCATAGGCCAGCTTTTCTGAGTGTGGAGTGCTAGTGACATGTTTGCCTCTGGATGATGGCCCCCAGCCCTGAGCTATGAGGGGAAGGGGGCATGCCCCGTCCTTCCCAAAACCTGATTCAGTCTGCTAATAGAGGATGTTTTGTAAAAGCTCCAAGAAGAGTGTGTACCAGCTAGCTGTCGCCTTGCCCAGGCTCTTTCATGGCTCCCTCCTAGCTCTGTTTTCATAATAAACATTCCACTGCTAATTTTGCAGTCAGCCCAGGATCTCCAGCTACCCTCAGCGGGAAGAGAGCAAAACACAGTGAGAAAGACAGAGTGAGAGATTCCTTCCTGCACTGGCACGATGCGCACTCTCGTCATCCTTACGCTCCTGGCTGTCTTGGTGATGGCTGCCACTTGCTATGGTAGGTGACCTTTATCCCTGGGTAGAAGGAAAACTCCAAACATGCAGACATTTCTGTCTGTTCAGATGTTTGTTATTTAACTTTGTGTCTTCTTTCCCCTTAACTTGATCTCTTGCCTGCTTTCCTGCCTTTGTGTCAGATCCTCCTAGCCCTGATCCAGAGCTGTTATCTCCAGTTGTTGGGATTCATGGTCCACGATGCTTCAACCCCTTCCTTTCTGTTCACAGACTGCTCCTCTCTTTGTCACTTTGTTGTCTGGACTATGATAAAAGTGCTAATTTTTAATTATTCCTTGTTAAATGGAAGAGTCCCCTTTTCCTTTTGTAGTATGATCCCTTTTTCCTGTGAGGCACACAGTTCCATACTGGTGGAATTAAGATGCTGTTTCATGAAAAAGTGCATTTCACTGTGCTAATCCCTTCCCTAAGAACACATGCAAACTTTGAATGTAAGCAGATATCATACCCACTGTAGTGCCAGGAACAGAAGGTGAGGATGTATTCTGGAGAATCAGGCTGGATGACCAAGCATGAGTCTGGAAGTACTGACTAAAACACCAGGTAGCTCTGTATTAAACTCCTAAGCATTCTGAACTCCTCATATAAATCCCAGGTCACACCACTGATCCCTTTCTCTTCCTTTTAAACAGGTGCCTTAAAACCTGGCTTCTCTGATTTCTATGTGTGTTCTATTGATCTGTGGTGTGTGAAAGACTGAATCCCATCAATATAATGTCATACTACATGTTTCATTCTTTCTTTCCACAGAGTCCCATGAGAGCATGGAGTCCCATGAGTATCTCAGTAAGAGACTGCTTTATTATTTTATTGAATTTGAAGAGTGCTACAGACATGTCCAAGATAATTGCCTCGTACCCTTAATGTAGGGATTAAATGGGTAGAACCACTTAGCCCAGGGAAATTTAATTTACTGGGTGATAGAGTTTCCAGGATGAAAAGGGAGACAGTTAAAAGAAGACTTCACATGTTTTGGCACACCTACATACCACCCTTTTGCATAGAATATCATGGCAATTGGAAAACAAAATTTGAGAACAGAGCTCAGGTCTCTGTTACATGCACCAAAACCAGGTTAACTGATACAAGAAAAGGACATTGCTCAGAAAGCTCTGGGATGAGCATGAGTACTGCAGAAGCCACTTAGACAATTTATTCTCCCCCAAGAACAAGCAGAACCTTACTGTAAGCACCTTGGAAGCAGGTGGGATGTGTGAGCATGGGGGATCCTTTTGCTGGAAGAGGGAGAGAGTGTCACAGGAAAAGCATGAAAAGGGTGGAGAGTCTCACTTTGGAACAAGCAATAGCCTGGAGAGGGCAACACAAAGGCACATGTGGGAGCCAATATCAAAGACATCCACAGCCTCCTGAACTCTGCAACAAGACTGTGATGTCTCTCAAAATTCTTTTGGGCCCTTCGGTCCAAAACTGCCACACAGACTTCTCAGTGACTGTCCAACCTAGGAGGGAGAGAGACTTACTCAGGCCCTTCCTGGTTTTACCTGTAGTTTCACAATTCTTGTAGTTCTTCTGGGCATGCCCAGATGTCCCATGGTCTGTGTAGCTTGGTGTCTACCTCCTTTGGGCCAAGCTCCCCTCACTCAGAGGGGCTGTGGCAGCAAAATCACAGTAGCATTGCCTTGGGTGATTTGAACCACAGCAGGACAAGAGCAGCATAAGCACTTCTGTACAGGCTATACCAGGCACTGAGAGAGCCTGTGCATGAGCCAGCTGGGGGACAGCAGGGAATACTAAAAGGTCCTGGATTTCACTGTACATGGGAGGGCAGACAAGGAGGCTGTTACAAAGGTGGAAGCTAGCTTTTGTTGAAATCTGGCATTGCAAAAGTGCCATTCTGAATAACCCCTTGCCTTCTCAGATCCCTTCCTCAACAGGCGAAGGGCCAATGACTTCATACAGCCTGACACCAGACTAAGAGGCATCACTCAGGAGAGGTATGTTGTGGCCTCAGGACACTGAAGCTGAGAGTGGGAAAAGGTTCCTCCTTGCCAGGCACAGGCTTCTACCAGGGGACTCGTGAGAAGGCTCAGCCCTTCTCTCAGTGTGAGGTACAAGTTAAGTCCCCAGTCCCAGGAGAAGCAAGAATTTGGATAACAGAGAGCAGGTCCTTTGGTCTGGGGACATGTCATGTCACATGCTGAGAAAATGTAATGAATTTTTCTGAAGGAAGCACCAACAGAAGGAGAGAGAATGTGTGGGATGGTCAGAAAGAAAGCTCAGTTTGAGATCTTATTCTAGTCCTCAGATCTCATGCAGAACTTGCATGACCTTTTCTAGATCATAGGGCCATCTGAGGGCTTCCTTGCCTCATTTATAAAATACAGATATAACCAATTTCCTGCCTTATTCAAGGCTTGTGAAAACAAAGACTGAAACACAGAAATCATCTCTTACATAACGCAAGCCTTCTCCTCAGTGCCAGATGACCCCTTTGCAGAATATTTCAGGTCTTTGTTCCCTGTAAGGGTTTGGGAAAGAGCAGAAGAGCTGAAGGGAGCAGGCTGGGGGAGGCTGCAAAGAGATGAACCTTCCTCAAGCTGAGGCAGGAGCCATTCCCCTCTCCCCACCACCTTACTTAGCCCCAAAATAAAAGGCTGCCTGAGGAGGCAAAACATTCCTGCTGTAGGCATGTCACATCCCTGGGCTTGGTAAACACAGAAGCTGGCATGCTAAGAACTTTGTAGCTGGATAACAAACTGACTCTGGTGGAGGATCCTTAATCCCAGTGGGGAGTTTTGGGACAGAAAAGGGCTGTAGACAGGTATTTCAGATGACAGCACTTACCCCTCTTCTCTCCTGCTTTTCCAGGATCAGGGAGCGTCATAAGGCACCCCAGGAGCATCAGAGGGAGCGCTGCGAGGATTACTATCCCTGTGAAATGTACGCGTTTCGCCATGGCTATGCTGCTGCCTATAGGCACTATTTTGGGAGGAGGAGGACTAAGTAAAGGATGAGCTGTCCCCACCCTGGGGCCTGGAGTCCAGGGTGTCCTCCCCACAAATGCAATGGCTCTGAAACATACTCAGTTGCTCGTGTCCCTGTATGTTATCCTGCCTGCTGCTTCTCTCTCATGTAGCCATGGATTCCTACACTGTGTTAATTAGCGCTGAGCTGATGTAGCAGAGATCACTGAGAGTTCAGGATGTGGGTGTTTACTACAAAATAAATTGCTGGTTTGATACTATGTTCTCATGAGTCACAGTATTTTGGAAGGGGGTATGCAATTTTCCATGAAGAAAACTGAATTTGTTTATCACAGATTCTGGTGCAGATTGTGGAGAAAAAAGTATTTACCTTGTAATCATATGACTCTGGAAGAACCTATAATGTTTTTGTTCCAGGTTCTTCAAGTGGCTTCTGTCAGAGGTCACTGGCCAATTTCAGGTCCCAGCCTTAATATATCTGAAAATGGTGGGGTGTTTAGAATGCAGATGCATTGAAAATTTGGTCTATAATATCTTTCTTCAGCTGGGGAAACAAAATTCAGAAGGCACCTATTTAATCTTAAAACAAAGTTAGGGTGAGAGTTGGTCACAGAAAAACCTGTAAATTGCCTCTTGTTTATCCAGCTACCATCAGGTCCTGGTGTAAGGTGCTCTTTTAGAAAGGAGTGTATGGTCCAGACTTAATTTGTATTTCCTTTTGCTATCCCCTTTTGAAACCCTTACACTTGGAACTACATTAGTAGCACTTAAAAGCTGCAGAAACCAAAGCTGGAGAGGGGCTCCTGGTGGTACATGCACAAATAAAAGAAACCCAATGTTTGGGGTCAGACCCAACTTTGTTCATATAGAATAATTTCATTTTACTGTTCGCAAATAATTTGAAACCAAGATGTGGCTTGACCCTGTGCACAGGTTACTGAGCACCTCCTGGACCTCTGAGGAGTGAGCATGGCTGCATTCTGGTTGTCACCACCATCATCACTAGGGCAGAGCCTGTCCCCAGGCCAAAAGGCACCAGTGCTGACATATCCAAGAGTTCAGTGCTGCTCTGGGCTTGGCAGCAGCCACAGCAGCTGGGACACTCCTTGGTGTGATTTGTGTAGGAGAAATAACATCTATCTCAGCTCCACACAGATGGTTTCCACATTCACATCTCCAGGCATACACAGGCACCTGCAAATTATAGAAGTGGGAAAGATTCATGGCATGCAATCCATCTTTGATGTACAAAGCATCAAATTGTTGAGTAGCCTGTGAAAATAAGTCTAGAGCCAAATCCACCTGGCCCACTAGAAACATGCATCTTCTTCCAAAACATTTTTCAAGGCTTTGCCAGCTTTGAAACTGAGCTTTTGGAAAGAATTGTGATTTATTTATTGAAAACACTTCTGATAGGAAACTCCACCCTGACAGCTGCTAAAATTTTGTCCAGAGGAAAAAGTGAGAGAGGTAGGATTTTAAGGAAAAAATCTATATGGATTAGGTATAGCCACACACACTTGTTCCCTGTGTTTTCAAGTAGGTGAATCTTGTGATCACCAACGGAGCAAACTCACATATGCTAAAATCAACAAGTCTGCAGTGTCCAGGTTTGTCTTGACACGTGACACCACCCAAACAGAAGGTACAAGGTCTAGTGCTCTCTGGGTCTGTGTCCAGAAATATCTAGTGATTCCAATCCCCAGTCAACCAGTATAAATAATGAATAATACCAGAAATTTCTGTGGGATTTCACCAGCATAAGCAACAACCAAACAGATTTAGGAGACTACATGCTGGTTAGAAAGCTTGGGAAAAGATGGGAGGATAAATAAAGTTGTTTGGATTGCTAGAATTTTATATTTATATGTTTATATTATTTCAAGCATTCATCTGGAAGCATAACTTTCCTAGAATACCTATTATTTTTAGATGTTTATTTACTTTTAAACTGTTGCTCTTTTACTGGAATAATATATGTACGACAACTTTTGCTGGACATCATTAGTGTATATATTCAGCTTTCCTGGACTGTAGAAAAG
The DNA here is from genome assembly GCA_024500445.1 of Entomyzon cyanotis. NCBI lineage: Eukaryota > Metazoa > Chordata > Aves > Passeriformes > Meliphagidae > Entomyzon > Entomyzon cyanotis. The sequence goes on along the minus strand of JAKEPQ010001018.1, from coordinate 11,729,321 downwards.
TTAACAGGGACAAAAATTGGGGTTTATTTTTATCCTGAAAATTCTCTTAGTTAAAATACAGTGTTTCTAAGAATTGGCAAAATCCAATAGCTCTGATTTTCCCTGGGAGCCTCCTAAACTTTACTTCTGCAACCCTTGGACATGTTCCCTGCCCATGGATCTGAGGAGGACTGCATATGAGGTGAAGGAATATTATGTCTCCACTACCAGAAAGAACAAGCACACTTGATTTGGGAAAACCAACCACAACTTGGTCACTTGGTTTGTTCAGCCCAGAGAAGAGGAGACATTGCAGTGCACAACATCCTCCTGAGGGACAGTGGAGGGGCAGCAGCAACCTCTGCTCTCTGATGATCAGCAGCAGAACCTGAGGCAATGGCTGGAGCTGTGCCAGGGGAGGTTTAGGATGGATATTAGGAAAAGGTTCTTCACCCAGAGGGTGGCTGGGCACTGGAACAGCTCCCCAGGGAAGTGGTCACAGCACCAAGCCTGGCAGAATTCAGGAAACATTTGGGCAATGCTCTCAAGCACAGGGTGTGACTCTTGGGGTGTCCTGCTCAGGGCCAGGAGCTGGACTTGATGATCCTTGTGGGTCCCTTCCAACTCAGCATATTCTGTGTTTCTGTGATTCCTATGCTGTTTGTGGGAGATGGCTTTAGTAACTTGGATGGTGGGTTTGGCAAGTGTGGGGTTATTGACAGATAGCCCATGAGGGGCTCTGGACGTACCAAGTAACTTTAGACTCTCAGGTCCTGAAGAACAAAACACTTTTGGAGTCTAAATGTTTATCTGATTTTTAGACAAGAGAAGCCAAAATAGAGCCTCTAAACGATGAAGATTTCCAGGAGGAAAAAAGAAAGACCTTCCCTCGAACTAACTTCCAAAGTTCCTAAAAGAATAAAAATCTCATCTCTTCAAAGTGATTTAGCGAAACTGTTAAACTGTGTGAAAAACTACTATGTTTGCCCTATGCAAACTGTTTTACAGGTTTCTTTAGCCTCAGGGGAATGGGTCAAGGTGGGGCAGAGGAAAAGGATCACCACTTGGTTCTGTCTCATTTGAGAAACTCCACATGAGAGAGCCCCATCATGTGAAAAGAGCTGCTCTACTTCAGAGTGTGCTGGTTTCTCCTCTGGCTGGTTTCTCCTCTGGCTTTCCAGCATGACTGAATGACTTTCAAGTTTGTAAGAAAAATGTTTTTTTTAATCCAGTTGTTTTTCTTCAACAGCCCCCTTCAAAACATCAGATAAAATCTGGAAATGCCCCGACTCGTGAGGTGGATGCCAAAATGACTGCCAGGACCCAGTATCTCCTGGCCCAAAGGACAGGCTTTGTTTTGGAGCACAGACACAGGAACAAAAGCCAAATCCCTGATCTCTCCAAGAAATCACAGGATATAAACAACTGCCCAAGAGCAAGCTCCGGAGAACTTCAGTAACCACCAGGAAAGCTCTGAGGTTAGGGAGACTAGAGCCGCCAAAGAAGACATGAGGAGTCTGCTGGCACTGCTGATCGTGACTCTGGCCCTGGCAGCGCTCTGCTGGTGTGAGAAAGGTAAGGGCACATCTTCACAGGAAGGCTCTCAGAGCACTGCTGATCCCTGCAGCTTGCTGCCAGCCTCCCCCTCAGCCTGGGAGAGGCACAGAGCTTTGGGAGGGAGGAGATGCATCACCAGTCATTGCTCAACGTCAGGTCTCTCTTGGAGGAGTCTCAGATAAGAGAGGGCTGGGGAGCAGAGACCCCATCTTTTGCTGGGCACTTTCTTCCACCAGTCAACACCCACTTGCCCCCACCTCAGTGGCATATTGAATTGCAGCAGAGAATTTGAACTTTTTAATATGTCTAAGAATTAAACTGGTTTATAATTTAGTTTCTCTCTCTAAATGGTGGGTGTTAATAAAACCGTTTTGGGAGAAACAGACCTTCTATGTGAGTGGGGGGAGCTGGATCTGGCCAGTCAGTGCTGGGATTCAGTTACAGAGGAGGACAACTCACACGCAGACTCCTTTCTGTCTGTCTGTCTTCCAGATCCCAAAGAGCCCTCAGGATCTCTCAGCGCTGACAGTGAGTATATCATTCTGATGCTCAGCTCCATTCTCCTGCATCTGCCTTCTCTCCTCACATCAGCGGGTTGTGGCATCCCTGCCAAATCCTGCAGCATGGAAACCCTGAGAGGAAGGGGTTCTCTTGAGGGCTGCAGTCCCTCTTGTCACATCACCTGGGATGCTGGGATTTGCACACCTTGGGTTATACACAGCTATTTTAGCAAGCTGATCCTGGCAGAAATCTGTATGGAAAATCCTTTTTGTTCCCTCCTGTCTCTCCTTTCTCACACTTTAAAGGATAGCATTGCTACTGAGAAGCATGAAAGCTGGTATTTTTCCAGTGAGCCAATACAAACACAGATTGGGAAAGAGAAGAAAACATATAAAGACTGTTCAGGGAAAGGTGGTAGTTTCTGGCAGCTCATTAACTGTCAGTTTCTGTGTAGTCAGTATTTTGATCCAGACTAAACCTCAGCTTCCTAGAGAGGGGATTCCTCTCCCCTCCAAAGAGAAACAAAGCCAAACACTCCATGATGATGAGGGAAGGGACAAACCCCACCATCTCCTCACAGGCAGAGGTCTTAGAATCTTCTTTCCCCCAGACACAGCAACAGTTTGCCAGCTTCTGTGCTGAAAAGTGTGTTGTTGTGCAACTGCCCGTGTTGCTGCTGTGCCAGCGCTTGTGCACACCTCTGCTGCTTTGGGAACATCCCATGGAGAGAGGCTGTGCTGAGCCCTGGCTCAGGACGGGGAGGGAATTGGCTCTACCTGATGTTTGTGGGGTGCTTCACAGCACGACCACAAAACAAGGGAGCAAAGACACGATGTGTTAGTGGAGAGCAGGGGCAAGTGCTGTCATGGCTAAAACACCTCTCATGTTCTCCAGGTCCTGAATACTGGGATCTTTGCACATCCTGTGTATATTTCTTGCTGAGTGATGTTTACTGTCACTATTTTATACCCTTCACCTTTCACAGAACTCTGCACAAGTAAGCATTGGTGTTTCTGTGTGCTGCCTGTTGCTCATGGCTCACTAGAGGTGTTTTAAGGTCTTGTAGTTGGTATCCCACATCACCCTGAGTCTGAGTCAAGATATAGAAAGGAAGCCAAGAACCTAAAATTAAGCAGGCCAGGGAGAGAGGGTGCCATTCTCTTAATATTCTTCTTATTCATATTTTATGCCTTCTGCACATTTGCTGCAGACTCGGATTATACCATGAGGTGAGGGAATGGAGTTTATGACAGAAAAAGCCCTTGCTTCATGGAAATGTGAAGGCTGCAGTGAAGAGGGAGTAGACAGTGGAGTGGGGAGAGATGAACAAAGCTTTAGAATGGTTTGTGGCAGTCATTTGCTTTTGAAGAGGGTAGATTTTGCATTTACAGAGGTTAGACTGGTCTGTGTGTTTCATAATCACAGCCCTGCATCTCTAACCTGCTGTGCTCTCTCTTGGCAGGCATCAAGATTAAAAAAGAAGTTGCCAGTGCCTTTGTGAGGAGGAAGAAGAGAGCCAGCCCATATGAACGGTAACAACTCAGGAGCTAGGCTGAGAGCTGGACTCTGAACCTGTTCTGAAGAGGGGGTGGGAAGGCAATAGGGCATGACAAGGCATTATTTTGTCATACATCTATGTTATTACCTTCATGCATTGAAGGAAAAAGAATGTAGGAGACAGTCAGTGATGGAAAAAATGGTTCTCTATTAATTAAAACCCTTTTGAAAGTTCATAGCTGAACTCTAATATTTCTCCCAGGGAGAAAGACAATACTAACTGTAGGCTAGCCTTTGGGACAGCAGGATACAAGTTAGAAGTTGCGCCAACCTACAGGGTCATCAGAACCAATTTCCAGGATAATGAGGATCACAGAGCCTTGGTCATTGCCTCTACTTCCCCACAAAGGAAGCACAGCTTTGTTGCAGGAATAAGGCTATTTTAGATTGGCTGCTCTTTCTGAACCTGTAAAACATACATTTACCTGTGCAGAAAGCAGGCACAAAGATTTGGAGAAATCCTAGCTCTGTGAGAAATCTGAGGTAATGCGAGAATGTTCTTCACATATTTCCTGGAAGAGGTTGTTAATACAGAAATAAAGTAAAAAATTCATGCGGTACTGGTGGGATTCCTGTGGTGGTGTGTACAGTCTTCAGGAAAGATTAACCAGACCTAGAAGAGGAACTGAGAAGGGCATTCAAAGTGTATAGATGAGACAAAAAAATTTGGCTTGCTTAGCCTAACAAAAAAAGAAAAGAAAAAAAGATACATGGGGATAGTGTTTCTGTCTACAGCAGAAGTGAGGATAATTAGAGAAAAATGTTTAGGTTAAATAATGACTGGTGGGAAAGTGAGTAGAAACTGGACAAAAATAAAGGTAAGCAGGAAATGATAAAATAAATAACAACAAAACAAATTCCTAGGTAGCTGGGAAATGAAATTGAATACAAAAAAACCCCAAATCCCTACAGCTTCTGTGGCATCCTTTTGCTGATACAGCCTCAAGAGCAATTGATTAAAGTTGGGTTCAATCCCATATTTCCCAGCACTGATCAAGTATCCTATCCCAGTGTAAGCAGATGATTAACTCAGCATGGCCACTCCTCTGCTGGGTCACCCTGGAGAATCACTTCTTTCATGCCAGTGTCAGGTGTGTGAACTCCAACTGCGCTGGCTGAACCTGCAGAATGGCATCTCTGTCTTTGTCTCCTCCAGGTACTTCGAGTACTATAAAAGTCCCATGGAGCACATGCATGAGCGCTGTGAAAACTATCCCCCCTGTGACTATCTCTCTGACCAAATAGGATTTTCCTTGGCCTACAACCGGTATTTTGGGAGATACTGAGGATGGGAAGGTCTCTTCACTTGTTTGGCTTGGAACACTTCAAACCCCACAGGAGAAAGAAGGCTGTGGTTGGGAAGGAGGGAAGGAAAGCATCTAGACTGGAATCTTCTTCTGCTGTCTCCCTAACCAGCTGGAACACCAAGGCAGGAATTTTCCCTCTTGTTTAGCTTCTATTAACTTTCTTCCTTTCATCAATAAAGTCTCTTTTAATAAATCTTTTGTTGTATTTTGAGCTTCAACAGGAGACTCTGGCTTACCTCCTTCCACCTGAATCCCCAGCACACAATAGGTGAAAAATGGTGATTGGCCTCAAGAAAATCACTGCATGCCTTAGAAACACCACTCTGTCTCTCTTCTGCAAAATACAGGAGGATTATAGCAGAAGAATGTCACAATGTTTGTAAATGTGATGGATCTGATCCTGGGGTGCTCACAGGGAAGAAGAGAGGACACCTGTTTCCTGTTCTAATTAGTGGAAAAGTTCAGTATTTTCATGTAGCATAATCACATTAAAAATGCATCACAGTAGGATCATTTTGTAAAGATAGAAGTGCAAATACTCTTACATAGACAGCAGTCAGGTTTTGGTACACTCTTCTGATTATTCTGTCACAAAAAAATTTGCCTGTGTAGCAACAACAGAGAAATCCCAAAAGGTGTGTCTAAGGAGTCCTTTTAGATGAGATCTTCCATTTGTGTGTTGCTTTTAGTGACTGTAAAAAGCAACTTTGAATTCTCTCGGTTTCTGTTTGGTGGTTTTTTTACAACCAGTTTCTGGTGAAACTGAATATACCCAAGCAGAATTAAAACAAATAGCCTTTTCTCTTTTGCTTTTGCATTTATGCTTGAAATTAAAAGTGCCTACACAGCTAAAAAAAATTTCAAATAAGAAAAAAGAAGAAGAAGAAGAAAAGAAAGATAAAAATGTTATGAAATAAAAAGAAAATTGGTTCAAGGACGGATTAAAGTTGGGGCAGTGTTTTGTTTATTCAAGAGAACTAGTAGCTAAACATATATATATAAAATGCATGTGTGTTTTTATATACATATTGTCTTCCCTCTGCAATACATCATTTGTCCTCTGGTATTCATATTATACCTTAGCAACTTTCTACATAACCTTCCTTAATGTACTCTGTCAGCTTTCCTTCCCTGAGAGGTGGATGCAAATCACACCTCCAAGGACAGGGACTGCTGATGCTCAGGAAACTGACAGAGACCAAATCTCTCTGGTTACATGCAAGCTGGCGCAACCATCCTCAGCTGCTGATGGTAATAAATACTGCTTATGTAAAGCAGGTTGGTGTGCTGCTTCTCTGTACAACCTTTACCTGTGGTAAAAGAGATACAGCCTCCTTCTGTGAACCCTGGAGGATACAGCCTCCTTCTGTGAACCCTGAGGGGCAGGAATCCAATGCATGAGGCTTCTTTCTCCCCTCCCATGCCCCAGTACAAAGCAGAAATGACCACACTGAAATTTTTGTTGTAGCTCCAGCACTCTGTGACACTGAGGGAGAGCAGGGCCAGCCCTTACCTGACTCACCATCTACCCAGATCAGTATTTCTCTGAAAAGCCTTGTCCTGAAGTAAGGACACAGGATAAGTCCACAGAGATGGCTGCCAGCATGAGCCTCATTTGGCTCTCTCTCAAGCTGCTATCACTCGTTCTGGCTATGCTGATCTTGGCTGAGAAGACAATAAATATCTCTGCATGTCTTGGTCAAACACCTGTGATTGGTTCCTCTAGTGACATAAACTAATGCAGCTTCACCATTCACAGCAAAAATCTCTGAATGCCATCCAGGAAAAATTAACAGAGTGCTTTACTGAAAACAATTCTGCTTGGAAAAATATTAGAGAGATTAGTGGAATCCTAATATCTACTGTACTAATAAAATAAGGAGTTTGTTGTTGTTGTTGTATGGTTTTGTTAGCACAAGAAGTTTCCTGTCTATATTTGCATCTTTCTGTTAGTTTGATATTTTTCTTTCCCTTTCAGTAAATATTTTTTTCAGGCAAGCTGCACCTGGAGGTCTCCATTGTGTCATCTGCTCTGTGTCATCAGATCTCTTCATGGGCTGAAGTCATTATGACCTTTGGGGATCCGAGTGCTCAGATCACATTACAAATTTACTGCTGAAATGGAGGAATTTGATTTTCTCTTGGTTAATGCATCTCTAAGCACCACCACAAATCCTCTGCTGCCATCTTAAGGCTGCTATATTTATTGTATTTAATAATATGCTGCGTTGCTTCTGAAGCCTTTGAAAATGCAAATTCAGAGGCCTTTCGTCCTCATTCCCTTCATACTAAACATACACTAACAGGTCAGAGGGGAAAACCAGGGACATAATTTGCAAATGGATTATATGCAGCTGAATTGACATTTTAGTGGGGTGTTTATCATGACTGACAAGCTCCCAGGGGAGCCTGTTTTAGCTGAGGTCTGCTTTATCTCTACACAAACAGAAGTGGAGACGCCTCTGAATAAATTCGTGAGTCCTCCTGTGAAAATTCTGAAAATACAGCCCAAGATGACAGAGAAATTCCAGGAAGAAGTAGGTAGTCTGCATCCATCACTTCATATGGCACTTCATGCCATCATCTTGTGTCACCAGGGACTGCAGATACTGTCAGCAGCAGCAGCTGCTTTGAAAGCAGCCCAGTATGAGACCTTCATACCACCTCCCACCCCATCTCCGAAATATTTTGCAAATGCTCTGCCCACAGAATCCAAGCAGCTGCACAAACACCTATCTCAGGGAATCACTCCATGTCTGGAGGTGCTTTCCTCACCCAGCCTATCACTGTCAAGCCATGGAAAATGGGCTTCACTTTTCTGTAGTCAGAACCAAAGCCTTGACAGCTCTTGGCTGTTTTTCCACACGGGAGAGTTATCAGCAGGTGAATAACTCACTGCCAGTATTTGGAAGGGAGTCTGGAAAGCAGCTGCTAGAGAAAGGTTTGTCCCAGTGCAGAATCTGCGTTTACACACTCGTTTTGCCTCTGCCCAATGTAAACAGCCCAGCAAGGTGCCACCTCTGCAGTGGTGTAAGAGTAGGATTGGCAGCACATGAGTAGAAAGCAGGGGGTGATAAGGAGGAGAAGGACAGTTAGGTTATCTTTGCTGCCAGATGGGATGCCAACCTACCCTGCATTTCTGTGTTGGTTTTATCAGAGTCAAATTCTTTAAAAAGTCTTTTTAAACTCTTGACCAGGGAGTAGTCACCCTGACACATCATTCCTCAGGAGAACTGACTTAGACTTCTCCAAGCCATGGTTTTCTTCCTTTTTGCAAGAACAACACCAAAAACCTTGGGATTAAAAAAACTATCAAGGTGATGGACACTCACACCAGGTGGAGTTGGTATAACCAGACACTTCCTCATGGATTTTGGGCACACTTCTACCGGTAAATTGTCTGCTTGGATTCATTAATGACTTCTGAATTGCCGTGAGAATTTGGCGAATGATCTTTGGTTGAAGAACAGCCACCAAAACCTGAGTGCAAATTACAGACTGCAGAATTTTCCAGCTAAAAGAAAAAAGGAAAGAAAGATGTAAATTATTTTTCCTTGAAAAACATGTTCTTGACAGTGTCTTGGGTGGACTCTAAGAAGACAATGCCACTGGGCATGCTCCTGTTGCTGATATTCTCACAAATACTGGTAAAGGGGGTAAATATTGCTCTTTATTTGAAATAATGAAATTGCTTATACCAGAGTAATAATTTTTTTTCCCATTTGAAGCAGGTTCTTTAAGGAGCTTTGGGTTCAATTTTAACTTTTCTGCTTTCAGTTCCTCTGTTTAATTTCTTACCTGTCCTAATTCATTTTACTACTGGGTTGGAATTTTCCTCTTGTGTGCAGCCAGATGGTTTCCTAGAGTATGTTTGTGAGTAGATCTCATGGAATCTTTCCTCTCCTTTCCCTTGTCTTTCCTTCTGTTTTTCTTGTCTCAGCTGAGTCTCTGACAAAATCAATCTGTTGTTGGATGGGACAGTGACAATATTGCTCTATTCCTTGTAACTGCCTTTTAGCTTTCCCACAAAGCAATTGTGATATGGGGAAATAAACTGAACTCCTGTATAACTTCAGACTATAACTTCAGAAGCTAAGAAAGGTGCCAATTTGGTTATGTGTCTAAGATGAATATTTGAGATTAAAATTAATATCTATTTGTAGAATTCAACTGACTGCAGTACTTGACTAGTCTACTAGGTGATCATAAAGCAAAAGGAACAATGCCATAACACACACCATTTCTTAGATCTGATTACATGAGGTTTTTATTAATTAGAAATGCTACAAACACAGTTAGCATGTCATTTCATAGGCAGAATACATTAGTAGTTACTTTCCTGTTATGGCACCCAGTTGTGTAAATCCTTACTCATGTGTCTAATGTTTATTTACATGACAAGTCCAGCTGATCTCACTGAGACAAACTGGATGAACAATAGTTTTGGCACACTGCTACTATATTGTCCTTTACTGAACACTTTTCCCTGTAGCCAAAACATGTCCAAGGAGTTTGTAAGGACAGGAAGAAGAAATTCACCTCTGAGAATTCAGGCTGCACTGCCTCTAGTACATTGTTTTTCTTATTCTTTCCCTCTTCAAAACCACTTAATAATCCTGAGCAGAATATTGAAACAAATGGACCATGGGTTTGTCCTGAAGGCTCCATACCATCACATTCTGAAGGATCAATGTTCCTGGAGATTTTAATGTAACAGATCCACACCAAATAAGAACTCTAGCATCCTGACTAGTATTTGGCTGTGGTGATGTATAGAAAATAACCTGAGGCAGCTCAGGAAGATCTTGTTAAAGATTTGCTACTTGCTTTGCTTGCTCTGCCAATAATGACAAAGAGGCAATAAAAGGGAGAGAAAAACTTGGCTTGCATCCATAGAGATACACAAGACATTCACACTTCTGATGCTAAACTTCATTTGCTTTTATGTTGCAGACTATGTCCCACATCCTGATGGATATGGCTCTGCATTCCTTTGATGACCAGTATCTGGGGTGCAGAGAGGAGATTATGGAAGCACTGGAGCAAGGAGACTATTTTCAAAAGGAAATAGCTGCTAACAAGGACTATTTGAGTCTCTGGAGGAGGGCTCAGAAGGCTTTTCTGAAGAGCCCTGTAGGTCTCCTGAGGGGGATGCATGAGAGCCATGCCATAATCCTCATGGTTTACACCATGAACTCTTCCCTGCACTCCCAGCTGAACTGGGCTACATCTACAGCAGGAATCTCTCCAGAGTACTACAGACACAAGTTCAATTTTAAGTATTTTCACTTCTACTTAACAACTGCTATCCAGATAATGAAGGAATGGCAGAGCAGCTCGGGGAAACACAAGTGCTACCAGGTGTACAGGGGTGTAAAAGACTTATATATTGAGGCTGTGGAAGGCAGCAGGGTGCGATTTGGTCGTTTCACTTCTACCTCCCTCCTCAGGAACGAAGCCCAGAAGTTTGGGAATGAAACTTTTTTCACAGTGACCACTTGCCTGGGAGCAGCTCTGCAAGGCTTTTCTTACCACACATCTGAGAGGGAAGTCCTCATCCCGCCTTATGAGATATTTCTTGTCAAAAGCTTCCTTCGCACCCAGCAGGGTAACCGGCTGCATCTGCATTCCACGGGGAACTACAGCAAGTACCAGTGCCAACTGGTGGAAGGTATTGTGCCCAGGATCTCATGCAAAGGGGGTTCAGGACAGTCTGGTCTCCTCTACCCCAAGCAGACCCCACCAGCTGCAGCTTCACACTTGAGGCCAAACCTGTACCTTGCCTGCTGTGCTTACCTATGAGAGCCACACTACCTGGGTTTTACCTGTGTGCTGTTAGACCTGGGGCAACCCCAGCGCTCACTAAAGATGAATCCAGCAGGTCTCAAGGTTCTTTGCAGCCCCCATTTATCCCATGTGCCACTGCAAGGGTGTTGTAGGACTCGTGCCTTTGGGTCCCCAGCGCTCTCATTGCAAGAGTGGGTGAGATTTGCTAGAACCAAGTAATCTGTGCTGGTGTCCTGCAATGCTGCTTAACTTCAAGCCTCAGGACTATTCTAGGCCTTGGTCCACTATTGCTCTGGCAAGCTACTACTTTTTTACTTATCTCTGGCACGCTAAGTGTGAACAAAGCTACTGTTGCTTTAGCAGTGACCTCTCTCCTGAGACAGAAGGGAGAAAAAGTATCCTTTGACAAAGAATACACTGAGTTTCCTGGTTACAGGGAGAACTCCATGCTGGGAAACCTTACAGGGCCTGTTTCACATCCCTGCCTTTCTATGAATTTACCACCAATCTGGGACACTTTCTTTTGTCTCTTCGGACAATAGTGAGTCAATGCAATCTTTAAGCTCAAAACAAGCATTTGGAAATGAGAGTTTGTGCCTCCTAATCCGAAGTGGTAGATAGAGTTGAGAAAATGGCTTTTTGTGGGCAAAGGTTGTGTTAGCAAAGGCAAAAAGCATCAGGCAATGAAAAGAGGTCTAAATGACTGGTCTCTTGACTTCCTTTCAGCTTCAAGAAGCAAGAGCAGTGGTTATAATGCACTTGCCTCTGCCATTCTTCCTAGTGTGCTTGGAGTTTTCCTGTGCTTGGCCCACAGTCTCTGATTCTCCATCTGCATCCAGGTATGTGCCCTTAAATAGCAGGCAAGAAGTCTCTGGAATTCCTGTTGCTAGAGAAGGTTCAATCTTCCCTTTGCTTTCAGCTGCAACTCTAGCTTTCAAGACTAGCTTTCAGGTAAAAACAAGTTAACAATTGCAGAATACTCATTTTATGCTTCATCTTATACTTTCATCTCAGAACTCAACCATCCTCTATACTGGAATCAGTATTCCTGGTGAGACTCTTGTGGGCTGCAGATGCACTTTTCTAAGGATCAGAGCGTGAAAGGTGTCTAACTTGGTTGAAGGCAGATGTAAGCTTGTCTTACTGGGACAGACAAAGCCTGCTTCCACCATCTGTGGTATCTATTTTTCTGTTTATGTGGGACTGTTCAATTTTTCTTCCATAATTTGCAGGTATTCAAAAGCAGTCATTGCAAAAATTCGTTGTTTCAAGGCATAGCTGCAAGCATTAATGTTTATATTTATAAACAATAGAACTGTATAAATCACAGTAAAAACCCCAATCCTGTGTCTATTTGAATTAAAAATGCTGTCCTACACCTTTTATATTCTGAGGACAGCAAGTTACACCATCCTCTTCCAGCCATGACTGTAGGTACCTGTGATGGCACCTCTGCTCCAGGCAGGAGGAATTTGTGCTGTGCTCATTCTCTCCAGGAACAGAAGGTCTTTGGAGGATCTAGTGATTGGGAAAACCAGTATTGAGTAGACTGAATTCTGTTAAAATTGGAAAGAAGGGGAAAGGAGGAAGAAAATGAGATGAATCTGGGTAAACATCACACAATAGAATCAATGACAAGCAGGCAGGCAACAGGGTGAAGCTGAAGCCCAGCCTCCAGATCCCTAACTCATCACATGCTGCTGGAAAACACCAGATGAGCAGAGGGGAAAGAGGCTGGAGTTACTGTCCCATGCACATTTCAGCAGGAGCGTCCAGACAAAATCAGGTAGGCAGTCAAAATGTTTAATTGGAAAAGTTTCTGCAGAAAATCTCCCTGGAGCTGGAGAAATAGAAATACAGAAATATGTGTAGCCTGCCTAATTGTAGAAGGAAAATGTAAAGAACTACTGAAAGTGTTAATGTGAAGAGTAAGAAGTAATTTTAGCATTATGAGATATAAAATCTAGAGCAGCTATAAGAAGCTGAAATAATCATATGTAAAGAACAGATTCTAAAAGTCTCCTCCACACCTGTCTAGTATGTAAAATGTTTGTTGAAGTGCAATTCCTTCTAAAACATTTTGTCTTCACAGTTTCTACCAATAAGGGAAAACAAATGACCTTAGAACAAAATACCATTGGATAGAAAGGTTTTGGTATCACACTGAGTCAAAGAGGAAGCCAGCAACATCTCTGCAGCAGGACTTATATGAAGTCATAGCTTGCATTAACATGGCTTCATATTTCCTGAAAATTACAAACTTTTACTGTATATGTATTTTGCTCCCCACAGCTTGAAGAAGAAGATGTGTTAAAGGGTTTATTCTCTTGGCAGAGCTACAAGGTAAGTGGCTCAAAGAAGTACACAGTGCTGTACAAAATATTGTGGGGAAAAAAACCTTTTCAGACTGGCTGTATTTCAACACTGAGATTAAAAGTTGGCAGGGGATTGTGAAAATCATTCTGGTTTTCTACTGTGACCTTGTGGGGGAGGGCGTGTTTAGTAAAATCCAGCTGGGTCAGTGTCAGATGATTTGCAGCTAACAGATAGTGCAAGGACTACAAAGGATCAAAATGGCACAAAGGTATCTTTTTAAGAAGAAAAATCTAGGTAGCCCCCCCACACAAAACTATTTGTAGCTCTAACTGATATGTAGGCACCAACAGCAAGAGTAGGTTTATCTTGGAAAAAATGCAAATCACTGCACAAAAGTGCCCCAGATTTACAATAAGAGGGCTGAGAACACAAAAAGTACCAGCAAAGAAACGAGTCATCCTACTCATTCATAGTTTTCCCCGGTAGCAAGGACATTTGCATTTAAGACTAAATCTTGCTAAAGCATTTGCACTTTGCAGCTGCTGGTAGGTGAAAGGGAAGTGACACTGTGTTGATTATAGAATCTCAATGATGAGGAGTAACTCCATGATCACTGGTAACTCAGTCTCTTTGGACTCTCTACGTTGGCATGCAGTTTATGAAGAAAAATATAGTAAATATGCCCTTTTGCTGGCAAACTGCTAAGAGCTCAGAGAAGAATGGTGACCATAAGGATGAGACACAAGGGTTTGAGGGGAGTTGAATTTTGTGGTCTGATTTGTACAATGACAAGGGAGGGTCAGATTCTGCCCAGTCAAATCCTAGGAGCTTTGTGAGCTGCAATACCTGCAGATATTTTCTCCCCATGAAATGGAGTGGGGGAGGCTGTGCAAGCAGGGCAGGCCAGTGTGTGCTGCTCCAGGGCAGTCTGACATCACAGAGAGCTGCAGGCATGGATGCACCTCCAGGTGCTTACATGGAGTGCTCCACATCACAGGGATGACTGCAGAGTGAAAAAACAATGGGGGAATGATTACAGCATTAGGGAATAAACCATGAGGGAAGAGGGGCTAAATATCAGGGAAGGAAATGCAGTGAGAGATGTGTGTAAGGTGACATAGGTTAGGGGTTATTATAGATAATTTTACTATTCTCTATGAATTCCCAAAGGTAAGCTTCATAGTATAAGCACAGAATGTTTATATTATTTTCTCTTGAATGTTAGGAGAAAAAGCCATCCTGGCATAAAATACCCTTATCGTGATACTGGCATAAAATACCCTTATTGTGATACAGACTGTGTCCACTCCACCAATCACCATGGTTGCTGAAAATTTGGACGCCACTAAATGGAAAAATAAGCTCATACAAAAGAGTGCCTAGAACAGGCCATATCTTTAATTTTGCTGACTGGATAAGATTGTTCCATTTTTCAGTGAACTAGTTCAGCTTCTACTATCTTCAGTTTCCAAGGTTTCAATTCCAGTTTCAATCTTCAGTTGCCAATGACCCACATTCATTTCACCAATCTGCTCATTACACATTTGCTAGGTATTTTTGTTGTTCTGAGTATACCCAATGTCATATAAGGTCCTTTTCCAATCATTTGGCTAAAGATCCAAAACAAGAATTAAGATGTCTACATTTACAACTTATGCCTTGGGATTTGACCTGCTCAGTATGAAAGGAACCAGTGGGGCAGAGACAAACCACATTTCACTGCTCCTTTAGGACTATGGTTATGGGTGTTGAACAGAGTAAGACATTTCTTTTCTCTCTTGAAGCAGCCTTTTTCTGAAGAATGGCATTGAGTGACCTCCTTTACCCAGATAATCCCAAGAGAAAGCAAGAACTGATCCATCTGCATCAGGAATTGCTTGACTCTATGTCTGCAAATTTCCTTGCAACAAATGAGCTGGTTGGAGTGCTGAACAAGCACCTGGGCTGTACCATTACCCCCATCGAGATGAGAGAGAGCAGCACTGTGAAGGAAAACTGTGACATTATCATTCAAGTGATGAGTGAGATTCAGCATCAGGTGCAGAAGATCGACAGTGACATGAAGGAAAAGCTCGAGCCAGTGCTGTACCAGAAGCTATATGATATCAAAGAGCCCGAGCTGGAGAAAATTGCAATAGCCCAGAGAGTTTTTTCCATTATTCTTGGAGAAGCGACTTCAACAGCTGCCATGGTAGCTCTCAAACTTCTTGGCTCCAACTTTCTAACTCTCACTGTCAGCACACTGATCGGTCTCCTTGCGCAGATCGGGGCATCTGTTCTGGGGGGAGTCAGCATTACCATCATTGGGCTTGGCCTTGAAATGATCCTCCATGCCATCCTGGGAGCCGTGGAGAGGAGTCAGCTGCTGACAGCTGTGAGAAGCTATGAGAAGCACCTGGCTGAGTTTAAAGCAGCCTCAGAAAAGTACCAGCGCGCCATACATGAAGTGACTTCTTTGGTGAGACAGCAAGTGCAGTGAATGAAGTTGGAGTTCTCTCTTCTGCTGTGACAGCAGCCGCAGCAGCTATGTCTGCAGAAACCTTTTTGATTCATTATGACAAATGAACTACTGATTGCTTTTTTTTCTTATTAGTGGCAGCAGAACAAGAAATGTGACAATTCAGGAAACTGGCACTGAGATATATTAATAGAGAACTGGTTTACAGGTGTTTCTGGGAGGCAGCGTTTCAAATACTTTGCATCTGTCCTTAAGCTTATTTTCTGGAAATCATTGTAGGTAACCTTGAACTGTAATTCATATTAGTGACAATAATACTGACTGCTGGAGTGATAGTGGTGAGAATTTGTGTTTCTACATCAAACATGACAACATGATGGGAGGAAACAGCTTCAACAAGGCAATCCATGCCAGCATCTGGAGGTTTTATCAGGACGTCTGTGGTTGCTAAACTCTTAGCATGGATTAGTGCTAAATCTGATAGACTGAATACCCTGTTCTTTACAAGGACTAGCTGAAGCATATTTAACTGCTATTTACTGCCCTCCTAAAGAGCCAGCCAGAGATCCTCTTTAAATAAACTCTAATCCCAGTAGATTGGCAGGTAAGAGAAGCCTTGGCCTACCAGCAAACACACAACTTTGCCCTGAACTGAGAGAAACCAGCTGCTGTGTTCCAGGTGTGCCTGGCCATGAATAACTTCTTATGCCTGGTAATGCTTTGCTCCTGCCAGTACACAGGTAAAAATCCATGTGCAAAGTTGCTGGTTTGTTGATTGAAATGGGATTATACACTTGTCCAAGTGCCTGTAGGATTGAAGCCCTATTAATGTATTAAAGTTATTTTCAAGTGCTTTACCTGATCCCACCAATATGGGACTGCCAAGAACGTGCTCAGCTTCTGCATTTCACAATATGCTACCAAATGTCCTTATTTTTCAGATTTTAAAACCAAAGCTGGAAGTAAGAACATGATTTGTAGTGTCTTGCTCTAATTTGCTGTGGATTTCTTTTTCTTGATCTTAGAAAAAAAGGTAATTTAGGAATTAATAAAAAAGTACATGAGCATTGGAAGACCTCCCTTTTCTGTACTTTTTTGTTGATGTTGTTGTTTTTTGTCCAAAAAAACAATCTTTAACCTAATAATTAAGAAGTATTGAAATCTTCATTATACACGCAATTTATAATTTTTTCTTAATCCATGACGGACCAATCCAGTAAGGTTGTGCATAGGTTCTTTTTTTAATACCAGCTTCCCTCATACTAAAAGTATGTCCAAAATCACACATGTTTGTTAATATTTGACATTAGCAATTTTAATTTATTAATTACTAGATAGTGCCAATGACATAAAGACAAGGGTGAGATTCACAACCCTCCCATTCTGGGGATTGAGGGGGTTTTTTTGTTTGTTTTGCTGGGTTTTTATTCTCCTCCACCTCTGTTCTCCCTTTAATATTTTCTGACTCCTCTTCCCTTTCATGCACAAAAGCCACTAGATGGCAATGAAACTGCTGGCTCTCCACAGCTCTGCCAGTCATCAGGGAGAAAGCCCAGGGATCAGAAGCATAGATGGGTGCCAGGGACTGAGCAACTGGGACCAGTACAAGCTGCACACTGGGCTATGTGGGTCAGGAAAAGCAATCCAGAGGAGGCAAAACCACTGCTTTGCCCACATGGGGTATTGTGGTGGATGACGTGGTGACCTGAGGCATCATTTCTCCAAAAGATGTGACATCTTTTGTCTCCTGACACACGTGGCACTCAGTTTGGAGGTACTTGTGTAGAGGCAAGAGACTGTTAATCAGTAGAACAGCAGTATTTGAATGTTGGAGAGGTAGGAGTTCCTGGCTCCTGCTTTCTAGGTGCAAATGTACACTAGGAAGAAAAAACAGCTCTGAGACATTGCCAATCACTGCTGTATTAGAATAGTGGAGTCAAATAAAAACACATCTGTTGTATTTTTCAAGCAGTTTGACCACATTTTCTTGAAAGCGAATGCTAAGCAGTGTCAGGGGAAGTGGGATCTGCAATGAGGAACACAGAGATACACAATTTCTACTTGCCTGTTCCTGGTGGACTTAAAGGAAATCTGGTTTCCCCAAAATAGAATTAATTTCTGTTCTCTCTAACCCTCTGGCCAGTCTTATGTGTGGTGCTCCAAAGATGTCACAACCAGTCTGTTGATGTTTCTCCTCCAGAACCCTTCAAGCTGCCTGTCAGTGTGACAGAAGTGAAAAATGTGAGAGGACTAGTGTCCTCCAAATCAGCAGACACTGACATGTGACCCTCTACAGTGACATGGCACATGACAGGGATGCAGGTGGCCACAGCTCTCCATCACATCCTCTTGAGCATTCTCCTCTGCTCAGGCTGCTATTCTGAACAAAGGATTAAGAATTTTATCCTGCTCACAGGGCAGCAGCCCTGCCTCGATGCCAAGCCCTGCAATAAACCCATGGAACGGACCTGAGGCTGTGGGCAGCACTTTGCGTTTATTCCCCATGGGCAGAGGCTTCCCACAGCCCCTCGGCTATACCTGGTTTCGGGGCACGGGGGGCACTTTGGGGGATCTGCCCTGGAGAGCATGGGGGAGCAGAGGCCGCGCTGGCCGCGTTCACATCCCTGTTTCCAGCACTGGCCGGTCGGGAGCAGCACTCCCGAACCGTGTGTGTCCACCCGCTCCCAGAGCCCGCCGGGGCTGGCCAGGCACTCCCTGTCCCTGTCCCTGTCCCTGTCCCTGTCCCTGTCCCTGTCCCTGTCCCTGTCCCTCATCTCTGCCCCTGTCCCTGCCCGTTCCCGCCTTCCAGCCCCTCCCCAGGTGCAACCATAGAGTTGGAGCCTCCGAGGGGGAGCGAGGGGCGGCGGAACCATCGAGCCGGGGCTGCCGCTTCCGGAGCGCGGCTCCGCGCCGCCACTCGGTGCCGGTGCAAGATGGCGGCGGGGCCGCTGTGGCGGCGGGCGCGGGGCTGAGGAGGCCGCGGCGGCGGCAGGGAGCGGGGAGCCGGGCCCGGCCGCGCCGAGGGGTGAGAGGGGAGCGGCGGTGCTGGGCTGCGAGGAGAAGAGAAGCGAGGAGAAGGCGGCAGTTCGCGCTGCCGCCTTTTATTCCTCCTTCCGTCGGGCGGGAGTAAGAGGGGGGCTTTCTGCCCCGTTTCCCTGTGGCCAAAGGGATAATGAATTTAGTGCTTGATTTATTATGTGGGGTTTTTTCCGCCTTCGGCTGTAACCTGTTGCGTTGAAACTCTTTAGTTTGGGTCTTAAGCAGGTTTGAAATCGAGGTTTCAGAAGTTTATTCTCATTCAGTTTGCCCCTTGAATATTAGAAATGTGGGAAATACGGGGTGTAAATGTAACTCCTACCTCTGTTCGGTGAGCTTCCCACCTAAAGAAGTGATAGTGTCTTGCCAAAAAAAAAAAAAAAAAAAATCCCAGTGTTTTGGCGGGCAAGTAGGTTTGGAGATGGAGGGAGAGAAAAAAACATCCCTGGCTGTAGTTTGGACACTTATGTCTGTAAGCTGTAGAAATGTCTAAAGACAGGAGATAATTCTTTCTCGAATAACCCTACACTTGCTGATGGGTACAGTGCTGGGCAGAGACATGAGGGGCATTAGAAATCTGAGGGAGGAAGTTTGTGGGGAAACATTTGAAACAGACAAAAGTGAAAACTGGAGAGCACTTATGAGAGTAAATGAGAAGCTAAACTCTGATGTCTATTAGAAAAACAGAATATGTGTTTCTACCTGCCCTGCACTCCTCCACAGTGCAAGCACAAAGCTTCTTGGTTTGAGTCTTAGCGTGAATAATAACAAACTCATCAATTAGTTGAAAATTATAACTTACTAAAGTAGTAGTAAGTAGGTACTTAGTTAAATAGTAGTACTTTGTTGGAGTAGGGCAATTTTGATATGAGTGCCTGAGCTCATCGTTAGGTTTGAGGACCTTACAACTATTTGAGGGAGTAACCTCAAATACTCCCTCAAACAAGCTCTTTGAGGGAGTAACCTGCTGATACAAAAAAGGGAAATAATTATTCTCAAGCTGCCAGTGCATATGTCCTGAAACCATGTCATCTTTTCCAGGTCCCTCCCTCTTTTTTAAGGGTTTTTTTGAGGCAGAAGAAAAAAGATCAAAATGGGGCGGAGATCTACATCATCCACCAAGAGTGGGAAGTTTATGAATCCCACAGATCAAGCCCGTGAGTATCTATAAAAGCTAAGTAGGTGGGAATGGGGAGTGCCTAGAGAAGCAGATAAAAAGCTTTCTCTGAGGATGGAATCCTCACTTGTGGATCAGAATGGAGTTTCTCTAACTTGAATAATGTTATCTCAGTTTTGTCTTGGCAGCCTGCTTGCTTTCATGCTCTTCCTTTTCTTGAGTATTTACTTCTTGGTTTTCCAGTGGTTATCAGTGTTTGAAGGCCTTTGTACTTAGCTGTTGGCTAACTGCAGGCTGCTTCCTGGGACAGAGTTAATCTGTCCCAGGCAGGAACTTGAGGAACATGTCAAATTTTGCAGGTGCTCTGGTTAGATGGGAGAGTTGTCTTACCGTTTTTTTTCTACTTTTGGTAACATGCCAGATGTTATCAATGCTAAGTGAATAAAGAAAATCCAGACTCCCACAGCAGATATGCTTTATTTCAGAGGCATTCTCAAAGCCCACATATTTTTAAAGTGTGTTGTCTGATGACTCTATTTCAGCTTCTGTGCAGCAGTTTTTTAATGATTGCACCTATCACTGTGACTTCTGTTGCGTATTGTTCTTTTTTGTATGGAGAAAGCTCTGCTTCTGGAGACATGAAGACTGCAGTATCTCATTTTCTCTATAAAAGACATGAAATAGAAATCTATTTCATGCTATATTTCTCTTTCACTGGGAAGCTGAGTTAAAGTAAGTTTTTGTAAAATGAGTGAGCTGTTGAGAAACAGCCCTAGTCTTGACGAAGGAAAGGTTCTCTGTTAATTTGATTGTGTCTTTCAAGTTGTTAGTTTCTTTTTTTTTTCCTTCTAGGGAAGGAAGCTCGGAAAAGGGAACTAAAGAAGGTAAATAAAGAGATTGGGGAGCATTTAATTGGCATTTCCTATGCTGTGTATCATGTCTGTGATTGTAAAGGGCCATGAATAGACTGAATATTTTGGTTGATATCCTAAGACGGATTTTGGAAATACTGTCCAGACAAGTGGTTTAAAAAAACATAGAAGTCTTGTTTTGAGTAAACGTATCACCAGCTGTTTTTTAACTTGTAATTATTTTTGTAACATTGTTGTAAATACTTTGTTATAAATAAAACCCAAAACAACAAAGCAAAGATGCAAGCAACAAACCAAATAAATAAAAAAACCCAAACCAAGTAAATAAACCACCCGATACTCACACGCTTCTTAGTGTGTTTTACTGTATTTTGTCAGTTGGCTATTGTGTTGATTGTATATGTCTTAGTTGGAGTGAAGGAGTGATAGTAGCATTTGCAATTACAAAGATGGTGGAATTAAAATGACCAGAAGTTTTAACTACATTTGCTGCAGATTTGTGCCATGGTGAACGTTTTCAGGGCATTCTGAGGTGTGCTTTTTTCCTTCAGACTGGACATATTGAGAGGGGGGTAACAGATGTTCCATGTCTTTCTTCTGTGACATTTTTCTGATCTGTTTGGTCTCTGATCTTAGAACAAAAAGCAACGAATGATGGTACGAGCAGCTGTGCTGAAGATGAAAGATCCAAAGCAGATTATCCGGGACATGGAAAAATTGGATGAGATGGGTGAGTGAGAGGTACCAGGTGTTGGACTTAGGCTGTGGTTTATGGAGATACACAGCATAGTTTTAAGGGCTGGCTGGGGAGACTGAAATAAAGTAATCTTTTTTCCATTCCTGTTAGAAGGGGAGTTTTGTGTGTAACTGGGGGTTGACTATGATTTGGGGTGATATGGTGCCATCAAAGAGGACTTTTTTCTCAGAAGATGGCTGATAAAAAGAATGGGTAGTGTGTGTGTGATGCTAACGCAGAGTTCAAGGAGGAGATTTTCATAAGGCTGAAGAGTTCCTGAAAACAGGGATTGGAACTTACTGGCTTTGAAGTAGTTTCGTTCGTCACAGTTGTGCAGTACAATAGTTGGCAAATAGTTTTTGGTGGTTTCTTTTTTTTGCTGTCTTGGATCAGAGTTTAACCCAGTACAGCAGCCACAACTTAATGAGAAAGTGCTGAAGGATAAACGCAAAAAGCTCCGTGAGACTTTTGAACGTATCTTGCGGCTCTACGAGAAGGAGAATCCTGACATCTATAAAGAGCTGCGCAAGCTGGAAGTGGAGTACGAGCAGAAGAGAGCACAACTCAGCCAGTATTTTGATGCTGTCAAGGTAATGCTTGCTGTATTTCAGTCTTGTAACTGTGTTGTTGTACTCTCTTTGCTCATTAGGTCTGACAGTTATGGAGGAAGGGAGCTTCATGTGAGTTCAGCATCATATGAAATAATAATTTGCATAGTATCTCTGGTTAGAGCATTTCAGCAAGGACAGTGTGGTGGTTGTCAGGTCACTGCTTGTCTCTGATATACTGATCTCGTTCAAGATGAAAGGAGGAAAGGGAAATCTATGTAGCAAATCAATAATATCAGCCCATTGGTTTCTGTATTAAAGAGGGCGAGCCTGTGAGTGTGCAATTGGTATGCCTGTGAATTTCTGCTAAATCTCTTGCTGGAAATAAGCAGAATCTTTTGGCATTCCTTTAAAGATCTTTCTCTAACATTCTTCCCTACTGTGTTGGAGAACACAGTGTTATGCAAGTGCAAGGATCTGTAGGACTTCTTTTTTTTTTTTTCCTTTGGAACATGCAGCTGTCTGTGACTTGAATACTTAAAAACCACAGCCATACTTGTCTGCAGCCACTTAATTTTGAAAACTGAAGGTCTAAAGTAAGATAGAAACCTGACTGAGTTTGACTGAAATACTAAAGCTTTTCAGGGGTGCATTGCAAGTGCTTTGGTTTGCATGAGAAACTTTTACTGTTGACACTTTCCCAGATTTCTTCTATGGACTGCTGCAAGATAACACACCCTACAAACACATGCTTGATGAGTGGTGACAAGTCCCACATGTTCTGTACTTTGAAAAGTCATGAGTTTGTGCAGTAGCTTCTGTGGGAGTAACCCATTCTCTCTTTTTTTTTTTTTCCCTCCCTTCCAGAATGCTCAGCATGTTGAAGTGGAAAGTATCCCATTACCAGATATGCCTCATGCTCCCTCCAACATCCTCATACAGGACATTCCCCTTCCGGGGGGCTCAACCACCTTCTATCCTGAAGAAGACATCAGCCTATGGGTAAGTGGGAAAAGAAACTTACAGGGCAAGTAAAAAGGAAGCACTCATATTACTGGGGAGGAACTAGGGGTAGAAGCAGGGGTAATATTGACTCATAGAAGTCAGGAATTCTGTGCAAGTCCTTTTTAATCTTTTGCCACTATTACAGCTTTTTGTTTAAATTCCTTTGAGTAATACATTATGCCTTCTAGTTTTTGTCTTTTTCATATCAGTAAAGCTTAAAGCCCTGTGCCATATGTGTGTTCTTTTGTCCTTCTGGCATATTCAGTGTATATGAATAGTTCATATAAACTCCTGATTTGCTTGTTTATTTTTTTTTTCTTTCTAGTACTATTTTTTTTCTGTTTCTTTCTGAATAGCCTTCTCTTTTCACTAATTGATTATTTCATTCTTCTTCCGTGCTAGCATTCAATAGCTGATTTTTTTCAGTATTGTCTTCAGTTGCTTTTTGAGAAGCTTTTGTCTGATCTTCAACAGTCATTTCTTTGTATGAGGTTGTAAACTCTTTGTGTCAATCGGTACTTTATAAATGTTTATGTTTCTTTTTAGAAGTGTACTGCACAAGCAGTGATGAGAGAAGGCTAAATAATTCTACTGAAGGCATGTTTGCTTTAATTTGTTTGTGTTCCTAGATTTCTCATTTCCTTTCTTATTTCCAGACCACCAGTTCGGTCCATTTCTGTACTTCCACCTCCTGGGCTTGGTGTTCCACGTTTACCTCCAGGCAGGAAACCCCCTGGACCTCCACCAGGGCCACCTCCACCTCAAGTCCTACAGATGTATGGCCGTAAAGTGGGTTTCACCTTGGACATGGCTCCTCGAAGGCGAGACGAGGAGATTTCTTACAGTTCTGAAGCAGGTAAGGACTTTGCTATTGCTCCCTGGGATTTTCCTTGACCTCTGTTTTGCTATGGCTGGTACTGCTGTGAATAGACAAAATGTTCTCTGGGTAACGCGGACCTTAGTACTACTCGAAGGACTCTTACTAAGTGATTGCACCTCTGAGGTAATTCTGATATGTTCATAATGTCTGCAATTTTATTACCAGCTGTATTTTTAAATGTTGAAACATTTAATTACATGTCAGATACTTTTTTGTATTAGGTTGCACCGATTAGATATTTTTGGATAACATAACAGTGCTGAAACATTGTACATATTATCCCTTTAAAGCCAATCACTCTCAGAGAAATCTTCTATTTTAAAAAAACCCCATCAAATAGACAAAACCCCCAAACCAAAACCACAACAATAAAACCCATAACCACCCCTGAGTGTTAATTTGCTAGGAGAACCTAGGTCCTCTTTTTTATACAGTTGCTATATTGCCCCTAGAAACCTTTGTGACTGATTGGATTTGCTTTATTTCACACCAGAAGGCATCAAAGTATTTCAGTAGTGGGCAATTGCTGAATAGGAATTAACAAATGAGTTGCAGCAGCTTTGCCTTTACTAGTTTGCTGTGCAAATTAACCAGCAGGTTGATTTTATAGATTTTCCAAATTATTCTTTAAGAATATGTGCTAAACAGTAAAGGGATGACAGTTTGTTCATGCTGTTGCTAAGGGGAATGTTGTGACTGTAAACATAAAAATCACTGTATTTAAAGTCCATGCATTTCCTAATACTTTGGTTTCTGCAGGACAGCGAGGCCATGATGATGACATGTCCAGCACTAGTGAAGATGAAGGTTATCCTGAGGATATGGATCAAGATAAGCATGATGAGAGCAGCGATGACAGTGACAGCGATCGGTCAGATGCGGACAGTGAAGGCGAGGACTTCCTGCATCGGGATAACGACAAGGAGAGGGAAGGTGGTGAAGAAAAGAAATCAGGTATGAAGGGAAAATTAGAGATTGGGGGTTGGTTTTTCAAAAGAAAATCACTCCTTGATAGAGTTTTTCCATTCTCCAGACTGGGTGTGTGTCCAGAAGGGAGTGTGTGTAATTTATTTAGTAAACTAACTCTGTTCTAATTCACCTAAATTCTAGCTAAAGGATTTTTATTAATAAAAGGGTCAGAAGGAGGCTATCTAGAAGTAAAGTAACTTTCAGATTAACCTGTTTTCTGAAAGGTTGAGTTAGCTTATAACTCACAAGCTGTTTTTCACCTGAATCATTTCATTGGTAGGCTACCCTACAAAATTAAGCCTCAGTTAAAATATGCTCACTTGCTTGGGGGAGACCAATTGGTAGAGAATACTAGGTTAGCAAAACTTCAGTCAGTAACACCAATGTTAACTCTTACCTGAGGAGTATCATTAGGGTAGAATGATATGTTATCCATACCAGGTATAGATGTAACTCTGATTTTTTCTTTCTTTCTTCCCACCTCCTGCCACCCTTGTCCATACTCTGCTTTCCCTAGGTCACAGTGTCCGGTTTGCAGACATGCCTGGGAAGTCACGAAAAAAGAAGAAGAACATGAAAGAACTGACCCCACTCCAGGCCATGATGTTACGAATGGCAGGTGAGTGAGGTGGATATAGTATGTGGTGATTTGCCATTAGGCTTCCAGTTAAGGGTTTGCTGGTAAGCTTACTTTGCACAGGTTTTGTTTTATAGAGTTAATATTTTACTGTTGTAATGTAGGATCTCAGCATGTAACCTGTAAGGGTTTGTACTCCCTAAAAATGTCATTCTGGTGAGATTTGTTAACCAATTGAATGAAGATTATTTTTTATTTGTTTGTTTGTTTTAGAAAGAAACTCTAGTATCTTTCAAAGGTGTGGGAGTTTCTTGGACACAGGGATTATGTTTATTTTGACATTGAGTCCTGAACCCCTGTTGCCTCACCTCCACACAAGCTCCCATAAGGTATAGATCAAATAGCTGCAGTTAGGGTTCGTAGTAGAAGTTTCAGGTCCCAGAGGAACACATAGCTCTTGTTGTCAGAGCTCTATCTAGAACAGCAATGATTTTTCTATTATTATTTTTATTTGTTTTCATTTTATGTTTAACAGTAAAAAGTGGTCAGATTTCTTCCCTTTGAAGTAAAGTTTATATTTTTTTTTCTTCTTTTTATTTTATTCTGTGTGCTCAGTTTCCTCTGATGTTCACAAAGATATTATGCGTAACAGATTTTATAACTGAATCTCTGTATCCAGGTCAGGAAATTCCAGAAGAAGGGAGAGAAGTGGAGGAATATTCAGAAGAAGAGGATGAGGAGGAAGAGGACTCAGAGTCTGAAGAGACATCACAGCAACAGCAGCAGCAGCAACTCAGTGAGGAAGCTCTTGCAGAGACCGGGTCATCTACTGCAACTTCCCAGACCCAGCAGCAGCAGCAGAGTGCACAGCCTGTTCCTCCAACTCAGATCCAGGCACCTCCCATGCCTGGGCCTCCTCCACTGGGACCACCTCCAGCCCCTCCACTGAGGCCCCCAGGCCCACCCACCGGCCTTCCTCCTGGCCCTCCACCAGGTGAATACTTGGTTTACTCTGCTTTGGAGGATGCTGACTCTCAGTACTGCAGGCAGTGGTATCAGTTTGGGAGTTTCAAAGCTGCAGAATGTGTTGTACATGGAATGTAGTCCAGGTACTGAGATCTGTCTGTCATCAGTCTACATCACTGTTGCTGTACGTTGCTTTTGAGGCATCAGGCTCCTGTAGCTGTAACCTTCCTGATGGGCATTGTCTTTGTTAGAGCCAACACTGGCAGTAGCAGAGCCACTGTATGAAGCGGAGTAAAAGAGCAAAAGTACTTATTTTTAGGCCAGAAGAACAATAAAATGCCACAGAAAAAAGGTTTTTAGCTATTTAAATTTTAAAGCTGTTTTAGCTGGTCATACTATTCTGATGAAGCTTTGACTGTATAACTGCTACCTCTTCTTGAGATTTTTAGAAATTCTATATAATCTGGCAGCCAGGTAATACAGCTTTCATTCATATGTTGAAGATCTTTACAATTAGCTGATGAGATAGCTGCTGGGATAGATTTTTTTACTGTGAATTAAGCTTCTCTTTTGTTGCATGAATTCTTTCAGGAGCTCCTCCGTTCCTGAGACCTCCTGGGTTACCAGGTTTGCGTGGGCCTTTGCCTCGACTGCTGCCACCAGGTCCTCCCCCTGGGCGACCACCTGGTCCTCCCCCAGGCCCTCCACCAGGTCTGCCCCCAGGTCCTCCTCCACGTGGTCCTCCTCCTCGTCTGCCCCCTCCTGCCCCACCAGGTAAGGGGTTCTGTTTCTTTTTGCTGTGGTGATCAAGTCAGTGAAACATAATTGGTTGCCAGTTTACCTTTGTTCCTGTCTGTGTGGCTCCATTGTGCTATGTGCTGTTACATTAGTCTGTGTAATAGCAACAAGTAAGGGCTGTGCATAGTTTGGTAGCAAGAAATCTGCCCTCAAAAAGGGCAGAGTTCCTCAAATTTCAGCGTTTAAACTTCTGGTCTGCTGGACTCTTTCTGAATAGCCTCTGGGTTCTATAATAGAGCTCCACTAAATGAGTTGGGGATCAGGATATTTATTGTTTCTGCCTAGGTCAGACATTTCTGATGAATCTGAAATTCCACTGGGATGGATTGTCAACTTTATGTTCAAGTTACATCTTCGTAATTTGAAAGGGAGCAATATACAAGCTCCTGTGGCTTTCAGAGTCTGAAAAGCAGCGTTTTCAACCCAGCATTTAATGCAGGGTTGAAAACTTTTTTTTCTTTAAAAGTCAGTGCTACTGTATCTTGTTGGGGGTTGTTTAGTTTTGGTTTTTGTTCTTGGCATTCTGAGCCTGTGCACTTTTTTGATCAAATATTTTGAAATTCCCAGGTGTGGAGAGAGCTCACGCTTCCTTTTCTCCTCACAGGTATCCCTCCTCCTCGCCCAGGCATGTTGCGGCCCCCTTTGGTGCCTCCCTTAGGACCTGCCCCACCTGGGCTCTTCCCACCAGCTCCCATTCCAAATCCTGGGGTGCTGAGTGCCCCACCCAGCTTGATTCAGCGGCCCAAGGCGGATGACACCAGCGCGGCCACCATCGAGAAGAAGGCCACGGCCACCATCAGTGCCAAGCCGCAGATCACCAACCCCAAGGCAGAGATCACGCGCTTTGTGCCCACCGCCCTGCGAGTGCGCCGCGAGAACAAAGGGGCTTCCGCCGCCTCCCAGAGAAAACAGGATGATGAGCCTGCCCTGCCGTTAACCAAAGCTGCCCCTAAGGCTGGATCATCTGCTCCTATCTCTGTACAGACAAAGGATGATGTGTATGAAGCCTTCATGAAAGAAATGGAAGGTCTCCTGTGACCTGTCGTAGTCCTAGTCAGCTTTCCTGCTCCTCTGAACACGGATCAGATCACTGTGGAGGGAGAAGAAGGGAAAGTCCTCCTGCAAGCAACATAAGGGCTCACGTGACTGGAAATAGTTCCCTACCCACAGGTTAACTTGCCAGTGTGCTGTGAATAGAGACCGCTGCAGCTGTGGTGTGCCTGGGGACCTCCTTTCAGAGCCACCATGTCCACTTGGTGAAAGGAAATTGCAGTAAAGAAGGCAATGCTGGTCCCTTCAAGTCCTTCCCCTGCCTTGGAGGGAGATAATGATACCCTGGGGATGAGGGTGACTATGCTCTGCCTGAATCCTTACACACCCTGAATGCTCTGGTGAGGGTAGTGGAACAGGTTTTTAAGGAGCCAGAAAAGTGTTAGCAGCATTTCATACACAAATGGTTGTCCAGTTTTTATTTTCTGTACTGGTTTTTTTTTCTGTAAATATTTTATAATCATGTTTTTTAGTTGCAGTGAGGTTGATCAATCATCTTTCTTCCAGGGTAGTCAGGGAGGTAATTTGTTGTGTATACTGTACACTGGAATTTTGCACCCTATCCCCTTCATGGTCATCTTGATGGGTTTTCGTTGGCTGGGGAAACTTAATTTTGTCTTGTGAAAGACAATAAATGTTCAGTGTATCAAAATACCGCTTTCCTTGTGACTTGTGTAAAATCAGCAGGCATGTGAGGAGGGGGGAGGGTTCTTTGCTCACCTGGGAAGATTACAGAGTTTATTTTCAGAACCTCAGAAAAGTAAAGTAATAATCACATTGTAAATAATATTTTTTCCACTAGACTTTTGATATATTTCAATTTTTAAGTTCCTAAACATCCCTTTCAACATTTATTGGCAGCTATTGGAAACTTAAGTCCTGAAATACTACTACTAATTACAAAACAATTAATTTTATATACTCTTATTGGTAGGTTTCCTTCATATCAAGCCTCAGATAACCACTGGGCACATCATGGATAGGCTACCTTAAGTAAAAATTGGTAAGCAATTTTAATGTTGAAAGATTACCTGACAGATGATTTTACTTGTGGCTAATGATCAATATTCAGATACCAGACTAGCAGATACCTCAAACAATATATTTAATTGGCTGTAAGTTTCACGCCTAGCTAAAACACCATGTTTTGAGGTTTGCTTCAAGGAAGCAAAGTTATTAGCTAACTAAACTTACACTTGAAAACTTTCTGAATGTGTTTTCACAAACTCTGGACACAATCAAAAGGGTTTGCACAGCAGTTCCCTTCCTGGTTTAGGACTTAGTTGCAGTTGTGTCAGTAGTATCCTAAATATTTTTTCATCATACTTTTGAAATGTTTATATTTTAGCTAAGTCTGAAACTTACAACCTTGTGCACACACTTATTCTACTATAGGTTTATGATATACAAATTTTTTTTTTCTTTCTTTTCTTTTTTTTTTTTTTTTTTTGGGGGAAATTTTTTTTTTTTTTTTTTTTTTTTTTTTTTTTTTCTTCTCCTTCTCCTAAAAAAAAAAAAAAAAAAACCCCCCCCCCCTCCTTTTTTTTTTTTTTTTTTCCAAAAAAAAAAAAAGAGAGAGGGGGGGGGGGGAAAAAAAAAAAAAAAAAAAAGGAAAAATGAAAAAAAAAAAAAAAACCCACAAAAAAATTTTGGGGGGCAAAAGGGGGAAAGGAGCCTTTTTTTTGGGGTTTTAAACAAGACCTCTTTCCCGCACCCCCTCCTCTTCTGGGGGGGGGGGGGGGGGGGCCCCCCCCCGGGGCGCCGGGGGGGGGGGGGCCCCCCCCCCCCCTCCCCCCCCCCCCGGCCAGGGGGGGGGTTGCGGCCCCGGGGGGGGGCCCCCCCCCCCCCCCCCTTTTTTCTCTTTTGGGGGGGGGGCGGGGCGCTCCCCCCCCTTTTTTTCCCCCCCCCCCCCCCCCCCTCCAACAAAAAAAAAGGGGGGGGAGGGGGGGGGGTGTGTTTTTTTTTTTTTTTTTTTTATTTTTTTTAGAGGGAGAAACCCCCCCCTTTGGGCCACAAAGGGGGGGGGGGGGCCCCCCCCCCCCCCGGAGAAGAAGAGGGGGTGGGGGTGGTGGGTAGAAAAAACCACAACAAGCACCCAGGAGACACAGGAGGGGCCTTTGTGCCCCCCCCCCCCCCCCCCAACCCCCCCCCCCGGCCCAAAAAAAAAGTTTGGGGGGGGGGGTTTCCTCGGGGGGGTAAAAACCCCTCCCTGGTGTTTTGGGCCACTCAAAACCCCCACATATACATATCAGAATCTGGGGTGCATTAAAAGGAAGAAGCATATATTTAGAGTACCAAAGCATTGAGGAATGAAGATGGGAACAAGAAAAAAATTCCAAATAACCGGAATTGATGGAAATAAGAAAGCAGAATTGGGAAAATGAAGGAAGAGCCTGTTTACAATACAGTAATAGCAGAAGGATGGGGCTAAGTCCAGTGCAGGGTCCTTCACTGTTTTATGCAGGGTAGTGTCCATCCTTGCCCAAAGTGTATGGAAGACAGAGCCAAATCTGCCAGGAAATGAAGAGAAACCATGGGTAATTACCAGATCAACAGGAATTTCTTTGTAACACAGGGCCAGATCATGGCAGAGGAACATCTTGAATCTTCAAGAAGTCGCTTCAGCTTGCTGGTGCAGTGAGCTATGCTTGAGTTTGAGTAAGTGTGACAGGCTGATTTATAATGCTCTGCAGCATAGCCTTGCACTTAATACCTCGTTGTGGCCGATTTCAGGAGCTCTCTAAGCACAGACAC
This sequence comes from Entomyzon cyanotis, assembly GCA_024500445.1. Classification (NCBI taxonomy): domain Eukaryota; kingdom Metazoa; phylum Chordata; class Aves; order Passeriformes; family Meliphagidae; genus Entomyzon; species Entomyzon cyanotis. Next base: position 11,698,551 of record JAKEPQ010001018.1, on the reverse strand, counting down.
AGAGTCTAATATAGAAAGGAGACTTTGTTAATTCTGCACGGGGTGCACAACTCGAGCACACCAAGGAGTAAAAATTACGTCTTTTATCCGGTGAAATTCACATGAACCCGCCCACCTAATGCATATTCTCCGCCTACCTAACACGTATTGTGTGATGTACCTACACAATTCTTGAAACAGTTCTTTCTTAAGCAAATTCTGTTGTAGAAGTTGACAACATTGATTACATTTACAAGAGGTGAGAAGATTAAGCCTGGAGACAGAGCATTCAGCTTGAAGACACCAATATGAGTTTGATTACAGCAATATTTGATTAATTTGTCTCTAGAATCAGAGGAACCTCCTGTATTACGCGTTCCTGCCTTGTTTCTACACATACCAGTAGTGCTCGGGTGCAAATGTTCCTACTGAAAATAAAGTTTCTTTTTCATCATAACAATAACACATTTTTAAAGTAGCAGTGTTTCTGAGGTTTAAAATACACGATCAATTATAAACAGAGAGCGGTGGCATTAGCATAGGTCCCCCCCGTTGCGGGCAGGTCCGGGCCGCGTTTCCCCCGCGCTGGCCCGGCGGACAGAGCGCACTCGGGGCGGAGCGCAGCGGGGGCGGCTCGGCGGGAGCGGCGGCCGGCCGCTCCCATTGGTCACATTTGGATCCGCGGCGCCATTGGTCGGAGCGAGCCGGAGCGCGCCGCGGCCAATCAGACAGCGAGCCGGGCGCGCGCAGGAGCTATAAAACCGGCCGTGCGCGGGGCGCGGGGACACGTGACCAGGTCGGTGCGGGCGGCGGCGGAGCAGCGCAGGAGCGATGTCAGGGCGCGGCAAGCAGGGCGGCAAGGCGCGCGCCAAGGCCAAGTCGCGCTCGTCGCGGGCCGGGCTGCAGTTCCCCGTGGGCCGCGTGCACCGCCTGCTGCGCAAGGGCAACTACGCGGAGCGCGTGGGCGCCGGCGCGCCCGTGTACCTGGCGGCCGTGCTGGAGTACCTGACGGCCGAGATCCTGGAGCTGGCGGGCAACGCGGCCCGCGACAACAAGAAGACGCGCATCATCCCCCGCCACCTGCAGCTCGCCATCCGCAACGACGAGGAGCTCAACAAGCTGCTGGGCAAGGTGACGATCGCGCAGGGCGGCGTGCTGCCCAACATCCAGGCCGTGCTGCTGCCCAAGAAGACCGACAGCCACAAGGCTAAAAGCAAGTGAAACAAGTCCTAGGAGCGTTCCCACCTCTGAAGTAACCCAAAGGCTCTTTTCAGAGCCACCCACTTCCTCATAAAAGGAGCTGTACATCCTAGTAAAACCAAAATAAGCCAACCCCAACTGCCTTCTTAAAAATCCAAACCAGAAATTAAAATCAAGAAAAACACCCGAAAACCTTTGTAACCTCTTTAAAAACAAAAACCAAGCCCCATAGCTCTTAAAAATATGATTAAATAAAAAACAATATAGAGAAACACAGTGCTGGCAAATGCGCACTAAAAATGACGAGATTTGTATGTGAAATAAATCACTGCGCTGGTGGGGGTGAGAAAGACACAAAGTTTATTAATACTGCAGGAAAGAACCCACAGCTCCCTCATGCCTCTCCTTTTTTAGCTCGGGCCTATGTGAAGTTCAGGTAATTCAGTGATGTCTTTAAAAACAGCCCTGACCCCTCTAAACAATTATCATACCTACACACTTTATTGTTGGGGTTTTTTTTTTTGGTTGGTTTTTTGTGTTTCAGTTTGTTTTGGGTTTGGGTTTTGTTTTTTTTTAATAATAGACACTCTGAATCACTGATTTTTAATTATTAAAAAAAAATCTTTGAGCTGCTGAGCCATTTTCTGCCTCAGATCTGAAGGAGTATGAGGATAATAGTTCATTACAGTAGACAGGAAATCTGAAGTGAAAAGGACTGTTGCCAGTGCCAATTTTGATTCTACCTTACACATAGTGCTAAATATAAACCTTAAATATGTTGGAACAGAAACAGAAAGCCTGCTACTATTGGTCAATAAAACATATTTTAATAATTATCCATTTGGAAACACAAATTACTTAAATCATAACACTAACCAGAATTTTAGCATCACCAACAGTTACAATAACAAGAGGTAAAAAGAAATTTACAGGCCTTTGTCAAAACAGAAGGATCTAGGCATTAATAAACGTATCAGAGAATATTTATTTTAATTCTTTGTACTCTGAAAACCAATGTGCATTTATTTTTAATTGAAGCTTGGTCATGGGAAAGTTCATCTGAAGACTGACACCCTTCTTGCTAGCAGCCAGTTGTTTCACTGTAGCAGATACATCGACATGCCATTTTTAATATTATTTCCAATATTAAAAAAGTAGGGATCTGTCATTGGAGAGTAAGAAAATTGAATATTTAGGAATTTGCTGTGAAAGAGGAATCCTAACTGATCACTTGAGCAAGTTTTATTGTGTAGGAGAAGTGGTAAACTGCTGCAGCAGTGTCTCCTTGGAAAATGATGACTCAGATTTTTGCCAATCCAGCTGTATCAAAATAAAAACACTGACATATTATCGAGCGATAGGACCCTGATTATAATTATTAACAAAACCCGGCCGTGTTACATTTCCATGTCACCTAATTTATTAAGAAAGTGAGTATTTCTGTAGCAGAGGAGGAGGGAACCATGTCTGTATTGTGTACACTGAGCAACACAGTACAAACTGCTATGCTGTAAAAAGTCACATCCTTTTGGGGCACAAAAAGCCCTTCACAGGACTTTAATCTGCTTCTTGCCTTGCTGCATAATGCACTAGTTTAATTTCTCTTAATTATTTTGAAAGAGGTTAAGGATTTTGGACAAAGGAGCTAATTTCTAATCCATATTCAGTGCTCGAGATGAGCCTGTGTTACTTCCTCCTCTTTGAAACCAATTTGCGACTAAAATATCCATTCAAATCCCCTATTTTCAGTTCATATTAAGAGAAGACCCTTTAAAGAATATTAATTAATTACTTTGGAAATTTAGTTCCCCACGTCGCGGATTTTATTTAGAAGGAAAAACAAAAGTTTCTGTCTCCCGAGGTCTGTTCAGGTCCAGGACTCAGGGTTTATCGCCTCTTTTTAAGCTCACCCGTTGCCTCTTCGAAAGGAAACTCGGTCGAGGGGAACAAGAGTCTTTCCTTTCCACGCCGCTGCGAACTGGGAGGTGGTCGGTGGCAGAAATTCCGATAAAAACAGACGTTTTCGGCTCCTAAGAAACACAAAATGAGCGGGGAGAAGGGACCTTTCTGCCGTGCAGCGGGGCGGGCTCTGCAACGCACCAATCACTGCGCCGCTCCGCTCTATAAATACGAGGCCGCCGACTTGCTCCAGGCCCAGTGATTCCTCCTGGTTCGTGGACGAAGGCTGATACAATGTCGGAGACCGCGCCTGTTGCCGCTCCCGCTGTCTCTGCACCCGGCGCCAAGGCCGCCGCCAAGAAGCCGAAGAAGGCGGCGAGCGGCTCCAAAGCCCGCAAGCCCGCGGGGCCCAGCGTCACCGAGCTGATCACCAAGGCCGTGTCCGCCTCCAAGGAGCGCAAGGGGCTCTCGCTCGCCGCGCTCAAGAAGGCGCTGGCCGCCGGCGGCTACGATGTGGAGAAGAACAACAGCCGCATCAAGCTGGGGCTCAAGAGCCTCGTCAGCAAGGGCACCCTGGTGCAGACCAAGGGCACCGGCGCCTCCGGGTCTTTCAAGCTGAACAAGAAGCCGGGTGAGACAAAGGAGAAGGCAACGAAGAAAAAGCCGGCAGCTAAGCCCAAGAAGCCGGCGGCTAAGAAGCCCGCCAGTGCCGCCAAGAAGCCCAAGAAAGCAGCGGCGGTGAAGAAGAGTCCCAAGAAGGCTAAGAAGCCGGCAGCCACAGCAGCCAAGAAGGCAGCCAAGAGTCCCAAGAAAGCCGCAAAGGCAGGCCGGCCCAAGAAGGCAGCGAAGAGCCCGGCTAAGGCAAAGGCGGTGAAGCCCAAAGCAGCCAAGCCCAAGGCAGCCAAACCCAAAGCAGCCAAGGCAAAGAAGGCGGCGCCAAAAAAGAAGTAAGACGACCCAGAGAAATTGAGAGTCTACTCATTTAAATAAACCCAAAGGCTCTTTTAAGAGCCACCCACTTATTCTCAAAAAGAGCTGCAACACTACTAATAATACTTCAGCACACCCAAATCCCTTACAGATTTTTGTGGGAGTTCCCACGGCATTAATAAAGTCCAGATTTTGGGTACGCCTGCGATAGGTACAGCCTGCGTGGGACACCGGGATTCCTGTAAGAGGAAGTGTTGTCCCTACGTGCAACTTGGGAGCGCCGCGATAACAGCTGCGCCCGCCCCGCCCCGCTCATCGACCGGCGCAGCGCAGCGCAGAGCAACAGGGGGCGGAGGTGTCTGCGGCCCCGAGAGCAGCGAGCGCCCTCCGCTCCGGTGCCCGGGGGAGTTTAAAATTGCCGCGTCGGGCCGTGATTGGCCCCGCACCGCCCAGCCGGCCCCGCACCGCCTTCCCGCCGAGCCCCGCCCTGCAGGGCGGCGACCCCCCCCGTCCTGCCCGGTGCTGTCCCCGCGCGGGGAGCGAGCGCTGCTCGATCGGTGACGCGCGGCACGGCATCGGCCCTCCCCCCGCCTCCCTCCCTGCCGAGTCTCACGGCCTTCCAGCCGGGTGCGGCTGGGGGAGGCGGGGAGGGGAATGCAGCCGGGATGGGGAAACGTGCGTGCCGTGCCACGGCCCAGCCCGGCGGCAGCTTCTGCGGAGCGGCAAGAGCTGCGGTCCCACGCTGCGATTCTCCCGCGTCCCCGTAAACCTTGCGGTGTAAATCATTGATCGCACGCCCTTTTTTTTGGTAATTTTTTTTTTTAAGACATAACCATCTGCAAAACTGTGAGACCAACATTGGTGTTCTAAGCCCGAAATCCTTTCGTTAAGGAAATCTTTCCCTATACGTCGGCACGGGGGTAATGGCAGGATAGGGCGCATGCGAGTAAAATAAAAAACCAAAATATTCAAATCTGCCTGAAAAGATTCAGCCACCAGGACAGAACAAGATTTTATTTTACTGATGTAGTGCACTGAAAGGAAATGCGAGGCATTGGGCTCCAAGGCATTAAACGATTATAAAATTTCAAGAACTTCACCTTTCCCCAGGGGATCCGCATTCGCAGTTGTCGCTGCTTTTTAGCCTAACTTAAAACCGAAGCAGATTACAGGTTTTTGACAAACTGGTATGCCAAGCATAGGCCAGGTACACTCAACTCCCCACACCCACCCCTAAAAAAATGTACTAGGTAAACATTAACTTGTTAGGGAAACGACAACCTAATTCCAGAACTTAAAAATGGTAAAGACTATTTACATACCTATTAAAAGCACTATTTCAGCCCTTTTATTGAAAAAATTGGTGGCTCTTAAAAGAGCCTTTGGGTTAACAGTGACGGTCCGAGACGCCCTACTTGGAGCTGGTGTACTTGGTGACAGCCTTGGTGCCCTCGGACACGGCGTGCTTGGCCAGCTCGCCGGGCAGCAGCAGCCGCACGGCCGTCTGGATCTCCCGCGACGTGATGGTGGAGCGCTTGTTGTAGTGCGCCAGGCGAGACGCCTCGCCGGCGATGCGCTCGAAGATGTCGTTGACGAAGGAGTTCATGATGCCCATGGCCTTGGACGAGATGCCCGTGTCGGGGTGCACCTGCTTCAGCACCTTGTACACGTAGATCGAGTAGCTCTCCTTGCGGCTCTTCTTGCGCTTCTTGTCGCCCTTCTTCTGCGTCTTGGTCACCGCCTTCTTGGAGCCCTTCTTGGGCGCGGGGGCGGACTTGGCCGGCTCGGGCATGGCTGCACCTCACTGACTGCTCTGCCAAAGCTGAGTGACGGCTAATGCGATTACCGCCCTATTTATAGGGGCCTTATGCAAATCCCCGGCATCAGAAATACGCGCTTCCATTGGACAACAGGCATTGTGACGTCACGCCCCGAACGGAGGGCTTCGCTATTGGTCCTTTTTAAACACCAGGCTGGGATTGGTCGATAATGCGAATGCTATCAGCCAATCAGAATGTGCTGTTTCAATCCTAGCGCTCTGTGCCGAAGCTCGCCCGCCTCCCCGCGGCGCGGGGTCACCCCGGAGCGCTCGGGTCGTGTTTCCCCGCAGCAGCCGGTGTTGGCGGGCTCGGACCAACAAAATGTTGTAATCGGCATTCCCCCAAGGAAAAAACAAAACCAAACAACTTGTGAGGGGTTCTGCTACTCTTTTTTGGTTTTTTTTTATTTCCCCCTACAAGAAGGGGCATACGTGCATGCTGCATGGAATAGTCTGCATTTATAGCAGCCATAGGATAAATGTAAAAGGGAGCAAGATGCAACAAAGAACGATATAGAGACTCTGGAATACAAACACTGGAATTAATCCTTTTGGCCCACAGAGCGTGGCTTCTTTTTCATCAATTTAAATGAGATGGACGTTCTGATTTAATTTGTAACATGAAATAATTTGATTGCTTTTGAGATAGAATAAATATTGGATGGTGTACGTAAATGAAGACCATGATAACTCTAGAAATTAAATGCAGATTTTATTCTGCAGTTTGAATTTATTGTGAATCAGAAAATCCAGCTGGTTTTTTTCTGTTAATATGACTTCATTGTGCATGAAGAAAACGTGATGCTATTTCCTTTTGGAAACCTTTAGGACAATTCAAATTCTGGACTTACCTGGTATCAGAGGAGAAAGGTTTCTTCTAAAGGCCCAAGCTATCTATTAGGCACAAGTGAAAAAAGAGATGTTACCTTACCGAGCTGGTCTTGCTTCTGCTCTTTTTTCCTTTTTACCATGCTGAGCAGAAGGATAGATCCACAGAGATGTCAAAAATAGTGGTATCGGAAGGGAAGCAGACAAAGGGTGGGATGTTTTTCCTTCCCAGTGAGGGAATGAAAGTGCTTCCCTCTTGCTTGAAAGTCCTTCTGCTGTACTTTTCACCTAAATTGTGGAGGGAAAGCAGTGTTGAAAAAAGCAGTTTAATGCTACCTCAGTTATCCTGCAGCTCTGCTTTAATGTCGGCTCTCTTTCCACAGCCATGCTGCCTCTCATCCAGTGCAGGGATAAATGTTGGGGATTTAGATTTGTTTCTGAATATAACTTCATTTTAGTGTGATGTAATTTTCAATGGGCAACACAGAGAAAAGAACCAAGAACCCGCAGGACAAGTTAAAGAACAACTTGGCCATCAAGAGAACACAAAGTGGGAAAATAATAAATTTACAGATGATGAGACACATCTGTCTTGTGGTTGGGATCGTCTGGGAAAATTTTTAAAGTGCACAATGAACCTTAGAACCGCATTTGAGAAGCTGGGTCGCAAGGTTTAAGGTAGCTATGGCAAAAACATATAGTAACACCCTAACAGGAAAGCAAAACAAAAAAACCCCAAAAAGCAAATAGCAGCACATTAGTCCCGCTTCTCAGCTCTCAGCAGTCACGGGTGAATTTACTGTAGTAGCGAGACCACGGCGCTCACTCTCTCCCCTGCCCAGCCGGGCCCTGTGTTGGGGCGCAGAGCGATGGGGACGCCGAAGCGCGGGAGGGACGCGGCTCTCCCGGCGCCGCCGCCAGCACGGCCCGGGTTTTGCTGCAGCGCCGCTGCCCGCCCGCAGCGAGAGCCCCGCCGCAGCAGCCGGGCCGAGCGCGGAGCGCATGCGCTGAGCCGCCCGGGATTCGCTCCGCCGAGCCGTTTGGCCTCCCGGGGCGGGGCGGGCACGAGCGGGCAGCGCGCGGCAACGATGGGGGATCGGCCAGAGCCGCGGGGGAAGGGCGCGCGGGAGAGCCCGCCCCGGCCCGCCCCGCCGCAGTCCTCAACCAGGTCGGACCACACGCAATATACACAGGCGCGGAATCATTTCTCGCCGTACTCAATTGAGTAGTGTGACATCGGAGCTATGTCTGGCCGAGGCAAAGGCGGCAAGGGGCTCGGGAAGGGCGGCGCTAAGCGGCACCGCAAAGTGCTGCGCGATAACATCCAGGGCATCACCAAGCCGGCCATCCGCCGCCTGGCTCGGCGCGGCGGCGTCAAGCGCATCTCGGGGCTGATCTACGAGGAGACGCGCGGCGTGCTGAAGGTGTTCCTGGAGAACGTGATCCGCGACGCGGTCACCTACACGGAGCACGCCAAGAGGAAGACTGTCACGGCCATGGACGTGGTGTACGCCCTCAAGCGCCAGGGTCGCACTCTCTACGGTTTCGGCGGCTAAACTATTCGTAGATACTACGATGTCAAAACCACAAAGGCTCTTTTAAGAGCCACCCACAGACATCACAATAAGAGCTGTTAATTACTGATTTAGGGTTTTTAAGTTTTTCCATAGGCATTTAATAATCGGTGTAGTACCCCTAGGTGATTCTGTGTTGTTACTATATTGAGATACGAGGTGCTAAGTGGTGTTAAAAGCGCTAGAAAATAGCTATGCAGAGTAGTTTGTATCAGAATAACAAGATCTTTTGTTATTAAGATTTAGGACTGCCTTTACTCTCTCTTCAAAGCTCTGCAATTGTGTAAATGCAGCGCCAGAGCTGTGACGGTTGCAGGACGGAAGTGTCTAAAATTACGTTGGTGTATTTTAGTCCAATAGGAATGGAACTGTTGCAATCCTCTAATTTGCATAACGCCGTTATAAATAGGGGGGCAGGCGCCATTTTCGATGTTGTTTTGCTACAGTGAAGCTGTAGGACAGAAAAGAGTAAGGATGCCTGAGCCGGCGAAGTCTGCTCCTGCTCCGAAGAAAGGTTCTAAGAAGGCAGTTACCAAGACTCAAAAGAAGGGCGACAAGAAGCGCAAGAGGGCAAGGAAAGAGAGCTACTCGATCTACGTGTACAAGGTGCTGAAGCAGGTGCACCCCGACACGGGCATCTCGTCCAAAGCCATGAGCATCATGAACTCCTTCGTCAACGACATCTTCGAGCGCATCGCCGGCGAGGCGTCTCGCCTGGCGCACTACAACAAGCGCTCCACCATCACGTCGCGGGAGATCCAGACGGCCGTGCGGCTGCTGCTGCCCGGCGAGCTGGCCAAGCACGCCGTGTCCGAGGGCACCAAGGCTGTCACCAAGTACACCAGCTCCAAGTAGGATTTTTAATTACAAATCAAACGGCTCTTTTAAGAGCCACCACACATTCTTAACAGAGCTGTAAATGCAAATACGATACAGGATCCTTACTGTGCACATCATGTTAGTAGGTGCAAAACCAGCTCAGCTATGTACGGTACTCTACATGCAGTATATTGTATGACTCTGGACAACCTCCACTTAATATTCCCAGCCATACAGTAATATACAGCTCTCATCGTGAAATTAGTGTGTGGCTCTTAAAAGAGCCTTGGTGTTTCACAATAGATTCTAGAGTTTTAAATTTAACCGCCGAAGCCGTAGAGAGTGCGACCCTGGCGCTTGAGGGCGTACACCACGTCCATAGCCGTGACAGTCTTCCTCTTGGCGTGCTCCGTGTAGGTGACCGCGTCGCGGATCACGTTCTCCAGGAACACCTTCAGCACGCCGCGCGTCTCCTCGTAGATCAGCCCCGAGATGCGCTTGACGCCGCCGCGCCGAGCCAGGCGGCGGATGGCTGGCTTGGTGATGCCCTGGATGTTATCGCGCAGCACTTTGCGGTGCCGCTTAGCGCCGCCCTTGCCGAGCCCCTTGCCGCCTTTACCCACTACCAGACATAACGCCAACGTTACCGATCAGCCGCTACACACCACCAACTGCCTCCAGCGGCCTTTTATTCCTCGGTAGCCGACCTGGTTGAGGACTGCGGTGGGAGGCGGTGTCTCAGCCCCAGTCTCCGCCCCCCACCCCCCGCGCGGCTCCGCGCGGCCTTCCCGCGCGACGCGGCCGAGGCGCTTTCCCCGCTCTGGCGCGCCCGCGTGTCCCTGTGCCCTTTGTCCCACCCCGGCCTCGCCCCGCCGCGCGGTGACAGTTCCACGGCAGCTCTGAGTCTCCGCCGGTAGCAGCAGCGGGGGCTGTGGCACCCCCTTCCCTTGCTTACCAAGCTGCCCGCGGGTCTGCGGCAAAATCCGACCAATGCTTGCCCTCGCCAGGCGCTCCCGCCCCGCCCCTCCGCTGTTCTCCGCCCGCCCGTCCCGGCTTCTACTTTTGCTTTGGACGCTTCAAGCGTCTTTGCACGCTTTTTCATTTTTTGGTTATTAGCATTTGCCTGCATAGATACCTTCCTCGGGAAAATTCAAATGATCTTTGCCAACTTTGTCCTCTTCGACCTACAACTTCTTTCTGTTACTAAGTTCTTGTTTAAAATAGAAGGGGAAGGAAAGGCTCAAGCGGCTTGATGAGTAGAGTATTTTTACCTTTTCTTAAAAAAAAATTTAAAAGTGTAATGTGGAATTTCCTTCGTGAGGATTAAAGTGTAAACAGTTCTGTGACCTGTGTTTGTTTTATTGGGCTTTGTTTGTTTCCCTTGAAACACATGTGCACACACGTGCAAACATGTACATATTTGTCTATCATACCTTTACCTCTATAACATTTTTTTTACAATTTCTCGGAAAGCTGAGAACCTAAGAATTCTAAAAGAACAGATCATAAGGAAGCAGCCACTGGTTGCAACAACCTCTTCTGGGAATTCTTCCTACTGGGGAAGTAGAAGACCTGTTCTTGGTCCACACCGTAATGGAAATAAAATAATATTGCAAGTTTCTCATACCAATATTTGCGTTATCTCCTTGCTAAATACGTGCCATTTAAAATAGGAATGCTACTCATATGTTTAACCATCAACACTAAAATACAGATCAGTGTTCTAGTACTGTTAGATTTCCTGGATTGAGGCAGGATTGCAGAAAGTAGTAAATTTTACTTCCTGACACAGATACTATTAAACCAATCTATACTGATATTAAACACAATTTCACAAATATAAAACCATTTGGGGCCACTTGGCATTTTTCCCTTCTACTTTTTAACAGCAAAAATTTTCACAGATTTATATTGACTTTGGTAATAATAAGTAATCTTTACATTTAATAGAGGAATATGGACATAGAAATAAATGAGTCTTCAGGAAGTCTGAAAATGAGAATTTCCCAAAGAACTTTCTAGGGATCTTATTTTGGTGTGGTTTCTGTTTTAATTTGCATTTAGTCCTCATATTCTGAAAACTCATAGCATTATAAAACATTTTCACTGCCATAATTTTGTGCAACTTCTTTGAAATAGAGAAGAAACATTAAGGTCTTCAGTAAAAATACTCTCATCCGCTGGCATCCTTCTTTCTTTCTAATGACACAAATTTAAGTGTAAGAAATTTATCGTATTCTTTACCTCCCTTTGCTTATCCCCTCAAGAATGAAGGGGATATACGTGCAAAAAGCAGTTTGCGATCTCAGTTAAATCTTGCTATTTTAGTTAAATAGGGGATAAAAAGTTACTCCTAAATAAATAATATGTTTAAAAAACCAAACCAGCTCTACCCTCTAAACTCTTGAGGATAAAAACTACCAGTATTTGAAAGTGTTCTTAAAATTCAACATATACCAGTGCTCGTAAAATACTGTGCATTATGAAATACCTCTAAGGTAATCTTACAGCCATGCATTTCAGGGCCATTAAACTGGACAAATTTCACAAGGATATTAAGAACTTTCTATTCTTCCCATTTAAATATCCCAGTTACAGATCTTTGAAAATGTATAATGACTGCATGTACACATGCATACACACACACACAACAATTGTAATTCAGTCTTCCACAGCATGTAATCAGTATTGAATTCTTCACACTAGACTTGCTTTTCATTTTTATTTCTGGGTAGACTGCACTTCAGCCACTGCTGTAAGGTGAACTCAAACTCTGCACACACCTGCCTAAACAACCAGCAGAACAGCAAGGACTGGCCTGCAAATGCTGCTGGCTCTGTTACAGTTTTCAAGCACTGGATGCAGAGTTGGGGTGATGTGTTTGTTCTGGAAAAATTTCTGTGTCATATTGGCCTAGACTGAGAATACCAAAGGACCCCAAGAGTGACAAATGTTGACAACTCCTCCATTTTCTTTGGTGTCTGCACAGTTACCACTCTTAGATTTTTAAACACATCTCTACTAGAAGTGGATTAGTCCATATCCATGTAAGGATCTTAATTTTTTCCCCCAAACACGTTCCTTTCTCCTAAAAAGAAAACAACAACCTGTCATATGACTCTGCCTGGGAGAACTGATAGGAAGATCAAAATTGGCCCAAACAAGGAAAATAACATTCAATTTCAGCAACCAGCACCACACTTCATTTAGGAAAAATGAGGGGAAGAAAAGACCTTTCTTAATGTTGTGTTTCACAACATAACCAACTTGAATTGCAGCTGGCACTGTTTGTTGCTTAGAAGTCCTTCAATGTTAGTGTGACTATGATTTTGACAATGAGCTGGTTGACTGCAGCAAAGCATTCAGAAATTCTCAAATGCTACTTATCCTTGCATTGCTGAGGGGGGATCTTACCTGCTTTTCATGTAATATCAAGTAGTCTGAATTAATCTGGGGAATGTTCAGACCTCACCACATCAAATTGGCATCCAAAGCACACATAAATTTACATCTGACTTTTGGCTGTTCCTGAAAGGCTGTGTCCTAGAAGCATTCCTTTTTTTTTAACCTTTTTTTTTAACCTTTTTTTTGTTCCTTTTTTTTTTTTTTTTTTTTTGTCATGCTTCTTACATCATGCATTAAGCTCTGTATCCTTATGTTCATTACAACACTGGCATACTGGTCTAAAATCCATGGGATCATAAGGAACGTCTATGGAAAAGCATATCTTGTGCTCTCTGGATCAATTACTTCCCTAGCTATGTCACCACAAGTTGAAGCTCTTACAGGCCAGAATTTTGTATAGCTTTACAGGTCCATCCTGATGCACTAGTGCTGTGCTTGGAATAGCATACAAAATAAAAATCCATATTGTAGAGAGAAAGGGGATACTCACAAGTACATCAAATATTCATGGCCTGGGGAAGGCATGCAACGAAACTGAAGATCTTTAGATTGTAATGAGCAAGAATAAAATGTAAAGAGAGAAACAATAAGGACACAGATGATATATAATTAGTTTTTTTAATATCTTAACCACATTTAACCTCCACATGAGAACAGATGACACAGCACAGCAGAGTACAGGCTTTGCTGATATGTAAAGACAAAGTGATCAAGCCCATTAAAAAAGTATCTTCACATTAATGCACTAGAAAAATGTCACAGTGCTTAAGGGTAAAAGGGCATGAAGGACTGGGAAACAGATGTGGAACTGAACATTGTTAGTACATGAAAACTTGGAAAAGCACCACAGGTGACCCAGATGAGAAAAGGTGTGGAGGGAGCAGTGCTGGGGCAGTACCACACTCCCCTTGGCATGTCTTTTGTAGCACCAGTGTCCCTGGAGCTCTAAATGTTGTGGTTCTTTGTGAAGTCAAACCTAAAAGCAGCTTTAGACTGAGATGCAGGGCAATGGGTGGCACAGATGAAAACACTGTGGAGTGAGCAAGGCTGACACCCCCAATCAGTTTGGCTTACATTTTTTATAATAAACAAGTAGGTTTAATTCAAACTTGGTTCTCATTGGTTTTATATATGTTCCTTTAGTTTGTTGGTTTTTTATTACTAAACCCTTTTATTGATGTAACAGGTTCGCTGAAAACAGAGCTTTCCATTTTGTGTTGCTTCATAGTCTTAGACAGGAAATTTCATTAAATGTATTCTTCTTTCTCCATATTCTCATGGCATATTAAGTAGTTTTGCATTAGTAGCTGGAGTGCTTGTAGCCTTAGGCCACAAGAGCTTACATAAAGAAAAGGTTTTGTTAGAAAACTAATGCTGCTAACATAAAAGTTGCCCAAAGCAGAACGAAAAAGGTAAGGAAGGACCAAGGAAACAGTTCCAAAAACTGAGGTAATGTCAGACAAAGACCATTTATACAACAGTAAAAGGCAATTAAAAAAAAATTCAAACCAAGACACAACTGACCAGAATCAAGTGATGGGCTTGGGGGTTGAGTGCTGGGTGGCCCATGAGGGCTTGAAGGTCAATTTTTGGTGTAGTGCTCACTCTCCATATCCATCCAGCTCAAGCTGTAACCTGAGAACTAATGAAAGACAAATTGGAAATCTGCACTTTGAAAAGTGCATTAATCAGCAGGATCCTAGGGCCAAACCTTGTAGCTGACAAAGTACTCTCTAATATATAATATGAAATACTAACAAATGTTCATACTGTTGTGACAATATTGGTTACACATGTATAATCTGAAACACGTGTATACCCATGAAGCTTGAAGATGCAACATGACTTGAAAGTGGGAGAGAAGAGAGGCAATGATGCAGCAGGGAAGAACTGGTCAGGCTTGCAGGAGAGCTGAGGCTGGCTAAGCTCAGACTTCAGTGTTTGTGGTTCCTGCGGTGTTAATGATTTCCACAATGGTAGGGCAAAGACACTTTATTGCAAAAATCCAGGTTTCCTAAACTGTTACTTTGTTAGGAGTTTACATACTTGTGAGGCACAACAAATGTGCTTAACAACCACCATAGACCATGACAGGAACAGGCATTAGATGTAACTAACCATGAGCCCCACGGTGTGAGCACTTATTGCTTCTAATAATTGCTTTGCAATTGTGTAACTTGTTTTTCACCTCTAGTTTAGCTGAGTTGTTCCCAGAATGCTTTTCTAGTTAGCCAAATTAACGGAAGGGAGCAAGGATTTTACAAGGGCAGCAAGGCACTCACTTTGCAAGGCCTTACTGCTCCACAGCAATTCCTGTAAGCAACAGGTGATTCAGATTGTGAAGCCCAGAAGAGGAATTTGCAAATGACAACGTTTAGGACCTATCTTTGCACACTGGCTTGCATGGAAACCACCTTTACAAAGAATTTATATTACAATAGTTAGTTCAAATGAGAACCTTACCTCTTTTTCATTTGGATATATCTGTTCAGATTTTTTCAGAAACTAATAGGTGTCAATTTAATAATAGGTGTCAGTGATTTTAATTTGAGCCAGTTCATCCACAGAGGATGGCTAAACAGCCAGGAACAGTCCTAGCTTAATATCTTGCTGGGCATCTAAAATCACCTGCAAAAGCACCTTTATTACCAACAGCATCTCTTCAGTCGATCCTCAGCTGCTGAGCACAGTAGTCTTGCTCAAATCCAGCTTTGACTTGGAAGCATTCTTTTATCTCAGGCTCTCCTGCAAAAAGGACGGAAATGCAACTGAACCTTGCTGGCACCAGAGGAACCTCCACTTTTATTCTCACTTGGAATCTTGCACTAAGTCACCTGTGTCTACATGCCACCCTTTCACTATGTATTACACCCCAAAACTACTGCAGACTCAAGCATTATGAGTTTATCTGTGCCCTGGAAAAAAAAAAAAACCAAAAAAACAATAAAACACAAACCCAAAACATTACACATCTGTTTCCTTCTCAGCTGATGAAGCATTAGTGGTTTTTTTACAATTCGAGCATAGTCTCTCTAAATGAATCCAAATAATACTTAATTTAATAAAATTCTGAGGTCTTCAAATGACTAGAAGAAAAATGACAAGAGATTAAGGCAAATAAAACGTGCTTCCTTGTCTCACGCCTCAAAAATAATGTATTTCTGGAACATGCAAAAAAAAATCATCATTTTTGACCCAAATGTCTGCTTAAATATAACTATTCTGACGATTTGCATACATAAGAGATCAAATACTTTCTATATAAACTATAACTGAAAACTATTTTACTTGATTTATTATTATTATAAGCATATGCAAACAGGTCCAGATAAATATATCTTTGGCTATCTCAGACAGTAAAAGAAAATGAATTAGCATTCACTGTAACTCATTTCTGCCATCCCACTGGTAATCTACCAGAAGAAAAAAAAAATCTATCTTGAAAAACGCAAGCCCTATATCAATGAACATATGTGGGGGGGATGAATAAATCACAGCAGAGACTTCCTAATTCCCAAAGCACTATCCCCCATGCCTTCCCCCTCCCTTTTAACCCTCCGAGGTTTAGTAACAGAAAATGGCTGAAAGTGAGAAAAACAGAGGAAAGAAAATGGTGTCGAGGCACTTGATTGGTCAGATTTTGCTGCAGAGTCCAAGTTTCTGACACAGAGAAGGGAATATTTCTAAAATGAAGCTGATCAGCAGTTAAGAGAAAACTGAGAGTCTTGCAGTTTTAGGCTTTCCAAGAGAAATATTTCTTCTAAGCATTTCTCAGTGGATCTTTATTTCCTGGTTTAAATGAAGGCTGTGTCTAACTCATTCCAAATGCTTCTTAAAGGCACGAGTACCCATTTGCAGCATCAAAAAACCAAAAGGACACTTACCAGTAATTCAGTGGAACAGCAGGCCCCTCAAATTACATAAAACAACCTGCAGCATTAAAATACCTATATGTATATGTACATGTACATGTACACGTATATGTAGAAAAAAGGCACTATAAAGTCAGAAATAATTTTGGAAACGTACAGTTTTTTGGCAACTACAGACCTATTTACTAGGAAAACAAGGGGATGTGTAACAATTTACAGGCAGGGAGAAACCAGTTTTGCAGATAGGTTCACAAAAATACAAATAGGGAAGAGCCTCAATTTAAAAAAATATAGACTTGGTAGGTTTTGAGGCACAGACACTACTTGGAAAACACTTTGCCTGTGGTAACTTCAACAAATCCTTCCGAAAGACTAAACAATGACAGAGAAAATTGACGCAACCAAAAAATCTCTAATAATTCATATGGGATATCCAGAACCATTAAGGATGCCACGCGTGTGGTCCTAGAGAAAACACCAGCAAGGAGCACACTACTTGGAAAAGGGACTCAGAGAAAATATCCTTGCCTCCCCCACACAACCTTCCCCCACCCCCGCCCCTTTTGGAAATACATTTATCTCGGGAATAAACTAGTAGTGCTTGAGATGGGCTGAAAATGTCTGCGGGACGTCGCTCATGACCAGGAGTGATAACGCACTGAGGAAACTACCGATTGAGAGCCCAAGAAAGGCGGGAAAGGGCTTTTTTGCGACCACAGAAAGAAAACGAGCCTCCTACGCTCCCCCTCCTCCCTCCAAAGAAATGGAAAAAAAAAAAAAAGGGATGGGTTTGGAAAGGAAAACATTGCTGTCGGGAGAATAATCCAATAAACTGAAAAACTGAGATGCTAGAGGAAGGAACTATAGTGAACGCAGCACAGCATTTGCAACGTACAGGGGGCATTTATAATGCATTCAACTTCCTCTAATCATGATGGCAGAACTCTGTACAAGTTCGTTCCTTTACGAATTCAAGCAGTTTGAAGGAATGCTTTTCAGACATAGCCAAACATACAAAACGTTTACCTTCTAACTGGATACCTTTCCTTTCAGAACAGGAAAGACTGCGATTGTATTTCAGAATTAACCACACTATACTTTTTAATAGCAAGGATCTAAATAATTTAAAACGAGATTTAAACATGATTTGGTACTTACTTGAGATGCAAGACCTTCCTGTTTGTACATCCACCTGAAAAATACAGCTTCCTACACACGATGTGAAATTTACAGCTCCTTAATGATGTTGTGGTGGCTCTTAAAAGAGCCTTTGGGTTTTCGATGGTCTGATACTTCCGTTTGCCAACAGCTTATGCTCGCTCGCCACGGATGCGGCGCGCCAGCTGGATGTCCTTGGGCATGATGGTGACGCGCTTGGCGTGGATGGCACACAGGTTGGTGTCCTCGAAGAGCCCCACCAGGTACGCCTCGCTGGCCTCCTGCAGCGCCATGACGGCCGAGCTCTGGAAGCGCAGGTCCGTCTTGAAGTCCTGCGCGATCTCGCGCACCAGCCGCTGGAAGGGCAGCTTGCGGATCAGCAGCTCCGTCGACTTCTGGTAGCGCCGGATCTCGCGCAGCGCCACCGTACCGGGCCGGTAGCGGTGCGGCTTCTTGACGCCGCCCGTGGCCGGCGCGCTCTTGCGGGCAGCCTTGGTGGCCAGCTGCTTGCGGGGCGCCTTCCCGCCCGTCGACTTACGCGCTGTCTGCTTTGTCCGCGCCATCTCACACAGAACAGCTCGCGCCGGCGATGCAACACACACTGTGAGCAGCGTTGCTAAGGGGGCCGCTATTTATTGCCACCAGCGCGCTGTGATTGGCCAGCCGCTAGCTGCCGGCGGTTGCCATTGGACAGGGGCAGCGTTCGAAAAGCCCGCGCGTGGGGGGCTGGAGCAGCCGCTGCCGCTTCCCGCTCCGCAGCTCCCTCCCTCCCTCCCTCCCTCCCTGCCCGGCAGCGGCTGCGCTCCCTTTGCGCTTATCCCTCAGCTCCGCCCGGCCGAGAGGGACTGGCGACAGCCCGGAGCGCTCCCACAGCTGCAGCCCGCCAACAGACGCGGAGTTTTTACTTTGGCCCCGCAGCGGTTTTCTCACGGCCTCCGCCCGGGACAACCAGAATTGAACCAATTCCCCTTGTAATAGGGGTTTTCTTAAAACGCCTTGCCTGCGCATCCCGAGCTACCCGTGGTTCGTTAAACCGCCCACCTTCGCTTTTTTGTTTTCGTTTTTTTGTTGTTTTTTTTTTCTTTTTTCCCTCTCTAGCGTCTCTTATTTTTATTTGTAATTTCCTATTACGTGGTCACTTGAGGACTTTTTAATTTTGCCACGCTTCTACTGCGTCAGAGTAAAAAAAATATACCCCTTCCTTGTGAAATCTCTGGGGACTAATGAAATTATACTCTTTTCTACACCATCATGTATCTGCTGTTTGGCTCTATAGATTCCATTAAACATGGCCTTTCAGTTATCACAGACTAATCCCTGATTTCCCGGGTAAACAAGCCACTTTGGCTTACGGCCAAGTCACTTCAAAATGACATCTAACATTTAAAGGGGACAATAAACTGTCATTGTAAACCAGAACAAATAAATATTCTAAAACGAAGAAAACTTTAATAGCTTTAAAAATGATTAGGAGCTTAACATGCTTTTTATAGACCTGCAGGACCAGCTGTCATAATTGGACACAGAGAAGGCGACCTAAATCTGTCTCGGTAATTAAACAGGATAAACGTTTTTCCCCAATCTTTCAGCAGCAAAGTTTAACCCAGGAACTTACACGGTGCCAAATACAAGTACCACTCACCGAAACGAACCAGTGTGATCGACTCTTTTACTGAAAATGTGGGTGGCTCTGAAAAGAGCCTTTGAGTTGATAGTGACGGTCCGAGACGCCCTACTTGGAGCTGGTGTACTTGGTGACAGCCTTGGTGCCCTCGGACACGGCGTGCTTGGCCAGCTCGCCGGGCAGCAGCAGCCGCACGGCCGTCTGGATCTCCCGCGACGTGATGGTGGAGCGCTTGTTGTAGTGCGCCAGGCGAGACGCCTCGCCGGCGATGCGCTCGAAGATGTCGTTGACGAAGGAGTTCATGATGCCCATGGCTTTGGACGAGATGCCCGTGTCGGGGTGCACCTGCTTCAGCACCTTGTACACGTAGATCGAGTAGCTCTCTTTCCTAGTCTTTCTACGTTTCTTGTCACCTTTCTTTTGAGTCTTGGTGACAGCTTTCTTGGAGCCCTTCTTGGGAGCAGGAGCAGATTTAGCTGGTTCTGGCATTTTACGAGTCTGTCTATACCTGGCTACCGCAGGAACGACGGAAATACAAAAGATGCGTCTCCCATATTTATAGGGACGGTATGCAAATGAGATGACTAAACACTGTTCTTGCCTATTGGACAATCACGGACTGTGACGTCAAACCAGCCAGCATCTTCCATTGGTCCTTTTCTCATCTGCATTCCCATTGGGTAAGTTCACAATCCCTTTCTTCACCAATCACAAGTCCAAGCGAACCTCAGAAGGAAGGTATAAAAAGGCAGAGTGGAATCTGTTAGTGCAATCACTGATTTTTCGCGGTGCTGCTGGGCTTCTTGCACAGCGTTTCAACTTTTTCTACGTGTTTTTTATCTTTTGCTGTCAGCGACATGTCAGGGCGCGGCAAGCAGGGCGGCAAGGCGCGCGCCAAGGCCAAGTCGCGCTCGTCGCGGGCCGGGCTGCAGTTCCCCGTGGGCCGCGTGCACCGCCTGCTGCGCAAGGGCAACTACGCGGAGCGCGTGGGCGCCGGCGCGCCCGTGTACCTGGCGGCCGTGCTGGAGTACCTGACGGCCGAGATCCTGGAGCTGGCGGGCAACGCGGCCCGCGACAACAAGAAGACGCGCATCATCCCCCGCCACCTGCAGCTCGCCATCCGCAACGACGAGGAGCTCAACAAGCTGCTGGGCAAGGTGACGATCGCGCAGGGCGGCGTGCTGCCCAACATCCAGGCCGTGCTGCTGCCCAAGAAGACCGACAGCCACAAGGCTAAAGCCAAGTAAAACTCTTCTGACGAATAACCCAAAGGCTCTTTTCAGAGCCACCCACATCTTCCTAGAAAGAGCTTGATCGCCTAATCCTAGACTTTCATGTTATTTAACATACCCGGAAACTAAATATCTTGGGGGAGGGGTGGAGGGCTCTCTGATGTAAAGAATACCTATCATTTAAGTTCAGTTTTGTTAGTCTGTTTTCTGCCTTTTTATCTTAGAAGTCAATGTACTTATGTGAGCGTGCGTCAGTTTCCCTTTTTGAAAAATGAATCAATAAAAGTTGGCGGTTGCTACTAATAGTTCGGTCACCGCAGCATGATTTAAGAGATGTGAACTCGGCAAGGCTGTGCTCGCTGCCTCCTTCCGTCCCTCCCCGCGGATGTGGTGGTGAAGCGCCGCTCACCCCGGGGCGGGCAGGCGGGGCAGCTCGGGCTGCCGGCGGCCAATCGGCCGGGAACGCGCGGCTTTCAAACCGCGGAGGGGTTGGGGCTCCACTTCTCCATGCGAGCCGCTGCTGTCCCTGTGCTGGGGGTGGGAGAGGGATTTGAGCCTTGTGAGTAGTGGTTGCTGTGATTTTCTGCTTGCTGTGTTTCTCTTTTTTTCTTGTTTGTAGGTTAAGAGGCTTCAGGCAACAGGGAGAAGACCGTACTTCCCTGGGATGCAGTCCAGGACGGTTTCCAAAGAGTAGCATCAGGTATTCTGAATTGTGTGGTGGGTGATGGTGATGACAGCTGTAAAATAGGCTCGAGTGTAAATTCATATAGAAGCATTAAGGAAAGTCACATATACGGGGGGAAGGGAGCCATCATGTACTAGTCTGGACTTGAAAGGATATTTCAATTGTGTCTCCCTCATTCTGCCAGTGGGTGTTTAAGAGTGCTTTTGCAGTTTTTCTGCAGAAGTTTCCTTTACTTACACGTTATGCTCTCCTGGGTACTGCTGGCTTTAGCTTAGCCGAGCTCTTGGGTACCACTGCTTTGGATTTGGTAGCTTAGTTTATTTTTTTTTTGGGGGGGGTCCTTGGTCGCTACAATTGCCTGGGCCTGCTTGATTCCGGGAGCCCCTCGCACCCCGAGAAGAGGGACACCGCCTTGGCGATGTGAAAGTTGCGGAGTTTGAAGGCGCCCGCCACCACATCCCTCTTCTTGGGGTGTCAGGGGCTTATAAATCCAGATAATAGGCGAGAGATCTGTGTTTGCAGGGAGGAGCTTCTCCGCCATTGGTGCCTCGGGGTGGCCGCACGGCTGGCAGAACAGCGACAGCTCCCCTCTCGTCTCTTTCCTCTGAACAGGTTAATCTTTGTTGGCTTTTTTTTTTCCCCCGCTGTAAAGAACACCGCCTTCCCTTCTTGGCTGGAGCAGATGCAGATGAAGGAGGCTTTAATTTGTTTTTCGTTCAGCGATGTTTTATGCGGAAGAAAAAGCAGCCCGAAGGGAAGGCAGGAATGCAAGGCCGGGAGCAGCCGAATGAGGCTGCCTGGGGGCTGGGGAGATGTTTTCTTTGTTCTTTAAAATCGTCCCTTGAGAACTAAAGCGAGGAAAACTCAGCTGGTCGTTTCTTGGGGTGGTTTTTTTTTTTTTTTTTTTTAATTCTTTTTAGTGTTCTGCCCCGGGAGGCAGAGGAGTGAGTCACTGGGGCGTTGTGTTAATGGAAAATGTTTTTCAAGCTGAGGCAGATAACGCGGGAGTGCCCGGCTGAAGTCTTGCTTGGAAACAAGATGAGAACCGCCAGATGGTTTTTACGCCGTATATGATTCTTAAACAGTTTTCAGGTTGAGTTGGTTTTGTTGGGTAGGTTGTTGATTTGTTGTGGGGATTTTTTGCTGGGTTGTTTGTTTTGGTTTGTTTTTTTTTAAATTTATTTTGCGTATTTGTTTGTTATTTTGTTTTTTCTTTTCTTTTTCTTCCCCGAAATAGACAGAGGACTTTATTTTTCCTCCTTTTGTGATCACCCTTTTTCTGCTGAAAGAAATTATGTTAGATATTAATCAACTACCATTTAGAGCTGGACTTTGAAACAGCAGTAACTGCAGTAACTTACTGTTAGCAACCAGTCTGAAATTTGAGGCCAGAATTAGGTTTAAAACTCTCCAGTATTTTTTTGTTTGTTTAATAATCTCAATTTTGCTGCATTTTACATATTCGGCAAAATAACCTTCTATTGGTGTATATTTAGTAGAGAAGGAAGAGATTACGTGGGTCTGAAGAATGGAATTGATTTGTACAAGGCTCTGATTGGGCCATTTGAAAATCCTGAAGCAGAGACCTCCCGGGTTTCATTTTTGCCCTTGAAAACACAGTGTGAGGAAGGAACATTTCTTTTCAAGAGTAACGTTCATACTTCCTTCTCAGGCACTTCCGTATATATGTTCTGCTTTTCTTGGAAATTGGATTTTTTAGTTTTGCTGGGTTTTTTCTTTTTTCCCCCGCTGATGTTTGAAAAATCATTTGAATACAGACGTGTTTTAACAGTCTTCAAATAAGATATGCTTAGATTGAAATCTAGTGTAAAGTGTTTGTTTTTATTTTCCTATTGTGCTCCTCGCTAGAAACTACTTAAGCTCAGTATTGTAATTCCTTGAGTTCACCATTTCATTCTATGCATTTTTAGCCATGTTTCCTCCTCGAGACAGCTCATGTAATGAGCTCAGTTTCCCTTTATAGAAAGGTATAAATATCATTGCATTCCCTGTGCCACCAACACGATTTTCATGATGGGTTTAAGTGTATTTTTGTTAGTAAAGGAGAACTGATGAGTTCTGTACACTAAATCCTCTTTTTTTTTTTCAGCTAAATTATGCCTGGAATATTTTCCTACAATTACTGCATATCCCTATTTCTCCTGACCAGTAATTTACAATTAATGTAGAAAGGCAATATGTTGTTCTACCTCAGGTAACAATGCTTGTTATAAATGAACACATTCTCTGTCTGCATACCACAGTTAAATAAAAGGTACTGATATATTGAAATAGAAGAAATGTATTACATGATCTGTTTGAGTATGTGACAAATGAGACTTTAAAGTGTTTTTCTTGAAAAGCAAAATATTTTATTTTATTGCAGATAGGGAATTTCCCTTCCCAAATTTCATTTCAGATATTCAGCCTACCTAAATTCTCAAAAAGGAGGAAGGATTTATGTGTAGGAACAGGGCATCACAGATGCTTTTGGTCATGAAATAAACATTTAGTATCAGATGACCCTAATTCACTTTTGAACTTTAAGTCCACACAAAATACATCCTTATGCTTTAAAGTACAAACCATAATATAGGTAGTGCAATCTCTCAGATTGCTTGCTCCCAAGTAAATATTATTTAACCTGTAACTTAATAGCTCTTTGTTTTTCCATAAAGCAGTAAGAGATAATATGCAAGACAATATTAAAAAACAAAATGATGCTCAGTTGCAGAAACATTCCAAAGTATGCTGAAAAACAAGTTCTAAAAAGTGACGTAATAGAAGAACACTCACTACTAGGCTTTGTCTTAGTAACAATAGAGTGCCAAAAAAAGTCCTTGGATATTCATGTCCTTCAATAAATCTTACTCACGTTGTTTTGGTTTGTTTTTTTCTGTTTTGGTTTTGAGGGTGTTTGCTTGTTTGTTTTGTTTCATAAAAAGACTATCTATGCTTGATTTCTCTCTAGTGACCTGCTTGAGGACAGGATAGAAATACCTTAATACTGTTCCAACTCACTTGGTTGTAATCAGTCTTCCACAGTCTTAGAGGAAGATGTGATTTTTTGTTTGTTTGTTTGTTTTTTTTATGAGAATTTGCTTTAGGCTAGAAAATTTATCAATAATGTAAGCAAACTAGAGTATTTACCTGGGCCAACAAAAGTGAATGGAATTAATTACCTGATACCAATGCTATCCCTATGAAGCTCTAGGCTCTTCCTTTTAAAACTTATATGAACATTTGCATCACACAGCCTATAGAAATGTTAAGCTTTTATAGGTCTTCTATTTAATTACCTTCAAATTCCTTCACTCAAATTTTTTAGTTACTTCAGTAGCTTTCTGCAACCTTGCATAGCATACCAAAATAAAACAAAGTAGGAGCATCTTATAAATCTGGTGTTATTCTATAGAAATAATTTGAATAATACCATTGGTAATTTACTTTTTGTAGACACATAAACCCAGACCTACTTAGACACGCAGTGAACTTTTTAAAGAATAAGTTACTGTTTATTTCTCTCAAATACATAGTACGAGATCAGTTCAGACTTTGGTAAACATGTAAGAAATTCACTTGTCTCCTTTCACACAGTTTTGAAGGCATTGATGCTGACAAACTCAGGAAGTTTGTCTCAAAGTAGAAGCCAATTGCAGCTTCTACAATCCATAGAAATGCAGCAGAAAACTCCATTTGTTTCCAGGTCACAATAAATGCTTTGAGTGTATCTAATACCACCAGAAAAGCAGATTGCCGTGAGCCGTGGCTAAACCCTCGTGTATCTTTCCCTTTGCATATTCTGAGATCCTTATCAATATCTCAGATCCTTGCTGTGGCACAGCCGAGTGCACATGGATAATCCATGGATTTGCAGAATTCCCCCCAAACCGGTTCTGCTGGGGAGCAGAGCTGCAGGCACCACCCGCCCGGGCTGCAGCAATTTCCAGCCAATCCCGCCCGGCAAGCAGCTCCCCTCCCTCTCTCCTCCCCCTTCTCCGCCCTCCCTTCCCCTCTATCTGCCTGTTTTTACCTTCTGTACCACTGCTTCCCTTTCTCTCACCACCGGCCAGCCCCCCCCGAGTCATTTCCCTTTCGTTAATCCGCAGCCAAGGAGGTGAATCTGCTGGGCGACACCACGATGGCTCTGACTGCTGTAAAAACCAGCCTGCGTTTCGAATGCTTCCAGTGTTTTCTTTTATCGACTGCCTGTTGGTATTTTTTGACTGCCTGTTTATTTACCCCTTGGATGCTGCCCAGGGTAGGGGGTGGGGATCAACCAACTCACCAGAAACAGACAAACAAACGAAACCCTAAAAACTCCACCACAACACCAAAACAACCCGAGGAGCAGTAGGGATGCTCCAGCTTGCTCTCTTAGAAAATGTTTTGATTCTGCAGGCTTCACAACTGAGAGAGCAACAGGCCATCCTACATGATAAAATACTTCTATAAGGAGCCCATCACCATCACATCCTTCCCCTCCCCTTGTCCATGCTATCCTAGAAAACCTGATGCATGGCTGCACGGTGCAGAAACACCCCTGCCATGGTGATGAGGCTGATGCAAACAAACACTTTTTCCTCTCCAGGAGGTGTCTCTGTGTATCACATCTTCCAGAGGTTGATTGCTTCAGGCTTCTGGACTCTGCATACAAATTATACTGCTTTTCTCGCATAGGGAGGGCTTTCAAATAGAAACCAAGTCCTCTTGCTATAGATTTTTCCTCTCATTAAATTCCTCTACTCCCTTCACAAGTAATTACTGAGAGAACACTGAAAGTACCAGCACAAACCAGGATGCCAGCAACTTGGAAGCCATAAAAAACCCCCAGTAGTTAAGCACTTGAATATGAGGTTTTTTCGGGGTAAGTCTTTTGTTTGTTGGTTTGGTTTTGTGGGTTTTGGGCAGGGGGAAGCTTTGGGGGCCAGGAAAAGGTAGATTCCATTTCTTGTTTGGCATGGTGGTTTGGAGGGGGAGGATATCTTTGGTTGTTTTTTTACCTTATGGAAGAAAACAAAGTTAATCCTCAGGACGCATGTGTAATTACATGGATCAATTTATGAGCTATTTGCCACCAGTTTTAGGAACTGCTTATGCTTGTGCAAGCAGCTGTGTAGTCCAGAATTGATTTCTATGAGGAGAGATGGGCACCAATTTCATCTTGCCACACATCATCTTTCTCTCTTCTCTCTGATTTGAAAAAAGCCTAGAGAGATTAGGATCCATTTACTTATGGAAACTACCTATGAAATTGAGACAGCATTTCTGGTTTCAGTAACCTTTTGGTCATAACCAACTTAATGATTAGATTAGGCTTCAGTAAGTTTGATAGATTTAACCACTGATCTCCTGGGCGGTAAAGATAAGCAAGAACATTTTCAGTCAGTAGTAGTCTGAAGGTGTCATAGTATGCTTAGTAGAGAAGGCATTTTAAGCCTTAAATCACCTTTATCACTTTTCTTAGGACTTTCCTTACCTCTTGCAATAGTATATTAATTTAGAGGCCAGAAATGTGCACACTACTGTAGGTGGAAGTCTTTCACACAGTGCTACAATGGTACAAAGATATAAAATCCTGTTTTACTCTCTGTTCCTCTTCTGGTGATTCCAGACATTCATTCCTAACTTCCATTGCAGTGTTTCTGAGCATTGAACATGTTTGTTTTATTTATTTGTGGTTTTCAAATACGGGAAATTTTTTATTATTATTATTAGGATCAAACCATAAGGTGCAGTAAAGGTGGGAAATGGTGGTGAGATAGTTCTGAAGAGTGAGTTAGGAATCAGGCACAAGGGGAGGACAGGCAGGGAAACTGAAAACTGTGGTTGAAAAGAAGTAAATAAATGAAAATTCTGAAGTCTATTTTCATTTAATGACACTGAAAACACCTAAAGATAGAGAACCCACGATGTTTATGCTGTAATAGTCATGGGAAGTTCACTGTTGCATTTTAGGAAAACAAAGGGTTTTTTGTTCCTCATCAAAAGGATGATTGGATTTGCCATGACCCATTATGATCCAGAAGTCCAAGTCCATATGTCTACAGGCTGCAAAGTACCCATTAGTCGCTAATCCTGTGTGTGTATAGACTGCTAATTGCTGAAGGACCTTGTGGCCCCAAGAAGTTCATACAGAATAGAAGCAGCGGTGGATAGTGTTTATAAGATCAATATTTAATTTACATACTTACATAGGAAAAAAGAGTGAAAAAAAGCTATTGCCTTGTAAATGACTTGGTAAGATTCTTTCCCCTGTGTGGTGTTGGTTTGGGTTGGTTTTTTTTTTTTTTTTGGTTTATTTTCTGCCTAAGTTTCTCCTTGTCTGTCTCTGTGAATTTGCGGATAACAAGCAAGAATAACTGAAAGTTTCTGCAGAAACACATCAATGCATAAAAAGGTAACACTTTCAAGCATCAGTGGGTAAAATGTACCTACATGATTCCATCGTGGTTTCTAATGCTCTGTCAGAGATGGACTTCACTGGGACTGGATAGGAACTACTGCAATCCATGCTGATTTCCAGCTTCCATCTAGGTGAAGTAGAATGAAAACTAGGACCAAGCTGACCAAACTTCAGAGAGTTTGGCAGCAATTTAGGGGCATATTGAGGTGTGAAATGTGTGATTCTGCTTTGTTATGTGGGGATAACTGCTGGTCATGCTGACAGGCCTGTCTTCAGTATCCTGTATTGTGGGCTGTGCAGAGATTGACAGCTTGGAGTCTCTGCATCAGTAGGGTACACAGAGCCTTAATTTTGCTGCAACTTTCAAAAAAATTCTTTCCCCTCTCCATGGAATTAGACAACTTCTGTAATATTTAGTCATGTTGATAGTCACTCTAGGCAAAAATACATCTGTTTTTTTGTTGATACATTTAGTTTGTATATTTTATGGGAAAATGCTCTGGGAACACTTCTATTTCCCTAGGAAGATGATGCAAAAAAAGATTATTTCTTTCCCTCACTAATTTCTCATCTCAATAAAGTAGCACTATCATAAGCTTTTGCTTTAGGAGATGAACTAAATCTATATCTCCATTTTTCAGTATTTTTATCAGGATACTTTCAGATGATTTTAAAAACATACCACAGAGACTTTCTAAGTTAATATTAATTCTTAGAGAATTAATTAACTACATGTACTGGCAGATCCACTGAGAGATCAGTAACTCCATCTCAGCTAACAAATAAACAGGTTTTCTGAAAAGAAAAGCAGATCATTAACAAGAAAACAAATACTGAAACTCACATTATTTCAACAGCCTCCTCAAGGGGATTGTTGTCTTTTGGGAAGGACAGGAGTATTAGGAGGGATGTCATGATGAGAGATTGAAAGAAGACACAGAGGGGAGTAGAATGCTAAAATCTGCTGACACTCCTAGAGTGGGCAAAGTGGTGGAGTTGTTCTCTCGCTCATTCTTGTCATCACCCAAGCTGTTCATTCACTCCAATGTGCCCTGACTGCCTTCCCACATCATGGGACACAGATCAGGGCTCTTCCAACTAATGCTACCTGACCAAGAAAACTTTTTGCTCTTGCCCTTCTCACACTGCCTTGATTAACAGGAAAAGCTAATTGTAAAAAAAGCCCCAAAAAACAAAAACACCCCAAAAAGCAAACAAATTCCCAACAAAACCCCCACATTATTTGTAACAGAGTACCTCACTTAGAGGTTCTGAGTAATAAAACAATCCGTGTAGATGAGAGTGAAGGATGAGCACTGGCAATAAAACATGAGACTGGCAATAAAATAAAAAATGTCATATTTGGAAATAAAGGGTTACTCCATAATTTAGTAAATTCACATTGTTTAGAACTCTTTTTTTCTTTTCCATAACACTGAAAGGTTTGAGTTCCTGTAAACATGATGTTTGCCCTTCCCTTTGGTTTAATTTTGTCTATCTTCAGGAGTGTCTTAATACTTCAATAATATACACATAATTACTTTATACCTACAGATGCTGGTGAGAAGTTTAGGAAAGTAACACACAAAGTATGCTAAGAAAAACAAGGAAATTATGCTACCTGTTGTGGAAAATATAAATTTCAGTAAGCATTACTTGACTTGGACAGTCATGAAATAGAGAATATTTCCTCAAATTACCCAAACATACTGTAATGCATGAATCTATTCTTTGTACTTGTATATTACTGTCACATCTACAATGATTCTGTGTAATATTGTCCATAATAAAAATTCACTTTAAATAATTTGTGGGGTTTATTTCTTTGAAGCTAAACTATTGCTTAGGAACAAACTACATTGATACTTGTAGTTCTTTATACAAGTTGTCTTTAAGAGTACTTAAGAAGTAATGGACCCTGGATAATGATAAAAACTTGATTATTTAAAGAGGTCTAATTATTTAAAGAGGTGGAATACAGACAGGATCAAGAAAATATAACTTAAAAGTAATCAAAGGTTAAATTTCATGGAAAAAATATTAACAGCACAATCAGCACCACACAAAGAGATCTAGTGAGCTAAAAAGCATCAAGAAATGGATACTAAAAGAGATTGTAACTTTTTGACAAAGTGCCAATCATTACTGGGCAAGGGAGGTTAACAGGGCAGTTTGCAGGGCAGAATACCTATTCTCATTAAACCACATAAATGAAATCAAAAGGTTTGATTGAATCATCTACAAGACTATTAGCACCTCTACATTTGAAGTAATTGGGTGAAATAAAAACAACACTATAGAGAAGATGTGCAAAACATAACCTGATTAAAACCAAATGTGCCCCATGAGAAAGGAAATATAATTCTTATAGCACTCCTGAGCAGACCAAAATAGGTCATCTGAATATAGATAAATATAGGGAAAATCGCATTCACCACTGCCAAGGAAAAGGTACGCAATATCAAATACCGAGAGCAGTAACAGGCAGGGGATAATATGCTTTATAGTAATGCAGAAGTTTTACTGAGTTCTCTGTTGTGTTCTATCTATGCTGTAACACGTAAATGTGGTGACAGCTGGGGAAAGACTGCCTATAAATCTTTGGGATTTTTTCTTCCAGTTAGTGTACTGATAAATACTGTGCAAAGACAGTGATTCTAATTGTGCTGGTTTTGGCTGGGTTGGAGTTAATTTTCTTCCCAATGGCTTGTATATGGTGATGTTTACAATTTGTCTATGATAACATAGTGATGTTTTTGTTATTGCTGAGCAGGGCTCACACAGAGGCAAGACCTTTCCTGCTTTTCCTACTGCCAAGCTGGCAAGGAGGCTGAGGGTGTATGGAGAAGGAGGAACAGTCACAGCAGGTGACTCCAACTGAGCAAAAGGATACTGCAGACCATGTCACACCATGCTCACTGTAGAAAGTGGGGGGAAGAAGGAGGAAGGGAGAGACTTTTGAAGTGATGTCATTTTTCTTCCCAAGTCACCATTGCAGTGATGGGACCTTGCTCTCCCAGAGATGGCTGAACACCTCTCTGCCCATGGGAAGTGGTGAATTAATTCTTTGGTTTGGTTTTCTTGCATGTGAACGCTGCTTCTGCTTTCTCTATAAAACAGTCCTTATCTCAACCCATGAGTTTTCTTGCTTTTACCTTTCTGATTCTCTCCCCAGTCACACTGGTGGGGGAATGAGTGAATGCCTGCATGGCTCTTGGTTGCTGGCTGGGGTTAGACCACAACAGCTGGGAAAGTTTCATCTGTCCTAATAGCATCATGAATGTTGATATGCAAAGATAAATATATCTTTCCTGGATCTGCACAACAAATCATTTGATATCAATAGGTATAAACTGATATAAACACTGTCTGGCTATCTACATATGAAAATGCTTATCACAGTCGTGGCCAAGCATAACCTGAATTAAATAACATACATACCAAAAGTCTACAGAGAGAGGAAAAATAACCCTCAAGTTCCCATTTTCATTGTCTGCCCTGAGAAAGAGAACTTGCAAGAAAAAGTGGTGAAACAGGACAAACAAAATCCACAAAACAGTGATGGCTCATATGCAAAAGTGTGTGAAATTACCAAGCAAAACCTTTTCACATTCAAAAAGCATTATATGACAGGGGGCATCCACTGGAAACAGGGAAAAGATGGGAGGATCAAACAAAATGAGAAATACCTGACCAGTGAAAAAACCCCAAAACTGTGCACTGCACACAGGTATAATTACCACGGGAAAACTCCTGCCAAGAAAGGGATGGTATATAGCAACTGTATGGAATAGCATTTATTTGATGATCCTTCGAGAACGAAGTAAAAATACCTCAAATATATATTAATGGTAAATTTAAATAATAACTCAGGCAGAAAAATAGGTTGCACATGGAAAGCTTGAACACTTTCAGGAGTCACTGCAGCAGAATGGACTCATGCAGCCAACAGGAACCCCAGAACAAAATAACATCTCCAGATGACTTTTTGTATTCAAAAAGCAAGGTAACATGAAGAAGGAAACAGCAAAAGTAATGTTTTATAATGTCCCAGTAAAGAATAGGACCATGCTATGGTGAAACATTTGCAACACGTTTAAAAGCACATGACATCATGCAGATTATTTATGGGTGCATTAGCAAGAGACAGGAATCAGTTCCTTCCTTAGCACGTCAGTCCCGTAAACGCGACGGAGCCACCTGATCGTTAAGTCAGAGAGGCGGGACATGCAAGCCTTCCTCATTGCCAAAAAAAAAAAAAAAAAAAAAAAAATAACGTGTCGCCCTCAGAAAAACAGCAAAAAACAAACAAACAAACAAGCAGCACATTAGTCCCGCTTCTCAGCTCTCAGCAGTCACGGGTGAATTTACTGTAGTAGCGAGACCACGGCGCTCACTCTCTCCCCTGCCCAGCCGGGCCCTGTGTTGGGGCGCAGAGCGATGGGGACGCCGAAGCGCGGGAGGGACGCGGCTCTCCCGGCGCCGCCGCCAGCACGGCCCGGGTTTTGCTGCAGCGCCGCTGCCCGCCCGCAGCGAGAGCCCCGCCGCAGCAGCCGGGCCGAGCGCGGAGCGCATGCGCTGAGCCGCCCGGGATTCGCTCCGCCGAGCCGTTTGGCCTCCCGGGGCGGGGCGGGCACGAGCGGGCAGCGCGCGGCAGCGATGGGGGATCGGCCAGAGCCGCGGGGGAAGGGCGCGCGGGAGAGCCCGCCCCGGCCCGCCCCGCCGCAGTCCTCAACCAGGTCGGACCACACGCAATATACACAGCCGCGGAATCATTTTCCTTCTCACTCAATTGGGCTGTGTGATATCGGAGCCATGTCTGGCCGAGGCAAAGGCGGCAAGGGGCTCGGGAAAGGCGGCGCTAAGCGGCACCGCAAAGTGCTGCGCGATAACATCCAGGGCATCACCAAGCCGGCCATCCGCCGCCTGGCTCGGCGCGGCGGCGTCAAGCGCATCTCGGGGCTGATCTACGAGGAGACGCGCGGCGTGCTGAAGGTGTTCCTGGAGAACGTGATTCGCGACGCGGTCACCTACACGGAGCACGCCAAGAGGAAGACTGTCACGGCCATGGACGTGGTGTACGCCCTCAAGCGCCAGGGTCGCACTCTCTACGGCTTCGGCGGCTAAACTTGATTCCTGGTACAGCTTCAGGCTTTTAGAACACAAAGGCTCTTTTAAGAGCCACCCACAAATTTCAAAGCAAAGGAGCTAAAAATCGCTATTGGTGTCCAATAGTTCTGTTTTTCTCTGAGTCTCGGGACGGGAAAAAAGGGAAAGGAATTTTGTTGTCCTTTGATTCGCCCCCCTCCCCGAACCTAATGGCTGCTTCCGCCAGTGCCCCCGCGCTTAAAAGGGGAATCCTCGCATTCGGGAGGGGGGAGTGTCGTGATCTCAGTCGCGGAACAATGTGAGGGCAACAAAACATCATAGCGCTGTACTGGATTCACGGGTGGGAGGTCGCAGGCAGCCGCGACTGCGGCAGAAGCTCTCGCAGCACCGGGTTTCACCGCGAAGGGCTGCCAGGGGAAGCTCGTGAAATGGCGGCACTCTCCTCTGCCATTCGGTGGGCGGGACAGAGCCGGAAGGCAGGGGAGAAGAAACAGCGAAGAGCAACCCCTAGTGCCCTTGGGACTGCAGAGCAAAGAGACTGCGAGCCCTGGGCTTTAAAGCCTTCCCGTACACCCCCCTTCCCCTTCTGCTTGGAAGCCTGCCTGTTCTCTAGGCACCGCTCTCACCCAAACGCACCAAAGCCCTTCCCACCCTCCCAGCGCCCGCGGCTTTAAACGCTGAATCTCACAACCATGAACACATAAGGGGTGCGAGGGGAGGGCAGAGCTGGACATTACGGGACGCCCGCATTCCCCTCATCATCCCTGAATTAACACTGCCTAGAGCACGGGAAAGCGCTTGGCGCGGGCTGCCCGCGCCTGCACCGCGACACAGAGACAACAGCTCTCTCCGGTGGCTTTGTGGTGGCTCTTAAAAGAGCCTTTCGGTTTACTTGTAATAAGGTAGGAGACTCAGGCGCGCTCGCCGCGGATGCGGCGCGCCAGCTGGATGTCCTTGGGCATGATGGTGACGCGCTTGGCGTGGATGGCACACAGGTTGGTGTCCTCGAAGAGCCCCACCAGGTACGCCTCGCTGGCCTCCTGCAGCGCCATGACGGCCGAGCTCTGGAAGCGCAGGTCCGTCTTGAAGTCCTGCGCGATCTCGCGCACCAGCCGCTGGAAGGGCAGCTTGCGGATCAGCAGCTCCGTCGACTTCTGGTAGCGCCGGATCTCGCGCAGCGCCACCGTGCCGGGCCGGTAGCGGTGCGGCTTCTTGACGCCGCCCGTGGCCGGCGCGCTCTTGCGGGCAGCCTTGGTGGCCAGCTGCTTGCGGGGCGCCTTCCCGCCCGTCGACTTACGCGCTGTCTGCTTCGTGCGCGCCATGCCAAACACTTACGTTGTTCGGTCTCTAACAATAGGAACTCGTGCCTGCGAGCGGTATTTATACTGCCCGGGCCCCGCCTCCCGCCGGTGATTGGTCAAAAAAGGGTGTAATTTAATTGGGCAACAGTTGAAGTATTGTAGCCTTTTCAAACGGAGTTAATTCTGTTGCATTTCTCCAAGGGAAATCTTACCATGTTACAATGTTGTTTGGGTTTTTTAAAATTGTATATTTTTTTCTAATGTATCTTTTTCTCGGAGATGTTTCGGAATCCGAATGGTACTTGGGCTCTGTATTTGAAGCAATGTAATGACTTAAATCACCTGAATAGAAAAATCCCCTAACCCTTCAAAACCCCACACCAAATCAAACCAATCACCCAAACAAATAAAAAAGAAACCCCACTGAACCAAACTGAACCAAAAAAAACCCAACACGCCAGTTTTAGTTTCTTATTGGTTATGGAGTACCTAATAAAATATAAAGTATCCCATTCCTCTCTAAATGCAACTAAATATGGGAGAACAAAATAAAAGCGACCAGTTTTAGAGACAAGACTACTTCAGGGGGCAAACCGATCACATAGACCGTATCTAATCAACAAGCCTGGTAGGAAAATATTCACCCACTTTTGGTAGCAGAATAATTTTGCAGATTTCATGGGAAGAATTGTCTTGAAGAGGGACATAATTATTCAAGGAAAGTGGCTAAAAAGCGGAAATGTCAGCTCGGAAGAAAGGGAAGACAAAAGAAAAGCCAGCTGTGAGTTAATGATTTAAGAACTGAGCTCAGCATAGCAGGGGTTAACGCGGGACTTTCAAACTGTCCCAATGAGCTCGGCGGGTTCCACAAGCCAATCAACGAGCAGAGATCTCATATAAAAAGGAGCTGGTAAAGCTGTTCTTAGTCAGTGAAGGGCTGTTTGGTGCTTGTGACCGGAGGGCATAAGGGAGGCGGTATGGCGCGCACGAAGCAGACAGCGCGTAAGTCGACGGGCGGGAAGGCGCCCCGCAAGCAGCTGGCCACCAAGGCTGCCCGCAAGAGCGCGCCGGCCACGGGCGGCGTCAAGAAGCCGCACCGCTACCGGCCCGGCACGGTGGCGCTGCGCGAGATCCGGCGCTACCAGAAGTCGACGGAGCTGCTGATCCGCAAGCTGCCCTTCCAGCGGCTGGTGCGCGAGATCGCGCAGGACTTCAAGACGGACCTGCGCTTCCAGAGCTCGGCCGTCATGGCGCTGCAGGAGGCCAGCGAGGCGTACCTGGTGGGGCTCTTCGAGGACACCAACCTGTGTGCCATCCACGCCAAGCGCGTCACCATCATGCCCAAGGACATCCAGCTGGCGCGCCGCATCCGCGGCGAGCGCGCCTGAGTCTCCTACCTTATTACAAGTAAACCGAAAGGCTCTTTTAAGAGCCACCACAAAGCCACCGGAGAGAGCTGTTGTCTCTGTGTCGCGGTGCAGGCGCGGGCAGCCCGCGCCAAGCGCTTTCCCGTGCTCTAGGCAGTGTTAATTCAGGGATGATGAGGGGAATGCGGGCGTCTCGTAGTGTCCAGCTCTGCCCTCCCCTCGCGCCCCGTATATGTGAGTCGTGAGATTCAGCTTGAAAGCCGCGGGCGCTGGGGGATGGGAAGGGTTGTGGTGCTTTGTGGGTGAGAGCGGTGCCTAGAGAACAGGCAGCCTTCCAAGCAGAAGGGGAGGGGGGTGTACGGGAAGGCTTTAAAGCCCAGGGCTCGCAGTCTCTTTGCTCTGCAGTCCCAAGGGCGCTAGGGGTTGCTCTTCGCTGTTTCTTCTCCCCTGCCTTCCGGCTCTGTCCCGCCCACCGAATGGCAGAGGAGAGTGCCGCCATTTCACGAGCTTCCCCTGGCAGCCCTTCGCGGTGAAACCCGGTGCTGCGAGAGCGTCTGCCGCAGTCGCGGCTGCCCGCGACCTCCCACCCTTTACTCTCGCCTGTCCGTCCCTTGCATTGCCCTTTCGGAAGCGTGTCTGCGTGGAGTGGGTTGTGGTCCGGTAGGGGGGAGAACGGGGAAAGCAGGATGGGGGAATAAAGGAGAGCATTTGGGTAAGATTGTTTCCTTTAAAGCCAGGAGCCCCAAGTGAAGCGCTATATGCGTTACTCGACCCTTGTCCCGGGAGGGAGATGAGGACACTCTCCCCCCCCCCCTCCGGAAAGCGTGGATTCCCCTCTTAAGCTCGAGTGCACTGGTGGAAGCAGCTGCTGGGTTTGGGGGGAGACTCAAAGGACAGTAAAATCCCTTTCCGTTTTTTCCCCCCGAGACCCACTTAGAAAAACGACACTATTGCACGTAAGTAGCGATTTTTAGCTCTTTTTCTTTGAAATTTGTGGGTGGCTCTTAAAAGAGCCTTTGTGTTCTGAAAGCCTGAAGCTGTACCAGGAATCGCGTTTAACCGCCGAAACCGTAGAGAGTGCGACCCTGGCGCTTGAGGGCGTACACCACGTCCATGGCCGTAACAGTCTTCCTCTTGGCGTGCTCCGTGTAGGTGACCGCGTCGCGGATCACGTTCTCCAGGAACACCTTCAGCACGCCGCGCGTCTCCTCGTAGATCAGCCCCGAGATGCGCTTGACGCCGCCGCGCCGAGCCAGGCGGCGGATGGCCGGCTTGGTGATGCCCTGGATGTTATCGCGCAGCACTTTGCGGTGCCGCTTAGCGCCGCCTTTCCCGAGCCCCTTGCCGCCTTTGCCTCGGCCAGACATGGCTCCGATATCACACAGCCCAATTGAGTGAGAAGGAAAATGATTCCGCAGCTGTGTATATTGCGTGTGGTCCGACCTGGTTGAGGACTGCGGCGGGAGGCGTGGTCTCGGCTCCAGTCTCCGCCCCCCGGCTCCCCTCGCCTGGCTCAGCACAGGATGCTCGCGAGACGCGGCCGTGGCGCTTCCCCGTCTGTGTCCCAGGGACGCGCGTGGCCACTCCACCCTTTCCGACAGGGCTCTGGCCTCGTCCCGCACGTCTGGCAGTCAGGGAATCATAGAATATCCTGAGGGGAGGCAAGGAACCCACAAGGATCATCAATCCTGACTCTAAAGTGGTTGGCTTATACAGGGATTTAATGTACAATCTTAGCCCTTTTAGCTCCATTTTCTAGCCGACTGAGTTCATGTCATTGTCAGGCCGCACTGTGCTGTCCCTGCCCGCTGTCAGCCCGCACGTCCCTTTGCTGCTTTCCTGTCCCACTCCGTAGCCCTGTGCGCAGGTAACAGTTCCGCGGCAGCTCTGGGTCTCCGCCGGTACGAAGAACGGGATCTGCGACCCCCGGCCCGCGTTTCGGGCTGCGGCGCCCGTTTCTCGTCCCTCCCCGCGGGTCTGCGGCAAAATCCGACCAATGCGGAACCTCTCTCGGTCCTCCCGCCCCTCCCCGCCGATGTTCCACCTCCCGCTCGCGGGGAGCCGGCGGAGGAGCCTTTCCCGGGCAGCGCTTTGTTCGCTTCGGCCATGGCGGCTTCACGTTTCCTTTGTCTAGCCGGACACTCCCACAGCTGCCCCCTCCTCCGTGGGGCCCTGGGGTCTGGGAACCGAGCGTTCCGCGCTCTCATGTTGGCACGGAGCGACTGCAGGTCGGTGCGAGGGGAAGCAGAGATCGAGGCCCTTAATCGGCAGGGGAAATAGTCAGTGAGGGGCTCCAGTGGGAAATGTTTAGACCCGAGACTCCTTGGAGGCAATTCGGAGGGGCTGTTTGAGAGCGAGGAAGGGACAATCTTTTCGGCTACGTCCAGCCTGGTCTCGGGGCAGCGCTGGCCGCAGGGCTCCGGGCTCGCTGCCGGCAGCTGCCAGCCTCTCAAAGTAGTGTCCGCTGGCGTACACCGAGATCCAGCAAGCGAAAGAAAACACTACGGATAATACAAACAACTGTCTGTATGACATCCGAAAAATTAACACTAACGATACAATTTTTGTTCCAATGAGGAATCCAGATTTTTGCCTTGTGTTTCACATGTTCGCAAAAAACATGTTACACGTGCTGCTTACAGTATGTTGGACTGTAGTTGTGAAGTGAATGAACAAATACCGAGCGAGTTATGAGGCTGTATTTCTAAATTAAATCTGTTGAGGTTTTAAATATTACTTACACAGAATAGAAGTAATATGGCTGTAGTGTTTGGCAATATGCTCCTAAATATAATTTAGAGAACCATGACAACATCTCCAGAATATTTCATGGAAAATAAATATTCCCTAAATGCAGAGGGAAATGCAATTGAGATTGTCATGTGTTCAGTTACAGATTTGTTACAGTACAGTTCAGTTACTTTTTTTGTCAAAAAAGTACAAATCTTGTTATAAGTATCACTGCGAATTCCTTTTTCTTTCAAATTTAAAGAATTGCCACTCATATATACAATATAAGGAAGCAAACGCATCTTGAATTTAGACTAGGTTTGCTTTTTTGACTGAACAGAATGAACTAAGACTGTTTATAGAGTAACTGGAAGATTCGTCACTAGTGGACCTGCCTGGCTGGTACCTAACATTACCATTTGGCTCCACGAAGTCTGCTTTGTTTCTTTATATCTGAAGGTCTGTGTTTAGCTGTTTCCTGAGGCAAGTGTAAATATTCTGAATACTTCAGAAAGCCGAAATGAATTACACAAAATCTTTTAGAATGTCAAAATAATAATTTATTCATGAGTCTTCCTAAATGCAGAGTTGAGAATCCTAGTATAATTTTTCCTTCCAGCAGTATAACCACTGCAAGACTTGGAAAATCCCTTTCTGTTTCTGCCAGAAATGGGTGATGCAGAGGCTGAGACCAGCAGCTTAAAGTAAGTAAAACAACTGCAAACCTCTTTCCTCAATAAGTGTAGTATATTAGACATAATTTAATATCATGATTTCTAGAAGGGTGCCTTGCCTATAGGTTGCTAAAAGTGTGCACAGACACGTTTCACGGGTGTTTCTGTTAGGGACATATTCAATTTTCTCATGGATCAGAGCATTTTTTTAGGCAAAAATAATTAAAGTAGAAAGAAAACTTTGCTGCTGAGTATAATCCCTAAAGAAGTTGTTTCTACTGTTAATTAGAGATAATTTTATTTGGATCAATCAAAGTTTTGTATCCAATCCTCATGTTATAGATACTGCATTTTCCTCATGAATTTGGGCACACAGCCCTAGAGGTTAAATGAGAAAGGAAACCTTTGCAAAACTCAGCTTCATTAAAAAAAAGAAAATAAAAATCTGTAGCTTTTCAAGTGCACATTAATTAGGACAGTTGCCCTAGTTCTTCATTAAACTATAATGAGGAAATTGCATTTGTTTATTGCAATAAGGCAACATCTCACCATGACTGTGCAAGAGAGTACGTAATTAGTACAGAAATCATTGCATCAGTGTATTATAACCAGCTTCAAAGCTGCTCATGATTTTCTTGAGAGCTTAAGTGGCAATTTAAATTCATATCTGTATCTGCTACAACAGCCATAATAATTGTAATAAATAATATGCAAACTAAAATAATGTAAGAGCTGCTTGATAGTTACATTTTTCCTAGCATTGCAAGCAATATAGATGAAAAAGGGTAGAAAAGCTCTTTGATTTTTTAACTATGCAGTTTTACATCTTTTGATATGTAGACTGATATTACTGAGTTATCCCCAAACATAACTGTGATCTATAACATTTGAGGGACCATGGTTGGAGGGTTTTTTTCCATCACAAGTTCTTTGGAATGTGAAGGTGCAGTGGAACTCTGTAACACAGCTAAAGCACCATGTGATATGAATTTCCTCTTTCATACTGCTTGTTGTATATGCAAACAAGATAAATTCATTTATTTAAACTTGCTTAGCTGCATTCCTTCATCCACTGGAATTTCAAACCAGGAGATTTTCCAGGACTCTTACCATATAATCCATCTGACCTGTAGGACTTTTACATTTCAGACCCAATCAGTGTTGATGGCAACACAGGGTTAGCAACTGCTGAAACCACTACTGGCTAAGAACAGAACTAGGGAGTATTAAGGAATGGATCTAAGTATCACAGAAGATTAAACTCCAGTTACTGAGGTGGGAAGACAAATGAGTGTAATAAGAGGTGTTTGGAATGAAATTCTGAAGCAAATAATGAATTCCTGGTCAGATGACATGAAGAATTTGGGGAGATGTGCTGGACTTGGCTTCACAGTCAGAGGACAGGGCTCTCTCTTGTGGTGTCAACTCTGATCTCCACACACAGGAGTTTGTCCACAGAGAAAGCCAACTCCTCCTTAGAAACCTCTACCCCATGGCCTTTCTCTGGAATTCCAGGGCTTTGATTTAGAGACACACTCTTGTGGCCCAGAAAGCCCATCATAACCTTATTGGAAAATATACCAGTTTAAAAGTTTTGTATAACTTTAGTCAAAAGGGTTTGCTTGTCTTTACCCCAGGAAAAGCAGCTTTAAGTTTCTTTCCAGATCATTGTTCTACCAAGTGAGGTCTGATAAACTCAGCATATCATCAGACTGGGAGGAACCCAAAAGATAAAGGCCATCAACAGAACATCAGCAGGACATCAGTGGCTATCTACAAACATCTACCCCAGACCACCTCCAGCAGGGATGAAGACATCTGGTCAGGAAACGACTGATAGGAAAATGGAAGAATGAAAAATCTAATTAAGATCAGAGGTGAGGAGATTCGGATCCAATGGGAAACTGAACACTTGGGGTTTGCTCAACTTCGGACCAATGAACACTGACCCTATACTTTTCCATGTATTTTGACTGTATAAAATATCTGAAAAATCTAGTAGATGTGATGTGTCATGGAATGATTCTCCCTGCACACCTGGGCTATGTGTGGATGAGATGATTTCTGTGATACATCCTGGCCAGAACAACATTCAGATAATAAAGCAATGCTTTGACTCTCTAACATTAAAAATGTTGTTGGAGGGTTTTTGTTTTTCCCACAGCTTTGGTGACAACCTGGGCTGCATCAAAAGCAGCCTGAACAGCAGGTCAAGGGAGGTGATCATCCTGTTCTACTCAGCTCTCATGAGACACCACTTGGAGAGCTGCAACCAGCTCTGCGGTCTTATGTCCTAAGGAAAACATGAATCTCTCAGAGCAGGTCCAGAGAAGTGCCACAAAAATGATCAGAGGACTGTGTCAACTCTCCCACGAAGGAGACCTGAGAGAGATACTGTTGTTCAGCCAGAGGAAAAACAGGTTCTGGGGAGACTTTGTAGCAGCCTTTCAGTATGGAAAGGCAGACTTCTTTTCAGGCCTGTAGGGGCGAGAGGAAGGATAATGATTTTAAACTAAAAGAGGCTACATTTAGATTGGACATAAGTAAGAAATTTTTTGCAGTGAGGATTGTGGGACACTGGACAAGGTTGTCCAGAGAAAATGTGGGTGCCCCATCCCTTGAGGATGTTCAGAGTCAGGCTGGATGGGGCTTTGAGTAACCTGAAAAAGTGAAAGGTGTCCCTGCCCACAGCAGGGATTTTGGATGATATTATCTTTAATGGTCCATTCCAACCCAAACCATTCTGAGATTGCAAGTTTCTGACAAACATGTATGTGGAAATCTCTTCTGGAAACTAGGTATAGAAGGCTCATGCATGTTAAACCAGAATTTTAATTACCATTGCCGTTTTTAAGGAAGAGAAGTATGAGGGCCAGGAGATGTGTAGCTCTAGCAAATGCTGATCAATAAAACACCATAATAAAACCACTACAACCTTAAATGTGTCTTCTTACAAACAAAACCTTTAGACACTGATACCATCATTAAGAGATTAGTCTGGTGTTCCAGTAGCTCTCTTCTTTTTGTTTCTCTCCACAAATGATCTCTGATGTCCCACTTTGGCCGTGGCACGATGCTGCCTAAAAAGCCTCTCAGCTACAGCTTGTGGGTGGCAAGGAGAGGGGCAATGAGAGTATTGCCTTTCCCCAAGCCCAGAGCATTTCTCCTTCTCTCCAGGGGATGAAAAGAGCAGAGATGCAGCAAAGACCAATCACCCCAACGCAGTGCATCAGATGAAGCTTCTGGGAATATCCTAGCAAGAGAAATGCTCTAGACAGTTCCTTCTCAGAATTTATAATAGATAATATGGATTAATGGTTGTGCTCTTGGGTGATATTTGTGCCAACAATATAGAAAACTCAGTAATATTGCCCACTGTTAACTGATGTAAGAAGAGGAGTAGCAATGAAAACTGAGGGAATTTAAGAGTAGAAAGCTCGGAACATCCCCTTAAAATCGGAATGTGGAAGTCCTGCAAGGCACGCCTGAATAGAAATGCTACACTGTAGCGTTAGAGCGCAAGTCTGACTAGGTAAAGTTCTACATCAAAAAGAGCCATTTTCCCCCAAGGTATATCTAATTTTATATCTACATAAATTTAACTCGAGTCATAGAAAAACTTTGCATGTGTTAAAGAATGGAGGTCTTCAAAGGAAATTTAAAAATCCTGTCTTCTGTCTCAGATGTAGGTGCTTCTAGGGTTTGGGATGGTATCCCATTTATTTTTATGTTGCACTGCTTTTGCCACTCCCACCCCTAGTTTAGCCACCCTCCCTTATTTTACACCCCAAGTATTCAATGAAACCATGAAAGGTGAGCAGAGTGTTAATAAGTTTACTGAATGTTACAACGAACTAAATTAATCGTTACAAAAGTAATAATTTAACAAGGTGAGTTAGAAAGCAAATGAATCAGCCCTTTTCGGTAGAAACCAACTTTTAAAACACGGAAGCTCATTTTACAGAGTATCATTGAAGACTCAGCACCATAGCACCTTTGTCAAGAAAGCAACACAACTCTTTTCTGACTGTGTGGGTGGCTCTGAAAAGAGCCTTTGGTTTAAAATGTTACGCCGTGCAAAGTCTGGCTAGCTTTGCCCGCCGAATTTATTTGCTTTTAGCTTTGTGGCTCTCAGTCTTCTTGGGCAGCAGCACGGCCTGGATGTTGGGCAGCACGCCGCCCTGCGCGATCGTCACCTTGCCCAGCAGCTTGTTGAGCTCCTCGTCGTTGCGGATGGCGAGCTGCAGGTGGCGGGGGATGATGCGCGTCTTCTTGTTGTCGCGGGCCGCGTTGCCCGCCAGCTCCAGGATCTCGGCCGTCAGGTACTCCAGCACGGCCGCCATGTAGACAGGAGCTCCAGCGCCCACCCGCTCCGCGTAGTTACCTTTCCGGAGAAGTCGGTGGACACGACCGACGGGGAACTGCAGCCCGGCCCGCGATGAGCGCGACTTAGCCTTGGCTCGGACTTTGCCTCCCTGTTTCCCGCGGCCAGACATGCTGGAGGTGCTCAGTGAAACACAGTCACAGCCTCACCACACTACAATAACGAGACAATCATCCTGACGCAGCCACCGCTCCCCTTTTATCCCTTCCCTGGGCGGGGTGCGCCCTCCGCCATTGGCTGCAGCCGGGCTCAGCTGAAACAACCAATGAGCAGACGGATCGTATTCTGACCAATCGGCGATAAGGACACGCCCCGCCAGCCAAGGTCCAATCGGGTTGCACAGCGCTGAGGCAGCTAATTTGCATACGGCGCCTTTATAAGTCGCGGGCGCTGCGGCCATTTTACGTGCTAAGCCTTCTCTGGGAGGAAGAGCGCTGCCAAAATGCCCGAGCCGGCTAAGTCCGCCCCCGCGCCCAAGAAGGGCTCCAAGAAGGCGGTGACCAAGACGCAGAAGAAGGGCGACAAGAAGCGCAAGAAGAGCCGCAAGGAGAGCTACTCGATCTACGTGTACAAGGTGCTGAAGCAGGTGCACCCCGACACGGGCATCTCGTCCAAGGCCATGGGCATCATGAACTCCTTCGTCAACGACATCTTCGAGCGCATCGCCGGCGAGGCGTCTCGCCTGGCGCACTACAACAAGCGCTCCACCATCACGTCGCGGGAGATCCAGACGGCCGTGCGGCTGCTGCTGCCCGGCGAGCTGGCCAAGCACGCCGTGTCCGAGGGCACCAAGGCTGTCACCAAGTACACCAGCTCC
Organism: Entomyzon cyanotis; assembly: GCA_024500445.1. NCBI lineage: Eukaryota > Metazoa > Chordata > Aves > Passeriformes > Meliphagidae > Entomyzon > Entomyzon cyanotis. The sequence continues at coordinate 11,654,739 of JAKEPQ010001018.1, read as the reverse complement.
AAGTAGGGCGTCTCGGGCCGTCACTGTTAACCCAAAGGCTCTTTTAAGAGCCACCCACAGACTCTAAAAAAGAGCTTGTACACAAAAGTGCTTTGGTGTTGGGTATGGAACTTTGAATCAAAAAAGCGTAAATAGAATTTTAAACAAACGTTTAATCGGTTACTCAGTCTTGCAATGGTAATTATTAACTCCTTGAGTATTTCGCAAGTTTAAGCCAATTCAAATGCTTTCACTACTAATAAATATAAACATTCAAAGAGTTGTCCAATAAATGAAAACAGTATTAAGCCTTTTTCTACGGTAAAGATGCGAGGCAATTATTTTACATCCAAATTAGGAGTGTCACATAGTTCAATTAGTAACCATGCTTCAAGAAAATAAAAAATTAAAATAAATAAAGGCTGAGGGGAAAATAACCGGCTGTTACCACTTTTTGTATATATGTCTCGGAATGGTCTTAAACATTTTGCCTTGTCCATGACAAGACAAGGACTAAAAGACCTGGGGAAGCGAGAACACCTGGGATGGGGGAGACGCTTTGGGAGGATGAGATATCGCGGAACGCGGGGAGCGCGGGTAGGCTCAGAGCCTTCACGGGCAGCGCTCCTTCACCCTCCACCCCCTTCTCCCCTTTCCACCCTCTATTCCCCCCTTTCTCCCCCTCCTCCCCTTCCCCTGCAGCGCGGGCTTTTCCAAATTTCCCAACGGCCCAATGAGCGGCCGCGGCTTCTCCCATCAGCCAATCACCAGCGGCTCCGGGCTGCCCGCGGTGCTGCGCGGAGCTCCGCGCCGCTCCGCCTCCGCGCTGCCGCCCGCGGCCTTCGGGACTGCTGCCCGGCGGAGCTTCTGCCGCGCCGGCTGCGCCGCCACCAGCCCGGCAGGGTGCGGAAGAGGAACGCCGCTGACTTCTGCCCGCCTCCCGCCCCGGCAGTCGCCTCCGCGGAAAAGTAGGTCGGTCGAATCACGCAGAAATTCAGACCTGCCCCACGACAGCGCTGGCAAGCGGAAAGGTCATTGCCAAGGGAGCGGAGGAGTCGTGCTGACAGTTCCCGGCTACGGTCACCAAGAGGTGTGGCAGTCGCATCCGTGCTGATCGGAATCGCGCTGATTGAGAGCAGTGAAAGAAACCTCCACGCCCCAGAAAGGTACCCGCCCTTAAGCAGTCCCTTAAACACATACACACCGACTTGCGGTGCTCCAAACAAAAAAATAAAAAAAGGGAAAAAAAGGGGGGGAAAAAGCAAAAAGAAAAAAAAAAAAAAAGCAGCCTTTAGAAAGCGTTTTCGCAGGGAATGTAAACCTTTATTTTTCCAAGTCTTAGTGTAAAACCACGGCCGGAAGTTTAGCGTCCCATCCACTCCACAGACGAACGTCCCACACGGATAGTGGCGAATAGTATCTGCTGCAGGCACGGAGCTCAGTGACGGAGTGTATCAGCCCTTTTCGGGACAATAGTGGGTGGCTCTTAAAAGAGCCGTTGGGTTTAAAAGTATTTCCACTTCAACACTTCATTTCTTGGGCGCTGCCTTCTTCGCCTTGGCTGCTTTCGGCTTCGCCGCCTTGGGCTTGGCTGCCTTGGGCTTCACTGCCTTCGCCTTAGCCGGGCTCTTCGCTGCTGCCGCCGCTTTTTTAGGCTTGGCAGCCTTTGTCGCCTTCTTGGGGCTCTTGGCTGCCTTCTTGGCTGCGGCGGCCGCCGGCTTCTTGGCTTTCTTAGGGCTCTTCTTCACCGCTGCCGCCTTCTTAGGCTTCTTGGCGGCGCTGGCGGGCTTCTTAGCCGCCGGCTTCTTAGGCTTAGCTGCAGCAGTTCTCTTCTTGGGGGCTTTTTCCTTCACTTCTCCCGGCTTCTTGCTAAGGCGGAAAGACCCGGAGGCGCCGGTGCCCTTGGTCTGCACCAGGGTGCCCTTGCTGACGAGGCTCTTGAGCCCCAGCTTGATGCGGCTGTTGTTCTTCTCCACATCGTAGCCGCCGGCGGCCAGCGCCTTCTTGAGCGCGGCGAGCGAGAGCCCCTTGCGCTCCTTGGAGGCGGACACGGCCTTGGTGATCAGCTCGGTGACGCTGGGCCCCGCGGGCTTGCGGGCTTTGGAGCCGCTCGCCGCCTTCTTCGGCTTCTTGGCGGCGGCCTTGGCGGCGGGGGCCGCGACAGCGGGAGCGGCGGCGGGAGCGGTCTCCGACATCGCTGCAGAGACTTCTTCCTAATCAAAAGAAAGTAATTGGGCTACAGTAACCCCGATGCCTGAATTTATAGCGAAGCGGTGATCTGTGATTGGTGCTTTGCAGAGCCCGCCTAACTGTTAGCCAGGAAGAGCTTTTCCTCCTCCGAGTCTGTGTTTCTTCGGAGTTATAAATTCGTATTTTTTGCAAAACGAGGGCCGCAAAATCACCCCAGTTTCTTCGGAGAGTGAAGAGAAGACGGTGGACTTTCATTCGGGCAAGTTTCTTGCTGTTTGGACCACGGATGGGAGAGAAAAGCTGTTTTTAACCCCGCGTTGTGAAGCCAGAGAGACCCCGGGAACGGCAAACTTTTGTTTTTCCTTCTAAATTAAAATAAAACACGTAGATAAAAAGTCGCCCCCGTAATGCAGGCTTACTCTTTGGGGGGTTTTCTCCAGATTAGGACAGAAACCGAGTGGGCAGCTTGAGTATTTTTGTCGTAAATTGATTTCAAAGACAAGGAAGTAACACAATTTCATGGCTGAGCTTTGAATATGGATAAAGATTCGGCTCTCTTAACCATATCTTTAACTATTAAGGATACAGTATTTCAACAGAATTTCTTGTTTTGGGAAAGGAAGAGACCTTCAGAGGAATATATTTACTGTTGAAAAGTGTTTGGAACTTGCCAGGGCTCTGCTTTTTTTTGTTGGGTTTTTTGTGTTGTTTTGCTTTGTTTTTTTTGTGTGGTGCTCTGTAAGTGGATAGAAAGATGTTTATATTTTTACAAATAGCCTGTTTGTAAAATGAAGCTATTAATGCCTAGTTAATGTCTAGAAATCCCAGATAAACTGCTAGTTTAATGCTTTCTCAGTTAAAATAGTGGATGCTATTCTTTAAGACTTATAAACATCAGATGCAGACTTGGAGAGAAAAAATGTCTAACAGCTATAGATATACTAATACATATCATATGCTACTTAAACAATTTTTGAGCCAGCTGAGGCATCAGTTATCACCCAATAAATTAAGTACTGTGGAAATGTGGCCTACAAGAATACAGTGCTTCAGTTTCAATATTACTTATTAATATTTGGGCACTGATTGTTGTGGATTTGTGTTTTGGTTGTTTTTGATTTTGTTTTTTCTTTTTTTTTATAGGTTTCATATTCCTCCAATTCTCTTCTTTAAAGGAAAAGGAAAAAACTCGCTATTGATGTTTCCATCCCCATTCTAAGAATATTGAAATAATTTTCAGATAATCCTCATAAATCAGAATAAGTTTTAATTATCATAATCCCACTTAATTATTGATTCTCATAAAATGAGAATAGGAATTAATAAAATTTTTTATGGACTGCTATGTTTGGACTAATTTTTTTTTTAATCAAAAGACAAACACCTCGATTGGTTTCTAATTAAAAAACAGCCAGATTTTTTTTTCTCTTTGGTTTAAAAGAACAAGTCAAACTTAGTATTTTACCCCACTGTACTTTGCAAAAATTTGTCATGCAAAATGTCACTGGGCTATTTCAACAAAGGAACATCTTTTCTAACATGGATAAATTTGAGATTCAAGATGACGTGAAGTGTACTAAAAAGGGCCCAGACATGTATTTTGGCACACTGAATGTTGAAGAGACAATAAAGTTATACTTGATAGCAAGCAGTTTTAGTTGAAAAGAGATAGATTAAAATAGCAATGATACCTTAGATACATAAGAATTAGAAATGAAAACAACAAACTCTGACTCTTCCATGTTCTCTTTTGTTTCTATTTTTATTTTATTGTGTTTGCATGCAGGTGAGGTAATAAATACTTTGAAGGAGAGGAAAGCAGAGATTGGAAGAAATTAGTTTTGTCAGTACTCCACAGTAAAAAACAGACTGAAAGGCATATTGAAGTGGGCTGTGAAATCTGCCATGCTTCTTTTGAACATGACATCGCTCCCTCAGAAGCATCTAGACCAAATCCAAGTAGCCATAGATTTTGAAATTCAGCATGGCAAGTCGTAAGAATAGTATGAATATGTTTGAGAGGTAAAAATGTATTTGATTGTGGTAGGATGAGCGCATTATGAATATCTTCCAGTTTAAATGAACAAAGCAGAATCTGACTGTAAGTGATACAAAAGACCGAGCCGGGAAGTGTTGTCATCTACCCGGCTCTGTTTAATGTGATGTACATTCTTCAGAGAATAAGGACTGCACGAAGGTTAATGTGCTTTAATCCCTGCAGCTTTGACAGTTTAGTGTTAGAGCTTTGTGACTGCTTTATTACACTTGAAACTGGCAGGGAAGCTGGGAGCAGCTGGGAATGGGCAGTAACTCTCCCACAAGAATGCAGCTGTAGCCCCAGGGGTGCATCCTCTTCACACCTTCCTCACATTCACACATTTGGGCAAGTTTCCCTTCAGGCTTGCTTTTAGTAAAGCTGCTCTCAGCCCATCAGGAGAGGAGAGGTTTCCTTCCCTTCCCCCAGAAACAGGCCGCAGGTTAAAGACAGGAGGTAGAAAGTGATGAGAGATCTTAGATGTTGCTCCCTAAGCAGCGCAGTCACTAGAACTCCACCTGCAATACGTAGGGATTGTTGTCCCTACTCTGTGATGGGTTTTAAACACACATGAACGTTTCTGGATGTTTTTTGGGGTTTGTTTGTTCGTTTGCTTTTGTTTTGTTTTTGTATGGAAAGCATATGAAGAAGATTGTGAAGGTCATTATCTAAGGATTTCAAGTGTAGAATTTAGGCCTTCTCTCACTTTTAGTTCTGGGTGCATCCCTGAAAATCTTCACGTTCCTTGCTCCCTATTTTGAGTTGCACTTCAGAAGACCTTTGCTTTTTCCTAGTAGCCTGAGACACTGGAAGTCTTGGCAGCTGGCCTCCGGCATTGTGTGTCAGCATCCTTTATTGTATCTTTTCCTTAACCATCACAATGGCTCTTATCTGCACAGAGAATTATCCCTGGCCTACTTCTGAGGAGACAAAATGTTCCTGGTCTCACCATCCATTTCTGGAGAAGGCAATTTTTTTTGTGTGGTTTTTTTTGTTTGTTTTTTGGGAGTTTTTTGTTTGTGTTTATTTTGGGGGGGGGGTTGGTTTTGGTTTTTGGTTTTGTTTTTTTTTTTGTTAAAAAGAGGGGATTTAGAAATATGAGGTGGTGTGAAAAGGGGAGGCTTTTCTAGGGTTATTCCCACACTCTGGGCCAAGCAATGCCATTTTCTACTTAATTGGGTGAAACAAATTTGTCAGGAGCTTTGAGCAATTTTCACGTTTGCACTGCTGGAAATAGCTGTTAAGTGCAACAGTGAACCACAATGAAAATTATCCTATTTTAGAGACTGATCATTACAAGTGGCATTGACATTGCCCTGTGTGTTTTACTGATAAGAGAAAAAGACAAAGCAAAGCAATCATCTGAGCACATAACCTATCAAATCAGTGGTGGATTATGGAACAGTTTTTCAACCAGACAGAAATTTTTTTCCTGTCCTACAAAATTACTTGAAAAGAAAAAAAGTTTTGTGAGTGAGCTGATAATAAAAATCGTTCGCAGTTTCCACGTGAAAAGATGATATTTAAATGTGACTCATTTAATACCTAATTAAACAGCAAGCATTTTTCAGTATTCTCCCTGTTTTCGTTTCCAAGTACCCCGTGCATTTGTAATCTCTGTTTATGTCTCGCTGAGAAATTCAAGCCAATTTGTTATGCCCTCTTTAAACTCGCATCCAAAGCACAGCCTCATGCCCATGCACCATCACACACACGCCCTGGCTTCCTTGCCCAGCTGTGTAGGTGCTAATGCAGATTACAGAGGAACCTACAAAACGACAGAGTATTTTCTAATGAGAGGATCTCCAAAACAAAAATAGTTCACATATAATGTAAGAATTCCTAAAACTCAATAGTAGATTTTTTTTTTTTCAAGACAAGCTTCCCAATGAGGAGAAACAGATTACACATTAGACAAATAAAGGAAAACAAGACATTCAAACTGCAGGAGGAGAGCAATCCAGATAAGCTGATTAGACAAATTTAGCTGAAAGCCTACACTCACTTAATTACAATCACTCTAGTTAGGACAGTGAAGATACAGTGAAATTACCAACTTTTAACTGATGCATTCTTCATAGTAATTTTGCAGACATTCAAGTAATCACTCTCAATATTAATAATAAAACAACATATCAAGATCAAAAGACATTAGGTCTCTGTCATGCTAAAACTACATTGATGATACTGACTCAGCAGTTGCCAAGTTTATATGTAGGGAAGATTCAAGTAGTCAAAGAGTTTTCAGAAGTAAAGGAGCCTTATTTTTTTTAGTTGTATTTCAAGAAAGCTAAGAAAAATATATTGACAATTATTTCAGCATTAGGGCAATCACACCTCCTAAAAAAAAGTGTCTCATCTTTTAATCTAACACCTAATGCAGAAGGTCCTGGCCATGCTCAAAGAAGGGTCAGCTAGAGCAGGGGGACACTAAAACCTCTTTGGGGAGCATGTTCCAAAAGATTATTTCTTACATTTAAGCAGAATTTCCTGTGTTTCGGTTTGTGCCCATTGTCTCTTTTCCTGGGCAGTGCTAAGAAGACTGGATCTGTATCCTCTATTCCCTCCTTATTCTCACTCCTCATGTGAGAGATGCCCTAGTCCCTTCGTCATCTTTGTGGCCATACACTGGTCCCACTCCAGTTATATTCATGTTTCTGTTGCACTGGGAAGGGCACCACTGGACACAGCACTCCAGTTTCTCTCACCAGTGCCGAGTGGAGGGAAACAATAATTTTCTTCAGTACTGTTTTGCACATGGTCCTTCTCCAGCTTAATTTGTGAGGCCCAGGTGTAGACTAACCCTGAATGACATTCCTGCAACTTTTTAAATTTTGGTAGTTCAATACAGACAGCTCCAAAAACCACTGTAACTTCTCACACAGTCCTTAGTTTCAAGGATTGTCAAGGTAAGTTTGAGCAACCCTGATGTGACTCTGTGCTCATTATGTATGTGACTGAAGGATATGTTAAGGCTAGTTAGAGTAAAATTTAAATCCCTATACTCTGGAGTGATCAAAAGGTGACTGATCAAAGAGGTGACTCTTCTGCCATAACTGCTAAATATTTGCTAAGCAGCAAAACAGAGCTGTGCATTTTAATGAGTCACCCCCTAAACCTCCTCTTTTTCCCCATATAATGACAACCTAAGGCATCAAAATATTCCTCCTAGCTTCTGAAAGCCTTTGGGTCAGAGATCCTCTTGTAACCAAATTTTGCTTTTCTCCACACATTCCTGGGACTGAGAATTGTCATTATATTAGTAGTGCCACTACACTTAGAAATCTTGGTTATGAGCAAGATTCTGTGTTACTTCATTCTGCAGACCAATTAACTTTGTACTGATTTCAGTTGAAGAAAAAGGGGAAGAAGGTAAGTTCAGAAAGACAATCAAATATAGAGATCTACATGCAAAAATGTGGAAATGTAACCCTACCTGTAACTTTTACAGTGTGCCTGAAAAGAAATGGAATGTTCTGAAACTATATGACAAGGTGTCTATTCTCCCTGGTGCACAGCACAGTCAATTTTTTTTTTTTTTTTTTGGTGATGCAGTAAATACTGATTCAGTCAGAAATGAAAATTGAAACTATGCCATCGATGTAGTAAGACCCTGTCCTATCCCTTCAGTAAGACTCAGGATGAACAAGTTATTAGATGTCGTTTTCTAAGCTATCAAAGGTAATTCCAGCCCTTCATGTTGAGTGGAGGGAAATAGGATACTGAAAGTTTTCCTGGGACAGTATGCTGCAGACCCAGCTATTCACCCAGCCTATGCATCCTCTCTTACTCTTTAGGTATCTGAAGAGTATGGCCAAGAAGTAAAAACAAAATCAGGCGTTTGGAGTTACAGATTAATGTATTTTTCATGTTTACAGACTCAGTACACACCAGAGAAGGAATAACTCATTGATGTTGAGTTGTACTAATTACAAGGTCAAACGAATTCAAGGAAGATATTAATAAATACGAGAATTTACAGTACTCAAAGCAGACATAAGGGATTCATTTCTTGGCTTTTTCCAAAATTGACTTTGTGAAGACTCTCAGTACAGGGTGCAATGTTTCTCTAGAACTTGCTGATAGACTACAGATTTTCTCTCAGTTTCATTTTGATTCATTTTAAAAAAGTATTAGAAATGAAAGTAATAATCAGGAAAATTTGGCCTAGCAGAAATACCAACCCTCCCAGGGTATAAATCTATATCTAAATGTTTATGTATGTCAACCATGAAATTAAAATGCAGTCTCAAATAGAGTTCTGCAGGGATCAGGCCTGGTATAATTTTATTTATTATCTGAATAAAAATCTACAGACCTTGTATATAAATACTGTGAGTACTAATTAGAAAAAATAATTAAAATTATTGAGGGCATTTTATGATTGAAAAATTCTGGATAAGAAACACTGTCTTCAAAAATATGTTAGACCCTTCATCTGGAATAAACTATATCAGTTTTACAAATACTAAGAAATATTGCAAAACTGCTATTGTCAGCAGGAGCTGGCAAGCACCTGAATAGATCTGGATCTTCAGATTACAGTTATATGTTTATAATTAATCAAAAGAAGGATGTTAATAGAAAAGGAACACCGTGACTTCTATAAGACAGGTGAAGATCTTCCTCTAGAGTCAAGAATTATATCCTCTTATTTGGAGTTTCAGGCCTAGTTTTCAGTTCCAAATTTCAGTCAATACCAATTGACTATTGGTAATGAGAAGTGAACAATAAGTCAATATACAGAAGAGAGAAACACTGATTGTCAAAGGTCTAGAAATTCTTGCCCAATGAAAAGATATATATTACTGAAGTACCCTGACTGAAGGAGAATGCTGAAAAAACCAAGTTTCTTCTGAAGCACTTAAAACATGATGAGGAAGGAAGCAATTTTGCCTTTTTACACATTGTAGAAAATACAAGAACTGATGTTCTTTGCTGCAAGTTAGCAGTAAAGAAATAACTTTTAATATGGAGTAGAAAATGTAATATGGAATGACAGCAGAGTCTCCAAGCAACAGTGACTGAAAAACCCTCAGAAATAAAACGGGTTCTGTTGACTTGATAGTGGATGGAATGTAACAAAAATTGCTCATATCAAGGTATAGGTAATTATCATAGAACTGTTGATTAAAGAGTATCTGTGTGGACAAAGGAGGAATGCTGTATGCAATATACTTGACGTTTAATGTTATTTTTGGAACCATCTCCCATAGTGTTCTCTTTTGGGATCAGAGGAACTACTGGCAGGATCAGCAGGTTCTTAGGTATTTGAAAACTGTCTGTAGCACAGGGCCAAAGGGCTATAGTTAACCACTTAGTGTCTGCAGACAACTGGGAAACAAAGTAGTGCTCCAGGGCTGGTATAATTTAGTGTTTTCTGGAACAACCAGGGTGATAAGAGAGAATAGAATGTACACTTAGTGCAGATAACACCAAGTGAGGAAGGGTAGACAGAGTCAAAAGTAATACTTTCAGAAAAAAAGAGACTTTAATAGACTTGAGGTATGGGCCAACAGAAATCTTGTAGTTTGTCAAAGAGAAGTGCCAAGTGCTGCACATGAAACACTTGCATGACACTTGCATCAGCATGGTCTAGCTAATGACTGCTCTGACCCTGACAGAACCTGGACATTGTGAGAACCTTCCTAACTGCTGTATCCTTAAAGACAAGCTGCTTTGTCCAGAGCATAACCATAAATAAATCCCTGTAAACGGCTGGGGTTTCCAAACAGAGTTTTTTTGTTTTCCAGCTATTACTGTAACAAAACCAAAGCACAGCAGTAGTGTCTGGAGACACTAACACAAGGCATATCATCATTTTTTTCAGAGCTGGCTTCCTCCAGAAATGCATAGTCCAAGACAATATTCAATAAATTCCTACAGGCATACCCTCATTAGTTTTGCTACTTGGAAAACTGTGCCCCAGAGAGACCATTTGGACAAGGCAGTACTTTAGCTGCTTTTAAGTACCTACAGCTCTTTAAGGGTTGGCAGAGTTCACCTGAAAAACTTACAGCCCAGACCAGCTCTGTATGAGCCCAGGCAATGACAGGAGCTGCTCAGTCTCAGATGTGCAGAAAACATGGTGCTTACAATGCTTTTTGAATTCATCTTTCTAGATTAATCAAGGTCAGTGCATCATGAGACCTGTGCTGCTTCAAATGCAAGTTTGGAAGGAAGAGTAAGGATTTGAGAGAAGCAAAGCTGCTGAGCATCCATGTCAGCTGGGCTTGTTGAACAGCAGTTTTGCTGTTTACTCTCTACCTGAATGCAGGAGCAGATTTGCATGGTGTGCTACAGAGCTCCACAGGTCACCCAGGGCATTTGTTAGAGAGACCCTTTGGTCTCTTCCTGAGAGAAGCCCAGGAATGCTGTGGCCATGGCCAGAATTTGCTTGACATGGTTGGTCTTGTCCCCACTTACAGGTTATTGACCCTGTCCCTTCTCTCCCATATCCTAAAAAACTTCATATGAAGAACTGGTATTTCATTAAACTTCCCAACACCCCAAACCTGATTTAGGAGTTCCTCCAGCCTTTCTTCATGGACCTATGCAGCCATACCAGCTGCTTGGTGAGCTGCAAGACTGCAGCTTGTGCATGGAGTGGTGGGGGTGAGGCCCATGCAAGCCTTCTTCATAGCAGTGACTCAGAAAACATGCCCACAAGACAATTCTTGGAAGATTTTGCCTCTCTATGGATTATCTGATCTGTAAGCCACTCTCCGTGAGTGGCAAACTGTGTCCTCAAAGGTTAGCCCAAGCTGCTGGATCATGACAGAGGTCTTTTCTTGATTTATCAGTCTCTGTGCCTGAATTTGGCAGCAAGAAGGAAGTTGTTGGAAACAGTCCAAATCAGGGCTACAGCCCAACTTCTTTTATCTCTGACCAACTGGAGTGGTTAAACAAAAAGATGAGAATGGGTCTTGTCACCTCTGACTTATTGGATTAGCAGGGAAAGGCCAGGAAGTCATTAAATTATTTACCAATGTACCAGTCTTTAAATAAATTCATGACATTTTCTGGTTTTGCTTAGACAGCATGAAACATTTCTGCACCTATGCTACTGCCAGAAGATTCCTTCCATGCGGTAAATCCACACATGCAAATATTGACTTTCGTGCTTCTGTCTCAAAATAAAAGCTTTCTGTGCTTAATATTTTCTTACCAAAAAGGTGTGGGCTGCTCTATTTTAGTAAGCACAGCTTTCTAGCATGGCTTACTTGCTGAACTGAAGGTGGGGTATGTGGGCATGGGGATAACAAGAACAAAGACCACTGGGGTAGATTTAGTAGCTTAAGGACTGCCAGAGTAGTCAGATCTTGTGCAGTTTACAGTCTTGTGTAGAGACAAGTCCCAGCTGATCAAATCTCCATGCTGTAGGTGTTGAATACTCTCCATCTATGTTATTTCAGATATTACATGAGGAGAGTTTAATTCCAAATTTCCCTATTGAGCATATTTAATGTTGCACTGTGTTTTTAATTAGCAGAAGGATACCATATTGAAATTGCAGCCACACGTAATAAAGCATTTGCAATATAAAGTTGAATCACAGTAATTCTCATTACTGTTCTTTACATGCTGAATGTCAATGCTGGACCTCCCCACTCCCTATGAAGGAATACCTTGGTTGAAACTGTCTCAAGCCTACTGCTATCATCAAACTTTTCCATTTGTTGTCTGGTTTTTAAAAGTTATATGGGGCTGAGTGCCATGTACACAACCCATCCTCCCTACCCCTCATTTTCCTCTGGCTTGCTCAGAAAGACATTGGCCTTTGTTAATCCTCTGAGAGAACCTGATGATTCACTGGTACAGCTCTCTTGTCTAAAACCATGGTAACCCTTTAGTCTCCCTGGTGTTGAAATAGGTGCAGTTTTCTTTACAGTACATTATTCCTCCAGCTCATTGTGGTTTTGCCCTTCTCCTCTGACCTCTCCTCTGTTGTAGGGATATGCTGGTCCACCAAAAGTGTCTAGATTTTCAGTATGAGGGAAGAATTTATTTCTCTCCTCCAGATGGTCCAGTTGAGGCCTATATTTTCATCATGGCAGATCACAAGAGCATGATAACAGTGCAAAGCAGGGATCTGTACAACCTGTCTCATTCACAGAGGACATATTGCAATTCCATTCTTCCTTGGAGAGTGACAGGGAATATTTTGAAGAGGGAAGGATGCACCAGCTGCCAGTGGGTGAAAAAGGAGTATGAAGGAGTATGAAAACCTGTCCAATACTTACACAAAGTTCAAAACTATTAGTTTGAAAATACAAACACATTTCCATAATTTTATTGTTATATGTTCTTAAAAAATAATGTCCAGCAATTTTTTTTTGCCTAATCTTGACCTAAATTCAAGCCCTAAAGCTCTAGTAGCATATAATGAATGATTTTTTAAAGTCAGGATTAAATTAATAACTGGTTATTTTAATTACTCACCCTGAAGTTACGGATACAGACACAATACCCTACAAGAGCTCTATCATATTGTGCTGGACTTCAGACAGGTGATAAAAAACCATCACCTTAGTTACCCAGGGGATGCAAAACCAGAATACAAACAAGGCATCTGAAAAGTTACAAATGGAAAACAAAAATCAGTGCAAAAAAACATGGGAATAGACAGGAAACGTTCTCAGTATACTAGAGACCTTAGTTTGCCTTTATTTTGCAAAATTTAATGTCTTGATTACATCTTGTGAATCTGCTTAGACTAGCTACGTGATAAATAAACAAAAATTTAACTGCTGTTGGTTGAGGACTGCCACTGGTAAGTATGGATTGAAAAGCAGGAAGTTAGGGATATAGAAATTTGGTGTTCTGCTGCTAGTGTGGCACTGCTAAATGAAATAAGTGAAAATTTTAAAAAACCAACAACCAAACAACCAAAACCCAAGCAAGCAAACAAATAAACAAACCCCTTCTCCGGAATCCATCTTTAGGTGAATTACAGCAGAAAAGGCTTCAGGTTGTTTATTTTTTTGTGTCCTGTCATAAACAAGAACTGTTAGACAGCATACTACATTTTTAAGACTCAGAATTATACTCAGCTCACACATTCACTTCCCCAGGAAGATAAAGATGTGCTTAGGACTATCCAAAATCTGGGAGGCTCTGCATTATGTCCATGCATTCTTCTGCACCTCTGTAATGGGAAGTTGCAGTTTCTACAACCTTAGTAAAAGCTGTGAATGCTTCTGCTGGGTGAACAATAGTAACTGTTCAGAAGAGTGCAAAGGGGGTTGCTTCATTTTGGAAGAGGTGAAAAGCAGGGATCATTCCCATAATGTTCACCTTTTCTGAGGTGCTACAGAATAGGCAGGGAGAAGACAAATTTTAACTAAATTTCATTTATTGTCTTCAACCCAAAAAGCCCACCCACCCAACAAAATAAACAAAACATCACAAAAGCCATAGATTTCATATTTGCCATGAAAATATCTAGAGACAGCATTACAAACAATATTTGTGAAGTCAGAATAATCAGCTCTTCTTTTATGCTTTTAATATGTCCATTGAAAGCAAAACACTTCTTTGGTTTTGTGACAGAACGTAATTTTAATTCCATCATTATTAAATAGACTGAGGGAAGCTGTGGCTAGCACAGGTTCTTCCCGTGGGAACATTTTGCTATATTTCATAAACAAGATAAAGTTTGGATGTTTTGCAAACAGTTTCTCCGGATTGAGTGAGTTTGGGCCTGGCCAATTGTGCCCAGGGGGAGGTCTCGGGCTGACCAATCTGGGGCACTTCTGTAAACTCTATATATATGGAATTCAAAAACAATAAAGTCCCTTTTCTCCTCTCTTCGCTTGTCTGAGAACTTGGGTCAGTCCTCAGCTAGCCGCTCAACAGCGACAGGAAGCTGCTTATTCCAATTTTGTCGCACGATAGAGAGAAGCTACTTATTATATGTTCAAGCATGGAACACTTTAAAAGTATATATAGAAATTATGTCTGCTTTTCATACATAAAAGGACAAGAGAATATAAATAACATTCTTTAGGTGCTAGTCTATCAGTTATTCCAGCTCAGGGTGTTATTACACTGTGGCATTTGGAACATCGTAAGACAAAGATCGCTCCTGACTTTCATAAAAGATAATTCAGAATATCTTTTGTTACCAGTATCGATCTGGATACATTAAAAGAAGAAGAAAAAAAAAACCAAACCCCCACCCCCCAAAAAAACCCCAAGAAACAAACAAACAAACAAACAAACAACACAGAAAAAGAACCCAGAAAAAAAAAAAAAACTATTGAAAACCCTAACGTCTACTAAAAAGTAGGGTGATTTTTTTGCTAATTACGGAGCAGAAATTTAAGTGTATAGTTATAGCAAAGGTAGGTCTATTAAAAAAATACATATATAAACCCCAAAAATTACCCCACTGCAGTCAGTCAAAATGAGCAAAATTAGCAGAAGTCACAAACTAATATAAGTTAAATAATGTAAAAAGGATTCTATTCCACCTTCTGGTTAATAAGTGTTTACAGACAAAAAGTTGCTCATGTAAAATTGGAATATTTAAGAAAGATGAAGTGGAAATCAAAATTTAAAAAAAGCAATGAAAAAAAATATTGCGGAAAATTCTTTAAAGCTGTTAAGCCATCTCAACTCATTAAAACTTCCGAATAATGTTTATAGGACTTTGAGCACACATGAACCAAAACTATCAACGAACAACATCATGAAAATAACGAGAATTTGAAGTAATTCAAAGTAACACAGGCCAGTGCAACAAAATAAAATGCACACACCTATGCAAATGTTTTATACATATCTAAAGAGCGGGGCAAGCTTTCGAATTGTACGAACAGGTACGTAGCTGGAATGTTTTTCGTGGAGGACGTTTGGTGTACTGTCCAGACTTTACACCACGCTAATGGGCAACAGCGATCGACGTTTCCTCCCTGGTGACGCAGGCAGGAAAAACTGGCGGGAGCCCCGCCCCTTTGCGCTGCAGTCTTCAACCAGGTCGGCTCCCAACACATAAAGCCCGCTGCGGGAGAGCAGGCAATTCATTTCTTTGTTAAGGATCAGCAGGGCACTTCGCATCATGTCTGGTCGTGGGAAAGGCGGCAAGGGGCTCGGCAAGGGCGGCGCTAAGCGGCACCGCAAAGTGCTGCGCGATAACATCCAGGGCATCACCAAGCCGGCCATCCGCCGCCTGGCTCGGCGCGGCGGCGTCAAGCGCATCTCGGGGTTGATCTACGAGGAGACGCGCGGCGTGCTGAAGGTGTTCCTGGAGAACGTGATCCGCGACGCGGTCACCTACACGGAGCACGCCAAGAGGAAGACTGTCACGGCTATGGACGTGGTGTACGCCCTCAAGCGCCAGGGTCGCACTCTCTACGGCTTCGGCGGCTAAAAGCTTTTCTGCTTTTTTCGGACCAGCCCAAGAAACCCAAAGGCTCTTTTCAGAGCCACACACTTAAACTAAAAAAGAGCTGTGTTGCTTCAAAGCTTTAAAAATACCTTTTTCTGTAACAATGTAAATATCTATTTACATTTTGATAACTTGTTTTAATAGTATCCAGAGCTGTAGATAGTTGTTAGCCGCTTGGTAAGTAGGTAAACCGGCTGCTAATACGGTGAAAGCTACCTAATTACAAATCGGAAACAAAATGCTCATGTTAAAACGTTCCAAGTTTGGTGCTGTATACTTGTTATCTAAGAAAGCCCAATGAATAGCAAAGAAAACTAAACAGTCCCCTGTTTCATGCTGACGCCTTACAGGCATGTACATGCTGCCCTGCGGGTCTCTCTACTGTGGGCGGGGTTTTCCCCCAGTGCCGGCATAAGTAGGTACACAATTTTATTTAAATGTTAATATCTATTGTAATGGTGTGTGAGAGAGCACAGCTGGTCGCTCTCTAAGACTCTTCTCTTAGAACTTGGGTGTTGTTAATGGTTGGTGCCCTTTGTCCTGTGAGTGTGGTGTATAGGAATTGTCCATTACTCTGCGCATTCTTTGTGTTAAAGGTTAGGAATAAGCTTTCTTTTAATTTGGGGTGCATGAGCGGTTCTCCGTATCTGGTGTCACCACCTGATTTTCACCTGAAAGCCCTTCTGTACTTGGGCTCCATTGACAAATCACCCGAATTGGAAAATATGGCAGATACATGCAGCGAGGAAAACGGAAAATTCACCTTATGCCTTGCTGTATTTCAGCAAGAACCTAAATACTTCGTAAGCTGAAAGATGGAGTCATATGAAAGAACTATTCCTTGCATTAGAAAACTTTAATCTGCAATTAATTTTGATCCAAAAGCATTTACCCCACCACACGAAAGCGGCACTAAGTGGAACCAAACCCTCTCCTCCAAACATCCCTCACAACACACAACCCCACACCACACACCCCATACTGACAAAAACCCAGGTCCCAAACTACCGTTATGATTCCTACTGAGAAAAAACAAAGAAATGAACTTGGGGAAAAAAACAAGAATTTTCAATGCATTCAGCTTAGCAACACTTGCTACTACTGATTTCCCGTTTGAATACTTTTCCCTAAGCGTCTCATTTTTGAGGTAGACCAACCAGAAAATAAAAGCGGCAGTGGAGAGGCAGTGGGGGGTTTGTGTATTCTCTGGGGGGAAGCGGGGCGGTGGCCGTTGGTGAGCGCGCGGGCAATCTAGGCGGGCTTTTCGAAATTGAATGTATCCAATAGGAACGGCGCGTTCCTGGCAGCCAATCAGAACGAGCGAATGGCCTATAAAAGCAGCCGCGGCAACGCGCTAGTATCATTTCATCGCGTCGGTTCCGAGCGGTTGCTGTACCCCCCCTGAGTGATGGCGCGCACGAAGCAGACAGCGCGTAAGTCGACGGGCGGGAAGGCGCCCCGCAAGCAGCTGGCCACCAAGGCTGCCCGCAAGAGCGCGCCGGCCACGGGCGGCGTCAAGAAGCCGCACCGCTACCGGCCCGGCACGGTGGCGCTGCGCGAGATCCGGCGCTACCAGAAGTCGACGGAGCTGCTGATCCGCAAGCTGCCCTTCCAGCGGCTGGTGCGCGAGATCGCGCAGGACTTCAAGACGGACCTGCGCTTCCAGAGCTCGGCCGTCATGGCGCTGCAGGAGGCCAGCGAGGCGTACCTGGTGGGGCTCTTCGAGGACACCAACCTGTGTGCCATCCACGCCAAGCGCGTCACCATCATGCCCAAGGACATCCAGCTGGCGCGCCGCATCCGTGGCGAGCGCG
This sequence comes from Entomyzon cyanotis, assembly GCA_024500445.1. Lineage (NCBI taxonomy): Eukaryota > Metazoa > Chordata > Aves > Passeriformes > Meliphagidae > Entomyzon > Entomyzon cyanotis. The sequence continues at coordinate 11,637,329 of JAKEPQ010001018.1, read as the reverse complement.
CCTAAGTCTCCTGACACAGGTCCTCTCTGTGTGGTCCTGAGATTTCCCCACACCCTAAAGGCTCTTTTAAGAGCCACCACATTGCACAAGGGAGTTGAAACACGTCCTTTCTTGTACTTCCTTGCAACTTAGTCGTTCTAAACTTCTTTAGGGCTACTGCAATTCTTGTTGTATGCGTACTGGTAATTTTAAGAATTTACTTACTGTTGCTACATTGTTATGGACAGTGTTGTGTGCAGTTTTAGTGAGGTACTTGCAAATACCCATTCAGCTACACAGAAGAAAGCAGCTGCACAAAACAAAGCAAGTGTTCAGATACAGCTAATAAAAAGCTGACAACGACAGACTATCTACACCTATTTTTTCCTGTCCCCATTTCCCCTTATCTCCTCCACCCCTCCGCTCCCGCCCTTCACTTGATACTTCCTGTAAAATAATCAAATTGCATTAGTTTTTAGGGAGTAGTCCAGATTTTTACTTCAAAGCATGGTGGAAGATGTAACTTGAGTCAGTATTGGATGATAAACAGGAAGTTTCACACAGCCCTTTATGAACTAATATGTTCTATCATTGCCTTTACTCTGATGTACTCTTGAGAAATTGTAACTGGATATCTCAGAGCCCTACCTCTATCACATGAGCAAAGCAAAAGGGCTAAGATTATAAACTTGATCACAGGAATAAAAATAGAGAATTTCAGTACATTGGTCTAATTGTCATTCATGCTCTTAGTTTTTTTTTGGGGGGGGGGGAGGGGCCTGGATGTGTGTGTTATGACTTCAACGACAGGCTGGAGAAGACGACCAAGGAGAACTTGGAAAACGCAAACAGATTCTGGTGGTTCTGGGAAGATGTATCTGGCAAGTCACCTCTTTTATTTTCCCAAAACACGCACAGCACTCTCACGGAGAAAGTTTTTTGGCTTTTGTTTGGGAGCACATCAGCTGCAGAAAAGAAAGTGGCTGTCAAGGCTGGGCAGATTTAGCCAATGGGAGACCTGTAACAAATAGGCTTATACTGGTTTGAGAATTAAACACTAGTGTTTTTTCTTTGATGACGGGAAAACTGTAGAGGAACATGTATGGAGGGATCAAAGGTCAACAATTAGCAGGATTTACTTGATTCAATAAAACTTTGAAGTCAGGGATTTACAGTTAGCCTTTAGTTAAATTTTTGGTTGTGCCAACTCTTGCAGACTGTCACTGTTTTAATATTTTAGAGAGGTCAAGTTTTTTATATATTCACAAAGAAAGCGCTCAGATTCCTTCCTATTGATTTTGCTTCTTTGCTGTCGCATTTTTCCTCTGTGCTTGATAATGAACTACAGCCTATGCAAAACACTGCTGTAAATGTTACCAGTCAAATTGTTCTGAAATTAAAATTCAGGTATTTGAGTATAGCATCTGAGGAACCTTGTAAGAGGTTTCATGTGGTGCATTTCTGAAAAAATACACAGAGGTAAACAAGGTATATACAAGCAATATTCATAGCCTAGTGATGTAGGTCTGAAAGTATATATCTACACACATATGTACATAATGTATACCTCTATACACACCTTCATATGCTCTTTCTCCACTCACAAATTTTAATTCTCAGATTCATCCATCTCTGTCTCTTTCTCACTCCCATCTGCCTCAGCACCATCTGGCTTTGTTTTTTTGCAGTTCCAATCATATTTTACGATGTATTAAATAATGGAAACTCCTCCACAGTTGTACTAGATGATTGCTGTAAGTCTCTTTTAGTTTAAATAATGCTATTCTATTCGTCAGTTTGTACATCACCACTTGCAGAGTAAGGGGAGAGAATTTATATAGCAGCAGTGCTCCTGTTGGAAGAGTACAGATGTTGTGCTTCTGTGTGTAATTTAAAAGGAATTGTATTATTATGATATTGAAATTAATTATGTTTGCCTACTCTCTAGACTTCAGTGGGCTCCATCCTGGTGCTACTTGTTGCTCCACGTTTCCAATTTATTACTGACTTCAACTTTGTAACTAGGCCCAACTTCGAGGTTAGCAAAGGTTAAAACAGGTAAAACATTAGAAATGTTACAATTGTAAATAAATGGTCAGAGGTCACTGGTGCCTGTTCATAGTGCACACCCAGGCTCTGCAAAGAGCCTTCACTCATACCAGACTGTGTAATTTGCTCTCAAAAGTAAATGAAGAAATTATTCATGATGACTGGTAAGTAGTTCATATCTTGTCTGTGTTATCAGGGTGTGTATCAGTGCTATCTAGCAAAATTTCTAAAAAGATCTGGGTAGGTTCTTACAACATTGATGTGGTGGTACTTGTTAGAAATAATACTGTATTTATAATACTGTTTATTTTTCCTAGTTAGAATTAAAAATGATCTAGGAGAACTGAAGCAGGAGGAAGAAAGAAAGACTGAGGTTATGCTTTCTTTTGTTTTTTTTCTCTGACTTTTAAGAAAACATGGAACTTTTATGGCCTACTGAAAGGTTTAATTCACTCCCTGTGAAGGCTGTTATTTAAAAGTTTCTTATAACATTATGTTGTCTAATCTGAGTTATTAATCTGAGGTCTAATTTTTAATTTCATATTTTAATTGTCAGACTCTTGTTAGACTGACCTTGTTTCATATTAAGAATTCAAGCCAAGGTGGGTCCTTAGAAGGTTGAAAGCTGGATGCATTTAGATCTGTCCGTCCAGAAACTTAGGAAGAATCTTAAAGAACTGGCTGCAGAAATGACAACTCAGCATACATCAGATATTGTGATCACTAGCTGGAGAAGTGTATGTTCAAAACCAAATATTTTTACTCTCATTATTGCAAGAATACATAAAATTTTACTCCATTATTTTTATAAAACTTATTGAAAAATGTCCTATCTGAGGAAAAAAAAACCCAAAAAACCCAACAAATTCAGAAAATACATACTCTTTCCCTCTCAGTTTTGTATTATTATATGGTAACAAATCTGGAAAAATTGTGTAAGTTTTCCCTGTCTACGGTACTTTTCAATCAGCTTCAATCACCTTTTCAGGCGCTGCAAGAAACCTCACGTACCCAGTGTCATGAGCAAGGTCGTCCATTGTTCCGAGCTATATCAAAATGTATCAAAACTGATATAATCAATACTGATTTATCGAGATAGATATTCTTGCTCCTGATGTTAAGGATTTTTGGAGCAAGGCAGCAGCCCTCCTTGACACAGTCTAATTTTTAGCTAGGTCTGACAGTAACACAACCATAATAAGCTGCAAGGAAGTTTCTGCTCCTCTCTTGACCCAGCCAGCCAGACTTTAAGGTGCAGATTTCCTGGGCATGGATCTGCCCGACACAGGAATGACCGTATCAACCCCTTCCACCGCTCTTCCGTCCTTTAAAGCAGCGCCAAGTCAGCAAGCACTGGTATGTAAACCCCTGCATCCTGTCTAATGCTTTCTGCTCATTGTCCTTTAATATATTGATCTCACATTGCTCTCATCGGATTTATGACACTTTCCCCCACCTGGTGTTCATAAAGCACCTGTTTCTTCCCGTTATTACTTTTTAAACCACTAAAGATAAATTTCAAAGGAGTTTATAAACAGCGATACAGCTCTTTTTAATGCACATTTAGTGGCTCTTAAAAGAGCCTTTGGGTCTACGTGGGCTGTCGCAGGAGACTTAAGCGCGCTCGCCGCGGATGCGGCGCGCCAGCTGGATGTCCTTGGGCATGATGGTGACGCGCTTGGCATGGATGGCACACAGGTTGGTGTCCTCGAAGAGCCCCACCAGGTACGCCTCGCTGGCCTCCTGCAGCGCCATGACGGCCGAGCTCTGGAAGCGCAGGTCCGTCTTGAAGTCCTGCGCGATCTCGCGCACCAGCCGCTGGAAGGGCAGCTTGCGGATCAGCAGCTCCGTCGACTTCTGGTAGCGCCGGATCTCGCGCAGCGCCACCGTGCCGGGCCGGTAGCGGTGCGGCTTCTTGACGCCGCCCGTGGCCGGCGCGCTCTTGCGGGCAGCCTTGGTGGCCAGCTGCTTGCGGGGCGCCTTCCCGCCCGTCGACTTACGCGCTGTCTGCTTCGTGCGCGCCATGACAAACTACCACCACACACACCCGCGCGGAAGAAAGCAGTGAGGAGACGCGGATTGCGGCACGGTATTTATAGAGCCACCGCGTTTCTGATTGGGCGCAGGATGCGCGATCTCATTGGCTGCTGTGTAATCCCAGCCCGCGGTAGCTCAGGCGCTGCCGGAGCCTCTCTGTCCCTGCGCTGCCGCCCTGCTCCGACCGCAACCCGCTCTGACTGCTCTGACCTGCGCTCGGTGCGAGCACAGGGCCTGGCGCGGGGAGAGTGTTTCTCACACAGTGCTCGTATCCCTTCTGCTTCTCGCCTGACAGATAAAAAACAGCGCGGAGGCTTAAATTTAGAAGTTACTTTCACCTTGGTTTTTTTTATTTCTGTCTTTTTTTTTTGTTTTGTTTTGTTTGGTTGATTGGTTTGGTTTGTTTTTTTATATGATGCGCTGGTTATAAAGAGGGAAAAACTTCCTTCAGTGTCGTAGAGAGCTCCTTCTTACGTGAATAGGCAACTTATCCCCAAAGCCCCAAAGGAAAGATCGATTGTACCTTGAAACACAGGTGTTCAAAAATCCAATAACGTAAATTCGTAGCTGTAATAGGTATGTAACAAGCTGTAGGGATTGAGATAATTTTAAAACTTTTTTTTCCCCCCCCCCCCCCCCACGGTTTTCTGTTTTATTTTAATCAGGAAATTCTGAATGAGAGGCCTTGCATATAATCAGGCAAAATCGTGATGATGAGAATACTAAGTCAATTAAATAAAAATTGTTGGGAAATTTATTGAAAAGGAACATGGTATTGGTCTATTATTTAATTTCCCCCTACTCACAAAGGTGTGAGAAAACCAGGACATACAACAAATATATATATTTTTGTTTTTCATTTCCGTGATGAAGTACAATGAAGATGCTCTAAAAGTGACCCTCAGACTGGAGTGCTTTGTACGTAAGAATAAGAAAAGTGTTCACACAAGGCTTCTTTTTGTACATTTTAAAATGTGCTTCGAGGTTCATTATTTGCTTTCAGTATCCCATGGCCTCCCAGCCCTTCCCTCTCCCCCTCCTGGCACACCCCCCCCCCCCCCCCACCAAAAAAAAAAAGCACAAGAAAACCATATTAGATTTACCTTTTTATTTATTTCAAAAGTAAGTCATGGACAATGAAGGAGGGAAAATGGAAATATCAGACAGAAAACTTTCACTTCAGAGCAACTCTCCTATTTTTTCTGTGGTTCACAAATAATTTTTTATTTCCTTTCTGCTAAGTAAATGAAAAAATTTAAGTTTGAATGAGTTCAGATACTTGTATAAATCAGCGAACATTAATACTTCCATTTTGATTAGAACATTTAGAGTGATTTTTCTGAATTTAGAACACGAAAAAAATAACAGATCTTACATAGCAAAAACGACTTATTTAACAGCAAACTTGCACGTTCGACAGTACCTGTAATTGTATAGACTTAGTATCCAATTAGTTTCAGTGAGGCTTTAAAATTGTATCACTGGTAACTCAATTCGCGCACTCATGACAATGTAATACAGCTCTTTTAAAAGACATGTGGGTGGCTCTTAAAAGAGCCTTTGGGTTACGTGGGCTGGTCCGAAAAGAAGCAGAAAAGTTTTAGCCGCCGAAGCCGTAGAGAGTGCGACCCTGGCGCTTGAGGGCGTACACCACGTCCATGGCCGTGACAGTCTTCCTCTTGGCGTGCTCCGTGTAGGTGACCGCGTCGCGGATCACGTTCTCCAGGAACACCTTCAGCACGCCGCGCGTCTCCTCGTAGATCAACCCCGAGATGCGCTTGACGCCGCCGCGCCGAGCCAGGCGGCGGATGGCCGGCTTGGTGATGCCCTGGATGTTATCGCGCAGCACTTTGCGGTGCCGCTTAGCGCCGCCCTTGCCGAGCCCCTTGCCGCCTTTCCCACGACCAGACATGATGTCTCAACCTCTGCGATAACTGCAAGCACTGTGTCAGCACAGCCCTTGCAGCAGCTTTTACACGGTGTAGTCCGACCTGGTTGAGAACTGCAGAGCGAAGGGGGCGGGACTTGGGTCTGTCTCCCGCCGTCTCCCCGTTGTCTATATTGCTCATCCCGCGAGCAGAGCATTGCGGCATTTGTGTGAATTGCCCTTTCCCGAGGCACAAGGGGTTAGATGTTTCTGTATCTTTTCGGTGCGTTCGTTGTGTTTAAGATAAAAAAGACATCGTGTCTGTGTGTATAATAATTCATGTATTTTTTAAAGTTTTGGTGTGTCGTTATCATTTAGAAGAAAAACTCATTTATGGAAAGTTACCCCAGTTATTTATTCACTTAAATGATGCTTTGATTTGTTATTTTCAAAGATGGGTATATCTTACGTATTTCAGTTCCACCTCCTTGTATGGATTCTCCCGTGAGGCTTCTCTGTTTATACAGCCACTGCACATTTTTTTTAATGGATAATCTTGCAGCAAATTCTGTCCAATCGTGTTTCTGAGAAATACTACCCTTCCTCGGTTTTTTTAACTGCTTCATTTCTCGCCCTCTCTGAATGTTATCTCAAGGTGAACTTAGTAGTACGGGTATACTAATCGAGATTTTACATGTTTGACTTTCATTTTTTAAGGTAAAGCTGTTCTTTTGGACGAATATTTTTACAGTATTTTCCACTGCTGTGGTGGCATAGACAAGGCTGTGGCTATTTTCAGAGAGACTGAAAAATTAAGTACTTCAAAAGAAGGGTGGTTTTTGCATTTCTCGGGTATTTACTAATTCTGGGTTTGCACTCTAACGGAGGAAAATGTTCTGAGATTTTACTGTTGAAATCAAGAAGCAATATTTAGCAAAAATTATTAAGTAAGTAGTTTTCAACCTAAAAAATTATCTGGAAGGATAAAGTAAGTTCCCAGTATTGAGGTTTTGCTGCCCTCTCATGGACATTTCTCGATTGCTTGATTGGGATTTTTTCCTCAGCTGGGCAGCTTCATGTAATGCATACTTTTATGAGGATACAACAAAAGATTAAACAATAATTAATCTATCTTTGCATAGACCACAGATAGAGATGGTGCACCTGCTAGCAGAGAAATCACTGTTCCAGTGGCCCATTGCTTGCTGACAAATGAAAATACTGTGAATCTGACACATGTTCATGCACAATCTTTACAGCATAGGCCCAAAGAAAACCCAAATGGGACAAGATGAATATCAAGGCATTGAAAGAGACATCCTAAATTTTCAAACCTGGAACAAAAGCTCTCTTCCACAAGGAACTTGATAGTACTCTAGCTTGGGCTGTGGAGATACTTCCAGAATATAGTGGTGATACCACAGCTAAGGTCTCAATTCCTTCCTTTTGTGAACATGCAAACTTAGTCTTGAAATGTACATAACTTACATTTTGCAATTTATTTAGCCCAGGATAATAGGAAGGACTTTTTCTCTGCTTTATTCAGCTGTTATGGTTCAAACCCAGCCAGGAACTAGGAACCATACAGCTGCTTGCTCTCTGATTCCCAGAGAGATGGGGGAGAGAATGAGAAAAGTGAAAAATACTTGTGGCTTGAGATAAAGACAGTTTAACAGGTGAAGCAAAAGCCATGAATACAAAGAAAGGAAAACAAGGAATTCATTCATCACTTCTCATGGGTGGACAGGTGTTCAGCCACCTCCAGGAGAGCAAGGCTCTGTCATGCGTAATGGTGACTTGGGAAGATAAATAAAGACCATCACCGTGAATACTTCCCTCCCTCCTTCTTTCCCCCAGCTTTATCTGCTGTGCATGAAACTGTATGGTCTGGAATATCCCTTTTATCAGTTGGGATCAGCTGTCCTGGCCATGTGCCCTCCCAGTTCCTTGTGCACTCCTGGACTCCTCATTGGTTTGGCGGTGTGAGAAGCAGAAAAGGCCTTGGATCTGTGTAAGCTCTGCTCAGCAATAACTAAAACATCCCTGTCTTATCAATACTCTTTCCAGAACCGATTTTAAACATCTTTGTGCCTGAACTAACAGAGTGTAGCTTTTTATGGAAGCCTAGCTTCCAATTTTCTCTATCAAATGCAGAAGATTTTTAAAGAAATTATTGGAATAGTTTCACTTGAAAAAAACCTCGACCTTTGATGTCTTTATGAATTGAACCCCTAAGGGAAATTTTTTTTTTTTCCAAAGACATGCTGAGGCCATGCAGAATAAACTCTTTCACCTGACAACAATTACCATAAAAGATACAGAGATACACAAGAAGTACAGAAATAACATAACTCACTAAGAGTTATGTAGAATATGGAGAATAAAGACATGAAGAAACGAATGTATGAAAATTACCTGGTTTTGTGGTAATCTGACAGGCAATTGGGGTTTGTGGTCACTAATGCTGATGAGAAATTCTGTAACCCCATCATACAAAAGTGTTCATCAGTACAAAGTGATTTATTATTCGGTGATGGTGTAACTTAAACTTAATTCTTGACAGGTTGCTAAGCCTGTTCTGCTATATGTAGACCTTCATCTAACTCATTGGTTCATTTGCCATTGTTGGAACATCACAGACTTTTGATATCAATATTTATTAAGTAAATACCTCTGTGAAATAAAAAGCTGACCCAATGGAAGAGAAAACAGCTGAAAGAAGTTCTTCCCTGTAATAATTTGCAATACAGAAACATCCCCCCCCCTTTTTTTTTTTTTTTACCTTCCTTCTCCTTTTGGGTCAGCTTGGCATTTAATCATAAAGTGTATCCTTTTGGTTCTTTGCCAAAGTATGACCAGCCACTAAACACCAGCACATAGCACATCTAAGAAGATACTGAGCAGAGCTCATCTCTTTTCTTTCTTTCCTCAGCACCATGAGGCTTCTTAACATATTTGACAAAATAAACTAATAACCATATGTCCAAAAAAAACATGTCATAGAAGAGTGAGATGTGTTCCCTCTTCACCGAAATCATGTATCACATATTTGAAACTAGTTCAGTAGGTTAGCTAGAAATTTGAGCCATGACAGCAAAATAGTATCCTCGAGTTCTTCGTAGGATATCAACTTTTCTTATGACAAGAATAGGAATCTGCTTATGAGGCAGAGAGAAGCCTGAAGATTATGTGGAGTCCTGAGGAGCACACTGTGATCAGACACCATGCAGCAACTCAGCAATTTAACATAACCTGTTTCTGAGGGAGAATCAGTCTGGAGTTGTACATACCTCTCCCATAGCTGAGACAAAATAGCATCCACAGGGCTAGCAGTGCACACGAAGAGGGAGAAATTGGATGAGAAACGATGAATTAGGGCTGCTGACTGAAATGCCAGTGATGCAATTGGCATAAAGATGACTTTACACTTATCCCCACAGTATGACTTTTCCCAGGCCACTCTTGCTCCTTGCCACTGCATTCCCCTTTCCCAGTAGGTAATCTATGCTATGCTGCCCAAATGTGCTGTAGAAGTTTAACAGCAATTTTTGGTTTGATGTTAATTTTGTTCCTGTACTGGACAGTATATCCACTGGAGCCTATACAGCCAGTGCATGCAGTGTTCCTGCACCACACTTCCTTTCTTGTCGTGTGGAACAATTTCTTAGAATATGATAGCTATCTTCAGCTAAGAACTGTAAAGTCTGAAGTGAAAGATCAACTTTGCTTGAACTTCGTGCTCATTATCATGGTAAATCTCCATTATCATAGTAAAAGGCTGTGATCACCTCATATTCGCAGGAACCCCTTCCTCATAGGGCATGCTCAGAAAATTAAGTGTGCACTGTATCTTAAAATGGAGAAGGGAGAATTGGCAGTGACTACAGCTGTAGGTTGTCACGTGTACAGAAAATACTAAATTTTTATTGTTCGAAGTGTGCAAAAACGAACGCCTGGCTAAAATCCGAACGCGGCAGCTCCAAGGAGCGAGAAGCTGAGCACCGAGGTAGAGCACTGAGGGCAGCAACAAGGCAGCTCGAAACCTCGGACTCTTCAGACCCCGCTCACCCTACGGCTTCCAAAACGGGGCAAAACTGGACTAGAAGTGAAAAAGTCCGTGGGGGCGAGGCGGGAGAGGGGCGGCAGGGGGAGGGGAGGAGGGGGAACAAACGTGCCAGGCTGTTCTTAAGCCTTTTCTGCCAAATAATTCAAAGAATAAGGTGGGGCGCCTTTTTAACCCGAAAACTGCTGTGCATTAGAAAAGGCAAAAAGCGACGGCCAATCTTTGCGGAGCGCGGGCTTTTCGAATTCGGTCGGGCTCCGGGGGCGGTCCGAGGCGCTTCCCTCTGCAGCTCTCCGCCTCCCGACTGATAGGAGACACTGTGGGGAGACGCGACATCCCCAGTCCCACCCCCACGAGCCGGGGCGCCCTGAGCGCTGCTCAAACAGCCCGGAGAGCTCAGACTCGCACCGATTTGCTGCAGAGAACGGAAAGATATTTGCACTAAGGCCCGAGGTGTTTTTTTTTCCAATGACCTGTGCCGCGGTGCTGCTCGGCACCACTGACAAATAAGAGCGCGCAAGTATTTACCGGGTTCCCCTAAAAGCAAAATCAGCAGTGAAACAAAGTTAAAATGCACACGCGCACACAAAGATACATTTTTTAAAAAAAAAGTTTCAGCTCTTTTTGTGAAAACTTGGGTGGCTCTTAAAAGAGCCGTTGGGTTTATCTGCAAGGCAGATGAAATTTTTTCCACTAAATTTATTTTTTCTTGGGCGCTGCCTTCTTTGGCTTGGCTGCTTTCGGCTTCGCCGCCTTGGGCTTGGCTGCTTTGGGCTTCACTGCCTTTGCCTTAGCCGGGCTCTTCGCTGCTGCCGCCGCTTTTTTAGGCTTGGCAGCCTTTGTCGCCTTCTTGGGACTCTTGGCTGCCTTCTTGGCTGCGGCGGCCGCCGGCTTCTTGGCTTTCTTGGGGCTCTTTTTTGCTGTCACTGCCTTCTTAGGCTTCTTGGCGGCGCTGGCGGGCTTCTTAGCCGCCGGCTTCTTGGGCTTGGCTGCAACAGCTCTCTTCTTGGGGGCTTTTTCCTTCACTTCTCCTGGTTTCTTGCTGAGGCGGAAGGACCCGGAGGCGCCGGTGCCCTTGGTCTGCACAAGAACGCCTTTGCTCACGAGGCTCTTAATGCCCAGCTTAATGCGGCTATTACTTTTCTCCACATCGTAGCCGCCGGCGGCCAGCGCCTTCTTGAGCGCGGCGAGCGAGAGCCCTTTGCGCTCCTTGGAGGCGGACACGGCCTTGGTGATCAGCTCGGTGACGCTGGGCCCCGCGGGCTTGCGGGCTTTGGAGCCGCTCGCCGCCTTCTTCGGCTTCTTGGCGGCGGGAGCTTTGGCCGGGGCCGGGGCGGCGGCGGCAACATCGGGCGCGGCGACGGGAGCGGTCTCGGCCATTTCTCCTGCTGCTCGATCCAGGCGAACAATGGAAGCGCCGCCGCCGCAGCTCCTTTTATAGCAGCGCCGCGCGCGCTGATTGGTGCTCCGCTCCCCGCTCCGCCGCTCGCCGCCGCGCCCGTTGTGTTTCTTCAAGGTCCAAAAACGACATTTTCCTGGCGAAATTTGCCGCCGATGCTCCCCGTTTCTTTCCGGGAGGAGAGGGGAGAGTCTGTGCTACGAGGTGGTGGAGTTTCCCGTTAGAAGGAGAGGAAATGAGGGAAACACGAGTGCTGAAACTCAGCGACGTGGAGCCGCAGAGAGCTCGGCAGAGAGAAACCTTCGGTTTATATTTTAAATTAAAATTATACCGTAGGCTAAATGGGCACAACTCGCATAAAATCTTATTCTTTAGAAGGTTCTCTAAAGAATGGGCAAAAAACAGGGTGGTTTGAACAATTGGTCTCTGAGTAAATGGATATTAAACCCAAAGAAGTAACACAGTTTCGCCCCATGGTCCCAGACGCTGATGCAGAGCTGACTCCCTGGGCTGAGCCGCTTCCCTCCGAAATCTCCCCACTCAGTGTCTCTTCAGCACTCACGGTGTCTCAGCCACTGCCTTTTGGAGACGTTTGTGCTTTAGCAGTGTGTGTGAAAGTCGATGTTGCTTTCCTTATGCTTCGGTATTTCGGTGGAACAAAGCACTTACATGTCCCCTCTGAAGACTGATGCTCCTGTCATTGCATTTTCAATGTAACCTTAATGAACTCGCTTTCTTTTGTTAAATTCTGAAGTCAGGATAATTGCAATTACCATATGTCTGCTTTTAATGCTAATACGAGCAGTAATAACGCGTATTTGCCTAGTAATTTGATTAAATTGATTGAGATGGAGAATCTGTAGTGTATTGCAATTTGAATTGTGTGGGGAGTTAAAGCTGGAAATTCCATCTTTTGAGGGTATGTTGAGTTACCAGGGCATTTAACACAAAACTGGTTCTTCGATTTTAATGAATGGATGTTGATTGTGTAAGTTTTTATCTTTGAAAATACCATCCAGTGATTCACCACTTTGCTATTTTTGGAAGAAAAGAACCTACACCTTCTCAAAGGGATTCCTGCCCGGGGAAGTGGCAGCTCTATATAACAAACAATGGGTGAATTTATTTTTTTTCTTCTTAATTTTCCGTGCAAAGTTGCTGTCTTTTAAATACCAAACAGCTAACAGTCTACCTGCAATAGTATTGTGTTTCATACCCTCCATATCTGGGCTACCATCAACTCCTAAAAACCTGTGAGGAGGTATATTCAGAGCTAAAAGTAGGTGCAAAAGGGTGAATGACATGTCGGAAAAACAGAATCCTCACTGTCTGGGAGTGTGAGAATAACAAAACACAGTGACTTATTTGAGAAATGCCATAATCTTTTCTTGTTACACATGTTCAATTGAAAACCTTAACGGCTACAATCAGAATAAATACTAGGTTTTTTTCTAGTAGTTGGAATACCTTTTTTTTTTTTTTCTTCTCTGCTTGAAGGTAAATGTTGAAAAAAAAATAGAGCTTAGTGAGGTCTGCCTCTGGAAAAAAAAAAAGTAAAAAAAATAAGGTAAATACACTTTTTGGATGATCTGGCTGCTATGACAAGCATAAGAAAACTGCAGTGTGACCCTGCAGAATGTTGCATTGTTTCTTGATTAAACAGAGAAATGGGAAAATATGTCTAATGCACATTTAATTTTATACTTATTTCCTATAGTGACAGAGGATTAAGGACTTCAGTGACATTACTGAACACTGTATCACAATACTGATACCCTGAGGAAAATATTTTTTCATCTAAACTAATCATAGTAAGCTCATAGCCAAGAAGAACAGAGAGTTCAAGACCTCCCACAGGCATTAACATTTTGTGGTTCTCTAGTCCACTGATACCTGTATATAAGTGGTTTGTTTGTGTCAAGCTATTCACATCTAGTGACAGCTTTTTGTAAATTTTTTTGACTTGTGCAAGTAATGTAATCTCTGCCAATCTTTTAAAGACTCAGTAACCATTTTATTTCTCCCTTCCTTTATATGGCAGAACCAAATTCTGACATTCCTGGAAATAGAACATTAATATTTTTATTTGTTTTCACTTTTACGGCTGTATATTGATTTACTTAGAAACTGAAAAGTGTTTGGAGCTGTGATTCTACTCTCTCAAGCCCATCTTTCCTTGATGTAAGATATCACTGAACGCTGGGGATAATCTCTACTCACTGTGAGAGACCAAGGAAATACAGATTGATAGTTTCAGGCTGTGAATGCTCATAGGAAGTGAACCATTATGAGCTCCTTTTCAGTGGAGACCCAAACAAAGATGGGCATTAACCTGAAGACAGGAAGGGCAGACCTTAGTAATGATGCAAGTCAGAGATAATTTTTTTTCTTCAGCTATGTTTTGCTTTTGGATATGCGAGCATAATGTCCTAGAATCATCTAAGTGTTTGTATTGCAATACAGTAACTGAGTCCTAATTTCCAAGCCCCTGTTGACTAAAATTTATTTTTTCAGTCACTATAGAATATAACCCAAAAGAGGGAACATGTACTCAACACAGCAAACCGGTGCACTTACATATGTTCAGCAGGAAGGCTTCCCAAGGCTTTTATACTCCATAATTTCTTCATGTAGGCATGGGGTGTGTTCATGTTTGTTTCTTCATGTAGGCAAGGTGTGTTTGGGTATCATCACTCCATTCAACTTCCCCTAATTTTTAAAATCAGCAAGTATCAATAGAAATACTGAAATATTTTAGTAAAATGTTGTTACTTCCTTTGAGGAAATAAATATGTTCATGAATTAGCACAGGCCTGTACAGAGATTCTACCCAGAACATTTTTAGGTGTTTAATAGAGAAAAAAAACAAAACCAAAAACAAACAAAAAAAACCCCATACACACAAAAAAACCCCACCAAAAACCAAAAAAATCCCATTGTCAAATGGGTTCATGTTCTGCATCAAAATCCCACACATGCTGTAAATTAATTCAGCTTTAGGCATATTGCTTACAGAAACTGGACATCTACCCTTGCCCCTATTTCAAAGATGAACAGGGTAAAAAGTAACAAATTATTATTTTTCTGTGTTTTAATGCTGATTTCAAAGCTGATGTCTAGCACAGGTGTTCCAATGTTAAGTAAATAATGAATCTCTGTTCTTTCTGCTTAAAAGAGTCATAGGCTCCCGTAATTTTCCTCTGTGTCTACTGACATTTATATTCATGAGTGATTAGTAAAGTCAAAATGTTCTATAGTGAATGTTGATTTGGTATTTTCATTATCCCATACCTTAATTAAAAGTGCCCAAATTCTTCACCAAGTGTTGGGACTTCCAAAATGGTGTGGCTCTTGGCTTGGTTGTAGAGCAATCTTATTTTATTTATCTGATAATTTCTGGGTATAGGTCAAGGCTCGTGGTGAGGTATGCACTTCAAAATGTTTAAAAAGGCTGTAGTCTACATTTGAAACACACAAATTTTTTTCATTTTTTTTTTTCTCATACAACAGAACATGCTCCATTGTCAGGAAATGAAACAAATTTTAAATCACAAGAATTCAAATTCACACCATTCAAATACAGATGAAAACTGTGTCACTGTCTTTCAGCCTTTGTTCACTAACACTCTTGAGAGAACAGAAATCCTGTCACTCAGCATGCAGAAACACAAAAGGAGTAACTTTTTTCCTCTCAGGTGGAACACTAGGAGTTTCTAACACAGCATTAGACCTCAATCTGCTGCTGGATCTGGCAAAAAGATTCAAATTAGAGGAAAGGACATTTTATGCTTAGTCAACAGTACAGATCTAATAATTAGTAGGGACTAGAAAGAGCTGTTTTCCAGGTCACAGATTCCTGAAGCTGACTGAAGAATGATGTGACCTACAGCAATTTGCTAAGAACCATGTTAGGGCCCTTGCCAGAATTTTAGGGGTATGATGTGAATGAGGCCTTCTTGTCTACAAGCAATGAACAGTTATTGCCCTTTGGAAACTCCAGCTATGGCACCAGCAGCTAAAGATTTTGAACAGTGTAGTAAGGGAAGTCAAGGATGTTTGAAAAATTTCTCACCCACGTGGAATTTTTCTTCTGTTCCTCCCTATGGCAAAATCAGTCCATGGAGGTCCCCAACTCCATTGATACTAGTTAACTAAATTCCTATTACTGTGTCACAGACCAAGCTCTGGGGGATACTTTAGACCACACTGCAGGTATTTCTACTTTGAAGGGAATGTCTGCCTGCCTGTTTCAAAACCTATTAAATCAATGTTCTAGTTTTTGCAAAATACATCCTGCATTGTAACATAGGAACATAACTGGAATTTTTTTTCTTTCACCTTTTATTATACTAAATTAAAATAGCAACTTTCTTCTAAAAGAAACTTACATTCCTCCTTTAATTTTTGATGCTCTTCTTGCAATAATACCACTGTATTAAAATCTCTCAAGTCAACATTTAAAAAAGAAAAGATTTTTCTTTAACCTAATGATGCAAATTGACATGTAAATGAGGCAAAGCTGCCAAGAGAACTTTCATCTAGTTTTTGGCCCTTGGAATTTTGAGTAAACAGCTAAAATTCAGGGAACAGTGTGTCCCTGCTGCTTCACTGTTTTATGAAAATTTTAACCCTTGAACATAAAAGGAGCTTATCAGGTGGATTCTTCTGCCTGCAATGAAGTAGATAAAAAGGGGGAAGAAAACCAGGAGCCTCGTAACTGAGTGAAAATATTATTCAAAAAAGTGCTAAATACAAGCACAATGAGTGTGAAACATGGCTTTCTGAGGCTCCACATATCTGTAAACGTTTAGGGCTATATAAAGCCCAGGGCAGCCATTTCATAGCGATTTCTGCTCTTGGCTGCAGCTGGGAGTCATTTTGAAATTCAGTTTACAGCTGGCTTGCTCACATTTCACGTGTTCAACATTGGTCCTCATGGATGAAATATAAAAAGATCAACTTAGTGTTTCTAACATAAAAGTCAGAGCTTCATCTGCATGTAAAAATATTTTGGTGCTGATTTCCTGAAATAAAAACCAAGCAAGCAAAAAAACACCCCAAGCAATCCAAAAATGAGAAAGCATCAACCCCCACAGAAAAAACGTAACACCACACCAAAAAAAAAAAAAAAAAAAAAAAAAAACCAAAAAAAAAAAACTAAGAAAACAACTTAAGCAGGAGAAATTAATTAAGAAAAACTTTAAAATATTCTTTCAGAATTTTCATGAACTATCAACACTGTCTTTACCATAATTAGCCTGTGGCTTTATAAATTATTAACAATTGTTCATTATCTTCTGGGATATTCAAATGAAATGCTGATTAAAAGGGTTCCAGAGCATATGTAAGCCCAAAGCACATATCTCAAAAAAAGGAGAAATAATAATAAAGTAGATATACAGTTTCTAACAGTTTTGGTCACTGTAAACTGTACCTGGTTAAATTTCTTTATAAAGCACTGTCATATAAATTCCCAGTACACAGTATGCAGCATCACAAGGACGAGATTAAAAGGATTTAGTGGTACTCATGAAGGGAAATAAAATCATAAAATCCACAGCCAGTCTTGGAAATAATTAGTACTCACAAAAAATGGGTTATTCATACCTAAATTTTACAGACAAAAAAAAAAAAAAAAAAGGTCGTGTCGTAGGTAAAAAGACTCAATAGAGTTGAAAATATTCCTTGTAACTCTGAAAGAGTAACAATAATAGAAACACAAATAACTCGGATGTCATCTTGTAGAAAAGGAATGTTACAATATTGCATGTTGCCCAGCAGATGGCAGGAAAGAATAAGGCAAGGTCAAGGAAAGTGGCTCCTAACGCTTTTCATGAACATTGTATCGGGAGATCGCTGCGCCAACACACTCTAAAGTCCGCAATACCGGCGGAACCCTGGGGCAAGGGCGAGGTAAACCGCAACCCTCCGAGGCATCTGAGACTGATCACGCCAAGCCCAGATGGACACGACAGCGGGGACGAGCTGAGAATTTCATAGACACGTCCGGAAAGGTTGCTACAGCCGGCGGGGAAGATACTGGGAAAAGCGGTTCGGTGGGACCGGGGGAGTGGGGGACTACGAGCGAGTCAGGGGCAGAGAGGAGGCGGGGAGAGGCGCGGAGGAGTGCCGGGGCTCCGGGGAGGTGCCGCGAGCGGAGAGAGGGGCGGAGGCTCAGGCCCAGCCCCAGCCCGCCGTGCCCGCCCCTGCTCCCAAACAGGTCGGCTCCCAGGGTATAAAATCCGCCGCGCAGGCAGTGTATTCACAGCAGTTGTTGTAGTAGTAGTGCTTGTTGTTCCGCAGTCATGTCCGGTCGTGGGAAAGGCGGCAAGGGGCTCGGCAAGGGCGGCGCTAAGCGGCACCGCAAAGTGCTGCGCGATAACATCCAGGGCATCACCAAGCCGGCCATCCGCCGCCTGGCTCGGCGCGGCGGCGTCAAGCGCATCTCGGGGCTGATCTACGAGGAGACGCGCGGCGTGCTGAAGGTGTTCCTGGAGAACGTGATCCGCGACGCGGTCACCTACACGGAGCACGCCAAGAGGAAGACTGTCACGGCCATGGACGTGGTGTACGCCCTCAAGCGCCAGGGTCGCACTCTCTACGGCTTCGGCGGTTAAAAGTTTTTTTCTTCAAACAGCCCAAGAAACCCAAAGGCTCTTCTAAGAGCCACCCACATTTTCTGTGGAAAGAGCTGTATTACTGTGCATTTAGAGTAGTTACAGTTTCTGCTTTCTTTTGTTTTAAACAAAACCTTTTAACGCTGGGGCTCTATTCGCCGCCTTGCCTTTCGCAATCTCGGAGGGCCTAACTTAGCCTCAGAGGGGTGGGATGGGTCTGCAATCCCCGCTGATCAAGGGGGACAATATACTGCCCTCAGGAAATACTCAAACTGTAGTGAAGACTCTTTTCCTCTCGCGGGCACCAACGGCCGCACTAGGGCGGGATCGTGTCCGCGGTTAAGAAGCCCGCGCGATTTCCAAAAGCCCGCGCGGACGACCATTGGCTCCGGGACATCCCGCGCTCGGCGGTGCCCGCGCTCCCCTCCTCCCGCCATCAATGGCACAGCAGCTACCCGCGCAATGCAAAAATAAGAATCCGACCCGCCCTGGCACACAAAGAAAACGAAAGACAGCCCGGCCATACCTGGATTCCCTGCCAGAACAGACCCCGTCTGGATACAGAGAGCACGCCCCAAACCACAAATGCATTTAAACACAAGTACAAAGCCACTTGCCCCCCTCCATTCAGGCGCCTGCTTCGCAGCAGCATCTCAGACTCTTTCTCGAGGCTGTGGGTGGCTCTGAAAAGAGCCTTTGGGTTTCGCTCCTGGGCGCGGGACGCTTCCCCCGCCTGCTTTACTTGCTCTTGGCTTTGTGGCTCTCAGTCTTCTTGGGCAGCAGCACGGCCTGGATGTTGGGCAGCACGCCGCCCTGCGCGATCGTCACCTTGCCCAGCAGCTTGTTGAGCTCCTCGTCGTTGCGGATGGCGAGCTGCAGGTGGCGGGGGATGATGCGCGTCTTCTTGTTGTCGCGGGCCGCGTTGCCCGCCAGCTCCAGGATCTCGGCCGTCAGGTACTCCAGCACGGCCGCCAGGTACACGGGCGCGCCGGCGCCCACGCGCTCCGCGTAGTTGCCCTTGCGCAGCAGGCGGTGCACGCGGCCCACGGGGAACTGCAGCCCGGCCCGCGACGAGCGCGACTTGGCCTTGGCGCGCGCCTTGCCGCCCTGCTTGCCGCGCCCTGACATCTTCCCTTGCTCGCTCCGCTAACACACACCTCCCGCTAACACCGAAAATCAGCAGGTGAGTGACGGCCGCCCTGAGGCCTCAGCCTTTATATCCCTTCCCTGCGCGCCGCCGCCGCTTCCCGATAGGCCGAGGCGCCTCCCGGGGCGCGCGCAGCCCAATGGCGCGGCGAATCTTACGCTGACCAATCGCGATGGGCCGTGGCGCCGAAACGCCCCGCCCCAGGTCCCCGGACGGCCAATGGCGAGCCAGAAGAGGTGGGCCTCGGCGCACGGCCCCGCCCACGCCGAACGGTCGCTCCCGCCGCCGCCGCCGCCCGGACCGGCGGGACCGCGCTGCACCTCCCGCACCGCGGGGCTTTGCGCTCTTTCTTGTTTTATTATTCTCTTAAAGCCGCCGAGCTGCAGAGTGCGGGTGTGGAAGGCCGAGTCGAGGAGTTGCGGAGGATGAGAGAGACAGTGTGGCAGTGTCAGTGGGAGGGGAAAAAGGGGCGGAGGGGACTCCGGGAGACTGCTGGGGCATTACATACCCTGTTGCTCCATGCAAAGTACTCATACTTTCCCTGGAGAAGATTTCTCCCTATTCTAACACAGTTAAGACCTTAAATTTTTTGATTTCTGGAAACGTCATACACTTTCCCGAACCGAAAAATCCCAAACCCCTCTGCAGTTTGTATCTAATGCTTTAGGTACACAGAAAGGGAAAACTCCCCGTGCAGTCCAGGACTTTAAAAATTCAGTTTTTTGTTTTTTCCCTAATATCTATCTAAATCTAATGCAAAATAGCGAGTGTTACAGCTCCTTTCATTGCGTATGTAGTGGCTCTTAAAAGAGCCTTTGTGTTAGTTGTGTATTTTTTAAAACAGATGACAATATTCTGAGGTTTATGCGCGCTCGCCGCGGATGCGGCGCGCCAGCTGGATGTCCTTGGGCATGATGGTGACGCGCTTGGCGTGGATGGCACACAGGTTGGTGTCCTCGAAGAGCCCCACCAGGTACGCCTCGCTGGCCTCCTGCAGCGCCATGACGGCCGAGCTCTGGAAGCGCAGGTCCGTCTTGAAGTCCTGCGCGATCTCGCGCACCAGCCGCTGGAAGGGCAGCTTGCGGATCAGCAGCTCCGTCGACTTCTGGTAGCGCCGGATCTCGCGCAGCGCCACCGTGCCGGGCCGGTAGCGGTGCGGCTTCTTGACGCCGCCCGTGGCCGGCGCGCTCTTGCGGGCAGCCTTGGTGGCCAGCTGCTTGCGGGGCGCCTTCCCGCCCGTCGACTTACGCGCTGTCTGCTTCGTGCGCGCCATAGCTGCTGTTCAACACACACGAGCAAGGACCTGCAGCAGCACTGATAATACGCCTGTTCTCAGGGAGTATATATAGCACTGGTGCCTTCTCTGATAGGCAGATGGGTGCTTTCTGAGTTTCATTGGTGCATTCAAATTTTAAAATTCCCGCCCTTGTGAGATAGCGCCTACCCTTTCCTTCTTGGCCCTTCCTGAACACTGTGTTTCTGTAAAAAGCAATAATGTACACCTTTACCATTTGCAGAACCGCTGACACTTCAAATTACTATTAATTGACAATATTTACCTTAACTATTAAACCACGCAATACCTAAAGTTTTTTTAAAAACTTTAAAGCGTATAATTAGGGCTTCCCTTTTAAAGTCCCTTTTTAATACTTTAAGTCAGAAATTTTCTGTTTTATTTTAGTGGATATATTTGTGCAAGTCTAACAAGGAAAGGGTTCCTCTGTTATCTATTTGCGATTTTATTCACATACCTTAAACTATCACTGAAATATGCAGAATATACGGGGAAAAATAGTTTAAAAACTGTACTTGTAAAAAATGGTAAATGGGTATTAAAACAGCACAACATCAGTCTATGAATGACAAAAATTCAGACATTTTAACTCTTGTAAATAATACAAAGGGACTTCTGCAATACGCATTTGAGAAACAAAGGGATATGTCTAGGAATCAAAGCTTGTAGCTGAAAGTTTAGATGTATTTTAGGTTGTAAGGGAAGAGCCCGTGTTCAACTAAGGTCCCGCAAAAAGTGTGGGGGGGTCTCAGCAGTCTCCCGGAGTCCCCTCCGCCCCTTTTCCCCTCCCACTGACACTGCCACACTGTCTCTCTCATCCTCCGCAACTCCTCGACTCGGCCTTCCACACCCGCACTCTGCAGCTCGGCGGCTTTAAGAGAATAATAAAACAAGAAAGAGCGCAAAGCCCCGCGGTGCGGGAGGTGCAGCGCGGTCCCGCCGGTCCGGGCGGCGGCGGCGGCGGGAGCGACCGTTCGGCGTGGGCGGGGCCGTGCGCCGAGGCCCACCTCTTCTGGCTCGCCATTGGCCGTCCGGGGACCTGGGGCGGGGCGTTTCGGCGCCACGGCCCATCGCGATTGGTCAGCGTAAGATTCGCCGCGCCATTGGGCTGCGCGCGCCCCGGGAGGCGCCTCGGCCTATCGGGAAGCGGCGGCGGCGCGCAGGGAAGGGATATAAAGGCTGAGGCCTCAGGGCGGCCGTCACTCACCTGCTGATTTTCGGTGTTAGCGGGAGGTGTGTGTTAGCGGAGCGAGCAAGGGAAGATGTCAGGGCGCGGCAAGCAGGGCGGCAAGGCGCGCGCCAAGGCCAAGTCGCGCTCGTCGCGGGCCGGGCTGCAGTTCCCCGTGGGCCGCGTGCACCGCCTGCTGCGCAAGGGCAACTACGCGGAGCGCGTGGGCGCCGGCGCGCCCGTGTACCTGGCGGCCGTGCTGGAGTACCTGACGGCCGAGATCCTGGAGCTGGCGGGCAACGCGGCCCGCGACAACAAGAAGACGCGCATCATCCCCCGCCACCTGCAGCTCGCCATCCGCAACGACGAGGAGCTCAACAAGCTGCTGGGCAAGGTGACGATCGCGCAGGGCGGCGTGCTGCCCAACATCCAGGCCGTGCTGCTGCCCAAGAAGACTGAGAGCCACAAAGCCAAGAGCAAGTAAAGCAGGCGGGGGAAGCGTCCCGCGCCCAGGAGCGAAACCCAAAGGCTCTTTTCAGAGCCACCCACAGCCTCGAGAAAGAGTCTGAGATGCTGTTGCGAAGCAGGCGCCTGAATGGAGGGGGGGCAAGTGGCCTTGTACTTGTGTTTAAATGCATTTGTGGTTTGGAGTGTGTTTTCTGTATCCAGACTGGGTTGGTTCTGCCATGGAATCCAGGTATGGCCGGGCTGTGTTTCGTTTTCTTCGCGTGCCAGGGCGGGTCGGATTCTTATTTTTGCATTGCGCGGGGAGCTGCTATGCTGGGATGATGGCGGGGGGAGAGGAGCGCGGGCTCCGCCGAGCGCAGAATGTCCCGAAACCAATGGTCGTCCGCGCGGGCTTTTGGAAATCGCGCGGGCTTCTTAACCGCGGACACGATCCCGCCCTAGTGCGGCCGTTGGTGCCCGCGAGAGGAAAAGAGTCTTCACTACAGTTTATGCAGTCCCTTAAGTTTAGTAAATGGACAATTCAGCGTTTGGGAGTATTTCCATAGGGCAATATTGTCCCCCTTGATCAGCGGGGATTGTAGACCCATCCCACCCCTTTGACGCCAAGTAAGACCTCCCGAGATTGCAATATGGAAGGTGGCGAGTACAGCCACAGCGTTAGTGTTTGCTTAAAACATAGCACAGCTTTAACTGTAACTACTTAAAATGAACAGTAATACAGCTCTTTCCACAGAAAATGTGGGTGGCTCTTAAAAGAGCCTTTGAGTTTCTTGGGCTGTTTAAAGAAAAAAACTTTTAACCGCCGAAGCCGTAGAGAGTGCGACCCTGGCGCTTGAGGGCGTACACCACGTCCATGGCCGTGACAGTCTTCCTCTTGGCGTGCTCCGTGTAGGTGACCGCGTCGCGGATCACGTTCTCCAGGAACACCTTCAGCACGCCGCGCGTCTCCTCGTAGATCAGCCCCGAGATGCGCTTGACGCCGCCGCGCCGAGCCAGGCGGCGGATGGCCGGCTTGGTGATGCCCTGGATGTTATCGCGCAGCACTTTGCGGTGCCGCTTAGCGCCGCCCTTGCCGAGCCCCTTGCCGCCTTTCCCACGACCGGACATGACTGCGGAACAACAAGCACTGCTACTACAACAACTGCTGTGAATACACTGCCTGCGCGGCGGATTTTATACCCTGGGAGCCGACCTGTTTGGGAGCAGGGGCGGGCACGGCGGGCTGGGGCTGGGCCTGAGCCTCCGCCCCTCTCTCCGCTCGCGGCACCTCCCCGGAGCCCCGGCACTCCTCCGCGCCTCTCCCCGCCTCCTCTCTGCCCCTGACTCGCTCGTAGTCCCCCACTCCCCCGGTCCCACCGAACCGATTTTCCTGCATCTTCAGCCTCCTGCGTGGCGAGGACGCAGAAACCCTTTTTTTCCCTGATAGTGAGACACTACCATTGCGCAGGGAGTTGGTTGTCTTTAGGCCTCTGCGTACCGTTGTTAAAGTCATGCTGACCATGTTTTCTCAGTTGCATTCACGGATTTGCTATACTGAGAATCATCTGATAAATGTAAGAAATCTATGGTCAGTTTCATGATGTTAGGGTAATATTTGTCTTATGTACTATGAAGCATGAGGAAAGTCATGTCTGAGTGCTCACCTTAGACCAGAAACAAACGTGTGTTCTTCTAGAAGCTGGCCATGCATGGCTCTCATAGTGTAGCACCAATGGTGAATCCTTGTAGAGCTTTTTCAGCATACAGCTGGAGAAGACCCTTTATTTTCTATCCTAGTGTCTCTAGTGTTTGCTTCACATTCACCCTTTATTTTCTATATCTAGTGTTTGCTTCACATTAAATCCCAGACATCCTGGTGAGATACAAAAAGCATTATATTTCTTTTAAGGTAATTGCTTCTTACTGGATGCAAATTAATAACATAGGTCATATTTACAACAAAAATGGCTATGCCAGTCATGGTCCTGTGTACCCCCATGTTTTCAAAGGCTTGACACAATTCTGAGTCGATACTCTTTATTTCATGTAATGTTTTCCTTCCACAAGTGTATGTTGCAAGTGATGACATTTCTCTCTGTTATTTTGGTACAACGTCATGACTTTTCAATCCAGACCTCCTTTATGTTGGCTATTCCTGCAGTCCTCCTATTTGTAGCTTAGGGCTCACTGGGTCTATGAAAATAACATAATTCCAATATAGACAATTTGCCTGTGCTTATCATGGCTGAATAGACACATCATTACTCACAGAGGAAAGTCCTTCGAGGTGAAGGGCTCAGAGAGATCTCTGTGAACTCTTGCAACCCTTTTTCTCATTGACTCTTATTTTTTTCTGCCTCTGTCACAGTGACTCCAGGAGGGTAATTCTGACAGAGAGATGGGGGTCTAAAAATAGAAAGGTGAAGTAATTGTTTCACAGAATTTTTCAGCTCAGATATTTTATATAAGAATGTCTCAGCCTGGCCCTGAAGACTTATGATTCCTTTTTATCTCTTCTTTCAAATGACTTTCCATTCCCTCTGTTTCACATATATTATCTTCATCCCTCTTCAACTCTTCAACAGGGAAAGGCATTCAGTACTGTCCTTGCTGGTTGCCATTTTGTTCTACTTCATGCGTGTTTTCCAGCAGCATTTCATAACACAGGCACACACTAAGGACACCTAACCATGTATTTAATTCTCCACTGTGAAAGGGAAAGAGTCCATGCAGTACACATGTCCATCACTCACTTGTCTATCTACCACTCCCATTCTCCTATTCCTCAACCTTTTATGATTTGTAATGCTAAAGCAAAATCCTAAAACATGAAAAATGTTTTGTCTAGAGAAAGCAACCCAACTTTGTGTTGTGCTAAACACAAAAAGAAAAATCCATTTACATCTCCCCAGTTCTGACATCCCCTCTGAGTCAGTGAGTCCCTGGCCTACAAATCACTGAAACCTAAGGAACTACTTTGACGAGATTATCAGCTATTGTTCTTACCCTCTTTATTAACTAGCCTCTGTCACAGCTAAGATATTGGCTGAGAATGAAGTTCCCTGTAAAAAACTCAGTTCTGCCAGTGTTACAATCCTGTGTCCAGAATGCAATTCAAAGACAGTAGAATCTCAAGGCTGTCCTGCTCGTATTGCCCATTAATTTCTCCCCATTCTGGATTCCTACTGATAGGACTACATTAAAAACCAAATTTTTTACTACACTGTGTATTCTTCTTCAGAACTCTCCCAGATTTATAGCTTATGTGTTCCTAATACTAGCCTGATAGAGCTTGTGTGTCCCTCAGATTTGAAATGCTAATAACAAGATGACTCTGCTACCCTAGGGAAAAGTGACCAAAAAAACCGAAAAGCAAAAACAATCTTACAACTAAGACCATTCACCACATAAGGACAATAAGAACATGTTTTAAAATGAAAAAGAAAGAAAATCTAAACCCAAAGAGACTTGAAGATTAAGAACCCTTTTTTTTTCATTAGTGTCACATGCAAACAAAAATTTCTCTTTTCATTCACTGATGTGGCTGACAGTGATAACCTTTGAAAGCCTTTCCATGTACTAGAGCATGCTAAGGTCTGTTTTCTTCTAAAGAATTCATAAAACAAGCATAGATTACGATTTTGTCTCCACTTAGGCCTTGCCTTGCCTTGCCTTTCCTTTCCTTTCCTTTCCTTTCCTTTCCTTTCCTTTCCTTTCCTTTCCTTTCCTTTCCTTTCCTTTCCTTTCCTTTCCTTTCCTTTCCTTTCCTTTCCTTTCCTTTCCTTTCCTTTCCTTTCCTTTCCTTCCTCCTTTCCTCCTTTCCTCCTTTCCTCCTTTCCTCCTTTCCTTTTTCTTTTCTTTTTCTTTTTCTTTTTCTTTTTCTTTTTCTTTTTCTTTTTTTCTTTTTCTTTTCTTTTTCCCAGTGAAGTTTTTTATAAAAATGAGCATGCCTTAGATCTGGGCAATGAACATTAGAATTACTCAAATAATCACCTTACTGATCAGCAGGCCCCTTTCTCAACAGCTTTGAGTAATTTCAGCTATTAAATTTCATTGTACATGTCTCATTTGAGAGCAATTTGAGCAAACCCAAAGCCCAGTCAGTTTCTTTTTACTTACCCTCTCCATACAGCTGATGTCTGCTGATCCCTGCTCCTAGTTGCTCAGTGCTGGCATTCTGTGCCAGTCTTGTTAACCCCACAATCTCATGTCAGATGTTACAAACTACAAACTTCAAACAGCATACAAAAGTTAAAGTTGGTATTCTGTTCTCTATTTCAAAACCAAATCACCAAAATCTTGACTGCATTTTCAGTTTCAAGGCAGAAAAAAAAAACTGTGCCAGAAAGATCAAGATTTTTGTTTCAATACACTCACTAGGGAAGTCAATCCTTTCTGGGACCAATGCAAATTGCAGGCAAAAGAGATTAAATATATTCCTCCTGAATGTGCCCAAACTGTATATACATAATCACATGAGCCTCTAAAGCTACATTCCTGAGTTCCTAACTGTACGACAGAAGTGACGAGTTGCTGATCTCATTCATCTATTGTGGGGAAATTCAGGCACCAGAAAGCCCTTCCACTGCCCCAGGGAATCTGGACAACACACTGACCTGAGATTGTGCTACTCTGGCATCAGACCATGGACTGCACAGCTGCAAAGCATCTACTGTGAAAACATGAACTACAGCACAACATTTACACAGTGAACAACTCCTCAAAACTTTTTTGTTCCCTTCTATGAGAAAACAGCCAGCCTATACAGCTAACACCCAAATTCTTCCTTGCAAGATTCCTGCTCTAGAAGATGGCACAAACAGCCTTATCCAAAGCCAGTACCTGCTTCACCTTTATACCTCTGATGAATAACAGAAAGGCAGCACCACTAAGGAGAGCACCTTTGCATGGTGTTACACAGTGTTCTGCCTCTTAGCCTACATTGTGCCTGGCTGCCATTGTCAGTGCCTGTGTGGAAAAAAAAATGAGCTGCCTGACGATCCAAATTTACCTGGACACATCAGTGTCTGGGGTGTCAACAGCCAGGGAGGTGGCAGATTGCAGACCAGCTGTGCACAATGTGTCCAAGGATACTTTGTCCCTCCACAGGTTCCAAACACGTTTATGGCTGGAATGGGAAGTGACATTTAGATTCATCATATTGCTTCCTCCCTCACACCAGAAGTCACAGACAGCATTGTCACACAAGCAGGAAAGTGTGGAGGGCAGAAAACACACAAGTGCTGTGGTGTTGCGGGGAGGAAGAGAGAGCTGCTCAGCATCACTCTCTGTGAGCTGCTCACTAGTCTGAGCAGCCAGGATTCCCTGCTGATGGAGAGGTTGCTAGGAAAAGACAGTGCGGTGGTCCTCTCCCTTGGTGGAATTCACCGATAAATGCAGGTCAAAGCAAGACAATCTCAATTCAGGAGGAGGCAGTTTCTTTGGGGAGCCATAGCTGATGGAGCTTCTGTTAATGTTGTTTACCTTTGATGGACAGATTGTCTCAGGGTCTGAGAGGTCCGCAATCCCCCACTGATGACTACATTCAAACCATGCCAGGATGGTCCAGAACACAATTTTTCAAGTGGCTTGGATTAGTTTTAGAAGGCCAAATTACTTTAAGACATAAATAATTCTACTCTTTGATATCAAACTGTCTGAGGACATTTTCATTGTGTGCAAAAAGAGTAAAAATGCATTAATGTGATAAACACACAGACAGTAAAGAACAAAGTCTATATTTTTTCCTACATTAGCTGTTCTCAGAAACCTTTTGGCTCCATGCATTTTTGATGTCTTTTTTTTGTTATTGTTTTATTTGGGGTTTTTTGGGGTTTTTTTTGTTTCCTGGGAAGGATTTCCTTCCCAGTGCCTCCCAACTACAGACATATCCAGGTTTCGGACTATAGATTTTCAACTGCCAAATTACATGCCATAGCAATGAAGAAGGGAGGCCACAATAGGTGCCCCAGCCCTAAACCAAGGGTACAGGGAGGAGTGCACAACATTCCAGGAAGCTGAGTCCATGGGGACAGTCATTTGCTGCCCTACCCTATTTATTCTGCTCCCTACAGATGCTCACCCAAACACTGCATTTCAAAAGCCTTATGTGAGCTCAGTATACTTGGGAGCCTTAACAGCAGTAGCAGCAGCAACATTAGTATTATGTAGGCAGAGGCTTGTTTTGCTGAGCTGCACCAAGTTTGTAGTTCGGTAGGTATCACTTTAAAATTCCTTAGCTAAGTGTTAAAAGTTGCTAAACTGTGCTGGCTGGTTGGATCAGACAAGTGTTATTACATTTGTAACTCAGATGAAAGATGAAGTCACTGAGGGCAAGTAAGGCATGGGTGTAACACTGTAATAGGAGTGTAATCACGGTTGCAGGGAGCATTTACACCTCTTTCCTGTGGAACATGTATGTGGGAATGCAGCACATAATGTAAAGGCCCTCACCTAAATCTCTCTGGAAATTGCCATGTGAAGCAAGGAGAGGGGCTCTGGTGCCCGAATGGAACAGCTGTACTTCCTCCAGCTGTGTGAGAATGACTGACCACAGCCCTCAGCTCCAGCAGGTAGAGCAGCCCATTAGCCATGTTTGTGTGGCTCTCATGCTAATGCCTCCTCACAAAATTGCTTGAGAACTACTGTGCTACCTCTCCTTATTGCAAACATACCTAAATATAACCCACAGCTTATTTTCGTAGGAACAAGTATTGTCAGGTCCTAAACTGGAGATGGGAACGTTTGATAGCTCCCAGGTGCAGTGCCAGCCCTTGGCTGTGCTTCCTGTCTCCTTGCTTATGCCAAGAGATCTTAATAGAAAACTGCAGAAATTGGATAGATTTGGGTATCAGAAGGGAAGCGACTTGCAGGGAGGGCTCAGATTGCAATCTTGTGCAGGTTTGTGATGCAGTGTGGCCAGTTTGTGATGGGGTGCCCATAGGGTGAGAAGGATTGAAGTCATTCATATGGAGTAGACATTACAGTGGTGCCTTCTCCAGAAATATCTCTGGAGATCCTGATACTACTTTCCCTCTCTTTTACATAATAATGAGTTCTACCTCCCTTCAGATTCACTGGGAAAACCAAACTGCATGTAATAGTCTATGTAGTGTCTTCTCAAAGTAATTTTTTCCACAATATCCTGTATCTAAAATGGGATTATTTCCCTTCCTCATTTGCTCAGATGGAGGTAAAACTCCCACTTCTGCCTTTTAGGTAATCCTTCACCATATTTTTTCTTTGCCTGAGTACATCTGTTCATTCTTTTTTAACTATCTGGTCTGACTGCAGATCAGCTACTTTTAAAAATTGCCAAATACAGCTTAAATTTCCAAAATATTGTTCCTGCATGTTTTTCTTTCACAAGAAGAATAATACATGCTCCAGGCAGCAATTCTACATCACTTAAGTTGGTTAAGTCTTTGCTGCAAAACCATTAAAAAAAAAAAAAATCATAGCTTTTCTCTCTGTCATGAAATTCCTGAAGTTACTTCAGTTTAAGTTACTTGGTTGTTGTAACTGACGCAGACCAGAAGCTGACAAATATATATACTTTGTAGTCCTTTTTGGAAATGGGGAAAGGGTAGCAACTGTTGGGAGAAAAGCCAGGCAGAAAACTGCAGCAGTGACCATTTTAGCCACCTCAATTTTAGCCACCAACAAATGTGAATGAACACTCTGTGAAGCCACAAATGAGAGCTGCAATATTTAAATTTCCTCCAGCGAAGATGACTGGAGTAAATATGTTCAAAATAACAACAATAAGCAACAATGAATTTTTCTTTTTGCTGACATGTTACTCATGGTCTGTGCTTTTCCTCTGTCTATATGCAATGAAGTCTCTAGGCAACTGCTAAATTCCATATCTTCCCAGCAATTGATACCTTATTCTACTATGTAGTCAAATAAATGAAAAGGTCCATTCATTAATTTACATACACAGGAAAAAAAAGGCTTAAAAACATTTTAATTTAATTTGGCAATTTCTGGAGGTGTATCTGCAATACCCATATCCACCCCAATTCATTTAATCCCTGTATCCTTATCTTATGTTACATATTATTGTCAAATAGGACCTTGAAAGTCACAATTTGATTAGCTCTTTTCTCAGTTATTTTCCCTTTAAAGCATTACAGAACTCAGGAGCAATCTTACTGCAACATTTTTTTGGGGTATTATATCCTTATGGGGTGGAGGTCACAATTTTTCCCTTCATTGTATTTAATCATAGTTTCACATTCCCCGGAATACAATTTTACAGCAAGCTAAAATCTCTCATATACATTTTAGTATTTACAGAACAGCCATTGTAAATTAAACCACGAGGTAGAAATAGAATTATAATTCTCTAGAACTACGAATCATACAATCTGAATTTCTGGTTGCTAGTGTGTACTTGAATACTGCATTCACATTTTATGTTACATCAGGTAATACCAAAGGGCTGGCTGTAGTCTAGTCTTTGTGATTCTTAAATAAGTACAAAAGTCAATGGATAATACACTTTTTTCATAATCAGTTATAGATTAATGAAATATTATTCCAGAGTTCTGTTCTGTTCAGCATATTACACCATCTCTCACCAGCTATCAGTATTGATTGATTCCTTCCTGGTTCTTTAGGAATGACCTATGGCCTACCTCTCCCCTTGTTAAAACTCAGGTTATCACAAAGTGCTCCAGTTTTTGCCATAAAAGCATTTCCTTATTTCAGTGATGGTTGTAAAATGCCAATGTAAATGTAATAATTAGGTGGGTTTTATTTAGAGTGGGAAGAGGATTCAGAATTCAGAGGCTTTAGCTAAACCTTTTGTAGCCATATTCTGTGAGATACATAAAACAATCCAAACAGTAATATGGTTTACAATTCTACTACTTTTAGAGAAAATACATAACAAGATAATACTCTTTGGGAACAAAGAGCATAATTAGTAAACTGCTATGCTAGTCCTTGCAAATCTTAAATTACCAGAGACAAAGATAATTTCCATAAACATCACCAGAAGTTTAGGAGATTGCTTTCTTTTACAAAGCTGCAGTTTTGTAACATAAGGTAATAAATGACTATTTACTTCAAAATAAAATGGAAAATAAAAAGCAGATAGCCTGATTTACTTAATAATTGGTAGAAAAATTCATGTGGAAAACAAACAAAAAGAAAACACCCCACATAGGGCAGCAGGGTAACTTTGCCTCCCTTGTACTGAAATTCCAGGAAGGCAAAATAAACCAACTGTATGTTCATAAACCTCCAGATAACAACAAAATTGCTTATGTTTCTATAAAAAGTGAAATAGAAGGCTGTACGAGACACTATTTCACTAGACTTTAGCGTTTTAGGAGGTAAAACACATGGTCAAAGGAACCGGTTCTTAATCCATATTCAGAGCTGAAAAAGGAGTTTGTGTTACTTCCTCCTCTTCAAAATCAATTTAAACTGCCAAAATAGCTTTAAATCGTTAGATTTCAACTTTGACCCCAAGAAAACCCTCTAAAGAATAAGACTGAGTTGTTGCTGCAACATTTATGTCAAAAGGAAATTTTTAATTTGCAATGAAAAACAAAAGTTTCTCCCTTCAGAGGTCTCTCCAGCAGCAGCACACGGGATTTATCGCCTCTCCTTAAACTCAAATCGCGTGTTTGCTGCAGGAAACTCTCCCGAACGCAAGTACCTGCTCTTCTCCCCCCTCACAGGGGAAACCGGGCAATTTGGTCGCAGAAATTCCGAAGAAAATACACTTTTGTTAGTCCAAAGAAACACAAATCGAGCACACCGAAGGGCTCCCCGGCCGTGCAGCGGGGCGGGCTCTGCAACCCACCAATCACCGCTCGGCTCAGCTCTAAAAATACGAGCATCTGACCCGGGCCAGCCCAATTGTGTTCGCCTGCTCCGCAGAGGAAGCCGCCGCGATGTCCGAGACCGCTCCCGCCGCCGCCCCCGATGCGCCCGCGCCCGGCGCCAAGGCCGCCGCCAAGAAGCCGAAGAAGGCGGCGAGCGGCTCCAAAGCCCGCAAGCCCGCGGGGCCCAGCGTCACCGAGCTGATCACCAAGGCCGTGTCCGCCTCCAAGGAGCGCAAGGGGCTCTCGCTCGCCGCGCTCAAGAAGGCGCTGGCCGCCGGCGGCTACGATGTGGAGAAGAACAACAGCCGCATCAAGCTGGGGCTCAAGAGCCTCGTCAGCAAGGGCACCCTGGTGCAGACCAAGGGCACCGGCGCCTCCGGGTCCTTCCGCCTCAACAAGAAACCAGGAGAAGTGAAGGAAAAAGCCCCCAAGAAGAGAGCTGCTGCAGCCAAGCCTAAGAAGCCGGCGGCTAAGAAGCCCGCCAGCGCCGCCAAGAAGCCTAAGAAGGCACCGGCGGTGAAGAAGAGTCCCAAGAAGGCTAAGAAGCCGGCAGCCACAGCAGCCAAGAAGGCAGCCAAGAGTCCCAAGAAAGCCGCAAAGGCAGGCCGGCCCAAGAAGGCAGCGAAGAGCCCAGCTAAGGCAAAGGCAGTGAAGCCCAAAGCAGCCAAGCCCAAGGCAGCCAAACCCAAAGCGGCCAAGGCAAAGAAGG
Organism: Entomyzon cyanotis; assembly: GCA_024500445.1. Lineage (NCBI taxonomy): Eukaryota > Metazoa > Chordata > Aves > Passeriformes > Meliphagidae > Entomyzon > Entomyzon cyanotis. Next base: position 11,604,711 of record JAKEPQ010001018.1, on the reverse strand, counting down.
CGGCGCCCAAAAAGAAGTAAATTGTTCCAGAAGAGTTTTGCTCTACACATTTTGTTATCCAACGGCTCTTTTAAGAGCCACCCACATTTTCCCTAAAGGAGCTGATGCACCGATGTCGTCCGTAACCTGCAGTAAGGATCCAGTAATTCGTAAGTCTTCAAGAGGTCAATTGCGTCTTTTGTTTATTTTCTCTCTAGGATTACCGAAAGAAATGCTAATGAGCACGGTATAGCGCGGCGGCTTTAGGGAAGTGTAGACTTTTTATTTTCCTCCGAGTAATTACTTTGACTACCAGGAAACAATGTTTTATAATGATTTGATAAAAAATCGGATGTATGTTTTTTTAAAGACGTATTTTGTAACAAAATAATGCAATTGCCAGGCACGCTACTACTGAGCCATGTCTAATCTATTGTATTATTTCTCTTACGGTATCTCCGTAAATGCCTTTGTCTGTTTGTGGGGGGAGGAGGAGAGGGTTTTCTTTACTGACACGAAAATAGCTCTGAGCTCTCCCAATCCTTTTGTTCCTGATGAGAAAGAAAGAGCTTTAAGTATTGAAAAAGCCCGCCCTGCCCAAGGATTGGCCGGCGGAGTTCCCGGCCCGCTGCCCTTCCCCCTCCCTCCCCGAAGACGATTACGCCTCTTATCTCTAGAACTGTGTCAGCCACTCGGAGAAGAAAGAGGCGGAAAAGGGGGGAGGGACGGGAACTCTCAACGAATAGAGTTCCTCTGTTCCCCGACATAAGAACTGAAAGGAAAATAACCCATACCAGGACGAACTTGCATGGGAAGGACGTTTGGACACGACTTTGACGAAAATATGAAATGCATTGCTATTATTTTTATGCCAAAAACACTGTTAATAAACAAGTGAGAAAAAAAAAAAGATAAAACTCGATTTTCGAGTAGTCAATACAAAATAGCCTGGTTTTAATGATAACTCAGCTCTCTTAGGATGTTGTGGGTGGCTCTGAAAAGAGCCTTTGGGGTTTCTCCAAAAAACAGAATCGAGTCACTGTGCTTTTTCGCTCACTTGGCTTTAGCCTTGTGGCTGTCGGTCTTCTTGGGCAGCAGCACGGCCTGGATGTTGGGCAGCACGCCGCCCTGCGCGATCGTCACCTTGCCCAGCAGCTTGTTGAGCTCCTCGTCGTTGCGGATGGCGAGCTGCAGGTGGCGGGGGATGATGCGCGTCTTCTTGTTGTCGCGGGCCGCGTTGCCCGCCAGCTCCAGGATCTCGGCCGTCAGGTACTCCAGCACGGCCGCCAGGTACACGGGCGCGCCGGCGCCCACGCGCTCCGCGTAGTTGCCCTTGCGCAGCAGGCGGTGCACGCGGCCCACGGGGAACTGCAGCCCGGCCCGCGACGAGCGCGACTTGGCCTTGGCGCGCGCCTTGCCGCCCTGCTTGCCGCGGCCGGACATCTTGCCTTGCTCGCTCTCCTCCCACAGGACCTGCAGCACAGCGGAGCAGAAACTCAGCACTCGAGCTCCGCTCTCGCTTTAGTATCTCGTCCCTGCGCTGATAGGCTGAGAAATAGGACTCGGTGGACAGCCAATGAGAAGGCGAATCGAATTCTGACCAATCAAACACGACGACTGGGGTGTGATGACGTGTTTAGTGGTACGACCAATCAGCATGTGCACTACCGATGCTGCTCATTTGCATATGGGAGCTATAAATAGGTGGCACGCAGCCGCTCTCCTCACTTCGCTCCCGGGTTCCTCCTGCGGCTTTTCTGTCGTGCGTAGCAGACGAGTAGTAGTTGCGATGCCTGAGCCAGCTAAGTCCGCCCCCGCGCCCAAGAAGGGCTCCAAGAAGGCGGTGACCAAGACGCAGAAGAAGGGCGACAAGAAGCGCAAGAAGAGCCGCAAGGAGAGCTACTCGATCTACGTGTACAAGGTGCTGAAGCAGGTGCACCCCGACACGGGCATCTCGTCCAAGGCCATGGGCATCATGAACTCCTTCGTCAACGACATCTTCGAGCGCATCGCCGGCGAGGCGTCTCGCCTGGCGCACTACAACAAGCGCTCCACCATCACGTCGCGGGAGATCCAGACGGCCGTGCGGCTGCTGCTGCCCGGCGAGCTGGCCAAGCACGCCGTGTCCGAGGGCACCAAGGCTGTCACCAAGTACACCAGCTCCAAGTAGGGCGTCTCGGGCCGTCACTGTTAACCCAAAGGCTCTTTTAAGAGCCACCCACCTTTTCCATTAAAGAGCTGAACCATCAAATAAGGTAAAATACCTTTTAGGAGTCTTAATTTGGAATCTTACCTTTAAGGAACGCTTTTATTGTTTTGGCTGTTTTTTGCTGTCTACTTATTCTGCTAAAATGCTGGTCCAGTGGTCTGTGTTTATGAGCACTTATTAACTGCACAATAAATCAACGATGTATTTTTTTTAATTGGTTGGGGGCTTGGTATGGTTTTTTTAGGTAATACTGGGGTTTTTTTATGGTTCCCACATATTTCAATATTGTGTTATAGATGAGCAAAATCTTACTATTAAACTATTTCATATTACATGTGTTGTAAAACAAGGGATAGAAATGTTTCTGGATTTTTCTAGTCAGGAAAGAATCGAAATTATTGCTGATGGATACTTATCCATGTGCTGCACTGCTGTAGTACTATCTAGCACTTGTGCTCAGTCTCTGGGGTTTTGTTTTTGTAGCAGAATTAAGAGGTGAGTTCACTGCACTGTACTATAAAGTAATTTATTTAGCAACAAGTGATATTTATCTTAAGCTCTTACTACTAACCCAGTGATCAGTACAACTCAGAAGTACTTTTTCTAAAATCATTTATCTTCCCCGTTTGTCTTAATAATTCTACTGTTCATGTGTTTGGTTGGTTTGGGGTTTTTTTTTTTACAGTAACTTGCTCAGCTTCTCCTTGTGACTGCTTTAGGTTCCCCTTGCAACTAAGGAAAAATGTGTAGATTAATTTTTTTTTAAACCTATCTGACCCTTTTGCACTTATCTGTCACTAATTGTATTACACCTACTAAATACTAAGAAAGTAGCCACTCTGGGCTGTCTTTGTAAGGTATTAGAGTTTATCAGCTACTAATTAGTCTCAAACTGTAGGATTACTGAATCATTTCATCACATTCTTGGATAATTATATGCCACCATGGATGCAGATAAAAGCCATTAGCACTTTCAAACTGGATCTGAATAATTCTAAATGTCAAGTATATATTGTGAACTTCTGAACATACATAATTCATACAGGGACTGCAGAATCACAAGTCAACTCTCTAGTGCTGACTTAATTAATTGGTTGTACAGGTAACAAGACAGGCACCAGATCTCTCATAAATCTGCCACCTATTACCTAATGAAAGTTCATTTCAGTTTGAAGGATTCTGGGGACTTCTCAGATTGGATTTCAGATAACCAGTGGGAAGAAGCATCCTCTGTACTCATCAGCTTGAAATGGTATTTTGCCACCTCTCCAAGTGTTTAAGTGCAAACTCTGAAACATAGGTTTCTTTTTCTCCCCACCTGTATATGTCTAATCCCTTAAAATAATAATAAACCCTGGTGTAGCCCAGTTTCTAGGCTTTTTAAAAAGTACCTGGGTCACTAGAACAGGATCATATCAGCACACAGAAATGCTCATATTTTGGCAGTGAAGGTGATCACCAGAATAATTTGTCAGTGGCTATTCTGTATAATCAGTCATGTAAAAATACCGTAGTTCAAACTAGAGTTATCATGGGACAGCCCTGCTGCCTGATTTGAGGTAGGAGCTCAATGTGATGCCTTTTGGCCTCTGAGCTCATAAGAGCTCATTTTACATTTTACCTTTCCTGTCTTTGCATGCTCCATGTTACACACTTCATTAGCAGCCATCACAGAAATTCAGACGATTCTCTTTTTTTAGCAGATTGTTTCAATACATGAAACTGTTTCTAGGCCCGTGAAATTCTTCACTCAACAGAAAACAAAATGTTGCAGATTGTTTCTTTCAACTTCAGGATGAATGATGAGGCAAAACTAAGGGGCTACAATGTGAACAGAGAATTTGACATCAGATTTGATTGTAACACAACTCTTATTTTTCTCAGTGCTAAGAACAAAGTCTCTGAACTGACAAAGAGCTACTACCATGGAACCTTTTTCATACTTGTTTTTCCACCAGAGGTAAAGTAGTGGGATTTAAGCTCAGCAAAAATAACAAACATAAAAATTTAATGCCACAATAAGATGAACATTCAAAACCACTAATGCAAATAGTGTGAATGTAAAATCATATGAGAGCTAATTCTTCCATCATTCATGTTCTTTACTGTTCTTTCCTATTTATTTAAAAGCAGTGCTCTTTTGTATTTTTAAAGATACTCTACACAGATGACATTACCCAGCAATAGTAAGATGGGACAGGGTTCAAATACATCATCCTGGTATAGCAGTTATTTTTACTGAATAACGAAGTTAGTTGCCTTCATAGAAAGACATATATCATCTCTAGGGAGCCATGCCTACAGTAAAATTTATGTTTATTCAGCATCACATTTTTTTTAAAAAAACACCCTCTGCTTTTATTCCTCCAAAAGTGAAATACAGCAGCTGGGAAAACAAATAACTTTAGTCTCTAGTTAACTGACTGAACAGTGAATCAGAAATGAGAAATAAACACCATACACCTGGACCTAAATAAATCACACTGACTGTATCAATTTTTGGGATTTTTTTTTAGTGTTTGGGGGGGGGGGGGGTTGGAGGTTTTTTGTTTGCAATATCTGCATACAAATCTAATTTTTTTTTAATGGCTACACATTATAATTACTGGACACACAGGGCAAATTATTGCAGTGTTAGTTTCCCAGAGACTTTCTTTTCCGTTTTAAATTTTAAAAATTACCATTGCAGGAGAAAGTATTGACTGCAACTAGGGAAAAATATTTATTCTCACACCTTGATGTAACGTTTTTGGCCAGTGACGAAAATCTGTGAAGGTCAGATTTTAAATGGAAAAAATGAAGACTTCAGGTTCCAAAATCCTGTTCTCAGGGTTGTGTCTTTCAGAGAACAGCAGAGCTCAAGACATGACACAAATCTCACAGGAGAACAGGATTGAAAGTAGATGGGAATGCAGCTGGGAACTTCTCCCTTTCCATCTCACACACCTACAAGAAAGGAAGAAGCCTTATAATGCACAGGGGAAGCTCTTTCCTCAAGGAATGGGGTCACAGAACAGAGGCCTATGTAGGTGGAAAAGCTATTTTTAGTTTTGGGTTAGGTTTCTTTCGTGGCACAAATAACTAAATTATTTGACAGCAGTCCTGATGAAGTAGCTGTTCCTTGTCAAAAATGATAGTAGGTATTAATCCCAACAGTTCATCCTTTCATTTGTAACACTGAAAACTCAGGAAGCAATTCTGGACATACTTCCATTTACAACTAGAAAATAAGTAGATTGAAAAGAGTTACAGAACAGATTGGAATTTCAATCCCACATAAAATCCACACCCTTTCTTTACTGGTAGTCCTACTTATATTTCATGGGTTTGGTTTTTTTTTATTTTTTACGTGTAAAGGTCATAGGAAAACGGAAGAAATAATTCCTGCAATAAGAGGAGAGCACACACAGAGAGTTATATCTGAAATTTCAGACTTCAGACAGAGTAAAGAATATTGACCTGCCTTTGTGCAACATCAGAGCTGTGAAGAAATGCACACATCTCTGGTATGCATCTTCTTTTCCTTTTGTGGTGAGCAGCAGACACTGCAAGATTAAACAATCTGAACATTCCACATGATCAAGTTGGGGTTTTTTTTCCTTATTCTCTGGGGACACAGCAGAACGTGTTACAAACACAAGTTAGTGTCTTTAGTATCCCAGTTAGAAAAGAGGACAAAAATTACCCTAGGAATGGCATAGCCCCAAATCTTTCTACACATCAAAATATGTCTTTAAAGAGAGCTGCCTCCACTTGTGCTCCAAGCATCAGCAGACTGGACCAAGTGCATCACAGGCAAACCTGAGTGCCTGGACTCAGCTGAGCTGGCCCAGGAAGCCAAATTTACCTGAGTCAGTTCCACTCTGTGCTGGTGGGGGTTTTGGAAATCGCTGCTGCAAATCCCGTGGAAGAAATGAAATGGCCATATTTCACAGGCATAGGTAGCTGCTGGAGTTTTAGCCTTAACTGACACTTAAATGTCATGCAAAACCTCACAGGATGTGTATGTTGTACTTCAGACTTACCATAGCAGCTTTCGTTGTGCATTCATTGACAGGAAAACAATACAAAAACGGGGCTTTCCAGAGCATTGATAAGGGCAATCAGGGTGAGTAATCCTTCTCCTAACACAATTAAGCCAGGTAAATCTACTCTTCATTTTTACAGTATTTTCCACCTGAGAACATTTTCATGGGAGATTATATTTCTCACCAGGAAATGACACAGGGTGTAAAGAACTGGGGGAAACTGCAAAAGAACTGGGATTAATTAACAGCATTTATCTGAACTAAATAATGTCTACTTTTCTGCTTTACCCTATGTGTTTGTTTCTCGACAATGGAAGAGTAAAAAATACTTTATTAGGGGGGGTGAGGGGGGGAAGTTAAGAGCAAATACCTTGTTTCTGGATTTAAAAATCCAGGGCCCTGCTCTGTCCTTCCAGGACATATCCAAAGCTTTCCTTTGCCTTCCCCAAACCCCGAAACACCTCCATTCCCACTGCAAAGTCTTGCTCTGTTACCCCACCATTTCCCTGCTCCTGGAGGTGGATTAATCCTTCAATCCCCATCCCTGACTCCGGACAGGGAGCAGGAAAATATCTGCTTGTCACAACTGGACCATCAAATCCAAACGGTTTCATCGTCACTGGAGAAACGATGGTTCCTGGTGGGAACCTTCCACTCTAACTCACTTTATGCAGCAATGAGAAAAACTTAGCTCAGTCAACCGAGCTCTTCTCTTCAATGTGCCCAGATGCAACTCGTGCAATTAAATCACAAAACACACAACAAAATAAAAAAAATAAAACAAACAAATAAAAAAACCCCACAAAACAAAACCAAAAAAATCAAGCACGGGGGTTGAAGACAGAGGTGTAGTTGGGGATGTGGGATGCGGGAGGGGGACCCGCTGGCGGGGGAGGGTCGGGGGAAATGGGGTGTTGGTGATGCTCTGCCTGGAGGTTTGTCCCGTCAGAGTTGCTAAGTGCTCCCATTAACACGAGCCCAAGGAGGCATTTTAACCTTCCTCTCCCGTTCTGCTGTTGCAAAAATAAGCTATTGTCAAAGAGATATCCGGGAGTGCATCTGTGCCGATGATAGGAGACTGCCAGTGTTCACACCATCATTAGGAAATACTTATGTTTTCAAAACCTGTCCGCCCACTTGCCCCGGTTTTGGAAAATCACATCTCTAAAGCATCTTCACCAAGAATGTCTGGCTGTACAATATACTTTCAAGGTCCTGCAGCCCTTCATAATTTAGACCTCATGTAGCCATATGTTTATTTTTTGGCTTTATTTCCCATACAGGTATTTCGAAACTAGAACTACATCATGACTAAACATATTCTTTAGCAGAAACAAAAAAAAAAGAGGAATTACTACAACAATAGTTATTAATTATATTATCTTTTTTACTATAACCACTGGGCTCTTGATATCACAGCATACTTTTATAAGGGAAAGAAACCCATAAAATTTTTCTGTTGGAAGTCCACAAACCAGAATTTCAAACCACTCACAACATCGAGATGATGCACCCATGATTTCTCCTAGAAGTCTTTCCCATTGTTTGCTACAAACCAATAATCAGATTGGATTCAGTTTCATTATATGGATAATGAAAGGATGACAGGACACAGATGGGAATGTAAAGTGCAGGCTTCCTTCCCCTGTGCAAGGGTGAATTTATCACCAACTCAGTATTAGGAAAATTAAAGACAGTGAACACTGGGTCACAGATGTTAGCTCATATCTCTTTTTCCCTATAGTGGATGATAGAGATGGGGAAGAAAATGGTCATGTTGAAAACTGCTCCTACTCCTTCAGTGCCACGAACTGCAAGAAAGAGTCTCTAAGTCAGGAAGCTGCTGGTCTCTGCAGCCAAGAGCCTGCAGGAGATGCTAAGGGAAAAATAAGCCAAGAGGAGCCCCACAAAAGCCAGAAGGAAATCAGAATCCAGCAGGGCAGCAACAGAGGAGAGAAACAAATTTTAAAGCAACACTGACCTGCAGTAACTTTTTAAAGAACTCGCTTAACCCTAAAATTCTCCAGAAGTGCTGGCTGGAAATTCCCCACACCACAGGGAAAATAGGGCATGGATTCGGTGATCAGTGCCAGAAAAAAAAATTAATAAAAAATGATAAAGCTCTTTCCAGTGTTACACAGTGACCACCACTGTAGTGGCACATGACATCAGACCACTCCATGAGAACATTGACAACTCCTCCCTGCCTGAAAACTTTTCCTAGTGTTCTACAAATCTGCCAAGGAAAGCCAGTGGGACTCTTTCATACATGAGTGTTAAAATGCAGCAAGAATGGATCAGACAGGGGCCCAAGGCTAGGAACACACCTCCTGTTGTGAAAGAATTCATTCAAGGTCACTGTCATTATCACTTGATTTTATTCAGGGCCTCATATATTGCATGCATGTTTTGTTCCCCTTCCCACTCCCCTTTCTCTGAAACATGAAGGTGCAGTGATCAGCTCCTATTTAGTACCAGAGAACAGAAAGTCCGGGTTGCTAATAAGGCTTTAGTCAATGTTTTCCTGTAATAGGTAGTGAAGAGAGCTCTTACAACAAAGTCAGAACTGGTTAGCCAGGACATGTGATATTTACACCACTATAAAACTCCTACTTACCACCACCAAAACATTGAAAATGTCAGTGTTATCAAAGCAAAACTTTATCTTAGATAATTTAAAAAGTTTCAAAGAATAAAGGGACATTTAATCCAAGTGAAAAAGCATAGATTCTGCAATAAAACCCAGCTAGCATTAGGACAATTTCTGTGCAGAAACAGGCAGACTAGAATGGAGAATAGCATATTCTAAAGATTTGAAAACAGGTAATTCATATGTTTCCGTTTGCATTCACTAGACGACCAAAAACTGCAAGTGACTCAACCCTTTATGACCAATGTGGGTGGCTCTGAAAAGAGCCTTTGTTTCTTAGTTCGCCTCTAAATATTCACTTGGCTTTAGCCTTGTGGCTGTCGGTCTTCTTGGGCAGCAGCACGGCCTGGATGTTGGGCAGCACGCCGCCCTGCGCGATCGTCACCTTGCCCAGCAGCTTGTTGAGCTCCTCGTCGTTGCGGATGGCGAGCTGCAGGTGGCGGGGGATGATGCGCGTCTTCTTGTTGTCGCGGGCCGCGTTGCCCGCCAGCTCCAGGATCTCGGCCGTCAGGTACTCCAGCACGGCCGCCAGGTACACGGGCGCGCCAGCGCCCACGCGCTCCGCGTAGTTGCCCTTGCGCAGCAGGCGGTGCACGCGGCCCACGGGGAACTGCAGCCCGGCCCGCGACGAGCGCGACTTGGCCTTGGCGCGCGCCTTGCCGCCCTGCTTGCCGCGCCCTGACATCTCAGCAACAGCAGCGATTCAGCAACGATTCAACAACGATACGAAAAGTCCGGCGACACACAACAATTTGCGAAGCCGGTACGACCCCTGCTTTATATACAACTCGTGATGATCGGCAGTACGTGTTCTGATTGGCTGTGAGAAGAGAACTGTTTCCACAGCCAATGAGAAGGCGAATCGAGACGCGTCCAATCGCGAGGCTCGGCGCTGGGCGAGATGAGGCGAACGAGAGCCAATAGCGATGCGGCGCTGTCGGCAGGGCTGCTATAAAGCCGGCTGCCGCCTCGGTGTCGCCGTTGTGCGTAGTTGATTGTTACAGTAGCTGAATAGAGCGGTTGTGTTTGTGGCCATGCCCGAGCCAGCCAAGTCTGCTCCCGCGCCCAAGAAGGGCTCCAAGAAGGCGGTGACCAAGACGCAGAAGAAGGGCGACAAGAAGCGCAAGAAGAGCCGCAAGGAGAGCTACTCGATCTACGTGTACAAGGTGCTGAAGCAGGTGCACCCCGACACGGGCATCTCGTCCAAGGCCATGGGCATCATGAACTCCTTCGTCAACGACATCTTCGAGCGCATCGCCGGCGAGGCGTCTCGCCTGGCGCACTACAACAAGCGCTCCACCATCACGTCGCGGGAGATCCAGACGGCCGTGCGGCTGCTGCTGCCCGGCGAGCTGGCCAAGCACGCCGTGTCCGAGGGCACCAAGGCTGTCACCAAGTACACCAGCTCCAAGTAAACGCTTTCTGCAAACACCTTTTAACCCAAAGGCTCTTTTAAGAGCCACCCACTTTTTCAGTAAAAGAGCTTTAATTCCTTAGTTTCAACTGCAACATTATTACCAACATGTTCGTGTATTTGCTTGGAGATTTAGCAAAAGTTTTAGTCCTATGCTTCCGTAGTCTTCCCTACCTGAATCATAAAATTTGTTTAAAACATGCTCAAAGTTATTAAATAAACCGTTTCCTGGTATTTCGCTTTATTACTCTAAGAATCCTAATACTGGCTTGTTAATTGCAGCAGAACTGAATAGTGATTTCTTAGTGATTAGCAGTCTCTGCTGCCCCCTTATGGGTGCTTCGGAATTTTCTGTCACTTTTCGCTTTACAGCATGGGTTAAGACCTCAGGTTTAGATGTGTAGGGAAAACTGATAAAAAACTGGTCCCAAGGGACACTATGCAAGTGGGACTTTATAGGACTGAAAGTTACATAATGGACACAAAATACAAGAGAGAAAGTTCTGTAAATGAAAGCATTTGGTGGCTCATAAGATCATAATCTCTACCCGACAGAGGCAGCCCATGAAGACCCAAAGGCTTCTTTATTAAGAGCCACTATGAAATGGGCTGTTTTGCTGCTTTGAAATTAGCAGGATTCCTTAATATCTTTTAGCGTGGAATATTAGATTTTTATGGCCTCGACGTCTCTTTTTTTTTTTTTCCCCGAGTCTCATGTCACTGAGCTTCGACATACAAAATAAATATTATAAAACCCCATAAGGGACTAAATTTTATTTACAAATAATCTGCGAGGTTTTGCAAGGAGATACTTCTGCTTTATGGAACAGCGGGTGTGGGAGAGCAATAAAATCGAAAGGAGGAAATATGAAGTTTATATTGTAGTGTAGGGAGGACAGTCTCAGGTAGAATAGATTTCACATCCCTGTCTACGTGCCTGACAACAGCTCTGAGGGGGAAGGAGCGGCAAGTGTGTAAACGAGTCTGCGGTTGCACCAGGCCTAAGAGCATGCACTTAAAACTCTATCTGCGTCCAGAAAAAATAAAAAATCCCCGGAGCCCACTGCAGTTTTTATTGTACCAAAGCGCAATTTGCGAAGACACTTTAAACAAATCCTTCTGCAAATCATGTATCTCACATACAAGCTCAATATTCTTAAATATAAACGCCCCTCCAAGGTCGCTCCTCCCCCCATATTGAAAAACCATACCCGTTTCGAAACAGCGCCACAGCTCTTTTATTGGGCATGTAGTGGCTCTTAAAAGAGCCTTTGGGTCTCGTGGGCTGTCTCCGTGCCTAGCCGGAAAAAGGCTCAGGCAGGAGACTTAAGCGCGCTCGCCGCGGATGCGGCGCGCCAGCTGGATGTCCTTGGGCATGATGGTGACGCGCTTGGCGTGGATGGCACACAGGTTGGTGTCCTCGAAGAGCCCCACCAGGTACGCCTCGCTGGCCTCCTGCAGCGCCATGACGGCCGAGCTCTGGAAGCGCAAGTCCGTCTTGAAGTCCTGCGCGATCTCGCGCACCAGCCGCTGGAAGGGCAGCTTGCGGATCAGCAGCTCCGTCGACTTCTGGTAGCGCCGGATCTCGCGCAGCGCCACCGTGCCGGGCCGGTAGCGGTGCGGCTTCTTGACGCCGCCCGTGGCCGGCGCGCTCTTGCGGGCAGCCTTGGTGGCCAGCTGCTTGCGGGGCGCCTTCCCGCCCGTCGACTTACGCGCTGTCTGCTTCGTGCGCGCCATACCTCCGCAACAACTATACGCAACACCGCTCACACACCGCAACTAACAATGCACTAACGGCGCTCCCGCGCTCCTATTTATAGCCCGAGCGCCCGCCCCGATTGGCCGCCCGCGCGAGACCGGACGGCTGCCATTGGACTCTTCGCGCGAGCCCCGGGAAAGCCCCGCCTCCCAGGCGGGAATCGCGCCCTCCCCTCGCCCCGCCCCCTCCCCGTTCCACCAGCGCTTTGCTGAGCTCACGCCGGCGGCAGCTCCGCAGGCGAGCAGTGCGGCGCCGTCTCGTCGCTCACGCCTCGGGCTCGCTCCCTTTTTCCCAAACCCGCTCCTCCCGCCTTCGTCCCCGGCCTCTAGACTGCTGGCTAAAGCTGTGGTCGGCAGCTTTTCCCTTTCCCTTCGGGCTCGCGGTTTCTTCCCGCTCAGAGTAGCCGCGATCGGTTCAAGGGCGCGGCAGAAAGGCTGAGGGCGCAGGCATCAGCCGACGCGTCTGGCCAAAGCAAAGCGTTCCCGGCTGCTGCCCCGGCACGGTGGAAGCGCTGGGGCTCTTGCGGGGAGCGCGGCCCGGTGAGGGGAGGCGCGGGCTGCGAGCCGCGAGCGCCACCAATCAGTGCCGTGTGGGGAGGAGCGTGTCGCGCTGCTGGGCCCGCCCTTGGAGGGGAGGGGGGCGGAGAGGCTCCGTGCAGTCCTCACTCAGGTCGGACCGAGCGCGGCGGCGGCGCGGCCCCGGCTCTGCCCGCCTGCATCTTGCCCCGTGCCCTGCTCTGCGGCGGAGTTTGGGGGGTGTGGGGAAACGGCGGTGTGGAGAGGGGGACGAAAGCCGGGAAATAGCGGACCCGTGGAAGCTGTGCTCGGTGCTACCTTGCGGGGACTGTGTAGGTCGGGGGCGAGAACTCCGAGCAGCGTTCCGCTTTACTTTCCCCGGCCGGCCGCGAGAAAGCACATTGCGGAGTAGTGAAGGTGATCGGGCCTCCATCTCGCAGCATTTTGCTCAAAACCAAAAGATCTAAAAGTAAATTGCACACGGTCGTATGGAACCGCCCGTGCTTTGAATGCTCCCGATTCATACCGTGCTCCGTTTAGGTAGCTCACAGGTAAACATCAAGTACCAGAGGTCAGGACAAGTTTGTTTCGGCTGTTTTGAGACCACCAACAGTGTTCATTTGTTGTCAAACCCTCCGCCCCCAATCTGTGCATACAGCAAAAGCGGGCTCCCACGGGTTTTTAAGCGAGTCATGAACGTTGCCTGCTCCTTTTTAAGCAAACCTAGATTACATCCGTTTACCGCTGGCAATGCACATCCCCCTTTCCTTACAATTTACAATGCTTTCACTCCGTAACCCCTCTTTTTCAAAAAAAAAAAAAAAAAAAAAAAAAGGACAGCAAGTACAAATCACCATAGCATCAGCTCTCATACTGAAAATTTGGTAGATCTTAATACAGCTTTTGAGTCCGGGAGGTCTGACACAGGGCACAGAAGCTGCGTACTTGTAGCTGGTGTACTTGGTGAGAGCCTTGGTGCCCTGAGAAGGAAGTTGTTTTCCGCTGCCAGCTATAGGCTTTTCGTTCGGGTGGGGAGTGCTTTACGATATGGGGTTGTGGAGCACAGTGAGCTCTCGTGGGCTGTAGAATGAAGTAGCTGTCGCCTTAGATCCATATACGAAGACATTTGTGTTTCCTGGGTACCAAAATGTAGCGTTTTTCGCGTGGCGCAGCGGTGGGGATACCGCGAGAGCGGAGTGAGGCGATGTGTGTGTCTACCGAGGAATGCGTGTGTGTCAGGAAAGAGCAAAGCGATGTGTTTGTCGTTTGAAGAGCAGAGCGAGGCGTGTGTCATCGGGAGAGAACTGTGCACCGTCGGGCGCTGACTGAGCTGTGTGTCAGCCGGTGCAGAGCGATGTGTGCTTCCTTCGGCGCGCAGCGATGCGTGTATAAGGAAGCAGCAGAGTGATGAGTTCGTCCGTCGGGGATCAGAATGATGCCTCCGTCGGGGAGGAGAGAAACGATGCGTGCGCTAACAGGAGCTGAAAAACGCTTTTCAGCTGGTGCAGAACGATGTGTGTGTTTGCTGCTCTCAGGAGGTATCGTATGTCGTAGGGAGCAGAGCGATGTATTTGTCGGGAGGTGCTCTGGGCTCTGTGTGTCGAGACGTAAGGGTAATGCGGATTGAGGGCGCTGAGCGATGTGCTTCGGGCAGCCGGTGGGCAGTGTGTGGAGACGACGACGCAGAGCGATGTGTGTTTCGGCAGACTCAGAGATACGGAACGCTGCGTGCATCGTCGAGCGCAGAGCGATTAGTTTGTCAGTGCGGAGCAATGCGCTTTCCTTCGGGAACGAAGCAATACGTGTGTAAATCGGCGGACAGCGGTGTGTGTGTGCGGGAGGAGCGGGACGATGTCGTTGGGAGCGGAGCGGTGTGTGTTGCGGGAGGCACAGAGCGATGGTAGTGCCTTACGCAGGGCAAGCTGTGCGGGGAGCGACGTGTATGTCGCGGGGTGCACGGTGTTGCTGCCGCCGAGGAGCGTAAATCTAATTTGTTTTTCGGGGTGCACTGTCTTTTTCGGGATCATAGTGCTAGTTGTACGTCAGAGACACGCTGTGCGCATGTTTGCATGTCGTTTAATGGAAACATATTACGGAACGTTTAGAATGTGAAGGATGCGTACGCTGAACACAGCAATGAACTGTGGAGAAGTCACTGTAAAAAGTACCCTGTGCTGGGACTCTCGAGCGCTTGAGAAGAGACATAAGGTCACTTGACGTGAGAGTGGATGTATTGTACAATTCACTAGATCATCATTTATTTACCAGTTTCATTCTGTGTTTCTTCGGTCGAGCTCGCACAAGCCGCGGCAGTGCAGGGCAGGGTGACAATCTTCGGCCGTTCCCTCTTGCCGAGCACGGCGCTGCCTTCCTTGTCCGAGGCTCTCAAGGCGGTCAAACCCATCTCCGCTCAGCCCAGGGAAGACGAGCTGGTCACGAAAGTGCCCACTGCATCAGGAGCTCGGCGACAGCGCTCTGCCTAAAGCCGCGGCTCGTTCCGCTCTGGCCCCAGCGCCTCGTCCCGCCGTGCTTTGCTCCCGGCAGCTCTCCCGACTTCTCTCCGCGCCCGGCTTTGCGGCTGAGATGTTAATTAAACACACATTCCCGCGACGAATTTGTGTCTGTCTCAGCTGGCTACTCCCTTCTGGGAACACTGGTGTTAGGGGGTTAATTACCTTCTGTTTCTTGAACCGCTGCAGGAAGCCCTTGAGCTGCCATACTCAGCCCCCCCAAATTAACCCTTAACGGGCTTCAGCGGTCTGTGCAGAAACAGACGGGTTGCATACACACCCATCGTGTCCCGGAGCAGCCCCGTTCCCCAGCCGCTGCACCCTGGCTAGCTCGTCCTGTCCAGGAGGGACTGCAGTGGGGCTGACAGCAAACCTGCCCCTGCTTTTCCTCTCGCTACGGAGTCTCCACCTTCTCTGGGTGTTGGCTGAAAAGTGATTGTACGTGGAAGTTTTCTAAGTGTGGGAATTACTGAAATAAATTCAGTGTCTTATGTCGTGTGGACGTATTGAACTCCTCCTCAGATCTTCCCCGTCTCTCCATTTGCAGCTTCCGGGACCTGCGGCAGAGCACATACATGCGGGAAATAGCCACAAATCGAGAAAAATCGGGTAGGGGAGCATGCGACAGTCAGGCTCAGGGCTGAATCACAGTAGGGAGAAGTCTGCATAGGCAGCGCCGGGGCATCCTGGCACTGTTTCCTGAAGCAGTCCAAACCCTCGTCCCAATGTTCAGAACGGGCAGACTGTCACTCGAGAACACATTCCTCCCCATCCCCTTCTGTCAGTAGCACACCTGAGCACACATTCGGCAGTGAAGCCACACCTCGCATAATCAACACAGTAGTTATCTCTAGTTGATCTTATGTGTTATCCTTAGCTCTCCAAGAACAATTTCATTGTTCTCTTAAGGTGAAAATATCTTGGCTCGAGGTGGGAATAAAGTTTCTCTTCTCAGTGATGGTATGAAGTGCTTTCTCTTCTCAAAACTATGGCAACCATCACCAACATAAATATTTTACCAACCAATTTAACACTTTTGCTTGCACATGATCTAGAAAAGTCGCATGGCCCCAGGATTTTTTTTTAAACCGAGATTAAGAGAATCTAAATTAAAACATTCTTCTCGCAGGATTTTTGCAGATGTGTCATCTCTCTGCCATTGATAGCCCTTTAAAGTCTTCTCCCTACTAGTGGAGAGGGATATCGTGTTTTGCATGGGGAAAATCTCTGAGTGCAATGGAAAGAGATCATGAGTAACAGCTGGAATCAGCACCAGAAGATACGGTTAAAAACAAACAAACAAACAAAAACCAAACAAACCCCCCAAAAATAAAAAACCCTCAACACACAAAACCCCCCAAACAAAAAAACAACAGAAAACCCAAAACCAAAACCAACCAAACAGAAAAACTCCAAACCAAAAACAAACACACAAACAAACTACAACAAAAAAACCCCAAAACCCCACCAACTAATAACCCCAAATGTCAACCCACGAACAAAAAAAAACCCACCACGAAAACAAACAAAAAAACCCTCCCCACACACTAATAAAACAATCCCAAATCGACCCAGGAAGTAAAAAGCAGTTTTTCTTTGGGAGTTGCAGATGAAACTTTGTCCATACAGAACAAAACCATATGAGTCACCAAAGTTAGTTTGATGTCTTTCTAAATTAAATATCTATTAAGACCTGCAAATGAGCAAGCTGAATTCGTTGCTCAGGATGGATGTACCTGTCTGATATGAAGGAAATGGGAATGGGGAAGACAAAGAAAAACATTCACACATCTAAAGACGGGGATTTTAACACCTGTTTGTTCTAGTGGAGTATTGTCTTTCCCGCAGGAGCAGCCCACAGGGATATTTGATCAGTCTGTTCATCTTCTAATTTTTATGTGCTTTCAGATTAATGGAATAACTGATTCCCTGAACTCTGAGTCTGGAAGGGAGGTCAGTCTCCATCGCTGGTTCCACATGATTGAAAATCCAACCCTGGGCCGACAATGCAGAGTAAAAATGCTTTATTCATCACAGTAACTATGTACAGGAAGATTTCATTGCAGTTCTGCTTGTACTTCTGCTTCCAAGAAGACTCTGTTCCCATAAGGGAAACATATTTTTCATTGGTTGGACATTTTTCTCCCTTTCCCTTTGCCAGACTTGAAGGTAACCTGTTTTTCAAGTTTTCTCAGGGTCTTGTCCTCCACCCACTTGTTTTAACATCTTGACTTTGGGATTGCATTCAGTCTCAGGTTTTACCTTACAGACTGTGCCTGTGCAGCTCTGACTCCACTGGCTCCACCTTTCCAGTTTAGCCTTGTCCCAGTCTCATCCTGGTAGACTTGCCCAGTGATCCAGGACAGTGTGGCTGTCTCCAGTCACTGTCACAACCCCTGTCACTGTCACCACGTGTAGGTGCTGCATGGCTCTGTCCTTGGTCACAGAATGGCCCTTCCTGCCCATCTGTCCCTTTTGTCTTTCAGCTCAATCACCTCTGTGGGCAGCCCACTCCTGCTGCTCCTCACAAAGTTTGCTGAACTTATTTGTTCACTTAAGAATGTATTTATGAGGCTAAATTAGACTTAACGTAAAGTCTTCTTCCCTTTCAAATAGCCATGACTTACACATCTGTTGCCATCAAGTAAATCAGTGATGATGGCAAAGATATGAGCAATGAAACACAAATTCAGCCCCTTCCAAGCAGTCCCTGACACATCAGCATGATTCTGCACAGATCACTTTTTCTAGCTCAACATGCCATCACTTTCTAAAATATCTGATACTGGGAAAATATCAGGCTCCCCTTGAATTGCATAAAGATGACTGAGAGAGGACCTTATCAATGTATGTAGGTATCTGAAAGGAGGATGTCAAGAGGATAGAGCCAGGCTCTTCTCAGTGGTGCTGTCACGGAAAATCAGGAAGAAAATAAAAACCCTCTAACACTATATTTGAAGTGATAGAGAATCAGGCATTACTTTATTTTCTGGCCAGGATGTGCCTAGGAAAATATTCCAAGAACACATGTTTTTAGAGGATTTTCTTCCGAATTTTATACAATCACAATCCCATAAAGATACATTGTTTCAAACTTCATTGAACGGTAGTTGAGTAACCCCCAGTATTCAGTTTCCCATTGGATCTGAATCTCCTTGCCTCTGATGCTAATTAGATTTTTCATTCTTCAGTTTTTCTTATCATTCTTTTCCAGATCAGATGTCTTCACCCCTGCTGGAGGTGGCATCTGGGGTAGTTGTTTGTGATAGCCACTGATGTCCTGCTGATGTTCTGCTGATTGCCTTTATCTTTCTGATTATCTTGGGGGTTGCTCCCAGTCTGTGGTGTGTTAATGCCATCTCCTTAGGGTGATACTATATCTCCTAAAAAACTGAAGAAAATTCTTGCCCCAAGGCAAAGTCAAGTCAAACCTAACTAGAGAGACAAAATAAAAATTTAAAAGTCACATTGTTTCCAACAGTGCCAAGCAACAAGACAAGAGGCAGAAACTGGTGCACAGGAAATTCCACCTGAATATAAGGAAGAACTTCTTTCCTGTGCAGCTGATAACAGATTGTCCAGAGATGTGGAGTTTCCCTCACTGGAAATACTCAGGAATCATCTGGAATTAATCCTGTGCAATATGTACTAGGATTACCCTGCTTGAGCAGGGAGGTTGGACCAGATGACCCACTGTGGTCCCTTCCCACCTTTCCCAGTCTGTGGTTCTGTGACATATTGTTGACACCATTCAACATTACGTCTGCTTCTACATATACTGGCTTCAAATTATCATAGGTATCAGTAGTAGTGGTTATCAGCCTGTTCTGCCTGTCCTCTTTTCTTCCCCTACTCCTTCTGTAATTCTTCCTGTCCACCTCACCCATCTGGAGGTGCCTCCTATTTGTTATTCCCTGGAAGTTGCTACATACCCACAATTTCTCATTCCCACTCGCCTTCCCAGAGAAGGACTATTTCTTCCTTACAGTGTGTGAGCAATGCCCAACATTACTGAACATGTAGCATCCACCTCTTCCCTGTTGCACCAAATGTCCAGATACCTGATTTATGGCATTGAAATGTGGTTTTGAGCTGTAGCAACTCAGCCAAGGAGTGTTCTGGACATTGTCATGGTCAGCCTCAACAGACAAGAGAAGCTTAGGATGGGTGTTCTAAAGCACTAGAGAAGACAATTTCTTTGTCCAACTAAACATAGTAACCCCTCTCACTACCTTGCTTCAAGTTATCTGGGTGAGATGGACAAGGAGAGAGCTAGTGGAAGAGGCAAATGCATCACATCTTGAGGAGATAAAGGCATCCCAGGAGGACCAGTGAGTCAAAGCTGAGCTGCACTGACCACCTGCCTTAAGTATGTCCAAGTGATAGTTGGCAGTATCCTGTAGGGAAGAAATGAAGAGAAAATGTACTCCCAATAGAAGAGAAAGGAGATTTAGTCACTACTGGCATAGAGAAGACTGAGGTACTCAACAAATTTTTTGCCTCAGTTTTCACTGGCAGTCTCTCTTTCCCATCTCCTAAGTCCATGAACCTCAAGGCATGGATTTGGGGAAAAAAGCCCCTCCTACTCTAAGAAAAGATCGGGTTCAAGACCATCTGAGGAACCAAAATATACACAGATCCATGGCACCTAACAGGATTCATCCCAGGGTCCTCAGGGAATTGGCAGATATAGTTGTAACACAGATATTGTTTAATATCTTCATCAATAGGGATGGATTGCACCCTCAGTAGGTTTGTGGGTGACACCGGGCTCAGTGGTGCCATTAATTCACTGGAGGGAAGGGACACCACGCAGAGGGACTTTGACAGGCCATGAGGGACCCATGTGAACCTCATGAAGTTCAACAAGGTCAAATACACAGCCCTGCACCCAGGTCAGGCCATTCCAAATATTAGTACAGATTGCAGGTTGAACTGGTTGCTATCAGCCCTGCACAGAAACAGTTGGAGTTACGGGTGGAGGAAAAATTGGACATGAAGTGGTGATGTGCATTTGCAGCTCAGGGAGCCAGTTGTCTCCTTGGCTACATAAAAATAAGCATGGCTAGCAGGTTGAGGAGGGTGATTCTCTTCATTCATTCCACTCTAATGAGACCTCACCTGGAGTACTGCATCCACCTCTGGAGTCCCCAGTACAAGGAAGTCTTGGAGGAGGTCCAGAGAAGGGTCATGAAGATGATCAGGGAGCTAGAACCCCTCTCCCATGAAGGAAGGCTGGCAGAGCATCTTCTACAGGTTGGTTGACCTGGAGAAGACAAGGCTCTGGGGAGATCTCAGTGTGGCCTTTCAATATATGAAGAACACTTATAATAAAGATAAAGACTTTGCACCAGGGCCTGTAGAGACAGGGCAAGTGGCAAGGTTTTAAATGTGAAAGAAGGTAGATTTAGATAGGTTCCAAAGAATTTTTTCGTTATGAAGGTGGTGGGACACACTGGAAGAGGTTGCCAAGAGAAGTTGTTGATGCCTTCAGTAGAAGATTTCAAAGTGAGGTGTGATAGTCTTTGAGCAACCTGGTCCTTGCCAATGACAAAGAAGTTGGTCTAGATAATCTTTGTAGGACTCCTCCAACACAAATCATGCTGTGATTCCATAGGGCACCACGTCACATGGGCTCATAAAAACATCTTCCTGAATGCATTTATCCATACCAGAATAGGAGAAAAAGGAGACATTGAATTCCTGACTGAACTTTGGAAAAAATTCATAGAATCTTAACATCCTAGAACATGCTGAGTTGGATGGGACCCATCAGAATCATTAAGTCCAGCTGCTGGTCCTGTGTAGGACACCCCAAGAGTCACACCATGAGGCTGAGAGTCTTGCCCAAACGCTTCTTGAACTCAGCCAGGCTTGGTGCTGTGACCACCTCCCTGGGGAGCTGTTCCAGTGCCCAGTCACCCCCCGGGTGGAGTATATTTTCCTAATATCCAACCAAAATGTCACTGATGCAGCTTCATGCTGTTTCCTTGAGTCCTGTCAGTGGTCACAGGAGAGAAGAGATCTGTATCTGGCCCTCCACTTCCCCTCATGAAGAAGCTTCAGACTGTGATGAGGTCTCCCCTCAGTCTTCTCTTCTCAAGGCTGAACAGACCAAGTGACCTCAGGCCCTCCTCATAAGACTTCCCCTAAAGATCCTTCACCATCATTGTGGCTCTTCTTCAGATGCTCTTCAATCGCTTAATGCCTTTTTTATATTGTGGCACCCAAAACTGCCTCCAGCACTCGAGGTGAGGCTGTCCCAGTGCAGAGCAGAGCAGAGCAGGACAATCCCCTCCCTTGCCCAGCTGGCCATGCTGTGCCTGATGCCCCCCAGGACATGCTTGGCCCTCCTGGCTGCCAGGGCACTACTGACTCATGTTCAACTAGCCATCAACCAGCACCCCCAGGTCCCTTTCTACAGCAGTGCTCTCCACCCTCTCATTCCCCAGTCTGCACACACAACCAGGACTGCCCTATCTCAGGTGCAGATTCCAGC
The DNA here is from genome assembly GCA_024500445.1 of Entomyzon cyanotis. NCBI lineage: Eukaryota > Metazoa > Chordata > Aves > Passeriformes > Meliphagidae > Entomyzon > Entomyzon cyanotis. Next base: position 11,583,148 of record JAKEPQ010001018.1, on the reverse strand, counting down.
ACTCACCCATGTTAACTTCATATGGTTGATGATTGTCCATCACATTCATTGGCTGAGGTCTCTCTGCCAGGCCTTTCTGCACTTGAATGAGTCAACAGTTCCTCTCAGTTCAGTGCCATTGGCAAACTTTGTATTCCTTTGAGTCCTGCATCTAAGTTGGTGATGAAGATGTTGAAGACAGCTGGGTGAGAATGGAGGTCTGCAGAACCCCACTAGTGACAGGCCACCAGCCTGATGTTACCCCATTCACTCTAACTCTGTGCCTGATCCATGAGAACCAGTCTGGCCAACATATCAAGCCCTGGGTTCCCTGCAGGAAGGAGTCTCCAATACCAATTACCCTTTTTTCTGCTTAACAGAGGAGGTCTTGATGCAGGGTACAGATAGCATTGGTTTACAAAGCCCCTCTGTCCCAGAAGGGCTCATCTCATCAGTTGTCTGGCCTTCTACCTCCACGGTCTCATACCTGTTATAGAAGGTGACAGTCCTACTTGTTAAGTGTCCAGAAGAAGGAGAAACCTTCCTCCTGGTACACAACTTCCAAATATCTCAGTTCACTGTATTTAGCAAGTGTTCTGCTACTAGAAGGATCAAGGAAATCACTACCTATGCTCCTGATTATTCAGCCAATCATCCCAAGGCCAATTGGTATTCAATAAATGTTCTATTAGCTTGACTATGTTTTTAGGGAAAAATAGAAGACAAAAGTAATTTTGTTTTAACCGAGTGCATCATTGAACAAAGCTTCATATCAGGAAAAAAAAATTAAGATCTTTTTTCTTGACAGTAATATTTGAAGCAATTAACTTTTTTTTTTTTTTAAAGAAATTCACCTAATGGATTAAAGGAATTAAACTTACTTCTCCTTCCCCTAGTCCACCTGATAATCTTTGCAAGATGTCTTTCCATTTCCTTCTTTCCTGAGCCTAAAACTGTCTATGGTTGTGAAAAACAAAATTTAAGAAGTCCAGATAGGTGGTCAAATCTTGAAGGACCAGGAAAAGGAGCTTTTAGAAAATCATTTAGAATGCTCCAGGACTGTGCTGCTACATCAGGAGTTTGGAAGAAGGATAGAGGCCTAACCTAAACCCAGGAAAATGCATTTGCAAGGCTTCAAAATAATTTAAAGGTAAAGCTGCTAGGGACTCTGAGTGATTAGAATGGATTAACGTAGAGAATTTGAAGGAAATATGTATGCTACAAAATTATCACCCAGAAATTTCTCCCCAGTGGTATGTATCCTTCCCAAGAGATTCACTTCTGTGACACTGTAGTTCACAACCCAAAATTCACGGCAGGTTCAGCAGGTGAAACTACCACGAAATATAGCATCAGGACAAAACCAAATCCACATCATCTTCTGGTTTTATCCTCTCTCACATGATGTTATTCTGCTGGTTGTCTTCCCTAGAAAAAAGCCTCTCTGAAATGCCAGCACATCTCTTGATGGTCTTTAAGAACACCCAGTCGAGACAATGTAGTACCACTGACAAGTTCTTAAAATTGACCCAACCATCACCAAAACCTACCGAGACACTGTGTAATACTATATTATCAACAGATAAAGTCAAAGAAGCCAGATAACTGCTTTTACAGTCATATGAACCAATCACCATGGTCTCCTACTTTTTCGCACAGTGTACCACAAATGTTCAAATATGACACTTTGCTTTACAACTCATGGAAAGAAAAAAATCATTTTTTTGTATATTCGTTTTATCCCACATCACAAAACTCATCCATTGGAAAAAGCCATGTCCTTGCTTCTCCCAGCAGTTCTGAAAAGAAAAATGTTTGATTAAGTCACTTGAATTATATTATTTTATTGAAGAAATGCCCGCAGCTTTACCTCTGTTTTTCATGAAGAAAACATTTACACTATATTTTGCTTTTATTTTGTTTTTCATTCTGTAAAATTGCTGATGGTGGCTGACAAAATTCCTGAAATGTTATGTAAAAGTGAGCACAGAAATAAACGCTGCCTTAAAATAAGGACATACAAATGAATGGGTTTATCTATTATGCATCACCAAAAGAAGTATTTTTGAGAAAAAAATGGAAATGTAGTTAATTAAAATATGAGTACAAGGACGCAGAAAACCCAGGGAGACAGAGGAGGAATTTCAATATGTTATTATGGGATTTTAAAGATAGCTGATGACTTAAGAGAGCTGCTTTTCTGGTTAATGTTTCTGGTGAAAAAAGTCTTTCTTTTACTTTTTATCAGCTCCAACTAGAGCTAAATAGGGCACTGTTTCCAAAGGTTTCATTATTTTGAAGAGATGAAGACGTATTATGGAAAACAACTCATAACCCAGATACAGAGCTCAGTGACTACCTTGTGTTATTTGCACCTTTTCAAAGCTGATTTACGCTAAGATAAGGTCTCGAGATTACCCCCATTTTGCAGCACCTTGATGAAAAACCCTCTCAGAAATACGTATGCGATGTCACTGAGACAGTGGTGTCAGAAGCAAAGTTTTAATTCAGAAGGAGAAATAAAAATCTTTCGGTCCAGCTCTGCGTGCAATCCCCAAACTCGGTGATTATTGACTTGCCTGAAACTCATTTCAAGTCTTGGCTGAAAGAAACGTCGCAAGACAAAACTATTCTCTGTCCTAAGCAAAAATGCTAAGAAACGGGGTGCCGCGATCATGTTTTTTTTAAGAAAAAAACACTTTTTTGCGAGGGAAGAAACACAAGCCGAGCGGCAGGGAGCCGGGCAGCGGGGCGGGGCGGGCTGGGCAAAGCACCAATCAGCGCCCGCCGCGCTGCTATAAAAGGCGCTCCGGCCGTGCAGCCGCAGCCGCGTTCGTGCAGCATCACAATGTCTGAGACCGCGCCTGCCCCTGCCGCTGAGGCAGCGCCCGCCGTCCCGGCCCCCGCCGCCAAGGCCGCCGCCAAGAAGCCGAAGAAGGCGGCGAGCGGCTCCAAAGCCCGCAAGCCCGCGGGGCCCAGCGTCACCGAGCTGATCACCAAGGCCGTGTCCGCCTCCAAGGAGCGCAAGGGGCTCTCGCTCGCCGCGCTCAAGAAGGCGCTGGCCGCCGGCGGCTACGATGTGGAGAAGAACAACAGCCGCATCAAGCTGGGGCTCAAGAGCCTCGTCAGCAAGGGCACCCTGGTGCAGACCAAGGGCACCGGCGCCTCCGGGTCCTTCCGCCTCAGCAAGAAGCCGGGAGAAGCGAAGGAAAAAGCCCCCAAGAAGAGAGCTGCTGCAGCCAAGCCCAAGAAGCCGGCGGCTAAGAAGCCCGCCAGCGCCGCCAAGAAGCCCAAGAAGGCGGTGACAGCAAAAAGCCCCAAGAAACCCAAGAAGCCGGCGGCTAAGAAAGCAGCCAGGAGTCCCAAGAAAGTAACAAAGGCAGCTAAGACCAAAAAAGTGGTGGCAGCAAAGAGCCCAGCTAAGGCAAAGGCGGTGAAGCCCAAAGTGGCCAAGCCGAAAGCTGCTAAGGCAAAGGTAGCCAAGGCAAAGAAGGCAGCGCCCAAAAAGAAGTGAGCCCCCCCCCACTGAAGAGGAATCTTCCTCTGCTTTTAAACCCAACGGCTCTTTTAAGAGCCACCCACGTTTTCTTTAAAAGAGCTGAAATTGGGGTTTCTTTATCGTCATGCAGAAATTACTGCTCATACAATCTCAAGGAGTTTATGCCGAGATTGGAATGTGGAATGAACTTGGTGCGAGAAAATGCTTTTGCTTTTGTCTTGAGACAGACATTTCAAATCTCAAGAATTAAATGGTTACAGCAGATCACACCACGTATGTCATATACGGGGGACTGTCAGGGCAGCAAGCCCACAATATGATAACACTATGTCTATGTGTGAGAAGGAGGAGGGAATGGTGACAGCAGGACGAATACAATAAAATTACCCTAAGAACTTTGAAATACTATGAAGCAATTTAGCTCTTTAGTGATGTAGTGGGTGGCTCTGAAAAGAGCCTTTGGGTTTCTTTTGGTAAAACTTCCTGGGCTTGGTTCTTCACCGCTTACTTGGCTTTAGCCTTGTGGCTGTCGGTCTTCTTGGGCAGCAGCACAGCCTGGATGTTGGGCAGCACGCCGCCCTGCGCGATCGTCACCTTGCCCAGCAGCTTGTTGAGCTCCTCGTCGTTGCGGATGGCGAGCTGCAGGTGGCGGGGGATGATGCGCGTCTTCTTGTTGTCGCGGGCCGCGTTGCCCGCCAGCTCCAGGATCTCGGCCGTCAGGTACTCCAGCACGGCCGCCAGGTACACGGGCGCGCCGGCGCCCACGCGCTCCGCGTAGTTGCCCTTGCGCAGCAGGCGGTGCACGCGGCCCACGGGGAACTGCAGCCCGGCCCGCGACGAGCGCGACTTGGCCTTGGCGCGCGCCTTGCCGCCCTGCTTGCCGCGCCCTGACATCTCAGCAACAGCAGCGATTCAGCAACGATTCAACAACGATACGAAAAGTCCGGCGACACACAACAATTTGCGAAGCTGGTACGACCCCTGCTTTATATACAACTCGTGATGATCGGCAGTACGTGTTCTGATTGGCTGTGAGAAGAGAACTGTTTCCACAGCCAATGAGAATGCGAATCGAGACGCGTCCAATCGCGAGGCTCGGCGCTGGGCGAGATGAGGCGAACGAGAGCCAATAGCGATGCGGCGCTGTCGGCAGGGCTGCTATAAAGCCGGCTGCCGCCTCGGTGTCGCCGTTGTGCGTAGTTGATTGTTACAGTAGCTGAATAGAGTGGTTGTCTTTGTGGCCATGCCCGAGCCAGCCAAGTCTGCTCCCGCGCCCAAGAAGGGCTCCAAGAAGGCGGTGACCAAGACGCAGAAGAAGGGCGACAAGAAGCGCAAGAAGAGCCGCAAGGAGAGCTACTCGATCTACGTGTACAAGGTGCTGAAGCAGGTGCACCCCGACACGGGCATCTCGTCCAAGGCCATGGGCATCATGAACTCCTTCGTCAACGACATCTTCGAGCGCATCGCCGGCGAGGCGTCTCGCCTGGCGCACTACAACAAGCGCTCCACCATCACGTCGCGGGAGATCCAGACGGCCGTGCGGCTGCTGCTGCCCGGCGAGCTGGCCAAGCACGCCGTGTCCGAGGGCACCAAGGCTGTCACCAAGTACACCAGCTCCAAGTAAGGTGCTTGTGCGCCCTGTATTAGATAATCTCGACCCAAAGGCTCTTTTAAGAGCCACCCACCTTTTCAGTAAAAGAGCTGATGCTGTGTTGCAGTGGTTCTTTCCTGTCTTGCTTCCATTTTTTTATATTGGTTTTGGGACTAGGGGGTGGGGATTGTAACGGTCTGTTATGGTGCGAAGGTGCCGTAAGTTAAAGGGAAAATTATATGTGCATTGTTGCAAAACTGCTACGTCTTCCTTAATGCAGCCGAGGATGCTCATGATTCGTCTAAAAACCCGTAATAGCTTGCTTTTGGGGTTATGTTTATTTTGGGGCCGGCAGCTTGGATAATAAATAAATACTGTCGGTGGTGTCTCAGAACGGCCGGAATAATTGTGTTCCTGACCGCTATCGTGTTTATTTGCTGAGCTACTCAAGCGGAAAGCTGAATCGAGAGCATTTAAAGAACAGGTCCTTCCAGACTACCCCGTCCTCTTGTTTAATGTTCATTAGCCTTTAGCCAAAGGCTGCGAGATGACTGCCCAATCTCCTTCACTATCCCCACTGTGTTGTAGCGGGCGGCTGGGGGAAGGAAAGCGAAAAGCTGCTCGGCTCTGCCCCTGACCAGCACAGTTCCGCCACAGGTCGCGCCAAGCACAGGCTGCCCCGCGCCGCTCTTTCCCGGCTTTCGTCCCACTCTCTCCAGTTTCCCCACACCCCCCAAACTCCGCCGCAGAGCAGGGAGCTGGAAGCGGGCGGGCAGAGCCGGGGCAGCGCCGCCGCCGCGCTCGGTCCGACCTGAGTGAGGACTGCACGGAGCCTCTCCGCCCCCTCCCCTCCAAGGGCGGGCCCAGCAGCGCGACACGCTCCTCCCCACACGGCACTGATTGGTGGCGCTCGCGGCTCGCAGCCCGCGCTCCCCTCACCGGGCCGCGCTCCCCGCAAGAGCCCCAGCGCTTCCACCGTGCCGGGGCAGCAGCCGGGAACGCTTTGCTTTGGCCAGACGCGTCGGCTGATGCCTGCGCCCTCAGCCTTTCTGCCGCGCCCTTGAACCGATCGCGGCTACTCTGAGCGGGAAGAAACCGCGAGCCCGAAGGGAAAGGGAAAAGCTGCCGACCACAGCTTTAGCCAGCAGTCTAGAGGCCGGGGACGAAGGCGGGAGGAGCGGGTTTGGGAAAAAGGGAGCGAGCCCGAGGCGTGAGCGACGAGACGGCGCCGCACTGCTCGCCTGCGGAGCTGCCGCCGGCGTGAGCTCAGCAAAGCGCTGGTGGAACGGGGAGGGGGCGGGGCGAGGGGAGGGCGCGATTCCCGCCCGGGAGGCGGGGCTTTCCCGGGGCTCGCGCGAAGAGTCCAATGGCAGCCGTCCGGTCTCGCGCGGGCGGCCAATCGGGGCGGGCGCTCGGGCTATAAATAGGAGCGCGGGAGCGCCGTTAGTGCATTGTTAGTTGCGGTGTGTGAGCGGTGTTGCGTGTAGTTGTTGCGGAGGTATGGCGCGCACGAAGCAGACAGCGCGTAAGTCGACGGGCGGGAAGGCGCCCCGCAAGCAGCTGGCCACCAAGGCTGCCCGCAAGAGCGCGCCGGCCACGGGCGGCGTCAAGAAGCCGCACCGCTACCGGCCCGGCACGGTGGCGCTGCGCGAGATCCGGCGCTACCAGAAGTCGACGGAGCTGCTGATCCGCAAGCTGCCCTTCCAGCGGCTGGTGCGCGAGATCGCGCAGGACTTCAAGACGGACCTGCGCTTCCAGAGCTCGGCCGTCATGGCGCTGCAGGAGGCCAGCGAGGCGTACCTGGTGGGGCTCTTCGAGGACACCAACCTGTGTGCCATCCACGCCAAGCGCGTCACCATCATGCCCAAGGACATCCAGCTGGCGCGCCGCATCCGTGGCGAGCGCGCCTGAGTCTTCGTCTGAGCTTTTTCCCGGCTAGGCACGGAGACAGCCCACGAGACCCAAAGGCTCTTTTAAGAGCCACTACATGCCCAATAAAAGAGCTGTGGCGCTGCTTTAAAACGAGTACCATTTAATTCTCTGTAGGTACGGTGGATAGACTATTAAGGTTGTGCACGGGTGTTTAACTATTTCGAGCTCATATAAGGGCCACAACATGATGGAAAAAAGTTTTATGAACCAAAGGCTCTTAAGAGCTCATATGCAAAATCGGAAGCTGTACTGTTGCCGAAATACATATGGTTACTTAGTTTCGTATTGCTAGGTCCTCCCCATTTCCTTTTATTTTCCCCTGACCTTTCCAGTAACTGCTGCTTTATGAGCAGTTCCGGGGATGAGACAAAATACAGCTTAGATCGATGATCTTAAATGGCAAGTGTAATTGATATAATCCGTAGTTGTTCGGGGGGCAATAACTGCATAAAAAGAGGGAAAACTACATTTGCTCTCCCCTGAAATTATATCCCACAACACGCACGCACCAGAACACGGTATCCGTTTCAAAACAGCGCCACAGCTCTTTTACTGTGCATGTAGTGGCTCTTAAAAGAGCCTTTGGGTCTCGTGGGCTGCCTCCGTGCCCAGCCGGGAAAAAGCTCAGACAGAAGACTCAGGCGCGCTCGCCACGGATGCGGCGCGCCAGCTGGATGTCCTTGGGCATGATGGTGACGCGCTTGGCATGGATGGCACACAGGTTGGTGTCCTCGAAGAGCCCCACCAGGTACGCCTCGCTGGCCTCCTGCAGCGCCATGACGGCCGAGCTCTGGAAGCGCAGGTCCGTCTTGAAGTCCTGCGCGATCTCGCGCACCAGCCGCTGGAAGGGCAGCTTGCGGATCAGCAGCTCCGTCGACTTCTGGTAGCGCCGGATCTCGCGCAGCGCCACCGTGCCGGGCCGGTAGCGGTGCGGCTTCTTGACGCCGCCCGTGGCCGGCGCGCTCTTGCGGGCAGCCTTGGTGGCCAGCTGCTTGCGGGGCGCCTTCCCGCCCGTCGACTTACGCGCTGTCTGCTTCGTGCGCGCCATACCTCCGCAACAACTACACGCAACACCGCTCACACACCGCAACTAACAATGCACTAACGGCGCTCCCGCGCTCCTATTTATAGCCCGAGCGCCCGCCCCGATTGGCCGCCCGCGCGAGACCGGACGGCTGCCATTGGACTCTTCGCGCGAGCCCCGGGAAAGCCCCGCCTCCCGGGCGGGAATCGCGCCCTCCCCTCGCCCCGCCCCCTCCCCGTTCCACCAGCGCTTTGCTGAGCTCACGCCGGCGGCAGCTCCGCAGGCGAGCAGTGCGGCGCCGTCTCGTCGCTCACGCCTCGGGCTCGCTCCCTTTTTCCCAAACCCGCTCCTCCCGCCTTCGTCCCCGGCCTCTAGACTGCTGGCTAAAGCTGTGGTCGGCAGCTTTTCCCTTTCCCTTCGGGCTCGCGGTTTCTTCCCGCTCAGAGTAGCCGCGATCGGTTCAAGGGCGCGGCAGAAAGGCTGAGGGCGCAGGCATCAGCCGACGCGTCTGGCCAAAGCAAAGCGTTCCCGGCTGCTGCCCCGGCACGGTGGAAGCGCTGGGGCTCTTGCGGGGAGCGCGGCCCGGTGAGGGGAGGGCGGGCTGCGAGCCGCGAGCGCCACCAATCAGTGCCGTGTGGGGAGGAGCGTGTCGCGCTGCTGGGCCCGCCCTTGGAGGGGAGGGGGCGGAGAGGCTCCGTGCAGTCCTCACTCAGGTCGGACCGAGCGCGGCGGCGGCGCGGCCCCGGCTCTGCCCGCCCGCTTCCAGCCCTCCCTGCTCTGCGGCGGAGTTTGGGGGGTGTGGGGAAACTGGAGAGAGTGGGACGAAAGCCGGGAAAGAGCGGCGCGGGGCAGCCTGTGCTTGGTGCGACCTGTGCTTGGCAGCCTGTGCTTGGCGCGACTTTGCAGTTTACGATATACTACGTACTAGCGATCAGGAACAGGTAATTTTCGGCTGTTCTGAGTCACCATGGACAGGATTCATTTGTCTAACACGGCACCCGCTTACAGCAAATACCAATAGCAAACTGCCACGATTTTTTTAGAAATTGTGAATCCTCGGCTCCCTTGCAGCAGGTGAAGAACACATTCAACACAAACCAAGCACACTTCGCGTTCCTTTTTGTTTATCGTGCCTTTATACCGTAACTGTCTGTTCCAGTCCTCACCCCACCCCATCCCCTTAAAAAAAATATTTAATAGACGGGACACGGAAGAACCGCTGCACGCAGCATCAGCTCTTTTACTGAAAAGGTGGGTGGCTCTTAAAAGAGCCTTTGGGTCGAGATTATCTAATACAGGGCGCACAAGCACCTTACTTGGAGCTGGTGTACTTGGTGACAGCCTTGGTGCCCTCGGACACGGCGTGCTTGGCCAGCTCGCCGGGCAGCAGCAGCCGCACGGCCGTCTGGATCTCCCGCGACGTGATGGTGGAGCGCTTGTTGTAGTGCGCCAGGCGAGACGCCTCGCCGGCGATGCGCTCGAAGATGTCGTTGACGAAGGAGTTCATGATGCCCATGGCCTTGGACGAGATGCCCGTGTCGGGGTGCACCTGCTTCAGCACCTTGTACACGTAGATCGAGTAACTCTCCTTGCGGCTCTTACGCCGTTTCTTGTCGCCCTTCTTCTGCGTCTTGGTCACCGCCTTCTTGGAGCCCTTCTTGGGCGCGGGGGCGGACTTGGCTGGCTCGGGCATGATAACGAATCTGTCACCACACCAACAGCAACGATCTGTCAGACCGTAAATGTACTCCTGGCGTGAGTGCCCGAATTTATAGAACGGTTATGCAAATTAGGTTTCACGTAGCCTAAGTTGTTATTGGCTGAGACACGTTTTTGCGGTGACAGCTCTTCGTCGTTCATTGCTATTGGTCGAATTTAGATCCGCGTACTCATTGGCTCTTTCAGGTACATCCCTTTCTCAGCCAATCGAAAGTCGTTCCTTTCGCTGAGAAGGTATATAAGGCCGAGCTCTCCCAGGCTCTCGTATTATCACCGAAATTTGGCAAAGGTTTTGAGTTGCCGAGATGTCAGGGCGCGGCAAGCAGGGTGGCAAGGCGCGCGCCAAGGCCAAGTCGCGCTCGTCGCGGGCCGGGCTGCAGTTCCCCGTGGGCCGCGTGCACCGCCTGCTGCGCAAGGGCAACTACGCGGAGCGCGTGGGCGCCGGCGCGCCCGTGTACCTGGCGGCCGTGCTGGAGTACCTGACGGCCGAGATCCTGGAGCTGGCGGGCAACGCGGCCCGCGACAACAAGAAGACGCGCATCATCCCCCGCCACCTGCAGCTCGCCATCCGCAACGACGAGGAGCTCAACAAGCTGCTGGGCAAGGTGACGATCGCGCAGGGCGGCGTGCTGCCCAACATCCAGGCCGTGCTGCTGCCCAAGAAGACCGACAGCCACAAGGCTAAAGCCAAGTAAGCGGCGAAGAACCAAGCCCAGGAAGTTTTACCAAAAGAAACCCAAAGGCTCTTTTCAGAGCCACCCACATTTTCCTAAAAAGAGCTTGAATTCCATTAAAGTAGTAAAAGCCCGCGATCGGTTCTAAAAGTTTGAGGCAGCTTTAAAAGTCAGCGTCGCGTTCAGCTGCGTGCACTAAGACCAGCCCCGCGCTGCCTTGCCTAGCTCTGGGGCGGAGCTGACAGCGCTCCGAGGAGGCAGCTCAACCCTTCTGCAACCAATTATTGCCCCTCGTCGACTGGTACCCTCCCCCAACCAATTCAAGCGCCCCTTGAGTTGTTCCCGAACTGAAACCGCACGTTCACCAGCAGATCGCTTTTCTCCCGCCTGCCTCCCCGCTAAACCTTCCCCAAAACGGTGGCACCCACAGCATTTCAGCCCATCTAAGCAAACGTGTGTGGCTCTTAAAAGAGCCGTTGGTTTTAAATGCCAAGCAAGACTATTTCCACGTGGGCCTTACTTCTTCTTGCCCCCTGCCTTCCTCGGCTTGGCTGCTTTCGCCTTGGCTGCCTTAGACTTGGCTGCCTTGGGCTTCGCTGCTTTTGCCGGGCTCTTCACTGCTGCCACCTCTTTCTTGGGCTTGGCAGCCTTAGTCGCCTTCTTCGTGTTCTTGGCTGCTTTCTTGGCTGCAGGCTTAACTTTCTTGGGTCTCTTTTTTGCTGTCTCTGCTTTCTTGGCAGTGCTAGCAGGCTTCTTGGGCTTGCTTGCTGCAGCTCTTTTCTTCTTAGGAGCCTTTTCCTTCTCTTCTTCAGGTTTCTTGTTGAGGCGAAAAGAGCCAGACGCACCTGCACCTCTGGTCTGCACCAGGGTGCCTTTGCCGACGAGGTTTTTTAGCGCCAGCTTGATGCGGCTGCTGTTCCTCTCCACATCGTAGCCGCCACACCTCAACGTCTTCCTGAGCGCGGCGAGCGAGAGTCCCCTGCGCTCCGTGGAGTCGGACACGGCCTTGATGATCAGCCCGGTGACGCTGGGCCCCGCGGGCTTGCGGGCTTTGGAGCCGCTCGCCTTCTTCTTCGGCCTCTTGGCGGCGGCCTTGGCGGCTGGAGCCGAGGCGGGAGCCGGGGCTGGAGCCGGGGCGGTGCCGGGGGCGGTGCCGGTGGGTGCGGCCTCAGCCATGACGGCAGCAAGGCGGGCACTGGGCAGGGGCGGGCCCCGGGCACCGCCTTTTATAGAGCGAGGCGGGCACTGATTGGCTCCGCCCCACGCCCCGCCCCTTTTCTGCCCCGCCCCGTTGCCGCGCGGCGTCCCGCGCTGTCTTGTGTGTCTGCGGTGAAATAGAATGGATTTTTTTCTATTTTCTCTGTCACGAAATCGTCCCTTTTCTACATCTGTGAGGCCGTGGGAGTGGCCATTTTTCGCGTGTTGGTGTCTCGTCGCGAAAAGAGTTGGATTTGGGTAGGTAGGGGACGAGAAATCCCGAGTCCTGCCACGGAACGGACCTCGAGAAGGCGAAAGTTTTGTTTTTCTTTGTAAATTAAAAATTCTCCTTTAAAATTAACGTGAGTCAGGACACTCAGTATTAATCTTCAGAGGATTATTTTTACATTAGGTAAGAAAACAAACAGCTAGAATCTCATTTTTTAGAAAAAAAAATTGGTTTCAAAGACAGTGAGGTAGCGCAAACCACAGGGTCACATAGCCATGCCCTGCACTTTCGGCTTCTGCTAATCATGCAGGGAGAATCTGCCGGTGCAGAGAAGAGCATTCTCTCCCAGGTTTCCTTTCCTCCTTCCCATGTCCTGATAATTTGTTCATAAGGGTGTGGGAAGTGGGCTGAATACACCCAGGCCAAGAGGATCTGCTGACCATCCCTGTGGTCTGAAATTGCTTCAGGGGTGCTGGGCAGCTGAGCGCTGAGGCAGAGCACACATCTGAACCAGGAGCCTGGGAGCAACACTAAGCTCCTGTCCCCTTCATGTGCCACCTCTGCAGCTGGCTGCTTCCCCTCCTTGGGAAGCACAGGTTTCCAGACCTCATGGGAGTGGGAACTTGCTCTTGCCAGATCTCCCATTAACAGATTCAGTTCTGTGTTTGAAGGTGCCCTCAGTTCATCCTCAGACCATCACTCCCTCTTAAAAAATTTCCCTTCAAAGAGTTTCATGTTACTGATAGCTCTTCTTTCTGATCAGGTCTCGGCAATAGATAATAAATAAGTATAATAAATAAGTCCTGAGTCCTGAGGCACACACACCAGGTAATGCCTTAATATTAATGCTAACAAAGGTACAAAAATATTTATCTGGCTTTTAGTGAGGAAGAATTTTCCCTTCTCCTTTTGTCTAAAAACACTGGCAAAAGATCAAAATGTTTCTGATTATATTTTCCAGCCCCTGTGGCTGCCAAGAGGAATCACCTTGTGGCCACCATATTTTGAGAATGGAAGACGTGACCTGGAAAAAAAAGTCATGGCTTCGCAAATGCAATAACAATTTGAATTTGTTTTGCTTTGTTTTTGTTTTCAGTTCAGATTCAATTATTAAACTGAATCTTAGTCTCCTTGTGCTTAGAAAAAATTATTAGAACACTGATGCAGTGATGTTATGGATAACATACTTTCTTTGCGTTCCCAAGTGCAGCTCTGTAAAACCATATGTTCTTCTGTACACGTCTGGCTTGTACATGTGCTCCTAGCAAACCTGTGGGACAGTGAATGAGGCAGGAAAGGGATAAATAATTGCTTTCTATAATTTGTCATGTATTACAGAGCAGCTGCCTGGAAGAGATAGACTGAACCAGCTTTTGGGGATACCTGGTTCTTCTCCCAGCTATAGACCAAGCTTCAGAATGTGAACAAACTGATTGCATGTGAACTTCTAAAAAGGGCTGAAATTAGGTGAAATGCATCTCTATCTGAAGTTGAAGGTAGCAGTTTTTAACTTTTCCTGGACTTCTTCAGGCCCTTGTTTCTCTGTCATGTTTCTGTTGTGCCAGATGAGAGGGTTAGTCAATGTAATGACAGTAGCTTTTAAGCTTCCTAAACAATCTCAGAGAGAATTTGACAAAGCAGTCAAGGTTTTAAAGATTCTTGAAAGTTTGACTTCTTGAAAGTTTCACAAAAATAAATAGTTTTGTAGGTGAGAAGAATCCAGACTCTCTTTTCTTCCAAGAGAAATGTTGCCGTGTGAACTCAGCCGTCAAGAAGTCCACTGGAAAAGAGACACAAGGAACCAGGTTAGCTAACTTCTACTTTTTACCAGCCTATTAGGTTTCTTTGCAGTTCTGAAAATACATTAACAATTCTCTGCTTTCTATAATCCTGGAGGGAATGGGCAGCCAGAATTGCTTATTGCAGTGCTGCTGCTTCCAATGCTAAGACACTGAAGAGAGTAAAGTCCTCCAGCAGCACTGGTCTCAGCAGAACCTGCGTGTGGCTGAACTGAATTACGTCAGCTGAGCCACAGCCAAGGCTGGAGGCTTTTGGGATAAGTGGGGAGTTGTTTCTTTGTGCGTCAGAGACAGAGTCTTGTGCCACACAGAATGCACTGAAACATGTAATTTAAGCTGGCGAATGGCAGCATAAGCTGCTCTGTTTAAATACATTGCAGAAATTCATTCTCCACATCCAAATAAACACTTGATCTCTGCAAACAGTGCTAACAGTGTTTTGACAAGGCAATTTAGGATGGTATTTCTGTTACATGAATGCTTGCTCACAAACCAGGCACAGTCAGTGCGCTTGACTAATTTTCTGCTTAAATGGAACTAACAAGATGCATTTTCATCCTACAGGCTTTCCTGTTCCCCCCACCTTGCTCTGCTCTTTGCCACTTTCTTCAAACCCAGCTGAAGTCCCACATACACCAGTGACTAGAGCCCAGAGCAGCCTGTCCCATTCTGGAATGCTTTCAAAAAATTAATTTGGATTTACTGGTAAGGTTACTAAAAGCTGATGCAGCCCTTTTTTTTTTCAATGCTTTCTTTGTTTTAGTTTTGGCCAATTCTAGTTTCCACTGACTCTGAATTAATATCTTGCTGTGAAAAGTTAAAATTAGTCTTTGATTCAATTGAAAAAGAAAATAAAAGAAAAAAAAGACAACTTTCAGCTCCAGGATCCAGCAGTTAAGGTTGAAAGTACCATGCATGGCAGAAATCTCCTGTTAAAAAGATGGTACATCAGTGTAAATGTACTCAAATTTTCTCAGTTTTTTGATCAAAACATTGTCAATAAAGGAAGTGTATATTTGAAATTTCAGCTTCAAATATTACACATTTGCATTCAAATGTTACATCACAGTAGCTGCAAACAGCTTCAGATCAAACACTTCTGCTATATATCCTTTCTGCTGGAAAGACCAGGAGCATAAAGACCAGTCCTTTCTGCCAAAATCCACTGAAAGGAAGAGAGCTGAGGCAATAAAACATCCTTCCTTCCCTTTTCTGGTCACCTGCTCCCACAAAATGCCCCCAGGCATTTCAAGAGGATGTGGCTAGATGGGAAAGGGTGGAGCAGAGGTACAATTTTTGGCCAGGGTCATTGTGAAACACCTGCTGTGGCCCTTCCACCATCAAGCCAAAGTGTTTCTCAGGTCACAAAGAAATAGCAACAGCAGAGGGGTTGGGTGAAACTGGGTATGCACCTTATTATAGGGGTGGATTATGGGGAAACATTCTCTTTAAATGGTGAAGGAGCCCAGGGATGATTCCTATGAGAAGCCATCCTTGGCTGAGACCAAAATCTCATCTCGAGTGAAGTGCAGATCTTTCAGTGGACAGGAAAGTCTGTGAGGAAATTCTCTAAGAAAAATGAATTGTCTCTCCTGCACTCTAATCAGGTCCTTGTTCACACACTGAGCGTCACAGGCATTTGACAATATTTGGCAGCCGAGTATATTGGAAGAAGAGCACTGGAAAAGGAAAGAGAGGACCCAAAACTATGTCATCATCTTAGGCTCATTCTATATCAGTATTTTTTCCTTTTGCTTTGTTATTTCACTTTTACCAAAACTCGCTGTCCTAACGAGGACACATCTACAGGCACAAATTCTGTTGCAGTTAGATGAAAAAATGTGCCCTAATCTATTTGGGAATGTGAGAAAAGAACTCTCCATCAACTGCAAACCCTTGCCAAGGCAGATAGGCTCCAATTCAAGCACATGCTTGCTAAAACAAAGGGAAGAGCTAAAGTACAGTTTCCTTCAGTGTCAAAGCTCACCTTCCTGTCAACGTGCAGTATGTACAAATTGTAACAGACCACGACAGCATATTCAGGCATCTTCAAAATTATGTTTTCTCTTTTCATGTCTGTGACAAATTGAAATAACTCTTCTGTGCTAATTATTTTTTCATTAATGTATCATCTCCTGTAGGTCCACCCCTGACAAAACACTTGACGTACTCTTGCACACCAATTTTAACATAATCGAAAAGCAAGTTGCCATTGAATTGAATAATCCCAGCCTTCTGCTCTCCCTGCCTGATGCCTCTCAGTCCTGGCTCTTTTTAAGGTCAGCTCCAGCAACTGTGTGGCCACACATCTCACAAATTCAACAGGAAAGCCTCATCACTCAGTGACAAGCTAGATAGCTTTCAGATTAGATAGGTCAGGGGACCTCTAGGGCCCAATCAGAACTTCCCTGTCAACAAATAGTCCTGAAGAGGAACAATCCACCAAACAAGAAAGTAGATGTCCCATCTTCAAGCACAACAGCTCAGAAAAAATGTCCCCAGCACCACAGGCCCTGTGTCAATAGAGACACATACCACTTTGGTCTGCCACTATGATCTACCACTTAGCACCATCAAAAAAGTGGTTTTTCCTCACCTCATCAAAAGAATCTTTCTCTGATTAAAACTGGCCCTGGTTCAGCATGGAAGGCAGCACCAGGAGTGGCACTTAGCCTGTTCCTCCCCAACACTTCCATCACTTCTTCCCTCTGACTACATCTGTATGGCACAACTGCCAGGCAACAGCAGGCAGCAAAACAGGGGATCCAAATGATCCTTTTTTTCTGATTATTCATTGCTGGGCAAGCACCTTAGGAAAACAACAGGGCTGTTTCTCAATCATTGCGGTGCCCATAGTAGAGAAACAGAGTAAAACCACAGGGAGATCACTCCTTTTGCAGCATGTTTTTACGTGAGAAGGAGAAGGCATAGGAATTCAGGGCAATGATCTTGCTGTGGAGCTGCTTCCCTTTTATGGATTGTGCCAAAGAGCAGGGATTTTAAAAGTACACTGGTCTTGAATGGAGTAGCTGACTGGCTGATAGCTCCACTGGGTCTAGACATGTGGCAGAGGGAAACTTAAGTCATCAAGCAATCGGTGGCTCCAGCACAGAGTAAAGTCAGTTGCTATTTCAGGGAAAGGAAAGGCAACTGTTCCCTGCAGGGGATGTCTGCACTACCTCAGAGCCAGGAATAGGCTGCAGTTTTAACTTTTTTTTCACCCTACACTTCAGGAAAAGCGAACACACAATGTCCATTTGCAGGGATCGTTTCCTGAACACGATGTGTGCTCGCTGTCCCACAGGTCACTTTCCAGTGTGTCACATCCTCCTGCACAAGGGAGAACAGGAAATGGCAAACTCCCAGTATGAGGCAAAGCATTCCCATCGCAGCAATTGGTCCACAGGAGCTATAAATTGGTCTCCTCCAGAAACAGATCAAAATTTGTCTTCTGGGACAGCGGCTGGAAACTGAAGGTAAGTTTGAACCAGTAATTTTTGGAATGTCTCTGAGTCCTCTATTAGGAAAGCGTTTGCAGGTTTTGGACTAATGTTTACCTTTATTGCTGGGGAGATTTTTCTCGAAGATCAGGAGCTGGACTTTTTGCCTTTATGTTGGAATTAATCAATATCAAAGGATATGCATCACTACATGGCCTATGTTATATATTGAATGATTGTTCTTATAATGCACTGAGATAGCTGCTGTTATTACCTGAGACAGTTCTCAGCGACTGAATCTTCAGAACAAATTGTTAAGAGGCAACAGGGACTGATATATTTAATGATCGTCATATTGATCTGTTGTTAAGTTATTGGTTTTATGCTCATTGTTCCTTTCAGTGCTGGTATCCATTTAGATTATTGTTAGTCCTTGTGCATCCAGCTGTATCTTTGATTATAATGTAAAAAATAATAGAACACTACCTCCAGTTGAGAGAAGCACAACATACTAAGTGATTCAAATGACTCAATGACACCAAGAGAGACTGGGGCATTTTCTGAAGGGCATAGGGGGAGGTCTTAAAGGATCTGTGTGAGACAAATTAGGACAAACAAGTAGAAAGGGGGAAAGATTGCAGTGAGGATTATTTACCTGCACACTTCAGGGTTCAAGGACTATTTATGATACAAAGTTTTCTCCTTCCGAAACATGAGGATCCTGCAGAATGAAACCCCCAGGATCCTAACTACACAGTGCAACTTTGTGAGGGACTAGGCACCTCCAGTTCCCACAGCACAGAAATCTTAGCAGTGAAAAGGTGCCTTCAGCAATAAATAGTTTTGCTTAGCTGGCATTGTGACAGGGTCTCTCTGCTACAGAGACTCCTTTTGGCTATGAGGGCATTATGGACTGCAAACAGCTTCTTAGCTCTATGGCTGGACCTTGCTAGGTGCAGAGGCAGCACAGCTGTGTGCACAAATGCAGTGTTGTGAAGCACAGAAACTCTGCTTCCACCAGACAATTGGCTACATCACTCATTGCCTTAGGTTCCCTGTAAGCAGGGTTAAGGATGCTGCCTTCCTTTGTAAAGCATTTTGCAGCCCTAGAGCAGCCCAAAAATGCTTATTGGAACATTTCTTTCTGGTCTTGTGACAAAGAACAGAGACAGCAAACAGAGATCATCTAGCATGGAAACCCTGAAGATTCATCTTCTGGAAGGGAAGACTCTCCTGCTGTCTTGCCAGGGGAGGTTTTCCATAGCCAGCAGTTTTCAAGCTTCTTCTATTCACAGGCCTCTATATTTCCTCTGTTCCCCCATCTCCAAGGAGTGCACACTATAAATGGGCCTGCTTTTCTGATATGCTGTACATGAGCATTTTAAACCATTTCTGTAGGCCTCCCTGCCACTGTCACTGGGGATCCACAGCCACAGGTTGCACTAAGAGCCACAGAACAGTGTTTCCCATCTTTGTTCATACACAGACACCAGGTTACAATAGGAAAAAAAAATGCTGCAGGACCTTGAGTTACTTAAGCTTAAAGAAAGGAAGGATGTTCACAATACCCATCCAAGGCATCAATAAGCTCCTCACCTCCTATATGGAAAAGCCAGATGTACGTTCCGCTCAGCAGCTTCCCTCTGTCCTCCTTTAATGGGAAATAACCCCTAAATAAAAACCTGGGGTGGTGGCTTTCACCTACTTAGAGTCTGACCTTTCTTGTGAAAGATGTCCTTCTATAGTGCAGATCCTCTGAATTCTGTCACAGGGAACAACACATTAGTTCTGACAGGATTACCATTCTGGGCATTGAGTCACTTAATCTCAGGGGAGTTTCTGTCCCCAGGGTTTGAAAAGACATTTTGTGTCTTCCCAGAGATAATGGCAACAGCACCTCAGACTCCAGCCCTCAGGATATTTTAGTCTTTGCAGGGAATAAGAAAGACATTTAAAAGTTTCTCCGTCTGAAAGTTACAATGGAATATGCAATTAAATGTACATGTGCATACAGGTATATGTGTGTGTGCATGAGTGTGCATGTGTGTGCAGATGGAAAAGCTTTCTTGTAGCTGGGTGAAACAAAAAAAACTTGGCTGGATACCATCCCTGAAATGGTGGTCCAGGATGAGCATGTCTCAGGGGGGTTTTCTGACATAAATCCCAATCCCGACTTTTCTGTTTCTGGACAGAAGCCATGGAGAGGAACAGTGCAGCCTTTCCACAAACGCCAGACCCCACACACCACTTCCACGTGGCCCTGCTGGACCAGAGACAGAGGCTGCGCGGCCAAATTGCTCACCTCCACAAGGCAGCTCGGAAACTCAACAAGCTCCGCAAAAGGTCCCTGATTGCCAACGTCAGCGGGAGCACCCTGACCGCTGCAGGAGCTGTCACAGCCATCCTGGGGCTGTCCCTGAGCCCAGCAACGCTGGGAGCTTCTCTCCTGGCATCAGCTGTGGGTCTGGGCCTGGCCACTGCCGGTGGGGCCGTCAGCATCACTTCTGACCTCTCCTTAGTGCTCTGCAACTCCCGAGAGGTGAGGAAGGTGCAGGAAATTGCAGTGACTTGTCGGAAACAGATGAGGGAAATACTCGGCTGCCTGGAGTTCCTTCGCCGAGGGCAGGGCCCAGGTGACCCCGCGCTGCGCCAGTCGGAGAAGAGGGCATCCATCTCCCTCTACAACTCTGTCTGCTTCATGGTCTTCTGCGGCTCCCACAGCTTCCTCGTGCCAGAATACACAAAGGAGGTCACAAAAGTAAGCCAGGCTGTGCTGAAGGCCAAAATCCAGAAGCTGGCTGACAACCTCGAGACCTGCACCAGGGCAATGGATGAAGTCTGTGACCTTCTTGAGTCCAGAACTGAGCTTTCCCCGTGCACAAGGAGACTCAATTTGGGTGCTAAAACCACCGCTGAGATCCTGAGACCATCCAGCTGAAACAGTGTTTGGCCCATATGAAGACTGGGTTTGGAGACATTACATTATTAACTGTGACCATCAGCACCTCTACCTGTTCTACAGCTCACAGTGCTGATGCACACAGGTACGCCTGTCTCATGTGCTTTGTACACATCCGAACACAAACTCCTTCCTGACGGGAAGATAAAGCTTACACACACCCCCCACCCCTCAGAGTGACAGTAGCCACCTGACTCGGGTTGGAGGCTAAGATGGACACACAGACTGACACAAACAGCAGCAGATCTCAGAGCCAGAGCGCTGGGGTTGGTGGATGTTCCACAGACCCATCTTTCCCCAGCCATCTCCACTGCTCCGCTTCCCCATGGCAGCAAAAAGAAGTAGGTCAGGAGGCTGATGAAATACCTGATGCTGACTGAACCTAGTTTGCAAACAACTGATGAATCTGTGTGTGGTACAAGGGCTGGAGTACCTTAAAAAAGCCAGCAGCTGCCCATTTCCAGTAGAGTACAGTCCCATTAGCAAGGTACATCTGGAAAGGCTGTAGAAAGAAGCAGCTCCAGATACGACAGACTCTGTGGATAGTTCACCATCCCAGGGTGAAATAGCAGGGCCAGAATTTGTTATCCCTTTTGAAGAAACCTCTCCAGACTGAGAACTGTGATGTTTGTGTTCTATTTATTTACACAGAATTATTTTAACGTTATGATATTGTATTTAAGAGTGTGTATTTTTTTCTGTTTGTTTTAAAAAGGAGGCCTCTGTTCCAAAGGAAAGCAGTTGTTTTTTAGAGTAAAAGCAAGTCTGTGGCATGTGAGAGCAAGTTACCTGTTATTTTGTAGTGAGGGAGGGCAAGTCCCTGTAGGAAAAGGAAAACATGAGCTGAATGCTGATAGTTATAAAATAGGTGAAACACAGTCAAACAGTGACAACAGATCTTAGGAGCCAAAACAGAGAGAACAGTGACCCTGGGACCAGAGTCTGCCTCAGGGCATTGGTGGAAGAAGGAAGCAGCAGGAAGGGAAGGGTAGGTTGGTAACTGGTCTGAGCTGGAGCCCTGCTGTGATGGGAGCACACCTGAGAGCTGAAGGTGCCACTCTCCATGCAGCCAAGCAGCCTGTGAGACCCACAGTGGATCATCTGTGAGGAAGGAGGCAGCACTCATGGTGAGCTACACATACTCCTGGCAATGCTTCCCAGGGAAGGCTTCAGATGAGTGAAATATATGCAGGTGCTAATAACCAAGAGAGGTAGAGAGGAGCAGGATGACTCAGTGGCTGAGCCCCTACAAAGCAGCAGCAAGGACTGGGACCCTATTTTGAGTGATTGTTCTGCTAAATATTCCCTTTGTGACTCATCAATACCTCAGTTCCCTGTCTAAGAAACAGGGACAGTAGCACTTGCTTACCTCATACCTCACAAGGATGCTTCTGGGACAAATACTGAAAAGTGCTCAAGTACAGTGATGATGGGGATCATGTCAGTACCTGAAAGAGGTAAAAGAGACCCTGAAACTAGCTTGAGGCAACTAGAAGAGTTAATGCAGAAGTAATTCCGTCCACAAGCATGCCCCAGTGGATAAGAGAAACTTCCCTGGGCAGGCACAAATCCAAATGATCAGAAAAACCTACTCTGTAATTCTGTAACATTGACCAAATTCTTAGGAAGGGCAACACTCCCTGTCACAAAGCTTGAATCCTTGTCCTTTTTGTCTCTTCTTCTCATGATATCAACACTTGTTTTTATGTGTAGGAAGAATAAAAGCTATGGTTCCTCAGAGTGAGACTCACTCAAATGCTTGTGACACCCATGCCTGTTTGCCAGAAATGAACAAGTACACTGCTGATTCGAATAAATGAATATGAAGCACTTTTGTGTCAGTGTCTCTCTGCCCACCTGGATGTGACAAGCTGTACACATTGTCCATCTCATCTCACTCTGTTTTCCTTATGAAATAGCTGACATTATATCTGCACTGAAGCTCATGTCCTGTCGATGCTCTCACTCTGCCCCTGCTAAGGAAGACTGAGCTGTAACATGCAATAGAGCTAGGAGCATATTGGGTTAAAAGGCAAGTTTAAAAGGCCAGGAGTGAAAATTTCTAAATCCCGTATAATCTGCAGTGTCTTGTGCTGAAAAGCACAGAAAGGGAATTACTATTTAGAAACTGTATCTATATTTTATCACACAGGAATGCTCTCAACAGCAGTTTAGGACAGGGGAAAACTTTCATTTAAATACACCTATTGACAAAAGGGAATTACACAATCTGAAATTTCACCAGAACAGAATTTCTCCACCCTGCTCCCCAGTAAGACGGCACCATATAATGTGGGCAATAAGCCCAACAAAGAATCACAAGCAGTGACTTCCTGTCACATCTCTACTCCATTTCCTGAGGCATCCCAGTGACCCTTGCAGGGGCTCATGTCTACGTGCTGGCCAGGCTTAACCTCCAGCACTAATGATATATAGCAAGCTCATGGCTCAGACTGCAGTAATTTTTGAAACATATGATCACAAAGAGCATTTACACAGGGTGGTTTTGGGTTTTTTTGTTGTTTTAATTTATTGTTGCTCCTGAACACAGTGGGATGCAGCAGTTTCATTTCCACTCCTGCCCATGAATTGTTTCAGGTTTCCTCTTCTTTCCCTGTCACACAGAGAGTTTGTTCGTATTTCCTCTCACTTTCCTCATTGTTCTGGGAGCAGAGGAAATGCCATGCTTGGAATCCAGTGACAGATGCTGAAGCACATCAGCATTTCCACTGAGAGCACGCCCAGACAGCCTTCCCACAAAGAGGGAGGTCTGCTCAGAAATGCAGGCATGAGTATCATTTTGCAGCCAGCTCTGCTGTCCTTTTGAAGCCCAAACATCTAACCCTAACATCTCGCATACGTTAGTCTTCTTTTCCCTAAAACAAAGCTCATCTAGCTGCAAGGTTGCCCTGCTGCCATCAGCATTGGGACTACAGACCAGAGATGTTACACCCAGACCAGATGGAAACCAATGACTCAGGAACTTCCATCATGATGATCTTTTGATGCTGCACTCCCTGAGAGGTCATTAAATGCATATCCACCTCTCATCAAGCACTTGCAGGCTTAAGTCACAGCAGCAGCAATCAAGAGAGCTGGGAGAGTGTTTGCATCTATTCACATCCTGTGCTCTCTCATTTCATGACGTGAGTTCCCATGGTTCAGTTTATTTTGCATTTCTGGCACTTCAAAAATTCATACTAGCAATTACCATAAGCAGGAAGACAATATGGGACTATTCCAGTTCTTTTCTCTCTTCCCATCACTATTGCTTCAAAATGTTTCATACCAGCACTTCCGAAGCAGTTAATTTGTTCTTGATATGCATTATATATGTAAGTTGATAAATATTCTCGTCCTTTTGTGCCTGGCCGGCTATTTTGCCTTGTTCTTTCACAGCTGTAGAAGGTATGACTCGGTAAGAGCATCACACACTGCCTGAGCAGTGCAGTGCTGAGCTGCGGGCCTGAGGCTCAGGCGCTCGGGGTTACCGCTGGGCAGGCAGGCAGGAAGTTTTCCCACAGCCAAGTGAGTGTGCCCTTGTCCCAGGACGGGCGGCTGTAGATCCGCAGCTTCCCCTTTCCCGGGCACCTCTCGGAGCAGAGGGAAAACCCTGCCGCGCCGCTCGGCTCTTCCCCGGAAGTACAGCTCCCATCGCACCCCGAGGAGGACTACAGCTCCCATAATGCTCCGCGCTGCACCGTGAGGGGACGGGCCAAGATGGCGGCAGGAGAGGAGGACGGCTCGGCGGCGGAGCCCGAGCAGGAGCCGGCGGTGGAAGAGCCACGGACCTTCAAGGACTTGGTGAGGCTGGGCCGGAGCCGCTTCTGCCCCCCGGTGCTCGCTGCCCGGTCCCGAGGAGCAGACCGGGCCGGGGGAGCTCCGCGGCAGCCCCCTGTGCGCCCCGGGCAGACACGTGCGGTGCCGGGCCCGGGCGGGAGCTGTGCGCACTCGGCCGCTGCCCCCTGGGCTTGGCATTGCTGCTCCCATCGCCGCTCCGCAGCCGGCCGCCGGTAGCCTCAGTTGTGTTAACTCGCCGTGGCGTGTTTTGTTTTCCATGGTCATGGGTCGCCCACTGAGGTGAAGAGGGACAGCTGAGTCTGGGGGGACGTTCCTTGTGTAAACTAGGGTAAAACGGACCCAAAATTTTCTTCCTGATGACGGTCGTCTCTAACAGATGATATTAAACAAGTCCTATGAAGTTACGGATGGAGGTGGGGATCACTGTGGGCAGCCTGCCCTTTCACAGAGTTGCACTGGGGGCCTGATGGGGTTTATCTCTGCTAGAGACAAGCTTGCTCTGTTGCAGCATGTATTTAACTTAACTCTGTGATTTAATTTAAGTCTTCTTGGTGATGTCTGTTTCCCCTTTTTTCCTTGTCACTAATGTTCAGGGAGTGACAGATGTCCTGTGTGAAGCTTGTGACCAGTTAGGATGGAAGGTGCCAACGAAGATCCAAATCGAGGCTATTCCAGTGGCTCTCCAAGGTGAGCAGTGTTCTTCTTTTATCCTGAATCAGGGAAAGCTATAACACTGCCTGCAATCACAAATTTTCAAATGGGTACAGACATTGTTCCTTGAGTGTTCACTACAGTTGTGTAGTTCTGACACTCTGTGTTAAATAGAATTTTTATGAATCATTTGAACTGCTAGTCCACTTTGACCATTTTGTTCCTGAAATACCCAAGGATACCCAGGAAGCTTTCAATAGGTTTTGGACTGTGCTCCTCATACAGACCTACAGGAATTACAAAAAAGTTAATTACTGAATGCAGCTGGCATTTCTGCCTCTAGAACTGTTTTTTTTTTAATAAGCAAAACCTCCCAAAACACCGTCAAAGAGGAAAAGAATAATGTAGTGACAGAATGGGAACAAACTTTCAGTATCTACTCTGTCCTAGTATTTAACTTTTGTCAGACTCTTTTACTACACATATAAGATTCTCTTGAGGGGAAAAAAAAACCAAACACAAAGGTAAGACTGTATTCCTGAGAAATTGTTCCCAGTGTAAGGCCTGTTGACATCACGTTCTTCTTGGATTTATGAGCTTAGGAGCTCATAATGGATTCTACTGATAAATTCCACCCTGTTGCCTGCCTTTTTTTTGGGCGAAGGACTTGATGTTGTACCCTTCCTGCAGCAAACTGGTTTAGCTTACTCTGTTAACCAATGCCACAGCTGTGGCTTGTGAAATGTGAGTTTGGTAGTGCTGTTGTCCTGTAGTTTGTGTGACTGAAGTCTCAAACACTGCAGTCTGTTTTCCTTGTAAGCCTGTAAACAGACATTTGGACTAGAATACTGAGATAGAGTCATGAAGCTGTAAACTGATGTCTGATTTGAGATATAATAAAGCTTATTTTGAACCTAAAGTTTGTATGAAACCCTGTGTATTAGCAGAATTTTAACTAGACAACTGAATATTGAGACTGTAATCATTGTACAAATAAAAGCACAGTCTAAAAATGCTTCAGAGAGATTCTGAAATTCTTTGGTTTGGTCCTTTGTTATTTTTTACCCTCTGTGTGTCTGCTTTTTTTCTGTCCTCAGGGAATTCTTGTGTTTTATTGCACAGTGCTTTGAAAGCTTCTTTCTCTGTCCTAGCTATATAACAGTGTTTGCCCTTCCTGCTCCTTCTCATAGGCAGAGATGTCATTGGGCTGGCAGAAACAGGCTCTGGAAAAACAGGAGCCTTTGCTTTGCCAATTCTTCAAGCACTGCTAGAAACACCTCAGCGATTGTTTGCTCTTGTCCTCACACCAACAAGGGAGCTGGCCTTTCAAATCTCAGAGCAGTTTGAAGCTCTTGGCTCCTCCATCGGTGTTCAAAGTAGTAAGTAGCTTTATGATATTGGACCAGTTCTTTTGAAGACCAGTTTGTCAGCTCGAGATTGCAAAGATAAAAATAGAGGATTTGTCTGGGGGGTTGAACGAAATGTGAGAAAAGCTTATGATGCTGGAAGACAGAGATCTGGTATCAGGTTTGAGAAGGAAAGATTGCATGGTTTTTCCTCATGGAGTAGTCTGCAGCTCTCCTGCATTTTATGTCTAAACAGTTAAAAGTGGAAGTGGAAGAGAATGTTCTCAATAGTGGGTTTGTGTCCAGTGAAATTGCACAGAGCTCCCTGATATAGTGTGATGTAGTTTAATCTTTCCTTCAGACTGTCTGTATTGATTCTTTAGATAATCTGTCAAAAAGAGCCTTGTGGGTATTTTTAGAATTCCTAGATTTTTGCAGCTGAGTTAAGCTGCAAGTAATAGATCCTGCCTGTAGCTCTTCAGCTGTGAAAATAAAGTACTTGTGACCACTTAGGACTTAATTGTATGGCTTAAGAAGCCTAGAAAGGTCAGATATACTAAAATAAAGTGAAATCTCTTAAAAATAAGTAGCTTTTCATTTGTACAGAATTGCTATGGGTGGTGGGCAGTAGGAGTAAACACTTTAGTGCCAGGGGAGGGCTGGTGCTACACTGAGGGATTCACTCTTCTCATTCTGTTTGTCCTGCAGCGGTTATTGTGGGTGGAATTGACACAATGTCTCAATCCCTGGCCTTAGCCAAGAAACCACATGTTATAATTGGTAAGTTAATGTGCTGGGGGATATGGGGTATGAATGTTACTAAACTGCAGTTAACCAAAGAAAGGAGAGTACATCCTTCATTTGTTTTTGTCCCAAGCTCTGAGTAGTGACTTGTTAATTTTTCAAAAGTATCCACCACTGACTTCATTGCTACAAGCTCATTCCAAAACATTCCTGCTAGACCTAGAGTGCCTTTGGCTTGTTTTTTTCATTCTCCTCAAGTATTTAAAATGCTGGTCTCATCCTTCACAATACAGCTTTCTACAATCTTTTTGGTGTCACGTTTTTTTTAGGACATTCTTCAGAGAGTCTGACTCCATTAGTCTTATTTCAAAACACTCTCTGAAGATATCCTATGAAAGAGTTATTCTCACAAAGCAATCTTTACTTTCCTTGGGCAAAGAATCCTGTTTCTGTAATGTACAACTCTCTTGTCTGGATCTTTTCCTTTGCTTTCATTCTGAATTTGCTCTCATGATGCTGTTGGTAGCAACCCCTGGCCGTCTGGTTGATCATCTGGAGAACACCAAGGGCTTCAACTTACGAGCTCTGAAGTTCCTAGTGATGGATGAGGCTGACCGGATTCTTAACATGGATTTTGAGACAGAGGTAGGAATCTCCTGAAAGAACAGTTTGGAACACCAGATGAATCCCTTTAAAAATCACTTTGTATGGTCACACAGTAAACACTGAGCTGTTCTGTAGAAATTAGTAGCAAATTGTAACTAACATCTAATAATTACACAAAAGTCTATGGTGGGATTAGAACATTGCAGAGTTCTGCAGAACACTGGCAAGACAGTAAGGAGGCATTTTGTCTCTGAAATCCACTGGTTTCTCTGGAGTGCCTGATGTAGAATGTAGGTAGTGTAGAACACAATCACACACACATTCCTGCAGAAATATTGTCTGATGTTTGCACTTTTGTTGGACTTCTGGAGGTCACACTGCCTAATTATAGACAAGATATCATCTTACACCTTTCCTTTAGAAGAGAGAAAATTTATTCCTACTGTAGGTTTACACATGCATTACTCTTCATGTGGATGATCATTCTGTTTGTGGGAGGCTTGTGTCTTGCTTGGTTGTAGTATTTAGTATTTCTGTTTCCTTTCTGTTTTTACAGGTGGATAAGATATTAAAAGTGATTCCTCGAGACAGGAAGACATTCCTGTTTTCTGCCACCATGACCAAGAAGGTGGGAGCAGAGTAGTCTGTTTTAGCTCTCCTTCCATCAGGCTATCCCTGTTTACTAGACTGCATTAATACAGTTTTCTGACAAGATCTCTGTCCTAAATTTCATTGATCTTACCAGGTTCAAAAGCTCCAGCGTGCTGCTCTGAAGAATCCTGTTAAATGTGCTGTTTCTTCCAAGTATCAGACAGTTGAAAAACTACAGCAGTACTACATTTTCATCCCCTCCAAATTCAAGGTAATGCCACTTCTGTTTCTTCAGTCTTATCTGT
Source organism: Entomyzon cyanotis (assembly GCA_024500445.1). Lineage (NCBI taxonomy): Eukaryota > Metazoa > Chordata > Aves > Passeriformes > Meliphagidae > Entomyzon > Entomyzon cyanotis. The sequence goes on along the minus strand of JAKEPQ010001018.1, from coordinate 11,555,062 downwards.
GTCTTTTCTTGTTCCCACATCTGTCCAGTATCTTGTCATCTTCTGAGGCCTGTACTTACTCTTTAATGTTGAACATGTGATTATCTCTGGGGTTTTTTAAATTCTCTCTCCATTTCTTTACAGGACAGCTACCTGGTCTATATCTTGAATGAGCTGGCTGGTAACTCTTTCATGATATTCTGCAGTACATGTAACAATACTCAGAGGACTGCGCTACTGCTCCGCAACCTGGGCTTCACTGCCATTCCCCTCCACGGGCAGATGAGTCAGGTATGGGTGAGACCCCACAGAGTAGACAGGAGAGCTGGGGCTTGAAATGGGCTGCACCATACTGAGTCACAGCTACCTTGCAGAAGGAGCATTTCACAGCTAGTGGACTGGACTGATCCATAGAAATTTAACTAATGTGAATGCTGCCACTGATTCTGTAATATTTCAAAAATAAATTAGAGAAGTGAGATTTTTCAAGTAGTTTCTCCCTCAAATATTTTGTACCAATATTTCAACAAGAGAATATTAACTAGAATGAGTGTTATTTTCTCATTCCCTTTTTATCCTTTCCCAGAATAAACGTTTGGGCTCTCTAAACAAGTTCAAGGCAAAAGCACGCTCCATTCTGCTGGCTACTGATGTTGCAAGCAGAGGTCTGGACATCCCACATGTCGATGTGGTGATAAACTTTGATATTCCTACACACTCTAAGGTAAGCTTGTCTGAGTGCCAGCTGAGAGCTTCTGGTCACCAGGAACAGATAGACAAAGAAGGTAGACAAAGGAACAGAGACATCTTTTCTCTGTTCTGCTGACTGGAAACCTAATTCACTATTCTGTACATTGCAAGGTGTAGTTCAGCCTGTGCAATTGAGTTGGTATCTCAGTTTGCTTGTATGGCCTCATGGCCTCAGCTGGGTTGTAGAAGTGATCCTGTAAGGGAAGAGGGGAAGTGAGGAATGTTTTTTGTCTTTGCATTTCTGCTCAGACTATACGTTTTGCCATATTACGTTAAAGGGCTTTGAAAACAGTTTTAACATAATACTAGTTTCATATAGTCATCTCTGTTCCTGTGATCCAGGTCTGCCTTTGTATTGTAAACTGAGTTTAAAAAAAAAAAGAAAAAAAATTAAATTCTCTCATTATGATGTTCAATGAGCATTTGGTCAAGAAAGATGTCCTTAATATGTTTCACCTTCATATCACAAAAGTACAGCAAAAGGAAAAGAAAGTGAGTTACTAACTCTCTGCCTTATGGAAAGTCTGGGATTCTCTCAGGAATGTGACTGTTTCCCAGCTTAGTTCCAGAAGGCATACCATTAACATGCACTTCAGGAATTGTAGTGATTAAAGATACTGCACCTTGCAAACATAAGAAAGTTTGGTGGGTCTTTTGAAGACATTCCTTTTGGCATTGTAAAAGGACAAAAGCAGATGAAAAAGCAAAAGGTGGGGGCAGCAGCTTGAATGGTACTATTACAATCTATGTGCTCTTCTCTCTCATCTAACCCACAGAACACATCCTTTCTTACGACCCTCTCTCCACAGTTCCTGTATGGAGAAGGGAGTTTTAATTTCCATAATGTAGTATAAAACCTGGAAAACAGCATGGAACTATATTGACAGAAGATGCTCAATAGATCAGACTCTTTTAAATTATTCTCAATCATTCTCTCTTTCACTGTGCTTACCAGATTTGAATCCATTTGTCAGAGTTTCTCTGGAAAATGGACTATGCAGAGCACTAGATCCCAAGACTGAAAATGCAGGCATGGGCTCACTGAATATTAGCTTTACAAGGAAGTGATAGTGAAGTCCTTGCAAAGTCATGTATTGCAACTTTTGTCCCGCAGTCTGGAATAATTGGAGTTGGTCTTTTCTTTTAGAAAGAGAAGAATTAAAACTGAAGTTATGCCTCCACCTATGCCTCTTCTCAAAATCTGATGTTGCACACCCTCCTGAGCATTTAATCCTGGCTGTTGGTTCTCAACAGTTTCTTGTTATTTCCTAAAGAGAAAACATAGGCTGACCTGGTGTAAGATCTGTTCTGTGTAAGGTGAACATAGATTATTGCTTATCAAGAAAATTCTTTCCAGGATTACATTCATCGTGTTGGGAGAACAGCTCGAGCTGGGAGATCTGGCAAATCTATCACCTTTGTAACACAGTAAGTGACAAAATTTGACAGACTTATTTTTTACTCTGAAACACAGCTGGAAAGAATATCTGACCTCATCCTTGGTGAGAAGAAAAAACTGCTTTTCATTTTGAGGTGCCCGTTGGTTTTATTTAGTTAAAGGGGAATTCAAAGCCCAGGGTGGGGAGGGTAGAAGGTCTAGGTAAATTCTAAAAGCAGGCATGTATTGAGCAGAACTGTTAATAACTGGACTCTACAACATATATGCATTTTTAAAATATATAATGCAGGTTAAGTAACTGTGAGGGTGTTTTATAAACACTGAAGTATTAGTCTAAAAAGAAAATCTTTGCCAAATGCTTCTGAACAGAGTTCAGCTGAATAAATCAGAGAACCCATGCCAAATGGCATCATTTAGATGCAGCTGAGTTGCTTGTGAGACCTTCAGCACAAACTAACAGTATCTGTGGGCTGGAGATAAGGAGTGAAGTCTGTGAGTGGTGACAGCTGAGGGCCTCTCAGGGGGGCTGATTGAAGCTGGTGTCTTGTCTTTTCTCAGGTATGATGTAGAGCTGTTCCAGCGTATTGAACACCTGATTGGCAAGAAGCTGCCAGCATTCCCCATGCAAGAGGAAGAAGTCATGATGCTGACAGAGCGCGTAGCTGAGGCCCAGAGATTTGCTCGAATGGTGGGTGCTGGCTTTTTGACCCTGTACTCACTGTTAGAATCTGAATTTCTTCAGGTGCCAGAACTCTGGGTCAATATGTTGATTGCATTGCAGGAGCTGCGGGAGCAGGGAGAGAAGAAGCGATCTCGGAATGATGACGATGACACAGAAGAAGCTATTGGTGTCAGGAATAAGGTGGCAGGTGGGAAAAAGAAGAAAAGGAAAGCCTTCTAGCTTGGTATTTGAACAGACTTTTTTTTCTCTTTATGGCTGCATGAGCTGTCAGAAACAGTCTACCAAGCCATCTCCAGTGGATTTTTTTTTTCAGAACTACACATGAAATTTGGCATTCCATGAGGAAAAATGTACTTATTTTCTTCACCAGCTACAGAGTGAGCTTGGCCCAAATTTGTAGCATGGTACCAGTTTTCCTTTCAGAGACCATCACCTCTGGACCTGTAAGCAGTTCATTCACAATGAAGCTGGTTCCAGTATGCAGTGTGAGTGCAGCTTTTGCACTGCTGGAGCCTGTCTCACTATCCAATCTTACTGAGTGCATCTGGAGTCAGATCTGTCGGAAGAAAGAGGAAAAATTTTAAAAAGTGACTGAGTTTTCACAGCACAGCTGTGATGCCCTTGCCTTGGTGAAAGGATGTGTTACGTTGAGAACTCAAAATATATTTTGCTTAATTTTAAAGCTACCTGGTTTTCCTTGTCTTGTCACTGGCCTGTTCTGTTCACTTTGTGTATCAGCTCTGCCAGAAGGTTTTCTACTTGGGTCAGTTTTAACAATTTTAAGATCAGTAGCTTAGATTTGTCAGCTGAGGAGTGGTCCAGCACAGCGAGAACCATTTTCGGCATGATGAAGCTTTTCACTGCCTGGAATTCGATCCAGTATCTGTTAATGATTGACACCATCAAGGATAGGTCTGGGGTTTGGGTGGCGTTTTTGTGGCCTGTTCTTGTAGTGCTTATAAATGAACACAAGAGGGAGGTATTTACGTGGGAAAGCAGCTCAAAACTGGGAGGTGAAGAAAAACAGGTACCCTGGAAAGCTCTTTGTTTCCCTAGGCAGGGAACTCTGTTACTCTTAGGCAGAGTTCCATGCCAGATAAGTAGACTTTGGCAAGAATGAGATAAAAGTCCTTCCTATCAATCTAGGAGATTACTCCTAGTTCTCACTGACAATAAAAACTTTCACACTGGATGTTCCTGCTGGTGGGCAGAGAACAGTAGGAAGCTCCTGCATATGAAATTTAGTCAATACATGAAAATTTGTTGCCCATTAGAACCATACATAGGCTGGATTTTCTGCTACATGAAAAACAATGTTCAAAATAGTCTTTTTTAGATCTAAATGGAAAGTAGAACCTATTGCAGTAGTCAAGATGAGCACAGTGGTTATTTCACCTTGTCAGCATAAATCTAATATACACATGTATACTGGTCAGAATGCTTTTTACACTTTTGTTAGGGGCAGCATATTTTGCAAAGAAAGGCCAAAAATAATAGGACTGTTTTCTGATGAGGAGCAGACATACTCTTTGGTGCAAAAAGAGTGACAGTGTTCTCACTCTGTGTTGTAGCAGTTTACTTAAATCTCCCAAATATCTTCAAGTTTGATAGCTCTGAAAGGGTGTTAAGTCAGTAGCAGATAGTAAGTGTACAAGTCTTGTGTGTGTTGACTGCTAAGAGAATTATTGTAAAGCAGAAAGCGTGTGTATCTTCCCTTCACAAAGGGGCAGGGGTGAAAGCCCAGAAAAGAGAGCATGTTCCTTCTACAGGGCCTTTTGGTAGCAAACCACACAGGTAAGAGGACAAAGCCCTAGAATGCACCAGAGAGAGAACAAAATGAGTGATAACATGGGTGGAGATGCAAATTCTTGTTCCCCATGGAGAAAGGGAACACTCCCAGCTGTCCTGCTGGGTGCTTGAACAAAATTTCTTATTCTTTGCAGGCAGGATAGGGTTGGTTCCAGTATCAGCAAAGGAAGCTTAAATCCATCTGAGGGTCCTGGATCCCTGGAAAGTCTCTGAAGTGTTATTCTTAGCTGTGTAATGGATGAGATGCAGAGTCAGTCCTGAACCAGTCTTGGAAAACGATGTGAAGGGCACTTTGCTGGAGAAGGTAGGGCAGAGTCATTCCTTTCAGAAGTAGTGAGGCTTGCTTTAAGAGATTGTTAGAGTCTCTAGCATCTCTCTGTGTTCTTCCTATGTGGAAGGCTGCAACAACAGGGCATGTCTTGCCCCTTGGTGGAGTCAAAGATTATCCCTCATTTGCAGCTGCAAGAATATTGGAGGAGAGAAATAGACCTACTCCTTGAGAAAGATTAAGAAGCCTTGATAGGAGTGACTAGACAGCTGGCCACCTCCCTGGATTTGGAATGACAAACTGTAGAAGCACTTGGCGTTAGAAAAGCAAAGGTCTCACCACACCCACATTCTCACTGGTGCCTCACCTGCCACAGGTATGTGCATTCAGTTTCAACTAAAAATATCTCAACAGGTTGGAGGGGCAGGAAATGGGGTTTTTATTGTGGCTACTCCAGGAGGGCTGGGTCAGAGGGTGTTTGAATAACTGAAGTGGAATAGGGAGTGTCCAAAGATGTATTTGGGCAAAACAGAATTTGCAGCTAGCCTAAAACAAAATCTCTAGCTGATCTAATGAGACATGAGGGGAAAAGAATGAAGTGAGACCTGTCTCTCTCTGAATAAAAGTTCAGAAAATACCAGCAGTGGTATGTGTGTGGCTGCATACTTTCATACAACAACTGCTGCCAGTGTGTTTGTTCAGTCAGGAGGGCTTTTGAGGGGCAGCTCTGAAGCACACCCTGCACGCTCTCGAGTTTCACTCAGCAGGGAGCTGAGTGGAGCGTTAACCTTAGTGTGATGTAAGGTAGGATTGGGCTAACAATCTGTCATGTTTTTATGGTTGAAACTCAGGTGAAGTTTCAGTGAAAGCTCTGTTCTCAAACAATGTTCAGTGGGGATGTTTGCAGTTTAAAACAATTCTGCACTTCCCAAGTCCATAATGAGAAGGTGATTATTTATTTGTAATACATACTTTAAATTTTGTTTTATGGTTTTGATTTCTAGTACTGTGTAGGTGAGTACTTTGGGCAGTAAAAAAGAGGGATAGAGTGTCTTTCATTTTAAATGTTCTAGGGGTAACAGAAGTGGGTCAACCCTTCTGAAGGGAGAACTAAAATTAAACATTGATGTCAGTGTGGATAACTAACTTCAAGATAAGTGACAATAGCTGCAAAAAAGTAGCAGTCCCTGCAACCACACAGTGGTCCAGTTGCTGCACAGAAGCTGCACTGAACTGACCCATCTGAAAAGGAATTGGCCATGTCAGTTCCTCAGTGCCATGCACCTCCTGCCCAGGGGCTGCAAGGGAAGTCATGGGCCAGAAAGCTGGGAGCCAAAGTGGGCAATCCAGGGCCTTTTTCTGTGGTGGCATCCTGAGCCAAAGTCTTCTAAAAGTAATGAGGCATACATGAACTTGTTGAAGGACCTGACAGCCCACCTGTCCCCCTGGCCCCAAAGAGGTAGAGATAACTAAAGAGGGAGAGCTAAATGCTGTGACTTTCTAGCAATACCACTGGCTTCTGCTGAAGAGAGTCCCAGTTTAGGAGGAATTCTCAGAAGTACTTGGCAATCTGGAAGGCCTTAGTTTACAAATCAGGACTAAAGTTAGTAAAAATTCTGAGTTTAACCAAGAACAGAAGAAGTAAAATATCCAACATACTTAAAAGCCCTTGGACATACTTAAGAAGGAGTGGAATTCATTGCATGACCCCTGAAAGACCCAGGCATGTACCAAGCATTGTGGTGTTGTATAAATGTGAAGTTGTGGTTTGCCTGCAATGACATGTGAGGAGCTTCTGTAAACATTCAAGTGAGCAATTAATTATTGTAAATGTTGCAGAGTAAATGCTGTAAAAATCCAGCTTCGGTGCAAGGCATAGTTTATGTAATCATTCTGAATTCTTACTCCTCTTCCTTACGTACTTAGTAGATTTGGGGGGGGCAAAAACTCCCAACAATTGTAAACACAGAGAATCAGAATATGAGTTTCTGACAGAATCCCAAGATTTGGGTTAACTCCTGACCTTTAAAAAAAAAGGTTAAAATATACTTTCTTAGTTTTCAGACTGCTTTTTCTCCTGGTATAACTAGGAAAGCTCCTTTTGAATAACAACATTTAAAAGAGAGAACCAAGGATGTTTTGTTCGTCTGGCACCTAAGAAATGGAAATTGTTACTTGATCTCTGGCCCAAGGGTGAATACAGCCATGCCTCCAGTGCTGTATCTCTTCCTGAGGACCCTTCAGATATGTAAACTTAGAATGATGACAATAACACTTCCTCTTGGCTTCCAAAGCCCCCCTTAGGCACCAGTGTTTGCCTTCCTGAACATGGTAATGGAGTACACATCATGTCTCATGGTAGGATGGGTGTCAGACTGTGCCAAGGTCATGCCCAGTTGTGCAACAGAAGACAGTGGCACTGTGCAGTTTTCACATGTTGATACTGTAGGTCCTCAGGGAGGGGTGGATGCCTTTGGAGCTTGCTCAGCACTTTTTCAGGGAAGCACCTACAAGCCTGAAGCTGTGTTTCCTAGAGGTTAACACAGAGTAATTTTACATGCCCAAAGGGAAGAGAACTCTATCTTTACTTTCTCTTCTGGAAGATCAGCATCATTGCAGAGATGTGCATGCTGGTCTGTTGCCTCTCTCTAGAATAAAGTTAGGGAGAGGACTTGTTTAAGAAGCTTCTGCCTTCCTTTGGGCTTGGTTGCTAAAGGTTCCTGAGGAAAGGGAATGTAATGTGGGCTTTCTATGCAAGAAATGGGAGAAGTTTTTTCTTGCACCTCAGACTCCATTGCTTCTGTCCAGCACTTCCTCCTCCCTTTTTGATATTTTCAAGGAAGGTGGGTTTTTTGGCATGTATTCCCATTTGAACTGAAGTCCCCCTTAATCCTGTTCAAATTTTTCATGCACAAACATGCCTCTGTGTAAAGGAAAGCAAAAAAACCCACTTGCTCTGCAAGTTATCTGTGTGATGTAGAGGGAGGACTGCCTGATAAGGTTGAACTGCTTTGGTTATGCTGGCTTTCCAGAAAAAAATGAACTCCTTTGTGTGGTTTTCATTGTACATTTGCTCCATTCTATGAACAAGGATAAAGTGTGAAATTTCTTGGCTCTGATGTCGGAGAAAGTCTTTTGCACTGTAAGAGTTAGAGCCACAAAAGTACCTCCTCTCCTGCAGTAGCAATGTAAGGATCCATGGGGCAAGCCTTGGAGAGAATGCATGAAGGCTCATTCAGTTTTATTTAAAGCAACAGAAATTAAGGTACCCCAGTCATGCATGTAATTGCATATACTCGGTCTTCTACTGTCTTTATTGTAGCTCAGTTGAAGGGAATTCATAACAGGAAATACCCAGCCTGATCTCTCCTTGACAGCTTCTGTGTTTGGTGTATCAGCAGGAAAGTAATACTTCTTGTCCTTCAGTATGTATTCAGAATGATAGATTTGCCACAAGTGAGTGATTTCCTATTACTGCTGCTCCTGTGCATGCTTGCAGGCTTGCTAAGTCTTTACCCTGGTGCCTGCCAGAGGCTGTTTTTGGTCTTTAAGGATTAGTCTTCTCCAAACACAGCCAACAACATGAAGCAGACAGCCTAACAGACTCCTGGCAAAGCAGCTTTCCATGCCTGTAGTTGCAGGTCTCAAGATGCTTCTTGGAGATCCTGCAGAGCTACCAGCTGTTTTCCACTGGATACACTCAAGGTATGTATGTGTAACTTAGTTTAGTCTTCCTACACCCATTGGTGCGAATTTCCTCAGTATTATCTAGGAATCTTGGAGTTGCCTTCCCAATTTTCAAAAAGAGTTTAGATAAAAATGCAAACCTTTGAAAATGAATAAAGGCTGTGCTCTCCAAAATGGATAACATAGTGAGGAATGATTATAAAAGATCTGTGGAAGAAATGTCAGAAACAGATTTGTTACTATGTTCCCCTTAAGATCAAATTTAGAGATAAACAGAGGCAGATGTGAGGTTATCTGGCAGGCTGCAGCTAGGCCTGCTCATCTTGGGTAAGTTTGTTAGAGAGCTTTTCCATGCAAAAAACATGCTAGTGTTTTGTGACCCTTTAGTTCTTCCAAAGCTGCCACTCAGATATGACTTCTTTACTTCAACTGTGCTGCGTCTATCTAGTTCAGAGGATGACTTTTTGAGGATCCATTCTCTGAATATCAGGCTATTCCCTCCTCTTTCAAATGCTGCCACCTGGTCTGTCTGATGAACAGTTTGTCATTAGTGTGGAAATCCCCTCTCCATCAGGGTTGCATTAAGCTGGTGAAAGAGGAATCACTGTCACTAGTCTTGCTCTTGTATTTGCATGGACTGTTTTTGAGTATGTGACTGCTGTGCTCCTCTGAAAATCCTCTAGGAGAAAGTTGTGCCTCTCTTGGATTTAGTAAAAGCAGCAGATGTAGGGGAAGACTTAACTAGTGCAAGGGCCCTGTTAGCCTTCTATTGTTGAGAAACCTGTTGTGCAATGGGAAGGCAGCTTGCTGGAGGGCATGGTGTCAATTAAATCTTTGGCGTCTTTATCTCTGTATCTTACACACTAAACAAATAAGGACTCATTTTTGTGTGTGTGGTTTTTTTGGTGTTGGTTGGTTGGTTTGTTTTGGGGTTTTTTTTGTTTGGTTTTTTTACTTCTAACAATTGCTTTGTTCTTTCTTGAAAAGGAAGGTGTAGCCCCTGAACCAGTGTGTCCTGTACCAATCAGAATAAACAGATTAAAAATTTTAAGAGCTCTCCTCCTTTGTCCTGTCCTTTAGCTTCCACTGCTTCGGCCTGGGTGGCCTCATCTGGAAGCGCTCAGCTTTGTTAGCCACATTAGCCCTTTGTTTCTCTGCAGGATTGTGTATTACCAATTTATATGGGCAACACAGAAAATGTGCAGGTGGAGATGCTTTTGTGCCTTGAAAGGCTTGTGGATTAATACCCAAAAATATGCTGAGATCTGTGGAAAAGACAGCGCTGTAGTTATTTACACATGAAAATACAAAGATAAAGAGGAGGACTGATGGATGGAGAGATGCTCTTTTTAGCAGGATGGTGAGTTTGCTTGAAGCTGCTATCTCTCTTGGTGGGAAAAGACCTTTGACAAATAGAGATCTGAAACCAGCCATGGTTGGGTGACATTGCCTTGAAGTGGCTTCTGTGATCTGGACACTCATTTCCTCTGCCTTCACGATGGCAAGACAATAGGTAAATTTCTGCTTGCTTTATCAAAGTAAAGCTGTGAGCCTTAAGACCAGAAGCTATGAGCCTTAAAATTAATCCTGTATAAAGGGAAACAGCTTGTGAGCTTCTGTATTGCCCTGGTTTCTGCTTCAGCTGGAAGATTTTTCTCTATGACTGAAGTGGGTGATGGGGCTGAGCCTCGTGGCAGAAACCAGAATTGCCTGACATACAAGATGCTGGTACACCAGAGTAGGTGAGCCTGCCTGCTCAGCAGAATCCCAGAGGCAGACTTTGCATCTTGCTGCTCTCCTGAACTGTCTTGCAGGATTGCATCATTACCCATTTTGCTCCAATCGTTTGATCAGATAAGGCTGACCAAGGGATTCCACTAACCTTTGGAAGCATTCATGACTGCTATCCTGGGACAGTGATGCCTGCAGGTGCACGAAGTTGGGGAACCACCTCTCCTGTGACTGAGGGAGAGGGAATCTCCCTGCACAGGCTGGGGTAGGGAAGTCCCTCTGCCCAGGAGTGCCTGGGTGCAGCTACCCTCCCTGCCTTCAGGCCTTTCCACATGGACTAACTTACTCCTTCGGAAGCATTGGCCAAGGGTTCCCTTCACATAATTGACTAACAGTGATGTGCTTTGTTTCTTCAACTAGCACAGACCTGCTGAGTTCTGCTGAGATCCTTCCCAGGCAAGATTTCCTCTTGCTCTGCATGTCCCGGAATGTGTTGCATTAGTAAGCTTCCATTATTTGGTGTTTTTTTGGGACCTCCCATCTTCTCACCCCACCTTTAGCCTCTCCGACATGTTTGAATCCCTTCCTTCACCCTGCAAGTCTCGTGTATGCATTCCCTTTTCCAAGCACCTTCTGCACTCTCTTCTGCTTACTTTTCCCCAGCCTTGCCCCACCGAATAGCCTGCAACCAGGCCCCAAACAGGGCTGGCTCTTTGCTTTGCTGTTCCTTCTGCATTGCAATATGGTCCTGCAGGCTCTTCTCCTGTCTAACAGGTGTCTGCCCAAGCTGTTTGCTTTCAGTTCTGTTTTGATTTTGGTTTCCAGGGTATAGGGAAGATGGGAGCTGCCTCAGCAGTTTCCATGTGGCTCTCCCTGTCTTAATGGTATTTTAAGAAACACTTCAGTGCCTTGAAGCCTCTTGCCAGAGGAAGTTACTACAACCCCTGTGCAGGTAGAGGTTCCTCCACTGCACACCTGCAGGCATATCCCACCTCAGTTGTTATGGGACTGGCTGAAATTTGTGTTTCCAGATGCTCTAGAAGATAAAAAACAAGTAGGAATATGACAGAAAGTATTAGAGATACTGTTGGGCTCTCTGGGCAAGTCTCTCGTTAATAAGTGTAGCACTGCTTGTTAAGAAAAGATGGTTTATTTATATGCAGCAACTTGTTTCAACTCATTAATTGTAGTAGTCAACTCCTTTTGATAATTAAAGAGAAGAATGGTTGGATTTAGGGTAAAACAATCAAAATTTTGTGCTGTCCTGAAAGGTTAGGATACATCGCTGTGGCTAGCACAGGTCTTTCCCATGGGAATTTCTTTGGTGTTTTATAAACAAAGATAAAGTTTGGATGTTATTAAAAACAGTGTCTCGAGATTTGGACAGTTCAGGCCTGCCCAATCAGGCCTAGGGGGAGGTTTCTGACTGACCAATCTGGGTGACCTCTGAAAAGTCTATATATATGTTGGATTCAAACAATAAAGGGCTTTTTCTATGCCACGCTGAGAATCTGGGCTTTCCTTCTCTGCTAGTGGCTCAACAGCGACACATCCCAACCAATAATAGTCTCAACAGTGTCATTGTTCTGCTTGATGATTATAAATGAGTAGTTAATAAAGTCAGATTTCAATTGGCCAGCAGAGGTTTTAACCATGCATACATCTAGATTAACTATTCTGGAGATTGGGGATTATCAACTGTTACATAATAGCAGACTTTTTTTTTTTTCATTGGAACAGGACTGTTAACAGATGCTGTGTTTGCTAAAGAAATCAGATTGACATGAAATACATCCAGAGTGTGTGCTTTGTTTGGCAGAATCATGCATGTGGATTGCTACTTTTCTTTGCCTTTACATCTAGGGACAGCAGACTGCTGATCAGACAGGTGAATCATCAGAGGTTGGATTAAGTTCTTATTTGGGTTAAGTGAGAACTGAAGTTGGTTTGGTTTAGTTCTGGTTCAACCCAGCTTCAGATCTCCTGTGTGTGTTTAGTTCTGACTGAGGGAAAGCTAACTCCATGTACTGTAAAATCTCACAGTAACTTGAATTCCATGTGTATCACAGCTCTGTAATTTGATAAGGCCCCTGCAGCAATAATATTGCTCAAATCCATAGCATATTTTGGTGGGATCCCTTCATTCACATAGAGCATAGGCTTCTTTTTTTCAATAATATATCCTAGTTCATCCCACTTAATGGGACATGTTGTGTGCCAAGCAGAAGGTCTGTGCTAAAATTTTAGAGATTCTGTTTGCCACAGGTCCCAGAGATGGAATAATGTGTGCTTGCTGAAATGTAGCAGCTCTGCCTGGTGCCCAGAAGCTGATAGGTTCTGTCCTGGGTGAGGTCCCATTGCAGCCAGGGACTCCTGGAAAAAGCAATGTGTAGCCTTTTAAAGACAGCCACTCGTGTGCCAGTTGGTATTTCATTACTGCTGTAGCAGTTATAGCAGTTTGTTATAATTTGTTTATAATATAGCAGTTTGTTCATAATTAACAAGGAAGGGAATGTCGGGCAAAGCAACAACCTTGGAAGAGAAGAACCTGCTGCAGAGAGGCTAAAGCTTCTCTTTGCCATGTTATGCACACACCAAGAGGCATCCCTCATCTCTGATGCTTTCCTGGATTGCTCACGCCATTAGCTGAAGCTGTGTTTGCATTTCTGAAGAGGTTAATTGGTAATTAAACCTCCACTCAATCCTTCCCTGGGGTATGGCTGTCACTTACAGTGTCGTTTTTGTTTACCAAGCAAAACAGCCAAGGCTGCTAGGTCTGGAGAGCAACAGGGAGCCCAGGGGCTCCCATGGGAGGCTTGTTCATCACACCCAGCAGCCAGCTAAGTGGCCAGGAAAGAAGCATAGCAAGGCCATAAAGGGGCTCCTTAGGTTGAAGTTACTGGTCCAAAGGGATGCACAGTGTCTCTTCATACTGCAAGCCAGAAGCTTGTAAACCTTCTCCCTTCTGCCAAGTCCTCGCCATTTGGCTGTTAGTAATGACTGCACACTGATGTTCTTCCCCCTAGCTTAGATGGTTGGAAGAAAAATAATCAATCAGAGGCGTGGCAACCTTTGTGTTTTCTGGCTAGTTCAGACCTCTCCTTCTCCTAGCCCTGGGCACAGCATCCAGGCTGAGAGTTCTCATTTAACAGTTTAATGCTCTTTTCTAATTCAGTATTGCGGCTTGTTATTGTAAACATGGCAAGTTTACAATATCTTTAGTGACTATAGCAAATATGAGATAGCAAATATTCCTACAGGCTTATCTGGAGTTAAATGAAGGTGTGAGGTGAGACAAAGAAACTGTCCCAGCAGCTGATCAAGAGACATTTTTGAGTTCGGACAGCTGGTCTGAATTATCAGTGGAAATTTCCATCTGAACTTTTGACGGAATAATGGACTTTTGGTTAAATGAATGAGGAAGAGTATCTGTGTATGTGTGACTCTTTAAGACTATATATTTGTGGTGTTCTTTTTTCTTTGCATGAATCAGAAGACTTAAAACAGGGGTAGGAATATTATGCACAGAGTGCATTTTGCAGTTAACTTTCCATTTGAGATTTACACTCTTTATCATGAAAGATTTAAAGGGAGAATAATTAAATGGATTACATTAGGCCCTCTGCTTCAGTTCTCAAGTACTTAATCTCTCTGGCTGGGATTCAAATCAATGGCCTCAAGTGCTCCATCTTTAAAAAGTGGAGCCACTGAACTAGATAGCATTTAAAGAGTGCACATCTTTCAGATCTGGTGTCACAAAGCAAAGGAGACCCATTGCAGAGGAATAGGTAGATGTGATAGATATCCTGCAGTCAATTTTCTACAGAAGACAATTTTCAGTGATGCTCCTAGCTTGCAATTGCCCATTCTCTGTCCCAACCTGCCTGGCTGCCACTTCTGCTCCTGGCTTGTCGTTGCCTTCTCTTGCTCTTCCATCACCTGGCTACCACTTCTCCCAACAACACCCCCACACCTTGCAAGTCCTGCATTTTATCTATTTTTAGTAGATATTGCAACCAGGGAGGCAAAAGAGTGGCAGGCAGTGCGAGGCTGGGTGTGGCTGACAGCAGGGTGTGCGTGCTTGCACACAGGTATGTGTGTGTTCTTGTGGGTCTGTGCCTGCCGAGAGTAGGTAGAAACTGTAGAAAGAGGCATCATTTCACAGAAGCCAGCAGAAATGCTATCAGACCTCTGAAACACACCCAAGTCATTGGTATGTCCCTTAGAGAGCTCAGTGTCTCTGGTGGTACTTGGGAGTTGGAGATTTCATAAAGCGTCAGTTGTGGTTAGCAGGTAGGGCGAAAGAAACCTTGAGAGGCCTTAATACTGATGCAATAGCTGGTCACTTCTGGCAAATATTGCACCAAGAGAATCATTTAAGGAAAGGATTTTGGTGCCTGCACACTGAGCTGGGGAAGGACTTCAGCATGGACCAACCTAGTACTCCCATGATGGATGCTGATATATGAGTGAGTGCTTGAGCTGCCCTGGAAGATATCTGAGGAGTTTTATGAGGAGGTTTTATGAGTTTTATGGTCATCTATAATCAGGGCCAAGCAACAAACTTAATCTAGAGTGAATTATCAAGCAGAAGTGAGGCGTTGGCTTTATAAGTCATTTATATATAATCTGATAACTATTACTCACTGGCATTTCTGCCAGGTAAGCACTGGCCTGGCAATTCTAACAGTCTCCAGCTCTAACCCAGAGGAACACAAACCATCTCCCCTCAAGTCACGGGGACCCACAGATGGTAATGCCCTGGGCTCCTGGGATATGGCTGTGTCTGGAGCAGAGCAGAGCTAAAAGTCCCCAACTCCATCTGCCTGAGCTTGGCTGCCATGCCCCTAGCACCCCAGAAAATGAAGCTACGCTGAGGAGAAGCTCTTCTCCCAGAACTACAGCAAGACATTCTTCAGCAGTAAACAAGATCTGAAAACACACCCTCAGAAAGGAAGACATGTCAAGGGAGATCCAGGAGGACCTGCATTTTCTGTCTCCCAGAAAGGCTGACTCCAAGGCTGCAGTAATGATTTAGGAGAGAGGGGATGTCTGGCTGCATCTTTAACTAGTGAAGCATGACAGAGAGACTCTCAGCAAAATACTCCAGGAGCAGTCAGCCTTTGCTTTCCTTATGTGCCAGTCCTGGTTTTGGTACCCTTGTCTGGCCAGTGATAGTGTTCCTTTCAGCATTCCTTGCCCACTGTGTCTGGAGTAGTTTCCCCTTTTCCCTCCTTGTCCACTCCACATTGTGGGGTTGCAAGGACTGGCTGAGATTATTGCCGGGAAAGGATTAGGCCACCTGAACTGATTTAAAGATGAAGAAAATGGATGGAACAGGATGGGGTGTAAGTTGCTGTAATGTTAGCTCAGGGTGACTGTGATAAGTACTGGCAGGGGGGATGTTTTCCAGGGAACAAGACTGTTCTTATGTTGTTAAGCTATCTGTTGTGCACAGGTAGCCAAGCAGAAGGAGTGCCACAAGCATATTCACAGTGCAGCCAATATCACTGGTCAAACATAAATATGTTATTTAGACACATTCCAGAGCGCCACGCACCATTTCTCCCCAGACATCTACTTGCTTTATTATTTGTCTTAATAAAATATACTATCTCAGTCCCTGCACCTCCCAGACATGCTTCCTTCCCCATGCCTGGCTGAGCTGAGGGGGCTGCAGCATTCTGCCCTTTGCTGGAAGCTCAGCCCTGTGACACTGAAGCCAGTGGAGAAGGGCTGGCCCAGGGTGCTGTGGGCATTGCTGGGCACTCCCACGCACAGGAGGGAGCAGAGCCAGGCAATGCCAGCAGCAAGAAGGGGCAGGGAGCAGAGCTGACTCAAGAGGAAGAGCCCATCCCTCATCCTACCCCTCATCCTGCTGCCTGGGAACTGGGAGTTGTGGGTGCCTGCTGCCCAAAGGGATCAGACCCTGCTGCTGTCCCTGACTCTCCTTGTCAACCATAGTCACTCCTTCCACTACCAGCAGCCAGCTTGCTTCTCCAGGGCTGCAATAAGGCCAAAGCAAGCAGTTTTGCTACCAACAGCCTCCTACACAAAGGAACTTCCAACATTACCAGCATTTTGCTGCTGGATTGTGTTTAAATTATTTTTGAGATTTGCTATGCAATTCAGCTGTCAAGTGTAAAGTTCTGTACCATTATCTTGTCTCCCTTCACCTCTGTTGGAAAGAAATGGGTACTGCTTAGGTGTGATTTAGTTTGTCTTGAAGCAGATCAACTGCAACTACCTTGGAAGTGCCCCTTTCTCTCCATCAACAACAGTGGGAATCCACATGACTACCTCCAATGAAGAAGTCTGTTCTGTAGACACCTAGGAGTCAATTTAATATCTATACCCTGGTGCCCAGGGTCATTTGGAATCCCCTCTGTTGTTTAGTGTGAACTAATGCTCCAGAAGGATTGATTCTCACAGCTCTTGTATCTCATATGCCACCCCTATGCTGTTGACTGAGTAATAAATAACAGAGCTACAGTACCTTCAATGAAATATTTATCTTTGCTGGTGTACCAGAATTAAGTCCATATGGTAGACTAGGTAGCTACATATAAGCTGGGCATCTCAACTCTGAAATAGCCTG
This sequence comes from Entomyzon cyanotis, assembly GCA_024500445.1. Lineage (NCBI taxonomy): Eukaryota > Metazoa > Chordata > Aves > Passeriformes > Meliphagidae > Entomyzon > Entomyzon cyanotis. The sequence goes on along the minus strand of JAKEPQ010001018.1, from coordinate 11,538,159 downwards.
GGGAGATTCAGTGCTCAACCCATTTGCTCTTAAAAAGGTTATTAGAGATGCCTAAGGGTATCCAAAACATCTGCACAGGCCTGCCAGATCTGATAGAGGTGATAAGGGAAATGCATGTGCTCCTGCAGTGGTCACTGGAAGCTGAGCAGGAGACACTGGGGCATCTCAAATGACACCATGCCGATGTAAAAACCACTAAAGTGAAGCCTCGGGCAATCCAGGCAACCACACCTGGGAGCATTTCAGTGCACACAGAAATAGGCACTTGCATCCAATCGGCCGGGACAGTCCTCCTGACCTTCTGGCTGTTTGCGAGCTGAGACACTCAGTTCACATTTAAGTAATAACCATCAGACATCTAAATTTAGGTGCCTCTATCTGCAGGTTACATCGTGTCCCTAAAGCGAGGTGACAGCCATCTCACCTTTCTGGTGTGATCACTGCACCATTTGTACCTGCCCATGGAGACCAGTGGTGCCTCTCCACCCTCCTTGGCACAGCATGAGAGCTGTGGCCACCATGCCTTACACTACCTACAGTGAGTCAGCAGCCCTCAGGCTCCTAAGTCCCTTGGGATTGTTTTTAAATGTAGCCCCATTAGCCTTATGAAAGTACAGGTTATGTTTGATGACTGATTTTCATGGATTTCTCAGGCATTCTGAAAAACGTCTGTGTTACTTTTATCTTTTCTTCTTTTTTCCCCTGATACAATTTGACACAGTCTATTCCATGAGGTTTTGTGTGTCTGTGTAAATGTAGGGAAGTAGCTGGCAGTCCATAATGTGCTCTGACAAGATGCAAATAGGTTGGCAGTGACCAGTGACCTTTGAAAGCTTCTTGAGATGCTTTCCTTGACAGGTTGGGTCCCACTGAGATGGTGCTAAACTCCTCTCCATCACAGTTGATTTTCCCTTCTCATTTTCCATAACTGCCTCCTCCTTAGCTGGCTCACTAAGTCCAGGACCTGCTTTAAAGTTTAGATTAATTTCATGTAGAGAAACCTGGTAGTCCTTTCCTAAGAAGGCTCAGGATTTTACGCTGAAATAAAAGTAGGAAGGACATGAAGAACTGTCTTAGGGCTCAGCATGACCCACTCCACAGTGGGTGTTGCCTTTCACTGCATGAGCCACTCATCTCTGCAGGTCCTCCTGTACTTCTGTGGGGTCTGGAAGAGAGGACTCTCTCATAAGAGTTTTGTGGCAATCTCCACATGTGAGATTCAAAAAGGATCAGCACCCAGAAATAAGCCAGCAGCCCTAAAACAAACAAAAATGAACAAACAGATGAGACACCTGTGAGCACTTAGACCTCAGCACAAGGTGCAGCTGCTCCCCCCACCCCCGGTTTTGGGAAGGAGCACAAACATCATGAGCTGGGGGAGATTTTCAGGTTTGGGGCTGTGTGTAGGATTGAGCGCTCAGTGAGGATAGGCCCTGATGTCAATGCCTTAATCAGCATAATGAAATACTCCCAGTGAGTAACATTTAAAATAACAAATGAAGTCATGAACACATTGGAGATACTCAAGGATTTGGATGGGGTTGTGCTGATAGGTGTGTCGGGCCAGAGGCATAAAATGTAGAGCAAGGGGGAATTTGTCATTGCCTTTGTTCATTAACCATTTGGTCCAGCAATTTGGACAAAGTGACTCAGAACTCGCTAGCAGGCAGAATTGAGCCTTCAGAAAGCAAGGCTGGTCCGAGTGAGACACAAGGAAAGCCAAGCTGGTCTTTTCAGGAAAGAAGCCGGTGGAAGGGACAAGCAGAGCAGCCGTATCCCCACACGCAGACGTTGAGAACCCCGAGGAAACCATCTCTGGATCCAGGCTTGCCACTTTCCCTCTGGGCACTGCGGGCCTGTTCACACGCCACGGCCTCCTCATCTCCTACTCTGCAAGCAGTTATCTGGTGAGAAAGCAGGCGAAGAGACAAAAGGCTGGGAGCAGGGAGGGGACACACTGCTATTCACAGGCCCGGACCCACCCACGGGTGCCAGGAGCCAGACAGGGGAGCACCTTATCAGATGCCTGAGTGAGCAGCATTCAGCGCTGTCCCAGGGCTCCCTCTCCACCCCGACGCAGGGGTGAGTGCCCCGCTGACGTCAGGAGGCCTTACTTCATTTCCTGGCACAGGGTCCGAATTTTCATAGCCGTGTCCTGTGGGAGAGGAGAGGCGGTGGAACTGGAATAGGCGTGCTCAGCCCCACCTCCTCAGCCCTCCAGCTGTTAAAGCTCCCAGGAGCGGCGAGCGCGGAGCTGCTGCTCGGCCGGGCTTGCTGGTGTGCTGGAAGCGTGCCTCTTCTAGACGGAGCCTCCCTGCTGCCTTCGCCAGGCAGGACACAGGTAATTCAAGGCAATGTTTTACACGATCCAAGGTGGATCCTTTTACAGGATCCCCAGGTGGGCCTGCCTTCTGCGGCTGGGGTGGGATGGTGTGCAGGACCATGGCTCTGTGGGGTGGGAGAGCAGGGGCATGGATGCCTCCCATCCGTTACTCTGAGATGGGATTGCCAGCTGGAGCTGGGGAGGCACTCCTGGGAAATTATTTGAAAGTTTGGGGTGAATAGGTGTATTTTGCGTACAAGTGTCCATTTTTATCAGTGGGAAAGGACAGTCAGGGTGGAAGGAGAAGACTCAGCACTCAAGCGAGAGCTATGATTTGGGGTGTGCTGTATAAGGTACCACAGCACAGGCTCCCTTGCACAGACTGCAGAGCCCCTTGGAATTCCTAGACACTTTGGAAGGTGCTAGATGAGCAGACAGCTTCTGGGGAGCCACACTCACCCAGGAGACAGGGTAGAGGCTCTTCATGCCTCATTATGCCTCACAGGTCATCTACCCTGGAAGAAAAGAAAAATGGTTGCAAGTGGCCCAGTTCTCCAAGTCAGCAAGGTTATTTCCATCCCATTTGTTCCACTGGCCATGGTGGCTGGCTGTGGCAAGCCCCACTTGCAGTCAGGACCCAAAGCTATGGGTGTGCTCCACGCTGTCATGAGGTCACTCACGCTGGTTCTCTGGGCTCTCCACGTGCCTCAACAGCGAGCACCAGTCTGTGTATGCCAGAGCTGTGAATAGATAAGCTAATCTAATCAACAGTGAATGTCTGTGGATAAAATTTTAGAATTTTCTCTCCAGCTTTTCACAAAGGTTCATTATTTATTACTCACAAATGTCCAGATAACTCAGCTAGCTGTGCAAGAGATCATAAATTCCCCAAATTTTGTTTACAATGATTGTGAAAACTCCTGCATGTGTTATCCACTTATTCCGTTCTCTCCATGGGAGTCCAAACTTCCTGCATATTTGAATAATTTGCATTTTATTGTAGCCAGCCTTTTGAAGAGCTGCACATCTTTTACACAGTGAGGTTAAAAGCTGGAAAAGCATTTCCACAGTGCAGTTATAAGCAGGTCCTATTGAAGCATATGTGGGGCTGAGAGTGAGTAAGTGATATTTTCACCCTTTGTTCATCCCTTGGTTAGATCAACTGCCATTTATTAAAAATATAGTCTGCACTCACTAAAATCTGCTGGAAGGGTTTGAGAACCAACTTCATAATAACAGTATGTTGTTCTGGAGCAGGAGAATCAAGGCAAATGCCATAGTGAGCATTAAAGTCTAAATTTTGCAGGGTTAATTTTTTTTCTTTATCTATCAGAAAGCCCCTGATTTTCCAGTGTGGGTCACCATTAAGGGCAGGTTCGTCCATGTTTCATTGTGATAGTATATTTAAACACCACTTTTGAAAGATTTTAGAGACTCAAGTCTAATTGAGGAATTGGGATCTAGAGATCAGTACCTGGTCCCTAGGATCTAAACTCACTCAGTGCCTGCATAATGAAGTGTCCAACACCCTCGTGCAGTGGTTTCTGCATATGCTTCAAGCTTCCAAGATAGAAGGGAATTTAATTCCCCTAAACAGCCCACTTAAGCCCTCTTATCCCCTGGGAGACAGGCTTTCTCAGGCAGCACTGAAATCCTCATGATGAGGCAGCAGGAATGCGTTAGAGACCTTGACATCATTGACTTGTGGACTCCTCACACAATAACTTGATTCTCATGCAATGAACAGTGTTAGCTCTGACATGTCAGGCCTCCAGTCAGTGCAAGACAATGTCTTGGGGAGGAGACTGAGGTCTTTGAGACACTCCTTATTGCTACACTGCCTTGAAGAAGGAGGAATATGAGTTTAGGGCTAATGGCTGGTGGCCTATATTTGCTGTCTATTTTGGAACGAGAAGATCTATGCTGGAGGCATCCAGGTTAGTTATCTGCAAGGTAAAAAGCATTAAAACTCCCCCTTCATTCATAACAGTAAACCAAAGCCAGAAGTGCTTCAGAGAATGTAAAAGAGGGAAAATGAACAGAACAATGAGTTTTCTGTTCTGCATTGCTCATCTCTGAATCTCCCTGGTATGCAGTATGATGCAGTAAGGTACTGATGTGGTTTGAACTTGTCAAAAGAGTGTAAACTGAATTATGACTAACAGCTGCTCTTGTATCACAGGAGTGACAAGGCAGCTCAGTCTCTGCACTGCAGGGCACCAAGCAAATGCCTGCTGAAGCACCTCACCTTCTCCCTGCTCCCCACGCTCCTAAAACATTGCACAATATCAGGCACAGTGCAGAGGACATGCAAGGTGAATTACCTCCTCCTGAGGGGCTTGGCTTGCCCTAGATGGAGAGCCAATGCCAAGCAATGAGATGACTGCTCTCATTGCCCCATGTCCTTAGCACTGTGGTGTCCTTGCCCAGTGAGCTGGGGATGGAGGTCTGTCTGACTCTCCTTCCCCACTGCTGACAGTACCCAGATGATTGACTTGACAGCCTGTGTTTTTTCTTTCTCTACAGCTTTGGAGAAGTTGTTCAAGAAGGCGAGAGGATGACAACGTCACCTCCCCAAGGCTGTGGCAGCATCGATGCTGACTACCACCTGCTCTGTGACACAGAGGCGGCCTGGGGGATCGTCCTGGAGTCGCTGGCTGCAGCAGGCATCCTCATCACCATTTTCCTCATCTGCTCGCTCTTCTTCCTCATCTGCAAAGTCCAAGACAACAGCAAGCGACACATGATCTCCGTCTATTTTTTCTTTCTTTTAGGCACACTCGGCGTTTTTGGTCTCACTTTTGCCTTCATCATTAAACTCAATGACAGGACTCGTCCCACTCGCTTCTTCCTATTTGGAGTCATCTTTGCCCTCTGCTTCTCGTGCCTCCTCACCCATGCCTGCAACCTCACCAAACTAGTGAGAGGAAGAAAGCCCTTCTCCTGGCGGGTGCTGCTGCTCTTCATTGTGTGCTTTGCCCTGGTACAAGTTGTGATCAGCATTGAGTACTTAGTCACCATGTTCGTAAACCAGAAAAAAAAATTTCTGAGTATGTCTCGGGAGGATACCAACAAGGACTTTGTCCTGCTTTTGATCTACGTGCTCTTCCTGATGGCTCTGACCTTCTTGATTTCCATGTTCACATTCTGTGGGTCATACAAAAGCTGGAAGAGGCATGGGGCACACATCTTTGTCACTGTCCTGTTCTCCATTGCCATTTGGGTAGTGTGGATCACCATGCTCACGAAAGGCAACATGGTTTTAAACAAAGAAATTTGGGATGATCCTGTTGTGGCCATTGCTCTGGTGTCCAATGGCTGGGTTTTCCTGATAATGTATATTGTCCCAGAAATTTGTTTCCTCACTGCTCCTCTGAAGCTAGAGGACTACCCTCCAGAAAATGACTTCTGCCAACCCAAGTTCATAAAGCAGGCAACTGGAGTGGATAACCGTGCCTACACCCAAGATGAAATTGTGCAAGGTATGATGAAGTGAATGACTCCACTGTCCCCCTAGCCCTAAGCACACAAGCACCACTCATGGCTTAAAAGAGGTAGGAGAGCTATAATAAAAGATTTGAAGATGATAGATAAATTAAAGGTTAGGTAAAAGTTTCAGACTGATGAAACTTTGGAAATGCACTTGAAAATTAATCTCCAGACAAGGGAAATTAGTGAGGACCAATGCAAAAGCTGATGATGTGTAGGAGAAGTGACTGAGGAGGAGACTTGCTGCATGTCAGGGCTGAAACATAACTCCTTACGACCTTTCTATGTCTGGGAAATCCATGCTAAAAATCAGGAGGGTTTTTTTGTCTCTTAGTGACACATCAGCTCTTCAGGCTTATCCAGGTTACAACTTGGAGGTTTTTTATCACATTTCTGATCTGGTTCCCATATCCATGTAAGAATGAATCCATCATCCAAAAAGAAGGCAAGGAGGTCTTACTTTTTTGTATGAGTCTTCTGCCTACTTGGACAAAGCAAAATGTTTTATCAGTTGAAGTTTCCTAAATCTATGGGTAGGAGATGTGATTCCTCTCACTGTGGATCTGCTACTGGTGTCATGTTTGTCACCTGAAGTCAGACCCCCAGGTTTGTAAAAGAATAGCCAAGAAAGGCTGTGCTCTCCTAGGGAATACGATGAAGGGGGTCTTGTGCATACAAGTGGGAGGGATTTGGCAGGTGATGGTGACAGTGATTGTGAGGCAACAGGAGGTGTCTAAACTCCAAGGCCACCTATGTCCTGCTATTTGCAATGCCATTCATTCCTGCTTTCAGAAGGAAATAATGTCTTCCACCTTTGGTTTTTAGCCCATTCCTGCCTGCACATTGCATAGTTAGACCAGTCTAAAAGCAGCTGCTAATGTAGCCACAGACCCTTTGAGCCTCCCTTGATGTGGTGTTTCCAAGCTACTGTGTAATGCTAATACGCTAACTTTCCCCTGCTTTTGTCTTGTGACTCAGGAGACCTCAACTACTCTCCATATGCATCTCACTTTCAGATGAAGGTAAGTTCATGCCCCCTGTCACCTGTTTCACCCCATGCAGGCTATAGGCTATTGTTCAAGTGCTCTGTGAAGGCAGGCAGATGCTTTGCATGGAGCCAAATGATACTGTGGCATGTGTTCATGGAGGTGCCTGTGGCTAGGGGGGAAAGAAAGAGCTGTGACATGTCCAGAGACATGGGAAGGCAAAAGGGCCCTAGGTGAAGAGGCTGTGGTTTTCAATACTTTGGGATTTGGTATCACATAAGTCCTCTCTTCAAGCACAGTTCCTACAGTAGACTATGCCCTTTCCTCAGGAGATTGTGCTTATTTCTTCAGCCCATGCCCAGAATGTATTCCCACCAGCAGACATGGGAAGCTGCAGTACAGGTCCAGAGTGAGCAGTCTGCATGTCCACCTGTCCATTTGCCAGTCCTCCTTCAGACCACAGCCTAGCCAGGTCTAGCAGTCACATCATGTTCCTACGTGTCCTCTGGTGACATGTCTCCATCACTAATTTGTTCTGCCAGGATCCTCTTCCACAGCCTTATTGGTCACAGTCACAGCAAACCTTCAGCTCTGTTTCTCCCTTCCTTCCTCTGTTTTCTCTGTAAGCCCTGTTTTATTACTTCTGTCCAGTTTTCAAAGGTAAAGACTTCTGTTCTTCCTTTTCAGGCCATTGAACCCCAGAATGATTTCTCCATCCCTCGCCCCAAGGCCCGGACAAGCCCGTACCATGACTACACTGGTGGGAAAAGCCCCATGTAGCAGCTCCACAGTGAGCAAAGAGACTAAGTGCCCCTCAGCAGAATGGACCACATGGTGACAAGTGAGATGATCCTGCAGAAGAGAGAGTCAACCCACACCAGCAAAAGAGGAGAGGGATTCTCTTTCCCCCACACAGGCACCCTTGTAGCTCCCTCTTCTTCTTCAGATGTCATTTTCAGACACAGCCCTGGCCACCCTGTCCCTGCTCACTCTGTGTCTCCATGGAATGGAGCTTCTCTCTTCTGACAGAGGAGCATCCTGGCCTATTTTCAGCCAGAATGCCAGAGAAGCAGGAAGATCATCAGCCAGGTCTGCGACTGGCTCTGCCCCAGACAGGACCTGCTTTAATCAGCTCATGGGGGTGCCTGCACCCCTTGTCTGATGGGAGAAGAGGAAGGACCAAGAGCATCAGCCCTGTGCATTCCTTCCTCCTGCCCACTGATGAAGACATCTCAGGTACTACTGAGGACATCTTTATCTATCCACTGTTACTTTTGCGCCCACTCCCAGCCCTGCCTGGCTGTCCTCCTGAGATCAGGGGAGACAGAGAGAGAGAAAGAGTATTCCTTTTTTCATCTTCATATTTGCTTCTAGCACCTTCCTCATCATCTAGGAACCATGCTGGAGATGGGGAAGAAAACTTAAAGACATAAAAGCAGCTACACCAATTTACCCTGACATATTTTCCAGTTCATGTTCTAAGAGCCTCCTTCCCAGCTCTGACTCCTGCCCATGAGCCCCAGCTGAGCTCCCCGAGGTGCCTGCCCAACCCCACAAACCCTCCCTCCCCACCCCTGCCTCTCCAACCTGTGGATCCCCAAAGACAAAACCTCTTCTGTGTGGCTCCATGCAGTACCCTGGTGGGATAGAATCCTGTGAACCTTGGATCTCGGCCTCTTGCTGAGTGTGTCTGTGACATTAAGATAACATTTCCCAAGCAGCCAGGTTACAGAGGGCAGACACCCTTCTTCCCAGGCATGAGTGAGCAAAAGTGTGCATGTGTATGTGTGTGTGTGTGGTGTGTGGACTGCACCCTGGTGATGAGCAATGAGTCTGCAGAGTTGAATCATTCTGTAACCCGCTTTGCATTTGATAAATAGCTTTCCATGGTATTTCATATATAACTACAGAGAGCTCTCCAAGTGGGTGTGTATGGTACACTGGCGTCTGACACAGCTGTATATTTATTTGGGACTTTGTATATGGACTGTTTAATTAATAAAAATGCAAACAGGCTGACTATGAGAAACTGGCATTCTTCCTTGGGAATGTGATTCCTGTAATGCCTGGTGGGGTGACAGCAGTAGCTCTCCATGGGTTGGAGTGGGACACCTGGGAGGTTGCACTTGGGGAAAAATGGCAAAGAGATGGTGGCTGCTTTGAAGCTGTCACTGTGACCCAAAGATCAGCTGCTTGAGGGTGCAGAAGAAGGGTTGGTAGCTGCTTTATACTGCTTTTCTTGAACAAAGTTGATTCAATGTTAGGAGTGCTTAAGAAATGAAGAAATATAAGTCAGAGCCACAGCAAGCAAATGCCAGAGGAAGATGTGAACTTCTCATCACTGGGTATGTCTCTATCTGCTGTGTCAATACTCCTGGTATTTATTTGCTTGTCTTTTGTTAGGTACTTGCATAATCAAGAATAGGAAAGGAGTTTGTGGATATGTAATTCAGTTTGTAAAAGGATGTCTTTCTGATGTTCTGAATGCATGTGATATTTTTATTTGAAAATAGAAACAATATCAAAGCAAAATAATATCAGTGAAGATCATAATGATTATAATAATGATAGTAATAATAATTTTTAAACCTCCTGATAGTATGAGGCTATAATTTCCCTTTTAAGAGGATATTCTCCCATGAGATTTTACATGATATGTTATGCTACCACCTGTCCATATGCTCTTGGCAAGTAAATGCCAAGAATGCCTTCCTCAGGCATTCCTAGTGCTGTTCAAAATAGGTCAGTCTGGGCCCTCCCCACTCTGCCTACTAGCACTGAAGGGTAACACAGGGATATCTGAGGCTTCTGAACCCCTTGGCATGAGAAAGAACCCACCTAAGGACTGATTTTCAAATGTGTCACAGGATAACTTGCCTTCTTTTGGTAAATTTGAGGTGGAAATGATGCTAACCTTCCCTCTTCTTCTCCCTTCCACCTACACAGTCCACAGGTGTTACACAGAGGATGAGGAATAAAACTCAAGGTGCTAATATAACATTGGAGAGCAGGCTGGGAAAAGGGGTTTTTGAAACCGTGATGCAACTTGTTGATTTGCAGACTGAAGGTAGGAGGAATATGCTTAAAACAGAACCAAACTCAAGAAATTAGCTTTTCAAGCAGATGTGGTGTCATTGATGGCTTAAATGTAGCTATAGGATGTTCCGGGATGATTCAAAAATGTGTTAAAACAGAGCCAGCTCCTCTGCTTCAGAGGAGTGTGGTGGAGCAAATGAACAGGCTAACAGGAGAAATAAGAGTGAAGTGTGCTCTTACTGTGTGTGTTTTCCATATCCCAGACACTTACCAACTCCTTCACTAATTGCCACAGACCAGAAAGTGCCTCCCAGTGTGCCTTGGCTCCAGAGGCAGCAGAACTAGGAGGGATGAGAGACATCATATGTGCTCCCATTGATTCAGGGCATGGTGATTTTCTTGATTACTTAGTTGTTACTGTGCATGCTGCTCAGCAGAGAATGAAAATCTCCTTCCACAGATTTACAGTGCCTTTCAGAGTAATTTTTTTTAAACCTCTCTAATGACACAAATACTAATCTGCCCAGGGTTATTTTGCACTTGTTCGATATTAAGGCAGCTTTGTGTGAGAGCTCATTTAAATGCAAAAATAAATATGAATTTCTGTGGAACTTGGCGCTGCTGGGTTTCTCATACCTCAGGAAAGACTTTTGGGAAAGCAGCAGTTCCCTCTCTCCTTATAATTGAGCTTAAACCAAACCAGTTTGCCACTTAGTCACATACACACATCCCAGGGAAATCCTAAACTGGTGGGGCCAGACAGACTAGACCCAAAATGAACTAGTGAGCTGAGGAGGCAGTAACGTTACCTGATCCATGTGCTCTTTTTTCCTAAAATCTGATTACTGGGAGGCCTGTAAACACAGTAAGGCCCTCTCTCCTGCAAAGGGCTCCCTTGGTGATGGTGGCTGCAGGTAAACTGCCTTCAGGGCCCTCTGTTTTCCAGTCCCTTCTCTCCCTGGTCAAGGAGACCAGAGAGCCAGAAATATACACACCAGAGAAGGGTTGGCACAGAGCACACCTGGGTTATGAAAGCAGACAGGATTATCAGGAGGCAGGATAAACTCTGCTGACCTTCAGGTCAGTGGTGTCATGGGAAAATAGCAAAGAAGGACAAAAACAGTGTTCAGTCCCAGGACCTTCAGGGTCATCATCCTGTGGCCTTGCCAGAGCTGTAGGGCTCCACCTGCCTGGCCAGCAGTGAACATGAAGGGCCCCATAAACCCTTGGGGCACAGACCCAGGTCAGTGGTGACACAACCTGGAATGGGGAGGGACCTTGCTGGGGTCAGCTCCCAATGCTCACTGCCCCTTCTGGCAGCTGGTGCCAGTGCCACCCTCCCTAAACAAGATTTTTCTTTGAGAGGAATTCACTCCCTTCCTACAAATCTGTAGCCCTTGCTGTGGCACATGGGTCATGAGTCCCTCTACCTCAGCTGGGGCCACTCTCTCCAGGCTCTCGGGGCCAGGAAATTGCTTTAAAATGTCAGCTCACACAACATGAAGGGAGCTGGTGGTTCTGAGAAGCCACAGAGCTCTTCCTTGTTTCCAGCTCTTTCCTACATTTTAGTAGGTTTAGTGGTACTACAGAGTCACTCAAACATTTTGGAGAGGAGACTTCTGGAGAGGTCCAGTCCAGCTTCTGCCCTGAACAAGGCTCACCCCAAAGTTGGACCAGTTTGAGGTAAGCTTTGAATGTCTCCAAAGTTGGAGTTCACACAGCTTTTCTGGATCCCTGTGCTGGTGTCTGACCACTCTCACTGGGATTTTTTTTTAACCTTTGTCTAATCAGAATTTCCCTTCTTGCAACTTTTCTGTCATCCCTTGACCTTTCACTCTGCACCTGTAAGAGAAGTCTGGTCCCATTTTCTCAATAGCATCCATTTAGTTAATAGACAAGAGCAAGTGGATCCCCCTCAGCCTTTCTTCTGATGACCAAGCAGGTCCCTCAGTCCTTCCCCTGGTGACATGGTCCAAGCAGCTCCCAACGGTCTCAGTGGTTCCCCTGCCAGACCTGTTCCACTTGATCAAGCTGTGTACCAGTGACCCAAACTGACTCAGTACTCCAGATACAGCCTCCCGAGCACTAAATAAAAGGAAACAACTGATTCTCTCACCTTGCTGACTTCACCCTTACTCAAACAGCCTGGTATGTGGCTGTTGTACATCACTGTAAGTGTGCATCGCTGGACAATGCCTTCTTCAGATTCATTCTCCCCAGCACTAGTTACTCCCTTTGCCCTGGAGGAGCTTGTGTGGTTATAAATAGAAGTTCTGAACTTCCCTTTGTAAGGCAGGTGGTTTCTGACAGGAGACAGACATAGCACCCAGGGCCACTCAGCTGAGGGCTGCAGTGGGAGATCTCCTAGGAGGAAGCCCTGGAGAAGGAAACCCAAGAGCCCCTGCTCAGATTTGCCTGCTTTCTGGGGTTCTGCATGCAAAGTAGACATGTGCCTCAGTAGCAGCAAGCCCAGCCCTTGAGTACCCCCTGGCCTGTGTCACTCCACCCAGGCTGGGGTTGGTGAGCTGCTGGTGACCAGCTGTGCTCTCTGGGACACCCAACCACAGGGGCCTCAGCTGCCTCTGCCCCAAGGCAGTCTCTGACACTGCAGGACAGTGGCCATGAGAGTCTCTGCTCAGAGTCCCTGCCCCACTCCAGCCATTTTGGTCCCTGTGGCCCTGAGACATGTCCTGTCCCCTCTCCCTACCTGCAGCACACTCACCCTTCTGCACCCAGGACTTTCCTATTTAGGATTCTCTCCCTTCCTTAAAGTCAACATGCCCTGCCACTTGCAGTTTCTAGGGAAACTGGTGTTTGCTTTGCTTTTGCTATGGTGATGAGTGAAGCACTGTGCTAGATGCGAGTGCCATTTTCTGCAGAACACTTTCTGAAGTGCCAGGCATGGAGCAGGAGCTGCCCTCCTGTCAGGCCAGGCTGATTTTATCTGTGCCTATCTCCAGAGACAGCCAGGGCTCTGCCTGGCTGAGCAGTTTCTCCCATCCAACTGGTATCAGGTGCGTTTGAGGAGAAAGCAAAGGCTGTGGCTTACAAAATGGGCATCTTGTTCTCTAACGAATTAGTCAAGAGCTGAAATAGAATGCTGTGTCTCTGACATATGTCGCTGTCTGCTGTTGCTCTCTCAAAACTGTCTGTAGTGAGGACCAAATGCTTGAATACAGAGAAATGCTGAAAAATTTTGACGAGCTCTCTAATCACAGAGAGAAAGCGACCTCAGCTGCATCCTGACTCTGGTACTGCTCCCTGCTCAGTGCTGTAAGAAACCACCTTTTCATGCAAATCATCTCTTTACCGGTTTTGCCATTCAAACACATGTTTGAATCTCAAAAGTTAGGCACCGAGGTGCTGCTCAGTGTCACTTGGTCATCCCAGGATGCCCCTATAATTCAAAAAGCAGGCTGTTCCCGCAGGCACTCAATTTTTAGCAGTGCTGAATGCCCTCTTCACTGGCTGTTTGCCACATCCTCAGCCCCTAACCCAGCCACCTGAGACTGCTGCCATGGGAGAAATGAACGAGGCACGCAGGATCCAGGCTGATTCCAGCACCCACCTGGCACTCACGGTGCTCTCCACAGCAGTGCGCCAAGTCCACCCCAGGATTGAAAGCAACGCCCTCGAAAACAGGGAGGAGGCTGGGTTTAGCTTTCTGGCCCATCAAAGGAAGCGGAGGCCACGCCGGGAGAGTCGGGGCGAGGAGGAGAGGCGGCAGCAGCATTGGAAGGAAGCCCGCGGGAGGCTCCTCCTGGCGTTCCGCCAGCGGCCGCCGGGCGGCGCCCTTGCCCCGCGGAGCGACCGCGGAGGGAGAGCGGGAGAGGGAGGGAGAGAGAGGGAGGGAGAGAGAGGGAAGGAGGGAGGGAGAGAGGGACGGACGGACGGGCCGCTCCTGCCGCGGGGGAAACGCGCTCTGCCCTAAATAAAACCCCACCCCAGACAGAAATACCCGCACCTCATCACAGCTCTGGTGTTAAAACTCTGTACAAAAATAATCAGAACAATTTTAAAAATAGTTTTTTCATGGCCTGGCACTGAACTTCGGCAAAAATTGCAATTTTGCTGCCGTGAAACGATTTCTTTGACTCAGCATGTTCCAATAATAAAAAACAAACAAAAACCCAAACCCAAGCAACTGAAACTTTCCAGCTGAAAAAAGGAAGCCTTTCCACGGTGATTGTTCTGCTTGTTTTACACAGCAGCACAAGGACCTTGTCTCTGAACTAATTTTATTTTAGGCACAGTTCAGTTTCATTTCGACTAGCCTCCTCCTGGCTGTCTGCACTTTAGCTGCTGCAGAGAAATGGCTGCTTGGAGAGGCTGCTGCCCACCTTTGGTGAGGTGGCTGTGATCAAGGAAGATCATTCAGCTCCCAGACCCTGCATCTCAGACTCCTGGTGCTTCTCAATGCCACGGGAGATGGGCAGCCGCTGGTGGGACTGTGCCAGCCAGAAAGCCAGGAGATCCCCAGTGTCAAAGCCCGTGGTATCTGGCAGCAACGTGGACAGGACAAATTTGTCACACAAAGAAGTATCAGGTCTTTGCCCTTTCTCCTCCTCACCTATCACCATCATCACTACTATGTGCCTGAGACTGTATTGTGGTTCTCCCTTGCTGCATCAAGAATTTCAGGTTAAAATCAGCAAGTGATTTGTGTGAGATGAGACATTGACAGGGCCAAGATTAAGCACCCAGTTCTTAAGCACAAGTCACCTCACAGGCAGGTGGAGTGACCGATGCAAGGATGTGTGTGCTGAGCCAAGGTGTGCTCAGCTTTCCAGAGCACAGGCTGATGGAAGGGCTGTGGGACAGCTGTGGTGCTTCAAACGACCTGAGAGCTGTCTGCTCGCTCCCTGCAGCATTGCAGTGCCACTGTCATGCTCTCTGCTACCCTGCTCCTGTCCTAGGAGGACATCGCCTCCACTGTGCTTCAGCGGACTCTCTGAAAGACGAGCTGACACCTGTCCCGTGTGAGGACACGAAATCTGGAGCTGTCTATTTCACCGATTTTCAGCAGCCAGGCGGGGGCACTGCGGGATCTGCATCCACCGTGAGCACACAGCTCCGCTCCTGCGGAGCTATCCGGAACGCACGAAGACACGCCACGAACTATTTTTAACCTACTCAAAATGTTCGAGTGAGGTCACACAGCTCAGTAGTTCGTGTCTTGCTGGTGATCACATTTGTCATCCGACAGCAGAAGTTCTAAAGCCAGATTCACCGAGGTGTCTAGCTCTGGTTCTAGCTACAAGTGCTTTTTTCCAAATCCTGGGACAAGTGGGGTGGGAGGAGGGGAAAGTCCTCCCTCTGAAAGTTGCATTGTGCGTTTTGCCTTTTTTTTAATACCTCTTGTCTTTATTGTCTGACAATACTCTCTAACAGTGGAATCTACTTTATGGAATGAACAAGGAAATGCTGAAAGAAGCTTTATGCTCCTTTACAGGATCCCAGAGATGAAACCCTTACTAGTGTCTCACCTGATTTCTGTTTCACAGTGCACTCTTCAAATTCAATCAGCTTTTGGGGCATGTTCTGCCTCCAACTGTGTGTACAATGCTCACGTTGAAATTAATAGAAGCATGATGATACATTTGAGGTGAGAACATTGGAAAAAAAATGTCTTGTGGGTACAGTCAAAGGCAGAAGTTTCTTTGACTTTAGTTCTCACCTTAAAGACATCTATAGGTCTAAGTATGTGAAGAATCATTTTCACGGGTATATGTGTCAGCATAATCCTAAGAAATAAAAAACTCAATGAACTTGAAAACATATAAGGATTTTAGAAACATGTCTTTGTTGCCTCCCTCTTAAAAGAGATTTGTTTTTGTGTTTAACCCCACTGTATCAAACCCAGTCCTACCCTGGGGAATGGGGAATTGTTTATGTTTGATGGGATCACCACAATACATGTGGACAAGGTGCTGGTCACCAATTTGCATTGGTGACCTTAAATCTGCTATTTAGAAATCCTTCTGTTTTGTTTTTGGTGTGTCCAGTTGCTAAGAGTCCTACAGGAGGTGTTCCACATGCTTATTCTTCCATCATGCTAGCATGATGGGGAAATGACACTTCCTACATTCAGGGCAGAAGGTGAAGGTCAAATTTTCACCATGTCTAGGTGATTGCTCACCCACACACCCAGGTGCATTGCTCTGTGCCATTCAGAAAAGAGAGCCAAACCTGGGCTGCTTCCAGGCAAGGACTCAAACTCCAGAAGTGGTGGAGTCACCACCCTTGGAAATGTTCAAAACACAAATAGACATGGAAATTCATGCTATGACTTAGTAAGCACAGTGTCATTTGGTTGAAGGTTGGACTTTATGATCTCAGAGGTTTTTTCCAACCTGTATGATTCTATGATACTGTGCCCTCCTTCCCCTCCCTGTAATGGAGGTGATTTCAGGATAACCACAAGTGTCTGCAGCCCTCTGGCTTAACTCAGAGGTGACTGAAAGGGAGCCAGAGGCTGACTAGCACCAGCTTCTGGAAACACACATCTCACACACCAACAAGCTGGGTCCACAGCAGAGCCAGTGGCTCACTGTTACCTGGACAGTGGTGGACACCAGTCCAGACAGAAAGCATATTGTCTAACCTGGGACTAATCACAGCATGGTGTTTTTGGCTCCTTTTCCAAGTTCCTGAGGAATAACTCTCATCATCATGTATCCATGAGGTGATGCGAAGCAGCAAAGACCTCAGACCTGAAACTGCCCCAGTTTCTTTAAGGGTGTAAGTAAGAGGGACTCAGTGGATTGGTAAGAAGCTGAGCAGGGAGACTGTGTGTCCCCTCTTGACTCACCCCTGCAGGGTAGTGGGCAGCACAAATCCCAAGGGACTGCAGCAATCAAATGTGAGTGCAGTGCTGTCTTTTCCACAGTTCATGCAGTTGCTGTGACCACTCTCGCAGCAGGTGAGCATTAATCCTAGGCATGCTCCATCCCTGCAAATCTCTCTGCATGCAGAGTACTGAATAACTTCTTGCACAAGCAGCCTCTCCATCTACTAGAACAGCCTGAGCCCTGGCAAAGCTCCACCAACACCTGGTTTATAGTAAGAGGGGACCAAACAGGTAGGACAGCTCTTCTGAGCAGCAGCCTTACTCAGAAGGGACACTGTTACCAAGTATAAGGTTTAAGATCCTTTCCTGGAGGAGGATGCCCTCTTGGCTAGCATTGCTCATCTGCTTAAATGGAAGCCTCTCTAGGAGGAAATGAGGAGGGTCAAAACATCTGGATGCCCTCAGGGCATGAAGTAAGGGGATGCTTGGGATAGGTCTTCACTTTCAGACTGTCCTGTCTTCCCTGGCATTGACTGAATGGCAAACCAAGCACAGAAGCTGGGAGCAGCCCACACTGGCAGCTGGACTCCAGGATCTCTGTGGGCTCTCCACTCCAGTGATAAGAGTTTGGCCTGTCCTGCCCTACCAGCTAGATGAAGCAAATGCAGGTTTCCAGGAACAAGCTGCACGCCTGCCACTTCTGCTTTGTAAAATCAGCCAGCAGCAGCTTGCTGCAGAGATTTCGTAACAGGGAGGAAGTCATGGGTTAGCAGCACTTGGTCAAAGGTTTCCCTGGCTGCAGCTATGCCTGGGAGAAGCTCCCAGTCCTTGTCTCATGAGCTGGAGCAGATCTGCAATCATGAGCACACAGCAGGGGGAATGGGAGCATCTCCCAGTCAGGCAGGATGACCTCCTGTCTCCATGGGCAGGACAGCTGAGATGCAGCTCCCTGCACCCAAACCATCCATCCTCCCATTACACCATGGCCTCCTACTCAGTGTCCATCTGGTACCCTGGCCAAGGGGAGGAGAAAAGCAGGAGTGGAATGTAATCCTGCCACGTTGTGCTGACAGTGAGCATTCATCCTTTGCAGCTCCCTCTGAGCATCTGTAGCACTGCTTTGCCTGTCTCAGCTCCATCCAGCTCTGCAGGTGAATTCCTGAAAGGGCTGTGAACTAACTGTGCTTTCTAAAGACCTGAAGAATGAGGATATTATTTACTTTGGCTGTCGATGGGCATAAAATGGTGTGAAAGAAATCTATGCCTCAACTCCATCACTATCTGAGACCAAAATAACAGATAAAAGGAGAAAATCTGTGGGAGTTATCATTATATGGAGTTGCCATGGAAATAGCATGAGAGAACTTGGAGGAGAGCTGACACACCATGTCTCCAGGAGGGCATAAATCTCCAGCTAGCCTCACTCCTTTTTATCACATTAACAGACAATATTTTTTGCTTCAGCAAGAGGTGGGAAAACATCAAAGCACTGTTCTGACATTTTTGTCTCTCCTTTGATTTCTCTGATGAAGACCTCCCTGACCCCTTAAGAAATATAAAAGTGAACCCTAATGCTATTGGTAAGTTGCCCTAGAAACCATTTAATCATTTCAGAAAAATGGTAAGAGGGATGTAATTTTGCCCTGAAAATATTACTAGCTTTTGTGAAATCATGTTAAAAAAAAACCCTTATTAAAAATGTACTATTCTAAGAGTTTTTTTCAAATTAAAAATCATGCATTTCATTTAAAAGGTTTTTTAAATGATGATTTCTAAGGAAAAGCATTAGAATTTGAAGGATCTCAGAATTTCAGTGAAGTTGCTGTCTTGTGCCATTGCACTGTTCTGGGAAGCCTATTTTATTCTCTTCTCTCACTTGCCAAATCCCACTTTTAATCTACCTCATCCCCTCAGATCAGGACAGGACAACCAAGTCTGCTTTGGCCACTTCAGACTGTGACTGAGCACCTTCAGAGGCAAGAAGAACCCTCAGCCTGCAGCCAGGCTCTACAGGGTAGAGGGTGGGCAGGAAACCCTGGAGCAGGGCAGCAGCAAAGCCTTCATATCTGTAGCTGCTCCCTCTCAGCAGAGACAGTAAGTGGAAAAGGAAAGATGCCCAGGAGCCTCCAATGAGACCTCATCCTCCCCACCCACCAGCACCAGTGCTTTGGCCCTGAATCAGGACTGCAAGGGCAAGTGAGATGCAAGGAAGCAGAATAACGAGAGAGGAAGACAAAGAGCATGGTCCCCAAATGCTGCTTTAAGAGTCAATTCAAGTTATGCTCCAGCTATTGACCTAGTTATGTCTCAGAGCACCATCTCACCAGCTGAATCTCTGCCACGTTTGTGACTCCGCTTGCAAAACCTTGAACCCCAAGAGATACAAAGGCCTGCATTTGAAAACCTCTCTCCAAACAGAATAACTAAAGCCATGGAATTAATTGTGTGGGTTGACAACTTTGGGCTAGGCTTCTTCTTTGGCTTATAGTTATCACCTTTGCCATAATGTCAGTAGGTTCAAGTTTTGTCCCTAAAGCTGTCCTAAAGAAAGAAAGGAAGAAGGGGAGAAGGGAGGAAGGTCTCTTTTGTCACCTACATTTCTAAAGCAAAAATCTTACAATTATCTAAGAACAAAACTTATGTTCAGTCCTTGTTGATTGTTTTGTCTCTTTGCTCAGCATCAATTTAAGATAAAATTATACACATAATTTTATAAATGCTATTTATAAAGCTGTGGATACATATTATGCATATTTTGTGCCAAAATGAATCCATTTTTACCCTTAAGAAATGACAAGTCCCAAACACTGAATAATTCCAAAGGGGCTATTTTTAAGGCACTTGGTGGTGCATTTGTTGCTGAGTAGCATCTCTCTGTCTATAGCCATGGGAATAGACATC
This sequence comes from Entomyzon cyanotis, assembly GCA_024500445.1. Taxonomy (NCBI): domain Eukaryota; kingdom Metazoa; phylum Chordata; class Aves; order Passeriformes; family Meliphagidae; genus Entomyzon; species Entomyzon cyanotis. The sequence goes on along the minus strand of JAKEPQ010001018.1, from coordinate 11,518,634 downwards.
ATTTTTAGCTTCTCATAATTCAGGAGCTGGATTCTGTCCAGAGGAGTTTGTCACAACAGATTGAAAGGCTATTTATGATAAATGGATTTGTGGATTATGGGATCAAACATTTCAGAAAACAATTGTGCTTACCTTCACATCAAGACTATCTGGGGAGCTCATATTCATCCCCTTGCTACATCTCCCAGCAGCAGGAGCTGCAGTCACTGGGAAACTCTCTGCCCTGGTGGCAGTTCCCAGGGCATTTTCCTCATCTCCCTGGTGTGCCTGGTTTTCTCTTGCTGCTTTCAGCAGAGGTATCTGGAAGCAGCTGCCTCCAGTATTGCTTCAGGATTGTTATTTCCGTATGTTTCTTTCCAAGGAAAGGGAAAACATACAGAGCCTTTTCAAATGCTACTGCCTTAGCATCAGGAGTGGGAGTAACTTGAAAGGTGAAACAAAAATCCCTGTCTGTATCTGCAATTTTTTGCTACATTATGTGCATTCTGGGCTTCCATTCAAAATAAACAAATTTTTAAAGGCCAAAAACTAAATCATACGCTTCAGAAATAAACCCTCATTTTTCTCTCTTGTTCAGAAATAGCATCATCATGATGAAAAATAAATGAACTCCTGTTGCCTGTTAACAAACCAGCTCTGTGGAGAGCTGTCTCCAGCCAAATGACTCCCCTGGCTGAAAATCTGGCCTTCATTCCTGGATTCAGAGAGACGTCCTGTGCAGCCCTTTAGAAGCTGATACAAGCCATGCCTGCACCTGAGAGGCAAAGTGGGGAACAGGGCACTGCCCACCCCACAGCAGTGTCACTGCCACGCCCTGTGAGATGGGAAAGGTGTGGCATGAAGCTACAGAGGGGTCAACACACGGTCAGATCAACAGATAAACATGGGAGGAACAAAACCACACTGGTTGTGCTTGAAACTGCACCCATTTTTTCTATTTCTATTTGCTCCAGGCCCTGTTACCCCATGTGGATCAAAACCTGAAAGACTGCTTTCATCATTTTGAAATTGGCTGGGCAGGTTTCCAACTGGAGGATGTTTCAGACCAGGTTCCCAAGACACAGTATCTCATAAAATTGTCATTTCTGTTTCCCTCCCTGCCTTGAGACAGGGAGGAGTACTCAGAACAGTCTCAGCTGCACTTTGTGGCTCAGGATTTCACCCCTCCAGGGAAACAGCGCCAAAGATGTCCTCAGAGGAAGAGCATTGCTTCCCACAAAGGCGTACACCAGAGTCTTGTGCAAAGCAGATGGCAACACAGCGGGAGGAGAGTCATGCAGGGAATTTCCAGGGAGATCTTTGCTCCCTGGGCCCTGTAGGGAGGAGACATAGCTTGTCTCAAGGCGGGGCTGGAGAAGCTGTGAGGCATCTCTGGTTCCTCTTCTGTGTTTAACTGTGCTGCAGCCCCTGTTGGAAGGGGCTCATCAGTGTCCCCTGCCAACGTCCCCAAGGCAAAGGGGCAGTGTGTGAGGTACAGGGCACCAAGGACACTGTGCTCAACCAACACACCCTCACACTGTTCTCCCCTGGCACAGCACAGCCAAGGCATCAATCTTCTCCTTCCTACACCTCCACAGGATTGCTTCCTCCCCTGCAGCCTGGGTTTCCCACACTCAGGTATCGGCATGAAGGTGTGTCATGGTTTAACCCCAGCCAGCAGTGAAGCATCACCCAGCCTCTCACTCATTCGCCCACCCTGGTGGGAGGGGGAAGAGAATCAGAAGAATAAAAGTGAGAAAACCTGTGGGTTGAGATAGAAAGAGTTTAACAGGTAAAGCAAAAGCTGCACATGCAAACAAAGCAAAACAAGGAACCGATTCACCACTTTCCATGTGCAGGTGGGAGTTTCAGCCAACTCCAGGACACCAGGGCTCCATCACAGGTAACAGTTCTTTGGCAAGACAAACGACATTGCTCTGAACATCCCCCCTGCCGTCTTCCCCTCACTTTATATGCTGGGTGGCACCATATGGAGTGGAATATCAGCTGGGGTCAGCTGTCCCAGCTGTGTCCCCTCCCAGCCTCTTGTGCACCCCTGGCCTACTCGTGGGTACAAGAAGCAGGCAAGGCCTTGGCTCTGTGCAAGCACTTTTTACAGTTTTTGCAACAGCAAAAACATCCCTGTATTACCAACACCGTTTTCAGCACAGATCCAAAACACAGTCCCACACCAGCTACTGTAAAGAAATTTAGCTCTATCCCAGCCAAAACACACACAAAGTGGAAGCAAGGTACTGGAAAATGAGAGGCATGGTAATTACCCCAAAGAAACACCACTACAGTAATCATCCCCTTCAAAGTACCCTGTCTACATAATACTACAGCTCATGAAAGATACTTCAATGAGCCAGCACATGTTGATTTGGAAAGATGTTCCTTCACAAAGTTGAGTCATAAAGAAGATTGAGAAACTCTACAATCAGTGATTAAACAGCTAAAAAGATCCACTGGCAGGGAAGTGCCCAAAATTGTCATGCTGTATGCTACATTTCATTTCAATGCTTTGCTTTGGGTAAAAGGCTTCATTAGTTCGTTTGTCTGGGTACAATGCACTTCAAATTTCAGATCTCCTCTTACTCACAGCAACATTCAATTCTGTTGATCTTGTACTTCACCAGTTGTGTGGGAAGGTGTCTGAACTTTTTGTCTAATCATAGAATTCAGTTCAATTGCTTTTTTGGACTCCAATTAGGAAAGGCCTTAAATTAAACACTAGGGATATAAGAAAAAAAATGAATAAGATTGGAAAACACTGGAAAAACACTCAAGGGAGAACAGTTACCATGGCAATCCTTCTCTGTTTTCATGTGCTAAAGAAGACACATCTCCAACACGCACATCCCTTAGAACCCACCTCGCTTCCAAGTCCAGGCATGGGTGGGTGCAGCTGCCCACACAGCACAGGCTGGGCTCTGCTGTCCCACCTCAAGGAGCCCCAGTGCCCGGTCACACTGCCAGTGTCACATTGCACACTCAATGTCACTCAAGTCACAACGCAGGTCGTGGTGCTGCAGCGCATGTCGTTTCTGAGATGTCGTTTCAGGATGTGGTTTCTGAGATCTTTCACTTCCACTGGTACTTTTGAAAATCTGCACCTTAGATTCAGCCTCCTCAACCCAGTCTTCTCACAGGGACTGCACAGAAGAAATGTTTGAGACTTCCCTGGGACCTTGGGCTGCTGATCAGTCAGACCTCACACTCAGTCTAAGAACAGTGCAGCTGCTTCCACCCCAGTCACTCAAATTTCTCCTCATGGGGTTGGGCAGCAGTGAGGGCTATGGGAGCAGCATGCACCCAACTCTCACCCAGGAATAGAGTCTGGATGTGGAATTTAGCAGATTCTCAGGAACCAAGCAGCATTTGCACTGACCCATCTTCTGCAGCATCTCCCACAGAGGACTAGGAAAAAAGCATCTGCCATGGCTGAAACCCATCTTGTGCAACGGATTCTGCTGAGAGCAAAGCAGAGATTATGAATGAGCTGACAAAACCAGCCTGCTGTTGGCATAGGCACCAAGCAGAGACAGAGTAGCTATGCTAGAAGTGTTTCATCCATTACTGTCAGAGAAGTCACTTTTACCACTGATCCCTCTCTAATAAATCATGTTGCCAAGCAGTTTTATGGAGGTGTTATACATCCAAAGCTACTTATGGTCCTGTTAAAAGAGATGCATTTCTTTTTTAGCTCAGTGTGGCTGAAATGCTGTCACAGAAGAAAGAGAGCTGCTGCTCAGAGCACTATTGTAAAAGAGGTATTACTGTAATTACAATAGGGAGGGACGACGTGAGCTGGGAGCCACCATCTTCCTCCTCTGACCCATCACTTTTGGGCAGCATTGCAAAACTGAAAATTTGCGACCATAAGCACAATAGCTGCTCACACACTCTTTGCCATGGGGATTGATGAAAATGGGGAAATAATGATGTTACTTCCTCATTCACCATAAATCACCCATCCCCTCAAAGCGACTGGAGTATTATAAGTCTGGCAAGATGTATATGGACAACTTAACCAATTAGCTCTTTTATAAAGGCTGTCGTCCTCTTAATGCAGTGTTAGATATATTTAGGCATGTGTCTACAAAATAAAGTATTTCTTTTTGAAGCTAACAAAGCTCTCATTCTAGCAGACTTAAAACTTCAGTCTGCAAATGTTCACCCTGTGGCTGCATTCACATTAGTGAGTTATGCAGTGACTACAGAAACCAAACAATAGATCAAAGTAGCTGGTCTGCATACACACTACATATGCATATGTTTATACACTCATGCATGCCCATTTATATATAAATACAAATGGTTTGCCACCATTAATGCCAGCAGGAAAATTCCTTACTAACCAGTGGAATAGCTTAGGAAGGTTGTCTATCCAGCACAGCTTAATCTACGTGGCACATGTGTAATTCCCATCAAGATTATGCTTTTAAATTTGGCTCTGTTTAAATGTAGCCCTTCCCACAGCCAGTCCTATCACCGTCATACCACTGCTTTGCATGGCACTGGGAGGGACCTGCCCAGCTCCTAATATGCAGCAAGGGCACTCCTGTCTCTGGAAGTCTGAGATAATTCCCAAGGCCACTCCCCTGCCGAGCCTGTCCAGCCCAGCGGGCAGCACAGGCAGCTGTGGAGCTGTTCCACTGCACTGACAACTGAGGCAATGGGAAAAGGGCCACAGGCAGCAAAAACCCACCACATCCCAACCACCCAACAAGGCAACCTCCAGCAGTGCTGAGGGGCCTCAGCAAGAAGAAACATCCACTTTTCAGTTTCCCCTGCACTGTCTTTTTAAATCAGCACACAACAGGTAACGTCGTGATGCCCTGTCGAACAACTGAAAAGTACCAACATCTCTCCATTTCAGCATTCACTTGAGACAGAAAAGGACACTGCACAGGCACAGAAGAGAAGCAAGGAGGTCTCTAGGCAATCTGCTGCACTATTATCTCTCAGAAAACTAATACTGCAGGGGATGGAGAAAAATATTTTGTTTTAACATCAGTTCAGGAGTCAACTGCATGTAACACAGTGCGTGTGGCCATGCTGGCCTTGGGTCAAAATCCAGAACACACCTCTGACTTCTGGCCCTAGCACAGAGAGGTGGCTGGAAATCCTCCAATGTCTACAGCAACTCTGGCTGTCCAAACATTCACTTGCAGCGACAGAGGCACATCAAAAAGCTGACTGACTCAGCTACCTAAGGAGCAGAGAGACAGCCTGCAGGAAACCCTCACACAAAGAGCATTTCTACCCTTCCATAACCAAGGAAGGATGAAAGGATGCAATGGATAGTAACTCTGCCTTATTTCTAGAAAACAACTGGACAAGTGCATGGGATAAAATCTACCTGGGTCCACCAAGCACAATAACAAAAATCCCCGAGCCACATTGTACTAGAGATAGGGAAATATTTGGAGGAGGTCTGAGCCCACAGTTGCACTGTTCCTGTAATCCTGTCTCAGGTGTCCACTACTGTCCATCACAGGGACAGGGCACCGAGCTAGATGGACCTCAATGGGACAAAGTGTCTAACATTTCTGGTTCATAGGTAATTTTGAAAATCTGTCATGAGTACTTGCCTGAACACTCACGTGTTCACTGCCTGTGAACCCCAGCCACAGCAACATACAATTTCCCTCAGGTGAGCAGATCCCTCATTTCTACATTAATACAAACACATCACTCAAAGCGTCTCAATGGCTGGGACAAATTAAGGAGATTAGTCCATCAGCTCCTGTCTCACACAGTCAGATAATGCAGGGCCACACCAGGATACCTAAAATAGCAATTTATTGGAAAAAGCATTATGACTATTTATAAATGCTGTGACATGATTAGTACCCCAAATAGAAAGACAAACTGGCAACCTACGGTCTAGAGAATCAACAACTCCCACTGAGCTCACAGAGTCAGCGATCAGCACAGAAGTTGTAAATCACAATATTATTTTTCATTTATTTCAACACTGTAGAAAATACAGACAAAACACAGGCATCTTCGTGTGTACAGAAAAGGCAATTCAGTTTGCATAAGGCTTTGACATCATTTAACACTGTTTATGAAATTCTATCCAGCCTGCTTCATGCAAAAGGCCAGTAGCAGGGCTGCACAGGCAGAGCCTACAGATGTTTACTCTCACTGTTGGGTCTGAAGCTCTCACTCTCTGTTCAGAGTGTATGTATTTTATAGAAGGACCCCACCATGCTGCTGAGATACCAGGTTTATTATTGGCAACCCTAACATCTGAGATTTCACAGGATAAATTTTGAGAAATTTCAAGGTTTTGATGATTGAAGGACATTCACTACCAGTCACCAGACTACATCCACAGTCTACATGCAAGTTCCAAAATGAACCTAGGAAGGCATAAACTGGACAACACTGTGCTCCTCCATTCCTCACCCACACAGGTTAAAATAATCTGGGACATGAATGGTCCCTTTGGATTCTAGTACAAGCTTTTGCTCTTTCAACATTCCCTTAAATGCCTAATTCTTTGTTTGTCTTGATTTCTCTTTTGGTTCTTCCCTTCCTGCACTGCAATCATTAACCACAGTCAATAGCTTTTCCCTTGTTGTGTTTGTTTGGTTTTTTGCTTAACTAAATAATATCTGCTCTTTTTACCCATCCTGAACTAGCTGCTCTTGCACACAGGTGACTGAAACTCTCATGAAGTCCACAGCAAAGCTCTTATATGGCTCAGCAAGAGAGAAAAGCAAAGCATGTAAAAAACTCAGGTTTTCTCCTTTTACTGCTGAGATTTTTTTCTCAGAAAGCAGGTGCATATGAAACAGCTTGACCAGCCAGAAGCCAAGATACCATCTGACAAATGTCTCTTTCAGGGGAAATGTCTTTTCCAGGGGAAAATGGCTTTTGGAAAGCACCTGAACTATGGGGCACTTAACCACCAGAGGACCACACCTCCTTTAGTGCAGGTAATGAATTATACAGGCACCCACAGGAGCATGGTGTGTGAGTGTGTTCCCACTGTGGGCATTCTGATGTCTCCCTGGCAGAGCCAACAGCTAAAATTCTGGTTTGATGCCTGACATTTCAACATTGCCACTCTTCCTGAAACAAGACCCACACTTGCTATTGTATTCGAATTTTCCAAAAGGCGACTCATTATTTGACCCAAGTCCCTGTTTTTCAGAATAGCCATGTTTTCCTTGTTGTCCTGTAAAGAAAACAGCTGGTCTGGGTAGCCCTTCAAAAATTGACACCCCATAAAAAGTTGCTAGCTGAGATCAAGACAGACAGCACACCCCAAAACATCTCTCCTCAAACAGAATAAAGCTGCAAGCAGAATCTGGATCTTTCTTTAAATAACATTTCTCAGACAGATGATAGAAGCCTTGGTCTCCTGCACACTCTGAAATAATGGAAAGGATGTTTATTTTCACTGTGCTGCATTGGCAGCAATGCCCGCGTCCCCTTAGACAGTTTGTGGAATGGCAAAGATAAAAGGAGCATTTTACAGCTGCAGCAAACTGAAGGAGATAAAAAAGTCTCTGTATGCACTTTTGTCCTGTTTCCCTGCCCATTTCAGGTGAGACTAATAGCCTGCCTACACTTGGACGTGACTCCTGTCAGGCACCAGTCAATTAAGTGCTTTTGGCTTTCTCAGCACTGAGCTCTGGAAGCACAAAGGAGATAAAAGCCAGCCACGGAGAGATCAAGAGAGTCCGTGTGGCTGAGGACCTGGTCTGGAATGAAGGAGCAGGACCATCAGGAGGGTCAGCAAGTGTTCTTCTAAAATGGCTGGGCCCTAAAAGACTAAGGCATAGGCACGGAGAAAGGCAGTGATAGTTTTTTGCCTCTGGTGAATAATTAGTTTATTTTAAAGAGGACAGGGACATAGTGTGGGGAGGTTATCAGTCCAAGGCAGCAGCACAGGCAGCCAGATGTTCACTCCTTCACAAACCAGACCTCATTGCGACGTCCATAAGGCTTCATAGGGGGGTCATAGCCATTGCACAAGTAGAAATCCTTGCGGTATGCAGCTTCACTCCCCAGAGCAGCCTTCAGCTTGGCAGCATGGTTCACGTAATCTGCCTCTTTGGCATAGCCACCAAACTGCCTGCAAATAAACCAGAAGGTGTTGAGCAGTCCTGGCAAAGCACAGAAAGGAAGAGAGATAGAACAATATATAGCCACAGTATATTTAGACAAGCATTTTGATCCAGGTCCTGCCAACATGTACTCATGCATGCACTGTTCATTGTGAACCAGCACACTTCATCTGTGACAGATGAAGTCTCAGGGGTGACACAGCCAAGGTGCAGCCATCCATTGGCAGACCCCAAAGAGATCCCCCAAACAGCCCCATGTGTGTCAGCCAGCAGAATGGCCCTGCCCTGTGAATCAACACCATATCAGAGAAACAACTGTCTAAAACACAAGGTTGTCTCCAAGTCAGCTCAGCCCACAGTTCTCACCAATGCTGTCAACAACCATGTTCACTGTGGTGTGAACAGCCATCTGTGGGAATCCAGATCATGAAGGAAAGCCAAACTCTAGCTAGCCCAAGAAAGAGGGGAGGTAGGAACAGACAATTGACAATTACAGCACAGATGCTATTTAAAAGGGGTGGGCTGAAACGAGTCTGGTTTATGTCGACCTCCCACCAACAGGAACTGTTTCCACATCAGCCTGCACCTCACCACCCTCCCTCCGGGCCAATGTTTGAGACAAAGCAGGCTGATACTGCAGACGTGGCCCACGCCCAGAGCAAAGGCCAAGCAGCAGTTGGAAGCAAGGGAGCAGCCAGCTCAGAATCAGCCAAAATAGTTCAAGCAAGTAGGAAGGGGAACCTCCAAGGGGTTAAAGACGAGGTGAACAGTTTATTGCTACTGTGATGCTAGTTTGAGTCCAGGCTGTCAGTCAACAGCCGAAGACATTCAAAGGTGATTTGAAGCAATGCAATGGCTGTTTGTTTCCATGGTGGAGTCTGGTGTGAGTCCATCTAAATGAGGCTTCAGCTGACACTAGTTTGATGTGAACCACACCAAAGGATATTCTCTAATGATTGTTCATAATGTGGCTGTGAACTCATAGATGAACAATCTGAAACCCAGAAAGCAGGAGAAACAATAGTTTCACACAATAGAATTGGCTCAGTATCTTTCAGGGCTAACCTACACACTTGTTTACCCAGTGGAAAAAAAAATCCATATTCCAAATCAGTGCAGCATGACCAAGGGTAAGAAATGACAAAAACCACCTGTCTTCATCTAGACATACCCCTCCATCTCCTTCTACCACATGCACCCCTCATCCAGCAAGTCACCTGGTAAAACAAACACTGCTCTTCAGAGCACCCTAAAGACCTCAACACTTAGGACTGGAGATCCCAGGATGCAGTCCTTACGTGGAATAAATGGTCATCCCCTGTCTTTCTTCAATCTTAATGCTTTCATCAGTAGGACGAGGAGGGTTGTCTTGAAACTGGCTCGGGATCCGCAGAGAGACCTTCACTTTCTGCTGAAAGGAGCCATCTTCAGCAGGATAAGCAGTGATGGAGACAGGAGCAGTCATGCCCATTCCAGCCCCTGAAACAGACACACAGACATTACTAAACAAGTTTAGATTCTCAGGAACTTGCAAAATTAACAGGGAATTCACAAAAGATAATTTTAGTTTCGGGAAACTCCTCATACTGAATTAGTTGTCAGGAGTGGGGCTCTCTGGGGCACACAGAACAGCCATCATCAGGCTTCTTTTGGGCCAAGCTCTCTCTCCACACAAGGACCCTCGGAGATAAGTGTCCCAAGTGACCTCTGGAATGCTTTTTATTAACGGTACAGCTTTTGTGGTTCTCTGAGACACTCTGTTCTTCTGACAAATCACCTGTAATTCAGCAGGGTCTGTAGCTCCAGGGCAGGCCAGCGGCACATATAAATCTACATCAGCATTTAAATTAATACTATCTGCACTTAGTCATGAGCCCACAGCCAATACTGGGTGACAGAAGCTTTCTCTTAAACCCTTCCAAATGCTTCCAGACATCCTACAAGTTCCAGTGCCCCAAAATTCAGTGCTGTTATGGCTTTCAGCAGGACTGTCCCTGCTGTCCTCCAGAAACAGCATGCTTTTTTCCACTCATTACCACCAAGAAGTATCACATGGTACTGAAGACCATTTTTCTTCACTCTTCTTGCAGCAGTAGGGAACCTCTAAATTTCAGGAGCAGGCAGCCACAAAAACAGTTGAGATCAAGCCATCTTTCTCATTTATTTTCCTCTGATGTCATGCCTGTGTTTGTGTCACATGCTATAGAAGGCAACCTTTTTACTACAGCAACAGCAATCATCACCTTTCCAAAACATGTTGCTGCGACATTTCCCACTGCATCAACCTCCTATTCCCATAGAGACTACACCAGTCCCTCTACTAGATGCTGGAGAAAGGTGTGCAAAAACACGTGTATGCCTCAGAACTACTCTCCAGACTTCTTCTCCTATGGAGTTAAATTTCATCTGAATGGTTAAAATGCACACACTTTAGTAAAGAATTAGAAGAAGTCACCTGGAAGCACTGCCATAAAACACTACGAAATACCATTAAAAAGGAAGCTCATTGTTCATTACCCTTTCATGAATAAAAATAGATAGATAAAATATCAAGGCCATAGCAGTTATTTCACTGCCCTCAAGGGCACATCATAGAACCAAAGTGTCCCAGATACCCTGGATTTCATAAGCTACTGCTCACGCAGGGAGCTGTGATAGATATATGTCTGTCTGCCCTCATCTTATTCCAGCCACAAGGTAACTGACTCCTGTTTAAACAAACAATTTTTGAGATTTCACCCTGAAACAGAGATGAGTTATAAGTGGACTCAAAGCACGAGCTGGCTGGGCACGACTTAACCTGTGGTGAGTTTACTCTTCCCAGTGAGAGGCTCTTCCCATCGAAGACCCCCAGTTGTAGGAGCCACAAGCCAGCCAGGCCTGCAGTGCCATCACCTCTGTCCATCCTGCAGGGGCAGGCAGCATCTCTCACCCTTGTCGTTGCTTCCCCCGACGTACTTAAGGAGCTTGACTGCCCCTTCCTTCGAGGCTTCGTCGAACGGCTTCCCCACCAGCTCCACCGCCGCAAAGCGCCCGCCCTCGCACTCCCTCTCCTCGTAGCTGACCTGCTCCTGGGGAAGGAGATGGGGATGGAGACGCAGCCAGGAGGAATGCGCTGCCCGGGGTGATCCCCGCTTTCCCTCGCAGCGCCTCATCCCGGCCCGACACAGACCTTCTCGCCCTTGCTCAGCAGGCGGTAGGGCCATGCCTCCACCGAGCTCAGCAGCGAGTTCTTCACCATGCCCAGCATGATGCCGCGCGGCTCGGCTCTGCCCCGCTCGGCTCGGCTCTGCCCTTCCCGGCTCGGCTGTGCCCTTTTGGGCTCGGCTCGGCCCCTCCCGGCTCGGCTCGGCCCCGCTCGGCGGAGGTGGGAGGGCCGGAGCCGCCCCGCAGCGCGGCCATCGCCCCCAGGGCGCGCCCGGGGCCGTGCGGGGACAGCGGGAGCGGCGGCAGCGCGGAGCGCCGGGGTGACAGCCCCGGAGGGTGAGGGAACGGAGGGCGCCGAGAGGTGTGAGGAGTCATGGGGTGCGGGAACACATCGTATTCATCTCTGGGAGACAGGAAATACGGGAGGAAATACGAAGAGAATGAAATACAGGGGAAGGGAAGTACTGGCAAAGCGTGTCGTGCATAGTGTGGAAGGGCACCGTGCTCCTAGAACCGCAAAATCATAACCTCTTTTTTTTTTTTTAATAAACAGAACTAAGGGGGAACATAGTTGTTTTTTAGGGAAGTGGTCTGTGTGGCTGGATGTTGTAAGCTTTAGGTGAGGGGTAGATTTTAGAACCCCCGAATGATATTTGATCTCCCTCGACTGACAACTGTCCTGGTCACCTCTGTTTAAATCTGATCTGTCCAGATCCCTTCCCAGAAATACATGTAAATGAATGCAACAGAGAGCTCAGCTGGTTTATGTAGCTGGATATGTTTATATGCACAGAAGACTTAGACACTTTGTGACCACAAGTGTTCTTTCGTTGTACAACACATGTCAAACCACAAGTGCCAGCTAGAGAAAGTGCCTTACCCAGGATCTTTTAAGAAGAGGTTAGCAGAGGCAGAAATCCAATACCAGTCCCTGTCAATCAGTCCCATGTGTCAGCCCAGCTTCCCCAAGCAGATGAGACAAAAGCACCTCAAGATGGTTACTCAGCCAGACTCCTGCCTCCCCAAATAGAAGGTGAGCGGTGCAGAAGTAGGCTGATGCATAACCTTCCTACACTCTTAAAGAGCAAAAAGAAAATTATAAAAGAAATAGGGCACTAAAACTTTTCCATCTAGAGAGAGGGTCGTGCAAAGGGAAAGAAGTTAAAGAAGCTGGCTGTTATCATCTGATCAAACAGGCTGTGTTCACGTCAGGGAGCTGGGCTGGAGCCTGGCATGGGCTTTCACAGAGTGAATGACAGGAGCTGCTATCAGTGGTGACAAGGCCACAGCCTGGTAATTTATTAACCATTTATATTACTTGATTTATTCACCATTATGCAAGAAATTGCAGAATTGTAATATACATTGCATGCTGCAGCTCATTTGTTCTCTTTTAAAGCAAATGGTGAATTTCTCCATTGGGCTGAGGAGGTTTTGCCAAGAATACAAACTTGCACATATCAGCGTAGGAATACATGGACTGGGTTAGACCAGGGGTCCATCTTGCCCTCTTCTCTATCTCTGGCAGAAGCTGGTGGTGAACATTTAGGTATAAAGTAAAAGTATGCAGTGATCTGGTCAGGCCTCCCACCATCAGCCATCTGTGACTTGAGTGACTTAGGCAAGTATCATCCTTCAGTTTCAGATAATCTTTGATTTATACAACTTCAGGTTACCTGATAAAATGCTCATGTCTAAAATACAACCACGAAAGCTAACATTTATGTTATATTTTTCCTCCAGACAGGCCAAAATAACCAGCAGTCCCTACAGCCCCAAGCAAAGCATCCCTTGGAGGAATCAGCAGTCTGTGCAAGCCTGCAGCTGTTGCTACAGCACAGCCTAGAAATTCTGAATGCAGAATAACAAGAAGTTAGGGGCCTTGCTTTCCTGTTATTCCTTGTAATTTATGTAAATATATTCTAGGATCAAAATACTCTACATTTCCTGAGAAATTATGATGACAACTTCAACAAAGGCACAACTGTATCCTTTTATCAGCCTTTTCACAGTCTTGATTTTTCTCTTCTCTAGCTAAGCAGTGTTTCAAATTCCCATGCAAAAGCCAAGGAGAGCCAAGTTAGAGTTTTGTTATTTTCTGAAAACCTGAACTCAGAGACTTTACATCCAGGAAATATTTATCGGATTGTCTCATACACTGCTCATACCCCCTCCACTCAACTAACTCCCAGGCTGCAGCCAAAATTCCTACCATATTAATTCTTCTGGTCCATTCTGAAAGATTTCATATGAAACTAGTTTTTTCCCCTTTCCTTTTGGAGGTTATTGTAGTGTCACTGAATTTCTTTCCATAAACTCAGGCTTTGGGAATCCTTAAATAGCTAGTCTGCATCCTCACTGTGACTGGAGAGTGTTTTCAAAACAACTGTCATGCCAGACACCCCCACAGTCATTTAGATATAATCCATTCTTTATTTGTGTTCTCATAAATTGCTTCATCCAGATCTTAAAGAAAACCTTTTCCTCTCTGGCTCTCCTTCTTATGTTTCAACACATTTCATGTACACAGTTGACTGCAGTGCTGAATGGAAATCTCTGTACTGGATTTATCTTTAGAGACCTGAAGGGCAAGCCCACTCTATCCTCTGTTCAGTGCATAATTTGATTTATGCACTCTTTTTTATCACCAGCTTTATTGTCAGGAAGACAGTGGCAAAGACAAGCTGAAGGCAGGGTATTCTGGGTAATCCCTGAGGGACCAAAGTCTTTGGAGTGTGCGGTTGTTCATTTTCTACAGATCTTAATTGTGCTAAAGGATGTTGGGAAATGTCTGGAGGTCAGTGCTTGCATGTAGAGAAAACACTCTGTCAATTAGACACCAATTGAATTATTGTCTGTGATTTTGGGTACTGAAGAGTCTCCTAAGCTATTTTGGAAAATCTTTCTAGACACCTGTCTTTGCCATTAGGTATCTAAATAGTTTGGAGGGGGAAAAGATCCTCTGGTTTCCATGGGTCTTGGCAGAAATCAGTTCAGTGCATTTCAGAGTACTGGAAATTCTGAACATATCTACTGAATAACACCATTCGGAGTGCACAGTTCCAGTAGCTAGAAAAATACTCTCTGTAGAAGGTGGATGTTCAAATTTGGTCCCGAGCAACTGATGTATCTTCAGTGTTGAAGCACGATGTACAGACCAAGGTTATCCAGCCCTGCCCACCCTCTGAACATAGAACATGGACAATAGGTTCGGGCTATATTTTGAAACATAACTTCCTCTCCCTGCCCAGCTGGAAGTGCCAAACACCAATCCATCTTTCTGCATTCTTCAGTTGTTCAGCACTTTTGAAGTTCAAATACCCCAGCTGTTTCAGATGGAGTGCTTTAAAAATAGGGCAGAGAGAGAATTTCACCTGATCTTTATAGAAAGAGCTTCCTCTGGTAAGCAGAAAGAATGCCTTTATAGACTAAAGGTGTTCACACTCAGGTAGACTTAGCTTGTCAACTTCTTTTTTGCCTGGGACACTAAACAGGTTTCACCTACTGACCTAGGTTTGGAAGGCAGCAACAAAATGCAGAAGTTCTAGCCCCCTTAGCAAAGCTGACTTGTGCGTGCTTTACTTGTTTCTCTCCAGCAGTGTCCCATTGAGAAAGGCTTAAGCAGATTAAAAAAAAATAAAGATTCCCCTTTTTTTTTCTTCTAGAGAATTAAGTGCTCTGAGGTCTCCTGCGAGCATAAAACCTCCTCCTATGCATGGGGAGTCTCCTCAGCTGAGTATTTCCACGCCTCTGGCTCTGCAGAACATTCAGTCGAAGGGGAAGGACAGTTTTGCTGATGACATTGAGACGTTCATTCAGTTCTTCCAGCCTTTTCCTTATCGACTGGACTTCCCGCACAAGATTGTCCACAGCTGCAGAGACAGGGCGGAGACTACAAAGAGAGTAATACAGAAGAATAACTCAGTTTAAGGAGTGTTTCTGAGCAAAGTAATTGACCATGACCTTTGTTTCTTTCTGGGTAAGGGCCCTGGATGATGAAAGAGTTGCAAGCAAGCATTAAAAGACGTTTCAAAACTACTCTGCCCCTTCAGTGATGGGAATTCATCAGAGGTGCCCCATCTGAACCCTGGAAAGCACAAGCTTGAGGACCAGGGTGGGAAACAGGGTAACTCCACCACCTGATTTTAATTAGTATTAATTAGCTAGGAGTACACATGGAGGCTAGGCCAGCAATTCCAATGGAGTACTGTTAGTCCTCAACATTTCCAATGAACCAGTCTGTGTCCTTGCCAGCAAACTCTTTAATTCAAACCCCAGTGCAGGATATATGGCTGGATAGTCTCATTGCATCTTCCTGGACTAAAGTTAGAACTTTACAAGAACAAGACCTAATATCGTCCCTGATAGTCTGAGGCACCAGTGAATTTCAGCACTGTCAGTGTGAAAGCTGTGATGAATTCTGTGCTAGGAACAACAGGCACCATGCAGCCAGGGAGAAATCCATGTGATGCCAAAGGCCAGTATATAATCTATCAAGTTTATCCTCCTGAAACCCTGATTTGTACAGATATTGTGTGACCACCTGACTAGTGTCTTTTTTATTCTTCTAGCCTTTCCTTTTCAACAGGTTCAATGCATAGCATTTGCAAACATTATTTTTCTTGTTCCTAGAGAGAACAATGAGTTATGGAAGACAGCATTATTTTTTGCTTTATGAACAATTTTAGTTGCTTTATGAACAATTCTGATTTAAGTGATATTAGGTTTCTAATAATTCCCAGTATTCCCCTCTCCTCTCTTTCTTTCACTGCCTTTCCTACTCTCTTCCTGGAAATATGAGATTGAAGTAAATTTTGTGAGTTTGCTCAACAGTTAATATTTCCTGCAATTCAAGGGGGGATAAGATGACATGAACTAGTGAATAGCTTTCTCAGATCTGGGTGTTAGAGACTGAAATAAAAAAACAAGCCATCACAGGCCAAATAAGCTTCTTTTCCCTGATCTGTGGCCAAGCCCATGTGTGGATTTGTAGAAAAATTCATATTTTCCAGCCTGTTCTCACAAGTGTGAGGTGCCAAGGACATTATCTTTAGGATAATTCTTGTAGTACAGTGATGGCAATTGAGAAGGTGTCACAATAGTCAGCAGAGTATTCAGTTTACTAATCAGAGCTGCTAGCACAACAGGTACCAAGACAGTGTGCTTTATTCCGCCCAGGTGAGAAATATGAACATTTATCTTGAAGAAGATGAATCCTGCTCAAGGAAGGACACCCAGGAGAGGGCTGAACCCCTCCTCCAGATGAGAGGAATTACCTGGAGAACTCAGGCAGTAGAGCATTTGGGTTGTTCAGCAGGGTATGCTTCATTTGCCAGAAGATTTCATTTCCCCATTTCTCAAGGGTTTGAGTAATGCTGTTAACACCTTCTATGTTGACCTTGTCAGCTAGGTTAGCAGGATGTCCATGGAAGAGAGGAAAACAAATGTGTCAGAACAAGAAAACATGAGCCAGTGCTCCCAGTTTGATTCCATTTCCCATCACAACTCAGTTGTAATGAATTGCCAAATATTAAACACATGAAGGATCTAAATTTGAAAGCAGTTAACTCTCCCTCACAATGTATTCCTCTGCCTCCAGCTGCCCAAGTTTTCTGCTGTCACTGGATACCCCAGCTGATTGTTTCTGAAACCATCTTTTTCTCCAGAAATCCCAGCAGCTACCCAGGAATCAAGAAAGAGCAGTCATGAATGAGCAGTGTCTATCTCACTCCAAGGACAAAATAAGTGAATCTGCAGCTCTGAGTTACTGTACGCCTCCCATGCTGACCCAGCACTGTGACTTCCTACCTCCTTCTCTGTAGTTCCACTTCTGATCCAGAAAGTCCTCCTGAGATTTACTGCAGGGCAAAAGGATGAAGAGCAGGAAAAGAGGAAGAGTCACCATGATGGCTTTTGTAGGATCTTGACTTCCCCCTGCTCTGTGGAGACAAAAAGTCTTGCTAAGTGCTTTATTTCTTTTTTTCTTCTCTTTCTTCACTTCCCATCTGTCACCACAACACCAAATTTCTCTTTGGTGGTGGTTTTATTTGAAATGTTGCTCAAGTTGCTTAGTCTAGGTTTTCCAGAAGCACAGGGACTCTTTAACAAGTATTTACTTTTTTTTCAAGCAACGGAATGGTACTGAGATGCTTCATCAACTGGCAGCAGCTGGGGAGTAGCTTTGCTTCATATGTAGCCGTGTTGGGATAGCACCTTATCGCTATAATTTTTCTATCAGTGTCAGGAAGAGGTACTACAAGGTATGAAAATAGCTGCATCCCTACTTTCCATCTGGGAGAAACAAGGTAAAAACCAATGAAACAATTTATCAAGTGTCTGATAGTAGCCAGAATTAAAAAAGGTTCTTTTCCATGTGATCCACTGACCAGTGGCAATATCTTCAACGCTGCCCAGCGATGGAGCCTCAAAAGCAATCCCACCCCTCATGTACTCTCTCCATCTTTCCCTGGTGCCAGGGACTTGGTTCCTCCTGAGCAAAGCTGCAGAGTTAACACGAAAGGTGTATGAACTGATGTGAACACTTAACTACCTCCTTGTTTTCTTTCAAGTTTACCATCATTCCCAAGCCAAGGAAATCAACCCTAACCTACAAGGCCTCCTGGGCAAGTACCATCTCTAAATGTAAGAGGATAGATCAGTCTCTCCACAGCTTACTCATGCTAATTTGTTATTCTGTCCTAATAAATTAGTCCCTCAGTGTTGAATCTGATATTTTAATTTTTTTTTTTTAATGTCATGAACAGCTGTTCTGGTAGAAATTGGCTGAAAATATCCATTATGCACATATTGCACATAGCAAACAGAAAAAATGCTTTGCCAAGTTCATGGGGTTTAGTGATGATTTCAGTCATCTGTAGTCACAGTGATGGAGGGACTCATGTGAGAAGTAGGCACATCCAGAAAATCCAAATTATTTTTCTGTTCAGGTACATGAATCGAAAGACTAAGATCTCACTACAAAATATGAGGACATTAAATTTCTTTTTGAATATAATATAACCCTCATCCCCTTACCATCTGGGAAAAATTCAGTCACCTCAAAACCTACCAGGAGCTGTAGCAGATAAAACAGTAAATAAATAAGTCCTTTCACTTTGAGCCTTTCTTACATTAGATCACTAGTGCATTTTAATTGCAACAGCATTTATTTTTCCACTATTTAAAGCAGCAGTATGAATATAGCCATACTAATGGAAAATGTCATGATACTTTAAAAATATTACTTTCCACCTGTCAGGATGTAATTTGTACTTAGTATTCTTCATCTAATTGGAGTATTCATTTAAAGGAAAAATAAATTACCTTCTTCCTATCTCACACATGCATACACCTTTTCTTCTCCCTAACTCAGAGCTGCCAAAATGAAGATTTTTAAGAAGGTCTGACTATATTACCAAGGCTCATAATGAAAAGGACTTCATGGACCTTCTTGAAACTATTTGCATTGACACCATGCCTCCCCCACCTCTCAGCTTTTCCAGATAAATACTCCAGCCTTTACAGCTTTTTTATTTTCTCTCTTTCTTTGAATCACTATGCCCTGCACATGCCTTTTTAATCTTCCCTGATGGGAAAGGACTTACCAGACACCAATGTGTCTAATTGCAAATTATTTGAAAATGCTGCCAACATCAAGGAGGCAGTGTGGCTTCCAAGCTAATTGGAAAACTTCATGAAGAGATTGTCCATTCCTTACTCTTTCCACCTCCCACTTGTTCCAGTCCCACAGCTGGGATACTTTGATCTTTCTGTATTTGTTAAAAGTAGGGTGGTAATAAATTCCACCTACATCTGATGCTGAAAATCCACCCTACTTGAGCTCAAACTTTTTAAGACATCAGGTGTCCAAATGAATCACAATACCCACATGTTCTATTTCCAGGGCCCCTCACAGACCAGTTTCTTTGTAGCTTTGCTCCCTACATTCCTGAGGGTCTACCATAATTTATTATCACAGTAAACATCAGGTTATAATCATCTTTGAAGTAGACTCTCGTACTTCAGACACAAAGAAAATGAGCAATCTTCCCTCTCTTAGGTGGAATTGTAGACAGAAAATAGATATTCACTAGCAAAGTTACTATCTGAAAAAGTCTGCAGGGTCATCTGTAATAGGAACCAGATCCCCAGCCGATTCAAATATGTCTTCTGATCTGTTGCAGACTTGCACTGGAAAGTACTGTCAGGGTAGAACATGGACTGACAAGCAGGGAGAACTCACATCCTTCGATGGAAACTCTTTCCTAAATGCAGAGAATTACAATAGCAACATATTAGCTTTGTCATTGTTACTAGTAATTACAATAATATGAAGTGCTGTCAGAAAATTACATCACATGCTGCCCTTGGAGCGGGGAAGGCTCAGTGATTCACTGGACAGTCCCTTCATCTGCAGGCAATGAAGACCAACATATTTGTCTCATTATTAGACCATATTTTCTCATCTTTTAACCTTTTGATTCCTCACTTCAACATGATAAAAGAGCTCAGCCAGCTCAATACCCTAAGCACAGCCCTGCTGGGATCAGCAGTGGTGCCATCCAAGCCAGAATCCCTGCCCCAAAGCAAAGGAGTATTGCCAGTATTTGAACCACCATCACTGTCCCTCTCCCCTTAACTCCTTTGGTTTCTTGTTGCTCCTTTTCCAGTGCTCATCCCTCCTTACAATGGAGTGGGTAATCACAACAGAGCACTGAGGTTTCACTGGCAGCTGTCCCAAACTTTGATAACTGAGGTCAAGCATGTGATGAAGTTTACCACTGCTTGAGGGCTGTGCTGCCTGCTAGGATATGGGGGAATTGCCTAGGTTACCTGCTTCTGGTACCAAACACAGCTTCATTTCAGAGAGCCCTCCCTCCTCTGAAGCCTGAGGAGAGCACACTCATCCTATTGCAGGCATGAGAGTTGCTGCTTTTTGCAATGCAGAGCTTGCCTGCCCCTTGTACATCAAGAGGGCTGGAAACCTTCCCCTGTGCTTCTGACTGCTCTAAACAAATGCCCTGAACCTCTCCTGAGTGCATGAGCATCCCAGTGTGTTAGCTCAAGCCCATGCTTGCTTTGAGAAGAGGATGTTGTTGATTAGAGTTATCAATCACTGGAGTGATGCCTAAAATGAAGGATTTTTTTCTGCATTTGAATACTGAACTGCAAGTGAATTATATTCATGCTTTTCATTTGAGGTCTGTTCTCCTCTCTTAGCTTTTCCAAGTTCCTTTTGAGATACTTTCAGATTAAAGTTGAAGAGTGATTCTGGATTTTGTGTTGTTTGCAGAGAAATAAAATATACTTTTAAGTGAATCAGGGAGTTTGATCTCAGGTAAATCATAAATACATAAAATGTAGCTCTCACTCTAATGATAGTGGATATTTAAATATCAAAGTACATTTAAGATTCTCTATTTTGTAAAGGATCTCAATTGATAATAAATCTATTTTTGCAGACTGTTGGAATTCCTCTATCTCTTTTTCCTTCTATCTCTTTTTCCTTCTATCTCTTTCATTTCCATTGCAATATCTTAAGTTTATATTACTTACACACACCCAACTAAAATGTTCTGGTTTATGTATTAGGTTCAAGAAAGTTTAACCAAACAACTTCATATTGAAAAAAAAAAAAAAGCATATTATAGCTGCATACAATTTCTAATGCCAGTTCTGTGAGAGCTCCCAGCCTGGGATCTTGAAAAAAAAGTCTCTGAGCTTTTAGAGGAGAAAGCTGCCAAGCCTGTGAGTCCAAAACAATCAAAGTATTTGCAAGCTCTACTTGCAAAGCAGATGGCATTTGTTAGCTCTCCAAGCAAAAGAAAAAAAAACCAAACCAAAACAAAAAAAAAATCCCAAAAAACAAACAAAAAACAAAACCCAAAACCAAAAACAGGCAAACCACCCCCCAAAAAAATAGCATATGCTTGTTGAATTATGTAATGGTAGAAAGATCATGAAAAAGGCCAAAAATAATTTTAAAACTTGGATCCTACAATATTAACCCAGCCACTGTGGTATAGCTAGAATATCACCTGTTTCAAAAGTCTTTGTTATAAATCCATTGTACTGGAATATTCTTCAATCAATGTGTGTATATGTATATGTATAATGAGATCATGGGTATAATGCCATATGTTGGTTCACAAACACAGACACACTCAGTTTGGGGTTGGAATAACAGTATGTAGGAATAACAGTATCTTGAAATTTTCAAGTTTAGCTATAAATTTGAGTTAAATAGTGCTTTTTCACATAACTAGGAGTTACACTACTCATTTTCTACCTGGATTTTGTGTGAAAGTGAAGAGCATCTGAATCCCTGAAACAGCCTGACCATGCTGTTAAACTGAGATCTGATTGACAGCCCTGATGACAGACAGCTAGGGTGATTCTCTTGCCAGCAGGCAGCCATAATGGTGACAAAGAAGAAAAAAAGCCATCCAGGTGCAAAGCACACATCTACTGCAATTCATCTGCTGCAATTCATAGCATTAATAAACTACTATTGGTTTTAAGGAGGTAATTTTCACCTTCTGCCTCTTCTCCGGGTTTGCCTGCTTTTTCAGGACGTCTTTTTGAGAATTATCTTCAGGTCTCTCTCATTTAGTGCTTGGTCCTTCCTCTTAGGAAGTTTCCTCTCTCCCTTTGGATAGGCACCCACAGACCTTGCATTCTCCATGTCTGCCAGTCTGACTGCCTGCCTGACTCTAAGGATTTGCTTTCTCTTTCTTTCTCCCTACTTCTCTCACTCTGCACACCCCTGTTCTCTGGAAATGTGGGTAGCAATCCTCTAACCTCCACATCCATGCCAGTCTGCACATATCCCCTCCTCTCCAGGCTCTTCCCACAGGTGCCTTTAGAGTCCCTCAACCCAACAACCACTTTCTGAGGTGTATGGATACATTTCCTCCAGAGGAAGAAACAAAACATTCCTGGGAAAGAAGGCAAAGAATTGTATACAAGCATTACCTTTGTTCTTGAGGCCAGTTCTCCTGTGATGAAGCTTCCAAATCTCTGCCTCCCTGCTCCTTTCTTCTCCTTACTACCCCCTCTGCATTTCAGCTTGCAAGGAGTGACGTGTCCCTCTTCATCTCCCTGCTTTCCACATTTCCACAGTCTTTCCGTGGAGCCTCCTCCAGCTGTACCTCTCTTACCCCTCCCTCCCACTCCTGCAAACTAGCATCTCTCCCCACACATGGGAGCCTTATGGGAAAGAAAGCCTGGGCGATGGAGCCCTTCCCAAAAACAGCTCTGTCTGCAAGGACACCCGTGTATCTTTGCCCCCGGTTCTTTTGGGCAGCTCTCAACTGCTGGTTCACTGGCACAGCTGTATGACTTCTCCTACTAGTCACAGTTTCCACTATGCAGTGCTCCTCTCTGGCTGCTTGAACCCTCCAGCCATCCAGTCATGAATTTGTTCACAGCGTTCTTCCTGCCTTTTAACTAACATGCCAATTAATTCCGTGCTGATTAGTTCATTGCTGATGCATTCTGCCAAATCTATTTCTAGTGGAATAAACAAGGAGGGATGAATCGGCTGAAGTGTTGTCGGTTTTTTTTCCCTTGACCCCCTCCCCCCAGGTCTGCACTTGCCAAATCAAACAGGCTTTGGTCTGGTCAGTACTTAATAAAGAAATTTCCAAATAAATGCAAGGTGTTAAAGGGATGAATTTTGTGAAGCAGGGGGTGAACCCCTGACTCTGGTCCCATGTCCATGTCAAACTGATATTTTGCTGTGATTTGAGAGGATGTGCAGCCGTCACAGCCTGAAGCTGCAGAACTGCTGCATACACAGGCTCATGACTAGACCCATGGCACTGCTTGTGAGTGCCTTGGCCAAATCTGCATTCTTCTTGATATTACTTCTCCAGTATCAACTGGCAAGAACACCCTCTCTGTTTCCTGACCAGCCTACTCTTACTTAACTCAATTTTCCACAGCCAAGACGCTCTACTCTACAGTGAGAAAAAAGATGTTTTTCTCACAGTGTGAAGGACTGCCCAGCCACTCAGAATAAAAGCAAACAACCAGAAGTAAGGAATCAGAGGATATGTGCAAGTGATACAGACAGAGCAGTTAAAAATGCAGTGCTGTGTTTGCAACAGAGTGATGCTGGTGTAAACTAGTTGAGGAGCTGATTGTAAGGGAAGCTGAGTGGCTTTTAAGCACAGTCTATAAACATCAGTCAGCACTATCATTTAGTCAGCCACTTAAATCCAGTCAAGAGGAGAGAGGTACCACTGGAACCAGACTCAGGGATATCTGCTTCTCTGACAACAGAAGCATGTGGTTTTGGCTGCTCCTGCTCCCCCAGTCCCACTGGCTCTGTGGCAGGGAAATTTCTGAGAAGACTGTCTTGTTTATGGAGCCTTGCCACTGAAACAGCAGGACACTCATTTGCAAAGTTATAAAACACCAGTTTTTTAAATCAGCACACAATATACAGGCTTAACACAGACCAGCCTCCAGAGGAACTGGAAACATATTTTTTCAGGGCTCAAACAAGCAAACAAAACGTCCAGGCAACAGGCAAATAACCCAAACAATCATCTGCCTCCAGCTGTTCCCCATTCAGCATGTGGCAAACAGTCCTGTTATGCCTTTGCATCTCCCTGCTAAGAGGAAGAGATCTGCTGATGGTCAGTGTGAGATGGGGACACCAGTCTGAGGAATGCTGAGAGCAAGAACCCTTCCATGGGGGCACGACACTGACTGAGCACTAGCTCAGAGACACTAGCTGAGCAAATCTGATGGGAAAACACACACACACACACACACACACACACTCACAAAACCCTGGTCCAAATCCAAGCTGTGCTGGTGAAGGGTCACACCCAATGTCCTGGTCTCATGCTGGTGGCCTGTTAGCTCAGAACAGCTCTCAGCAAGCAGGAGTGTATCAGAGAAAACCCCCATTCCCTCTGCCTCCCTGGGGATTGGCAGGACAGGAAGGAGATGTATAATTTCTGGCCCTGTCTCCTTTCAGCTCCCATCCACACTCCCGGTGATGTGAAGGGACCATTGCTCAGCACATTGTCGCCACCATGGCTTGATTCAGATAGCGATACCAGCCATGTGCCAACACTGCACCACACTAAGCAGAGACTGGGGAACTGTAACACAACCAAGTAACAAGAAACTCCCTTTATTTTTTGCTGTCAGATTTCTGTGATGGTGTTGTAAGCAACAGCAGGGTGATCAATCTGCTCTCCTGCATGAGGACCACTGCTTGCAGTCACTTTTTTAAACCTGAGTAACCTCAGCATAAAGCTTGCTCGTGATGTGCATGTGTCTGTCTGTGGCTCTATCAATTAGCCCCATCCTTTACTAAGTGGTGGGTAGCTGTGCAAGGGGGATCACTGCACAAAAAGGGCAATGCATTTGCCTTGTGGAGCATTCAGGGTAAGCTGTTCCAATGGCTAAAGCAGAAGAGAACTGAACAAACTGATTGCGGGGCAGGAGGGGCATTATTCACAGCTTGTCCCAGAAGAAAATCAGGGAGGGGAGAAAGAGATGACAGCTGCAAGTGTCTCTGGGGTGCAGAGCTAGCATGCATTATCTGGGATTTCTGGACGAGGCAACTGTGTTCCTGCTGCTGTTCTAGGACTTCACCCCTCTCCTTTCATGTGGAGTGATGGTGAGAAGTTACTGAGAGAGGTGACACTGAAGAGATTTCCTTATAGTGTTCACCATTTTTGAACCAAATGCAAAGTCTAATGCTCTGGCCCTATTGGGTGGGCTCTGGATATCACCACAGTTTGTGCACGTCTGGTGAATATTGCAGATCTGTACAGTGACTCCAACACCCTGGCATTGCAAAGCGCATGGGTGAGGTCAGAAATCTGGCATCCAGCAGTGCACAGCAAATTTACCTTGGGCAGGGTCCTCACCCTACACAGGACAGCAAGGGCCAGACTGGGCAGAGAGGGATGGCACAGGCTTAACACTGATGAGGGGCCAGTGGCTGTGTATTTTCACGCTTTTTCGCTTCTAACATTTTTCTAAACGACCACATTTTCTACACAAAGCTCTCAGACTTCCAAGCTTAACCCCAAGTATCTCATTTTTCAGCATCTGGCTTTTTCAAACTGCTTTGGAAAAAAAAATAAAATGAACAGTGACATTCACATACATTAATGATCTATTTGCAACTTTTTGATTGATACTAGAACACTTGACAGGTCCAATTTATATGCAAATCAGCTTACATTCACAGCGTAAAGAAAGAAAACTTCATTTCTCATGCTTTGCAAATCATTAAATCCTCTGAACTCTTTGCTTAGTCATATGTTCCTCAAAAGCACCAGTTTAACCACAAATCACTTGTCCTTGCAATTTATTAGCCTCACAGAGAACTCTGGGCTTGCAGGACAAGCCATTTTTGTGGGGATGCATGAAATAAAGAGTAGGCTATGCTGTACCACAAATGTAAAAAAACCATTGCAAACTGCGGGCTTTTGCAGTGTATGTGTGTGTGCCAGATGTTAGAAGATCACAAATGAGGACACCAGACTTCCCAGTTCCTGCTTCTGGCTGTTTTCTGCCATTCTTTTGCTCCCAGCACTAATTGGTACCTGAAGCATTTTCTTACAAGGAGTCACTCTGCTGGACAGGTCTTGCCCTGTCTATCACAAGCTTTTCTAACTGAGACTTGAAAAGGATCCAGGATCTATCCTGTAAATATTTACATAGATACAGGACTGTCACTGCTCTTAAATCAAAGCCTGGAGGACAGGAAATGGCATATGGAACAGAAAGACTCTGTATTCAGAAAAACCTGGAAGGGAAAGAATAATAACAACTGTGAAGGCTTCTCCAGAATTTGCCACCTGGGACTGCCCCCGCAAGTGCTGTGTTCTCAGGAAGGTCTCTCTCTCAAGCCTGGTGACATCAGTGGAATAAAACCCTCTGGTACCAAAAGATTTTGGATCAGAACTATTCTCTTTCCCATTCATATCTGGAAAAAAAAAATTCTCTTCACCAGCTAGACCACTTGGTGTCTCTCTTCTGCTCCTTATTTTTTGGTACTATTTAAGGAGTTTCAGGACAGACCTGGACATGAAAGAAAGAATAAGTACATTATTTGCAGAAACAGCACCTGAAACAGGGGAAAGCAAGAGCAGCAGCAGATGCTAGGGAAATGTGATGTGTTCATTAGCCAGGCAGACTCTCTTTTGATGTATTTAGCCAGTTCCTCTTATTCAGTAACAAAGGACATTGCCTTGTGAGTTCTCACACAAATTATGACCTGAAGAAGTGAAAGTGATAGATGGTCCATACGTGGGCCTGGAAATCAGGAAGCCTGAGACTTGTGGCTTTGGGGAAGCCACAAAACCCTCCTTGCTCAACTTCCCCATTGTGGGAAAGGGAGAGTTCACTTGTTCACTTGCCTCAGAAGGCTGCGGTGATGATTGAGGACAGCTTTGGAAAACAACCTGGCCGTCTTTTGTAATTAATCAATAACAAAAAGAGAAAAAAAACCCAAAAAACCAAAAACCAAACAAACCTAAAAAAAGCTCTCCAAGAATAAAGGCATATATTTACAGCAAGAACAATTTATAAGGACTGGCGCTTTCTGTTTGTGCACTTAGGATGACGAGCCTATTTTCCATCTGCCTGTGCCCACACAGTCGTGCAGCCTGCGGAGACCTGGGCTGTCCTGGGTCACAGCTCGCCGCCACCAGCCCTCCCTGCGGCTCTCTGCCCCTCCAGACCACCAGGAGCCGAAGGGCCACTGTGGCTCCCCCGGCTCCCCTCACGCCCGGGAACTACAACTCCCAGCAGGCAGCGGGGCTGCGCGGGGCGGGCGGGCGGCGCGCGTGCGCACTGCCCTGTCAAGCATGGCTACGGTGCTGTCCCGGGCGCTGAAGCTGCCGGGTAAGGGCTGCGCGCCCCAGGGAGGCACCGGGCGCTGGCCGGGTGGGGCGGAGCGGGACAGGGCAGGGGCAGGGCAGGTGTAGCCGCGCCCGGGGCAGCCCTGACCGCGGGAGGCGCGGGTGCGCTGCTTGAGGGCTGCGGGGAGCGTTGCCATAGCGATGGGGCGATGTGGGGTGAGGCCCGGGGGTGCAGGCGGTGAGGGGCTGCCGGCGAGCTCCCCGCGGCCCAAGGAGGGACCCAGGGGTCGGAGCAGCGTCTCGGGGCCCGGGGGGCGTCGTGTGTGGCATAGGGGACCTGGGCCGCGGCCCTGTGAGGGGACTGCGCGGGAGGATAGAAAGCGCAGACCCTCTCAGATCCTCTCCTGCCGGGTTTTACCCACAGAAGCCAGGACAGGAGTTCGGTAAGTGCCACTGCAATTACCCAGGTAAATGTTTAAAGCCTGCCTGCCGCCTCTGCACCTTCCAGCCAGAGATCTTCAGCGAGATGAAAGGATATTCAAGCATAAGGGGCTATTGTGTGCGGCGAGCAGCAGTCCAACAGCTATTCTCTTCAGTAAGGAGATTAAAAGAGAATTAAAATACCCTGCCAAACCAGATCTTGGGAGCGTGCTAGTTGCTGTTGGATGTACTGCAAACGGTGCCAATGCACCTGGCTGCATTAACTTCAATGGGAAAGTGCCTCATTGCTCTTCCTAACTGTGTCATGCCTTTGGGACAGCCCTGGGACAGAGACTGAGCCCAGCTGTGTGCTGCTGGGGAGGCTCCTCCTTGGCACTGCACACCACAGTGGTCCTGCCCAGTCTGTGGGGCTGCACTCTGGACCGGCTGTATTTTCTTCTTCCATCAGTCTGTGGAGGTCACAATGTCTCAGGGTCCTTCCTGCCATCTTTTCTTAACCCTCACCAGGAGTCATTACTTTTAGTTTACGTGGTTCCTGTTGAGCCTCATTCAAAGAAATAAGTATATATATATGTCTGTCTAATTGGGAAGGAATACATTTTACATGATGTCTGTTTAGGAAGAGTGCAAACTGCTAGGTGTAGGTGTGTGCATTAGGGTGTGACCACTGGGGAACTGTGCAATAAGAAGTACAGATCTCTTCTGGGACCTTTGGAACCAGCATGATCTATTTGATATGGCTGTTGGGAAACACTGATTTGTAAAAGATCATAACAGGCCTTGCAACTGCGCTTAAGAGAATAGCTCTTACATCAATCCTTAGGTTAAATTGCATAAATCATGCCTTTCATGTGTGTGCCTTTTGAAAAATGCAGCTTCCAACAGCAATAAGAAAGCAGAAAGTCCATTGCTATATCTGTTTTTCCTGCTGCCTCTCATTAAATTAATTAAAAATCAATGTGGCGACTTATCTCCTCATGGGCTTAGAGATGCGTCGGCAGTATGCTGTGACTAGTGCCTGCCAAGTGCCAGAAAAATAAACAGAATGTGAAGTGAGTACAACAGATACTGGAACCAGTAGGCCATCATTGGAATAATGCACTGAAAATTGCACTCTTCTAAAGTCCAAGATCTGGTCTTTTCACTCCAAAGTGAGTGCAAAGAAAAGCCTTTCCAGTCAGTCAAACCCAGAAAAAGTAAGATTACAGTTAATATCTGTGAAGCACTAGAAATGAATATTTTGTTATGACTGGGACCTCATTTCAACACAGATCACCTCACTGTTGTCTTCTTTCCAGATCACGATCACACAATTATCATATATTTTTCATTGAGAGGTCACATTCTTCTACTGCAATAGTTGCAAGAGCTGCCTGTGCAAAAACAGCATTTGACAAATACGAGGATTTTGAAAGTCATAAAGTGCAATTTAGAGACCTACTGCCCTTGAAAGGCAGTAAGTTTGGGGCATTTTCCCTCTGTTCTGTCTTTGAAAACCTCCATCTTCAGTATTTGCTTTTTCTTCCAATGGCTGCAAAAACAAAAGAAAATCCAGGGTGATGTGACCAGTAACTTCCTCTGATTGTAACCACAGGCCACTGAATGGGAACTTCTGTTTTATCACTGATGCCATGAAAAAAATGGAACAAGAATTAGAGCAGGTCGGAACAGAAGGTGCTTTTTTGACTATACCTGTAGGAGAGAGGGAACACAGAGCATTAGGGAAACTGACTTTGCAGATATTAACTCCATACCTGTAAAGTGGATTCAAAGTTTATATACACTTGGAGTCACTTTGGAAGACAGATAGCAAAGTGTGAGTTACACAGATCTGGTCCCTACATAAGGCCACAGAACGGTCACTTGCTTTAGCGCAGAGACTAATTTATCATGAAAGCTACACAGTGATTATCATTTCAGGAGATATGGTGAGAGTTTGACCAAGAGGCCAGCTCAGATCTTAACATTTTTGCGTCCATGATGAAAAACTGAAAACTGCATGTATTTCCTGACAGCTGATTACTTGCAACAGAGGCAGTTTTAGCTTTCTATTGATGGACAAACTGTTTTCCCCTAGACTGAACGTTGTTGTTGACCAGAAAGGAAAAAATTGGACTTCTGGAACACTTACAAATAAATCATCATTCTCTAAATGGTGTGAGACTGCCTCTGTTTTCACACATTCTTTACTGGTTTTTATGTTTGTTTATGCTTTTCTGCTGAAAAATCATCTGGGAGTGCTTAGTGGAAGCCAGGTGTGTTATCCCTCCTTCCCACAGCAAGTGTCCTGAAACTCAGATGAAAAGTCATGTTCCTTCTGCTCTCTCTCCAGCCAGGTGAATCATGAGTAACCTGTTCTCTGCACCACAGAACAGCCTTGGGAGGCTGAGCTGAGCACATCCTTGCCAGCTCTTCAGACACATTCCCAAAACACCTGCAGATTGATTAAGGTTCTCTCTGAACAGTGGGAGATGAGCGTTTGAATCCTCTGAGGTTAGATATACAGTTGGGTTTTACATGTGCTTGATGAGTGCTCCAACAGCCCTTCTTAAAGGGCAGTATCTTCCCTTCTTTTGGCTTAAAAAAATAAATCAGCAGGGTGCTTTATGCCTGACTTTACTGAGTGGCTGTGCCTTGTGGGTGTGCCCGATAACCTTTTAGGAAAGATGGGGTGAAGGAGTGCCAGTTTCTGATTCCTTGTCAGGCTTACACATGAATTAAGACTGAGCAGCTCTCTGCTTTGTAGCTCTCCTATAATTCTGCAGATTCTTTCCTATGGAGATCATCAAAAGCTGTCATTACTGTGTAGTAGCTGTTTTCTAGCCGCTGATCAGTGGTTCTCAGTAGGACAGGTGTTCCTGTTACAGATTGTGGTTGACACCACTGTCGATGGTTCCAGCATCTCAGTCCCTGCCAGTTCAAGGAGGGAGGGAGCCATAGTTTCGAGATCCTTTCTGTCTCCTAAGGATCCAGAAACTGTTCCAGATAAATTTTATTGATACCATTGCTTTCTGTTGCTCTAAGGATGAACAGCAGGTTCCAGTCTTTTGGTTGACTGTTTGGAATGAAAATAATTAAACAAATCATAGTATAGCTGAAGTATGCTTTGAGTTGTTTTACTCAAAGCTTGCCAGTTTCCAAAATCAGGAGCAGTCCACTTAACATAACTGTCCAACTTTGACTTCCCAGGCTAAATACCATTTACTCTTGGGCCAGCCACATTTGTTTTTCATGCCATTGTGACCTGGCTTGAACTGGCACATCTGGATCTATAGTGAGAAGCTGCAAATACCCTGGCAATGAGACCTCTCTGGAGTTTTTTGTTTTGACTGAGTAGTCTTTCAGTCACTTTTTAGCACAACTCACTGTATAGACACCTGTGACATTTACGCTGCAATCTCTGAGCAGAGAGCTGCATACCACCAAGGTCGGTGGCCTTCTGTGCACCTACAGGATGGAGCCAAAGTTGTCAAGACTTCCTGAAAAGCTCACACTTTGAACACATATTTAGAGCAGACCTATGTGAAACAATGCAGTGTGTCACAGGGATATACCAAACTGACCCATGGGAATGTAGTATCTCTTGGCTGGGTGCTCTGCCTCCAGAAGGAACTGCTTTTTGGAGTGTATATGTGCACCAGATTTTTGAGTCTTTTGTAGAAGCCCATTGTTCAAAAAGGAAGTCTGACTTAGGTATGTGAACTTGTTGGATATTTTTATTTCCCTCTGTTCAGTGTAGGTGAGTTGTCCTGGCTCCTCCACCTAGTTTGGGACATTTGGCTTTTAGTGGGATGAAAGTTTTTCTTAGATCCTGAAGATGAAGCTTAATACCATTTATAAGTGGTAGACAAAGGGAAAGTGAAGGTCCTTTTGTGGGGTGAGAAATGAGAAAGAAATTAGGTGTGTGTGCTGCAAAATACACTAGATTATGCAAAATAGATATGTTGTACTAACTAGGTACTACAGTACATCTGTAACTTGAGTCTGTCTTTAACAGGAGAACCAGAAGTAAGGTATAGTATCTTAGTCAGCAAGAATAATCATGAAAGCCCTGAAATTTCCACTTTGTAAAGCTTTCCCATCATCTTAGTGTCTGAGAGGGCTTACAGCTTGCATATGTTTGCTTATTAGTTATGCCTTGCATGTATCATTCCAGGAATCTTTGGGCACAAACTAGTTCCTGTCTCAGATCAGCTTTAAGCAAAAGGAAATGAGGCAGATACCTGGGGTAGCAAAGTCCCACCTTGGAATAGGAGAGAGAGAGAACCAGACTGAGACTGCAATCATCAGAGCAGTGGCCATGGCTCCATGCCCAGCCTTGTGGCACAGGGCAGCTCCCTGAGACGTGACCCTCCCCTCGTAGCTCAGGGCAGTGAGTCTGCATGATCTTTCCTGTCCCCGTAAACAGATGGTGCTGGGCTTACGCCAGGGTGTATAACCAGCCTCTACACCTGCCCTTGCCACGCTCCCTGTGGCTGTCTAGGGCTTGGGGGAGAAGTCGTCTGTGTGCCAGGCATCTGTGCAGGAGACACCTAAAGCTAAGCTACTTTCCTGTGCCACCACCTGAAGGGATCAGTACCAAGTTATCTATCTTGGCCAGGCCAAGCACAGGCTGTTGGCTTTGGTGAGAGCAGGAGCAGAGCAGGTGCACTGTGGTTGCCTACTGCAGGGATTGGAGCATTCCCGCTTACAGAGCTGAGCCATGCAGAGAAGGTGGTGTCTTAGAGGAGCAACCTGATCCCTCCAGACATCAGCATGTTACTGGCCCAAAGGGGCAAAATCACCTTCCCCTCATCTTCAGGGAGACTTCATGTATCTTATTGCCAATCAAGAAAGTTTTATAACTAAATCAGCCATGAATTCCATATATACATAGACGTACATATATGTCTATACACACACACACACCTTTATCGGAGGGAAGTAAACTGTGAGCATCTTTTCTCCCACAGCTGCTACTGTGAAACATGGAGAGACCCTGTCATTTCACTCACACTTCTCACTTGGATCCTTGCAAAATGCAGACTGCTGTGTTGTCCTTTCTGTGTTACTCTGCACTGCAGCCTTTTCTCCACTGAGATCCAGCAAAAGTGAGGAACTCATGCTTTATTGACTGTCTCCATCTTTTTTCTCAGGAAAGAAAAGCCCAGACCTTGGGGAATATGATCCCCTCACTCAGGCTGACAGTGATGAAAGCGAAGATGACCTTGTACTCAACATCCAGAAGAATGGGGGGGTCAAGAATGGGAAGAGCCCCCCTGAAGAGATACAGGACCCTGATTCTGATGTGGAGGTTGGGATGACAAAGCAGCACACGTCAGAGAGCGCACCTGAGGGTTATCCTGCAGAGACGACCGGGAGTCTGGAGCAGAAGGCTGCTCCTTCCCTCATGCCATACCTGCGCACTGCAATCTTTTTGCTCACTGTGGTGATCTCGATGATTCTCGTGTTGGTGTGCGCATTTCTAATTCCCTGTCCCCCTAGAGACTTGCATAACACCTGGAATCGCAACCTAGGTCAGGGAGCAGGTGAGAAAGCTCCAGGAACAGCATCTGGCATGGGGGAGGTGGCAGCTCCCAGGCTGGGCATTGGTGGGAGAGACCTATCTGGGAGAGCCAGGTCAGAGCAGAGACCCTTCCTCACCAGCATCACTACAGATGCTCCGAGATTAATGGACAGGTGGCTGTGTCCTGCTCGCTCTTGAAGCTGAGGCCTGTGACATCTGGCAACAATGGATAACAGTGCCACAAAATTTTGTTTGTGCCAACATCAAAAATTATTTCTACTCTTCTTCTATCCTACCTTTTTGTCTGGATGTTGTGCTCTGTTCCAGATGGAGATGGCCCAGCCCACTTTAAAATACAGTGCCTCCCTTTCTACAGCCTGGACTTTACCAGTACCTCCATGCTGAAGTATGTAGTTGTGTTCGAAAGGAGAGGGATAGAAGTCTTTGTGTCTTCTAACTAGCTTAACTAACCTTATTTCTTTGTCTTTTTGTCCTGCTTGAATCCATAAATCAACATTTGAGATCATTTGTTATCCTGTATGGGCCACTGGTAACATTTCTAAAGTATCTCCCATTCTGGCTTCTGCAATAAAGTAACGTTGTGTGAAATCATTTATGCCAGGTCTAGATGCGTCTCTCCCTCTTTGCTGTCTGCCCCTGGCTTCCCAGTCTAAGCTTTTCATAAGGTGCGTGGCTCCACATCACCTTAGAAAGGGAAGTGGGAAACATAAATCTTTTTCTGTTAGCTCTTCCATTTCTCCTTTCTCTGACCCAGATGCTACATTACTGCCTTTCCACATAATGGAAGATCTTACCATGGTGTGAGCTGCCTGCCCTTGGTGATTCCCTAGCAGACTTTGTGAGGCTTGTCTATCCACAAGTCCCATTTCTGGGCCAGCCCTCCTCTCCCAATGTGAAAAATGACCTGGCTGGTCTTTTTGACATGTGGTGACTCTGTAATTGTTGCAGGTGGTGTGTTATCCCCACTGGAGCTATGTGATGTGAATGGTGATGGGCTCCCTGACATCCTCATTGTCTTCACTGCCTTGATGAATGTCAGTGTCATGGGTAAGCACTGCAGCTCCTTTCTATTCCTCTTCATATGTCGATATGGACCTTTGTATGTTTGTCTTATACACAGGAAGAGCTCCTGCTGCTGCAAATCCACCGCATTGCTCTTTTCAGAGTTCCCTAAAATTGCTGGTGTACTCTGCCTGTGGTTGGTCATGCTTAGAATTTTCATTATAAGCCTATGCTCCTATGCCTTTTGGTCAACATCATCTGTTTGCCCTTACCTTATCTGGGGGCAATTCCATCTCTTTACCCTGCATTTGTGCACACTTGCATTTGTGCACACTTGCCTTTGTTTTCAGATTAGCTGTAGGTTAGTGTTGTAGGAAGCACCCTCACTTTGCTGCCTTTTTCTCCCGATCACTGCATATACTTGCCAGTCTCCAAATCATCATTAATTCACAAATAATAGACTGATGATGGGGAAGCTACTGTGCCTGGCTGTTTTGCAGGTATTGCCCTGCTTCCTCCTCCTGGCTGCTTTGTTAGCCCTCACACCCTTCAGGTAACATAGCAGCAGCCTGCTGATAGTGGCTGCTGTTACACAGGGGCTGCCAAGTGCTGTGGCATCCCATTGCCCTGCATTCTGAAGTCCTGGAGGTTCCCAGCTGCCTGCTGGACTATGTCTGCCTATCCTGACATTGCCTGATACTAGGTGAACCTGTTCAGTCTCAGATACATTCAGGGAGCAAGCATACATTGCACTACCTGAAAATTCATGGGAGCCAAATGTCTTGGCTCTTCAAAGAGTTAATAAAAGTATTGGTAGAGAATAGGGAAAATTCCTTTCTCTATGGCCCAAGCAAGGTCCATGGTATTTCACAGCAAGTCCTATCAAAAGAAAACTATGAACATAGAGGAATCTGTAAAGTAAGTTAAAAAATACGTGAGAGAGAGAGAGATGCTGTTGACATAAAGGCTGTATTCAGTTCATGTAGGTTGTCCTTGCATTCTGGTTTGTTGTTTGGTTTTTTTTTACACAAGGAAGTCAGCACAACTGAGCACATTGTCTGCAGAAACTCAGTTCTCTCTACCCAGTTGACCATGTTTCTTGCTATGAGCTCAGGTCCAGCCTCCATGATTGTCTGGGCTGTTGATTTTCAGCCCAGCTTGTTTGGAGATCACTGCTAGGCTCTGTAGCAGAGAAATTCAGCCATGGGGTGGCATTTGACCTTTACTTTCAGGCAGTGTGGATTTGTCTGTCTTGAACCACTCAGCTCCAGGAGCTAGAGCTGAAACTCAAGCTCAAGGACCAAAGGCAACATGGTCATAGTAATCCCTCCGATACCAAGGAATTACATTCTCTCTTTCCTGCCTCTTCCAGGTGTCTCTAGACCATCTGTAACTGTGGTGGCACTTTCTGGTATGAATGGCAGCACCTTGTGGTCCATCCAGCTTCCAGAGGAGACTCGGAGTGTGCAGTGCAATGAGCTGTCACTGGGGGCAGCTGCAGGGCCTGTCTGTCTTGTTACAGGATCATCAAAGTTCCTCAGCCTTCTCAGTGCCTCCACAGGTAAAGTCAACTACCAGCATATTAGAAATATGCTACTGCTTTTTTGTTTTCTTTAAAGGATAATAAGCATGAATTATTTGGTTCTGGCACTTTGCAGTGGCTATTACTTCGTGACACACAGGAAGGAGTCAAAACATTAATGAATTTCTAGTTATACAGGATAAGAGAATCCATAACATTTTGTTTCTTCGGCAGCATCTTCATCCTACATCTCAGAATATTTCAAAGTGTTAATCTTAGCCTGTAGCATCCCCATGTCATTAAGAATATGTAAAGTCTGTTCTCATTAGCATTGAGCTGCTAGTACAGCTCAGGAGCTACCTAACAGCATTGCAAAGCTGAACAGCATTCTTGGAGAAGTTATATAAGGATATGCACAACAGTCAGGAAACCTTGCAGAGAAAATAGGCCCATAGTTGAATTGATTAGATGTGAATGAATATTGCATTTTAAATCACTTGATCATGTGCATCTTCATTCTCTGATTGCTGTTTGTTCTACCACATTAATTCATTGGCAGAAATATTCATAGGTATGTATAGGGTTATTTTTGGAATCAACCAAAAGGTACCTTGAAGGTGGGTAACTTTGGGGCGGAGGTGTGTGTAAATATTACAGTTATGTTTTAATGAACCAGGTTCGTCCAAGGAGAATGATTTCACCAGAGTTGCTGGCTCAGCAGCAAGATATCTCCTATCTGCCCTGGCTGACAGGTGCTGTGTGGTTTATCAGTTGCAAAGTGCCATCAAGTTCCCCTCCCTGCAAGGATTTCTACAGTCTGGCTGTGGTGTCTCAAATCGATTCCACTCTCCATTCCATCCCCCTCAGTAGGTGCTGTGGTTGCAGATTGTGGATGTGGGGAATCATCTTGGAATAGGTTTGGGCATGCCAACCACATTCCATCCAGGGAGCAGCAACTGTATTTTACCCTATAGTTCCTATACCATTAGAACTTCTGTTAGGATGTGAATATAACTTCTCAATTTCCTCTAATTTTACCCCCAGCCATATTTCCACACCTTTCAAATGCTTTTAGGGAGCAGGTTACTTGCTCAGTGTTTGCATGGTCAGGACCATGAGCTGTCACCTTTACCAGAAGTAGTGGTGTTATTAATGTACAAGTTTGGCCCTTGGTTTACTTTGTCATACAGGGGCAAACCTTATCCTACAGAGCAGCAGCAGCAAAAAGCACAATTAAAGACTGAAAAAGCAGAAGTGTTGGCAAAAGAATGATGAAAAAGTAAAAGCATCAAATTTAACTGTTGCCTTTTTTTTATGTTTATTTCCAAGTTTGAAAATCTGGTTTTACTGAGTTTCCAGCTGGGTCCATGCTGGACTGCTGAACCATTTGACATCACGTCTGCTAACATGCTTTCACTCTCAGGTGGAGCAAGCATGTCATGCTGGAGTGGTAATTTGCTGCTGGGAATTTAACTGAGACACAGATTTGCACTTTGAATATCAGAGCTGCCCATCTGTTCCCTTTTCTCGCATCTACCTAGCCCTTACTGCTGGCTGAGGCAGACAACTGCCATCCTGCAGAGAAGCACTATCATTTAGGTTCTCCTTCCAAAAGTGAACCTTAAATATTCTCTGCTCTTTCAGAAATTGTTCAGGGCATAGGTCTTTTAGAAAGATGTTAAGAAGGAAGCACAGCAGGACTTGAGGCCTGACTCAAAGGCAGTCTGAAGAAATGTTGGGAGAAGAATTTTGCTTCCCACTGCTTGTCTCAGTTTGTAGATTTGTCTTTCCTCTTCACAGAGAGTGGGAGAAATAATCTCTCTTGCTCCCTTTTCAAGAAGCCCTGTAGGGATGCCCTCTGATTCCCCAAGTACAGGTCTCTTTCATCCTGTTCTTCCCACAGGCAAGACCATCTGGACGCTGAACTCCATCCACCTTTCGAGTGGGATCCTGGCTGCACCGGCTGCAACTCTTCCAGATGTAGATGGAGATGGGATTAGGGATATCGTTGTTCTGGCCCTCAAAGAAACACAGGTACAGCATATCCCTGCTCAAGGTTTGGAAGGACCTTGATTGTCTGTGTAGAGGAAAAACAGGGAGCCTGATGTGGAAGGACTGTAACTGGAGCTGCAAGAGCCCGTAATTTTCATTCCCTTGGATTTTGCTGAAAAGCACCGTTTTTCTTCCAATAGGTCAGAGCAGTGAGATCAAACAATAATGACACTACATGCATTTCTTGACAGCTGGGAACGAACAGAAGGGTCATTATTTGCACCTGACTTGAGATTATCTGTTTCTGTTCAGTGAATGTGTGGTTTGAAGTTAGTGTTTAGCAGTAGTGTAGGAGTGAATCTCTGGAGAAAGGAGCATTTAGCTTATCCAAAAGAAATACTTGCATGATTAATTCAGATGCAGATTTACTTTATGCTCATCCCTCCCCACATTGATGTTGGTAGAGGAGTTCAGGTTTTTTAAGTCCCTTTCATATTTGACGCATTTGTGTCAAGAGAAAAACATGAATGTAAGATGCCCAGGAAGCCAGACTGGGCAAAGAGAAAGCAAACATTATCTAGACCTTGCTGAGGGGGAAAAGATCGATGGCGCTTCATGCTGTGGGGTTGGAGGAAGATTCTGAGTGCAGAGGTGCATGAAAGCACTGATAAAAATCTCTACCTCTCTCTCCTTGCAGCCTGATGTGTTTTTCATCTTGGTATCAGGAAAGACTGGAACTGCTCTGGGTGGGCCTGTGAAGTACAGCACCAATGGAGAAGGGAAAGTTATTGGCCCCCAAGTCCACATCACCAGCCGGGGAGCCATCTACATCCTGTTTGGTTTTGGTAAGATGCACCTTGCCTCTGCAGCACTTCACCTTACTGAGAAAATATTTGTTTCACCTAAAATGGTAATACCCCTGGGATATTTCTGCCATGCATTGTGCTGTAAAAGCTAGGAGGGCAAAAGCACAAGTCTCAGTGCATGGTGTGGAAAAGTACAGGAGCACCAATACCTGCTAGCCTCGAATACCTTGAAGTTTCCCAAAGGTACATCATGCCAGAGAAGTTCCAGCTCTGGGCATTTCATTGCCTTCTGCCATAACTGCAGTGGTCCCAATCACTCCCTGTTCTACAAGGTTATCTTTTGCAGTCAGGACTCTTCGTCTTTACTCTTCCTGGCAGGTAATGTTCAAGCAGTTGCCCTGAGGGATATCTTTACCCAAGCCAGAAACCGGGACAACTTTCCTGCAATGCTGCAGCAGGAGGAGCCAGAGTGGGAAAAGCGCAGATCTGTCAACCTGTCAGAGCTCATTGACATTTACAGGTAGAAGATGGACTTGTCATCTTGCTTCTTCTTGGGGAGGAAGGGAAGGGGAGGCACTTAGTGCTCCTGGAAGTGGTCACTTCTACTTCAATACTGTCAATCTCTTCATTGTCCAGTTGATAACTGGGGAATACTGTGGGGAACCCATCATTTCCTCCCTGTCCTATGGTTGTCCTTGCAAAAGAAGTGCAGAGTATGGTAAAAGGGAGTCCTTAGCTTCTGCTGCTCCTTGTTCCTTTCTTCGACCCCATATGCATAGCTGAAGGGGGAAAAAAATAGGTGTTCCCAGCTAATGGAGTCTCTTTGGGAAGCTCAGTCTGTGTGGGCCTGGATTTCTCAGCTCATTTTTCTTTACTGCCAAATCATGGGGCAGGCCTCAACAGGAATAAAGGGAGGGAGCAAATGTGAACTTGCAGACTTCATGCTTATTATAGTAACTCACGATGTTCAGAAGACCCCACACTTGAATTTAGCTCACTTAACTGAGGAACCCCCGTCACTGGGGAAAGATGGACTTCTCCAAGTATAGTTCAAATCTTTGGTAGGAATTGCCATGTGGACAGGCAGTTAGTGCTGAGATGTGCAGATACGAGGCTTGATCTCCTCTGTTTTCCATTTGTCCCAGTGGGGGTGTTGACTTCCTGCAGACAATGAAGACACCTGACACAAACTGCAGCAACCTGCTCATCACAACCAAAGAGAGCTTGATCCTGCTGAGGGGACAGGACCTGGAGCCTCGCTGGACCCTGGAGCTGCAGAATATCAGCAGGTTACTTACTGCGAACATTTTTCTATTCTATTTCTTCCTGTAACATTTCCCAGCTCTCAGCTGTAAGCCCATATGTTCCTTAGAAAGCAAGTGACAGTTAATTCTCCAAGTCTGCAGAGGAATCTAAGAACTGGAGGTGTGTGTTGTTGAGCCAAGTGAGGAGACCAAGGGGAGCAAGGAACAGAAGACTGGAAACTTGAGCTGTGTGCTTGTGAGTGATCACAAATAAGGGGCTTGATTCAGGTACCCAACACTGAAGTCATGGGAATGATGTGGCATTAGAATTCAGTGGATTACTAATGTGTGATTCAGCCCATCTGCTGTCCAGGGCTTCCCAGCCCAGTGGAGAGGATCAGTTGCATTAGTGGTGTTAAGAATTCAGAGAAGTTGTCTGAGTATGGCTCAGAGATCTTAATGTTCCTTGAAAGTTGAAAATGAGCTCTGTGATGACAGCACACCATCTATACTGAATGTAAACCTTAAAATAATACTGCTCATCTTCTAATTTCACACATGGAAATTAAGTAATTTTCCAGATCTTGTGGGTTGGTAATAACCAGCAATTTCAGCTTGCCCACTATTAAATATTTGCAAAGGGCAGTTGGGCACGATTGAGGGAAATTACATGGGAAACAATTGCTTGCTCTAGTGTCTAGAATAAAGAAAGCAGCTCTCACCTCAGTGTTACCCAACTGTCAAGAGCATAAATAGGAAGAAGGCACTGGAACTTCATTAAGAAAAAAAGTGGGAGTTCAACTTCTGGTACTGTCCACACTCTTGAGGGCTGATGGGTGACATAAGCAGTGATTTCGGAATGGTTTATGGCTAGTTGGTCCTGCTATGGGGAAGGGAAATGGACTAGAAGTGTTTTGGGCCCAGAATCTGCAGACTTCTGAATGTGTCTGGAGTCTAGTTTAAACTCAGTCTAGTTACTGACTAAGCAAAGCTACTTCACAGATGCTGTAGAATCACTTATACACAAGAATTTTCTAAAGGGATGCAGTATTAAATTGGAAAATACAAATCAAGAAGGGTTAAAAACTTCTTTACCATTGTGGTTGAGGTTGGAAAGCACCTCTGGAGATTGCCTAATCCCACCTATCTGCTCAAGCAGACTCAGCTAGAGCAAGTTACTCAGGGCTGTGTGCTGTTAGGTTTTAAATATTTGCAAGAATGGAGACTTTACAATGTCTCTGGGCAGCTAGTATTCAAGGTTGCTGCTTTCCAGCTCTGTTTTTCCTGTTCCCTAGCCTCCCAAGGGACTGAGTACAATACATGTAGAGGAGCTGCCAGATAATCACTGAAAAATAATGAAAGCAATTCCTGTTCTAGGCCACTGCGTTCAAGTCCTGGACTAACTGTTTTCTCAGAGTTAAGAAAGACAAAATTTGCTAGATTGAATGTATTGTAGGCAAG
This sequence comes from Entomyzon cyanotis, assembly GCA_024500445.1. Classification (NCBI taxonomy): domain Eukaryota; kingdom Metazoa; phylum Chordata; class Aves; order Passeriformes; family Meliphagidae; genus Entomyzon; species Entomyzon cyanotis. Next base: position 11,477,584 of record JAKEPQ010001018.1, on the reverse strand, counting down.
CATTTATTTAAGAGGTTTGTTTGGATTTTTTTACAACCTAAGTTCTGCTTAAGCAACACAGGTGGGGGGACAAATTCAGCTCAGGGACATTACCACAGAGTCAAACAGACTGAATTCCCTGTTAGACAAAGCTTACAGAGCCAGCTGTGAGCACCCCTTTTCCTGGGTAAACCTGCCCCAAGCACACCACTTCATCCAGGCAGACTGAGCCCAGACCTGCGGGAATAATTTCTGGGGAAACCAACATGGCTACTGCAGATGTGCTGCATTTCCAGATAGCTTTTGACAAGATCCCTGGAAAACCATGAAGGAGAATCAGTAGTCATAAAACAAGGGTGAAGTTCAGAGACCATGAAATTGAGTAAGCAGTTGCAAATTGTGTTGTAAATGGATGTTTCAGATGAGAGAGGATTAATGGCAGGTTGCTGTGGGGATTACTGTTGGGCAGAATAATTACTAGCCTTCTGGTTCATTTGAGAAAGTGCCCAGGGGATTTTTCACTTGATTGGAAGCACCCAATGTACTTACGTATGTCTGCATTCAGTTTGTGGGATCTGCCACTGACTGTAACCCATAAGGCACATGAAAAGAGGCACCTTAGGAGATGTTTTGAGTTTGTGGTCATAGGATAGAATTGCCTGCTACTTCCTTTTGCTGCTGGAGAGCTTTTAGTTTATAGGAGTGTCTCATGATACTGCCTTGAAAGCAACACCTGGTTGCCAAAGGTGTCTGTAAAGCAAATGATGTTTGATGTCGTAAGTATAAACAGTCAAGCCACTGCAGTACTGTGGCATTGCTGTTCAGGAACAATTCTGTCCTGCACATCTTAAAGGGGAGGCTGGAAAAACAGTTGAGAAAAGATCTGGGAAAAAATGCTTTAGCATGGAAGATTTAAATTACTGAGTTTGTTTGATCAAAGAGAAGCCTGAGAGGTGAGTTCATAAGCATGTGTAAGAAATAGAAGCTAACAGGCATTTTAGTCTTGCCATAGCAAGAACAAGTGCCTTGAAGCAAAAGCCATTCAAGTTCAAGAAAATGAAGATGCAGGAATGTTTCTCTGGTTGAAATTAATCATTAGAACTGACTGTCATGAGAAGTGATGAATTCATTTCATCAAAGATGAGGCAAAGTCAGCCTACTGATGCTTGGTTAATTGGGTGAAATACAGTAATCTGTCATAAATAAGAGGAGAGAGGATAGACTCTGATGATCCTGCCTTGCCATAAAATCTCTGGTTCTCTGAATTTTGTGGACTGAATTGTGCTTATTTAGGACCTTGCATCTAGCTGTGATGAATTGAAGAAAGACAGAGGCAAGACTCAGAAAGCCAAAAGCAAGCAAGATGGTTAAAAACAGTTATAATGAGAGATACTGATTTGTTATGTCACCCAGAAGTGAGAGGATGAGAAGGGACTTCATTTAACCTGCTTAAGGTCATAAAAAGTCTTGTAAACCTGCCAGCAGTAAGAATACAAGGAATCATGGGCTGACATTAATGGTGAGTATATTAAGATCCATTTCACACAGCTAAGGCAGCCTGGGAAATCCACTTTCAGCAGGAGGCCAGATGTGCCAAAGCATTTTGGAAGGGGTGTGTAATTTTTTATAATTATAGCAACAACTGTACAGGTTCTCATGCAAAGGAGAGAATGATAGAGTCATGTACAGGGAGATAAACAGATGTCTACACAGCCCATCAAGAGATGCACGCCACAGAGACAGCCCTGAAGAATGGCTGACAAGCACCATGAGCTGCTTTACCATTTTTCACTTTTCTGATCTGCCAACAAATGATTCCTGAAAGTCAGAATAGGTGTGAGTGGATGAAAGATCTTATTTAGCATGACAAATCCTGCCATTTTAAGAGGCAGAATGGAGGATGAAAGCAACTATTCTCCCTCCATCTGAAATGCTTTTTTTTTCTACCGTGGGGCTAAGTGTTCCTTTTTCCAAACTTACAGCCAGCCTGTACCAGGTTACTTTGGTGCTGACCAAACTCTGGACTTCATGCTGCAAGCACAGACTGGAGATGGGAACAAAAAGGTAAAACAGGTGGAGGCTGGGAGGGCAATGGCAGCATAGGAGTGGGAGAGGTTGGGTAGAAAGAGACAAACATTCTCTGGTCTTCTCTTTTCCCATTTCTTTGGCTGACACTCACTACTGTGTGGCCACAAGCATGAAAGGGAAAGCACAGGCCATGCCTCTGCAGGAGGGCTCTGTATACCCACACCTTGACACCCATTAATGCTTGATCTCTCCCCTTCCTTGAGGTGGTGGTGATAGACGGCAAATCTGGCCTCCCTGTTTGGAACCAGGAATTTCCATGGCAGAGGCAACAACTTGATGCACTCTCAGTCATGACTTTGGACAAGAAGTCTGTTTTTCTCTTCTGGGCTGATGAAACACAGCCTGTATTTCAAAGTTTGGTGAGCAAGCATCCTTTCTTCACTTCGAGGTTTCTCTGTAAAGCACGTGCAGTCTCTGTCTTTTATTCCTATTATCATTGAACTCAAAACCTAACATATAAGAAGGCTGTCAGGGATATCTCTTATTTTGACATTCTGACTTCTCTGAGCCTGAACAGTTTTTGAGTGCAAAGTCTTCACTGTAAAGCTTTGTTGACAGAAATTTTGCATTCACAAACCCAAAAATTTATGAATTTCATGTTTTTATGCAGTTCTGAGGAGCTGTAACTGCAGATTTGTTCCCAGCCCAGCGTGTTTCTTCTGTGCATGCAGTGGCACAGTTTGGCATGAAGACTCAAACTTCCAGACTGTAGCTTTGCCCATCAAGCTGGGTATGACAGCTTCCCAAGCAGAAGTTGTGGAGCAAATTCTGTTGCAGGGAAAAATTATTTTAGGATTTCATGTCTGTAAAACCATAGCTTTTCATTCTCTGATCCATGTAAAAACAACTCAGTGTCAGAAAACTTTATTTCTTTGACAAAGCTCAACTTCCCTTTTTAGCCAGCTGTTATGTTTTTGTCTCTTGCATTCCAACAGCAGCCTGGTCCCAGACTTGAGCGCTCAGGGCTGCACCACCTCTATCTCCTCCATCCTGTTTTTCCTACAGTCCTTTTGGACCTCACCAATGCAACAGACAAAGTCATTGCTTCAGCAGGTGAGTACAAATGGAGGGGAAGCTAGGCTAGAAATATGGAGAGAGAAGTAGCTGTGAGAAACAATGGGCTGTAGTTGTGCCTGTAAAGGTAGCATCCGAGGTCCACCACACATAGGACAACAGGGGCAAATAAGATATATCTTCCTCCTGAAGGAACATCCTGTCTACCCCCTACTTTGCAAATAAAAGACCACAAAGTTTCTCACACATGTTTAAGCAAGTAAGGGTCCAAGTTTGATTTCATGCATGTTTTGCACCAGAGAACTTGTGTTGCTTTCCATGGAGGTATTTATAATTTATTGCAGTGCATGAGAAATCACTATGAAACTTTTCTCTGTCACCTCAGATACACTTCTGCTTTTGTGGCCATCTCCTGCTCTTTGGGATAGCAGCTGTGCTGCTTCTTTTCCTTTATTTTTGTAAGGGTGAATCCAAAATATTTAACCATGTTTTCAGGGAAAAGTAGATCTGGATTTAACATCTATACAAGATTGTACAGCCCCTGTTGGAATGCCTTGCTCTTTATAAAGCAGTTTGGCAAATAGCTAGCCTCTTGTGCATGGCAATGTGGGATAAAAGATCAGTTCATCCAGAACTGAGAGAAGTAGGCCAGGAAGCATAGAAAGACTGCTGCATAGTAATAACATCTAATTGGACTTGTATCAAGAACACAGTTCAATCAAGAACAAATGGAATACTATTTTTATGGGGTTTTTTTTAGAAACTGGGATTTCTGAGGTCTGTGTAGATCATTCTGCAGTGACTGGAGTCACCTGACTTGCCAGTGCTTCACAAATTTCCCCTTTTACAGAGGTAAACAATAGCCACTAACAGGTGTGGGAAGGAAAGCTGAGAGTGAACTGTATTCTTGAAATATATTCATATCCTATGTCAAGCCCAAAAGCATAACCTGGAACCAAACCCTTCCGTTTCTGATCTGTATTTCAGTTTCTTTCCATGGAAAAATGTTAAAATAATTTTCCCTTACCAACTAAGGCACCTGGAATTGTAAAGTCAGAGAGAATATACTTTTAGTCCAGTGGATGTTTTCACTGAGTAAGGACTGTAAAATTTCCTTTGGAAGAAACATAATCATTTTCTCCTCACCACTATTTTCTTGCCCTTTTCTGACGGACCAGTTGGAATTAATGATCTCCAAAAGGATGCATTTCACATCACTGTGACAACAACCGCAACCTCTGAAAAACAGCCAGGGTTTCTCTCAGTCAGTAAGCTGGGCCTGAAATGGGCCATGATGAGCCAAGGTCGAATGGTGTGGCTAAAGGACAGCACCACTCCCAAAATCAGCCGTGGAGAAGTGAGGCGATTTCTTGCCCGGATGAAATTTGCTGACTTTCCTCAGAAGGTGAGATTGTGAAGAAATCCCTAATGAAATCCAGATCTTTGAAAACATCTGATCTCTTCCCTACAGACATGTTAAGGTGCTCTTTAAGGTGGAAAGACACTGGTGGGATGCAAAGAGACTGCAAGATGACTGGCTGCCCCTTTGGGCATAAGCTGGACAGATTGTGAGGCAGAGATGTACTTTGGCAGTTGACCACAGCACAAGATCTTAGAAAGAAACAGGGAAGATGATCATAAGAGACTGAGAGACTTGCAGAGGGATCAGAGAGGTGGGACTGAGGTCGCTTGTTTTGACTTGGGCAAACAAGGGTCCTGGTCCTCTGTATAGTGGTGCCCAGGTTCTCTTGCTGACTTGTAAATTACTATTTTACCAGACTGGATGATAATAGATTTTGGCTTTAATGTTTGTTTGCCTTTCCTTCTTCAGCTCTAGCCTGGTGGTTCCTCAGATGTTGGTTGGACCTGTGGCCTGTATGGGGAATATAGGAAGCTGCTCTGTGTATCTTCAGGAAAACTGCTACATAGAGGAAATGGGGGCTAAAAGCACTTCCCCTTTCTTCAGCTATCTGGGGAATGCTGCTGGAGACAGGTTTGTCCTTGGCAGACCTGTTCTGTACCAGAGAAACCTTGTTCAGCAACTCCCCCTCCATATGCTGTTCTTGCATGCTTCCTTCCAGGTAACACAGAAATGTGAATTTAGAATTTATATACATATATATATAAAATCAGGCTTTATATATATATGCGTTAATTTATATGATATATGTATATTTTTTGTATGTTTAATTTATGAATGAGATTTAGGACACACCTTTTTATGTCCAGTGTTCCCAAGCAGTCTAACAAGCTTTATGCCTAGAGTGGGCCATGATGAGGCAAGGCAAGTGGTGTGGCTAAAGGACACCTTTAATCTTTTTAGTTTTGGAGAGAACCCTCTGGCTGCTGCAGGGTTAGTCTTACCTACGACCTCTCCTGTGCTCTCAGCTCTCTTGTCCATGCTGTCACCAAAATCCCAAACAAATTAGTTCTCTGGCTGAATTATCTGACCTAGAGAAAGATGGTCTCCACAGCATTTGCCAGCTCCTTGCACTTGTGTCTTTCTTTTCCAGTTCCAAGTTTGGGACACCAAGTTCAGGCTTGTGAAAGAAAGAGTGATGTAGAAGTGAAGGGTTCACATCTTATTTCTCTCCATCCTTAAGCTTTGTATGAACCCAAATTGTCACTGTAACATCAAACTGCAGTCCAATGGGCAGAGTCCCCCTTTGCAAATGTATCACAGCCCTCTTGGGATAGAAGTCCAGCAGATCCCAACTGTCACTGTAAAGGTCACTCAATCTAGGCACAGAAAAGCTGATTCTTACACTGCTGCTTCAGGGTTTGGAGACTCAGACAGAGACAAAATTAGAAAGCTTTTCTGTGCATTTTAACCTTATTCTGGGCTCAATATTCCCATTCCCTTGCCAGCCCGGCCCCGTGTGCAGCTCCAGGAGGAGCAAGCTACCCCTGGGACACATTTGCTCACAGTGTGTTAGGTGTTTTGAACTGTGCCCCAGAGTGTGCCATCATTCTCCTGTGTTGCATTCAAAGAGCATCTGTATGAATTTTCTTGTAATAGAAAAAACCATGTAAAAAGGAACCAATTTGGTTCCTCAGCAGTTCCCCACAGGTCAGGGCAACAATATGGGAACTGCTTTCCTAGTATGCCATTCTAAGTCTGGCCTTTGGCATTAAGCAAAGCCAGGTTGAGATGAGGATTGCAAAGGACTCTTATATCTGGCATGTGCCCTTCCAGCTTCCCCACACTTCCCCATGAGTGGTGAGGTGACAGCAGACTTTGACCGTCCTTCCAGATGGGCACATTAGCCATGGGTTTGCTCTCCTGGGCCCTTGACACCTCTCCTTGCTGTGTCACCCTCTCCGTCATCCCACATCTCTATATAAAGCTTCCAGGATAGCCCTTCAGGATTAGCTGCAAGCCCCAAGGCTGGTCCTTGGGCCCTGATCTAATGTCAGAGCCTGTGAACAGTTTGTATATGTTTAATGGCATTTTTGTGTAAATAGCTTTGTATATATTAGCACAACTGTAGCAATGGCTCTAGGCCTGGCATTTTCCTCCAGACAGGGTTTAGTGTTTTTAATATGTAGTCACTTAATAGAGCTGCATAATAGGACTAGAAGTGTGAGGACCAGTAACAACTGAGGGATTAAACAGGAGTGCCTCTTCCCTCCTGTCCAGCCACCACCTTGCTGGGAAAGGTGAAGTGGCTGTTACCTAAGTAGTTACTCTTCTGGGATTCTTCCTGAGAGAAGTGAAATTCAAGAGCAGTGATGTTAGCTCCTCCATAATGTGAATTCACCCTGCCCACACCCCACACCCTGCCCCCTGTCCCCACTGTGAATAAAGAGTCTGTCTGTATATTGTTGGGAAAATGTATTTGAACTGCAGTGAAACAAAATAAATACTGTGTACAGCATCATGTGTCACGTGAACCAGTATTTTACCTTTGAGAGATTATTAGTTTGCTTGGGGTTTTGATTTGGGGGTTGTTTGCAATATTTTTACAATGGGCAAAAAGGAGCAGAAATAAAGTAAAAAGCAAACGTCCAGCCAAATTCTTAAAGTTGTGAAGAAACAGTAAAAAGAGGCAGACAGCAAAGTACCTCAGAATGGGAGATTTTTGGGCAAAAAGCAAGAAGGGAACACGTGGGAGTCATTACAGATAGGAAGGAGGAGAGAGATGTCTGAAAGCTACCCCCTAGTCCTACTGCAGCAGGACTTTTAATCTGGGGGCAGGGTGAAGAAGAGTTTGGGCCTGGAAATTAAGAATAAAATAGGGTGTTCAGAGAGGGCAACAGCTGATCAATATGAACACTGATGCCCTTCACCATAGCACTGAACTGGAAGCGTTGGTGGAAGGTCAGTGTGACACCAGCCAGCAGTACAATTTGCCATCTGGATGGTGCTGACTATCTGTTTCCAAGTGCAATACTGGGATTAGGACATCTGCCTCAACTCTGAAAGTGCTTGGAAACAGCTGGCACCAACATGTCCCTCCAGTTTCACCCTTGTCAGCTGAGGGCATCCATCACACTACAGATGACCAGGGAGCACCACCAAGCTGCTGCTGTAATTGCCTGACCCAGTGTACCTTCTCACTCCCTGAACTGTAGAGAAAGGAAGAGCTCCCCAAAACCTGCTAACGGTGCCAGTGCTTGGTTCAGAGCCCTTGTGCCTCCCAAACCCCACTGTTCTGTCCCTGTATATTCATCCTTAACAGCGATCCTCCCCGATTGTCTGGCCCAAGACTTCATCCAGTTCCAGCTCTGGTTCCCGCTGTAGTATTTTCTGCTGCAGATCAGTGTAGAAGTCGACTCCCTCAGAGACTGAATGGAAGACCTTGCCTTTGGGCTCATAGTAGCTGCTTATTTGCTGTATGAAGCACTGGTGGTGCTGAGGCTGATCCTTGAGGCTCCCATCATACCCCTTGATGTGGTTCCTTTTGAACTCCAGTATCGTCTTGGTGTAGGTGTTGAGAGTGGTGACAGCAGAGGCCATGCAGCAGGTAAAGGAGGCCCAGGCCATGCTGCCAGAGACACACAGAAGAAGCACATGCTGTGAAAAGCCTTGGAGGGTAAGGAATTTAACACAGTGATGCACCCTGATTTGCCAGGCAGAATCTACTGGGCACAGACATGAACTAAAATGACTAAGGCTCCTGGCATTACAGTTCTTAGGGGTTATCCCACCACAAGATCCTTCTTGGATCAATGGGATAAATATTGGTCATCCCCATCACAGGGAAGGGCATGTCAGGGAAGAGGAAAAGGGCAGCAGGAACGTCTGTAACTGGTCAGAGCAGGAGAGCACAGCTCTGTATTGCAGGGCTGCTCAGTGTCTTCCTGTGCATGAGGCTTGTCTACCTCAGCGTAACCAAATTGCCATGCTGGTGGTACACAGCACCAGAGTGTTTAACTGTTAAGAATCCATGTGGTCATCATCAATACAGCATTGTAAATTGAACCTGCACTTTCCACAGGCACCTTCAAGGCTCATCCAAATGTTTTTCAAGCCAGGTATGTCATGTCAGCTGTGCTTGGCTGCTTTACCCTTTAGAGAAAGGCACACTGAGCCACTTGCTTTCACAGCTCCTCTTCCTGGCACACAAGTGACACTGTGGTCTATCGCCTGCTTTCTCTTCTTCCTGCACATAGTATCGTCTTAAGATGACCTTGGCCTTCAGTGCAGTGGCCATTATATGGCTGGGCCAGCACTGGAGAGGATGGTGTGACTGCTGGTTGAGGACTGAGCTGTGCCCACATCTTTAGGCACATGTCTAGGCTTGCTGTTGCAGGAATAAGCCCTTTGGCCTACCATTAGTTAGTGAAGATGCCAAACCAGCATGCAACTTATTAAAATTGCTGAAAAACAAGGCATGTTTGAGAGCACCATCACAAGTGTGACACTGGCCTGTGCACACAGGGAAGAGCTGAGACCAAACAGGGCAAACCAGCAGAAGGGCAAGCCTGATTAGTCAGCAGGGCTGAAGGCAATTGTTTAGGTGTGACCCCATTGTTTTGCCAGTCCCTTGGTAGCTACTCATTTAAGTAGCTCAGCTATTTATTAAAATGGGGTGAGGCAGAGAGAGGAGATTAGTAGTAGGAGAACCATGGTACACCTGTCTTTGGAACACACAGAAGGTCAAGAAAGGAGGAGGAAGCAGATGGTGTGGCTGAATCTCAAAAGGCTGGGGAGGTGAAGGTGGCTTCAGAGCTCACATACTAGAATGCCCAGCCATAGTCCCATGTGTGTGGTCTCCAGTCCTCTGGTCCCAGATTAACCGTTGCCTGGAAGACTTGAGTGTACATCATGTGTGCCACCATCCCAAGGAGACCTGGACATAAAAGACAAGAAAGCAAAGAAATTACAGCAGGAGCCAGAGCAGTGTACTTCTGTCAGCCTTGAGTGAAAAAGCAGGCTCTCTGGTGCTGAGATTCCAAGGCTACAGTAATACACTTACCTGACAGCACTGAGGAGACAGCAGCAAAGGCATTGAGCTTCATTCCACAGACAGGATTGCCAGTATGCAGAATTTCCACCATCATGAGGATGAAGCTGATGAGCAGCAAGCTGATGTACAGCATCTCCGATCCCAGTGACAGCCACAGGATTCCTGCCAGGAATACAGGATGAAACCATGGACTCCCCTTTCCCAACCCCATCCAGAAAGGATGTTCTTTGGATGGAAGGGAACGAAGGAAAACAGCAAACACCCAAAAGCAATCTCCCCAGCCTGTGAGCAAGGGTTCCATGGATGCTGTAGGGGGCAGAGTGCCTGTCACAGTGGTGGCTTGGCTTCTCTAGCGTGGCAAAGCTGAGAGGAACTAAAATGCCATCTGTAAACAAGGCAGCATTACTCATAAACAGCAAGGAGGAAATCAAAGGGAAAAAGAGAGGGGAAGCTGTTCACTATTAGCATAAAACCTAATGGTCATAGATTGGTCACAAACACATCTCAGTGCTAATCACAGCAATGAAAGCAAACAACATTTGACCTGGGACACAACTAATTAAGAACTATATGGAGCACCCATGACTGTCTGGGACCTGGCCTCTGGAATTCAGGAAGCCCCTTGCAAGCCTTTATTTCTCACTGAAACCCCAATCAAAATTAAATCCTTGGGGTTGATATCCAGCCAGAGCAGTAACATTCACCACTCACCCTGCTTCTTGAACAGAGTGCAGGTACTTTGGGATTTGTTGGGATTTTGAGTGGGATTTAAGTGATACCAGAGTCCACAGCTGAGCTCAGTTCTACAGCTGTGCAGTAGGACTTGGAGGAGAATGAAGAAAGGCACTCTGTAATGCTGGGCTGTGGAAAAGCGCAGGATTCACTGAGGAAGAAACATTAATCTGACAAATGAAGCAGCACTGCAAACACTACTGTTAGCAACTATTAATGGCTGTAGAGGAGATGTTCAGCTGGGGAAAAGGAGTGTGAAGAAAACCCTCATTAATGTGGCACTGACTTGAATACTCAACATCATTAGTGTCATAGAGTCACCCAGCTCTTTAGCAGAAACAGATGAGCTGCATTCCCTGTTTAAAGGAGCCGGCTTGCTTGCTGCAGCACCATCAAGGAGAATATTTCATTAAAGGTCAGACTGTCAAAAGCATTCTGGAGGCTGCAGGCACCACACATACACAGAGACCTCTGCATCATTTTCCTTGTGAGTCCAGGCTCCCCACTGGTGCTGTGTGATTTGGTCTTGTAATGTTGCCTGTGCATTGTGGAGTTGCTCTGCGCACACCCAACTCAGCCAGCCCATCCCACAATCAGCAGTCACACCACCTTCTCCAGTGCTAACCCAACTATACAATAACACCTGCATTGGTCATCTTAAGATGCTACTATGCACAGGAAGGGGTGAAAATGGCATTTGCAAACCCCCAGCATTTATTCCATCCCTTGCTCTTGGCATTTGAACGCTGACACAAGCTCTGCACCCTCAGCCTTTCTCTTCACATATGAACATCTTCTGAAATGACTTGCCTTCAGCTTCCATCTCAGAATAGTTAGTAAGCCCACACCAATAGAAAAGCCTTCATTAAGTAAAATCTCCATAGCATATGTGCACATACATCAAAGTACACTGAGGCTATGCACAGGGTGATTTGAAACACGTGACAATGACAGGAGGGACGATCTCTCCTACCCAAATGCAGTTTTGTATTTCATGAGGCAGCAACTTCCCCCTGAAAGCATAACTGTCAGATGTCTTGTTCACTTACTGTGGTAAGTAAGAGGTGATTCAGCTTCCAGATCCATCATACTAGACCCCCAAAACTGAAGCACTGAGTTAATATGTAGCCTCTGTGAGAGGGATTGCCTTCAGGGGGCATCCATCCTCTTCCCCCTGACTACAGCAAGATGAAAAGCCCTGACCAGGCAACTTACTAGATGAGACAAATCCCACTGCATATTGCAGGGGGCCTGAGGTTTCCAGCACTGACTTCACAAAAGGCAGTGGTTCATGCAAACAGCTGGGAGGAAATCTTTGCTCTTTTAGCAACCACGAGGCCAGGATTTCATGTCTGGTCCTTGGGGGGCCCAACCTGCTGCCCCACACAAGGCAAAATGTTTCAGGTCCCCTGTCCCAAGGAGGAGCACTCAGCAGCTACAGTGAGATACAGGATTTGCTCTTACCTCTCTCTGCTGGTGGTGAAAGCTCAATAAAGCTGCGACATTTCTCTTCTGAAACACAAAACCAAAGCTTTTCGTTTACAAAACAATGCAGGGAACATAAGAGAAAAGAAAATCTCTTCAACTCCCTCTCTTTTCAGTGCATACATCCAGTCATCTTTGAGTCTACCCATCAGATGTTCTCACCTCTGGTCTTTTCCTGACTGTTTTTCCAGACCTTTTCCCAGGAGGGGAAGGCAACATTTGCCTGAAAAACTAGAAATGGCCATTTCAGAAAAAAAAGGTTCAGCAATTTGTAAATCTTATGAGCCTCTGCTGAATATAAAAATCCATTGCTACTCATTCACAACATTACTGATGATCAGGTCTGTTAAGGGTGTAGCTTGTAGCAGACTGCAGATCCACCACTTCTGCTGAGGATGTGAATTCCCACACACCATCATCTCAGAAGAGCAATTCTAGCACTGCTTCTCAAAGAAGAAAGCAAAAAAGAATTTCCCAAGTGAAATGCTTCATGACAGAGCTGTGAGCCCCCCTTCTGTGGCAGAGACTCACACAGAAACATGAGGTCCTTGGTCCTCATGTTTTAGGCATGTTATTTCAACAAATTGTGTTTATATTTGCTTTGGCTTTTTATGTTGATCAGGCACAAACTGCTGTGTCAGCTGAGGGTCCATCATTATTATGTGTACGTCTCTGTTCCTGCGAACTGCATTACCACATTTGAGGGTCCTCTCCTCCACTTGGCACAGCATTTTCTCCTAAACATTTCTGCTTCATATAAGAATCTCATTTTCTTAATTTCTATCCCCAGTTCTAATCTTTCCAAATCTCCTGTGTTACTTCTGTCATCCACAGCTCTCAGGATGCTACCCAGTTTAGTGCCATCTGCAGTGCTCATTAACTTGCAATTTGCTACTTCACCTAGAACTTTAATGAGGATATTCAGTAATGGCTCATCTAAACTGATCCTGAGATTAGCCTGAATAATGAAATCCTTTCTCCAGCTCTACTCAAGCTCCTTTTGTTCAGAGTAGCCCCTTTTTTGTTGTTGTTTTTATTGTCTATGCACTTGCTTCAACAATGCAGAGTGGTGGGTGGGTTGTGCTTGATTTACAGGAAGCAGGAGACTGAGACTGACTGTGCTTCTACCCCGTGCTCTATCCCATGCACTGCTGAGATCCAGATGTAACATACTTTCTGTGTTCCTTCAGTCACTGGGGTTATTCCAGGACTGCCCAGTGGCCAGATAAGTCTTTTAGACAAATCAGTCAAGGGATGTAGTTTTATTCCCACAAGCATCGTGGAAATGCAACCCAACCCAAACCAGTCCTAAATAAACACATGTCCTTCCACAGCCTGTCTGGAAATGCTCACAACAAAAAGCAGCTCACTTGTTAGGACATAAGAGCTTCAAGCACATTCCCTTCTACTCTAACCCCTCCTTCTGTCTGCTTTTCTTGACCAGTTATTTATTTTCAAACTCTGACAGCAGAGAAATACTATAGTGGAACGGTGGCTTGGTTAAATAAGGTGAGGCGTTTGTACTTGGGCAGAGCTGAAGGGAGGGTGGTGGGCTCAGGGGAATGGGCCTGATGAAAGTGACTTTCATCACTATATCTTTAGATAAAAATTTCTCTGTTGGCCATCTTAGTTGGATTAGTTCTGATCCTTGATGTGTGTGCCAGGCCATAAGGGGCATCTGAGCATTGCAGAGCACCCACCTGTGCTGGTGTGGCACAGGTTCCAGCAGGAAGACTTCAGCAGGTCTGGGCAGGAACGAGTCAAGGGTGAAGGGAAGCACCAAAGGATTCTAGTACAGGTGGCATGACCAGTCCCTGGCACTCCAGGATTTACGGTGCCAGTCCCACATGGTCAAAAATCACAAATGAAACCTGTCACAATATCATGAAAATTAAAATTACAACACTGCTGCTCTAATCTTCAGGTCAATTTGCCTCTTAGCTTTAGCTCCTCTGGGTTCAGATCCTCCAAGTTTTTCTCTGTATCTATAAGGTAGTAATTCTCTTTCTCTATTTTTATTTTGTTTTTAAGAAAAGCCCAGTCTATTTAATCACACAAAACCCCTCCATTTGGTGCTTTAAGGAGAACACCAATTATTGCAGTCCTCACAGTGATAGGTAAAAATTGACAACTCTGCATAAAATCACTGTACTTAAATTTCTGAGAGCGCATGCACAAATATACCCTGCAGAGCATGAAGTAAGTTGTGTGTAGGAATGGAGGGAGAGGGAAAGGAGGCTCACAGAAGTTCACATCAGGATGAGCAGTGCCATCACAAAGTCACTGCCATCACCACCATCACTTGCACTTCACAGCCCCTATTCCAGACCAAAGGGCACACCAGAGACAACCATTCTCCATTTCCCTGCTCTGTGAACATTCCAGTGAGGGACAGAAATGCATTGACCACATCAGTGCACAGGGCTGACGCCAGCTAGGAAAAGAATGAAGACTTTTCTCCCAAGTGTTGCCAGCCTCCCACCTTTCAATTTCAAACTTCTGTGGAGTAAATACAAGAGAATAAGTCGTGGCTGCCTGAGTAACACACTACCTGGCCCTTCCATGCTTTCTTCACAGGAGAGCCACATCCCTGTGTGGAAGTATCTGAAGGCAAACCGGTCATCTCCAGTCTCCCAGCTGTAGTGCACTACATCCTCAGATGAAGAATTGCCAGCATCCTCATCAGATGGCATGGGGACACCGACGCACTGGGAGGCTTTGTTCTTCCCACACAGAGGCTTGGGAACTTTCTGGGTCCCAGTGCACCAGTAGCTGCCCAGCAAGGCAGTGGTGGAGAGGGTGAGAGCCAGCAGGTTCAGGGTGACAGCCAAGAAAGTACGGTTCAAGGGCAGTCCCTTCAGCAGCTCCATCTACAACACACGAACAGGAGAGGTCATCACAGTGGCCACCTGTCCCACCGAGCCTTATGAATCCCACCTTTTCCCAGCATGTCTGTGGGGAGGTGTTAGGAGCACTCTGCCCTCCTCATGACATCCTAACAGCTCACCCAGCATGGAAGTACTTTTTCTTGAAAGCCAGGGCAGCTTCAATCATTTCAAAGTATGCTGAATATCAATAGTGGGGAAGAGAGGGTGACCCAGTAGACACAGCAGGGCTGAGTGCAGTGAGAGTCTGAGCACCCGAGCAAAATTAAAGGAACATCACATTCATCTGTCTCAGAGATGATAGGGAAAAACTGTTAACCATCTTCCCCAACTACCATGTGCTGCCTTTACATGAAATACAATGAATGCTCTCTCCAACTAAATGAGAAATCTTGCTGCCAAGTGTCCCTAAACTCTTTTTCAAGCAGTTCATTACTGTAGCTAGGGAGGTAAGGAGTACAGTAATATTACAGTAGGCAAAGGCAGGAAAATGTTTCCATATCAGTGAAGGTCACACATCAAAGCAGTGACCTGCTCAGAGAGGACACCCAGCTATCCAGACCTGGCATCTTGAGTCTAAGCCCCAGAGCAGCATCTCCCACCTGAGCTCTCATCTGCACATCAGAAATTTGGTAGGGTGATGGGATGACAGTGTCTTTGCTTTCACACAAAGTGTCAAAGGACCTTTTTCATATAAGAGCAAACCTTGCCACAAACATTCTTAACAGTTTCATTATTAAAAGTAATTCAGAAAGCAGTTTGTGAACCAGTATCATGTGGACTTTCTCACTCAGAGGGAAGACGAAGACTTTAGGGCTCCTGCAAAACCCTGCACTGACTTCGGAGAACCCCAAAATATCACTCCAGGGATTGATTAGATGTCATCTACCCACACATCAACTTTCATGTAATCAACGCATGTCTCTTCCCACATGGCACTCCCTATGTTTGGCACAACTTCATCCAGATCCTCCCACCCTCTCCTATTTATGACTCTCAAAATCTATTTACCCATGAATAGATCCAGTTTGTACAGACGTTGCCTGCTGCTGGTCCTCTTCACTTAACTTAGGCTGACTCACCCAACACTGAACGTGTGAGAAAGACCCAGCATTCTGTGGACACCACTATAAATAAACAATACTAGACCGAGCTTTGCTTTGTTAGTGACTGCACCACAGCTAAAAGTGGTACAGTTAGAATCACTTTTTTCTGCTAACCAGCAAACTTGGAAACATGGTCAACAAAGATGGTGCTGAAGCTCCTCTTGAAAAGCAGGACTTTAGTGGCATCCCATCACACTGAGAAAGCTGTGCCTGGCCCAGAACATTCAGAAAGCAAGAAAATACTCAGCTCCTGAAATTCTCCTGTATTGTTTCACACTCTGCCTTCTTTTGTCTCTTCATCAGGACATTCCTTTCTGCACCCTGGAGATGGTAACATTTTAGTGATGCCGTAACTAATGACTTTCATGATTTAAAGGTATGTTGAATATCACCATTTTCGCAGAGTAGACACCTACTAGGAAGAGTTTCTGGATAAGGTTAGTGGCAAACTTCTCACTGAAAGTTTTTTTAGTGGAAGATTTGGCTTATGACTGAAAAGCAAATTATGGATGAAATTGCTCTCCTCAAAACCATAATTTTTCACCTGAAAATAGAAACCTTCAGCACATGAAGTTTTTCAGTTTTTCATCAATGCTTGATTATAAGATTTTCTGTCATCAGGTTTTGGGTTGCTAATGCATTTATTTAACAAAAAAAAATTCCACTCACAATATTGACAAAAATCATCTTTCTAATTTAAATCTTCAATAGTGGGAAAAATATTCTCTCCAGTTGATTTATGACAGCAGTTGAAAGGCCGTATAATTTCAGGAAGAGTGTTAAGGAAAAGACATAAAAAATACAAGAAACAAATGAGTCAGAAGAAGGAAGTGGATCAAGGATGCAGAAGACATATGGAATGACAAGCAAATCTGAACTACTTCCTGAAAACATTGTTAGAAAATCTTCCCTCCACAAAAGCCAAGCACTCACTGATAACAACTAACCATAATACATCCAGATAGCCCCAAAAGGAAAGATAGTTGAATTTACCTTAATAGCAAGTCTTTGAAGTCCCGTTAATTTGGATGAACAGCACAGAACTGGGACTCACACTTTGTCTGCTGTTTCACTCATCTCTACATCCTCCAAGAAAACCAATTGATGCAAAATCCCTTCTTCCTTTGTCTGGTCCCCTCCTCCCTTGCCTCCCCAGTGATTATTAAATGCTATCCCTCTGACAAGCAGCTGTTTTGTGGAAAATGGTCATTTTGTAATCCACAATGCAATCACAGCACAGATGTTCTAGGAGATTATATGGGAAGCGATTGGTGCTGCGGGTT
Source organism: Entomyzon cyanotis (assembly GCA_024500445.1). Taxonomy (NCBI): domain Eukaryota; kingdom Metazoa; phylum Chordata; class Aves; order Passeriformes; family Meliphagidae; genus Entomyzon; species Entomyzon cyanotis. Next base: position 11,460,599 of record JAKEPQ010001018.1, on the reverse strand, counting down.
GGGATTAAGTGCAGAAGAGTGACCTGTATTGACTGAGAAGAGAGTTTCTTTAAAACAGAAAGATTCCGGCCATTCCTGTGTGGTAGCTGCTTGGGAGCTTGTATGGAGCAAGCTGGCAGCTCTGGCCAATGCTACAGGGGAGGAGTGACCTTAGCTTGCAAACTACCAGCAAACTACCAGCAAACTACCCTGTGCACTATCTCAGCAGAATGGCAAAGACCAAAACCATCCCAGTGCTAGGATATCCTCCTGGCCAGACCTGACAGTTGCAGAAAGGGCAGAATAAAAAAATGGGGAGAGGAAAGTTCATGCAACTGCATCTGCTCTGAGGACTGAGGATCTCAGGCCCTGAAGAAATACTAATACAGCTGTCCCCATGGGCACTGGAAATTTTGATGCCAAAAGGAGCCCCTTTTGGCAGACCATGGCATCACTTCTGTGAAGGAGGAATGTGAAACAGTGACAAGTCAAGCCCAATACTCAAAGCATGGGAAAATGAGGTAGACTGTCAGTGTCACTTTGAGTGGCAGCTTTTACCAAAATGTGAAGTTCACTGGGAACCCCAGCTCCCAGCAGGTTCACACTGGATGAATTTGGGAACCTAGTAAGAAGAGACAGAGAATCCCATTCACACAAAGTCCCCTCTGAGCTCTTGTCCTGAAAGTTTAAAGGCTCCCACAACACCTGTGTGGTATCAAAACAGTGAAAAGTAAGAAAGACATCACTTCTCATGAGAATGTACGGGAGGCCATGGAGCAGAGCCGCGCTGAATCAAACGGCAAGGGAGAGGAGCATCCCAAAGGGATGCTCCTGTCTTCCCCACAAAGACTTTGCCCAGTGCCAAGCAGGTGAAGCTCACACCACCACTGGGAGGGAACAAGGCAGATTCCCTGCACGCTGCTTTGTCAAGACAGAGGAAACCAGTGGTCCATCCATTCTCATGTCCAACACCTGAGCCCAGAGGCTGGGGGCAGGAGCAGGAGCAGCTCTGGGTGACAGCACAGCCTGTGACAGCCCCACACTGTGACAGAGCTGACAAGTTCACGGCCCAGAACATCACGAGCTCCTGACCCTTCCTGCCCTGAGCAGAATGGGCTCTGTGGTTATTTTAATCCCAGTCGCTGCATAAACTCCTTTAATATAGATAATCATTTCTAAGACGGACTAACTGAAAGCAATGCTAAATGTCTCTGTGCTCCATGGACTGCCTGCAGGTTTTTGATTAAAGAAAAGGTTCTGTTTGAAACAGATGTATTTAATTTACTGAAGTAGATAGAACAACAGCTGATGCTGTTTAAAAGAAGAGTGATTTTTCTTTTCTTTCTTTTTGCAGTCTGTCCACATCTGGACACCTTAAATTTGACTTCTAAATGGCCTGTTAAAAAAAAAAAAAGCCTCATTTGCAGGCTCAAGAATAGATAAAGTCAATCTCTACCAATAATCCTAAACACCTTCCTAGTTTCCAGCTTGATGAGAGTATCATTAAAACCCAAGATTCTATGTCAGTTTCTAAAGCTGGGTTCAAAGCATATATATTGATGAAATGAGACTGAATTAGTTTTATATGGATAAGAATTCAGGTTGGGAAATAATTTATCAGAAATAAGGCAAGGATTTATCAGAAATAGTCAAAAGTATAAGTATGCATATAGCAGATTTAGTATGCTGAATAATGGTCGATATTTATCCTTCCAGAAGATGGCAATCTTTCTCTAGTCTTCTTTTCGGGAGTCTCTGCCGCTCCCATGTATGCTGGGGGAAAGCAACACCCAAATTTAGATTTCTATTCCTTCCCTTGAAATTCTCCCCCCACCTCTTTTTTTTCACATCTTCATGAACACGAACTCTTTACCTTGACTCTGACATGGGGGGTGGGTCTGTCTCATGGAGTTATCTGAGCCTGGGAACACTTGAAATCACTGGGAAAAGGAAAAAAAAAAGAAGAATGATGCAGGAGCTTAGCTTTTTCTCACCTTCTGTCCTGCATGAAACTATACTTTCTAAAACTTTTCCCAATATTTTGTCAAGTACCATATTAACTTTCCCTAGATTATTGCACAAAACTCACAGAATACCAACACCAGAGCATGTTTTGTGATATTCAATGAACTTCCCTTAGCAAAATTATGGGGATTTTATCTAGTTTTGGTTTGGATTTCAGTTGTTTGTTTGGTTTTTTTTAAAATCTCCATTTTAACCTCACCTCCATCTGACCAATTATGGACAGGAAAATCAAGCTGTATCTGTCTTTCACCCTATTGTGCCTCCAGTTCTCTCCTCTTTGTATCTGATATTTCCCACCACAACTTGGCCTGGCTAGAGTTTTTGGATGTCTCTTTCTCTTTGAACTCGGCAGCAGCCAGTCCCTGGTGACTCGTTTAAAATCTGCCCATTGATGTCAATGCCCATAGCAGTCGATTTCCTGTACAATCAGCCAAGTGCTTGACTTATAGAAACAAAACAAGGAAACAAAATGCAAAACCCCTCAAAATCTTAGTACAGCAGCTCTGTGGAGATTGCCAGCTCTAAAAAAGCCTGGGCGTTGACAAGTGATGCATTTTTATCCTGGCCCTATCACCATCTACACCCTGGCCTGGGTGTATCCTGCCCCAAAGTGACACACTCTGCTCCCAGGGATGTTGGTGGGCAAGAAGGTCAAGGAGACCTTTCCAGATTGGCCCCAAACCTTGCAATATCTAACTGGCAGGTCTCAAGAGGCACACGACTCCTCACAGCCCCCATGCAGCTGGGGATGCATCCACCCTCCATCCTCCAAGGATAGCAGGGATCATTTGCCATCCTGACATTGGCTCTCCGGCTGACCTGAAGGAGGAAGGGTGGCTATTCACACCCATCGAGTCGCTCTGTGAAAACTGGACAAAGACGGGCTCATACTCACCCCTCATTCCACACATTGCTCGCACATGACACTTCCCACCGCTCCTGGTTTTGCTGTTTTTACAGGAAGATCACTCAGAGCCGCAGTCCCCTCCCTTACTGCCACACGGAAAGCAGGATGTCTCCCGAGTGACAGTGACATGGAGAGAGCCAGACTTCTCAAACCCAGTGACAGACTGCAAATGCCAGATTTCTCCCTGAGCTCTGAATAATTCCACTCAGATTGTAACCTTTATTTAGCTGTTTGCATGATGCATTAACTCTTGCTCTGAAAATGACCTCACCAGGCATATTTTTTCTAGTCTAAGCACATTTAAAGGTGAATTCCATTTTCAAAGATGAGCAGCTTACATTGCTAGACATTAAGACTGTGGCAGAAGAGAAATAAAGATTGAACTGGACTAAGTAAATGCATCTTAAAGATGAACAAACAAGCTGGTCGGTTTAGACCTAACTACTTTTTATTTTCCTTCTACGTTTTTTATTTTTCTAGAAACAAGTCTTAGTTGGCTGGATTTTTTTTCCCTAATCTTTATGGTTATCAGCCACTCAAAAACTACACAGGAAGCAGACATGAAAAGAAAACAAATCAGCTGCATCAACAAAGACTTTGAAGACTCACTAGAGATTCTAGGTATCTCAGTTTCTGGATAGGAAATATAAGACCATATATTATATATAAGGCTAGATGCTAGATGCTATGTAATGCTTTTCACAGAGTACTTAAACTCTGGCATCTCTAGGATGTGTTCACCTGAGCACACAGGAAAAAAAGTTATTTATGTAAATTAGATAGCTATAAACTGTAAACAGGCAAGAAAAACACAACTTTTAATACAGATCTATAAGGATATTAAAGAGGTGCCAGTCCAGAAAAGGGTCCATACAAAACTCCAAGCAGATAAAGGCTTACCTTATCCAATGCTCACTATTCCCATCTGCTCTGCTGAGACATCCAGTGAAATACTACAAGGCGATCATGAACTCTCCCCCATAACTGTCTGACTGAACATGTAGCAGGCAAGAAATGCCATGAAACCTGACCAGAAGCTTTGAAATCTACCAAGACTGTAATTTAATTTATGGTTTAATTCTTTCTGAGCTTGCTAAATCATCACAGCACATTATATCAGCCGCAAGATTGGCAGGGCGTCCACTTCTGCAGAATGAATCTTTGTCATTTGGTAGTCCCCTCTATGAAAATTGCTGCTACTTTTAAATCTACCACTTACGAGATCTCAGTCTGTTTCTACACAGAATCACAAACACCCAGACTCAAAGGCTGCCACAGGCTCATGGGGTTTTGTATCATCAAGAGGAACCATTACAGCAACCTGGGCTCATCTCAGATGTAACAGAACCCAAAGAACTTCAGATAATCATTTCTAGTGATACACAGAACTCCTACTGGAGCCACAGCACATATTTTATATCACTAACTGGTATCGACTGTGCAGCGGAATATGATGGAGAACCCATCACACCCTTACAAAAGTTATCCTAATGATTAATTAACCTCATTCTTAAAATTTTGCTCTTGGTCTGCAAGCAGTGTCTGCTTTAGTTTTCCAACCTCACTGGGCTGCTCCAACACACAAATAAATACCCAGTGAAGTGATTTCCTAAAAGTGTTATTGCAAGAGTCACAAATCAATGCGTTTCATTAGAGGCACACAGTGTGATCTAACCAGCTGGCTGCTGGCCCAAATTCCTGGTTCTGTACTTGGCTCTGACACGTAATTTTCCCCTCCCATCGGCCAAGTCATTAGTGGTGCGTTTACACTGCAGTCAAAGCAGTGGCAGTGATGGGGAGTAAACATTCAGTGCTTGTTTTAATTGGGTGTTGCTAGGAATTTCACTCCAGCAACGTGCAGCACAATGCAGGGCACAAACCTAAGTGCTGAAATGGAGTAAACTGTGCTACACTCTGCATTGCCATGGCTGGAATGATAGTTCAAAAATAGTCCTCGTTTCCATACGCTGTAAAGTTGGGTCTTTGGAGTCATTCCCACACATGCAAATCTACGGCACGGGGGATCCTTACTGATATTGGAATCAGCACAAGGATGGCAGGAGACATTCTGTTTTGATAATGACAACATTTGAAGATCTAAAATTAATCTGTGCAAAGAGTACATCATGTATGCAGGTTATCTTGTAGTTATGTTTAATATGTTTTAAAGAAAAAAAAAATTAAACAACACAGTTAAATTACATTGTACTTTGGCTTCCCTCATGGAAATGAGAAAGCCAAAGCAATTGTTCTTTGTTTCAGTTTATCTTTTCCTCCATTTCACCATGGCGAATCAGAATAAGCAGAGTTAGAGGAAGCCTCCAAAGATTATCTAATCAATCCATCTGCATCACTATGACCTTATCACCCTGAAGAACCTCAAGCCTACTGTTAAAATTTTTTGCAAGGGAGATAACTACTCCATCCTGGAATAAAGTCCCTTGTAATACTTTTTTTTTCCAACCAAATCACAATATAAACCAGAAAACTTTTCCATCTCTGCTAAATGCCATGGTGTCCATTCCACATCTGATTTATTTATTCATGTGAATTGTCCTCTCAAGGCCATTGGAGCTACATGGTTTACTAAAGTTATACTCACATGCTAGTATTTGAGGAACCAATGCCTCAAAGGAAACATCTAAGCTAGCAGGAAAGGTTTGGAAATCTAAAAGAGTGAGTAAGACAGAGAGCTAGCTTTTTTGAGGCGAGGCGTGGGAGGTGTTTTCGTTCTTTAGCTATTAAAAACTCCTTGCTTTGACAAGAAAAAAAAAGGGGAAGAGAAAACTGGGAGGGGAAGGATTAATGAATAGAGAGGCAGCATGGCAAGAGAAGTAGCAAGCATGGTGGCCAGAAGGCACAAGCGAGTTTCTCAGGCTGGGTGCCCTGGCAGAGCTGAGGAGGTAGCAAGCACAGACCAGAGGAGTCAAGGTCTCCTACACTGCCTAAAGAGAATAATGAGACCAGCTTTCCTCACAGCGCTGAGCAGAGGGATTTTGTTACAGCCAGTGCTTTGAAAACAATCATACCAGATATTACAATGGCACCCTTTATCTTTCTGGATGTTCTGCTAATTATCCAGGACTGGGGGCATCTCCTTTTTTCCTCAGATTTGATGAGCATTTTGGACACCTCTCCATTCCTTTATGGCATTTTGGAGCTGTGGCTTCACAGACAGTCCTGCTGTTGAGTCCAATCTCCATGGCTCATGCCTCCCATGGCCTTGCATGCTGTGGTGGGCAGCAGGCTGAAGCTGCCTGTGCACCAGGGAGGAGACAGGGCAGTGCAGACACCCATCTGGGGCCCTGGCCCCGTGCCTTGGAGGCGCAGTGGGAGCAGGCAGTGCCAGGAGCTGATGGTGTCCCTGGCTGTGGGGAGGATGCAGCACGTGTGTGCCGTGCCAGGGGAGTTTCGGGGCACCCAGGCTTCCCTACAAGTCCTGAGGGAAAGGAGTGCCCCAGCTGCTGCAAACACAAACACCAAATATTTTGGAGACAGCCAGCAGAGAAATTGGGCGTCTGCCTCTCTTTTGCCGTATTTTTTTTGTTTGTTTGTCTTTCTTTCGATTGGTTTTTCTTTCTTTCCTTTTCTCTCTCCTCCTCCTCCTCCTCCCTCCACACCTCCCTGTTTCCTCATAGCCAGGTTTCCGCATGCCTGGGCAACCCCAGCTCCATGCTCAGGGCAAGGACATCAGGTCCTGAGGGTGACCCAGCCACGGGCAGGAGGGGACCAGGAGCAATGACACCATCCTGGCCCAAGGGAGGCCAGAACAAGGTGACCCTGCAGACACAGCCAGGGCCTTTGTGCAAGTACATTATAACCTGGGTCTTAAATCATGTGCCATTATTTCCTTCAGGGTCACAGTTCAAAAAAAAAAGAAGATAAACAACTGTCCTTCCTAGCCCACATCATTTTTCTGAGCAGTCTCGAGCTGCAATAATTCAAAAGCTCATTATTTAGCCAACTTTGGGGGTTGGCCTTTGTCACAGATGACAAAAGATGTGTTCCTGACAGAAAAAGTGTGATTTATTTTAATGCAAGACATTGCTCAAAATGTGGTTTGTTGGGGTTTTTTTTAAATAAGAAGTCATTAAGGTTTTTTTTATGTGGATTAAGCAGAATATTCCCCTGCCAGCCTTGTTCTCAGAAAGAGCTAAATGGTCTTGACTGAAATTAAAAACAAAACCAAAAAGAACCCTATAAAACTACTGAAGCAGACATGAGCTAGAAGATGTTGGTTTCAAGTTTGGCAAAGCCAAAAACAACCAAAGCCAGACCTGGTAATGAAATGTGTCAAGTGACTGTTATAATAAAGAGGCAACACTAGCAGCAATGTGTTCTCTCTACCCATTCACATGCTAATTTCAATTTTAGTCTTTCCCAGGTAGCCAAGGACTATAATTGCTGAGCTTTACAACTAAATATTAAGCATTGTGGCTAAACAGCTTGACTGAACAAGAATTATTTGCCATCACCTGAAGGAGGTAAGCATGAAGGAAGGAGAACCCAGCCAGCGTGTTACCACAGGCAGAACTTAAAGAAATTAGGTCAGGCAGAATGGAAAGAAAACTTCAGAAACTTCTTCCAAACAGTGAAAAGTAGTCCTCTGTGGCACAGTTTCTCATGGGAAGCAAAGGATGCAGACTGGATAATACACTGGAAAATGTATTGTAGGCAAGAATCTTGCAGGAATTGGGCTAGGCTAGAATGTAAAATAATGGACTGGATGTGCAGCAAGATTTTCCAACCTCTAATTTCCATGATTTAAAAAAAAATAATCGCCACAGTTTGCATTGCTTGAAATTCCTTCACATGAGTTACAGAATCTCTGAGTGAGGCAGAGTATGAGGCTTGAGCAAGAGAGGTGGGTGTGTTTCCTGGATGACACAAAGGAGTAAAAAAAAAAAAAGAAGCCTTCAGCCTGGAAGAGGCTGTAAAACTAGGAGACTGGTTGGAGAGAAAAGGAGGGAACACAGCTTGGAGGCACTGCTCCCACCGGGCTGAGGTGGGTGAGATACACTGAGGACACCATGGCTGAGGATTTAGGGGTTGGGTCAGTGGTAAAGAGGGTGGCTTTGAGAGAGCTGTGACACTGCCCATGCATGCTGCTATCACTCCTGGTCAGTCTTCAGCACTGGGTAAGAAGCAGGATGGTTCAGCTCCTGCTGTCTGCATAGCTCTCCAATATTAGTGTTCACCAACAGATTTTTCAATCATCAGAGCATCTTGATTAGGAACTTCTCTCCTAATCTCCTTCTCTTTAAAACAAGAATTTTCTGTTTTGCTTTGGTTTGAACTCAGCTTCCAGAGGGTTGGATTAAAGCAGAGATTGCAGAGCTGGTCTTTCACGCCAATCCAGTGCTGGACAATAAATAACCTCAATTACTCCTGTCAGTCCTGAAGCCTCACACACAGCTTTACCAATGCACTGCAATCCTGACTTTCAAAATCCTTAGCATTTCAGTTCATGACTGGATGCAGTCACAGGTCAGCCACTCCCCTTTTAAAGCAGGTCACTGGCCTGTGCTACAGCAATCCTAAGGATGCCCCTGGGCTCTGCTAAGGGACACCTGAAGTCCAACCTTATTGAGTAATTCTCAATCAGCCCTAAGAAAGTTCAGTCTGTCCTACTGTACCACATTTATTATTCCAGCCTTGGAACATCTCTTGGTTTGGGCAAGCACAGCAGACCAGGAAAACTCCTGTCTCTGCTATCATCATGCTCCAGGTTTGGTACAAAGGTGACATAAGAAGTACAATATTGCTGAGATTCCAAATGAAACCATTCTTGAGCTTACTGGTGTTTCTTTCCATCCACAGTCTGCTACAGACCTTAAATGCATGCTTCACAGCTTTGTTGGAGCAGACCTGCTGTTCCCCTCTATTCATAAATTAAAATGCATTTCTTAATTATTAAATGAAAATTAAAATCTATCATGAACTTCCCCACAGACCTTCATAGCCATTTTTACAGCTGACTTAGACTCTGCTCTGAAGATCTAGAGACTGTTGTTTCAAAAGCTCTACTGAGATCCTCAAGAGTCTTCGAGATCCTCGAGAACAGAAGAGCTACTGATGTCTTTCTGTTGTTGCTAAAGAAAAAACCTGTGGGTCGCAGATCAAATCTGGTAAGGTACAGGTTGTCCCAGACAGCACCAATTGGTGCCTTGGGGATGTATCCAGGAAAGCGTAGGCAGGGGTGTCAGAGGAGCCATACGTCCAATCTGGCTTTGTTTACTGTATTTCCTAATGGGAAGATTCCTGTACTATTCCTTCTCCACCTTCCCAGGCGTTCACTGGTGTCCTGACTCAGACATCAGGCTCACTAGCCCATAACCAAAATGTACAGGCAGAGAAAGTGACTTGATGCCTCCAGGATCTTAGCCAGCTTCTTCCACCACTTTTTGGAAAATAGCAATGGCTTGGAATGCCTATGTCCACCCCCAAAAAGTTTCTCTCTCTTTTTCTGAGCCCGGAGCCTGTCTCAGCTGCTGGGTTATGCGTAGGCGCTGAGACTTCCCACAGAAGAGAGCAGCAGGGAGTGCAGGGAGTGCCACTTCAATCTCCTATCCCAGAGGCAGAGATTTAATCGAGTGCTTTCCACAGAGCTTGGGGCTCCTAGCAGTGATGATGGAGAATGATTCCTTTACAGTCCTTTGGAGGTTCTCACAGAGGCTTTCCCTGCAGTGGTCACACCCTTCAGGGACACAGGTGCATGTGCTGGATGAGATACCTGCTCTGACTCAGTGCACAGCATTCACCCTTGGGCTCTCTCCCGCCCACATTGTGGCCATGGTTACTCTTAAACCTGTCTTTTTAGGGTGACATCCAAGCTGGACTGAAAAACTTCAAATTACAAGTAATTTACTGGTTCCTAAACTGTCCCACTAGCTAAGCCACCTCACAGTTCAGAGTGCACACCCTATTTCTAGATGGTCTTCACCGCCAGCCTGTGAGGTGACTTCTCTCTTGGCAAGCTGAGCAGCTCAAGACATGCCCAAGCCCTGACAGGCAATTTTCCGTGTTGTTAGTATGCTCCGTGGCAAGTTTTGGCTTGTGGCAGCCAGTGCTCTCTGAACAACAAGAGGGTATTCTAGCAGCAGGGCTGAGCCTGACAACATGGACCAGGGCATCATCCCTAACAGATTATTTGGGCAAGTCTTCCTTCATTGGGGAAGGAGAAGTTTTATTCAGATGGATGCTGTGCCACTTGCCCTCAGGTTCAGGGAACTAACCCTGGATTGCTTTATTTACTAGTGTAGGTGTAACCTAGATTTCAACAAGACCTTTTCTGCCAGCATTGTTTACTATTAGAAATCTATCTCCCAAGTGAAATATTTGTAGACTTTGATTAAGTCAGTTCCTAACTTTCAGTTATATAAACTACATTTTGAGTCCTTTCCAGTTTTTAGTATCCTTTGAGAACTTCATACAGGGAAATAGAAGAGAGAACTTCATGGTTCTCATAGGGAAATAGAAGACAGTACTCCAGCATGATCTCCCCAGCCATGCCTGTACTCCAGGCACTTCCCAGCTTGCCTTCCTCTTTGGATCATACTACAAGGCACAAGTCCTCCTCTCCTCACCTGTGCACCTCATTTCCAGGGTCAGGAATCCTACAGATCTGTGCCAACTGGAGAATACACTATTCTGGTCCCTGATATGAGCTCTCAGTAGATCAAGAGTTTAGAGGGTGCCAAGTTACACTTTTGCTGCTCAGCTTGGACACAGAAGTTAGTGGGACTGAAAAAGTGAAAAGGTTGTCCCACTTGCTATTCCACTCATACATTTCAGAGTGATGTCTTTCCTAATCTGATGAGGTTTTTAGCCTGGAGACTATTTATTGTGATTCCCATATTCTCTGTAGTGGCACTGTGAGACAGGATACTGTCTCCAAGCTCCCTGTCAAATCCCAGCACACACTTTGCTATAAGAAGATAGCCATGGCATTTCGCTGGTCAAATGCACTTCAGAGATCCACCTGTGCAGTTTGAGCTGACCTTACTGTTGTTGTCCTCCTCCCTATTGTTTATATGACATGCAAATATAGCAGAATTTAACTTTTCCTGATATATTAGTTCAGTCCATCAGGCTAAAATTTATATCCATAAGAACCCCACTAGATGCACTTAGGGATACCCTGATGTAAGTTTTGCACTGTTGCAAAACAAATACTACTGAGTTTCAGCCTCACCAGCCCTCAGGTGTGACACAGCTGTCACTGTGCCTCAGAACAAGTGTCACTTCCTTGCTAGGCAACCACCACAACATCGTAATGGGCTGTCAATTTGCCACAGGAAGGTCACAAGGCTGAATCTTGAATCTTCAGCAGCAATCTCCAGGACTTTTTGGGGAGGTCTCCATGGCCAGGTAGCTCAGGAGACAGCACTTTTCTCCAGCAAGTGGTATTTGTATGAATAATAAAAAGGAAATTTAAAAAAAGAAAAAGAAAAAAAAAGAAAAAGAAAAAGAAAAAGAAAAGAAAAAGAAAAAGAAAAAGAAAAAGAAAAAGAAAAAGAAAAAGAAAAAGAAAAAGAAAAAGAAAAAGAAAAAGAACAAGAACAAGAACAAGAACAAGAAAAAGAAAAAGAAAAAGAAAAAAAGAAAAAGAAATAAAAAAACCTCAGCCTGCTTTGCAAGCACAACTAAAATTTGCAACTGGGAGCTTAATTTTCCAGCTATCAGAATGTATTTTCTCCACATCTGTCCCTTTTCTCCCCAGGACAAATACTTCACTATCTGTATCATGGGCAAAGTTTTAGGGGGTGTGTCCAGCCCTCTTGGAAAATACCACACTTACCACACTGGAAGCTTACTGTCCTTATTGTCAGTGCAAAGACTTCCCCCGAAGTCTTGTCCCTGGCTGGCAACCGCTGCTTGGGGCACTCGGAGGGACAACTTTGCCTTCAGCAGAGAGCAAGGTGGCATTAAGTGCTGAGCACTAGATAAAGCCAAGAAAGCAGGAGTCTTATTGTGCTAACCCTTATCTCCAGAAACACCTTTGACATGCAGAATGTTTGTTCGAGGTGATTACCTGGGTGGAGAGGTTATTGTTGCCTAAATTATTTACTTTTAAAACCACAGCTATTTGCCTCCACCCTTCTCACCGCTGCCCTGTGCACCCCAGTACCAACACACCTTGGCATTTGGGAACACTGGGAAAAGCTTTGGGAGGATGGCTGCACTGGGATGCACCTGGCAAGAGACAGATGTCCACTAGGACCAGTCAATAGCACAAGAGAGAAAAAAAAGCCATCTAGCACTGCTGTAAGGGCTACTGGGCAGAGTAGCCCCAGGGGAGCAGGGGCCACAAGTGAAGGGAAGCAAAGCCAAGCCTGGTAGAAAGGCATCAATTCCTTCGCCTTTGCCACATCAGAGGCCAGGGTGAGTTTCAGTTACCCTGAAATGCCACTTGAGGATATGGTTTTGTGGTGAACATGGTGGTGCTGCTGGCTTGACAGTTGGACTGGATGATCTTAGAGGTCTTTTCCAGCTCTAATGATTCTATGATTCTGTGGAATAAACACAGTCTTGCAGGCCTCATGCAACTGGGCAATCCCTGCAGGTGAGAAGTATACCTGGCTCTCCTCTTCTCATGCTCTGTGCATCTGAAACTCTCAGGACCATACCTGAACAGATGCCTGGAGGGAGCAAGCAGTAGAATTGAATGGAAAGGCATGGGTTTGGATATAGCTGTGACATAACTGCACTGATAAGAAACACCTTCAAGTATAGAGGAGAGACGGAAAATCAGCACTGGATTGCTGGTTAGAAGGAGGCTGTGCTCCCTGAGGTCACTGGCAACACTCACATTGGGTTTTTTGCAGTGCAGGGTCACACCCATAGTCTTCATCCCAGAAAACGCAAGTTCATTTCCTGGCCTGCAGTGTGTCCTGCTGTGTCCAGTCCAGTGCTGGAGACCAGAACCAATGGGCTTCCATTATTTGGTTTCTCTTGGGAAGCTACTCCACACACCAACAAAAGTCAGTCCTGATATTCAACTAAAAATTTCTTTTCTTTCCATTACACCAGATACTTTCTTTTGGATATTCTCCCTTAAGCAGCATACTTCCCTTGCCCCTGTCCTTCCAAGACAAAATTCCATCACTGTGTGTGCAAGCCCAGTTCTTCAGCAGAACTGCCTGCCCCAGCCCTGCCCTGCCTTGGTTCACCACCCTGTCGAAAAGAAGCACACCACTCGCAGTGCTGGCAGCAAGACTCAGATTTTCAGGGTTATTAAAGAACCACAATTCCAGGGCAGTCTGTGGGAGCTGCAGCTGTGAGCATGTCCAGCTGCCACAGCAGGCAAAGAGGCCACAATCCCAGTGGCACAGGACCGGTTAGCTCCAGAGGTAGGTCTTGCTGCTCCTGATGACAGCTGTGTGATCACCAGAAACAGAATAACTGAGGTGCAAAGATCAGTGTCACACATCTAGAAATACTCCCCAAAGTACCCAAATTGAAGAGAATTATGAAAAGAAAATTGTTTTCTTCCAGGCAAATCATTACAGTCCGAAACAGGAACATGGATCCCTGTGACAGCCATGCTAGTGATGACTATTGCATTTCAACATCCCATGGACTTCCAAGGGCAGTGTGGCTGATTGTATTTCTGGCCAGCATCTGGCACACTGGGGCTCTGGTTTCTCAGCATTGCCATAGAGCAGATAACGGCAATAACCATCAGTAATAATATGGTTTGGTTTGTTTCCTCAGACTGTTAGAATAAGTTGTCAGTAAGAGTAATGAGCATTGTGCTTGCCTTTTATACAGAGCAAATTTAATTCCAGTGCTACAAAGGTATTCATTTGGATATATGAGGCCACAGAGACACTAGCTCTAGGCACAAGCAGCCATATTCCCCCAAATACATGTCTATTCCAGGTGTTCTGGTGACTGTATCACTCAAAGAACAATCCAAGCTTGAGAAAGGGGAAAAAAAAGTCACTTATTCCTCCAAGCTCTTAACCCCTTGTTCCCTCAGCAGACTTATCAGGGAAACAATCACAACATGGGAGTCAAACTGAGGTAGCATGTAGGCTGAATATGGCCCAGATATGTGCAGACTATTAAATTACATTACATTTGTGGGGCAGCCTGGAAAGCTAAATTGAGTCAGACAAGAACCTATAAAATCTGTCATGGTTTAAGTCACTCTTGCTCAGTGGTTTATTACTATCCTCTGAGCTATGACACATGAGCTGAACAGTGCCTGTAGTGGTATGACGTGAAACAGAACAGCACAAATCACACCCTGCAATAGTTAACTTATCAAAAGGTGAATGGATGCCTTTAGTCTGTCTGGGGTTGAGGACTAGAAAATTGAGACAGATCTACTATAATATATTCTTCCAGCTCTTGAGTGCATGTACATACACAATACATCTATTCTTTTCAGAATAAGCCTCACTTACTTTAAGAGTAAAAATTCAACAACCAGCCACAAATGGTTCCCAAATTGCATAAACACAGAAGAATACAGCCTCTCTAGTCTGTTTAGACTTGCAATACAAGAAGCAACATCAAGACACATGTTTCCAGGGAAGCAGGCAAACAGTACCTTGGTGTGACACCAGAAGTTAAGGTAGTTGGACCCATTCAGGTCCCAGAGATGCAAAGCAGGGTGAAAAACCTGAGGCTATTGTGCAGCCAAACCAGTGAACTCCCACAGGAAAGGCACGGGGAGCTGCTGGCCATTATCAGAACATAAAAGCAGACAGAATCCCACTGGAAAACAAACAGCCACACACACACCTTTTTTTTTTCCTTTTTTTTTATTGCTTTAGGAAAAAGACACACCTGTTTCCTCTGTGCCAGGCCTTAAATTCCAGACCACCAGCTCAATGATCTTTGTCCTATTAGTCATGACAAGGGCATTTATGACAATGATGAGTGTGGTTGTAAGCATTGTAAAGCACTCCATAATGCAGTCATAGCAGAAAGCCTATGCAGGCTAAGCAAACCCAGCGTTAACAAGTCTCTGTTCTGAGGTTTTTAAAATGGAATTGCAAATTATCCACCTTCCTGGCAAGCAGGGGTCCGATTACAGCAATTTACTCCAAGGGGGCAAGGAGGATGCAAGAAACATGAAGTTTTATTCTTCAGTGGTGGAATAGTCATTTGAAGCCTGGGTGAATTGCTCTACAGACAAAATGCAGCCCACAGGTCACTGGCTGGACCATTTGGACAAAGTCCAAAGTTCCAGGATGTTAGAACCTACACAATGCTTCAGACAACTCATTCTAACTATTGCTGGATATGTTTAACACCACAGAAGAAGAAATCCTCCATTTTTAATTGCTTCCAAAGTATGTATTTGGAGACCTCAAAACAAGGAAACCCTAAACCCAAATAAAAATTTCCTCATGGCAAAGGAAGCCTCGAAGTCTCACACTTGAAAAAGGATGGAAGGGTCACAGGCTTCTTCACAGACTCCCCTCACAAAGCCTCTTTCTGTCATGTCTGCAATGGAGTGTTTAGCCAGAAAGTTACATGGATTGGATTTCAAAGCAAGGAATGTCAGAAGAGATCTTCCAGCTGTGAATGGCCTCCAGATGTGGGCTTTTCTTCTCCAACCCTGGGGGAGGGGATGAAAATGGCTTTCATTAGTCTCATAAAATTAAATGGAAAAACATTGTCTGCTGAGGAGGCTGGGCAGCAGGGAAGGTGGAGTCAGAAACTGGGCAGAACAGAACAGGAAAAAAAAGCAGGACCCCAGCTGAAATGGTTCAGGATGTGCATCATCTTAAAAGCTGTAGTCTCTGAAGAGTGATTGGTCATTAAACAATATGGCAGGCATCAGCAATCAAGGCATTTGAAATGGAAAAGGCCAAATAAACCAAAACATAGCTTTGTTTGCAGAGAGAATATCCTCTCCCTCCCCAGAGCTGTGAGAGGATCTTACACTGTGAAACACCTCCAGAGAGGCTGTGTCTAAGATGGCTTTCTGAGTCAAACTGTGCTAAGCCACAACCAAAATGTTTCTCTTACCAGCACCCCACAGTCCTGGACTTGCTGCTAGTTACCTTTTCTTCTGCAAAAATTGTCCATGGACAGCTTATACCTCCTCTCAGCTTATTCATGCAAAATTATTCTCCTTAATTGAAATTTGTCTCCAAGCAATGAATCTGTGCAAGCTGGATGGACCAACATCCCTGGGGACAAATGTTACTCTCAGTTATTTCTGAAAATGTTCTACTCACAGTTGCAAATACACAGAATCCAAATTTCATTGCTGATACAAAACTTGGTATTTCCTGCTTGGACAGGTGTAACTGTTTGGATCAGACAGCCAGAGCACATTTACTGCAAGGGAAGACTTTGTCTCTTCTATCTCCTAAATGTCTAAGGAAATCTACTGCCCTGGCAAAGCTAACAGGGAAAACAATGTTTTCCTCATTTCAAGAACATTACCACAATCTTTGCTTACTTTCATTCAAAAGTCCCTATTTTTGGATTACAGCATGTCCTAGCACACCAGTGCAAAGAGCATTAGGAATGTCCTTAAAAGATGTCAGTTCTCCATCTGGAAGTTTGCTCTCTTCTCCAGCTCATCAGTTCATTTGCTACTTCTCCTGTAATATGTCACCACTGGAAAGATAATAACTTGGGAAATTACTGAAGCGCAAAAAGACCAAAAAAAAATCAGTTTTACTAAAAATGTAAGATGACCTGTGCTAGCCCAGACTGAAGAAGCAGTAGCTCTTCCCGTGCAGTCACTTCACTCACAAAAGAAGTATAAGAAACAGAGGAAATATAAACTGTATCCCAGTCCACCTTCTCACCTCCCATCAGCCTGCTGTTTCGGACATTTCTGATGCAGAGGTAACATCTGTGCTGCTGCATTCAGCAGCCTCCAAAGGAAATATGCTGCATAGATGTGCCCAACCCCTTCAAGGATTGTCTTCCACCAACAGTCTGTGGCAGAGTTCCATTATTCCTTGATGCCTACGTGGAAAAGTCCATAGCTTGTTTATTTTAAACCTGTTGCCTAACCAGTTTATCGGGTGCCATTAGTTTTTGTGATATGTAGCTGCATGAATGTTAGCTCTTTGTTGACATTCTCCATACCATTTGTGATTCCCTTTCAGGCATCTCTTCTTCAAGATTAGCAATCTGTGTTTACCCAGAAACTATCTCCTACTTCTGATCATTGTTGATGTCCTCTCTTCTCTTACTAGTGTTTCTTTATGCTCTTCAACGTAGTAACCAGAAGCACTCACAACTTGCAGACTTTCAGCAGACCATGAAGTACACAGAAGCATAATCATGTTCTTTGTTTCTCCTGTACTCATTCCTAACATTTCTTTTTGGCTTTTTGACCTTAACAGAGCCTTGAGAGACTGTTTTCAGCAGCCTATCTGCAATGAATCCAAGAATTTCTTTCTCTGCTGGTAGCAGCTGACTTAGAGACATTCAATATATCTGTGCAGGCACTCTGTTTTCTTCCTTGTGGAATTCCTTTGCATTTGCCACCACTGAATTTCATCTGCCAGGGAGAGCCCAGCTACTCAGTGCCAGGAGACTTTCTGCAACCCTTTGCAGTCAGCTTTATATTGCCTTTCTGGAATAACTGCAGGACACAAGTAAACTCACTGCTCATGTTCCTGTCCAGACCATAACAAGTGTGTTGAATAGCACTAGTGCTACCACAGAGCTCTGTGAGGCCCTTCTGATGAGCTCTTTGTCGAGACTGACCATTTGAAGTGCTCGGGTTGACGCTTGTTTTCTTACTTATATCCCGTTTACAGAGCTCTCCAGAGCCAGGGCTTGCCTTTGAGACTGGTGCAGTGCACAGCAGTGCCTGGCACAGGTGCAGTGTGCTCAGACAGCAGGTATGTGAGCACACTCTTTGTGATAACCAGACCTAGTTGCTATAATGAGCTGGACCTTAAATCAAGCTAATCCAGGGACTCAAGAAACAACACACATGCTTGCTGGTTTCTTTGTTACTGAGTTTCAGGGGATGTGAGGGCTGCATAGGAAAAGCAAAGTTACTGCACAGGGAAGGCTGGGGCTGCTCACACCGGTGCAGGATAGGGTGCAGATCTGCACCATTCCACTGCAACTCCTCACCTCCATCTGCCAAGAGTAGTATGGCTCAGAAACAGATCAGAGGGCCAAGTGTGGGCACAGCACAGCCTCCACCCTCCTCTGCCAAACCACAGGCTCAGCCAGGATGTCACACTGATATCCTCTTCTGATACACCCCAGCTCCTCGGCGTTCAGCCCCTCAGAATCCCCCAGCTGGAATCCTGAACTGCAAAATATGCCTTCTGCTCCTGACTGCCAAAAACCTCATGGTCATGTGCCCCATGGTTTCAGGTGCCACACTGTCTCCAAGGTGAGAGGGGCCACCTTGGGGGAAAGCAAATAGGAAAGTATCCCAGGCATGAAAATGCCTCTGTGGTTCTCAAGACAGGAATTTCTCTCACACCCATCCCCTCCCTCTATTTCTCCACTCTGCTTGGTGCAGCCAAACCAGCGGGCAACTTTAGTCACTGCAGCACTGGGTATCGATTACACCTGAAGCTGGAAAACAAGCAATCAAAAACAAGGTGTCAGCTTTGCCTGAGGATTCTCCTCGACTCCCAGTTTGGGCCTGGTGCCAGTTCTCACCCTGCTGTACTTCAGCATCCCAGCTCTTCCCATGACAGGTGTTTATTCAGGCAGAGGCATTTCACTTCACATGTCTTCAGCCTTCGTGGAAGGCAGAGAATTTCCAGAGCTGCTTCTCTGAGCAGCATTGAGCAACCTAACACCACTGACAGCCAGGACAGGCACAAAACAGAAGCTTCTTTGTGTCTGGGTCAAGCCCTCCCATTACTTGTTGCTGCCTGCTGACATTTCCCTAGACGGCAAAAGCATTTTTAAATTACAGTGACAAGCTGGCCTTTCTTGTATCAAGAACTCAGCTCTGCAAGTAGCCCATGGTACCCAAGCAAGTCACAGGCTGAGCAACAGCCTGCCTTCAGAGACTGCTCTCCTGGGAAGAGAAACCTCCACAGATCACAGTCTCTCTCAGACTCAGAGCCTCTCAGCTTGGCAACTCTTTCCAGGCATTTTGGGAGGGACACAGTGCATACCCAGTGAGCCACACTGGTGAGCAGCATCAGCTCCTGGGACAGAGTGCAGGGCAGAACCACCAGCGGCCACTTGTATGAGTATTGGGCAGGATCAGTTTCCAGCAAAGAGAAAGGCTGGAATTCACATCTCCAATGCAGCCACGTATCCCCGCTCCCACAGAGGGGACAGCACAGACAACAGTGAACCAGTGAAAGGTCTTTGTTCTTCACCTGTCAGCACTCTTTACCTGTATCATGTCCTTTGCTTCAATTCAGTAATTATTGGTTTTTGTCATGTATCTCACAGGGATGGAGGTGTTCAGACACACCTATCAAATCCAAGCAATCATTTGGTGACATTGAGATGTTTTGCTCAATTTTCTTCACATGCACAAAGCATCATCCTTGATGAGCACACTCGATATGAAAAAGCCCAGGCTTTTAATCCTTTGTGCTGTCTAATCACCCTCAGAGCCTGGCAATGTGGTCAGTGCTCCCTTCTTCCTCTCTCTTGCTAGCTCATGTCTTCCCCCATATTCCCAGTATAGAGCTGCACAGGGACATGTTGACTCTGACTTTGACTGGTATGAAAGTGAAACAGACCATCCAGGCAATTCCTTAGTCCCACAGCACTGTTTGCAACTACACTTGAGAGATCCCTTGTCATAGGATTTATGTGAAATCCTCTCAGAAACAAAAACCTTTAGCTCTCACTGTCATTACCACTGATAGGGCATCTCTGGGGGTGAGATGGCTTTGATATCTGTGGATGTTGGAGGGACATAAACATCTGAAGAGCTCTAATGATACGATCTGTGTTCTTCAGTGCTAGGTGCTATATCACGTTGCAAGCTCTCCTCCAAGTCTCTGTCTGCTGTCCCTGTTAAGTTGCTTCCGGCTTTATTTCTCTTGCAAGTTCCAAAGGCTCACACCCTCTGAATAGCTAACTTTGAATTTATTTCCCCCCAGATAATAGGTTTGCATTTTTCCAGTTTGAATCTTGTGCTATTATTTCCTGCCCTATCCTGCCTCAAGCAGGAGGGAGCCACACAAGCAGTGACTGTACATTGCAAAAGCAGAAGGAATGGAGTCATGAAAGTTTTTGTGCTTGTGAATGCATAAGGCACAGAGAAGCAGCGGGTATGTGCGAGGGAAAGCAAAGTATAATTTATGTTCTTCTCAAAAGTCCAATCAAGAGCTGGCAAGGAGCAAGGCGGGGAGGGAGCAAGGAAGGAGACAGAGCTTTGTCAAATATTCAGTCTTTGTGCTGTGGTGAGAGGTTTTCTCCCTCACAAATTCTCTCTTTGCCATCAGTTTCTTGACATGGTGGCACTGCTTCAATCCCTGATTCATTAATCAGAAAGACTGCCATGAAGTCAATGCAAGTTGTTCTGGTTCTGTCCTGCTGCAAATAAACTCAGAAGCTGGCCAGCAGTGTGACACAAGTAGATGTTTCCTCTTTCAGAAGGGAACCATTGCTCTGCAGTGACAGGAATCATTTCCTTCTCTGTCAGGGAAGGCAAAAGCAAACCTAGAGATTGTCCCCTCCCTTTTCCATGCAACAGCAACAGAAAGGAGAAGACTTCCCAGCCTCCTGCCAGCTCTCTGCACTTTGTTCAGGAAATTGGAGCTCCAAGGCGTTATCCTCATTGGCTGCATCAACCATGGTGTTCAGCCCTCTCTGTCCTGCCCTGACCCTGCCAATGTTCAGCTGTCTTTCCATCCCAGATACACTTCCTTTTTTTTTTTCTCCTTCTCACAATGCATTGAGCTTGGTGCTTTTCCCCCTCCCTTCAACTCTTCTCACTGGGAGACCAGTACAGGTAACCTGAGAAGGAAGGTTCCCCAGGCTTTTCCTTCCATTTAGTTCAGAAAGTGATCTGCCTGCTTGGTTTGTTAATGTGCCAGGTTCCTTGCAGTCTCTGCCATGTATATTCCCAGAATAGCACTCTTCCTGAATATCTGTAGAGCCTGTGACACTACAACATTTCTTAAATAAATGCATCCTGAGATTCAAAAAGCAAGATATGGCAGAGTGAGAGGTAAGTACAGAAGCCTTCATGAGCCTCCCAAACCTTACCTCTGGCTGCAAAATGAGATCCTACAACTTTCTCAGGACACCAACATCTGCTCTAAGAAAAAAGTCCAGCAAACCTTAAGTAGAATTAACACATGCAAAGAGCACATGGGAGCAGCAGATAAATAGAAACAAGTCCCATTATCAAAACTCAACCATGGTACAAATGGCACCTGCCCTTGCCTTGGCCTCTTAGCCAAGATCCATTTCTATGGACAGTCAACACAGTTGCAGTCCAGAAGGCAAGACATTCCAGCAGCTAATTCACTTTGTTGTCACTGAATGAAAGAACAGTAAGGCACTGTCAACTTATGCCATTTCTTGGTGCTTTTTTTCTCCTTCAACAACACAGTAAAACCTGTTGGTGAAGCAATAGGTACTGCGCACTGCACAGTAGAACAGTCACAGAAGACAGAGGTAGAAATGAACCGGGAGCAGGAGAGAGCAATAAAGAAAACCTCTTTGGTTGCCAGAATGCATGAGAAAGGCCTTCATGTGCAGGTGGAAAATACCACCAACCACCAGCCCTTTGATGTGGAGTGGGAGAGGTTCTTGTGGAAAGTGACAGCTCAGATGGATCTGCCAGAGCAGAGGTACCATTTGCACATTACAAGCAAATACCTTCAGCCGGGCTGTTTCCAATGGAAAAAAAGGAAGAGACTAAGATGGAGGTTAAAGTAAGGGAAAATGAGGTGGGGACTGCAGTTATAAAAGCAGGGGAAGACCACGACATTTCAGACGGCTCTCATCTCACCATACCTTCTTTTACACCAGAGCACAAAAAAAAGTTAAAATTTTCCAGGTTCAGGTGCCTATTCCTAGCACCAGCCAGCTCATGCTGCCTCCTGCATGTGTTCAGAACCTCAGCCTGAGGATCACATTCAGCCCATCCAGCAGCACCTGGGAAGGCAAGGCACCTTTGTGCTACCCATCCCCCTGAGAAGCAGTTCAAACCCCTCCATCTGCTACAAATGGATTGCCATGAACCCAATGGCACAAAGTCTTCTGCAGTGACCACAGTGTGATTGTCAGACAGTGTGAGATACCAGTCCACCCACTGCACAGCAGAATCATACCTCCCTTTCTGACATAAGAACAAAGTATGTGATCCTTTCCACATGGGAGGACAAAACTAAATTCCAATCACTATGAAACTGTGGTAGGAATGATCTCCTTATCTCATGTCCATATCAATTTTTTTTATTCCTGTTGAGAAACAAGGGAATTTTTGGGTCTTCCTAGATGTGATAAATGAGATGTAGGGAAAGCATTCTGTCATAGATCCCATTCATACTGCTAAAGTCCTGGAGGAAACTATTCCAATTTTTACCTGCTAAAGCTTTGTGACAAACCATACGTACAAAAATACTATAAACCCATTGCATTTTCTATCCAATATCTAGCATGTACTTTCAAAAGGCCAGTTAGTCTGGCAACTCTGAGTGATTTTGGAAAAATCATATGTAGATGTTTCTACAGGTTTTGTTCATCATACAGTTTACCAGAGTACCTAGGACAGAGATCATCCCTGACTTTAAAAAAAAAACCAAAAAAACAAACTGAAGCAAACCAAAGCAACAACCCAACCCAAAATTTAAACTGTGCACAGGAAGAGTTACATCTGTTCAGCATTGACTATGACCCACCCTTTTCTTGTGCCATTGAGCTTGCAAAGTCAGCCGCCCTAAGTACTGGACATCTAGCAGTCCTTGGAGGGACAGGAACATGACAAGACACATTTGAGAAAGGACCAAAACCACAGAGGTGGGACTTCCAAGATCCGCTTCCTCAAAACTGAGTGAAGCTATAAATAAGGGAACCACCGCCCTTTCCTCTCCAGTGGATGACTGCTCACATTTGAAGCCCTGCTCAGTCAGGCATGACAAATGCAGTTTATCATATGGCTCTGAGATTTATCGTATGTCTCTGCAAATTATTGTATCACATGGATAACCCCACAATACACACACAAGCACATCAGTCACACCACTACAGAGCAGTATGAAACTTGCTGGTTTCTATTTCTTTAAACCCACACACTAGCTGAGGCTCAACCCCACCTTCTCCGTGTCATGACACGTATAGAAGTAGTGAACCTCATGGACCATATCACTTCCATTTGTCCTGCATCCAGCCAGCAAGATGAAGTACAAAATAAATAGCACATAGAAGAGAGAGGACCTCTTTACGTAGAAAGACATGTTATTTAGACTGAGGGGGCTTAACATGCAATATGTATTTGGAGACAGTAAGTCAGCAAAGCACATCCAAATAGCATGTAGTTAAATTCCTGTTGAAAGCATCCCAGAGAGCATGGGAACTCAGCTACAGAATTTTCCCAAGCATAGATTCTTGCATCTGCAAAAAGTGCAGAGAGACCATGTATGGCCCATTTCTCCTGGCACCCCCACTCTGTAAAAACAATCTGTTCTAGATGTTTCCAGCCAAGCCTGACCATGCCTCCCCACCCCTAACTCCAAACCCCTTTCTCAACCATTATCATCCATTCCTCCTTTGATCTGAGCTTACAAAGGCTTAATGTTTGTCATATCTAATGTCACTGTGGACACTCACCTTTAATGCCAGGGGCCAATGTTCACAGACAGTAGTAATGTCTGCAAATGTTTGGGGCATGGCAAAACAAGCAGTTACAGCAGCTGCAAGCTGCTTGTTTGGGAAGAACTTCAGCACAGGCATGGCACTCGTGGGAAAGCTTCTCCCTTTCCATTTAGCCTCTGGAAATGCTAATCCAGATCCTCTCAACTTAAATTCTCATGGCTTTGACCTGACCACCTCCAATCAGCAAACTTCAGCCATTCAGAAAAGCCTGTGAGATGAGTGATGCTTAGGTAAAGGGACATCATGAAGCATGGCATAGGGATCTTAGGCAATTCTACCTCACTGTGTCTAACCTGCAGAATGCTCTAGACTTTTGATCTCATGTTGAGGGTTTTCATGACATGGGTTTTCTATTGCAACTTGCCTTGTGGAAGCCACATGCCCTAAAGGGAGAAATTGCTGCAGGCACACACAAAGACCAGCCTCTTCTCTGGATGAGTGGATAGGAGCTGGTTCTCCATCACACATGTATATCAACTTACTGGGCTAAGCCTTCATCCACAGAAACAGCTACAGAAAACATGATAAATCCTATCAACTTGAATCTTTCTCCTTTCTTAAGATATTGGTAGGAAGTCCTCTCACTTCTACCCTTTCCTGTATCCAGATGAAAGGTGGAAGTATCCCAATGAGCTACCAGACTGCTCAGTGGAAGCTGAACCTCATTGCACCTTGACACAAGAGGGATACCCTCTTTTCCTTAAACCATCACCTTGCCAACGTGCAGCACTGCAGCACTGCTCCCAAACAGGAGCATCTATCCACATTCTTGCTCACCTGACACATGCTGTTACCCCCTCACACCTGGCTGGACAGGTCTAGCAACAGGGATGAAGGCAGTGGTTGGCAGGGTACCAGTGCTTCTCCAGGGCCGTGGTTACAGCCTGTGTGGCCTGTCCAGTTAGACTTCTCTCTGCTGGCTGGGCACCAGCACTTCCAGATGGAGAGCTAGGAAGCAATGCTCCCGTGGGCAAGCTGATGCTGATGCTGCACAACACCTCAGATATTGGCCATGGCCTGTCACAGCCTCCCAGGCTAGAGAGCAGTTTGTACAAACTTAATTTGCTCTCTCTGGACAAATAATGCTTTGCCAGTCACGGCTCACTTCATACCCAGCCTCTTAGGGGGCTCCACTGTTGTTGCCCCATGAGAGTATCTTTTTGATACAGATGTTCTGTCTGCTGGGTTCCAGATATGCAATTCTGTGATTGCAGTCAGCTGCTCCCTGGCAGGTGGGCAGTCACTTGTGAACAGGTCTGGGGCAGAGGATATTTCACCACAGCTGAACTCTGGTCCACAGAGTTTGTTTTGGGATCTTCCACGCTAGTATTTTGTATGGAGCTGAGCATCCCTCACTCCAATAAACTCTGCCACTGTAACACAGCAGGGGAAACGGACAGTGCAGCTCAATGCAAATGCCAGCTTCTTCTGCAGGGTAAGCAAATAAACTTTCCTTTCTCTGAATATCATATTCATATATATCAAGAAGAAGCCTATTCTAATTCATAGGTATTAAACACAGTTAGGCTTATTCTATCCTTGAGGAAAACAGGCCGCCTTTATTTTCTATCAGTGGAAAAATTCCCACGGGATTGTCTTTGCCCACCATATGTGTCATCTTTGCTGCTGTTTTATCCATAGCTCTTTTTTTTAGCAGGTTGCTATAGTCTAAAATTAGACCAGACACATATCAATAACAACAGACAGAAGGAATAATCTGAAAAACAGCAAGATCTTTTAATCTGTGTGGATTTCAAAGAGAACCAGCTTCATTTTTCAAATAAAGGCAATCCAATGTCATCCTCATTAAAATGGGAAAGGCCTTTGCCAGGTATTTTGTCAGTATCTGCTTATCTCTTGCTGGGCCTCTGCATGGACAGGGTTGATTCCTTGCAGTAGCAGACCACCAACTCTATCACAATATGGATCACATTTTAATACAGATGCTTTCTGACGAACTTCTTCCCCTTTCACCCACATCTCAAGCACATCCCCACTCAATCTTGCCTGTAGCATCTATGAGACAGCTCCACCAGCCAATTCTCTGCAAATGTAAAGGATCCATTTTTAGAAGTCTTTAAGATGGCAAGAAATGCTGACCTCAGAAAACTGTGAATAAGAAGCTCCTTATTTCTTCCTCCCTGCCTGCTCTCTCTGTGGAAGCAAACCACCACCATCTGGCCAAATTGCTCCAGAGCCACCACCACCAGGCCAGAGTTGCATTTTGAGCCTCTCTGCTCCTTGATATGTTCCTGAAAGTCTTGTCCATGCCAGGCTCACAGGTCGGATTTTAATTCCCCCTTGCTGTCAGCCTCAGCGACTTCTCTCGGTGCAGCACGGGGAGGGGATGCGGTGACTCACCCAGCCTCGGGATCCCCCCTGCCAACCCACTGTTTGTTTGAGTGATTGTATTGTTGAAGTCCCGTTGCCACATTTGTAACTATACATTTTTTTTTATGACAACCAGAAGTTGAGTTTTATAAACAGATGCTGTTGTGGGCCTCTGTTACTCAGCTGGATCAGCGTCAGTCGTTTTTCCAGGCTGCGGTCTCTGCGCTGCACTCTGAGTCACAGGCAGCCCTGCACAGATTTCTTTGAATCGCTGGTTTCCTCCCAGAGACTCTTGACACCCTGCCAACAAAACAGGGCGTAGCTCATTAATTTTATTTTTTTTCCCTCCTCTTTAAAGGCAGTCTGATTCATAGTAACTCCTTTAAAACAGAGTGGAAAGACACCACCCTCCCACACCACCGGAGGAAACTTAAACCACCACCAGGTCACTCCCCTTCACTCCAGCTCTGCACTCCAGGACATCGGCGCTGCAGCCCAGCACGCTCCTTCTCCCACAGGTGCCAGCACCGACCCCAGCCCACACGGTAAGAAAATCCTCACCAACTTTTGTCCCTCAGCCTGCTCCCCTCTCCTAGCAGCACCAGGCTGCCTTTCTCCTCTGCTCCTCCACTTCACCTTGGCACTCGAGCTGGCTATGGCACACACCTTAATTTTCATCTTCTGCTTTGAAATGCAAAGGGGCAAAGGGGCACTGCAAGGCACCCTGCTTTGAAATCCAGCTGTGTTACGGGGCAAAGGGGCACTGCAAGGCGCCCTGGTTGCAACCCCGGAGCTCTGGCAGCAGCAGTGATGTTTTCACCTCCAGGACACGTGCAGCCAGGGCACAGGCACAGGGTGCCCAACCTGGGCCAGCTCACACTCAGGAGCTGCTGTGTGCTTTTGGAGTAGCATTATTGACAAATGGGGGAAAATGCCTGCTTGGAATTAGGGCTGCTGGCTAAGTTTTTCTGGCGCTCAAATATTTCTGCTTGTTTCTCCCCCCTCCATCATTAGTTTGCCAAGCACTAATTTAAAACAATGGCAATCATTCCAAGTGCAGACTGAGAGGCCCCAAAGGTACAGACTCTGGGGTGGAGTCTGTATGGAGGCAATCTCATTTTCTGGGGGTCCCAGCTCCTGAGGCTGAAGCCTAAGCCCCATTTCTTGAGCAAAGCCACATGAAGGGTAGAAATGCGTGCTACACCTTCCTTGGCAGCACAGACACCAGAGTGGGGAGCACTGCCTGGCGAAGTGGGGAGAGGGTGGAATTGCTAGGAGCACCATGGGCTGCATGGTAGGGTGTGTCAAGGAGGTAGAGGCACTGATGGGAAGTGTAGGATTGCAGAGACTGGCAGTTTTCCCTCTTCACCCACCTTTTGCCATGCAAGCGCCCCCTCTTTCTTCCCCTCCTCTTCTTCACCAGTTTTCTCGTTTCATCTGTCTGCTATGGTTTGCATCCTGCGGTCAAATCTGAACTGGTTTTGAGGTCTGAGAAAGGGAGAGCAGCAAAGCCAGTTTGTTGGCACCACACTTTGGTTCCTGTTGCAGGAACTCAGCCCGCCCCTGCACAGTTTCAAGGCTTTCAAAGAGGCTGAAACACTATTTAGCCCAATACGGCCAGGAATGGGTGGGGCTCAGGCTGGCGTTGTGGATTGTTACTATATGAATGAACTAGAAGCTGAGCTGACCATAACTTTGTGGCAAAAGGATGGATTTTGAGGATTTTGAAGACCCCTCTGGCCCTGTTGCTTGTGACTCTGTCATGCTGTGGTGCCTCCTGACTCAGAAATAGATGTGTTGGAGTGGTGGGGAAACTGACTGAGGCAGTGAGTGTTTCCAGGGCAGTCAGAAACCAGGATGGGAAGAAAGCGTTTTTGGAAGTTATCATTTAATGCAATTCACAATGAAATCATTTTGGGAAAAAGAAAATAAAATGCTGTGGCCACAGAACAACTTTCACTCAGAAGCTTTGAATTCCTCGAGGCACCTCTGAGAGCAGATTTGCCCAGGAACTGCCCACTTGACATTTCTGGATGTAGTGGGATTCTTTTCTGAGCAAACACTCGAGGGAGCTGGGCACGAAGAGGTTGAAAATTTGGAGCCCATGAGCTATGGTTCCTATGATAACAGGGGTTTAACCAGCCCAATGTCTCCACCCAGTCCACCTGGACTGTGAGCATTGAGAGAGTGAGGGCTTAAAGGCAGCTTATTTCTATTTGCTCCCCTGGCGATTAGCATTGCAAAAGGATCAAAACTGAGGTACCTTGCTAAGGCTGCAGTGCCTGGAAGCACATCCTGAAATGCAGTGCCTTCATGAGGCTCTGCACACCCACCTAAGGAATTCCTGTCAGTGGCATCCTGTGGAAGCTCCCCCAGCTATGAGTAACCATCCTAACACGTGGCACACGGCCTGAGCCATTCATCCCGGCTAGCCCCGTGTGACAGCAGGGATCTCCACGGGCACATGGCATCCCGAGGGAGACATCTGACAACTAGGGAGCCGAGCCACACCCAAGAACACATTCGTGGAGGAGTGGCTCGGGATCTTGCGGAGAAGCACCAAGTTTTGGAGAGGGTGCCTCAGCTGCAGGGCTGCTAGTGCTCCCCCAGTGAGAGACAGAGAGCCCTGGGCTTGGGAAACCGGCCCTTCTGGCCCAGCCGGTGGTCTTTCAGTTTTGCAGTGTGGGAGAACTGTCTGGTCTTCTGGGGTGGAGCAGAGGCTGTATTTTGAAACAGTTCTGGGAGATTTGCTGATAACAGCCAGCATGTTTTTGGTAAAAGACCCACCTCGAGGCCTTGCTTATAATAAGGCTGGGGAGATTTGCTGCAAGCACTAATCTTTCTGTCTATTCATCACCCTCCCAGCCGCAAGGCTCAAGGCTCGCACATGGCACTCAGCCTGTGCCTGCTTCTGCTTCCTCAGAGCAAGCAAAAGTGGGACGGGTGGGGTACAGCCTGCTTCCACAGCCCTGCCTACTCCCATGGGAATGCTGTGACACCCCTCCCAGGGCATGTTTCCCCTTGCTCACCCCCCAGTTCACTTAGTGTTCCTTTTGCTAAGTGCTGCACGGATGGCAAAGGAGGAGGCACCTGATGCTGGGCTGGGATTTGCCCTCATATGCTCAAGTGCCCCATAAGGCAGGAAATAGCACTACTAGACCCCTTTGATCTCAACAGGCTCCAGTACCTCTACCCTTCAATAGGGAAGAGACAACACTGTCACCCGGCACAGCATAAGGCGGCTGCAAGGCATGGCACTCCTAGCTTTTTTTCTACCTTCTGTTTTTCTACAAAAAAAGTAACGAGAAAAAACTAAAAGATGAGATTTATTTAACCTTTCTTCAAGGCAGGGAGAAGGAAGAGGCCTGGAGTTGCTCTTTTACTCCTCCAAAAGGGAGGGCGAGGAAGGGGTTTTCCAATCTTCACATTTGAAGATGGATGCTTAATACTTCAGTGGTCTTCTCTGCTGAGGCAAAGCAGCACTCACAGAAAAGAAGGCTCTTCTCCATGGCCCTGCCAGGACTGATAACTAACTCATAGCCACAGTGCTGTAACAGTGACAGTGAACAAACATGCTGAAGCACATCTCAATTATGCCTCTACTGACCCCCTGTCAGGGTCAGTCCACACCCAGTCATCCCACAGCGTGACACAGGGTCTAGCAGCAGTTCCCCACATAAACTGCCCAGGGGGAAATATGGAGTGCTTCTTAAGCTGCTTTCTGCCATTACACTGCAGCAAAGCAGCACATCTCGGGGCTGCCATCTGGAGTATGATTTCTTCAAACCCTGCTGGGAGAGTTTTGGAAAATACCTCCTCAGCTAGAACAACTTAACAATGAACAAAGGAAACTCTGGCCAAATTTGCAACATCGCACACCCTCCTCCTCCTGAGCGGTTTTCAGGAGGGCAGAGAGTATATGGAAGCTGCTGTCTTGGTAAGACCAAATATAGCCCATGCCTTGTCATTGAAGGGAGGGACAGGTCAGGACAACTCAGCTCCAGAAAGCACATCGCCCAAGGGAGTGACAAGGTTGCCAAGATCATAATTAAGGTCTATCCCCTTTGCCCTGTGCAAACCAGTCTGTGACAGGCATGGGGAGACACCCATGACGAGAGCACAGGGACAGGTCTGGGCTAGGTCATCGCCAGTCCTGCAGAGAAGCGCACTGAACTCTGAGCACTGGCGTGGCTGACACAGGTGAACAGTGACTCATGCTGAAGGCTTAGCTCTTGTGATGTGGGGCCACCTGGCAATATGTTTGTATTTGAGGAAATCCAGGGTGAGGACCTTTGTTGTCCTTTTGCCCTCGCAGGGCAGAGTCTGCTCAACGAGGGGAGTTGTGAAAGCAACCACTACAACTGGGTCCAGTGTCCACATTTTTCTCATTCCAGAGAGATATCTTCCCTATATTGGCTCCAGCGAGCCTCTGGGAAGAATAGTGAGAGCCATGGGAGCAAGAGGGGAGAGCTACAAAATGCTCAGAGCTTGGAGCAGGCTGGTCAGAGGACTGCTAAAGACCAGTTCCAGGAATGTGGAAGCTGCTGAAGGAAAGCTGGGCACATCCACTGGCTGTGACAGCTTAGGCAGCTGAGCCTGCCTGCCTGCTAGCTGGCCCCCAGTGGCTGCAATTTGGCCAGCCTGGTGTGCCCTCAGCAGGCGAGTTCTGGATGTCTTGTGGAAAGCCATTTCCTTGTGTAACATGAACTAGCTTTTACTGTTCTGCCAGTCCGTACTGATCACAGGGGTAAGGAGCCCTCTGAAAGCAAGGTGAGGTATTTTACATCATGGCCACCTTCATCCCACCCTGCACAGAGCACTGGCCAGCTCCAGGCTGCACAGCATCCTCTTGCGCCTGCTCTAGATACATGATCTCCCCAGTCATCACTGGTGCACTTTGGTTGAAAGAAGGAGCTTTCACACAATTTTGCAGTTTAATCCTGTGCAGTCTTTTCCAAGCTGTCTTGTGGGAAGGAGCAAAGGCAGCCTGGAAGCAGACTGACCCAGAAGCTCAGACTCTTTAGATGCCACAGTCACAGTGTCCTCAGTGTCCCATAGGCTGTACTGGCATGTTCAGAGGTTTTGCAGTTTTGAGAGACAGACACACTATAAGATACCACTTGTTTTTCAGAGTTACATGACCTTAAAAAAAAAAAAAAATAGGAATATCTAGACAAAACTGTCTACGTGAATCGTAGGATTGCAGTTTTAATCTAAGAATGCAGCCAAAAGCACAGCTGATGTGGGGCTTCACAGACCTTCAACTTCTATCAAAGGGCTGTTGCAAAGAGGGAAAGTAGGAAGTCCCACCAGAAGTGATCTGTGTACTTTTGCTCATACCACACTGTACTTTTGCTCCTACCACACTGTAACCTGAGCTCTCCTGTCAGAGCTGTCAGATGTTTCTCCCACGTGGGCTCTGCCAGCATCGCACAGATCGATCCGTGCGCCCATAAAGAAGCTGTGCATGCACAGACACACACACAGCTCACAGGGAACCCACAGATGCACACTCCCATTCACAGAGGGAGCCACACGGGGCTGCACATGCACACCCCTACACACAGCACATCAACACCCAGGCTGTCAGTCCTCCCACAGACGTTTCTCGTGTATCTCGGGATCTTGTTGGAACTCCTGCCAGTGTCTAATTAACCCACCCAGGGACCACCCAGCGCTCTGAGGGGTGAGGGTGCTCCCCATCACACCTCTGGAGGTGCAGAGGAATACTTCTGTGCTTCCATTAGCTCTGGGGTCGCCTTCCCCACCCCTCCCTGCTACTAGCTGCCCATGAATCCCAGCCCTTCCTTGGCGTGCGGAGTGTGAGGAGTGACAGTGTTTTCCTCCAGCAGCAGCTGCTGGCTGCCTGCCAGGCCCCAGGCAGCTGTCTCTTCCCCTTCCGACTACCAAGCGAGCATTGGAGTTTCAGTTGATGTTGTCACATGGCTGAGCGCTCGAGGGTGGTTTCTTCTGGAAAAAATGCCAATTTCTTACTGTCTGCCCTAGGAGCTCTGATATTTCCCCACTCTCACATGAATCACGAGCCTGAGTGCTGGAAAACCCTTATGTGTCATCTTTTGTGACTCCCCTCTGCATCTCTCAGTGAGTGGAGGTTCATCACCAAGGGTGGATTCTTGAGGAATTTGTCAGATCCCACAAGAAATTTTTCACATGCTGGTGCTTCACCACTCCCTTGGGAAGGCAGTCCCACTGATCTCTTGGAGACCATTCCACCAGGAAAAGCTTCACAAGAACCAGACAAAATCTTCCATTTACTTAAGCTTATTTTCAGCTGTAGCCCCTGAGGCTGGTCTACATTTTCCTTTTGGTTGGCATTAATCCGCTAGTTTTACAACCTTGCTGTACCCCATGTGGTCATCACAGCCACTACCCACATGGACGTGAAATCTCACTGCCATAAACCAGAGGCTCCAAAGGTCTCCGTGTGCCCACGCACACCTCCTGCCCAACCCTTTTCCCACACACGTGAAATCTCTTTCCAGAGGCACCAGCCTACTCATCCCCACGTCTATAAAAAGCGTCTGGCTTGTAAATTGAGTCAGGCCGGTCTGTCAAAACCACGTTGTCAACAGCAGCGCTGACATGCAGTGGTTTGTAAAAGTCTGGAGTCAGCAAGGACTCTGGATTCGTCTGGATCTGAAGCAAGAGACAGAGCAAAGGGTGAAAGCAGAAAGATTCTTCCCTGTTGCTGTTTAAAGTTGTCACGAGCTTTCTAGTGACAGTGTGACATGTGCAAAGTCATCATGCCACCGAAATATCAGAGAGACCTTCCCATCTTTGCATCCTGCCCAGTGACTCTGGGCACCACGGGGATTGATGCTCGTACCAAACACCAGGACAAGGCATGCAGCTGTAGCAGGCCTAAGGTGCTGTGATAGCCTCAGCTCAGTCAAAAGGCAGATCTACAAATTCTGCAGAAGGTTTTACCCCACACTGAGGTTTTCCTTACTGGTAGCAACATAGCAGCATTGCTATTTGTGGGTTGGCTTTGCACTGAGGAATGCACTGGTAGTAGAGGTGGAAGTTTGTGGCTGTCTCAAACAATGCCAAACAGTTTCTACTTTCTGCCCATTACTCTCCCAATTTTCTACTTCCTTTCCAAGTGGCCCTGGCCTTGATTTGAACCACCAGTATTCCTGGTGTGACTCTGTGCCACCTCAGACAGTGGCCAATTTCACATGCTTTCTCTAAATATTGGACCTCCTGTTGTCCCCATCAGAGACAGCCTACTGGGGGAGACAGACTACTGGTCTGACTTACTACTGCCTTCTTTATATTCTGTTGTGGCAGCTGGGAAAGGCAGAATTTCTTTCATATCAGTTGGTTTCAATCTATGGAGATTTTTGCTGACATTCTAACCAAAAACATTTGTTTTTCCCCCAAAATGCTATCTTTCTCTTGTTGAGAAATCTAATGTACCAAACTAAAGGGGCTTCAGCTGAAAAACTCAATTTTAAAGGAGTCATAGGTCACCAGTGAGCACAGGCAGTGCAATTTAGATGTCCTGTGCTCCCTGGGCACCATAGGGAGCTGCAGGCTACTGGCTGGGTTCTCACCTCAGTCAGCATCTCTCACAGTACACCTCACCAACTCAGCCTGGGAGAGGCAGTCCCAAGCAGGGACCTCAGAGAGGATGATGGAAATGGAAGTCAGATGAGCTATATCCCTTAAGGAATACTTGAGATCTGAAATATTTCAAATTTAGTTGAGAGTGTCCTGATTTTTCACCCGAAACAACCCCATCATTCCTGCAGAAACATCCTGTACACTCACCCTCCAGCCCTTTCACTGCAATGCACTTTCTGTCAGAAGCAAAGGACCTCTACCTAATCTGACTTTCCCTCTTGAGTAACTCACTCCTTATATTTGAGAAACTATACCATTGGCCTTTATCATATCTCCAAGTGGCACTTGGCATTCCATCCCAATCCTTTGCTATGAAGCAAACCTGGGGCAAGGACTCACTTCTCCATATTGCCCTCCAGACAGAAGGATCCAGAACACTTAAGTAGACAGAGGGGTGATATGGGTGGCAACAATCTGCCTGCATGAGAAGACTTTGTCTTAGTTTTTAATAGATAGCACCAGCCTGCTTGAACTTGAACTAGGGTGCAGCAGAGCTGTGTGCTGTTCGCCAGTATGTGTAGTCCTGCACGGTCACAGAAATAGTCTCTACACAGCTAAGAGCCTGTCATGCTTATCTGCAGGTTTTTTTGTACTGAAGGCTTCTATGGTGATTCTTATTCATGCTTAGTGTTGGTGTGGCTTGTTATTTTTCTTCATCCATCACCCCATGAAAAGGAAAGTCAGTCCACTGTTATCAGCACAAGATCTTCTTTTGACTCATGTGGGTTGTTCAGCAGGTGCATGACCTTCACACCTTTTTCCCCACCAGCCTGCCCCACCTCAGTAGTCCTTCAACTGTTACATCTCATTCCATTTTTCCTTGGCTTAGTTGGGGTCTCTCCTCTGAAAGATGCTTGGGGAAGACTAACAAATTGTTTGCTGGACTGGTTCTTGGGAAGCAGTCCTAAAACTGGCAGTGTCCTGAGCACTTAACCTCACAGGGTTAAATCATTGTGGGGTTTGAGAGCTTTGGGGTGAGTCAGTGGAAAAAACTGGCAGCTCTAGGAAGGATAAGACTGACTCATAGCCCAAGAAGAGCCTGAGGAGCTCCAAATGCAGCTGCAGTTTAGGTGGGGGAATGGAAAAAAAGGCATTTGCATGCAATTTTGTCCTATTGCTCCAGCAATGCGACCCCACCCTGTAGTGAAGAGAGATGTCTCACACTTAACAAATGGAAACGGTATCCTGTCAGTCCCCGATGCTCTGCCAGTTTCTCTGTCTAATGGGAGGAAAAGTCCACGCCATAGCATCAGAGACAGGAGTGAATCTATTTCAGTGCCATTCGTTCACCCACGGCTCCTCTGGGATTGTTCTCTCGTGTTTTATTTAACAGGCAGAGAGAGATGAAGAAAAGGGAAAGCAAATGAATACAGAGGGAGGTTTGTGCTTTAACTCACAAAGAATCAAAACTAAGCTGTGAGCACATATCCCCTGGGGGAGTTCGCATTTGATAGTGTGTGTATTCAGGGAGAGGTGCTGACGTTCTCAGGAAGTAGGTGCACTGAAAGCACCTGAACTAACAGTGCTCTCCTGCAGTGCTAGAACAGGCAAAAAAAGCAAAGGGAATAAAGGATTTCAGCTTTTTCTAAGACTATTAGTCAAAGTCCTGGGCGTGGGGTCACGGTTTGGGTTTTTTTTGGTTTTTTTTACATTGTAAAGTAACATTTATCCCTCATTTTCATTTCTGAATGCAAACAAAAAATGCATTTAAAAGGACTGTTCTAGTCCTCTAGGATGTCATGAAAGTAGGTTTTTAATCTTTCAAGTAGAAAGCTTTGTTTGAAGGTCCTCAAAAATAATAAGGAAAAAAAAGGGCTGAATGAGATTTTAAAGAGGCCATGGAAAAATGCATCCATCTAAGAAAGAAGAAAGTTTAGCCACTGTTCAGTAAAGGCACATTTCAGAGCAGGCAAATTTGTCAAAGTTTGATGTATGCTTGCCAGTACCCTGTAGTGTCAAGAGCACTTGTTACAGTTTGTGTAAGAACCAAGGTAATCAGACAAAAGAATGAGAAGTAGTCAAAGGGACAGGAAGATTTGACTCAAGAGTTTGCTGCAGATATGTCACCTAGTCATGGTGACAGCTATAGTTTCTCAATTTGAGGTGCAGTGGTGATATCAGTATCAGTTGCCATCCAGCATTTTGAATCCCTTGTTACTTTTACAGTCAGTGGAGAAGAGCGGTTTGATTCTTAGGTCAGATAAGTTCATGTGGTAGGCTGCATATACTATTGAGAACTGGATTTTAGCAGTGCTGAACTCATAAATGACTGTCACTACAGTCAGAGCAAAAGTCCTAAGAAGGCTGTGCTTTCTCCAAGATCACTAAGGGAGGTACTGTGACAAGAAGAGGTCACAGTGGCCAGGCCAACCAGCCAAATGAAGCTCTAGAGCACAAGGAGTTTGCTAGGACACCCCAAAGCAGACAAGCAAGCCTGGCCCACACTCAGCAAGTCAGGGCTTAACAGCTCCAGAGGATTCTCTGGGTGAAGGGAATGTCAGAGCAGTCAGATTTTGCTGAAGAGACAGGATTGGTCACCAAACCTAATCTGTCTCACTGAGGAGTAGCCTTGTTTGGGTGGGAGCAGTGACCTAACAGAGCTGGTTCCTTGAGACCCCAAACTCACAGATTTTCTCCTGGCCACCAGCCAATGCTGAGCTGGTCAAAGTGTCACTGATGGAGAAGCCTGCCTACCCACTTGGAAAACTGGATACAAAGCAGTGCAAGGAATAGCTGCAGCATTTTACAGGAATACCCTCCCACTCATGGCCACAAGGAGAGGAAAGACAGTAGTGGAGAAGGTGGAGTCAAGTAAAAAAAGACACATGAATGGGACTTTACAAAGCCTT
Source organism: Entomyzon cyanotis (assembly GCA_024500445.1). Classification (NCBI taxonomy): domain Eukaryota; kingdom Metazoa; phylum Chordata; class Aves; order Passeriformes; family Meliphagidae; genus Entomyzon; species Entomyzon cyanotis. The sequence goes on along the minus strand of JAKEPQ010001018.1, from coordinate 11,424,101 downwards.
TTGTCACAGGTTGTGTGAAAGACATCATAAAGTATAATTGTGTTGCTTCATGAAATTGTTACCACACCCTGTACAAATGGTGACAGCATCAACCTTACCTGAGTCACCTGGACCAAAATAACTTGACAGCTAACATTAATCACATGCTTGATACTGCTCTTCAGTACCAACAATACCGAGGGAAAGAGCAACACAGCCCTGTCAAACTTTCTAGGAAGTTTACTGGCCACAGAGTGGACTCAGTAAATGCTTCTGCCTGAAATATATTCACACTTGATTTGTGTGAATTTTCTGTAGTTATTCTCACAGCTTAGATTTGTTCCTTGTATTTCACATTTTCAGGTGAGAAGTCATCAGTCTTGACAAACCGTGTCATGCAAGCTTTCTAAAGCACATCCCTCTCCCTTTTCAACACATATTCATCAATGACAGGAAATCTTACAAAAAGTATAACCTTGCAGAGTACAAAAGCAAAAATACCCAAAACAAGCCAAAGAAGAATTTGCATCACAGGAAAATCTTATTGCAGTAATAAAGTGACCTGCATGCCTCAAGTTCTAAAAGGGAAACAGGCAGTTTTCATTGCAAACCTGGCCATCTTCCTCAGCTCCAGAAAACCTCAAGGTGTTTCTGTTCTGGTTACTCTCCTCTTCACTTAATGGAGTGGTCTGTTGAGTAGCAGCCACTCCTCTGGTTCACTCTCCACCACTACTCAACAGCTGCTGCACCAAAGAACACACAGTCCCCCATTCCATACCACTGTCCATGATCCAGACCAGCTGGAAGAGGCTGAGACATCAGACGAGAACAGAAAGAGAAAAATCTTTCCTGACCTCTGTGAATCCCATGGGCAAAAACTCCTCTTCCTAGAATGTAGGCCTGGAATATGGCATTTTAACTTTACATTAACACACATTAATTTAAGCAACCCATGTATATATTCAGGCTATTTTTAAAGTGCCCCCAAGTTATCTACCCATGCTCTACATCTTCCCCCAAACTTGAGCAGATTTTGACAAAGTTTGTTTATGACTTCTAAGGGTGATTCCACATTTCCAGAGTGGATTTAAGATCATCCTTGTTTTTTGCATGTAAGCAAAGTTTATGGTAATGCTGTTCTTTGACTCAGCCCTTCCCTTCGCGTCCTCCCTCTGTTCTTGTTCTCCCTCAGAGCTCTCTGTATCAGTGACACCACCTAGAAGGGACCCAAGATGTTGGTGCTACTGGCTGGTATCTTTGTGGTTCACATCGCCACTGTCATCATGCTCTTTGTCTCCACCATTGCCAACGTAAGTAGACTGCCCTGGACGAGACATGGCTTTCACCTTCCACAGCAGCAGCCAGCCTTAGATACAGCTGGCAGGTTGGCCCAGGGGGTTGGTGCTCAGCTGAGGGTGAGGAACATCACTTACAGCCATGGGGAGAGATGAAACAGGGCTGGGTGTGCTCAGGGAGCAGGAAGGCAGCTGAGGTGGGACAGGAGGCAGCCTCTGTCTGTCACCTCTGCGGACCCCAGAGCCAGCAGCACCTCACACCCTTCAGCAGGGAGAGTGCAGGTCGGGGCTGGGGACATCAGCAGTGCCAGCCCTGGCAGCACTGTTCCCCCAGCTGGCAGCCAGGCTGTTGCCCACCGGGACGCATTCCACGCCAAAGGGCGCAGCAAGGCTGCCAGGGAAATCTGGGCTGATGGGGACCCCTGGTGGCACTGCCGGGGTCCCCGCGCCCCCCGCCCGCCGTCAGAGCAGATTTTGGGATCCCCTCACACCCGCCTGGCCAGCCATCCCCCCCCCGCCACCTCTCACAGGGTCAGGATGGCCTGGGAGATTTCTCCACAATGACTGGAACACACTTCGCGGACCAAATGCCTCCTGGCACTGGAAGCCAAGGCCATCCCCTACCTGTCCAGCTGCTCATCGCAGCCAATTCATGCCGACAGTTTTGGGCAGTTGGGCCACTTGTGCTCACTTTAGGGTTTAGTCTGGCAGAAGAGCAAAGAAGCTTTCCTGCCCCTTGACACAACCATTCTATCCTATTTCAGGTTTGGATGGTGAGTCCTTCCAACTTTGGATCGATCTCAACTGGACTCTGGCTGCTGTGCAACAGCACCTGCATTCGGCTGCCAGTCAGAAGCGATGATGAAGGTGAGTTACATCCGCATTTTCATCGCCGTGAATCACAGGACGTTGATGAACACCGCCAGGACTGGGCCCTGACCTTTTCCAATCTCTCCTCTCTGTTTTGACAGCTTCCCTCAAAGCTGTGCAAGCCTTTATGATCCTCTCGATCATTTTCTCCGTCGTGGCGCTCGTGCTGTTCATTGCCCAGCTGTTCACCCTGGAGAAAGGCAAACGTTTCTACATGACCGGAGCTGTGATGCTGGTTTGCTGTGAGTACACACGTGCACACCCCGCTGCCTCCCCAAACACAAGTGGCTACACGTGTTTGCCACACATGATCACCAGGGGAGGTCGTCAGCCAGCTGAATGTTTCCAGTGGCCCAATTTTCGTTGCAAAACAAAGCACTGGGGAATTGGGAAGTGTTGGGTTGGGATTTTTTTTTGCTGTATATAATGAAAGTATTTCCAGATTTTTATTAGGAAGTCCCAGTGGGTTTTGCAAAATACCTTTGAAAGAAAACAAAAAGGAATCAAGTGTTTTGGGGGAGCAGGGGAATAAACAGTTAGAGAGCTACTGCTCATGGGATTCAACACGTAGCACCGAGCTGTCGTCAGATCTTATTACTGATTTCCTCCTAACAAAGGTTTATTCCTCATGACACCCACTAAACAAGCCCCAAGTGTCTTATGTCATCACAGCTGCAAAAGAAATCCTCCATAAATAAGCCTAATGGGCAGCAGCTCCTCTCTCATATGGCACAAGACGTGCATTGCAATCTCACAGGACAACAGTACTCCAGAAGTCTTGCGGCAATTCTGGTTTCTGTGCGTTTTCCAACTCTCTTTTCCCTCTTCCTTCCTACAGGGATGTGCATTCTGATTGCAGTCTCCATTTACACAGCTCGGTTCACAGGCACGGTGCCGTACTCCACAAATCCTCACCACGGCTACTGCTTCATATTGGCCTGGATCTGCTTTTGCTTCAGTTTCATCATCGGCATCCTCTACCTTGTTCTTAGGAAAAAATAAGGCTGATGGGTGTCTAGGGGAGAGGGTTGGCTACTGGGAGTGGGGAAGAATTACTCTGCTGAGAGAACTGTTGGGCCAATAGACAGAAACAGCCACCATCATCACCACTGCCACCACAGAAAAATCACTAACAGAGCTAGAATCCACAGAAACTCCTTCACCAAAGAGAGGGAGAAACAACTCCTACTGATCTAGCACTTCTGGAGCTATAAATCTGCAAGTGACCCAGACAGCTCTTCTCCTTTTCTGCAAAGTTGTGTCATACCTTCACAAAGCTTCAAGCTCAGCAGTGATGATTAAAGGGCACCACAAAAACAAGGGCTTTATCTTTTTCCCTTCCTAGAGCCCTTCTCACTTACCTTTGAGTGTGCCTTGTGGGTTGGGCTGTGAGGATTGTGACCCCTTTATTTGTCCATTGAAACAAATGGGATGCGCCTTTTGTTACATTTTTTATATATATATATATATATGCACATAGGTGAACATTAAAGACATTAAATTGAGAAAAAAACCAATAGAAATCAGATTAATTTTGTATTAAAATATCTACAAAAATAAGGGAGCAAATTCTTTTGCTGCTCTGTTTTCTACTTGGCTTTCCCATGATTGAATAAGATACAAGTAGGAATGGCAAATATACAGGCATGGATGATGGAGAGAGAGAGAAAGAGAGAGAGAGAAAGTATAGGGGTAAAGATATAGAGGAGATTCCTAAATACAGAGAATGCAGTTGCTCAGTGGTACACATGCAGGGAGGGAATCATGTGGATGTGTGTCTACACTAAAAGAATCTTCTGTTCAACTCCAGAACACGGTAAGAGCACTGCTACATCACAGATCCTTACTGGGACAAGTCTTTATCTGTATGCAGGGCTTTTTCCCCCCATCCTCACCTGGTACATAGTAATGAGTGCCCCACCTTGTGACAAAACTCATCTCAAAAGCAGATAATGGTTAGCAGAGGAAATTTATTCCCTAATGAGAGATTAGGAGAGATGAAGCAGGGCTTGTGAGTTTTGCTCCTTGCTGCACATCCTTAGGCCAGCCACTTAACCTGGTGCTTTTCCATCTGCCAAATTCTTCCGTAAAACTAGCTACCTCCCAGGGTTGCTGAGAGATTTTGAGTCCACTCTGTAATAAAAGGTCCCCATGTGAAAGGCTGGCATAGGAAAGTAAGGCATCAGTACTGCTGCAACCCACAAATTTCTGTTGGTTTGAAGAATCTCAGTCACAAGAGATATTTGCAGGAGATGAGGTCAAAATTTCTGTGACTCCATTCACAACTAAAAGGTAGAGAGTATAAAAAAAAGATGGTAGTGCAGATTGTGCGTGGATACTATTTACCTCTCTCTCTCTTTCTGTTACATTTTCTTCTTATTTAGACTTTTATCAATTTGGTGGATATATTCTAGTACTGTATGTTGGTGTTTCATTAACAAAGATTATTTCATATATAGTCATTGTAAATATTTTGAAATGCTTATTTTTAACTTTGTGGGTATAAAAATAAAATCTGATTCCCTTTATAATAAAGACTTTTGCTCTGGTTTTTTTTTTTTCATTAGTGTTTCAGATATTTTCTAGCAGAATTATTTGCTGTTCTCACTGAATCACCCCTTTAAGAAGATGCAGAACTACCGTGTTCTCTTGCATTCCAGTATATGAGATTTCCTATTCTGGAGGGAAGGAGGAAGCAGAACAACTCTCAGAGCTCCTGTTTCAGGCTGCCTGCAAGTTCAAGCAGACAGTGTGAGCAATGGTATCACTCAGTCTCAGTGCCAGGCTTTGCTTCACACCCAGGAAAGCTGGAAACATACTTTCTCACTCTGGCAGAATCTCATCTGTCCCAAAGCAAAATCACCGAAGTGTTTGTCTGGGTCTCATGAGTTGGTTGGTATAGCTGTTTCCTCTTCAGCATTGTCTGGCCAAACACCTCTGCAGTTCTAGAGCTTGAGCCAAGAGTCCAAAGCCCAGGACAGGGGCAGATCTCAGAAAACTTGGGGCACAATCCTGTGAGCTGTGAGATGAGGTAATACCTATCAGGAATCATCTGGGTGCAATATTTTTCTTTATCAATTAATCTACCTCAGGGAGAGCTAAGTCGTGCTAACTGAGGGCAAAACAATGACACAAATCTTTAGGAGCTGAAGTTTTACCACAGAGGGACCTCTTACACAGCAGCGTCTGGGAAGGCTCACAGTGTGTCATGAGTGGACACTTGTCTTATTTTCAGGAGGTTTCAGGAGCCATAGAATCACAGAATATGCTGAGTTGGAAGGAACCAATCAAGATCTTTGAGTCCAACTCCTGGCCCTGCATAGGACATTCCAAGAAACACACCATGTGCCTGACAGTATTGTCCAAATGCTTCTTGAGCTCTGCCAGGCTTGGTGCTGTGGCCACTGCTTAGTGCTGTGGCCACTGAGTCCTGCTGTCCCTCATCCTCCTGGCACTCCTACAAGTGCAGGGTAACCAGAGATCATTTGGCCACTGTGGACAAGGCTAACACTGACAGGTAAGACATGAGCCACTCACTGAGGTGGGAATACTGAGGGAAGCTAGCCAGTGAGCTTTGCAGGAGCACACCCAGTGCTAGGCTGGTATCCATGTCCTGTTTCTAGCATGGTACAAATGTGACAATATGACACCTCACAGGATGACAAGGCAGTGCCAGCTTTGTTGAGATGACCAGGACAGGTCATAGGCAATGGTCTCAATTTTTGAACAGTGGTCTCCAACAACATTTGTGTCACCACAAACTGTTGTCATGGACAGCTTAGAAAGGATATAAAGGCTACTGGGCACTCTGGGTAGCTTGCTTTACCTGAAAAAAATCACTTGAGCTACTAAAGGATCAGTGCCCTAATCTACAGATGGAAAAAGGTCACTGAGCGCCCTGGCATCTGACAAACCTAGTTATCTGGTCCCTGAAGTATAATTTGTTCCAAATGGGAGAGTCTCTGCTCCACACCTGGTAGCTCCCACCACCATCTTCTGAATCCTGTTACATTAGGGGCTGGAAGGCACAAAATTACATTTGGCCCCATCAAGAGAGACTACATCAAACAGAAAAGCTGATGCCAACAAATATGGATTAATTACAAAACATAAGGAAACAGAAAAGGATAGGAGCAAATAGCACTAGTGGTTGTGTCACATGATAGATGTTTGCTCAAAAATCATCTTCAACACAGCCTGAAATGACACTGATTCAGTGTCACATGGACTGTGAGACACAAAGTCATGTCACTCCTGCAAGAGCCATTACAGGGATTTCAGGGACCAAGCTTCACAAGGCCCAGGACCACAGCTGACTCCAGTACTTCACAGCAGAGTCCTTGGACTTGGAAGGGAAGTCTTTGAAAGAGGAGAAACAGAGAGGAGAAATTCCAATTCCTGAGGTTCAACTGCAGAGCAAAAGGATTCCCCCTCCCTGGTTCTTTTCTGCAGGTCACTGCAAGGAGAAAGGTATTTCCCATAAACAAACAGCTGACTAATTCAGGGCATTTGACTACAGTAAATGAGCTGCAGGAAAAGCTAAAAATGAGGGACAACCAAGAGAGCAAGAGTTTCTTGGACAAGAGACATTCTTGTTTTGACCAGAAAGTCACGATATGTAGTCTGGGAAGAAGTAGTCCAATAACTGGCCACACTAAGGGGTTTGAAATTATCTGTATGTATTCATGGGTGTGTTCCAAAAGCCACTGCAGACAGCTTAGGGGAGAGCCCTGCTCTGTGAATGGCAGAAGCCCAAACCAGCCAAGCAAAGTAAGTGACTCCTGGCCTGATCAAAGGGTGATGACAGCACTGTGAACACAAAGGCAGCAGCACCTGCTGCATTTACAGAATGTGGCTGACTGCCAGCACACCCAACGCAGAAGAATGGCTAGATTCCTCTGCAGCAAAGACAACAGAGGAAAACCAAACCACCACCACCAGTAACAAAATTTAAAAACAAAAAAAAAAAGGAAAAAAAAGACAAAAACCAAAACTAAATAAAAACTAAGTGTGCAAGGAATAAGAAGCTCATGGGAGGTATTAAAGATGATTCCAGCAGTGGTGTAAAAGATTACAGGTTGCTTCCAGTAGTAGAATAACTCTTCACTGCTGGCATCCTGGGTGCAAGCAGCCCAGGAATCTTTTAACAGAGGAAAGTAAAGTGAAATCAGCATGACATATTATTCCATTCAAAATATATCCAGTCCAGGGGGCAGCCAAAAATGTATGCTGCGGTTGTTCTAGTTGTAATTAGAAGGCTGCCTAAACTTGTGATTATTTATATTTGCATCTCTGCCTGCTCAGATAATAAGAGCAGTCAGGGTACCAGTTGATTGTTGGAGGAACTGGGGAGGAATATTAATCGCAGACCCTGTTCCTGCATGGCACAGTTGGTGAGGTGCACGACTGCAGGCAGCTCAGCTCTCCCAACATTGTCAGCACCACAGTATTGAATTAGATACACGGTGATCTGATGCATGATGACAAATCTCATGTTGCACAATTCACTCAAAGTATGTGGGTATCTGGTATAAATATACACCTTGTCATCTGTTACAGTGCTTAGCAAACCTGATTGCCTTTCTGCTCAGCCTAGCATGGAAGGCTGTAGCTGGCAGCCTTCCTACATTCCACCCCCTCGCAGGCTTCTCATGTGAACCAGGTTAGCCAGAGACCAGAGGGGTCAATCCATAGCAGATGCCTCAAGGCAAATACAGAAAGCATGCTCCTCAGCAGAGATTTATGAGAAGCCAAAATGCTTCAACTGATCTCTCAGGCTAATTTCAGTATCAGGGTTTGGATGACTGAACTGGATCTGTCTAAGGGAAGAGGCAGTGCTGTGGAGCTCTGTCCTGTGAATATAGTAGCTCTCATACAGATGACCTGGAGAACATAGCACAGTCAGAGGTGTTAAAGAAAGGGGTTTGGGGCATGCTCCTGCCTTTGTCAACCTTCCAGATAAATCTATAGGTGGACAGAAGACTAGCTTTTGGAGTTCACAGATGAATGGGACTTTTTATCCAGAGTTTTGTGGAGCATCATAGATTATTTCTTTCTCTGGAAACAACTACCAGGATAAAAGGTTCATTTTACTGACATGCTTACTGCAGAATTTTTTGGGCCTTGCTCTGATGATTACATGGAGCTGGAGTAGCTGAGCTGTAATTTGGTGAGTAAGAGCTTTTCCTAGGGCATTGGGAGGATGGGGGAATAAATGTATGGTCCTAAGAGACAGGAGAATCAACTGAACGAGGCTCTGTCTTGTTATCAGAGCCCAGAAACCACACATGCACACACCAGAGCTGCTTAGCCAAGAAAGCAAAGGGTGCTGCTGTGGGCACAGCCTGTGAGGGGTGGGGTCAACATGGGCAGAGGGGGGCTGTGAAAGAGGTTTCCATGTGCTTCTCACACTGCAACCATGGCAGGTTTCCTCCATCCTCCTGGGGAATGCAGGGCTCTCTGGGAACTGCTGACAGCCCATGAATCCTAATGGTGTCCCTAAAAGCTGAGCCTGCTCAGCATTTTGAAGGTACATTTAGCAGCTCCCAGGACCAGGTCCAAAGTTCTCACCATTTTCATTTACAGACTTGGACAAGTAAAAGCCTCAACACAGCTTGTGCTATTTTTTAGCTGGTTCTGTTTCTAAATGGCATTAGAAGCAGGAGATGCTTCATGTGCATCACATACAAGATGATCCACTATGTGGTACAGCAAGCAGCTTTGTGGCAAAGAAACCAGAACCCTGGCCCTTTGCATCCCAGCTCTGGAAAGGACCTGCAGGCTCTGCAAGAGAGCCAGGGGTGAGGAGGACATGCAGAGGTCAAAGGCAGAGATGAACTGCTCAGGATCACCCCTGGGTAAACTGGCAGTGATCAGATGCCATGAGGGAATGGGGCAGTAGAAGGAAGTGGGGTATCAAATTTAGGGACAGGAGGGAGAATGGGATGGACAGGAAGAACAAACACTGCAGAAGACAAAGAGCATCACTGGTGGGTTGGAGAGGACGAGCAATTTAGTGAGGAGCTGTATGGAGTTTGGGACACCTGAGACCCACTGCAGTCACCTACCAAGCAGTCAGACCCTCGTCAGTCCGTGGGCTTGCTTCCCCACGGTAGTACCACAGGCTCACATTCACAGCTCTGCCAAAAACCGTGCTGAACTGTTGTAAACCATCCAGCACCGATGGATGGACCTAGACATGCCCTCTCAGTCCATGGGTGGCTGAAGTCCCTTGTCCCCTGTGCTGTCACTAGAGGTCAGTGCAAGCCCAGCAAATGCCTCTGCTGGATTTATGTTCCTATGTGGCATGGGCATGCCCAGCAGGCACAGTGCTGATTTATCACGGTATAATGCAGAAATGGAAGCATCCCCCAGCCCCACTCGGCAGCCCTCGGATGGGCTCCCTGCTGGCTTGTGACATGAAAAGAAAAATGCAGCATCTTGACCTATGTAAGAGGTGACATCACAGGAGTCTTTCTCACCAATAAGAAACCTACAGGGCAAATAAAAATGGAGAAAGAAACCTATGGGGGAATGAGCAAAAACTTTGGGGTCATCAAGCCAGAACAGATCACCATGGCTCAATTCCCTCTGGCCACTGAGAGCTGTTTTGGGCTCAGGGAGGTAACTGGGTTTGCCTTTTGCTCCTGCAGTTAATGCTACCCCTCTGCTGTGTACAGGCAGAGAAACTGAGGCAAAGAAATGACATTGACTTCAGGGAAGCAGACTGGAAGGAGAGAATGGAGGAGATGATGGGATGGCCTGAAGATGAAAAGACTACAGAGCTTTAGGACCTCCACAGTTTCTGCTTCAGGGGGGCACCATTTCTAGCTAACTCTCCTTCAGTTCCAGTGGATCTTAAGAAAACAGGGTTTTTCTCAGTTTTGCAAAGAGCAAGGCCTTAGGTTCCTAAAGACTGATTGCAGCACATCAGCAGCTAAATCTGTATTAAGGCAACCAGCTTTCAGGGGTGTGGTTTTAATTCTGATGAATTGCCAGTGAAATCTATAGAAGATGCAGAGGCTCGGCAAGGTCCATTGGTTTAAGTATCTCATTTCAAACACCCAAGACAGAAAAATTGGACGTAGAGCCCCAGTAGAGACCTTGAAACTCTGCAACAGGGAGACAAAGAGAAGTCTTTTTTTCCTTTTTTTTTTTTTTGCCATGTGCCTACCAGAAGATTTGTAATGACCTTGCTGCAATAAGGGCAAAGTTTGTATTTGCAGTGCAGTAAATCTAGTGGTCCCTGTTGTATAATTACTTGCCCGTAGAGAAACATGACTATAATATATGTCACAATGCCACGTGGGCCAACACATATGCTGTAGATAAAAGTACTACTTGCTCAGAGAATCCACAATCAGGAAAATGAGCCCATTCTTTTTCCAATTTTGACTGTGTTCAACATGTATTCAAATATCAGAAGAACTGTTGTGCCATAGGAGAGTCAGAGCTATTTGGAATTCAAGTGGAAAACACTACACAGACCTGCTTGTGTCATGCTGGATGGAACTAAGAGAACAAATCTATGTCCCTATGTCGTAAACTTACTCTTTTCCCCAAAATCACTGATTTGAGTGGGATTCAAGTAAAATTGAGCTCTTCTTTCCTTGAAGAGTTCTCTCTCTGTGAGGGTGCAATGGATGGGAAGCCACAGACTCTGAGCACTTGTTTCTCCTCTCTTTCACTGTCTGGAATTTCTGTTTATTCACAGCATTCTTCATATGCATGGATTTATCTCAACTTTCATAGTTCCACATTACCTACTTTACAAACATCAAGAACATGGCTGGAAAGTCACCTCCAGCAGGTCTGCAAAGACAGATTTCTTGTATGAGAGAGAAATTATACTACCTCTGTATTCTGGGTCTACAAAAACTTTGTGTCTGATGGTTTCCCACAAGCAAAACAAGGCTACTGTGTAGATTCCTACTTTCAACACAGCCAGATTAACAGGTACAAAATAGGCACCACTTGTCATTATTTAACCAAAAGCACCCTTCTCCGAGTCTGATCCCCAGCCCTTCCAGGGGTGGGCTGGCTGATACGTGCCATGTCACACCCCCACCACACTGCTTCCCTGGGGACTGCATTCCTCTTGCTCCCCAGTGCTGCCACCTTCCAGAGCTCCCACGGGTATTCAAAGGGCAAAAGTCTTGCTTTAATCCTCAAAGCCACCAGCAATTATCTTGCGTCACGTTTGCCACTCTTCTCTGTCACATGTGCTCTCTTAGCTCCCACCAGCGTTGAAAGCTTCCAACAGCCCTTGCCTTTTCAAAGAGCACTGCAGACAGCCATTTACACTTTAAATAGATATTAAAATGAAGCCACCTGCACGCCTTCCAGTTCCCAAACTGCAGAGCAGTGCGATGGATAATGGAAGTGTACCAACACATCAACAGTTTCCACTAGCAACTGCTGCAGAATAGCTTGATACCAACTTCAAATATGGACAGGAAATGGCTTTTGATATCAAATGTAAGTTTCAACCCCACAAGAGTCTCTAAAAATAAACATTTTGTTCCTACCCATCCTTGATTTGATACCAAATGGATTGTGGAAAGGGACCAAACCCTAGAAACAGAAATAATAATAGAGGTACAGTTTTAATTAACAGATCCTCTATTCTTCCCCTCTCTACTGGACCCCCTGCCTCATTCAGCACACAGAAGTGCTCTGTGGATGAGGCTATCCTCGTTATTCGCTCTTGTGGCCATATTTATCTGCTCACCAGCAGCGCACTGCACAGCATACAGAACTCTGCTTCCCTCCCGGGCTTTTCAATTCGCCTCATTATTATCACCATCGAGCCGTTCCCAAACTCAAAAGGACTTTTGTCTTCCAGTCACCCCTACAAAACCAAACCATTATCACAGATATTTTAGAAACAGGGGAATTGATTCATAGGCAGATCACAAGCTAAAAATCTGCAATGCTGACCATTAATTTTGGCCACCACAGTGGCCTCTACGTACAAAACAGCTCATGGCCACTGCTGAAAAGTTGGGGGTGTGTGATGTGCTCAGCATCACACTCAGAGTCCATGGTAAAGGGAGAGAGGGAAGAGTGTATTTCTACAACCCACTGTAATGTTCTCAGTATTTATTCATCTTCTTGCCTGCTCACAGAGGTTGAAGGAAGGTTGCATGCCTCTCCTTAAGCCACCAGTCACCTCAGGTCAGGATTCGTGATCTGGGCAACACCAGGAAACTTCTCACTGATGTAAACCCTCTGGATGGGTAACACAAGAACACAAAGACAAATGTCAAAAGGATCAATTAATCTGAGGTACCTCTGTCAAGACACCAATAGTCCATGTATAAAAATCTCTATGCACTCAAAGCACAGCTTCTGTAGGTTTCAGCTGCAGTGAGTTCTGCAGAGCAGACCCCAAGGGCTGCCATCAGCCCCTCTCCATCCCTGCAACAAGTCATGTCTGCATAGATCTGCTTTGAAACAATTGAGCACAAGCTCTGTCTTGGCGAAGAACCAAGTGCTGCACATTTGCATCCCAACTTTACGCCTTCTTGAGCATTGAGCCCATCCAGATGGCAGGGTGTATTCGAGGCTTAATGATCTGCTTTCCCTCCCCCCGGTATGGGCACAATAAATCACTGGCAAATCTTCCTGATGGTCTTTTAGAGGGAAGACAGATCAAACACATATAGTGAGTTTCAAAAGACAAAGTCCTCATGAAAATTATGGTCTGCAACATTGGTGCAGAGCATGGATTCAACTGGATGACTTAAAATGCCTAGCAAGTAAGCTTTCCCAGCCAGTCCACCCTTCCCAAGTCCCCATGCCCTGCACTTTTCCCTTCTCCAGGCAAAGATTTTGCCAGACTTGGCTTGCTTACTCCACTCTTGGTCACCGCAGTTCTCTGCCTGCTTCAAAGAAACGATCTTTTAGCAGCGACATTCAGAGCAAAACTTTTGGAACAATCCCGAGAAGCTAGAGTTTGTTCTGTTTGTAGGCTGGGCACTGCTCAGCACAGAGGCTGCTGGAGACCTGGTTTTCAGGGCAGAATTTTACACACCCAAGTCATGACCAGGAGATGTATGTGCTCATAAAATGAGACATGAGACCAAGACCTAGATGTGTCTCCTGCCTGCAGAGCACTGCACAGGATACAGGGATCTGTTTACAAGGCCAGACCTTAAAAAACAGAGAGAGATCTTAAGATATCATTATATGTGGCTTCATAAAAAACTTTTCTTGTTTGATGAGAGGGTAAAATGGCACACACAAACTTAGTCTCAGCAAATGGCCACAGCAATCTGACTGCCCCCCACAATGTCATACAGAAAGTTGTGGCAGAGGGAGGCATTCCTCTAAATTGTCCTGACAGCATTAAACAGCCTTAATGTGCAGGAACCTCTGTGCCCAGCCTGGGAACCTCCACTTCATTCACTTCAAACTTTTCAATATTTGCAGGGACTAAGGTAAGACTTTGTACTTTGCAGTACTTATTGCCACTGAGCTCTGACCTCTCCTAAAGCTGCTTTCACTCTACCTCATCAGTGAGGTTCTGTGTTGAAGCACGATATGCTCTTGTATGTAAAGATCAGTGAATTGTTTGGGATGCCAAAGCAATTAATTCAGTTTCACACCAAACTTAATTGTGACATTTCCTGGGTACTCAATTAAGTCTTTTTATCATCAAAAAGACTGTTTTCCAGCGTGTAAAGAAGTCTTTTAAGAAGAAATTCCCTGCTCTGGAGATCACTGTTTCTGGCCACTTAAACCAGATCTGACAATTTAAATTATTTGTATGCCTTAAGCTAACCATCTGCATAGGAGTAAGCATCAGGTATAGCTTATATGTAGTATACTGCACAAAATAGAAATTTATCCACATGTGCATTCAAACAAAATGTCAGTGCTATTTCTCAAAGAATATGGGAGCAAAGGCCAGGGGCCAGTGAAATAATTTTCAGCTTTCAAGTGACAGACAATGGACGTGATCCAGTCTTGCATCTCCTAAGTACTGGCAGATTGGCCAGGATTTGGATGCTAACAAAGAGTTTCAGTACATGGGCCTGGTTTCAATTAATGAGCATGTGTCCATATGGCTCTGTGTGTGTATGTGTTTATACTGAGTGTTCTTTCCTGCTAATGGGTGTTGCATAAGTACAAGCATGCATGTGTGTGCCTGTGAAGACAGGTTCAGAGCTGTTCAAAAATGCCTAGCAGCACAGGCAAAATTTAGTGTTGACAACAGGAGCAAAAGGTTTCTTCCCTGGCAGGAAATCAGACCCATGTGGCAGCAGTGAAAGCACGAAACATGATATGCTGACCATGAAGGATCTGCCACTTTTGGGGCAGAGTGGCCACCATTGGTATGGTGATAAACCTCACCCAGGGAGACAGAAGGACCAAATAAAACCATACCTGCTCCTGGCAGACACACCAGCCAGGCTGCGCTGCTCTGTCTGCCATGCAAGGAGGCAGAGACTCACAGTGCCTACTGCTGTAAGTGGATGGTAGCAGCCTCCTCTTGCAGTGGCAGATCTTGCTGTTCTGCTACTCTGGACAGCCTGACTCCCAAGGAAATGTCCCACTCTGCCCATGCCTGCAGCCTGCCCACCTGCATGTATGTCAGACCACACACATGCTTCAGATTTGTCAGCAAACCATGCTGCTGTGTGCCTTGTCCACAGCACTTCCTTCTCCTTTATCTTTTTTACAAGAAACAATGTAGTTGTCAGATCAGTAGCTGTCAGATGGGTAGAAGGAGGAAGAGGCAAATGAGACAAAATACTTTGTATATGATAGGAAATTCATACCCAGCAATTTTAAAACTATTTGTGCATCCTTAAGCTTAATTTAATTCTTTATCTCCTCCATACTGTCTCAATTTCTTAAGTTAGAATTGTTTCTGAAAATGATAGGCTAACTCAAAATTATGATGTACTAATGAGGTTGATAGTGACCATACAGGACCCGCAGACCCTGGTAAGGTACTTACCTGTTATTTTACGGTTATCTTGACTTTCATCTCTACATTTCTTTCCTCAAGATGCACTAATTTTGCATTGTTCTAACTAATGCTTACTTTAAGCTGGCACACTTTCATATCTGTTGTTGTCAGTGCTTTAAGAACCCCTTCAAGCCCTTACCTCATTTTATTTCCAAGAGCCACATGCACAGGGCTCAGGACCTGACAGTCCTGGCTTATCTGTGGATTCTAAAGAGCAAGACAGTGGCCTGATATCACCAGCTATTTTGGAAGGAGGGGGTTAGGACAAGATATGCCACAGGATCCAGCTGAGTTCAGGGATGACTCCACTGCTTGGAAACAAATCTGGGCCCAGAGATGCTAACCAGCTGTGGGACTCTGTGTAAGGTGTTCATCCTTGCCCTGCCAAACCCTGGCAGCAGTGCAGCCATTGACTAGCCCACTTTTAATCCTAACCATCTCCGCAGTAGAGTTAACCAGGTTTTTAACGCTAGTTTTTAGCACTATGCATAAGCCATTTACTCCTGCCAATGCCAGCCCTTCTCCATACTAGATGCAGCAGCAATATGAGTATTTCAGCATGCACTGCTCAAAACCATAGCCTGAGATGTCACTCATCCTGCACCTGCTGCATACTGAACCTTTCTGGATCTTTTACAAGTGGAGACATTCTCCCTCTTCAACACTGAACAATTACTTCGGCGCCTTCTTCTGACGCAGAGATAATCCCCTGTGACAAACAGCAATGAAAGCCACATAGAAATCCACAACCAAATGCTTACTCCAGATTTTTTTTTTGCACAAGCACATGCAAGTATCCGAGCAGCTCAGAAATACTCTCTGCACCTTGCGTTAATTTTCCTGCCCAACTCCACGCCCACTTCATTTCCCCACACAATCAAATACACCTTGTATTATTATTATTTTCCCCTGACAATAATTCTAATTGTATAATTCACCTCTCAACCCCCAACCAGTGCTCAAACACAGCTTTAAGGGTTTTCATAAATCACAGTCTAGAGTATCCTGCAGTGCAATGACAGCTGAGTACCAACATAAAGCTTTTCAGGGAACCAGTGTCTGAGAATGGGTCTACCCTGCCACAACACAACCCCCAGAAGCATTTTTGAGGCCAAACCTGAACACCATGAACCTTCATGGGACTGAAGAGCCTACTCTGAGGACTCCCAAATGTCAGTAATGAGAATAATAATGTGGCTCTTCAAGCCCTCACAGTACAAGCAAGTCACCCAATCATCTGCACTGTGAGAGCACAGTGCCTTGAGGGAAAGGAGCCAGCAAAGTCCCCAGTACAGCTTGGCAAAGGGGCAACTGCCCACTCCTCTCCATGCACTCCTCTTCTTCCACTCTGTGAGTCACACCGATGAGGAAGTTGTGGACAGGATGGGTTAACTTCACCAAACCTATATGGATAAAGGTGATCAATTCCCTTCTCCCCAGGCAATCTGCAAGTGATCAAGCAAAGTGTCTTCAAGAGGAGCACTTTTCTCAGAGGAAGGGACTTGGGAGGCTCCCATGAGAGAGACTATTTCAGTGGTTGTGGGAGGTCACGGGGCTGAATGGGGAGAAGCCTGCCAAAAGAGAAAAGGGAAGGAAAACAGTAGACATCCAGCCACTCACTCTGCAAAAGAAAACTGTTTTTTGCCAACTTCCTTTCAACAGGAGCACATCGACAGCTCAAGGAGACCTCCATGAGCAAAAACCACACCACACACCCCTGAGGCCTCCACTCTGCTCAGGAGTACTCGAGGCAGTGCAGAGCTAGTGACACAAGACATGTGGGCCAGGAAGATAGGAGCAGAAAGTTGAGATTGTGGACAAGTGAGAAATACCAAGAGGTATCTCAGAGCAGCAAAGCCAGGAATAAGACTGGGGACCAGAGCTGAGGAATGGCAAGAGGACTCGAGTGTTTTATGGATGGGGTTCAATTCCAACACTCATTTATTTTAAAAGACTTTTTATTTCCTTTTGATGATGGGATGCAATTACATGCCAAAAATAATACGCTGAGACAAGAGACAACAGATGGATGCCAACCAGGAGGGGAATAAGAAGAGACAATGAAGCAATTCTGGTCAGTCTGACAGATCGTGAGCTCAGCAGCCTCCTACCCACCCATATCCATTCATAGGCACATCAAACTTCATCCTTCAGACTCTGGTTTTATTATTTCTAGGAGAATTTAATTCCTTATCTTTTTCCTCATCAGCATTTTTACTATGTATTTACTCCAAATATGTTAAGGACCAATTGCCCAAAGTCTCATGACTGCCAGGAAAGAGGAAGGAAGTTTTGTAGCTGAACCAAGGGAGAGGTCAGAAAACCAGCTCAGAATTCATAAATAGCTGTGCTCCTGTACCCACAGCAGACCACACATGGCATGCCAGGCCTGCAGTCTGACCTGCAAGTGAATGGGGAATCCACGTGGCATCTAACATATCCACAGCTGGTTTGAAGCTATAAATTTTCAGGTTCCAGCCTGACACCATGCTGGGACTTATCAGGGGGAAAAAAAAGCAAGCAATTCTTCCACCCTGGTGATTCATTCTTCTGTGTCTCAGACATCACAGAGATGAAGCCAACCTTTTCAAGCATTGTTTCCCTCAATTAAATAGAAACCTAGGCACCCACAGCAACGTCTGCTATCTTTTACAAAAGAGCTAACCACAGTAAATGCAAGTTTTCATCCTTGTAAAATCTCTGAGACCAATGCCAAGCATGCGATGGATTTAACTGGAGAGCATGAGGGACTTCATTTCTAAAGGATAGAAATTACTTAACTGACTTGAAATCATTATCTTTATGGAAAGTAATGCAAGCTGATAATTTTGGTAAGGATGACAAATTCACTTCTTCCAACATAATTCATCTGAGAGAACCTGAATGTACTTTCTGGATGCCAAACAGCAGCTACTATTAAATTTTTGCAAATGTCTTGACAAGTAATTAAAGTTATCACAGCTCTTAGGCATTTCTTCCTCTAAGAGTATGAAATAACCTAAATACGTGGTAGCATCAGTAACTTGCAAAGAGGGCAAGTACCCTCAGAAGACAAATCTGTGACACACCTCCACTTGAAACAGCACTCTAACTTCAAACTTTTAATGTGAAACCCAGGCACTGATCAAGCCATCCACTCATTTTGCCTCAAACTTCAGTGGGGCCAGGATATCAAGACAGACATCACAGAAGCTGAACTAGAAACAGAGGGGCAAAAACCTAGAGGAGTAAAGAGACTGTGGCATAAAGAGTAATTATAATTATTGTCTTTGCTAAGTTTCAAGATGCAATAAATAAGTAAGGGTTGCAATAGATAAATATCAAAGGAATTTGAAGGCAAAACTATTGTCTTTTGCAGGAAATGGAAGGAGATTCAATTATGACAGAGGCAGGTACAGTGAAATGTTTTCCACGAGGCCTCTAAATAATGTGTGGAACTTCTTGTTAGGAGATGTCATTCAGGTTAAGAATTTAGCAAAATATAGAGCAGGATTCATGCATCTTGTAATGGATGGGAATTTTTAGGAGCTTTGTGTGTATTGCAGGGTATAAAAACCAGATTCTAAGTGGCAGGGATTAAGCAGAAATATCCCTCCGGGAAGGTTATCCTTGAACAATGTCTTTTGGGATGCTCCCATTTCTCCTGAATTGCTACACACAAGCTAGAGGTAGCCTACCTCACCCTGATCTCATCTACAGGATAATTCCAGAGAAGTGTTATCACAGCTGAATGGAGGAATTGCATGCTATTTAATCTGAGCCCATTGGAAATGCCTGGCAGCATCTCAGGCTGCACTATAAGGAGATCAATTATTACATCAATAAAAGGAATTAAAAGCTTTGTCAGAAAACCAGCAGAAGTGTGACTGCCCTAAAACATACACAGGCCAAATTCTCTGTTGTTGCTCAGCTGGAAGAGGGCCCTCCCCCCATCCCTGTCCCAGTTCCATGCCGCAGAAGGAGGGAAGCAGATTACAAAGAGCAATTCCTCGCAGTACCCCAGGTGAAAGCAGCACTTTCCCCCAGTTCCAAATATGTTAGTTGAAAAGTTCCTCCTGGGCTGATTTGCATTGACCTACAGAGACACAGATGTGAATGCAGTTAAGTGTTGACCTCAATGTCACACAATAAGAGTAGCAGTCACAGCGTAATGGCTTAAGGCTACTGCACAGTTTATTGAATACAGAGAGGCTCTGCCTGCCTGGTGGGAGCCAGGCTGGCAGCACTACACTTGTTCCAGCAGCCCTTGGCCCCACAGCAGCTGGGAGAGCAGAGCTAAGGGTGACACAGATCACTTTGAAGATAGGTACCCAGCTTTTCTCATCAGTGTTAGAAAATGAGATCATGCCTGGCTGTGGGGGAAGAGAGGGAGGGAATGCAGCTTTTTTCATTAGTTAGGTCCTGAAGTTTCCATTCATGGGAAAGGAACATACATTCTGGGCATGAGGCTACTATCTCCAAATAAAAGGTAATTTGCCTTTAGGATGCAATTTACAGTATTTCTGCAGACTCCAGTAGAAAAACTCAGTGGCACACTAGCCCCTGATTTCAGACAACAATGCTAGAGGACTTGCACAAGCCTCTTCTGCATCTCATAAGTTAGCAGAGATCATCTCAGTTCCTGCAAATTGCTTAACTCAGTGCACTCAGCTCCTGATAGGAGCCTGTAGTGTTTCACCAGCTTTGTTCCTCCCCCTCCTTGCCTGCCTCTCTCACACGTGCATGCTCACACTGAGGAGAACAAGTTTCCACCTCTGAGTGAAAGGTGACATCTTTCTCTTCAGCAAGTTGGCAATTTAACCTAGGCTTTCAGAGTTCTCATGCTATCCAATGGCTTGACTTGGCTTCCTACTGCTCTGTAGTGCTTCAAAGTTCTTAGCTCTATAGGGATTTGATTTTTATTCTCTCTGAGACTGAAAAAGAAAAACCTTTTTTAGCATGTATCGGGGTTGGCTTACGAGACTAAAGAAATGCAAGGTCATCAGTTCAAACCAAGCCATATCATTCTGAAAATGCTAATGAGCCTGTGATAAGAAGGGAATTCTCTTGCTTGATACAAATTACTGGATCACAGAAGGGCCATCAAGTCCACCAACTCTGCACTATGTCACAGATAGGACCCTAATGTCATCTATTGTATCACCCATACCTCTCCACCTAAGCTAGATCAGGCCCAGATATGCTTGCCTTGCAATATCATGCCATCATCAAATTGATTAACTATTCAATTGTCTCAGCAGCCTGGCAGGGCAGGTAATGACTATTATTGCTATTCAATGCAGGAGAGAAATTGTGGCTGAGAAATCACTTAGATTACAATCAAGACAGTGATCTGAGAACAGCCTGGCTCCCAGGTGTTCTCCTGACCCCTACAGCTTCCACTTAGCAACAAGATGAAGACTCAACCCATGTCATAACGAAATTTACACAAACTATCCGCCAGAGTGAAATTGCATAAATGAGCACAATAATTCTTTCACCCACTTAAATGCAAATTGACAGCATTTCAGTAATCAGATTGAGGTGGTGCCTGTCCAGAAAGCAAGCAATGCAAATCTGCTGCAGCTCTCAACATGATGGCAGGAGCATCAGGTAGAGCCCAACTCTGCAGCAAGTTCTCCTCTCTAGCTGCTCCTTGGCTGGCCTTGGACATATCACATCATTCATATTCCATCTTGCAACCACCTAGCAAGGAGCTCACTGCCAGCACCCCAAAGGGACTGCATGGCCTCCTTGCCCCCAAAGATAAGAAGGCATAAGTTTATCTGAACCTCATGGGAACAGGTTTTTAGGATCCCCTGGGTGTGTATGTATGTGAATACACACACACAGAAGCTTACTGCATGTTCAGTAACAAAAAGATCACATATGCACTCTCAAGCAGTATTTGCTCTTTTCCTCTTGTAAGTCAGACTTTCCTGCCAAGCTGACTCTTGCCTCTTCCTCAAAAGGGACAGCTGCCTCCTTCCTCAGCTGGGAAAAAAGGAACTCATTGTTTCCTTCTGGATTTCCACTGCTTGTTTTTCACATACAGTCCAGCACAAAAATCAAAGCCCCACTCGTTGAGAAAAAGACAGTTTCTTCCAGAGGTTTCTGAAATGTCCCAGGAACACACAGATGAAAGATCCTGCATATTGCAGGGATCAGCACACCAGGAGAGCAAGATGTGAGTCTAACCCAGGGGAACTGACTTCTGATCATGACATATTTTGGAGGCATGACACCATGTCATTCTGGTCTAACCAAGCACAGCCAATCTTTTGTTTTTAAGAGTCTGGGGAAACCAGCCAGAGAGTGGTGCTGCTACAGCTAAAGTGCTCAAGAAGAGAAGGCTGAAGGAAAGGTAACATCTAAAAAATGCAGCAGCACTTCAGGCATCCTCTCTCCCCTTCTTTTACCACTCCTCCTCTTCTATTCCAGAGACTCAGCCACCCTTGGAGAGCATTTAAAAATTTGGTTCTGAGATGGAGGTTTAAAAGGAAAGACTTTGGCAAAGACGAAGTTTCAGTACTTGATAATTTGAAATTAATTCTAACTCAAAAACACTCCCTGGATTTTCTTTAACTGCACAGCAACAGCCTCCATCAGTTTCCACTGCCTGGAGAGTAAATATGGCACTTCTCAGACCAAGCCAATTTTCCAAGTAAACATTACTGGGCAACTGAACAATACCATTCTTAATAGAAAGAACAGATGAAAATGTGTGGGAAAAATATTCTTAAAATGTTACACCAACATTTGTAAAATTCCCCCTAAACACACATATACACAAAATGAGTCTACAAATGGCCAGATATGTTTGGATAAAACTCAAAAAATGGAACCAAAATGTTCAGTGACCACCAGAGGGCTTTGCATATATGGGAAAAATGACCAGCTGAAATTGACTCCTTATTTCACACCAAAATGATTCTGTATGCTGAACACCAGGCCAAGTCTCCCCATTCATAGCATTTCCTCCCACGCAACTAAGCAAATAA
This sequence comes from Entomyzon cyanotis, assembly GCA_024500445.1. NCBI lineage: Eukaryota > Metazoa > Chordata > Aves > Passeriformes > Meliphagidae > Entomyzon > Entomyzon cyanotis. The sequence continues at coordinate 11,401,998 of JAKEPQ010001018.1, read as the reverse complement.
CCAAAACAAAACAAAACAAAGATGAAAAAACTGCTCTCAATGCTCTTCCTTGGAGAAAATGCCAATGAACACTGTCCTGGTAGTATGGCTGCTGTCTCCATACCTTCACAGTCATGGCAAGCCACCTTTCATCTTCACGGACTGATTATGAGAAAAAAAGAGACATTTTAGAAAACATGAAGGAGAGCAGGGTGGAGCAGAAGGAAGTAAAGCAAATAAAGAGAAAAGAGAATGCTTCCTTGGCAGAGCATCAGTCATGCAATATGCACAGCATTTGTCAACAATTCTCAAGGGTGCTGTATGTAGACCCACCCATTCACCAGCTGGCTGGGGGGAGATTGTGATCACAGAGACTCTGAATCTGGGTGAAGACATAGGTCATAGAATCATGGAATCATCTAGGTCGGAAAAAAGCTCGGGATCTTTCTCCAGCACAGCAGTATTTGGACCCCATGCTGGATGCCAGCAGCAATAATCTCAATGCATAGCATACAGTTCCACTGGAGACAGGGGAATTGGGCTGGTTTCAGCAGGACCTACAGAAATAGCTCTTTTGCAGACCCAGGGGACACCTGCACTTTGCTGAAGCGAGTAACGTTGTTTGGTCTGGTTTGGAGTAGCTTTTATTTGGCTCTTGCACCTTCCAAGGATAAAAATTTACCCCCTGAAAAGCCCAAGGGATGTGTAACTAAATCAACCAATCTGGAGAAATAGAGAGTCATGCAGTACTACCTGCTGCTTGGGAACCATGAGAGGATCAATGAGATGCTCCTAAGGGATTATGTCTTTTACCTCTCAGTGATTTTTGTGGTGATTCTGACACTCACTTAGAGAGGTGGCATCTAATCTTTAAACTGCTGACAACTGAGGTCTCAAGGTGAAACTCAGCCACATGCTGAACAGCAAATATCCTTACTGGTGCACATGCTACCAGCCGCTATGACTGAGGATGGTGAAGAGAGAACAAAACCACTGTGGGAATGGCCAGTAACCAAGAGGCTCTACATTATCTGATTAGCAAATGCTTAATGCTGTGCTTTCTGCCAACTTTTCCAACCAGAGCATCAGCTGGTAAGTGCCAAAATGTGGAGAAGACACAGAGAAAAGGGAGTAGTTTGCATTATCATATTACCTTAGGCACAAGTATCTTTCTGAATCTGATTTGTATCTAAATTACAGGTGCTGACCCTTAGATGTCCAGCAGGCCAGGAAAGGTGAAATTATTTCTATTTCATAACCACTATTCATGTAAATTGACTCCACTCTGTCTCAGTTACTACAAACAGCAGTACACTCATCTAGAAATCTTGCCAGAACCCAGCACTGGACGAGGTTAAGGTACATACACTGCTACAAGCCTATAACCTGTGAGGCTACATGAATCAGCAGCACAGAGGAGTCTTCCAGTTTGATCTGCTTCAAAGCAAGTGTCTACCTATACTTCCAAGAAAGGATCGAAGAGCCCACAAGGCAATAAACCCAGGAGGCATCTTGCACAGATACCCAGCAGATTTCTATTCTTAGAATGATTCTAGCATAAAATGTTTCCCAGTTTGTCTTGCTGATAAAGATTGTTCTTAAAACTGGACATGATGAAAGATGCCATCACAGAAGAAGTGCTATCTAGGATGCCCAAGGGGGGCACAATCAGTGTGTGTGAACACAGCATGTGTCACAGTATATAAGCAAACAACAGGATTATGCTCATGAGCAATATCTCACTGAGGAGCCAAGCAATATCTCTTGAAGTAGCCAAGCTTCAGTTATGCACAGTCAAGGGGTATGGAGAATCAAGGGGCATGAAGGATTCTGATGACTGCATTTGCCACATGACGTAAATATTTTCATTCCCTTTTTCAAATCTGAACTAGACCTGTGAGGTAACATTCATCACATTAATATTAAGCCTCTAATAATTGCGCATCTGGCAAAAGTATTCATTTGGGTTCCTTCTACAGAAAAAAAAAGGGGGGAAAGAGAAACACCCAGAGGGCAATTCAGTGGGTCTGATCACAAAACAAACGAGAAGGGGGCAGTACTGCTCACTCAGTGCTCTGTGAGACGGAGGTATATCTCGTTACAGCATGATCTCACTGGACCATGCTGCTGATTTATGATGTTTCTCTCCCTGACTGCAAAAGGACCCCAAATGACAAACTGTGCTTAAATGCTTAACTTTTCCATGAGTAAAGTTGAACGAGATAAATCCACCTTCCCTTTCTATCAGTGTGTTAAAATATTTCACTATAAAAGAAACAAAAGCAGCTATTCTAGAAAAGAGGTTTCAAGAGATTCTAAGAAAAATCCTCCCTTTAGCGGTTTTGAAAATGAAATAAGAATAATAGATATTTCAACTGTTCTGGCATGAAAAGGTGTTAACAGTATGGCACTTTTAAAGAACTCTGAGATGACAAGACTGATTTTCCAGAAGTAATTCTTCAGTTTTGTTCTGAAAATTCCCTGCAGAGGAAAAATCAGAAATACAGCTTTTCGTTTCCACTCACCAGGAAAAATGTCAAGAAGTCCATCAACCTTCTTAAAGCCAGACCTTCCAAGCCCCAGAAAACTAAAAACCTACAGTCATCTTGTGCTGCTTCACAACACAAAGGCAGCTCCTTAGGAGGAATTGTTATGCAAATCCACTGTTGAACTGGTCTGTTTGTTTACATATGAGACATGGCAGATACCTTGCAACAAGCAACAAGAACCAGTGCTAACTAATTTACCCTAAGGAGACGAGACTAGTGATCAGCAGGCTGAATTCAACCACAGGGGTCTCCAGGAGATCTCCAGGTACTGGAGATGCCACAAACAACACTAGCTGAACAGAAGTAGATGATCATATGTCCAAGCATAACCAGTCTGCAGCTCCTGTGTACTCCTGGGTGCACCTATCCATCTCCCATAACACTCTGAAGAAATTCTTGTTTTGGCTTGATTTTGTAGGGGGAAAAAAGGCTTTTTGCTGAAAGCAGCAAATCTATAATTATGATAACTAGAAGCAGGAGCAGCTTAAAGAATGGCTGCTTGAAAGACTAAGTGAAAAATGCCTCTCAGCAACAAGCAAGATTTAGCCTGGAAGGAAGGGAAGAAACTTGTCCCTCTGGATGCTTTCCCTGCAGCCAAAGTTGCATAGAAAGGGGTTAAAGAAAACCAGTCGCTCTGTATGTCAGGCACTGCCTCGGGGGCATGGTTGGAAGCTGGAGAGCAGAGGGCAGGTGAAGGGGACAGCAGCACAATGCTCCTCTGTTGCCACGTGTCCTGACTCCCAACAACCTGATCTGAAATCCGGGCTAGTCTGCCCTCGTGCTCCTTACAGCAAGGTAGCCAAAGAGCCACCTAAAGGCAGTGCTTCTGCTGGTGCTGAAGTCCACTCCCCTGACAGCACCGCCTCCTGTGTGCCAAGGTTTGGCTCTCTCCGCAGGGGGATGTCCCAAGATTTTTGTTAGGAGAGTAACAAAATGCCAGCAAAAAAGCTTTCCAGTATGTCATGTTATTGTAATGGGAAAAAAGAGTGGTTATAGCTTCCTTTAGTTAGTCCTGAATTTTCTTGTGGACGATGCTGGGGTTTTATGAGAAATGGATGCTTACATGATAATTCATACTCTTACCCTTCCACAGCACATCCATGTGGATCCACTATGCCACACGTCTCCAGCCTAAATCCACATTCCCTTCTGCCCCTGTACAGGCATCAAGGCAAATCAATGTGCTAGAAACATGGGGGTCCTTCCTTATGCCCTTTCAAAGGAGCATCTGACCTGAAGAGACAAAGGCTGAGGCTTCCCTCAAATACCTCTCTTCCTAGCAGTGCCCAGCACCTCTCCAGTCCCCCTCCAACACAGAGCAGCAGAGTATCCTTCAGAGGGCACATGTGTGATGTGTGAAAAGACCTTCCTGGCTTCAACAGTTCAGCACCAGAGGCTTCTGCCTGTACCAAAGAGCCAACACTCCTCACTTCTCTCTCTTCCACCTACTTCCAAGAGAAAAACTCCATATGCTACTGCAAAGTTAGGACTGATATTGCACAGAAGGGAGAGTCAGAGGGACAGCACACATGGCCAAAACTCCCGTTGCTGCTTCACTCTTCTAACAGAGAATGAGCAAAGGCACTGTGGAGCAGCCAGAGTGGCCAAGACAGGTGTCTCACAGCACAGACTCCATACCACAGGTCTTGCTGCAGCATCCTGCTGGCCACGACAGTGTCTCCAGCCCCGGCCAGCGGAGGTGACAACAGGTAGGAAACCATGACAGACTGCCGTGTCCCCTCTCTGTCCCCATTCTCTCCTCCCTGCAATCCAACCTGGTGCATCCTGGGGGAAGCCCCATCTGCTTCTCATTCCAGACCGTGTCATGTCATAATTATTCCTAATTATGCCTCATTTAGCTTGATAGGTACCAGATTGAGAAGGATGGCCTAGTGAGAGCGAGCATCTTGGACGGCCGCAGCGGCGAGGCGCCGCCAGGGCAAGTGCGAAGCAGAAACTACCGAAGGGACGGGAGCGGCACCGCCGGGAGGGGCGGGGCGGGGCGGGGCGGGGCGGGGCCGCGCACGGCTCCGCGGGCAGCGCCGCCCGGCAGGGGGCGCCCGCGGCCCCGGTGAGGCAGGCGCGGCCCCGGCGGCGGCGGGAAGCGCGGGGGGCGCGTGCGCCCGGCCCCGGTCCCGCGGCCCGCCCGCTGAGGGTCTGAGGGGCTGCCCTGGGCCGCGGCCCCGCCCATCTGCCCTGAGACCGGCGAGGGCTCCGCCTAGACCCAGCGGCCGGCGCGTCCGGCTGCCGGTAGCGTTACGGAGTTGCAGCATGTGCTGAGTTGGAAGGGACGCGCAAGGGTCGTCGAGTGCAACTCCCGGGCTGCACAGGACATCCCCAAGCGTCACACCCTGTGCCTGAGAGCATCGTCCAAATGCTTCTTGAGCTCTGCCAGGCTTGGTGCAGTGACCACTGCCCTGGGGAGCTGTTCCAGTGCCCAGCCACCCTCTGGCTGAAGAACCTTTTTCTAATATCCAACCCAAACCCCCCTGACTAATATTCAGGGCATTCCCTCAGGTCCTGTCACTAGTCACCACAGAGAAGAGATCAGTGTCTGCCTCTCCTCTTTCCTTCAGAAGGAAGTTGCAGACTGCGATGAGGTTTCCCCTCAATCTCCTCCAGGCTGAACACAAGTGACCTCAGCCACTCCACATATGGCTTCTGCTCAAGGCCCTTCACCGTCTTGCCTGGCTGGCAATGCTGTGCCTGATGCCCCCCAGGGTACAGTTGGCCCACCTGGCTGCCAGGGCACTGCTGGCTCATGTTCAACTAGCCATCATGTTGGCTCATGTTCAACCAGGACCCCCAGGTCCCTTTCCGTGGCACTGCTTTCCAGCATCTCATTCCCCAGTCTGTATGTGCCATATATCACAGGGCTGCCCCATCCTAGGTGCAGAATCTGAAACCAGTGCTGCACTGCAGGGGGTATTTGCAACTGGTCACTACAGAATTAACACTACAAAAATAATGTTACCCAGACATTGGTCAGGGTCACAACATGCTAGGGCTCACACATTCCACCATTCCCACTGAAGGCCTACACAAGTGTTTTTTAACAGGTGTGTGTTTGTCACCCTGCAGGAAAGCTCTGCTCCCTATTTTTCCATCACCTGTGAACACCTGGACACAGGCAGCACCCTCAGCTGATGTTCCAGAAGACATGCTGAGTGCCAGGCAGCTGATCCTCCATGGCAGGTGCTGGGCACTGCGTGTCTCCACCACAGACCCTGGCCACTCTCTTCCTCTTTATGCACCAGCCATAGGTCGAGGCTGAAATGTCACCTGCTGACATGCGGATCCAGCAACAAGTAAAGCACAGGAAGGTACAAAAATGCCAGGGAGGTCAACCAGTGGAGGTTGGTTTTCAAGGGGCACTCACTCGCTGCTCTGCACCTCTCCAGGGCCATGCTGCAGTAGTCAGTGAAGAGGCAAAGGACACTGTCTAACAATAGTATCACTGTGACCTAGGCAAAAACCCATTTTCACAAAACATTTTCACAAAACATTTTCAGTTGGAAGGGAATTAGCCAGCACAGGGGTGCACAGGGCAAAACATGAAGAAGTGGCATCTTCACATGCACTGCTCACTTTCTGAAAAAAAAATGAAACCCTACAACTTTTTTGCTTGGATCTGAGCTCCTGCAGCTAAAATGGCTGTTGGGTGAGCCAGCGCTGCACCATAGTCAGCTGCAAGCTGCATCTCTGAGGTGATGCAGGCGTTGCATCTGCAAAGCCGCTAGCTGTCCTTTCTGTCTCTTTGCCCTCCTCTAAAACCACCTCCCAAAACCCCACCAGGGAGACAGGCCTTCATTCTGCGTGTCCTTCCAGTTTACAGATGTTCTGCTGCAGGGGGATGGGGTTAAATTCTGGAGGGAGAGAGAGAGGCAAAGCCACCTGCAATGCAATCAAGCGACTGCTGTGGGAAGGAGCCGGGCAGCAAAGGAAGGATGATTTACTGACACAAGCTAAGCCAATATAAACACTTATGATACAGGTGCCTGTGCTCTCAGATATTGCCTGACTTAATTCAATTGTTTTGTAAACCGATTTAGTTAAATCCGCATAAAACTGGTGTTTAAACAAGCCCCAACAGTGGTTAAAATGTCATTAATAAAACATATCACCATAAAACAAATATATATTACCAAGGCTTCCTTTTTGCTGACAGGACATATCCTTTGTCACTGTATTTCTTTTTTCCTCTGTTCTTCTCTTTAGAGGTTGTGCATTCTGCTGTGCCATGACTGTCTCTTTCTTTCTGTACTGTACAAAAATAAGGTTGTCTCCATTCAAAAGTGCAAGTCCACCTCTAGCATTTCTCACTGTTGTGTAAAGTAGAGCTGGGGAGACATTTATTTATTTTTATATAACCTTCAATGAGATTCAACCCAGAGCAATATTTTTAAGTAGATTTTAAGCAAAGTAGTTTATTCTGGATTCAGCCTGACCCCTTTCATTCTTTCCAAACTGACCTATCTTACAGTTTGGAGTTATTTAATCACTCTGAAAAGATGTTCCCATTTTTCTTGTTTTCAGCAAGGTCACTTTTTTTTAGCAATGTTAGTATTCTTTTAGTATTTTTAAGTCCTATTCCAAAATCACCCAAATCAAAATTTATCTGTGTCAAAAATTAACTGTTTCAAAATACCAATATCTTCTCTCAAAGTTGGCCCAAATGCCCAATTTGGTGTCCTCCACAAAACCCTTTGTTTTTTAAAGGAATGCATGACAGAGTTATGAAAAAATAATAAGACAAAATTACTATGCCCCTAATAGAAGTCAACAACAATAGGACTAGCATAAGTCAACTTTTCCCAAGATACATCTCTTTTTGTGGTCTTTTATTCATTCAGAAGAGAAATTTTGGCAAGTGCTTCCAGCATCCAGCTGTTTGCACACCTGCGTGGTGCACTGGAACAATAATTCCCTTGGGGAGGCAGGAAAGGAGTGGCTGGAGCAGCCACACTAAGCAGCAGAAATTGTCACTGATGAAAATGAAGAAAAAAGGGACACATTTGAAAAAAAGGCAGCAGGGGGACAGGAGACAGCAAACTTCATGTATCAGGTGGGCAGCTCTGAAGGAGTTAAGAGGGGTATACAGAAGCAAGGTGGGCTGGGACTAGTCTGTGGAAGAGTTAGGAAGCGACCTCTGGACAGTGAAGCAGGAGCCAGTTAATCTCCGAGAGAGCAGTGTGAGAGCTATGGGCTCTGGAATGAAGGGGGCCAGAACGCTGAGTTGGGGTGAATGGCTGGACGATGCATCCCTAAGTGGAACTCTAGCTTGGTGGGCGTCCTCTGTCTGCTACTACTGCAGTCAAACTGCACCCACAAGCAGCCTCCCTCTTGCCCAGAGAGCAGCCTGGCCTCCTACCCCATGCACTGCAGTTCTGCTGATTTACACCCTAGAAACCAGGCAGCCATGGAGCACAGCTGCATAGCATGTCAGTACCTCAGAGGAGCCCAGCCAAGCCCCCACAGCCTCACACTGCTGCTGTCTGAAGAGCCCAGACCCTCCCCTGTGGAAAATGGTGTGCATACAAAATCTCATGGGAGAGGTTGTCACCCACACTCTCCCATCTGTCCCAAATTCTTGCTCTTTATCAGTCCCGTAGCCCCTTTCCACTGCAAGACAAAGCTGCAGACTGGCTCGAGTGCCAGCACAGGGGTTGGCTCCTAAAAGCCGTGTCAGGAAGGGAACTCTGCTCCAAAGGACACATTCAGAGTAAGCCCTGTGTACATTTGGCAGGGATCATAATCCACAACCACCCAGCCTGGCAACATCGCTGGAGGCCTCAAGAGTAGACAGTCCAAGCCAGGATTTGTGATTGTTTACCTTGACATCCATTTGGATACACTCCAGATGTAGACAAGGGATTTAGATGCCCAGATTATTTGCCCTCATGGCAGCAATGCACAAACACAACTACTAGGAAGATTAGAGATATTCCATCTGCTTCAATTGCTCCCCTTTTCCTGCCAGCACTGATAACCATGATGATGGGGATTTAAGCCCCAGTGCTACTAGCTGTGACTGGCACCAGTGTGATGATTACATTTCCTGTGGGACCACCCTCCCAGCTCAGTGCAGTCCATCTCTTCTCATCTCTTCTCATCTCTTCACAGCAGTGGTCTCATCTCTGCTGGTAGGGCCCCACACTTCATCCCCCATCAACAGTCCCCAACAGCTCCTGTGCAAGGGACTAGAACACACTGTAGCAGAAAGATGGTTCATGCCTTTTTATTTGGCTGTTTAACCAAATGGAGATAGTACAGATCACGAGAAAAAACAGCAGACAACAGAAGGAATTAGAGGAATTGTAGATCTTAGTTTTCCTCGCACGATTGCAAGTTCTTATGCTAGTTTTATTCATACTTCGAAATGTCACCTCTTTGGGCTGTGGCCAAAAATATTAAGTCCCAGTTCACAGTGGAAAAATAGAGGCTTCAACTAAAAGTATCTTTACTGAGCTTTAACTAAACCGTTTGTTATCAGTAATTGCTACAAAATAAGAGACACTGTTCAGCCCTGCATCTTCGGAAGGAAATGCTTGATGTAATTACGAATTTAGGATGCAATTGCATAATGGTTTAATCTCAAGCACTTTCCTTGGTGGCAGACACTTCTGTTGTTAAGCTGTGAACTCAGAGTGTGTTTTAACACTTTTGTCTGCCTGTGTCATTTGGGCCTGGAGAGCAAAATCTTCCACAACTTCAAGTGCTCAGTGTTATGGTTCTACTCCTCAGAAAGAAGGCACCTCCCAAAGCACAGCCTTGCCTTGTGAACAACACCTTCCATGGACTCTGGGGGAATTTCACCAATTCTGAATCCACCAGAACCTTTTCTAGCATGAGTTAGTGGTCTTCTGAACAAATAAAAGAGATTGAGAGCACAGATAAGGAAACAGCAGAGACTAATCTCCCTGTGAGGAAGCCACATGTGTTTACTGTGTTATTGCAATCTTAAGCCTTCCAGCAGTGCACACACTGGAGCCTGGTAATCTTCCCCTCTGACCCTTCTCCTTGGAGTGGTCAGTTTGTGGTAGATTTTGTTAAGTTAGTGATGGTGGTTGATGACTGGTTTTAGAGCATGTGTTCCCAAACTACCAAAGAGGAACAATTTGATTCATAGGAAGCCCCTCCTTTTACTTTTCTCTTTCTGCAGCAGTCCCAACACTCATTAAGACTGGTTGTTGATTATCTGCACTCTTGCCATCCCATCTCAGTATCCCAGCTATGAGATGCAGCTCCCCTTCTTATTCCTGGCAGTCAAATGCAGTAAACCTGTGCATTCTCTCATGCTTTTGGGTATCCTAGCTTATCCTTTTGGAGGGTCAGAGGATGCCTTCAGTGCCACCCAAACCCCTTCTGCATTCAAATAAATTGTCTTTTTCTTTTTTAAATCATCTAGAAAACAGTTTCCCTCCTAGGGCTGACAGTTATTCCCACACATTCAGTAGCAACAAAACACAGACTACATCCTTTGTAGTCAACTTTAGCAAGTAAGGGCAGAAGTACCCAAAGCTGTCCTTCCGGAGGGAAGGAATGGAGGGAAGCTGTGACTGGAGAGCGTGCTCATAATAATGTTTATCTGAAATGCAGCCCATGAATTCTGATGGATGGAGCATGATGGCCACCAACATAAACCCTTTGCTAGGCTTTTCAAAAGGTTTTCACAAGCTGCAAGTCACCTGCGGACTGCATGGGAGGAGCTGCAGTGGGACATACATTGTTTAGAGTGAGCTGTAGGACTTCTTAGCGTAATGGACCATGCAAGGAAACAGGCAGCTGCAAGGAAACAGTCCTCAGCATAGTCAGGACTATGTCCTCAGAGCTTGACTGCTCCTGGAACTCTTCTTTCATCCATTACGCAATTCAACAACCAAGGCTCTAACGCGCAAGTGCAACCCAGTGCTATGCAATGAAGCAAGCAGGCTGTGGTTGTAGGTTTCACACTAAAGACTGCAAGGCATTGAATCTTCAGAGAGGAAATTCATTGCTGTGAAAGCACATTTCATCGCTTTCTTCCTGTGAGTGGAAAAGCTTACACCTCCTTCCTTCTCACCCCCGATACCCCAAAAGACATTCAACTGTATTGTGTAACAATGAAAAACTTCATCTGCAAGACTGGTCCACGGCAGCAGGACTTCTCCCTTGCCCTTGGGGAGAGGTTTTGGGTACAGGCAAAGGTACTTTGTATCACATAAAGCAAATTGCTGATTTGGAGTTAGGTTGTCATAGAAAGCCATTAAATGACAGAGACAAGGAATGAGAGGGAAGGATGACAAAGAGTCAGTTTAGATGGAAGAACAATTTTGTGAGTTGTTTTTTGTTTGGGTTTTGAAGAATAAGAGCAATTGCACTTCCAGCATATGATGCACAGTAAATGCTGAAAGGCCAAGCAGAGCAAAAAAAGGGAAAAGGCCCTGAAAACCTTCAACACATTATTGAAATACGAGAAGGAAAAGGTTTTGTTTCCATGGCAACATATCCTATGGTGCTTCTGTTGGAGCAATCTACCAGAGAAAGAGGACTTTCCCTGTTAGGTATGCCAGTGAAGTGAAAGATAATTACCAAGACCCCTTTCCTCAACTGGTTCATTTGTAAATTTTTTACTTTATGTGTTAAGGGCTTAGATGTTACACAGCCCCTGGAAATGGATGTCTCCATAGATGACAGAGTGAGCTCCGAGGCAAATGTAGGTGACTGTTGCAGGCCAAATGTCTGTGATGCTTTTGGTGCTTTGTGTTTTTTTGCTCTTCCATGATGCTGCTTTGCTGTATGAATATGGCCCAAGGTGTCAACAGAAATTTAAGAGTTAAAGTCCTTCTTGACTGCAGATTTTACAAGAAGAAGTTGCAGTTTCTCATCCAAGATTAAGAGGACTATGTTCCCAACTGTCACCTCCTATTTCTCACATACATATATGTCAGAGCTGAGGTGCTCCATGGCAGCTGTTTTGCCACAACAGCATGACATGAAAGAATTCAAGAGGAAAAAAAAGGAATATGAAGCAGGAGAGGGAACTGAAGAGATACAGAAAGTACTGATATGAGAAGAACTGGAACAGGACTCCAAACATAGCTTTCACTCTCTTGCAAAGAGTATCATTGGATCATCACTTACTAAAAATGATGAGCTGTAATACTAACTAAAACTACCTGCCTGTGGTACGGTGATGCTCAGAAGTACAGAGAGGCAGTTATGCATGTTGTAATCCAAGTGGGTAAGAGGAAGATTTAAGTATCTGTATTTTGCAGAGAGAAGGCAAGGATGAGTTGCAAAAGGTTAAAATATCTTGTTTAAAGTTGCAATGAAAATTTGTGATAGAAGTGGTTGAACCTACAGCTCCTGACCTCCATCCAAATGTCTAATGATATAAATATCTCCAGAGTAATAACTCCAGGTGTTCAGTTGAAGAATTCTGCAGATGCAGCTCAGCTGCCAAGACCCAGGATAATCATACAGATGGAATAAATGTAGGCAGCACAACAGCTCCATGGTCATGGAAACATGACAGACACCCCTCTGCCCACCATGGTTTCAGCAAAGACATTCTCTTCCCAAACTGTAAACAGCACAAACAAAACAAAACCACAAGTGAACAAAACAAAAAACAAAAACAAGCAAACAAAAAACCCACCAAAAAAACCCCAAACAAACAAAAAAAACCCCACGAAAAACAACCCACCATCCTTCAGCCATAATAGCCTATTACACAGAGGAAGCAGGAACAGTGTTTACCAGCTGGAAGGAAGATACCACTACAGTGATCAACTGCAATATACTCACTTAGGGCAGCAACAACCACCCCTTCCTTTATTTTAAGGGCCAGATTATGAAAGGACATTCTGTGGAAAATTTCTGTAGGACGGATCTGTCCTTCCTCCTCATTTTGATTCTGCCTGACTAACTTTTGGGAAAAGAACTACGGAGAGGAGGCAGGTGGAGACTGAAATGTGCCAATAGTTAGAGAAGACAAGTACCTGTGCTCTCAGGTTCCAATACCAGGGTCAGCAGCAGAGGAACAGGTTACACAATTGTGCTCCAAGTGAGCAATCTTAGCGCCTCTGGATCCTGAAGGGAAAAATGTACATAATTTTTAGGCCTGGATAGCAGTACCCTTTCTTCACTCCAGGGAAGGAGCTGGCAGTAAATGCCAATCACAGCCTGAAGCTGGCAAAGCAGTTACAGAAAGCAGACCAGAGATTCATGGCCATAGACATCCTCTCATCACTCTCTGCAGTTTTGCCTTGCAATGCTTTCCCTCCTCAGTGCTACAGACTAGCCTCCAGCCCTTCTTTTGTCCCACCTAATCCAGTGCCACTGGCAGTGACAACCGTAACTGCAAAACTCACGTGGCATTTTGTCCATTGTTTTTTCATGTTCTGCCCCAGTCATCTATCATGGATTTCTCTTGTACACTCTTGGGACACACAAAATGTATACATTTATATCTACATATCCATGAGGCTCTGTCCTTCTCTAGCCTCCTGTCACTATAGTCATTAAGGTTAGCATCACATTAACAAAGAGGTAGATTTCTTTCTCTGATCAGGCTTCAAAAATGCATGGTGGCCATTTCAAAAGAAGGGAGCTGGATTTTGAGCCAAGCATGTCTTTTTTACTTCTCTTCCTTGCAGTCCTCTCCATACAGAAAAAACCTTCAGGGTATTTCTACAGGGCTCCTCTGCAGCTCTGCAAAGCTGCCAGAAGGTGGTCCTGGAGAAGCATTTTCAGCAGCCCTTGTGAGGGTACAGGAGGGCTGCAGTGACAGAGGAACACTCACAAGAAGTCAGAGAGTACAGGGCTATAGGCATGCAGACTTGACAAGTGCGACAGGATTGAATATCTTGGAAGCAACACAAAGGGCCTGTAAGCTATCAGCCTCACAGCTCACCTCAGATCTCCATGCTTAGATATTGGTATCGCATCCTCGTGTGCTCAATTTGGAGAGTTCATCTGTTGGAGTTCAACATGCAGGGCTCTGGAGGGGTGAAGCAGCAGCTGGAAAAAGTCTGAGGAGAGCTGGAGCATGGCTTCTTTGTGAACATCCCCACAGCATGGAGTCTCTCCTGGCGCAGCACTGAGGACATCCCAACTGGCTGGCTTCAAGACAACATGGCACTGTAATTCTCATTTGTCCAGCACTAAATTATCTCTTTCCATTACTCCCTTTCCCTGCAAAAGTTTAACAAGCATAAGGACCATCTGAATATCTGGTGGCTTTATGTAGCTCATAGGCTTCTCTGAATACAGAACTTGTTCTCTAGGTCCATCTCATGCTAAAGATGTCCCTTGCACTGGAGATGCATCAGGATTGGGAGTCAGTGTACAGCCTTGCACACAGCCTGCCCTAGGGGAAACAGGGTTTTCATCAGCTCCTCTTTGCTAGAGGAGCTGAACCTAGCCCATAATCATCTCTCCCAGTACAAGCTGGTAAGTGGGCAGAGTGCTCAGTGCCTTCTCCCTACTGTGTGGACACCCCATCCACAGCTGTGCACCTAGATAAAGTGCCAACAAATTATGGAGGCGAGGCAGAAAATCATTCCTACAGTTCCATTTGCAAGATAAATTATAGCATCTGCTTCTGAATTCAAACGAGAGCAGTGCTGCAGCCTTTCTAACCTGCTGCTCTTGCTGCACGGTCGTCACCATTTTCTGGCTGTTCCGGCAGCTTCTGTGAAAGGGAAAGACATTAACAGACCTCAGATGGCTATTAGCAGATGCTTGCCTGGATTGCAATAGAGATCATGACTTGTGTGGTTGCCCACAGCCTCAGAAAAATGGTCAAGGATTGAAATAAGATGACACAGATGGTAGATCTGGTCTCACCCAGCAGTGCTGGAAGGATCAGCAGTCAGGTAGGGAGCAAAACAGGGAACCATAACCTCTCCGGTCTCCCATTAGCAAGCCAAGTAGGGGTGGTACTAATGTGCCAATGAAAAGTGGCTCAAATGTCAAGTGCCTGGGTCATATCCTCAAGTTGGGAAATCCTCTTTGTGTACCTGCCATGCATTGCTGGAATACTTCAGGCACTTAAGTCTCTTAAATCACAGAATCTTTTTCAAACCTTAGTGATGTGGGCTGGGCTTAGGTAATGGCTTGCCTGTATGTGGCTGACAGAGGCACAGACTAGGGTATCTCCTTTGCAGAATATGCCTGTCTCTTGCTCTTTCTCCTGTCCCCTCCTTCCTCAACAGTAACACAGCTGCCAACTCACTGTGAAACCTGAGTTTCTCGCCTGCAACTGTGTGGCTAGCACAGGTGTTTCCCATGGGAATTTCTTTTGTGTTTTATAAACAAAGATAAAGTTTGGATGTTATTTGGAACAGAGTCTCGAGATTTGGACAGTTCAGGCCTGGCCAATCAGGTCTAGGGGGAGGTTTCTGACTGACCAATCTGGGTGACCTCTGAAAAGTCTATATATATATTGGATTCAAACAATAAAGTGTTTTTTTCTATGCCACGCTGAGAATCTGGGCTTTCCTTCTCTGCTAGCAGCTCAACAGCGACACAACTGGACCCCCATTCCTGCTGGAGGAAAGTAGGGAACAATGTGCTCATCCCCTTCATAAGGGATAATAATCTCCAGGGTATTTGATGAGCTGGTCAGCAGGTGTCACTCAGAAGACAGACGAGTGGAGAATCAATCCAACCCTCCATGGTAAACACATTTTTAGAGTCTGTCACCTCTGCTCTGATTTGGATATCTCTCAGAGCAGGATGAATGGTCCTTTGGAGTTCCCCATGTCTGTGTCTTGGCCACTGGAGTTACAGAAGATGTGTTCCCGCTTTCCTCAGCAAATGATTGGATTAAGCTCTCTGATGCACAAGGATGACACAAGAACTGCCATTTGGGTTGAGGCATGTTGTGATAAGTCGTGGTTCACACCAGGATTTCAGCTGTGCCTGAGCCACTCTGGCAGAGCTGCCCAGTGCTGGCCCTCTCATGGTCAGTGTCTCCTGCCAGGAAGGAGTAGATAGACAGCAGCAAGCGCTGCCATGCTGCAGGGCACTCCTCGTGGCGCTCCTGCTGCCACTGGCCTTCCCTCCAAGAGCCCATCTGCTCATCTTCCTCCCTCCCTCTCATTTTATGCAAAGCAGCTCATTAGTCCGATTAGCAGCCAAGCACCATCTCTGATTGTTCATCAGTGATTCCTTTGTTGCCCTCCATCACTCCTGTTGAGCTTCATTAGTGCTGCTAGGAAGCAGAGGAGCTGTCGGGATATTTATAGGAAGGGTGGGGTGTTCTTTACTCTGTATTGCTGTCTAATACCCCTTCTCCACTCACGACCTCTCCTCTTAGCCCGGCCCTCCCTGGAAAGCCTTCTCTTAATGTGGGCGTAACCCAGGCGGTACCCGGAGACAGGAAAGGACTAGTCTGATGGTTTTGAGTCAGGGAGAGGAGAAAGGCAGTGTGGAGGAATGCAGAGGCTCAATCCTGGGTCAGGAGTGTACAAATCTACATAGGACAGGGTAGCTGGACCAGGGGGTTGAGTCTGTGCCCCTGTGCACGCACAGGAATGCAAAGATCATCATGTGCACACAGCCATGTTGGGGAGGTACATGCCACAGCTACAAACACAGCAGCTTGGGCATGCAGGGCCTGTGTCAGGGGTTGGGTGTGAGTGCGTTTCCATGCAGGACATCCACCTCTCTGCCTGTAAGCCGATGGAGAGCCATACCGTGCTCCCAACAGCCCCACAGGGAGCAACTGCCTTCATTACTTAAAAAAGTATTCTTTCATGCAGCACTTAATTATGGAGGCAACTAGACAAAGACTAATCATTCATTCTAATACAGGGGAGAATAATCATTCTGACGGCAGGAGATTCTTGGCTTCTTTGGGAGGAGAACAGAGTGTGAGGAGGAGGCTGAAGAAAAACCACAGGACAGAGAAAGGAGGAGAAAGGAGGAACAAAATCCTAAATCAGTTACCCAGTACAGACATCTTTATGACTTCATAAATGGAATATGCTTAGAGTCGGCAATCTTTCCTAGCATCACGAGGGCACCTTTCCCTAGTCAAAGCCTGAGGCCCTGATCATGCCAGGAGTCAAACCGGGTGACATTTTAATATAACTTTTCATCTCAAGATTGCATCTTCCTTCCAAAGGGTCCCAAAGTGTTTTTATAACCTTTCCAGGCACATAATTCATGTCTTGTGGCACTGAAATGGAGTATGTTCCTGAGAAGGATGAGCCACCTCCACCACTGTGCAGGAATTTTGGGCAGAAATCAGTGACAGCTTCTGTGTCCCTCTTAAACCATAGGGTGTACATGTGCATGTGCATGTGTGTGAGGAGGGGGATTTCAAGGCAGCAGAATGCAATTGCAAAATATGGAAGCTGGCCAGGAGCTCTAGCCAAGTCCTCAGCCAATACGTAGATTAGCCCCGGGGAGCTGTAAAAAATGGCACTGGTGATCCAGAGTGTGACAAATCCTCCCTCTGCCTCCCTGGTGGGTCACGCCTCTACAAGTGGTCAGGCCACTGTGTGGCTGGGGATGGCTCTTGAAATGCTGCAAGCCAGGGTCCTGACATGGGTCCTGATCAGTCACCAAAAAACATGGTATTGATCCAAGTGTCTTTGGACAAAATCCAGGTTTGGGAAATGGCATCACACACTTCTGCATTCCCCTTTCGGGCTTCAAGCAAGCCCCGTTACTTTTCTTTTCCCTTCAAAGCAGTGCCTTGCTATGAGTAGAACAACTCTGTTAACACACTGCTTCTCCCACACTCCCTGAGTGTCTGCTCCGTGCCCACAGCTGGCACAGGTGAAATGGATCTCCTGTTGAAGACAGTGTACCTATCAGGCTGTGTTATGCCCAGTGCTGTTCTGCACTGTGGCTGGTGAAACATTGCCCTGTACTGCCCACAGTGATGAGTCTTCCTTACTCCCCACTGAGGATGCTGCTAGCTGACAGACACGAGGCAGGGTTGGCTTTCACTCTCTTGAGAAGTGCTGCTCTGCTTTATGCAGAGCACCTCACAAGAAATCAGCATCCTCGACACATTATGAGCAAGAGCTGTGTGAGGATCAAACAGGGCCCTCTATCCCATAAATCTGTCAGGAACTGACCATTCCCTTCCTCAGCCAGTGGACTGCTTCAGTGCAGTCCAAAGCTGTTGGGGAACATCTGTACTCCTACACAAACAGAGCTTTCTCTCTGGCTCCCTAAGCAGCAGGAACAGAGCTTTCCCTGCCCTCTGCAGCTGCAGGCCATCATGCATACAGTATTAAGTTTGTATATCTCCTCTGCCTTCCTCACTGCTGTATCTCTCTTTCAGCTAATTTAATTGACTGCTCTGGTTATGAAGAATCATAGTGTCTAGGCACCAGGAGTAATACTTAGCATGATATTACCATTTTCACATCCCAGGGCTGTGCAAACATTAACTAACGCTAACTCTAATTAGCTGCAACTCACTGGAAAGTAGGTAAGCTTGATATTAACCCCATTTTTATAGCTGGTGACACTAAGACTCAGAAGGCTCAAGTTACTTGTCTCTGCTATGGAGGTGAGTTCAGCTAAAGGACCAGGATAAAAATGGGCAAATATGTTTCCCAGGCTGTTTTACCATTCTGAGGGATATTCTAGCCTACCAGACAACATGCATTTGACCTAGACATACCTCAGGAGCTGAGCACAGGATGTCTCAGCCCTGCCATGCCACAAGTCTCCCCACAAGCACCTGTGCTCTGTTCAACAAGCTGAGAACCCCTTCCCTGTCTGGTGGAGCCCTTGTGTGCTGCCATCTCCCCCAGAGCATCCAGCTGGCAAATGCAATGCCACCTGGGCCCAAGGAGGTTTCCCAAAGCCATAGTCATGCAGTGCAGTAGGGTAGAGGCTTCCCCTTTCTTCCATTTTCCCACTTGAAAGTTGTTGAATGAAATGGCAACAGACTGCGCTGACAGTGCTAGAAGATGTATTATGAGTGGAAAATGATTCTCTGAAGTCCTGCCATGGTCCAGTTAGCAAATGCTGGAGAATATATGCAGTTTATAAATTATACAATTCTTTCTAAACAGAATATGACCCTTGTGAAGGGACATTTTATTTTTAGCTATTTTGTTCTTCTCCACTAAAATCCAAATTTACCTAGAATTAGCATTCCACACTCAGGAAAAGAGTCAGGGAAGTCCTTCCTTCTTGTTTCATTCTTGCTCCTCTGCCTCTTAGCAGACATTTCAGCAAGGTCATCAGAAATATTGTCTGATGGACACTGCAAAATTGTTTTATGAGAGGTTCCCCTTGAGACAACTGCTAACTCACCCCAGGCCACTTTTATTAGCAGTAGCTCTCACCTTCACATTTCCCTGGTTCACCACACCCTGCTACTGTAGCTTCCTACCCAGGGGTGGCTGCATATTCCTTGAGGATGCATCTACTCATGGTCCATTGCCTGGAGGGGAGCCTGGGCTTTGAGCTGAGCTGTCCCCATATTTGCAGTACGAGAAGTTAGAATCTCTCTCTCACACCCTGAGAAGGTTTCCCTGCTTAGGGTTGCATTTATAAGGACAGAAAGGTTGGGAAAATATCACAGCTAAAGTGCTTGGTGAAAATAGCTTTGTCCAATGCCAGGAATGGATGGGAAAAGAGGTCGAAGGTAGCACTGGCTGAAGCTGATGATTCCTGAGTAGAACAGGATGCCACTGTACAGTCCTCTTCCTTTGTACCATTTTGCTGCCATATAAAATCCAGGTGCACACAGCTTTGGGATATGGTGGGAAGTTTTGCTCCCTGCTTCCCAGGAGGGCAGCATGGAGTCAGAGAAGGCATGGAGAACAGCGACTAAAATGGCCAAGGGTTGGAGCAACCACTGTGGAAGGAGAGGGAAAAATGGCTGGTGTCTTTGCTTTGAGAGGAAGATATTAGGAATTTTTATAGGACTCCACAAGTCTGGTAGGTAAGGTGACAACAGAACTGCTGCTCACCAAATGCCGTGGTACTGGTGGGGTATACAGTGAAGGCACTGCTGAGAGCAGTCAGGCTCCCATGTTATTCCAAAATACCATGTCCTGCTCACACCATAGGGCACCAAGAGTCGAATTATGGGGACCATTGTTCTGACCCAGAACTCAGAACAATTACATTTTCTGTCACACCTATATCAGGTGCAGCAGGTGTGCTTTCATGGCAAGCCCAGCCTATACAGAGACATACCACACAAATGAAAACCTGCAGGTGGCCAGTCCCAGTAAACCAGCCCCCACCTCCAACCCAGTCTCACCTCAGTGTACACAGTGGGCAGGCAGCAGGACAGGCAGGATTCAGGCCCCTTCAAGCACTGACTCCTTTATACAGCCACCAAACTGCTCCAGTGTTAGCTACAGTTCTAGTCTCACACAGCAGGACTTGTGCTTAAAGCCAGCAGGGCTGTGGATGAGCAGGAGGAATAAAGAAGTCATTTCACATTCAGGTGGTGTCCCCGGTCTCTCTGTGAAAATGGGGTGGGGGGAAAGGTGCATAGGGACTTCAGATACTGTTGTTATCCAGGCATCCTGAGGTGCTTAAGGATAATACGAAGTATAAAATTGCAGTCACTTCCAGTGTCCCTGGGAAGATGAGCTTTTGGGTCCAGCCAGTAGCCACAAGCCATCTGTCAACTGAGATGAAGGCTTTGCTTCTTGTTATTGCACTAGCTCAACCCTTCTTTCCTCCCTAAATATATTTAATAAGCAGTGCTCAGTCTGACAGATGTCTTGTCACACATGAGTTAGAGCCAGAGTTTACAGGGAAACGAAGACAAAGAAGAATTTATATAATCTGTAGAGTTTCTCTCCCTTCATTCATAGCCTGCCTTCTTAATATTCCCTGCACACCTTTGCCTCAGGACTACAGCCCTTCATCAGGGCTTGTTCATTCAACATAGTATGTATAGTCTTTGATGACAGAAGACATTATATGTGGGAACAGGTGGTAGAGAAAGAAAGAAGCAGAGGAGAAGAGAAAATTATCCCTCCTTCAGTTACATTCTTTATGGAGAGGAAAGCAATGTCAAATTGAGTAGCTTTAAGAATTAATTTAACCACAGGCTTTGGAGCACACACACCTACCTTCACAAAGCTGCATGTGAATATTCCATATTTCTTTCACAGAACATCTTTTAGGGTTTAGCTTACATTGACTCCTTTGCTAAGAACTGGAGTGCTCTGTTCTTGCACAAATCTCAACTAATGCAGCAAAGTTGAATGAGAGACCTTATCAGGGGAGATGACATTATTCTAAATCCCTGGTTTCATTCACATTCATTCTTTCATGTCCGCATCTTCTCAGGCACCAAGAGGTGTGTGCCAGTGTGCTCCAGCTAGGACTCCTTCCAAAGACCAGGGGTCATGGGACATGATATAATTATGTCACCACATCTCTAGAGTTTGTCCCAGGCAGGTGGCCAGGCTGAGTTGGGATCTGTCTTTTGTTCACTTTAAGGATTCACAGTGGTTGTGATATCTTGTCTCCCCATGTGTTTCCACCTTTCAGAATTATTAGGAAAGATTCTCTTTAGCTGCCTTACCTTGATATCTTTAATGGTTCTAGGCTTGTCCTTTATCTTACCTCTTAATGGCTTCAGTCTGTCTTTTGCGTCATTCCCAGTCTGGGTGTTTTGAGAAGCTGCAAGATGTGGTGTGATCTTGTTGATCTTCTAGCTTAGGTGTGATCAACAGCTGTCATTCCTGTTCTTTTGCCATGTCCCGTGGTGCTGTTCATGCCAATCCTTTCAACTCTCAATGTTTCTGTTAGATCTCTATGATATCTCTGGCTGAGGCACAGTCACAGCCCACACACCTTCCACCACTATGCCTGGAAGATCCTATCACAGAAGACAGACATTTTAAATGCATGGCAAATTTACCTGAAGTAAAGCTACATCACTCATTGGTGATTCTTGTGTCTGTAAGAAGTATGTTCTGACTGCACAGTAACCTGGTACATAGTTCATCAACATGACTT
Source organism: Entomyzon cyanotis (assembly GCA_024500445.1). Classification (NCBI taxonomy): domain Eukaryota; kingdom Metazoa; phylum Chordata; class Aves; order Passeriformes; family Meliphagidae; genus Entomyzon; species Entomyzon cyanotis. The sequence continues at coordinate 11,380,516 of JAKEPQ010001018.1, read as the reverse complement.
CAGTTACCAAGAGACATGTAGAAAACCTGTCCCTTGGCTAACCAGTGTCAAATCTGGACTATAGGCCAGAGTAATTAGGAAGGGGGGAGGTTTAAATCCATATTTGGGCAAGTAAAAAAATAATTTGACAGGTTGATTTTTTTGTTCTGTTTTTGTTCTGTTTTTGATCCTGTTGTTCGTTTGGGTTTTTTTAAACAATGTTTGTTTGAGGATGGTTGGACAGCTGGGCTGAGCCCTGGCAGCATGAGACATCTTGCCAGTGAGACTGAGAAAGGTTTCTGGTGTGTTTAGTTTCCCAGAATTGCATCATTTTCTTTATTTGCCACTCAGGTCCCCTGGGCTTAATCAGAGCTCTATTCCCCAGAGTGGTGTCCCACCAGGCATCCAGTAGCTTCTCATTACAGATAAATTCAGGATCATGCTGTGAGGGACTAAAAGAGGTTCATATTTACTGATGTACTTCAGTGCCTGAGAATTTCTGAAGATATCAGTATGACCCTGGCAGGCACCTACATACTGTTGTAAATCTTCTCCTGAGGACTTACCCTGCACACAGTAGAAGCTGAGAGCAGGAATGAGATCACCACAGCTTCTTTCCATCCCTGGACCTTATTCAATAGCTGGAGCTGCCCTGGCAGCCACGGCAGTGCAGAGGTGAGACCACTGACTTCAGGAAAGATGGTTTTATTCCTCCACCCCTTAGGACAGGTGCCTGACATACCAGGATATCCGGGACAAATTTACTTGTATTGGATTTGGGTCCTTGAGTAGAGTCTCACTTTGATGTCTGCATCACCTCACCAGAGCTGCCATGTGCTGCACTCAGCTCCTCTCCCTGAGCACAGAGCTCCCTGTGCTCAGCCCTCAGCACTTCCCAGCAAATCAAAATACAGAACCAGATCTGGACTGAAACCAGTGGTGTTTGTATGCATGAGATTTTTGTGAAAATGCGCTATCGAATGGGAATGTGATGGTTTACCACTTGCAGACGAGATTGCTTGTATAATAGCAGAGAAAAAAGTCTGTGTTTGTGGCAATGCTTCAAAATTGCATACAGTGTTGACAGGATTGTGTTTGGTATTTTTATTATTGTTATTATTATGATTAATATTATTATTAGGGTTTTTCAGATAGCAACACAGTTAAGGCTTCAGTGTGTATAAGACAATGAGGTGAAATAAGTCAGGTCACTGACTCTGCCTGAGCAAGATCTAAATAACCTCCTGAGTTTCTTCTAACCTGAATCTGTGGGTTTGCCCCCAAAATATAGTGACTGTTTTCAGTTTTAGAAGAACCACTCTCTGAATACTGAATTTATCATATGTATGGGAGAGTGATTTCTTTCTTTTCAGTAGCAATCCCTAAAAACAATTTAAACCATCTTACTGAAAATAACATCTAACCTAGAAGACATGTGGGGGAACACACATGAATAAAAGAGCTTAGATTCACAAACAAAAATAAATCAAAACCAGCAGCACCCAGGAACTTAAAGCAGTTTTGTGGCTTTTTATAGAGTTGAGAACAAGTTAGCTCCCTTGTAATCACTAGAATGATGGGAGATGGCTGAAATGGATCGAATACAATGCAGCTCTTTTGTAGGCATTGAGCCTTTACCACTCCACCTACTGTCTGTGTTCACCATCACTGAAAGGAAATATATGGATTTTGTCTAGATAAGGAGTAGGGGTAACATTAGGAAACAGAGGATATGAATAAAAAGGCTGAGACAATTACATTTACAGCTAAGCTCTCCTGGGAAGTATGGCAATGCAGAGCTGATCTTATTCTGACTATCCTAACCTCTGTCAATGAGAAGCTTTGGGCAGGTGTTCTGCTCTCTGGAGGAATAAATTACAGCAGTTGTGGCATTGAGATTGCTGCCTGGTCATCACTGTCAATCACAAAAGAGTTGATCAGTTTAGGGTCTACAGGATGCTTCACCAAACTGTTACAAACTTAGGACCCATATTATGCCACCATTGTAATGTGGCATTAAAAGAGGTTAGACAGAGCATAAGTGCTAATATTGTTGAGGATTTCTGCATTAAAATGTAATTTGTTAAACAAAATTCCCAGGTGATCTGAAGAGGCAGCATCCTTGCTTCCTCAGAGAAGGCCTAAAAAGGGTTCAGATGTCTAGCAGGAAAATTAATAAGCTCAGCAAATATCTTGAGCATGTAAGCAGAATACATCAAAGGTACCTGAAGCTTGGCAACTTTGTGATCTGCAGCCTATCTTGAGCTATGACTGTCTCCAGAGATGTAGAGAAAGGTAGAAAAGGAAGAAAATTCAGAAGATAGGAGGAGTAAAGACTTTCTAAGTCCTGACAACTGCAGAAACATTGAATATAAGCCTGACACAAGATAAATATAACAGAAACAGAGATTGAGTTCCCTTTGATTTGATAAGACAATGCAACAGATAGTTAAGTGCTCATATTTCAAAACTCTCTTCAGAAATGCACCTATTTAGTTACATATACATTTACCAAGCTTCTAACATAATATACTACTGAGTGATGTTCAAACATTTCAGTGAAGGTAAGACTAGACATAAAAGGAGCCCTGAATCTTTTATGGATACCTTGCCAAAGATCCAGAAGTCTAAACATGATTTCAACACTTTAAAATCAGAATACTGCATGCAGACATAGCTGCTTTCAGTCACCCCACCTTGGTTACAGAACGTGTCACCCAGTTGTGCAGAGACGTTACTTTTCTGGCACAGCTTCGAAGTCCACACAAATTAATCCCAAATGCATGTTGCAAATGGTGTCTCCAGCCCTGAAGCAGGGATTGGTAGAAAGGCAGCAGCACTACACAGACTGACAGGGTGTTGTGCATTGTAGGACAAAGAGATTCTGGACATTAGAAAGGGAAAAAGTCATCCTGGAACAACAGACACTGTGGACTCCTCAATATCCACACAGAACAGAGGAGCTCTACTTTTACACTTCACTTTGAGAGCAGAATATATAATCCAAAAAAGGAAGATGAATGCATCTGAGATTCCAGGAAGAATTATATTTTCTAAAACTATATGTAGCCTGCTATGCTAACTATGCACTTGCTCAGCCTGAACTTGTAATGAAAATATGTTGGAACTGGGACAGGGGAAGAGAGAAACCAGGAAACCAGTCTCCAGCTGGTTTTTCCCATCTTTGGACAGCACCCAGCACTGAAGGACTCTAATCTGGATTGTTAGACTTTGCTCCCCAGGCCTTTGACCCTTACCATGCTGGTAAAAATCCCAAACAACATAGCAATAGCCAAATGCTACTGCAAAGAAAAGATCAGATAAGCAACATGTAACAACGTCACCTGGAATTTGTCAGAGGAACCAGAATTAACCTCTGTAGGACTGAAAAAAAGGATGAGAGTCTCTGTTCCCAGAACTTTTCCCAGAACTGCAGTGGCCCAAACTCAGGTGATCCACTATGTGCCCACCATAGGGTGGCTACCCACTTAATTTTCCTTGAAAGTTTCCTTGAAATCCATGCATTGATCAGGACAGATCTCCCTCAGTTACATACACAAAAACAAGTCAAAAAGGCACATCTCTGTGCCAGGGACACTGTAAGTTTCAAAATATTTAGGGGCACAGATGTATGCAGGGAGAAATGCTGAGAAAGAGAATTTGAGCAACATATTTGCAGCATCCATATGATTGGTTTTGGGTGGTGGAGTGGAAAGGATGAAAAGATACTCCCATATGGGGGTTTGTTGTCATCTCAAGGTGTGTAGTGTATGCCAAGGCTGGATTAGAGTGAGGCTTATTGCAGCTCCCATGTACTTAATGATCAGCTGTGGACAAAAATTAATGGCACAACAAGGGGATTCTTCTCTGCCTGTGGATTTTGTGAGCTCCAGACCTCTCTGAAAAATGAAAAGAAAAAAAGCTAAAAGAGATTGGCCATCAAAGCTGAGCAGGGAGAGATTTTTGACTCACATAAAGTATTACATTTGTATTTGCACAGCAGCCTGTTGCACTCTTTGAGGGTACCACTGGGCAAGGACAGAAAATTCTGTTCTGGGGAAGATTTAAATATTTGTAATTCTATTGGAAGGGTAGTGTCCAATTTGGAACAAACAATGACAAACCAGACAAACTGTACACCCCACCTGGCAGGCAGCTTCCATGAGGACACCCATTAAGATCAAAACTGCTGCATGGTCCTTCAAACTAAAAGATCCTGAAAGCAGAGAAACCAGTCTGATCAAATTTTTCCAGCTTTTCCCAAATGGGAAGCTCTCACCAACTGTTACCAGTAACCTCCCAGGCCCTGTCTCTAAATACACAACAGGACTTTTTTGAGTAGTAAGGAGCTACTGAGTAAGGAAGCCTGATATCCCAGCCCACTGAAATTTTCTGAGGACCAGCTGGGGCATGAGAAGTCCCATCTGTGTCTAGGAGAAGTCAAATGTACTCTTTGACACAATAAGCTGGTTCAACTCTGTTTCAAATGGCTCAAGGAACTGAACATTCCTGGCTGTCCATTTATGTGACCCATTTTCTAATGGTGGCCAAGGGGTTCTGGCAGCACTATAAACTGCAGTAAACTTTAAAGGCCTCCCTACCCTCAGCCTCTCCATGGCCATGAGCATTCTATAAAATCCTAGATAGATTAAATTAGATAGACAGTATGAAGAACAAGTTAATTGGTGGTGTCACTCAGGCTGGTACATCTCATTGCGTAATTAACCAGTAAGTCACCACAAGCGGCAGAGCTGTCCCTTGTAATATTTGTAATAGATGGGGAAAAGTTGCCTCGAGGCACTACCAGAGAGCACACACAAGTCGTAGCACAGCCCCTCTCCCTCTTGATGTTGCACTTGCCTCCTACTGCCCTGGGTAGTGGACAAGACAACAAGCTAAAGGCCTCTTCTGTGAGCACTGCCCACACAAGGAGGCCTGGAGACATCACCAGGTGAGGCTGGAAGCACTCCTGTATCAGAGAGGTAGGGACACTGGTGCTGCAAAGAGCATTCCAAGGGGAGCACAGCACTGGCCCAGCATTTCTCTCTCCTCTCCCTTCTCATGGGGGCCAGCCATGGTGCTGGGCACCTCTGGCACAGCTTAAGGCTTCAGTTCTGTTTTGGGTCACAGCTAGGGTTCTGAGAGCCACAAAGCCTAGAGCTCCAGGGATGCTGCTGCAGCAAAAGGCATGCCAAGGGGAGCACAGCACTGCAGCTAACACTGCTCCCTCCACACCTCACTCATCTGGGCCACACCATGTTGGTGACTAGAGTCTCAGCCATGGCTGCCAGTGAGTTTCAGGTAAGAAAAACTGGATGTTTAGCCTGGAGAAAAGTAGGCTTAGGGAAGACCTTATCACTCTCTACTGCTATCTGAAATGAGGTTGTAGCTGAGTGGGGGTCAGTCTTTTCTCACAAGTAACAAGCAATAGCAGAAGAGGAAACACCAACAAGTTGTGACAGAGGAGGTTTAGATTGAATTTTTTTCCTTTATTATATTAGAAGAAATTTCTTCACCAACACGGTTTTCAAGCACTAGGTAACAGCTTGCCTAAGTAGAGTCCCTGGAGGTATTTCTAAAACATGTGGATGAGGCACTTAAACTTACATGGTTTAGTGGTGGACTTGGTAGTACTGGGTTAACAGCTGGACTTTATCTAAAATGTCCTTTCCAATCTAAATGATTCTGTGATTCTGTGTTCTGTGATTCCTGATAGCTTCTCCCCATGTGGCAAGGCAGACCAGCCCCCCTTTCTGCTTTTTCAGGGGCTTTTAACACCTAATTAATTAGTACTCAAGGCAGAGTTTTATGTAAATTTTATTTAAATCCCAATCAGTGCTCTCATTTCCTTGCAGAATTATTTTTACCATAGCGTCAGCACTCAGGTGGGCAAGGAATAAAACTACCCGGGGAGCAGAACCCTATGTGCCCAGCCTGACAAGGAGACTGGGAGCACCAGGACCACGGGAGAGGTTGCCAGATGGAACAGAGACATTCCCAGCATGCTAGCCAGTGCTGAGGGGAAGGAGTAGGAGCAGTTAGGGTTTCAGGGCACTGATAAGCTCTGGCAAGAGTTGAAGCAAGCAAGCGTTGACTGCAGAGCTGACAATGAAGTGCTGTCTCCTGAGGACTAAGCATCCCTCCAGTGGGGAATGGCCTAACACACGGGGATGTTGATGCTACCACCACCAAAGGGATGCTGAGACCAAATCTAAAAACCAGTCTCAGTCTAGGGGTAGTGTTTTTAGCATGTTTGCAAAAGCAGGGAGTGTCACGGCAGAAACTTCAGTGGAGCCTGAGCATCATTGCTGGAGCTGCCAGGTGTGGGACTGATCCTGTTGGGATCGGTCCCTCTGCTACCAAGGCTTGGTGGAAAGCCAAAGCTGGGGATCAAAGTGTTGCCACCTCTCTCCAGTCTATGGAGAAAGCAAGGTTTCTTTAGCATCTCCCATTAGGCCATTAGACTGAGACAAGATGCTTCAGACCACAGAGGAACCAGTCACTAACCTGTGGCATAACCACACAGAAGAGGTCAGAGGATCTAGCAAGGAAGTCCCAGATTGGTTCAGACTGGGAAAGTGGGCTCATCCAGGTGATCCAGAAGCAGAAAATGAGTTAATGCAGTAGGATCCCCTGTTCAGCAGCACAGGACAGCTGCTTCTTCTTCATGATTGCTGTTTCACAATTTCCCTGGGAGTGCTTCCTCTTCGTGCTGCTTACATTCCCCTTTTCCCTGAGGCAGCCATGGTTCACTGAGGTCAGAAAACAGCAAAAAACCTGGTCTTACAGTGCAGTCTGTGGAGTGCAGATTTTCAGCTTCCATATCTGACCCTCCACAGGGAGACAGCTTTGGAATGTCTTTTTAACTCCTCTTGTTCTGATTTTCTAGCAGCAGCCAGGAGATTGAGTCAATGCAAGTGGCTGTGCCTCGTGCTGGATAGATTCATGTTGTTAATCCTCTCTGCCAATCCTTCAACAGCTCTCACTGTGCTACTCAACTCTTCAGAAATCTATCGATTTGCTAAAAGATACCTCATCTTTGGTTTCTATCTCACGAATCCTTATCCTATCTTCAGCCTGGATAATTATAGTCTATTTCTTAGGGGAGATGGGAGGAAAGGATTTGCACTGGAGTCACAGTTAGCATCTACTACCCAGAGAAACAAGAATTCTGCTACTCATGGCAAAAAGGCTCGAAGGCAGTATATACTCTCTTAGTGGGAGAAACAAAAAGCATGCCTACTACAAATTTCCAAGCATCCACGGACTGGGGAAAGTCACTCAACGCCATCACCACTGGAGTCATTAGAAAAAAGAAGGTGCAATATCAGAGGAAGACCTTCATATTAATACCATCAACCATCAATACTTAAGACTTGGAAAATCCAAAGCAAGTCTCTCCCAGACTCCCTTACAGTCATGGTCCATGCACGGAGAGTGTGCAACAGCTTTGGGGACACTGGAATAATTCCAATGTGATATTAGTCAACATCTAATACTGCTTCATAACCAATTAAGTTTATTAATTTTCCCTGCCACCCAGAGTATTTTGTGTGATGGCAAACAGATGTTCACCAAGTGTTTGCAGACTGGCTTAGCTAATATTTTTGATAACCTGAACCTGCAGAGCAGATGCATTAACAGATTTTGACATGATGCTATTTGTTTTACCATTGGTGGCAGGGGGGGATGAGGGGAAGAAAGAGAAGAACAAATAAATAAATGTTAAAATAGGGAGGAGAGGAAGAAATACTAATTTATAGGCTTCCTTCTCCACCCAGAACATGCAGTCCAGGCTCTGGCAGACAGTGTTACCATCTGCACCATTCCTAGGGCAAGGGAGCAGATTCCTCAACTGGCTCCATCCTGCCAAAATCCCTTCCTTCCCTCTCCTCCTTTACCCCTTGCTTTGAAGTGTGATTCCATAGACTTCTATCTGGCTTCATGAACACACACACACACACTTTGAGACCACGGTGAGGAGGGTGCTTCAGATACAGAGACAGGGAAAGTGCATCGCAAAAGGCAGAAAGTGGGTAATACAGAAACACTCCCTTCTCTGTTCCTTCCGATGAGTCAACACGATGAGTCTGTTGTGTAAAACACATGCTGCTTGTACATCTGCATAAAATGCGGCAGCAAGATCTAGGACCGTTCATTAAGGGGCTGAATTCAATCCTTGTTTTTAATCTCAAGCTTACTCTCTACTCATAATTAGGCCTCCAGTCAGTCATTGAAGCTCTATCTGTGTGCCTTTCCTTACCCTTAAGAGGGGATTAAACCTTCTACCTAAGGAGTTGTAAAGAACTGATTCTACATGCATAAAACCTTGTGCTTTACACCGGTGGAGAGATAAACAAATAGTTTACATCTGAGCAAGATCCGAAACAGACACAGTGAGCCTTCCAGAATACAACAGAGAAAACCTGCATCAAAAGATCCTTTCACCTTTCTCACTAGGAGCTAACACCACAGGCAGAGGCAAAACAAGGGAAAAGCCACCACCTTTGCCAACAGCCACTGTTGCCATGTTGGAGATGAGTTCAGGAAGCTGGTGACAGCTGCCCTTTTCCCAAAGAAGCTCAACTAATGCAGTAGCATGGCATCAATTTTCAGCCTTTTTATAATGTCTGGTAACACATTTTACATATTAAACTCACGAGATCTATGGACTCATTACTGACTCTTGAACACAACTCCCTTTGGATGAAATATGACCTCTTCTGCATGAATATTGTGTAGAAAACTGCAGCATCCCTGCCTATGTGTCATTTGACCAGATGTTCATCACACCAATGTTTCCCTAAACCCATACACCATCAGATTTCAAATGCATCCTTTTGGACTAACGAGCATTTTGATGGAAACCAGCAGATATTCACTGAAGAGGACAGAGAGATTAACACCATGTCATGGCTCAGCAAGTACAGCTGCTTCCCACTCCCTATGCACACATATTTGCCTCCACTCCAAGTCAGTGGGGCAGAAATCATCCCTACCAAAACATCCTTTTCCTCCACAGCAAGACTGCACCACAACCAAAACCAGTACTGGGGTATTGAGTAAACCTTTGTGAAGGCTTTTTCCTTGCCTTTCATGAGAATGTTGCCTTCCTGGGAAGTTAAGTTCCCTCATTTATCAAGGGATCATTATTCCCAGCTTGTACAGCTTTGCGCAGGCTTTCATGAAAACAGGACGGCAATTTAAGGTACATCTGATTTATACATTATCAAAGAGGAAGTCACTTAGTCAGGGAAATTATGTAAGCCTGCGTGTGTCTAAATACTCCATCTCCATTATACAGAAGTGGCAGGCAGTGTCCTTCCCGGGGAGAGTTCCAGCCGCTCTGGGATTAGCACAGTTTGCCTGTGTAAGACATTATCAGCGCAGCGAGGCGAAAGCAAAGACCTCATGGCTCCTGCTCCCTCTGCCATGCATCAGGCAACTCAGATTGTCTGTTTTAACTTATTCCAGCAGTAATCCTAAAATCAGGGCAACAATTACTTAAGGCAGAGTTCTTTCAGATGCAGGGGAAACTTGCATAGAAAGAGCCTGTGTTCCTATAGGCCATGAATCCCAAACCTTCCCTTGTCTAGCATTAATTATATTTAATCACCAATGTTAGAAGATATAATGTGGGGGAACAGAATATTATTCAGAAGGGCATGGCTGATTGCTGATTTATTAGCATCCAGCTTCATGGTTTCAGTCAAGCAAGAGTGTCAGAGGAGGGGAGCAGAAGGCCATGACCTTGTTCTCTGCCCTTCGTCCAGCCAACTTTGAGGCCTAATGTTCATAGAAAGAGTTGTGTTCCTCAAGAAATGTCCCTACAGAGACTATGAAGACAGGGACTACAGAAAGCCTTGAGAGTTCTCCTTTTTCATGGATGCAGGCTGATCTGAAGGAGTCTTTGTACAAGCCTTTGGAAACGTGGTGCATCACAGCTACTGTGGATTGGAGCTCTTGGCTCCAGTCCTCCCCTAATATATTGCACTGGGTCGGTTTGTCTGGCACAGCACAGACACTCTCCTGCCTCTTGGCTCCATATACCCTGTCATTTCCCTTTTATTCTGCCCCTGGCAGAGACATCACTACAGAGAGAGAGAACAAATTATTTGTTCCTGTACTGGCAAGGCTCTGGAGGGAGCAGTGGTGGCAAACAATTGCATCTCCCCAGATGACTAGTCAAAATTCTCTTTCCCAGTCAGGAGTACAAACCACATTGTCATCTCCAGGATAGTATGGGATGTTCCCTGCTACTGCATTGTTCCCTCCAAGATGTGCCACTCTAAGATCACCAAGGCACCCTTACAGGACACGCAGATTGGACACAGGGCAATCTAGCCCTCCCTGACGGAAGCTTGAGAATAATCCAACTTGGACATTGAAGATGAGGTAGCTTCCCAAGAAGTACCCCAACATAGTCAACTATTTGTGCAACAGATTGTCAAAAAGTTAGAAAAAAAGCTTTAAACAGCAATGGAGTTCCAGTGGCCACCTGTTGTACATACCACATCAGGAAGGCAAGTAGTCACCATTCTGCAGGGCAAATCCAATTTTATCTAGCCATTAAAGCACAAAAAGCAGAACATCTTGTTCTGCATATGGTGCTGAGTAAACAAAAGTCCTTTTCATGGGTAGACTTAGGTCTCAGTTTATCTTGTTTATGTGACCTGGTGGGTCTGGTGTCAGACAAGACCAGAGCCACTTGCATTAACCCCACTTGCAACTCACCTGAAACCTGGCGCTCAGTTCACGTGGAACTCAGTGCTCAAAGGGTGCAGTGGCAGCAGGTCTCCTGGGTGGCTCTGCAAGTGTCTGTATTGATGCTGCTCTTACACAGAATATGACAGAGAGGGTAGCAGGCCAGAGGTACTGAAGTATTAGCCTTCTGGCAGTGTTTCCCTTGCATGGTGCTTGGAAGGAGACAGAAGAGTCTCGGCTGTGATACTTCTCCCCAGGTGTAATGTCTCACAATAAACACCATCAGCAATTCACCCACACAGAAAGCTATAACTCTGTTCAAACAACCATTCATCTTACCCTCCTGCACCGCAGGAGTAAAACCACATCTCCCTCCAACCCTTTCATGATTACAGACATATCTGCACTGCAACATACAGGTGCAACTGCTACCCATGCAGGAACATCCTTACTGCCTTAAAACTAGTTATGTGGGTGACAGTTTAACCCCAACAGTGACTCCTCCTGCATCAGCAGCCAAAAGCCACCAGGCCACCACAGCTGGGATCTGTGCCAGCTATGATACAGGCAGACAGAAAATTACCTTACTTATCAGATGAGTGATACAGATTGCTATTGCATCTCAGCTAGGGTGCTCTCCCCAGCCAAACTTCAAACCCTTTGTGTGGACATGTTGCATTTCATTGTAGGCCTACCTGGATATGCTGTTTTCTGTTATGATTGGCATCAACACATCACTCTTTGTTTAGCATCTGAATGATAGTCCCTGGTGCTAACTGCTGATTTACAAGGAGTCTTGGAGGGCTTGACCAGGAAAACCTGTTTTTCTCATGCCAGGCTACTGCAGATGGCACACTTTCATCCTTACCTGATTCAGCATTAGCCATAGTGGCAGCTGCCCCAAGTCAGGCAGTAGATGACCAGAAGATACTCAACTAAGGCCACAATCAAGAGCTGCACAAGTAGACATAATCCTATCAACCAGCTGGACTCTACAGCCTCCAGTTTAGGGCTTGGTGTCACCATCATTAGCTCAAAGAAGCCTCTACACAGGTTTGCTTTATCAGTTTATCCTTCTTTGACAGATTTTTTTCTATAGTTAAATAATCATTTTACCAATGAGCTCCTTACCTGTGCTGGGATGGTAAAGAACTTCCAGATTCACATCTGGTAGCCTCAGGAGTTAACTTTCCTCGGGGAAAACAAGAAATGTGTGACAGGAAGATTCCATAAACCTTAAAATAGCCAATATTCATAATTATGAAAATTGTAGGTTTCACAGTGATTACACACATGACTTTGAAAAGTGATCAGGAGTCACTCACAGAAAATTAAATCTACCCATTAGGATGCAGTCAAACCATACTTATTTAAGAGCTTTTGCAGCCAAGAGATGTTCATCTTGTAGCCTCATCCAAACCATACTGCTCTTTCAGACTCCAGTGCATTGGGAGGTTTACTGCATTTTTCAACTTAACCTATACTAAATCAGCATGTGAAGAACCAGCAAAGCACCCCCCAGGCCTGGCATCCAGCAGTCTCTGGCTATCTGCTATGGTTCTCATCTTGATTTGGCAAGAGGAAGGAGTCACATGTCTGTTCTCCAGATAAGTCCAGGTTTTCAAGGGGATCCAGCAGGTTTTTGAAATAAATATTGCCCAGAGCCTCATCAATTGCACTAAGTACAAAATGGATAAACCTCAGAATTCAAAGCTCAAAAAAAAGCTGCACCTCGGGACTATCAGAATTTTTTTTTTTTCTCTTGAGTTATTTGGGCTGCAGCAGGAACTTATTAGTTGATCTTTTAATAGGTGACATTTCTAGGAGCATTTGCTCCAATTTGAGAGGTAATTTGTATCAGGTGTTCTGGTTCCTGTTCCGTGATTCTTTTCCCCTCCCCTGCAGCGGGCACCTGAGCCGGCAGCTTTTATATGTGTGCTCTGAGACAGCATGAGGGTGGAAAGGGTCACTTCTGTGCAGGATGAGAAAAATGTTTAACACAACAGGATCCTGAGAATGTCTTTACTTGCACCTTTATCAATGTAAAGAGCCAGACCTGAACACACCTACAGACAGGGGTACTGAATTACATCTCCCTTTGCATTTGAAGATGGAGAGAATATTTTAAACTTGCAACAGTTTAATTGTCAGTGCCCTAAAATGATACTCATTTGGATGGCCTACATAATTTGTTCTTTGTGCCATTTGCCTAATGGTTTGCATTTAACAGTTTGGATAGCTGTAAGTCCTGCTGCTGCCAGTGCTTGCACTAAACACAACCTGTAATTGGAAAACCCAGGTTAACTTTGGGCATTCAGCAAGAAGATCTTGCAGGTTTGGTTATGCCAAGTGAATATCTTTCCCAGGAGTTTAAAGGATTATATATAGATATGAGATGTGATTGAAGGAGTTGCTATATCCAGATGCTCCCTACATTCCCTCCCTTGTGCTGAGTCAAGATCCAGCCCAAAGTGCCTTCCTGTCATGTTCCTGCCAGAGCCCACACAGCCTTGATGGCCAGAGTGACCCACTTCACCTTCAGCTGAGCATCTGTTGGTAAGTCAGACCTGAAAAGACTTCTTTTAACATGAATCAGACTGGAGTCTAAGGATAAATTGCACCTATGGGCATCACAGGCAGATTTTATATATGAGAGTTGTAGGACCCACTTAAATCAAGAAGCATTATGTTCTCAAAGGACTCAAGAGTCAGCTTGGTGCTACTCCTTGAGCAAGTCTTGCAGGTCTGACCTCAATATTCTCTGCTCAGAAGAGCAGCTGAGAGCTTCCTGTAGATGTCAAAATGACCTTATAGCAGTGAGGCAGTGCCTGGGTGCAGGACCAGCTCCTTGTGGGGTTTGGTCCCATGCTCATCTGTTTGCCCCAACCTAGCCATGTGGGAAAACAGCACTGCATTGTCATTTGAAAGGTGAAAAAACAGCAGTAATGGCCCATGGCTGTAGAGATTTGGGCAAAACAAGAGCTGGGCTCCTTGCTAGCTCGGTGAAGCAGTCTGTCTTGCCCAAGATTATTTTCATGGCAAACATTTATTTAATTTAATTTCAAATCAATCTAGAAGTCAGTACTAGGAAGAGATTGTGCTAGTGAAATGCCTTTTTTTGAGGTAAGGATGTGGATTCAGGGTTTGCATTCAGGTTTGTAATGAAGCCGCAGCAGGTTTTTGGCATATAACAAGTGTCTGGATTTCCTGTGTATAGGATCACTGGATGAATCACTGCAGTCAGCAGAGATGACCCATACATCACCTGCATATCCCAGCAGTATTCACACTTAAGAAAATCCTAAAACTCCTTTGAATGTCACAATTTCTCCCTTTAGGTCTTTAAGCTGGGTCAGCTCAGCTTTTATTACCAGTACAGCTGGGTCACAGCATGTCCACCTGCTAAATAGCCACACACTCCCCTAGTTTCTCATGTGCAGGACTTGCCACTCACGTGGAAAATCACCATGCTCCAGATCACCTGGCAGCAGAGCAGCATCATTGGCACTCCCTAGCACAGCTCTGCTAATATAAACCAGCTTAGACAAATATTCCTGTGAGCCAAGACATGTTTCCCCCGCTCAGGAGCAGGCTGGGCAGCCAGCATGCACACAGTTACAGCAGCAAAGCAGAGGGCTTAGGAAGAACAGCCAGTAGCCACCAACAGCAGTTTCTCCAACCACCAAATGCCCAGTAGCAGCCTTCCTCTGTCCTCTGCTTCCCAAGCCCTGAGCAGCTGTTTGCACAGCCCTGAGCAGTCTCCTGGTGCCAAACATAGCTCCAGAGGCAGCAATTACCCCCAGGGCATGGGGATGTAGGAGACTGCAGCAGTGAAAAAAACCTAAAACAAGATGATTTCAGAAGGACATTTGCTGAAGGGTCCCCTACTGCTTCCCTTTATACCTGCCACCTCTCTGAGGTGGTTAATACCCCCACCCACACTATTCCTACAAAGAAATTCCCAGGGAAAACCACATAAAGGGAGAAACAATCAGGCTTTGTCTCACCCGTGAATCAGTTATATCTTTCATGGCCTGAAAGGGCTGGAAGGACTTTAGATGATCATGTGATTTTAAGGCCTTTCACCGGCAGGACAAATGTCTTCTGTAGTTATTGCTGTGATGATAAAGAATCCCAGAAGGGTTTTGTATACTCTGTGGGTTGTACAGTTGGTATTGAAAAGTTAACAGCATTAAGCATGATGGATTATTTCAGTATGAAATATTCTTAGTCATAGTCAGAAGAAGAGCTGAGCAAACATTTGCCTTGAAAAAATATAAGGGTTTGGTGTTTTCTTGTTTTCTCTTTCCCTTCCCCCATCTCCATGAAATTTGCCTGTTTGGCAGCCAGGAATAGTTTTTTATCAGAGTTTAGAGGCGAAGTGAGAGGTTCTGTGTGTGTGTTTGCACAAAGAAAGGAAAGGTGAGGAAAAGCTGCCTGCAGCATAGCTAAGCTCTGCTACTAGCTGTCACCTTGGTCTGCTCCAGTGATGCAGAGCCCTGAATTTGGGTCTGTTCCCAGACACCTGGGTCCAACTCTGAGGTCTGCCACAGACCTCCTGAGAGACCTTACAAGGGACAAGCATATCCACTAATCATGCTAGGCATGTGTTCAAGCACTTGTTCAAAGCAAGTGTTGGGGAAAGAGGCTGCAGCATATGGGCTCAGTGAGAAAAGCTTGCTCCTGAGTTATCCTGGTTGTGGATTTACTCGGAGGCAGGGGAGCTTCGCCCACTCCAGCCCAGCTGCTGAGTGTCCATGTGCACCCAGGAATGTTTGCAGGCTGTGTTGATGCTTCTTGGAGGTCAGAACTGCCTCTGCTAGTGTCTGTTGTTGAGAATTTCTAAAGAAAAGCTGTAGCCTAGAAGGTTGAATGTACAGCAGCCCACAGTAAAATTTGCCAAATCAGATGCCTATAAATGATAATAAGTTATGCAGGCAGCATGCCAGAGATACTTTAAAACCTGCATCTTGCATGGACATCAACGTTTCAATAAATAGACCAATGGGTGAAGGTGGAGGTTGGAACACCTTTGCTAGGGGATGTTAAAGCATTCTGCAAATTGCTGTGTGCACCACACCAAGAACAGGAACATCCAGATAGTGCTGGGGGTTTTGTTAGGTCATTTATCAGTCAGGCAAAGCATACCAAAATGTACTTCATGGGTCTATTTTCCTGAGAAAAATCCATGTTTTCTTCAAAGGTCTGTTTTCCTTCCTCCTTGTTGTTTCTATAACTGTTATGATGCAGGCTAGCTAATTTTGTCGTGTCAGTGGCTGTTCAGCTCTCCCACCTCCAGCTAATTTGTGGGGGTTTTTTTGCACAACTCACTATGTATAAGGGTCTCTTTGTTCTTGTCTAAGGTGATCTCATTCTTATGCAAATGGAACAGCTTGAGGCAGAATGATATCTTTCTTCAATTAATTTAGAAATTAAATTTGCCACCACAAATCAATATTTTCTACTTGTGGCCAACTTCAAGACATATGGACTAAAGGCCTTTCATCTGTTTAGCATCTCTGATGATGCAGAGCCAGAATGGTGCTCTGAGCCACACAGCTCTGTGCCTGGGAGAGAATTGCTCTGCAGAACACCAGTATCTAATATCATCGCAATACAGCCTCCCATAATACTCTTGTATCACATAACATGCTTGTATCTTCAGCACAATCCACTGTGGGACAAAACACATGCGTCTGCTTGCTCCTTGCAGCCAGCAGCCTCTCCTCTCCTGGCTGGAGACACCATCTACATGGGTATGAGCTGCAGCAGGCTGGAGTGCCATCGAGTAGCTTAAACTTGGGGTGTTTCTCCCAGAACTGCACAAAGGGAGTAATTAAAAGCCCTGGTTCAGACAAGTAATTTCTGGGCTGGCAGAATCCAGACATTATAAGATAAAGGAAGATCTGCTGAACTCGACAAATCTGTTCTTACTGACCATGTTTTTTTTGCTGTCATCCTGAAATGAGAAGAGCGATTCCTCTCTGGACCTGGTACAGTAAAGGAAAATCACTCATTTTCCCTGCTTGTGTTGGGAGAGTCCAACGTGGCTATCATGAGCAAAAAATAATGTCTTCTCTTCGTTCTGTTTCAGTAAATCATGTTTAAAGTTTCAAACTGGTTAATTTATGAGGCTTAGCAAAATACAACCACATTTAAAAAAAAGAAAAATTGAAAAAAAGGTAAAACATCCCAGCAAGAAGGCACATGGATGAACTACAGACAGAGCCTTCCCCTCCCACAAACCACCTGGCTGGGCAACAGCAACCTTCCCTCCCTGTGACACACGCAGCCCCTTTCCAATATTTTGGCTCCGTGCAGAGGGACCAAGTTTGTCAGTGAGGTTTCCCACATGGAGCAGTGGATCCTCTTAGGCACTGGGCTCTATTAGAAACAGGAGAATACACACTCTGAAGGCACAAGGGAGCTGTTCGGTGTGCACATCAATTTCTAGTAGAAATCAAAGCTATGCATGGGTCCTGACAGCCCTATCCTTGTGGCTGGAGCTGTGACCCAACCCTGTCCTTTTTTACTTCTTTAAGTATCAGGTCCTGCAAATAGCAGTGAATGAAGGAATGCATCTTGGCCTGGGCGTATCTATCTAATCCAGTCTGAGACAGAGTGTCTCTTCATTGGAGACAGACCCACAGTGAGGCAGGATTACTAAAGATTTTGGTGTGCTCTTTCACCCAAGGGATGTAATTGCTAGGAGCCATGCATTTCCTATTGCAAGATCTTAAAGCTTTTATTTTTTTTCGTCAAATCTCATGAAGTTTCCATCACCCACCCCTCTGTGTGAAGATGAAAAGTGTTATTGTCCCCATTTCAGAGCTGGGAAAAGTCAGGCATGAAGGGATAAGCTTAAAACAACCTTTCTAAATGGATACAGGAGGCTTTGGCAGAGTCCTGCAAAGAACCTGGCTCTCTGAGTTTACAGGGCTTACAATTTTAGCCTAAGACCATTTTTTCCTCTCCTCTGCAGAGCCCTGACAGTCCTGTGAGAAATCTTATGTAAATACAGTTTGTAGCTGTTGATATAAATCACTGTAAATCAGTAGCTGACATCAAAAGCATAAAACTGCTGCTTTTTTCCTAATGAATGGGCATTTCATACACCTGACAGTGCTGAGAATCGCATCTCTCTGCAAGCCTGCTTCCATCCCTTGCTCTCAGTGTAACCAGAGGCAGTGTTGCCCCATCTCTGCATCCCACCACGTGAGCTGTGCTCAGCCCTGCTGCAGAGAAATAGCCTTCTAAAAGCTGCTCCTTCTCATTCGCCTATCTCAGACAGCCTCGCAGAGAAAAGGGCTTTACTGTATTGCATCCACTCATCCTCTCATCAAAAGCTGATCTTAGCCCCACTGCAGGATGAAATCCTCTGCTCCCATCCCTCCACCCCTTCCACTGGTCTAGTGGCATCCCCTTTGCTTCAGCCCTATATCCTGCAGGCTCACCACGGTGTAGTGGCTGCTCAGGCCCTGTCAGCGTGGGCAGGGAGGGAGAGAGGCAAAGCAGGGTTAGCCACCTTGGCAGCCAAAGCACAGACGGCCCAGTGTTGTTGTCTTTCCAGCAGCACACCTCTGAGCCAGAAACAGCTAAACACAAAGGGAAATGTCCCCTAACCTGAAGGCACTCTGGGTTGGGGTCCATGTCAGATACATCAGTGACCAGCAACTGCAACAACAAAAGTCAAAACGGTTTCCAAGAGTCAACATCAGATTTCTTAATGTTACCAGTGGATGAGTGGGTGATCCTTGGGAGCATCCAGCATTTCCCATCATGGCACCCTATGCAGGGCTTGGAGATGCTGCTGCTCCTCTCACCCCTGTAGTGCTCCGGCATGGAGTAATGCTTGCTGGGGAAGCCAGCATCCTCATGAAGCAATACATCATTCATATTGCACAGCCATCCCTTGGGCTCGGAAAGGTGATTGTCTCCAACCAGCTGTGCTGATATTTCAGTCCAGAAACCTTGGCAGCACTGACTGAAAGGGTGAGTAGCTGGTGCAAAACCTCCCTGAACCTGTGCCAAATTCAGAGCCTGCTCCTCAACAAGGGGCAAGGGGGGCAGAGCAGAGGGAACACATCATATACAGCCTGGGAGAAAATACAGCACAAGTCCCAGGCAGCTGGGTTGCCATGGCTGAATAAGCTAAATCTGGACTATGGTGTGTGGTGAGAATAAATGCGTCAGTACCCAGTGGAATAGGAAAGCTGTCCAGGTAGATCTCTTCTCCTTTTTCAGGCTGCACTACATGGCTTTGCTCCATTGACTTGCAGGACAGAAATCTTCGATTTTTGAAGCTGATTATCTGGCGAAGAGATGACAGGGAAGAGAAGAGCAGTAGCTCTCAGCCCCCAGTAACCTATCTAGGGAGTGAATGAAAGTGACAAAAACCTGCCAGCACACTGCCTACACATGAAGAAATTCTGTTTCCAGTCCCCCGGGGGAGACTTCTCCTGAAAATCCCTTTCCTGGGAGAAAAAAAAAATAAATAAAAAATCACTCCATGTGTGTGTCTGTATGTGATTTTTCCGCTTGACTTAGACCTATACAAACAACGACACAATGACAGTCATCACATTTGTGTCAAAGGAACGGGACAGCCTTGCAGCTCTGGGCTGTGACAGACTGGTACCTGGGATGACCCTGCTACCCCAGGGCGGTACCTGCAGTGCCGAGCACCCCGCACGCTGTGGGCGCGATGAGAGATGACAGCTTTAATTGCTAGCTGCAGAAACAGGGAGCATGGAGGCAGAGGTGCAAAGGAAATGCAGGAGGAGGCCATGCGTGGGATCTCCCCATCCCGCACACGTCCTATCCCTGCCTCCTTTCCTAGACTGAGAGAGGAGCCCACAGGGAGTGGAAAATGCAACGGGAGGAGGATGGCATGTATTTCTCCTTGAGACACACTCCCCCTTGCAGCACTCGGTGCAATTTACATATGAATGCTGCGGTGTTCTTCAGAAGCAAGAATTAAGAGAACAAAGGAGTGCAGGAAGTGAGGGTAAGGGAAAGGGAAAAAAGGCAAGACAGAAACTGGAGGTGGTGACAGGCACCCAGAGGCAAGGTTACAACTCAGAGTTATTCAGTGTTGCCCCTGCTGACATGCACTCCGAGGGTATAATTTAAGCAAGAGTTACCTTCCCATGCTTTGTCCCCATCCTGCCCGGCCCCTGATCTGTTCTGCCCTGATTTCTGATAAGCTCGTGCAGCTCCAGACCATCTTTCTAGGGTGGACACAGCAGGCTGAGTTCTTCCAACCCAAGCAGAACTTCTATTAGTGCTGCAGTCTTCCCTCCTGTGTATTATATGCTTTTTTTTACTTGTGACTGACAGCCACATGTACACTCAGTGATGCAAAAGTTAAAGGGATTTGGAGAAACAAATTCAAATTGTGCCTACATATTTGAGATCAAGGTTGGCAAGCACACCAGCTATGGTCCAAAATCCCAGTGAGGCACAAGAGATCACAATACATAAATTCAGAATCTTATTTGACAGAAAATAGAAGAACATAGTTGTGCAAGTGTACATATTTCATTAGAGAGTTCCTTAAAAGTAATTACTGGTAAAAAAAGATTTCTGCATTAACAGAGAATCATATCTTTATTCAATCTCTTGTCAAATTGCTCAACTCTCAATTTCATTATATAGGGGCTACATCTCCATGAATTCTTCTTGCAAAAGTGTCCCTCAAAATCCAGAAGACTATCCAACCATAATTTTAAGACAGTTGCTGCCAGAATGACTGAGTCAAGATAGGAGTGGTAGGGAAAGAAAGTGTGAGAGCATGTATGAAAGCCAGATAGTTTCACTTTCTCACAAGGGGAATGAGGAGAGCTATGCCTGTCTTTAAGTTTTGTGGTAAGTGAAGCTGAGGTTCCTGCTGCTGGGTTTGGCCCAGCTTGCCTTCTTGTCAATCTCCTTTTATTCTCTCTTTCTATTTGGCTACGTGCAGACCTTGCATTTTTATGGAAAACTTGCATTGCTTCTTATGGAGCCTTTTTAGACTTGTATGCATCAACAAGGAGGTTAAGAGCTCTGCCCAGGGCATTACTGGCAGAGAACAAAAGGCTGCTGTTATTCCTGGGCTGTCAGATGGAGTGGTAAATAGATTTTTCTCCTAGGGACACAGAGGAGGTGTCAGGGAGCTATTACCTTGAAATCCTAGCCAGAGCAGATTCACCAAGTGCTAACAGCTCTTCCAAACTCACGCTGGGTACCAGGAATTGTCCAGAGAAGGTCACTGTATTGTCAAGCCTGGAAGGAGAAGTGCACGATGATGTATTCCCATCCCATGCCCATAAGAGGTATTGACATCCCTGGGTTGCAAAGAGAGAATGTCCAATTAATTCAGAAGCATTTGAGATTGTCTACAGATCAAGCCCATCTACTCTTTATTGCTGGTAGCTCCTTCCCCACTCACTCTTGGGCATGGCTGGACAAACCCTGCTGTTAAACCCTTGCATCATCAGATCAGACCTTCTAAAAAAAAACATGGGGAAAAAAAAGGAAAAAAATTTATGAGCTGGAAACATTAATTTCAATTATAAAAGCATTTTGCATGTTAGTACCCCATCTGTGGTCATTTCCATGAGGTTTCTAGGACATGGGTTCAGTCGTGGCTGTGTTTGCAGAACCAGCAACGTTTAAATGAGTCTTGAAGGACATGATAAGAGATATTTCATAGCCTCTACAGTCAGGAGTTGCATGAGAAATTTGATTCCAGGAATTACACATATCCAACAAGAGAACAAGGACCTATTATGTGACCTACCTGTCCAGTCTAATCAGTGCAAATGCAGAATGAAATTAATTACAACTATTAGAAAGTGAAATGAATACGCCAGTGTTTCTCAAGAAATAGAACTTGGAAATGTCCTGATTACTTAAACATTTCAAAATCATGTTTTCAGTTCTCATTTTTCTTTTTCATTTAATTTTCCAGTTTTGTTACTTTTTATAGCTTTTAAGTAAGTTCTGATGATGTTATCATGTATAATCTTCACATCATAAAATAATGTGAAAAAATAGTGAAGAAGAATCTCTAACCAAAAAAATATTTTCAAATGCAATTCTGGCATTTTCTGATTTTACTCTTTTTTTTTCATATTTAAATTTTCTTATCTCACGTTCTCCAAAAAGGAATTTTACAAGATTCATTCAACTTTTATCCAGGGAATAGCAAAACAACAAAGAAACGAACCCCACAAGCACCGAAACGAAGACGTTTTCAACGAGACACTTCTGCCTAGAAACTTGCTCACTGCAGCATCTTTCCGGATGAGTGACAGGCCACAAATTATCTATGGAAATCACCTGCCAAATCATTTCAAATTAAGTGTGCGAGGAAACCATGATGTGCTCTTGGAGCAATTGACAGAGTCACCTCTGCTCTGCGCGGTCCGTGACTGCCCGGCTGTGGCGAGGGAGCTGCCAGCCCGCACCAAGCCTGACAGGGAGGGGAAAGCTCTGCCGGGCGGAAATTTGGGAGCGCTGGGGACAGCAGAGCCCGATCCTGCCGTGCTGCTTCGCTTGGAGGGAGGATGGGAGCACGTGGAGCTTGTGCAGAAACCACAGCCTCGCCTGCATCCTTCCCCGCGTCCGCTTCTCTCCCCACCAGCCAGCGCAATGGGTTTCCAAGGAAGTCGGTCAGCCCATTGCAGTCAATTAATGGGAGCGAGTCGCACGCCCCGTCTGCTGTCACAAGCCATTGGGAAGAGTTTCTGTAATCCTGCCTTTGAACTCCGCGGTTATTGCCGTTTACAATGGGTTTATTAGAGGCTTAATTGAATCGGTCCTGCTCGCGCTGCTCATTGCTAACGCGACGGCCATTAGCGGCTGCTAATGAGGGAATCCAGAGGATTACTGCATCAATTAGCAGGTTGGGCTGGGACCGGAGGGGCAGCCCACAGCGAGCTCCCGTGAATCCAGCTGGCAAGTGTGACACAGCGGGCGTGCGGGAAGCCGATGTGCTCAGCGGCTCCGACAGCCAGGAGCAGCATCCAGTGCCACATCCCCGTGTGCTGAGCCTCAGCCATCCGGCCTGCCATCCTCATCCCGCGACCAGGGAAGGACCAGCACACCCCGCTGCCACCAGAGGAAGAACATCTGCTTAGAGGGAAATTACCAGGAGAAAGTATTCAAAGCCATGGGGAAAGAAATAAAATGACCATGTTCTTTCCAAAATAGACTCACCGTTTGCTAGAAATGGCTAGCAATAGTGGCGAGAATGGTGGGGCCTTGTTTTCAACAACCAGAGAGTCAGGAAGGTTGGTGTGTATCGAGAGTAGGAAAGAATATTGCACGTGAAACACCATCATGTGCACTGCAGTGTGCAGATCCTTACACGTACTTCAGACAGGAAAGCATCCCCATCTTTGGAGAAAGGGAGGAATCCTCTCATAGGAGGGAGGGAGGGAGGGAGTAATGATCTCCCACATTAGGAGAAGGATGCTATGTGCAGCCAGGACCTCGCAGCAGGAAGGAGGCATCAGTCACAACCTGCCTCGCTGAGCATCAGCGCTCTGCAAGCCCTGGAGGGGAGTGCAGGGCCTGACCCTGCCTGGCTGTGAACAAGTGCTGGGGATGCAGCACGGGTCGGCTGGTCTGTGCCTGCCAGGACCGCGGGATGCTGGCTGCCCATCTGCTGCCTTGCTACACTGCCAAGCAAAAACAGCGAGAGAGATTTTTTATTCCTTTTTTCCTCATTTTTTCTCCCTCTCCCATCTCCCTTCCCCACAGCTCATTTTTCTTCTGTGTTTCAGATAAGAGAGTGTTCATGAGCAGAGTTAATTATGTTCTGTGGAGGTGAATATGGGGTTTCCGGGTTGCAGCAGACGCTCTTGTGCCTGAGGCAGCTCCTTTGCTGCTCCTCCACGCTGATGTGCAGCCCAAGAAAACCCTGCCCATGAACCTGCTGTGAAGCTGGAGGGAGGCTGCAGGGTGCCTGTGCCCCAGCTGATGATCTCCCATGCCATGGGAGCCATGGATACTGAAAGCAGGTCCAGCAGCCCACTGGGCGAGGGCTGTGAGGGGAAGGAAGGGAAGAAAGGACTAGTGAGGGAAAAAACAAGGTGATGATGAGGTGGGAAGAAGGTGACACTAGAGGGATGGTGTTCCTTTTGGGGAGCCCTACAGAAACTGAGGATCTGGTGGTCCTTTTTGCATTTTCAAATGCTGTGACAGTTAGATTTTTAAGAAATTATGATAGGAAAAGTTAAGCTCTTCTTCTCCAGCCCCACAAACTCATTTCCTTCTCTTTTCCTGGCTTGAAGTTGCAGCAGGAGGCCTCTTTCGACAAGCTGCCTTGAGGGAGAGAGATTAACACACAAACACATCTTCTCCATGCTCCTGAGCTGGAGGAATACAATAATTGGGACTGCCACACAATTTCTGGCTGGGAGACAACAAGGCAATGAAGAGGATGACCAACCAACCAACCACTAGTAAAAAGGACCACCTTCAACCAGTTGTGCCAGTGAAGGGAAGATCCAAGTAAAAAGGTGGGGGAGTGAATTTCCAGGAGATCTCTTGTTTCTTCATGCAATCCTGAGGAGTCACAACGTAAAGGGAGGAAATTGTGGTTTTGCTCTGAGGGGTGCCAAAGCTAAGCAAGCCCCGAGAGGCAGGAGGGCAAAAGCAGAGATGGCTAAAAAGAGGAGCTTGCTGGTAGCAGGAAGAACAAGAAATTACCAAATCTGGATCAAAATGACACTGGGAGAAAGGGAAAAAAGCCTCTTGCTGAGGTGGAGCAGGCTAATCATTAGCTCTCCCGAGTGGTGGAGGGGGAGGGAGTCTGCCGAAGGAACCGGTGGGACGATTACTTGGGGACCTGAGGAGCTAACAAGAGCAGCTATTTCCATTTCAAATGGAAAGGCGAGAGGAGATCAAACACATTTCACAGTAATGATCCGGAGCCTTTCCCTGAGCACTGAGCCACACAAACGCTCAGGGTAATTGAAGCCCCATGTAGCTAAAATGGAGAAGCTGAATTCTGCTCAAGGGGGCTGAGGGAGAAAACACCCACAAAGAAAACAAACATAAAATCCCAACCTGCAGCAAACAAACAGCTCTGCACTGGACTCTCCACTCTCCAATTTGCCTACCAGAGGTGATCCACACACATCAAGAAGCGCTCTGCAAAATGACACCACCCTACTCTTCCTGCAGCTCCCCAGAATCCATGGACACCTATTCCCAATCCCATGGGTGAATAGGACTGTGAAAAAAATTAAAAACTGGTAGTGAATAAATATTTGTGTTAAGCCTCGGTTTCAGATAATTGTGGAATAACAATGTCAGTAGAGCACAAAATGGGCTTGAGATCTTTTTGCTTATTCATCCATTTTCTAAAAAGACTAAGGTGACTTCTGTTTAGAACTAGTGAGGAATACTGATCAACTGCTCATTGCTTTTCAGTCCCTGATGTCCTGCTGAGACTGCATTTAGACATTAGGTGGTGGTTTGATATGGTCTCATTCTTCCTACCTGGAAACCAGACTGAGATCCACCAGCCTGTTTCAGAGGGAGACATCTCTTGCTACTCTCATCACTACCCCAGGGTTAAAAAACTCTCAGTTCTAAAGTCATCAATACTGACTACCTTACCAGCCCCAGATTTCTGAATGCCCATCTAAGAGCAAATCTGAGTCCCAATCCTGTTCTAGCAGTCCAAAAGCCCTTAGACAAGGAAGAAGTGTTTCCATGTCGTAGAAAGTATGAAGGTCATATTTATTTAACATGAAGTTCAGTGTGTTTATTTATTCAGTTAATTCAATTTTAGTGAAAAATGTGTGCCCCTTAGGAACCAGAGCATCCACAATGGTATCAAACACCCCAAAAACGCTTAGCCCATCCTCCTCCACAGTCACCTGGGCCAAGCTATGGCAGAAAACTGGGACTTCTTACTCCAGCAGCAGAACCAGGAGCAGCTTTACAGAGAGGGATAAGAGCACTCTGTAGAGCATTGGGTCTTTTCACCAGCTGGAGGCAGAAGCCTGCATTCTTCCTGCTATCCCCATCACTTAACTTATGCACAGCAGTAGGAAGAAGAGGAAAAGCAGTTTCTAAGGTAACTGTGCACCCAGTGATTTGGGCTCTGCAGAAGACAGCCAGCTGCTGCAAACAGCTGGAAGGCACTGGACGGCATGCAGGTGAGCACTGTCCCTGGCAAGAAGCCCCACACAGCCCTGGGAAGGCATGATGTCACACTGAACCAGCTGAAGGAAAGGCCCTGTGTGGGCCATGCTCAAGTAACCCCATGCTGTGGGGACCAGGAGGTGGGTCAGTGTGTTAGCTGGGCTCCCTGCATGCAGGGGCAAGGGACCCCTCTTGGAGCATTCCAGTGGGGAGGCTCACTGCTTGTCCCACAATGTTCCCGCCCTCCTCCAACCACGTTCTGAAGGCTGCTCATCATCCCAGCTGCCTCTCTCCTTCCTCACAGTCCCACACTGAAGATTTGCCTCCCAAGAGATACTTTTAACCCTCATAGCCTGTCCTTTGCAATGCAGATCATCAGTATCAGCAACCCTGGCTGGAAGGGTCTCCTCATCTGCAGCACATAGATGTGTGTGAATGTGTGTTCATAAGGGGCTAGACCCCCTTATGAACCCTGTGTGTGTGTGCATTCAGGGCAGATAGAGGTACACAACACACACAGGTTCTGTGACAGTGAGTGAAAGCCCACACACTTATTTCTGAGCCCATTCTGTAAAATACAGGCAGCAGAGCCTCTGCCTGTGCAGCACATGGGAGCACCTCAGCCAGCTGGCAGCCCCACCTTGTGCTGCAGCCACACCAGCACAGTCTTGCCTGATATTGAAACCATTACTCTTCACCATTCCCTTGCCCTGTGCTGCCTCTGCATCCCCCAAGAAGCTTGGAGCTAAAATTATATACCTGAATAATTATTCCGTGGCTTGAAAACAATCTTCCTCCCTCATCACCCTTTTCTTTGACATGTGTGTTTAATATCAAATTATTTATAACCCAGCCTCGCGGTCAAGCTTTTAATAAAAGAGCTGCCAGAGACTTTTAAAAGCATCATATTCACTCGACTAGCCACATTATGCTGAGTAAGGGCTGCAGGGCTTCAGCAGAAGGAGCCTTGCTGCTGAAAATCCCCCCAGTGCATGTGTGCATGTGTTTTACTCACTCACACTCTCTTGTTCTCTCCATGTCGTTTGTTCTGGCTCTCCTTCTCCCTTCACCTATCTCGATCTGCAGTCTCTGCCTGGCTGTCATGAAATACTGCCAGTATTGATGTCTACAAATAAAAGAATGATTAAGAAGGGATTCTTCAATGCCATGTGGATTCTTCCTTCCCTAGGACTATGCATAACTGAAGAGAGGTGAAAACATGAAGGACTGGATCCTTTAAACCTCCCTCCTTCCTTCCTCAACTTTATATGCTTTTTTTCACTGCACTAACCTTTCCCTTTTCTAAGAGTATATATGCACATATACTTATTCCTCTCCCCCTTCAGCATGAAATATTGATGAATTCTGCTCCCCTAAATGAAGGTTTGTTGGAGAAGAAGCCTGCAGTTCAGCTTCAGCAGGAGGAATGCAAATGTGTTGAAATCCTAGGAGGGATAGGACAGCAAAATACAAGGGCTGCTGCAGCAGCTGCCAGATCATGTTTGATTCTGCGCACGGGCACAGACAGCAGCAGGGCAGGAAAGCTGCCCCGAGCAGTGCCGACCCTCCTAGCTCCCCAAGCAAGAGGCAAAAAGATGCTGCCCAAGTAAGAAGCTTATTTACACAGAATTTATACCTTGAATTATAGGGGAGGGCCAAGCTACTGTTAGCACAGATGTAAATCTGTGGCTAGTGAAGCTAAAAGGGAGTTATTCCAGATTTACACTCCCATCAGGGGGGTTTATACACGTAGTTTTCCACAGTGCCTTCTGCCATCCCAGGCATCACTGCACATGTCCAACTTCCATGGGCTTTGGCAGGAATAAAGCATGCATAACAACTTGGTAATCAGTCCCCTCCGGGTCTGATGTAAAAGACTTGTCCCCGGGGGATCTGAGCACTTGGAAGAAGAAAACCAACAACAACCCGTAACATTTAGGGAGCTGTGCTTTTCTTTGCATCCTCCGAGGAACAAAGCGATGATGCCTGTTGGTCTCTGTATGTAATTGGACTCCGAGTGCTAACTGAGGAACATCAAAGAGGTGAGGATTGCTGACAGACCTCCAAGTGCTGTGACTGTTCCTGAGTATTTGGCATTCAGGTAGGAAGAGATGGAGATAGAAGGCCTCTAACATCACTGCAAACAGAGGTCCCAAATCACAGCCCCTTCCCAAAAGAGCTACTGACCCCTTTTTAAATGTTCCATCATCTCCTGCATCTGAGGAGGCAAGCTATATTCTCCAGTAGGGGCAGAGTGGTCAGGGTCAGGCAAGATGACAGTGAGGAAAGGCACAAGTGAGAAGGGGTCAGGTGCCAAGAGCCTTTTTCCCAAGTCACTGAAACATCCTGTGTTTCCCCAAGTCATGAAGTCATAGGATGGTTTGTGTTGGAAGGGTTGGCTTGAAGATCATCTAGTTCCAACCCCCTGCCAAGAGTAGGGACACATTCCACTAGTCCAGGTTGCTCACAGTTCCATCCAGCTCGGCTTTGAATACTCCCAGGGATGCGAAGCATGGAGATATGAAAGCTTCTCCTGGTGCAGAGAGGAGCATAATAAGAATTTCCCAAGCTCTAATGCTTGAAATTAGTGCTACACTGGCACCTCTAAACCTCACTGTCATCTACACTATCTTCATTTTGAAGACCTTGGAAAATCCCCTCTGAGAATTCCTCAGCCAGAAGCCAAACCCAGTGAAGCCAAACACAAGCAAGAGCAACCAACCCGATGCTTGCCCCATGCTTGCTGCACGCCTCAAGTGACACTGCCAAACTCACTGCCACACCACTGCCCCAAGAGCCACAGCTTCTCTGCTGGCCTTGCAGACCCTTGCTGAAGCCAGGTGCACTGGGGGCTTTACAAGGGCTCTCATGAGCTCTTCTCAGCATCACACACTCCCTGGCTACAGCCAGCACAGGGACAGAACCAAAAATCCCATTTCACAGATGAGAGGAGTGATGCACGGAGAGATGGACTGCTTCACAGTCGAGTCTCCCAACCAGATCCCAACTACCTTACTTCCCCAGCCATTCCCAAATCCTTTCGAGCAGCCCAGACCCTTTAGAATGTGCTGCTCCCTCACTACAACGTGTGGTGATGGAGGGTGCCCACTGCCCCCCCTCCTTCTCCTCTGTGTACTGGCAGCTGAATGTGTTATTTTTGTCCCCAGTTCAGAAGGCAGTTCCATGCATCCCACTGTGTGGCTTATCTTCTGCAATTAGCACTTTCCGCCATATCTGATAGGAGAGAAGGGCTCAGCTGCCCCTGATTAATTGCCAAGTATTTGCTTTCTTTTCCACTTCTGTGGCCTGGAATTAATTAGTTTATTCCTCTTATTCCTTTCATGGGCCAGAGCGTTCTCCTTTTTTGTGCAATTATATATAATAGCAACGCCTGAAATCCCCTGGGGTCAGTTGAGAGAGGCTCTCAATGGGGAGGAAAGGAGCCTGAAAGCAAGGAAATTACTAAAGGTCATATGTCCTACAGCTTCCCTGTGGTCTTAAAATATATATTATCTTCTGACTCCAGCACAAATTCCTTCCCCGCACCACCTACCTCACTGCCTTCTCCAGGTTTTTCAGTTAGTTAATGTCTGAACAGCAGGGAAAGCTTGCAGACCTAAATCCCAAGTGTGAACAAGAGATGTAAAAGAACAGCCCCCCTTGGCTGGACACCTTCAGCTGCTGCAGAAAACACAGAGCTCACAGCCCAGCAGGGACAATCTCTCAATGCTTCCTGGCCCCTGTAAGGTACATGGCAATAGGAATGCTGGCTCTCATTTGAAGGAGATGCTACAGTTTGGATGCAGCAGCCAAACAGTTTCTGGCTCCTGCAGATTGCTCAAAAGCCAACCAACAGCACACTGCTGGCTTGGGGGAAAGGAGGACAGAAGAGGTTCCTGAGTAAGAAGACCATGTCCAATTCCTCCCTTGCAAATCCAGGTGACTCTGGCACCAGTGTTCACATCCCAGGTTTGTTTTGCTGAACAGGAGTGTAAATCAGGAGTAAATGAGTGTGAAAACACTGTTACTGAAAGCAAACTTTGATCCTTTGGCTGAAAGGGGAAGGCTGGTTTTTGACTTTTTTAAATTGAGTATTCCCAAGCCAGATCTTGTCTAGCTCTTGGGGAACAGTATGTGGGGCAGTCCTCTACCTGGCATGGGGAAAAATCAAGGCATCTGGGAAGGAGTGAGGCAGAACATCATCTAATTCCCAAACTGTTGGCAATAGATTCATCTAAGCTCTTATCTGCTGAGGTTTATAGACCCATAATTGTTATCTTCCTTCTTATCTCATTCACACGCATTATTAGGCAATTTGATCCTTGCAGTCTGAAGCACTCGAACCACCTCATTTACTGCATTTCTTTTTAAGCTGGTGTCAGATGGCTGTGTTCGACCCAACACATCCTGAGTTTCAGGGGGCTTTTCGGGTGTCAAGATTCCTGTCAAGATTCAAGATTAAAATTTCTGTGCTATCTCACTCGAAGATATGGCACCACGATGCAGCAAGGATGCTGCCCCCAGCTCTCAGGCTCAGGATGACAGTGGTCTCATCCAGGGTGGGGAGGGGGGATTCCAAGACACTTAGCCAAAAATTAGGCAAGCACTTGTTTTCCCACTACAGTACCTGCAGAGCTAAAGGTGTTCATCTTTGAGTCAGGGAACGGATAGCAGGTTGCCTCTTATGGGTGCAAAAGAGATGGGATGATCAGGCAAGACAGTGCGCCTGAGACCCTGGCACCCTGTTATTTGGATTGACATTTCTTTCCACCAGCTCCTCTGCCTCTTGTCTCTACCTTCATTTGGCTGTCTTAATCGTTAGCAGTGACCAGTTGTCTCCCCTACAATCCTTTTGGGCAGACTAGAGTTGATAAACCTGCGGAAGGTGAAGCCTGTGCATTCCCTAAGCTGCAAACCAAAAGTGGCTGAGGACTGCAGCCGGGTAGCACAGCATCTCCCGCAGCTCTCCTCCCCTCCCTTTCTCTCCTTCTCCCTCTCCTGACTTACAGCTCTGCCCGTTCTGCATCATGGAGCCCTCTGAACTTGCTCTGCAGGCAGGGTGTGAACGGAGCACGGCCACGCCTGGAATCTATAAATGCACGGAGATACCTGAGTGTGTCGGGGGAGGGGGAAATGGGTCAGGGGCACAGGTGTGGAGCTCGGAAATGCAAGCATGCTGGGTATATTCCACACACACTTACACCCCTCTCATCTGAATCATGGTCTGCACCCTTCAGTATACACTGCATGCTCCAGAGAGCATCTGCCGAGCAAAAGGCATTAACATACAAAAAGGAGGGAGCCTGCTTTAAAGCAGCTGTATATATGTCCATCCAGAGCATGTGCCGCAGCCAGGGAGTCGTTTCAGGGGAAATGGTTGCATCTTTCTCCTTGGGAAGGCACCTCGGTGAGAACTGCTGGGCTCTCCCTCAATTCAGCACGGTGTAGGGGCAGCAGCCATTTCCTTGTTCTCAGATTCAAAAGGACAAAAAGCATTCGCAGTTGTTTCTCATCCATTTCTTTTCTGGAGAGGACAAGGTGGGGTAATTTTTTGCCTTACTCTAGAGGGAGTTTTTCCTTGCCCTGGGGCAGAGCTGGAGAAATTATTCTGTATTTGGGGAGAGCAAGCTGTGTGCCAGTGGTCTGTTGAGGGGTCTAACACAGCCTCTGTTCCACACTGAGCTGTGTGTTGCAGTCTCCAGCAGCAGGCACAGAAGAGACCCTTTTGCCTCCCCACATGAATTCCCATTTGTACATGAAGATCTTAGATTTGTGTCCTGGTTCTATTCCTTCACCACCTGCATCCCCCAGCCATGCTCTGCTGGTGTAAAATGGTCAGTCTGCCTTTACTTGGACAGTGCTACAGTCATTTTACACCTCCCGAACCTCTACAGCTCTTTCCTTCATTACTAGGGGTGTAACTGACCTCATATGGAGAGCTCTTAAATGGCAGGAATGCAAAACTGAGAAGGCTCTTCATCTCCCCCAACCCTTCCCCACCCTCTCTGGCACCTGCAGTGTGATTTATGCACCAAGCAACATTTGTTTTACCTTACAGTAATCTACAGCTTTACTAAGGTGGCACTCACAGAAGGGACTTGAAAGCAAACCCACAAACGTCTCTCTTAATTACTTGGTAAAACATTTAATTTTCTATCTCTGTGTTTTGCAGTTGTGAGTAACAGCAGTCAGGGAAGATATGCAGCATACTGGCTTTGAATGACATGGAAAGCCAAGTGCCTGCTCATGACAGCTCATTCAGGTTTGCAGAAGCAGAGCCTAGAGGCACATGCATTCCTGCCTGCCCAGTTCTGAAATCGCCTTTGCAATTGCCGAGTGCCTGGACAAACCAAGCATTTTACAGGAGCAAACATTTTTTCAGCCTCATTTGAATGCAAAGCTGCCATCTTTACATACATAAAGTAAGCAAGCAATATCCTCACAAGACTCACAGTGGTGATGGAGTTCATTCCCCAAATTCCTGACAGCAAAGTCCTGCGATTTCAGTGTCAAGCACTGCTCAAAAAGTAGGTTAGAATCTCATTAGATCCTGATTTGTTGCCACACACTGTCTACCTCAAACTCTCCCTACTGGCTTCCATACAAAGTGTTGTTTTTGCTTACTTCTATACGTCTTTGCTGGGTTTCCAGACATTATTAAGCATCTGACACAATCCATCCCAGAGGTAGCTGCATTTCAGTAGTGGCTGAATGATTGCTGAATGTATGTAGTCTGCAAAGCAGCGAGTGATTCTTCAAGATGTCAGTCATCTTCATTAACATAAATAAGATATGTTTCATTTTAGTCACTCTAAAATCATTGAGTCATTTATTGATGTCTCAGTAATTTATGAGCTCTGTATCTTGGCTGGAAACGTACCAGTGTGACTGGTTGCAGGAAGAAATGGGCACAGTACAGAGATGGATGTCTGTCTAGCTGAAGTTCAACTATTTCTTCCCTGGGTCAAAGGGTGAAACAGAGTGGGGTGATAAAGCTTGGGAGCCTTTCACATGCAGTTCATATAGTGACAAAATGCCACTGTAGTGCCCAGTGAGAAATGTGATGGTCATCTCATGTTCCTGGTGGTGTTGTGACTTATCATGGGCATGCAAAAACTGAATCCAATCCTCCTTTTTGCTGGCAACTTTAGCCCAGAAGGCAAAGGACTCACTAGAATAGAGAATGAACATCCTTCCTGCTCCAAGAAACGGTCAGCCAGGAGAGGTGCACATTATCTTTTCTCTGCTGCAGCTGGAGCTTTTATCTGGAGGGGTGATGAAAAGGGAAACGTGAGTCTCCCGGGGTGTCAGTCAAGCACTCTCATCAGTCTAATTTCAGGCAGGAATTTTATCAGGCAAGAGAACTGAGTGGGTTCAGATGAGCTCTGGAGAGGCATCTAGATTCTCTGCTGATAAGACAAATCAAAATGGGATGCCAGTTTGTCACAGTTCAGAAAGAAGAGGAGCCCTGCATCCTCAACACCCCCTCAACAGCCCCCAGCTCAGTGGTGGGATTGAGGATTTGTCAAAAAAATAGGTCCAGGTTTGGCATCTCCCACACTGGCCCCCTTCTGCCCCATGTTTCAGATCCTCTCTACCCAGGAATGCCCAGCAAGGGTGACTGTGAAGCCAGTGAGACGAAGGGTGACTGTCATATGGGCCATGACTTCTCCACCTTCAAGTGAGAAGAAGGGTGGAGAAGTCATGGCCCCTACGAGAGTCAGCCAAGCTAAGTGTGATGCTGGGTGTGCACACAGTCACTCCAGCTCTGGCTGTGAATTTTTCCTCAGACACGAGGGGAAGGAGAGCAGGACAGGTAGGATGCCCAGAGCCCACACTGACATTCCTCACTTCCCCATAATCTCACCTCTTTGTCACCTCACTGCTGGGAGAGAGGCAACTATAAAAAGAGGTTTTATCAAGACCAGCAAGGTGTAAAAGAAAAGGACCCCAAAGTGTAAATAAACTTGTGTGCCTTAGTTTCCTTATCTCACCCCTATTTCTTCCTTCCCCTTCTGTTTCTATCATGTTTTCTTCTCTCCTCCCTCTCTTACTTTCCCTCCCATCCCTTTCTGCCTCTTCCAGTCTTCTTCCTCATGCTTTCTCCGTGGAATTCCCATAGGGATCCTGCTCTGTTCACAGACCCACAAAAACAACTGTCTCCTTTAAACTCTACTTTTAAACAGGAGTCTGCAGTTTTTCAATGACCAGTCAGAGGTACTCTGGCATCAGTGCTCTGCCAGCAGACTTCTCTGTGCCATACTGCCTCTTCCACACAGCCCACAGGAGCTGGTAGCACCCCCAGAGCCCCTTGGCCCTGGAGCAGAGAGAGGAGATGGTCCTGTCCTCTCTGCAGAGTTGCATCACCCCTGGGGATGATGCGTTTTAGAAAACATCCTCAAGGGCCATTGACACAGGGTGGTCCTTGGTTCCCTCCGGAATTGTGACTTTATGGATGACCCACAGATGCTCAGGTGCTGCCCAATCTTATAACTGGAAGCCATCAGGAGCCCTGACTTTCCACAGACAGGGTTACATCCCAAAACTTAAATCCTCTTTCCTCCCACCTGAATGTCACCTCTTGGGATGCAAAACCAGGGCTTGAGGCTGGAATTTGTCAATTCTGCATTTGTCGACTTGTCACCTGGGAATGTTAATGATCTTCCTGCATGGCCCACAGCCTTCAAAGGTAAAATATCTCATGTGGAACATTAGGGCTTCCATTGATTTACTTTTAGTGCTTCCAGGCAGCAAAGTTCTCTTAGTTTTAACCAGTTAATTGTATTTTCCAAAGGGATTTTATCTGCCTATCTGTTATGTGTCAGTGGGATGCTGTAGGTTGTGTGGGCTCACACACAGGTGGAAAGACAAGTGGACTGGTAAATATCAATGCCTTTTAGACAGGCTGTGGAGGAAGACATGACTGCAACAGTGCAGTTTTCAATGCAGTTAAGGCATGCAGCATAGTGGGTCCAGGTGACTGCAGCCAATCCCTGAGAAACTCCAGCTGCCAGTAGAGCCACCCATGGCTTCTGAAGGAATTCTCCTCTGCAAGCTACCTGCTCTGCTGACCCTGCTGGAAATGCAGCTACATCTGGTGGCACTGGAGCAACAGCCCAGCAAGCCTGGCTGCATCAAGCTTCTCTGGCCAGTGGAAAAGCTGTGCAGATGCACTTTCATGCTGATGATAACTGAGATGTTTTATCTCCCATCTGTCATGAGCTATTAGCATCCACACAATTAGTTATTTCAGCCCAGCGATCAGCAGTAACAGAAGATGCTGCGGTATCTCTACTGCACATTAATATCTGCCCTTAGTCAAATAAAGCAACCCCTCGGCGTGAAAATAATGTGTGATATATCACTCTGCCAGATGAGTTTTCACAGGCATCTGAAAGGCAGGAATGCAAGCAGAGCACACACACAGAGCCCAGCACAGGAGCACTAAATTGTTAAAGGCACGTCTAAACTTGTCACATGGGACACTTCTCTGGACCCAGGCATTATTGCTTTCTGAATATCTTCCCTCCTCACAAGATGTGCTGAAACTCATTCTCACTGAGAACAATGCAGGAGTCAGAGCTGACATTTGAAAGCTGAGGCAGTTGTCTAAATGCAAAAGACAATAAATCTATACCAAGTCAAAAGGCCAGAACCATCTTAGGATAGCTGGAAAAGGGTATCTCTAGGCTAATCTCCAGATGGGAATCCAGACCAATCCCTGCTGAGCTGCTACCACAGCTGTTTGGTACTTTGAATGCTCTGTTTTAATTTTTTAATTTGCTCTTAGTGTAACAAAAAAATTACCCATTTGAGCCCCTTGAAACATGTTCCACTGAGACTCCCCAGATTTCTTGACACATTTAGGAATCCACCCTCAGCACATAGGGTGAAAAAGATGTCTGTCAGAGCTGCCTGGGCTTCAGGAGAAGGTTGGAGTCTGCACCCAGGACTCATGCCATGCCCAGTACCCAGCAGCAGGGTCACTTGCAAAGATGCCACTTGCAAAGATGAAGCTCCTGGCCTCAGGACTGTGGCTTCTTCCCTTCTTCTGCCAACATGTTTGGAGGTGGAGAGGAGAGAGGCCCCTGCCATCCATGTTAACAGTGACTCAATGTGTTATTTCTGGCAGTTATTCCACAAGATTTCTTTTTCTACATTAAAATTCAAGAGCCCAGGAATACAGCTCAGGGCTAGGCTTCAGGATGCTAAATCCTGTAACTCAGAGAAATACACAAATGTAGAACAAAACATAGATTTTAAAAAAAAAAAAGGCTACACTATTCTTACTGTGAAAACATTTCAAGGGTCCAGGATATTTTGTAAAAACAGAAATGCAAAAGCCCAAATCTTCAAGTACTGTGCAGTCTTTCACTGCACTGGTGCATCTTCCTAGGGGACACAACCCTTTACTTTTTTGTTTGTTTTTTCTCAGTCACTTTCTAGGTGAGCCACTCAGTCCCTGAAAAGCTACAGAGGGTGCAAAGCTCACAGCACTGCACTTGGTTCAAGATAGGAGATGAGCCCCTGAGGGCCAACAAGGGCTTTGTGGAGTGCAGTGCATGTACTTCCCATGAGATTCCTGGGCAGCCAAGGCACTGTGGAAATGCAAGGCACCCTTGGTCCTGTTCCTCTAGGGCCTGGTCACTCCATCCCTTCTTTAGATCTGGCTTTGGTGCTTTACAGTGTGGCTCCTGGCTGCAAGCTCTTCTGCTTGCTCCCTTTTGTGCCCAAGTTTTTCTCCCTCCCTCTCTCTTACTTTCCTGCTTTTTCTGTTCCAGTAGGAGCTTCACTGTGGGTTGGCCAGGGCTGGAGCTCCAGCTGAGACCACAGGGCCAAGGAGCAGAGAGCACAGTGCTGCAGACAGGTGGTGCCTCCAGATGGTGGAGAAGGGGCTTTGTGGTGGGAGCAAGGGTAGGGAAAAGGAAAAGCTGGAGGGAAGGAAAGGATGAAGAGTAGGGATGGAACAAAGAAATCACAGGAGAAGGAGACCTGGCCATTCAGCTGGGCACCACACACTTCACACTGCCAGTGGCTCCTCTGTGTCTGAAATGTTTTGGTTAATGCTTAGGGAATAAAATATATGGAAGCTTTTTTTTTCTCTTTTGTTAATAACAGTCATCTATTTATAGGCTGTAAATTATACACCATGAACATTACTCAGAGACAAGACATTATTTTGCTGCCAACAGGGAAAAGGGAAGGAAAGGGGGAAGAAAAGGAGACAGAGAGAAGGGAGAGAGAGGGAGAAAGACACACAGAGAGAAAGCAAGGAAGCTGTGAGCTTCTGACCCCCCTGCACCCTATGCATCTACAGCAAAGAGCATGTCACATGCAAAAGGGATGACACTGAAAAGAAGAGAAGCATGTGGAGCCAACTGCCGAAGCCCAATTCTTCCCTTCCTTCCTGTCATAGAAGAAACATGTGGGACCATTTCTGAATGAGTTGGACCATTTTCTAGTGCTTCTTTTGAGTGCCAGAATGAAGCACCATGAAAAACGTTGCACAGGAGCTGATGGCCTGTGGAATCTGGCACGCTCCTGTCTGTTGCAGGCACAAGTGCATGGGCCACTTTCCAGGCTTTCCTGGCCCCTTGACAGCAATTTGAGTGCTTCAGAAAAACACTTTACCATCCCCCCTCTTTTCAGCCTCTTCTGGTTTCCACCCCCCAAACCCTCTCCCTCCTTTTGCAATCACATGTGCACAGATCCATCTGCCAGAGTTGGAAACCAAATCATGCTGTCTCCCTTTGCAGTCAATAGAAATAGAGAGTGAGGGTAATTTGCCTGCTTGATCTGCCCATTAGTTATGAGCTGGCCCTACAGTATTTATTTCAGTATAATATTTAAGTATCTAAGAGTAGATGAGACAAGTTTAGGCTTTATGAGAAACCCAACAAATTGTTTCCATCACGCTTGCTGCATACAGGATGAAAACATTCAGGAACAATCCTGGACCTTGGCAGAATAAGAAAGATTTATTTTTAATGCAACTGCTGATAAACCTTTTCATGAATACTTGGGCTTCAGAAAGCATCACAGCAAATCTAACACAACTTCCTCCTTTTCTAAAGTTTATTGACCTTTTTCTTTGTCTCCCTAATTGTTTCTTTGCACTTCCTTCTTTCTCATCTAGATTTCATACTGTTTTTATTATTCCATTCCTTGTGGTTTTATACAGTGGAAAAAGAATAAAAGGTTTTGATCCATCTTGCCTATAGGATTAAAAAAAACCCATTTTAATCTCTGAGGTTTCCCAAAGTCTATCCTGTATGATCAAAAGCAAAACCTGTAAGGTGAAACCCACTCATTTTACAGCCCCACCATAGAAAGAACCATATGTGTGCCCTGCTGGCACTAAAAACATATCCTTGGGTGGCAACCCCACTGCAAAGCATCTGTGACATCTACTGAGGGATGGACCAGAATCCAACACTACTCCCTGCACAGTCTTGAATGCAAAGAGCACACGTGGAGGCATGAAACACTGAGATCCAACTCAGTTCACCTTTTTTCTCTGGTACTTAGCAATTCAGGACTCATGGTCAACCATGCCATGCAGCCAGGGCTCCCCTGTGTTTCAGTGAGATCAGCACTGAGAACTGGAAACAGATAAAGATTTGTTTGACAGCCCACTGAACCATGAACAATTGAACAATGGGTGGCTGAGTAACTGGTGGGGTGCTGCTTGGCATTGCTTCAAACCACATGTTGCTCAAGAGCAAGGAGCAATTTAAGCCAGTAATCCTCAGGGTGAAGCAAAAATGAGACCATGAATTTGGATCTGAGCTTGCAGAGCAAAAACCTCCAAGTGGTTCTCTGAGCTGCTGGTTTGGAGGGATAGCACACACGTGTGTAACATGGTGCTGTGTTCAGTGTCCTGTAATGAAATCTGGGAGCTCCCTGAAAGGTCCAGCAAATGGGAGCAACAGCACTGCAGTCTTTGGCATTGAGAGTTGCTTTTGCAAGCCATCCTAGAACAGTGTCCTGCAGAGCAATACCTTTCATGATGAGTGCCTGTTTGGTGACCTGTGTGCAAAGGCACTTCCTAGTCCCACTGAAAAGGGCACAGAAAATACATCCTAGACGAATCCAAGGGTAATTCTCATGCAGTCTACTACAGAGATATCTGAGCAGACACTTAGCAGAACGTTACATCCTACAGAGTCCCATAAATGCGTTCAGAGGTATTGCCTTGTGCCCTGCAGGTATAATGTGATATAGATCGTTCAGCTAAGATGCCATGTCACCAAATTGCCTTT
This sequence comes from Entomyzon cyanotis, assembly GCA_024500445.1. Taxonomy (NCBI): domain Eukaryota; kingdom Metazoa; phylum Chordata; class Aves; order Passeriformes; family Meliphagidae; genus Entomyzon; species Entomyzon cyanotis. Next base: position 11,341,427 of record JAKEPQ010001018.1, on the reverse strand, counting down.
TCACCCCAGCAGGGAGTCTTTCCACAGCTAGGAGAAGGCATCCATGATGGCAGTGATGTGTGGGCAGGGAACTTGCAAAGCAAATGCTGCTGCCAAATAAATAGAAACTCAGATCTCCAGTGTTTTCAGTTTGGCCTGGAGGACAAGTCAACCAGCAGAATGGATCAGCACAGATACTCCTCATCTGAGCCCCAGGGAACAGCTTTACCTAAGCATAGTGCACCCTTACCCCTCGAGCTCTGATCTTGTCAGAGCTCAAATACAAGCGACATGAAAGAATATCCCACAGTTGCTGATGAATTAGTACATGCTGCCTTCTCTCCAAGTCAGTGCTAAAGCTAAATCTGTCTGCATCACATTAGAGAGCTATGCTCCCTCCCCAAACCCTGACATGTGAAGCTTCACCTCGTTTCTATCCCCTGAAGCTTAGAACTGATCCTGGACCAGTGCTCCTAGCAAGCAGACTGGCATCCTGTACCCTTGTCAGGGTCTCACAGCCAACCTGTATTTTCACTGGTGCAGCAAATCAGAACTGAGCACTCTCCTGATCTGAGCCTTGCAGGGCATAGCAGTCTCCAGAGCTGCTGTCTGTAGCCTCTGCTCTCATGCCCTTCCCATGCCAGAAACACCTCTTGTCTCTGTGCCACACAGCCAAGCCATGGCTGCCATTCCAATGGCAAATACCTCCCAGGGACACCCAGCAGGGCTGAACTTCTGCCGAATCACATCTGCTTCTTTGTCCTCATTTCCCCCAGCTCATCCATGATTTCATTTAACTGAAATCACGACAGCTATTCCAGTCCTACGTAGGCAGGGCAGATCCCTTCACTGGTTTGGTTTTTTCTTTTTTTTAATGAGTATTATTTTGGGGTGTAGGTGGAGGGGATGGTGCTTAAATGAAGAAGTCTGAATCTGCAGCATAAAATCTCATCTCAGCCTAAAAGAAGAAGCTGGCAGATTGATGGAAAGCATCACCATACTGTGAAAGAACAAATATGAAGTGAAGATGCTGCCAGATGGGAAAGTGAATCCTCCCTGGCTCTATGAGTATAGATATCATCGGTGGTGAATGTACCACTGGCACATTCTGCAAGTAAACTTTAATCTTAGCTACAGCTACCACCAAATTATGCCATGGTCTATAAGAAGCAGCAAAATATTGTACCCAAGTGATCTGGGGGCTTGGAAAATCCTTTCCTTGTCTCACTGAGCAGATCCCAGATTAACACCTCTGTCCTTATACCAGTGACCTTAGCAGCATGATGAGTAAAGAAAAGATATTTCTTCCTTGTGCACCCCATTTTCACCCCTCCAACAGCTGGAACCTTCTTGCAGTGAGACAACTGGGAGCAGTGGTTCTTTGCAGAAGGCAAGGTGGTTTCTACGTGGGTGAGATTGTTGTTGTGAGGGCTCTAAAGAAGAAGAAAAATCTCCTCTGTTACTAAGCAGGGATCTGAAGGCCATTGTCAGGGGAGAAGCAGAAGAATTTCCATAAAAGGAAGAATTATTCTGCCTGCAGCCAAACCACCTGGACTCTAATCTTGTCAGATCTCACAGCAGCAGCCGGACTGGTCAGCAAGGGGAGGCAGGGTGTTGCAGTGATGCAGGGAAGAAGAGAGGCATCTTCTTATCCTGTGCAGACAGTGAATACATTATCCCCTTGCATTTGTAAATTTTTTTCTTTTATGACCAAAAGAAGAAGACTCTTTTATGATCCAGAGGGTGCTAAAGTGTGCATCACGTGACATTTAATCTGACTTCCTCATCTAATTCCAACAGGAGCATTTAGATTATGCTGGATTACTTTTCCTCTTTCCACCTTTTTTCATCATTCACCTAAGCTGCTCTAACTGGCTGCCAGCCCCAGAACTGTTTGAATAACTGAGGATGAAAAATTTTCTTCTGTTTTAGGCAACATAAGGCCCCGGAAACAAAGTGACCCCTTGCCTGACCAGCAAGAGGGATCCCAGGACATTAAAGCAAAATGGACATGATAGAGGAGAAGGGATTTGGAGTACATGGTCTCTGTCCATCAATCCAACACCAGAGCCAAAACAGATCACTGTAGACTGCATGGAAAAAGAGGCACCTCCAGATCCCCATCCCCTTTTTCTGTATTACCCAGGGATCACCTCAGGCATCCTGTCTCCTTGCTTCGTCTCTGAACCGTGCCCAGCATCGATGGCAAAGCTGCAGAGGCTGTCACAGCAGCAGCAGCACCCTCCAGTGTCCCTTAAGGCCCTGGGACAGAGCTCACATCTGGGCTAAGAGCACCCACAGCAACTTGTCCTTGGCTCTCCAAGCTGGTGTTGAATTCTCTCCACATGATGGCTGTTTAAATTCACTGTAAGACAAGTAGGAGGAAAGGAATCAGGGGAAGGAAATAACCAGATCTTGTCCCGCTGCTCTTTGGCCAGTAAAGTGATAAAGCAGAAAAGAGAGAGGAGGCTTTTCCTCTGCCATATTAAGAAGCTGAAAATTGAAGAGCAACCGAAGAGTATATTTGAAGATAGCACAAACCCTTGATAAAACCTCTCTGAAACTTGATGAAAAATTTCAATGTGCATTAGGAAAGTTGGGATTTGCTAAAGGATAAATCCATCAGACAGGACAGATTGAGAAGAAGAGACAGACAGATGGTTTGTTTGGGCTCCCAGGAGTGAGGCAGGGGTGCAGAATGAGCTTTAACCTGTTGGCCTGCTGGTCAGGGATGGAGGTCAACCATGCAGGGTCTTCAGTCTCTGCTAAGCATCCTGTGTTGTTTCAGGAGACAGCCCAGCATGCTGGCACCAAACTTGCAGAGGCTCCTGGGGCAACAATGAGTATGGCATGGTCCCCTTCTTGCCTTGCTCTCTGTCCACTGCCCTGCCACAATCAGTGGGACAATCTGTGGACAGCACAGGCTGCACACTTGATGGCTCCCTGCCTCACCAGGAAAGCAGGAGAGGGTGAGCTGCTCTGGGCCACAAAAATCCAGAGTGGTTTCAGATGTGGTGATGAGGTCTTTGGGAGGAGATATAAATGCAGTCACTAATCTCAGTCTTGGTTTTCTCCAGTGTCTCCTATAGGAGAGCAAGCAGAAGCACTCTGCCTAGCTTTCCAGATCTGCACTAATACTATTTCCCCAAATAGGAAAGGGTTTGGCTTAAATTTTTCACCTGCTCTTCAAAGATTTCTCTTACCCCCTTTGCATTTCCAACAAATTAATTCCCTTGGAGCAGGCCTGTAATTAAGAAACTGTACAGGGAACTTTGTCATCGGTAAATACAGAAGATGGTGTCTGGAGACAGAAATTCTTTCAATGAAGATTAATTAAGCAGAGCTCCTGCCCCAGTCTGTCTGGCAGTGGGGAGAACAGGGCTTGAACATGGGAGAGAAGGGTCAATGCTCCCCTACTCTGCACATCTGGCACCAGCCAGCCAGCAAGCATTCAGGGAAGCCTTCAGAGGATACAAACAGTTTCTCTGTTCTCAGACTTTTTGTTCAGGAAGAGCTGTTACTAAGACTGTTCCTGCAGCAGCAGGGGAAAGGACAGAGCAAACATTCTCATTCTTGATCAGAAAGAACCACATCTATTTGCCTCATGTGCATCTGCTTCCCAGAGGGGACATGGACAGGAGCTGATGTTTGCCATGCACACAGTGCTTAGTGGGGAGGCAGGTCCAGGAGAGGCAATAGGACACAGCTATGCCTCTTCCTGGCAGATCATCCTGGAAAGAGATGTTTTGCCTCAGGAGTTTGTGCTCTTCAGTGCCCAACAGGCAGCAGCAACCTGACTGCAAAGGCCTGAGTCAGTGAAGGGAGCAGGAAGCAGGGAGGAATGAAGAGAAAAAGCAGCTTTGCTTTATGTGTTGAGTGGAGCAAGAAAATAGTCCATATGAGGACAAAAATGCCCACAGAGGTCACAGCACATAAAGCAAAGGAATGGGAGGAGAGATGATCCAAAACACATCCCAGAAACTGTGTTCAAGCAGCAAGAAGAAAAAGGGCTGAGGAAAGATGTACCAAGTTACCGCTATTAGCATTAATTAGTTGTAGCCAAAGGAGGAAAAAGCTCAAGAAAAGATAGGCAAGAGAAGAGCAGATCCTGGTGGCAAGTGAGATTTGGAGAGAGTGCTCACCCTTTAACCAGGAGACTTACACACATTGCTCCTGCTAAAGGGCAGATGTGGACAGGAGAACATTACCACAGAGAGAGAAGCTCCTTGCACAGCAATGTATGGATTTCATATGATCCATACCAGGATTTCTTTTATCAACCCAGCCAGCAGCACTGGCAAAGGTGAGTAGAAAACCATCTGTTATTCACAGTGATCTCTTCCCCAACACCAGTCACTGGTAAGAGGCACAGGCTTTGTGGCTCTCAGTAGCAGATTTTAAACAGAGAGGGGAAGGGTTAGGCAGACTGACAATGTCTGATCATCCAGCCCTTCCCACAGGCAGAGAATAACTGGAGCATACAGCTCTTGATAACCATCTTAGAAAAGCTCCTGGTTTTGCATAATAACTTGTTTTTTCAATAACAGAGACAACACCTGCACTCCTCGTAGCAAGTTCAGTCCTTGGGGTATTTAATGACGGAATTCCAGAAAGCTGGATCACCTGGCTGAGAAGGCATGGGCACTTCAGGGAACAGCAGGTCTCATCTGGGATACAAATGGCTCCAAGTAAGCTCTTGCCCCAAGGTGATGACTGGAGTGCTGCTGACATTCCCAGGGAGGAGAGAAGAAAAAAACAATATTGTGAGGAGCTGAAGAAAGCCTTTGATGCTCACTTTATTGTGAGGCATAAGGTGATACATGAGAGATTTAGCCAGGATTATCAAGTACTGGAGGAGACTGTTGAGTCCTTCAGAAGAGTGGTGCAGAACTGCTCAGGACACTTCCAGAGAATTTATAAGAGGAAGCCTCACTGCAGGCCTGGGAGACATGGAATACTGGGCTACTCCTTCCAGCTTGAACACACACTGACCTTGGCAAAGAACAAGAAAACTACAAGAGTAGAAAAGAAACAGGAAGATTTGGAGGGTAGAGTGTACAGAGGAGGAAGAAGCAGATAAGTTAACCCAGCAGATAGGTTAACCCAGCAGATAGGTTAACCCAGCCACAGGCGAGTGAAAAGGACCAGACATACCAAAAAAAAAAGAAACCCAACCCAGCTCCAGGGACAAAGAAATAAACAACAGAAAGCATTCTGAATATACCTATTGAATTCATGCCCTGTATTTTCATGCACAAAACAAGGCTTCAGGAGATCAAAAGAAAGGAGGGTCTCTGTTTGACAAGCAAGGACATAATTAAGAGAAGCTGCATTTGGCAACAAAAGCCTCTGAGGTGTGCAGAAGCAGGGCAACCCCTCACACCACAGAGACCTTAGGACACAGGAATTCAGATTTTACAATGAAACTCCAGAGGCAATTGCAGCTTCAATTTCCAGGAGTTCCCAGAGACAAGCAAAAAACCCCCAGAGCCCACAGCCCCAAGGCTGGCCCAGTCTTCCATAAAAACTCTCAACAGGGGCAGGGTAAAGGGAATTTTTTCCCTGCCAAATGTTCATTTGTGATCAGCATCTCCATGCTCTGTACCACTTGCAGCTTGGCCGGGGATATTTTGCCTGCACAGCTTTCCTCAGGAAGCAAAGGCTCCCATTTGAAAATGAGAGCAACAGAAGTGGCAGGAGATGCACTTCTGATGTGAGGAAGGAGCTAGATGGCCAGGTGTGATTAATGCCCTGTAATTTTTGGTACCAAAGCACAGATAAAAGCATAACATAGAAAATGGAGCTAGAATTGCTTGCAGTCAAAGGAGAGACAGCTACTTTTACATGGTGATTCTTTGATCTATTTGAGATAGGCACATAAGGATGAGATAAATCGTGCCCTTCCTCTCCCATGGATATAAGGGGAGCCTGGCACTGCAGTAGGCATTTTGCATAAAGAGAGGAACTTGCTCCCCACACCTAGAGAGCTTTTAAAGGCTTCAGTTACCCATGTAAATGCACAAGTGACCTGGCAATATAAAACTCTTTCCAAGGCCCAGTATGGCCCCAGTAAATGGACAGCTGTGGAAAGCAGAGAATCACCACCCACACACCCTTTAGACAAAGCCCCAGAGTCTCAGAAGCACCACAACCTTCAGTGAAGAGGCAAGAAACAAGCAGTTATCATTTGCTTTACAAGACAAATGAGTTTGTCTGTGCCATCACTTAAGGCAGCCTCTGTGCCAAGCAGGAGTCAGTGCTCTGCTCTGCCCAGCCCCATATTCTCATTTCTCTGGTTTTTTGGGCCTACCAGCCTTGGCCCAGGAAGGTCATGGCAGCCTCTGTAGCCCAACAGCACAGCCTGAAGGGCAATTAAAGTGATAATTTGCCTTTTCTCTGTTTGATTGCCAGCTAAGTGCAGGGTAGGGGAGCTGTGCCACAAACTGTGCCCAAGAAGTACTTCACAGAGAAACTAAGAAGATGCTCTTAAAAAAAATAATATCTTGGTCTGGAGGGACCCAAAGAGGTCTTTGTTTAACAGGCACCACACACAAATGAACAGTGGCCGCTCAGGAGCCTCTGCCCTCCTCTACATGTGAATGATTATTGCTGGTTTCCAGGGAGGAGTATTTGTGTCTTGATGTTGAGAATGAAATCCTGGTTAGGGAGAGGTACAGAGCAGATTTCTCCCCCTGGTGCTTCAGCAGACTGCCCCACCCCTGGCATCTCCTCAGACATTGCCAACTTGAGCACAATTCCAGTTGCAGAAGACCATTAGTTTTGTATGTGCATAAGCACATGTGCCCACCATGTGAAAATGAGCTTGCAGAGCTGGAAAACAACAATTTCCCTATTTGCATAACTTTCTTCTTCATCTTCTATGCAGACATAAGAGCCTGGGCAGTGGCCACAAGCAAGAGAATGCAGTCAGAACCTGGAGAGCTCCAAAAAGTCTATTGGGGTTGAAGGAATATTTTACTGCTAGGCAAGGGGGGAAGAGAGGGAGCAATCTTGAGAGATATAAGTTAAGTTTCTTTGCATAAAGGCATCCATGGGGATTCTCCACAAATGGCATGACTTGAGCAACTCTGGCCACATCTGATTTACACATCAGATCCCCTTCCAGCTCACATACACTCACTTGTTCAGGGACATACATGTGATTCAGGTAATTGTAGGAGTTCTGTTCATGTCCGTAGAGCATTCAGAAAATAGTCTTGGTCCTGTGTGGTTTGCACTGTAATCACAACAGCTATACACTGAACCAAGGCAGGTTGAGGCTGTTCATTGAGGATGGGATTAGGGAAGTTTTCCTTCTTTTGCAATCACCAAAATCTCACTTCTTATTTTCTAAAAACCACTGGAGATTTCATGAAATCAGAAGAGTCCAAGCCTGGTACTTTAAAAAGCAAAGCTAGGAAACTTCAATAACTTTCATCAGTCTCTGGGGTTACTGATAGCTGTAAAGTCCTAGTTGCAGTCTCTAACTTCTACCTCAAATAAATTATAAAAGCAAGCATTCTGCAAAATAAATACAGCCCAAATGAGGCAGATTACCTTCTATGCTTCTCACACTACTTCATTTCTCTGACCCGTGATTTTTGGGCTGTTGGCTTCTGTAAGAATAAGATGTCTTTGGATACAGCAGCTGGATTAAGAGCACAAACACAACACAAGTGATTCAATCTGTCCCTACAAGCCACCTCCATCCACCAAAGTGACTGAAGGAGATGGCAGCAGAGATATAAATCATGGCTGATGTTAAACCCCAGATGCAACAGTTAAAAAGAGAAGACAATTTCACTTTTCCCTCTTTCTCTCATTCACTGAAGTTCAAGGAGAGAAAAAGAAATCTTTCACTAGCTCTATCAATAAACTTCAGTTGTTTTTTATTACCCAGTGCCTGAGAGTGCAGGACATACCAAAATGTCCCTTGAGCACAGGAGAGGTTCCGGATGAAGCAGAGGAAGAGGTGGAGGAGCAGAGCTGGCAGAGGATTGAGCCTGCTGGAGCTCACAGTAACAAATGGATTTTGCTGGAACAGATTATGGGGTACCCAAGAGAGAGAAATGGAACTGCTGTGCTCACTGAAGAGCCTGTGCATGGAAAGGCTGGACAAAGAGTTGCACAATGGACCTGAGAGTCAGAGGTCCTCACAGCCAAGCTGCTCCTCTCATGTCAAGTCTTCCAGCATTAGAGAGACACTAGCAATGTGCTGCAAAAGCACAGCACTGAGGGCTGCACCCATCCAGAAAAGCAGAGAAACCAGACCACCATTTGGACTGGCCATTTGGGGACCACTGGAAGTCCCTTTTCAAGAGGTTCTCCACCCAACACTAACAGTAACAGAAACACTATGAAACACAAAAACCCCTGGGTGCACACAGTGAAATGAGGAGCCTGTTATAGGAGTGAAGAGCAAGGGGACAGAAAGCCTTTGAGGATGGCCAGGCTCAGAGGGCATTGCATGCTGCAAAATGCCACAAGGGTCTGGCTGCCAGAATCTTCCACCTTTTCCTTTTCTCTTGCAGCAAAGCTGACAAAGCACAGCTTCTTTCCTCTGTCCCAGCTTCACCTCACATCTACCCCCATCCTGGGATCTCCTGTGCTTGACACAGCTGATTACATGGTCTGAGACTTGTCATGGGAACACACAAATCAAGAGAAAGTCTCCAAGGCTCTGCTGTGGCAAACAGACCCCGTGCCTCTTTCAAGTTCCAGTTATTGCCTTTGCAAGTCCAGGATGTGGTGATGATTCTGAGTGCTGGAGGAGCTTAGCACAATGAACCTGCAATAAAGCCCAGACCTGGGAAGGTGAAGGAGGAGGCAGATTCTCTCTTAGCTGTAAACACCCTTAACTTGTGATGTACTGCTGGTCTAGCCTGAAAAACACATGGCAGGAACTCCATCTGTGTAGGTCCTGGTCAGACCTCAACATGCTCTGGTAAAAGTTTTACTCTAAAAGTATGGCTTTGTTTTATTTTTCTGGTTTTGGGGAGGTCAATGAAACTGCAAAATGCAAGGAAAGAGTGGAAAAACATGTTCAGCAAGAACAGTACAAGCACTGCATGAGCATGTCCCGGGAGCACTAGGGGAGAAGAAAGCAAAACGTGACACATCATCTATTCCATCAAAATCCAATGCACTGTCCCTCCAGTGACAGCACTCAACATTAAATCCACTTTTCCTCCAAAAAGCAGCCTAATTGATGCACAGGAGTGTGAGCACATTACCAGGGGGAAGCGCTTTGAGTCTGTCAGGCAGGAAGGTGGTCCTGTGGAAATGGGGGCAAGAGGTGGTGGGCAGCGGGCAGTGGGCAGTGGGCAGGGATCAGTGTCCTCCAGCAGGCACTGGAGGGGAGCAGAGGTCAGTGGAGCTGGCACAGGGGCTGTAGAGAGAGGCATCTGCACAACTCACTGAGCACTCAAGTTTCTGAGTGCTCAAAAGCCAAAGCACTTGATGGGAGCTGTTATTTAAACAATCCAGTTGTTAATAAGTGGAACCTTTTAGTCCTAATTGATGAAGAACCACAAGCCTGCAAGCCTCCCAGAGCTCTTCAATAATAGATACTGCCCCAGAACTGCTGGGAATGACTGAGCTGCTTCGTGAGCTGCCACAGAGCTGCTCGTGTCCATCACCTCATACAGCTCTGACAGTGCCCTGGTTTGGCAGTGCTGCCATGATTGGACCTTCCTTTACAAACTCTGCAGAGGTAGATTCACCTACAGCCAGTCAAGGGCTCTGAACTCTGAAGAATAAGGGCTTTTTGCACAGCTGTTTGCACCAAGTCTGTACTCTGTCCACTGCAGGCTTCCACCCCACCTCCCACCCCTCAGCTCACTGGCTCTGATGGAGCCTGACTGACTAACACAGATTTTGTAGCCAAACAACCATCAGGTGTTCCCAATTTGTTTCCTACCTCTCTGGTACCTTCACCACTCTTTTCCCACGTGTGGAGTGCTGGACAATCCCAGAGATGCTTTATTTCCACATCCAAGCTGAGCCAGGTCAGCATGGTCAGAGCCCAGGTACTCACTGCCTTTAGCCAGGCTAAGGAATTTTTTCTCCCTTGATTTTTCTCTCTGCTGCAAGATACCATCACTGTTAACTACCTTCCTTTGTGTAGCCATGAATAAAAAGCATGCAGACAGGGACCACCAAGAGGTGTGAGTGAACTCTTCCCACCTTGCAACATATTTGATAGCGTCAGCACACAGTTAGGTATGGGAATTCACCTAAGAGGCACCAACGTCTGCTGAGGGCTCTGAAATCTTCTGGTTCACTGTTTGGAAAACCTCTGGCTCTGCCAAATGAAACATTCAGGATCTTAAGATCCCTCCCAACCCAAACCATTCTGTGATTCTGTGGAAATGGCTAAGGGATAACTACCCTTTGGATACCAAAAGAAAAAAAAAACAAAACAAGTTTCTTAGCCTGGCTTCAGCTCCTGGACTCAAAGGCAGGAGGCTGGAAGCCAAGGTGAGGGGAAATGCAGCAGCCAGTTCCTTTTCTAAACAATTATTTAAATGCCCGAGTCCCATCCATGCCCAAGTCCCATCCATGGATTTATCCAGTTGGGTACATTCCTGCCAAACAACAAGAGCCTCATTAATCAGTTTTCTAACAGAAACACAGTGTCAAAAAAATTTCTTCATGAAGCCCCAAATCCCTGCACATTTTCAGAGAGCCTGTAACACAAGCAAAATCTCAAGGGTGGAAATCATGTCATAGTTTTAAATCCATGACTTGGACCCTCCTCTTTCTTCATAAAGAATTAAGTTTCCTGTCTTCTGGTACAGCTGTGTGCCTCTCTTTTCAGAGCTCTCATGAAGACAAAAGAAGGATTAGAGGGAAGAAGGAACTCTGAGGGGGGTACAACAAGAGTCTGGGCTGCTTCTCTACAGGCAGCCCAATCATTCTGTTGCCAGAGTCTTGCAAGGACTTCAGCTGTCTGCTCCTGAAGCCACCTAAACATTAATAAACATAGTGGGGAAGGGAATGCTACTTATTCATGCTTTGTTATGCATTTTTAGACTCAAAAGTAAGCCGCACTCTGGGTAGGAGCCAAACTTCCTCTTCCAGAGCAATCTCCAGGTAGATGAGCTGCCAGCCCAGCCTGAGTGCCAAATCCCCCAGGTAAAGACACTTCAAGGTGTGCTGGCAGGAGACATCCTACAGGCCACTGCGTGGGGAGGGCTGAGCTCTGCAGGTCACAGCTGCTGCAGGTATGGAAGGCAGGGAGATCCTGCTGGTGGTCACCTCTGCTCCTGCTCCTCAGAGCTGATGAGCCAAGCTCACCTCTGAGATGTTCAGACGGCTCATGGGCACACATACAACCCTTTCTCTGCTGGTCTCAGACCTTTTTGCTCCACAGTCACAACTGGTTTACCTCCTCCAGTCTGTTCAGAACTCTTCAGCAAAGCTTTGAGCACTCCTGCAGACCCTAGGTCTTTCCTCCTAGGCTTAGGCTCTCTTTCCCTGAATTTCAAACTTTCTTTCTGTGAGAACTGTTCAGGACAGCTCTTCTGCCATGGGCAATGGGGGTATTAGTGGATTCAACAGACTTAATCAATCACTCTTCAGGGCAGATTGTAAAAATACTTTTGCACATTTTCCTGCCAGGGTCTTCCTGTTGTTTCCATATGCAAGGAATATGCCATAACATGCTCTTATTGGCATAGTGGGAGAGCAAACTGAATGAAATCCAGAGACACCCTCCCATGCTCTGAGGTTTCCGTCTTGGGTCTCGCTGCACTCTGCTGTCCCAGTTCCCCTCACGTTTGTAGGCAAAGGGAATACCAGGCTGGAAAACACAGAGATACATCTCCTTCTATAAACAGGTTTCCTCTAGCATAATGTCCATCAAGTTTTGCTTCTCCTGCTTCTTCCTAACCAGGAATAGGCCTTTCTACTTTATAAGTAATTTTGAAAAATGAAAAAAGAAAAACATAAAAAAACCCACAACATGGAAGCCCTATGGAACACATATTTTGTTTTTGATGAGGAAGCCTTCGAGGCAGCTCTGAAGCAGTTGTGCCAGAATAATGTGTGTTGTAGCTGTTTGCCCTCGGGCTGCCACCTTACCAAACCTCCAGAGAAAGCAGGAAAAGTTGGTTTGGGGCTCAGAGAGGAGACTGTACAGAAAACCTTGGGTGCTGCAGCAGGCAGGAGGCTAGGGTCAAAGTTATAGATCTGCCTTACATGGCTCTTCCATAGCTCAGTCCCTTGAAGATTTGTCTCATACTTACTGCTGTGGGGTCAGTCTGTAGCAGCAGAGTGTAATGGGTGAAGTAAAGTCCAGCTCTCCAGCAGGTGTGGGTGAGGTGGGGCTGCAAAAGCCACCAGATTGTACCTGTAAAAGCAGGACTGCTAGAGGCCAGGAGGATGTCCACCCTCAAAAGCCTTCAAAGAAGGCTGTTGATGGAGACAGCACTGGTACTGTGGCAGCAGAGGGCTGGTGGCAGCACAGTAGGGTGGGAAGCCCCAGCACTGTGGTGTTTGGGTAAAGGTTCCAGAAACCCACATGTCTGACCACTATATACACTTTGCTTTTCAGCCCCAACACAGATGGCTCATCCTGCCTGGGATTTTCACCATTCACCCTGCCAGCATTCCCCTTCTTGCAAAGAGAGCATACATTTTTCTCCTTCTTAACACACGAACTTTCTTTTTTTGTTGTGTATGGGATGGGGGTTTGTCCCTTTTTTGGTTTCTTTTCATGGAGATGACATGTGCAACTACACGGACAGAGGAGAGACCTGGCAGGCTGGGAGGCAGCAGAGCCCTGCAATACAGACCTTGCCTAAAAATGCACAGGCACTGAAAAACACACAAGCTAGATATCAATGACAGCACGTGCCTGTCAGCAGGATTGCCATTCAGCAGGGAGTGTGAATAGCAAGGCAAAAGTTGTTGGAGGATTTTCTGTTCTGGACGAGAATGCCACTTGGGAAAGGTGCCCTGTTTCTGCCATAAGCTAGCTAGCAGACTGTGACATTGCTGATCCCATTAGAGAATGGAGTAGGGAAATAAAACAGTATTTAAAGAATCTGAAGTATTTTAAAATTTTAAAAAGTGGGCTATCTGTAATATAATTGATGCTCAAAAATAGCAGAAGGGGACTTGACCACTTGATCTTGGAATCACCATGAGTAGTTGCAGTGAGGACTGTGCTTCCAATGGGCAGAATCAGATGACTGCCAGGCCTGGGCTGGCTTGTTTTTTAACATTAACCCTCCGCTGAGATGTGTCTGTAGCAGTGACCACAACAGCACAGCACTTGCGAAAAATAAATGTTTTGACACTCTAGCTGACAACTGCTTAAGGTTACTTACTGCCCAGACTGAAGCACAAGCTAACACTGCAGGAACAAATACACACCTAATTAAAAAAGCCATGGTAAATAGGGCAGGGACACAGCAGTGGCTAGACTGCCTTGCACTAAAGCAGAGAAAACCTCAGCACAGCAGAACAGCGTCCAGGCACAGCGGCTCTGCGTCGTGCTTGCTGGAAAACCACTGGAGAGAAATGTTTTTCTCAGCAGAAAGAAATGTAAAATGAGTTAACTAAATGTCTCTGAAGGACAAAGCCCTGCTGACGATTTTAAATAGCTGTTTTGAAACCAGCCTTTACCACAAACTGGTTTGTGATTGACAGAAAGAAAGGAACAAAGAAGCAAAGGAAACATGACAGATCAAGCCAAGCACATCTACATCACAGCAAGCACTTCTTTTGATAAAAATAATTTTCTGAAATGACCTCCCAGGGGGTCCATGTCGCAAAACTAAGCCTAACATCTTCACTTTACCAAGACCAATTACAGAAGTAGAGTTTGTAGTAGGCAGCCTCACCTGGGTGTAGTTTACAGAATGAGTTGCCAGTGAAGACATTGCTGCTTGACCTGAGATGTTACACAGAGAAATAGAAGTCCCTTTGGCACCCACCAAAAGGATTATGGTTGTGTTTTCTTAAAATTCCTTCTTTTCCTTTTTTCCTTTTCCATCGACAGAACTTTATGCATTTTTCTCTGCTGCGTGCCAAGATAAGACTGTTTAATGGAGCATAAACAAACAAATGAATAAGATTATTTAAAAAGAACTGCTGTGAAAAAAGCAGTTAATAAAAATCCTGGGAAAATGTTACTAACGGGAAAAAAGGTCTGCTAAAAGGCAGGACTTTAAATAATGGGTAAAGTAGTGCTTACACAAGGTCCTTCTGCTTTGTTGCAGCTGAGTTGCTGCAACTGAGCTCCTCCTATAAGGAAAGGCTGAGAGTGCTGTGACTGCTCACCCTGGAGAAGGCTCAGGGTCCTCCTGTCCATGTGCACAAATGGTTGAGAGTGCAAAGAAGATGGAGCCAGGCTCTTCTCAGTGGTGAACATGGACCAGAGGCAGTGGTCATTAGCTGAAACACAGGAAGTTTCCTGTCAACATCAGGAGACACTTCTTCACCAAGAGAGCAGCTGAGCATTGCCAAGAGTTTCCCGGAGAGGCTGCAGGATCTCCATCCTTGAAGGTACTCAAAAGCCATCTGGGAATGGGCCAGGACAGCTGGCTCAAGGTGGCCCTGCTTGGTCAGCCAGGTTGGACAAGATGATCTCCGAGGTCCCTTCCCACCTCAGATGTCGCTGTTGAGCTGCTAGCAGAGAAAAGGACCCGGATTCTCAGCGTGGCATAGAAAAGAGAGCTTTATTATTTTGATTCCAACCTATATAGACTTTTCAGAGGTCACCCAGATTGGTCAGCCAGAAACCTCCCCCTAGGCCTGATTGGCCAGGCCTGAACTGTCCAAATCTCGAGACACTGTTTTAACAACATCCAAACTTTATCTTTGTTTATAAAACACAGGAGAAAGTTCTCATGGGAAAGACCTGTGCTAGCCACAGTCAGAGATTTTGTGCTTCTGGGAACCTAACCAGCAAGAGGAAAAGCCCTGGAGAGGTAAAAGAAGATGCCAAAGATTACTCTTCCAAGATTACCAGTCCAAGGTGTTAGCTAGTGTGAGATCACAGAGAAGGGGCTGTAGGAAAGGCTGTCAATCCATGGCATCAACAAAAATCCCAAAGACAAACTGGCAAAGGATCCGTGATGTTCCTAGAGGTTACTGGTTGTCCATGGTCCAGACACTGTCCAGATTGAATAAAACAGGAAAAAACTATTTTCATTTCCATGAAGCGAGCTTTGCACAACAAGGAATGCGGGTTAATAAAAGTGAAAAATTGCAGGGGGTTTTGTACCAAGTTTTGGGTGCATTCCTAATAAGCAGTGATTCATTTGTGCGTTCCTCTCCGATGTGTCATTGCCAGCACACCATCAATGCAGAGTCAAATAGGGTAAACGAGAAATCCATACAAATGACAGGAGTGCTGGATAGATGAAGTCCTATTGGATTCCAGTGATCTGTCTTATCATAGACCAAAATATCTGACAGCATTTTATGAGACTCACTATTTCAGAGATACTGGAACAGGAATTCTGCCATAGTCTAAGAAGTTTTAGGATCCAAGGTTAATTAATACTGAAGTCACTACAAAATAAACCTGTGTGCCAGAAGACACAGCAGACCTCTTTAAAAAGAGGGTCAAACTGTTACTTGCTAGAGAAATGAGAAAGAATTAGATGTGTCATAACCACTAAATGAGACCATGCGGCAGAAGTGACCATGACATGTTTGTATAAAGACAAATCACATCAACAGAGTTCAAAATAGAAGGCTGTGCATGAGTCTGCTTTAAAACAGACCCTGCCAGTGATGAAATCACAGCATGATCGAAGGCCCAAGGGCAGGGCAAATGGATTTTGAAAGAAATGAGAAAGGCTGACTGGTAAAACACCTCTGCCACCCACATCTAGGCTGTATGTCTGTGATGCCCCTCAGAGGTACCTCCTGAGAGAAACAGATTACACTTCCTATTCTGGGGCTCATACAATGCCAGTAATGCTGCTCTGTGTCTGCAGAACCAACTCAGTCCTTCATGGCATTAAATTAGGTTCTCCACCTACCGGAAACACCCCAGTGGCCAAAGTGCCCAGAAAAGACAAGTTTGGTAAACCAGGATTTGTTTGCTGCTCAGAATAATCCCCTTTTCCCCACTGTTTGACTTTTCTTTGCTGGACTGAAACTATCTCTAGTAGTATTTTTGATTACAGGCTTGATATGCTCTTAGGTGTTTTAATAAAATAACAGAATGTCACATTACCAAAAAACAAAAATTAACAAAAGAATGTGTGTCACTGAGGAGACACTTATACTCCCATATTACAGTGTGAAAAGAGTCTGGTGAAAACAGAGGTTAATTTTACAGATACCATTACAATTTCCATTCAGGACACCTCAGCATTTAACCTAGAAAAGCAGCTGAAGTCTAAGTGTAAGAACAGTACAGGAGTCCAAGCAAAAGGTCTAAATCCATCCAAACAGGCAAAGCAGCTCTGGCACTTACCAGCTGATCACATCCATACCCTGCCAGGAGGATAGATCCCATGTTGCTCCCAAGAGCAAGGAATTCCCATGCAGAGCTGCCTCTAGTTGCTAACCCACTCCGTGAGTTTGCTTTTGTTTTGGGATTAATTTCCAAGAGTGCCCATGTGGTTTCATATGGCTGTTTGTTTCTAAAAACATTTAGCCTACCCTTTTGAGTTCTGCTTTTCTTCCACTGGAAGATAAAAGCTTCACTAGGGACTGAGTCCCCACTGAAGTGCTTACAAATGTGATGTAGGTGGCTAAAACACATTGTTTTATTTCCAGAGGCTCACACTGTGGTTGCAGTGTGGCACACCTTTGGAGACAGCCTCAGTACACAGCAAAGCCCCAGCTGGTAGCTCCTGCACAAACACAGACAAGAGTTCATCCCTGCCATGTGAATCCTGCACACCAGGCATGCTGAAGAGCTGCTGGCACAGCCCGACTGCCAGAGGAGGCATGGCCCACCAGCTGGGGAAGAGGCAGGAGAGCAAACATGGGGACCCAGAGTGGAGATCCCCTTCTGAAGCCTTGCACATCTGTCCTGGCAGCTGCTCTGTTTTCCTGGCCTCTCAGCAGTGGGATAATCTGTGGTCATGGCACACCCACTGCCTAATCCCTCTCAAGGACTTCTTTAACTATCACAGGAAGAGAAGTCTGAGCCTAGAGAGACCCTTTGGAGGGGAGAAGGAGCAGATACACTCCTCTGCTCCAGCTACCTTTCCTCCCTCCTCATGGCTTACATAACCATGGAGGGTGCTTGCTGGGTGGTCCAGCACCAAAGGGCACCTACAGTATCCTCTTGTTAATGCCAACAGTGACAGAATCACATCACAGACATCTACAGTTTCCACTCAGGGATTTGTGGTGGAAGAGCAATAACACAGGTGCTGTTCATGTGTGCAGCTACAGTCAGCATGCTTTCAGTGGCTGCCTTACACTCATCCTCCTCATCTCAACACACCTAAGGGATCCCTCAGAGAGGAGAGTCTCCTTCTTCTGCAACTTGTCTTTCCTGTGGCCTGAGACACACCAATGGGAAAGGCAGTAGGATTCCTTCCCTACAAGAGCGCTACACTATGTATAATTGGATAATCCTCTAATGTCTTCCTCTCCCTGTTAAAGATTAATTTATGCTTTTAATTTTGCTCTTGGTAAATTTCGATCAAGTTCTTGTTGGGGCACAACACTCCTACATTAATGGCTAATCCATAAATTTACTATTCCTTGTGCTGTACTGTGACAGTGGTTTTGGTCTGGGCAGGTAGGAATTGATGAATTTGTCCCCCTCTGAGGGGTGTTTTGTGCCATGAGAACTCCAGCCAGCTGGAGTGACGTGGAAAAGAGCTGCAAGTCTCTCTAAGGGCATTGCCCAGGAGCCTTGCTGTTAATAAATACCTGCCTGGCTTTCCACAAAATCTGTTACATTTGATGTATGCAAAAAGAGCAAATCCCGGGGACTGATTAATTGCGGGGTGAGAAATGTGAGTGCCTTTAATCCATAAAAAGGAAAAGCATGTAGCCTTTAAGACTTCCTCTCTTGTACCAGGCTAACTTGGAGTGTCTGTTGGCCTGTTCTTGATCATTCATCATGCACCTGTTTATTACCTATACTTCAGTCTCCAGCATCCCTAGTCTCACCATGTATCAGCTCCTTGCTCATCCCCTGACAGCTCCCCAGCCCCTCTTGCTTTGGATCATTTGAATTGCCCTTCACTGGACCTCTATGATTTCTGCACTCCTCATTAATTACACCGTCCCTTTCTTCCCTCCTCTGTTTATTCTTCTGCTGGTATGGGCACACCTCTGCTTGTTTTACAGCCACCTGGCAACTCAGGATGACAGGGTGTTGAAACAGCTTAGTTGGTAAGGGCTGAATAGCCGTCAAAATGCCATGTTAGTTACCCAGGCGCTGCTGACTGAGGAATTGGCTCAGACGTTCAGTCACCTAGCACAGCACACGTTCCCTTTGCCTTTTGACTGAGCTGGGGGAGTGGGGAGGCCTGCCTGGCCACAAACATCAGCACCACACATCCGTGTGGGTGTGAGCAGGAACACTGGGCAGGTGAAGGGGAAAGCTACAGCCTCCTTCCCAGTGTGATGCAGGCAGGGAAGGAGACAGGGCTTGGAGAGATGCTTGAAGCTGTTTGTTTCCAGCACCAGCAGTGACATCACTGTCAAACTTGCTCTCAGCATTGTCCACAGGCTGAGGAAGGCCATGGACACTATTTCTGCATTCTTCAGCCATGCTGAATAACCCTCCCTCTCACAGCTGCCCAGTGGTGGGACCTGCTGTGCCACTGGTAACACCCTCCACCAGCTGAACATCAAGTCTAAGTACCTACTGGGCTTGCAAAAGGGTCACTGGCAATTCTGCCAGCTCAAACTCAAATCCTGTACAAGGGGACATACATGTATAAACCATTTTACTCACCACCAACGTACATGAACCTCCCACAGTCATTGCTATCCAGGTACTCAGGTTATCACAACCTGGCATCAGAGGTGAAAAAAAGAATGCACAGAAGGACACATCTAATTGCTTTGGGAGAGCAGCCTTACAGCTCAAGCAAACACCACTTTCTGGGCATGTGTCATTTGCAGTCGAACAAAGCTTCTCCTCAGTAGAAAATGTTTAACAGTATCACTCACACAGCAAATATGCTAATGTAAACAGTTTCAGTGTTGGCTGCATTAACTACAGAGCACATCTCTGAACGGAGCTGGGCAGAGCACCTTTGCCGTGCCTGAGCTGCTGCATTCCTCCCCTCTCATGAATGGGTTAAAGGCAGTTCCCCACGGCAGGGCTCAAGTAACAAAATATGCACAACAGCCCTTCAGTCAGGCACTAAAACAAGGATTTTTGGAAATTTTGGGACGGTCATTTTCCCCCACATAGTTAACTAAAGAATATTTCTGCAAAGAACAGGTATCATCTCACAGAATAATCTTTTTCTGATTGCATCTCCTGAGCTCAGACATATCCAAATGCATATTTAGTGCTGAGTATATGTCTGATTACTGAATAAAGAGCAGCATTCAGATAGCTGGTGCAAAGACACTATGCAGTAATAAGCAGTCAGTCCTTGGGAGATTTGGATAGTTCAGGGTGTTTTCAATATACAGATGCACAATCTTTCTTTTTCGTTTTCTTAGCAGGGTATTATTGCCTATAGCCCCATATAGTGCGCCGCACGATCACGAAATAATTTAAGCAAAGTGAATTACAGCTTTTGTTGCCGGAAGAACACAAAAGATAAAAAGAGGGATATAAATATGCATGCGTACATGTATATAAAGGAGACACAAAATATTTGAGAAGTCAAAGGAGAAAAAAAAAAAAGAAGTTGGTGGTTTGAAGCTGTAGTTGGGAAAAGATTAAAAAATCCATCCACACTCATTCAAAATTACAGGTAGAAGTTTTAGATAAGGAAAAATTAATTATACAAGCTGGAACTGGGCCAGGACACTGTCCTTTTCTATACCACACAACGTTATCATGTTTGAACATGCTTGTAGCAAATTGAGTCACAGGACACAAAGCTGAGCACAACTTTCTTCTGAGAGCAGGAGCAAGCCAGCACAGCCCCCTCTGGGTCAGCCTGGTCCTATTGTCATGGGACATTGTGCATTTAAATGCATTTTTTCTAGGGCCCTGCTAAATCAGTCAGGATCCAATCTCTGACTGAACACAGCATTCAAGTACAAGGCACTGCTGTCCTTCATGCTGTTGTAGCCATTTGTGCTAATGTTGCACCAGCTGAGAAGAGAGCTCCCCAGGATTCAGGTACAGAAAACACCCCTGTGCAGCTGACACCGCTGAGCAATTCACAGGGACCTGTAAGCTCTCTGCCTGTACAGTGCTTTATTTACAACTCACGTGGCAGAAAATGGGGGGACAAGAGGGGAAACACAACATTGCAGCTGACTGACAACCTCATTCTTCTTTTTCAGTCCTGACTGAAAGCAGGGAGTACTTCTCACACCAATCGATCTTCCTGCAGGATCCTAATTTCCCTCTCCCAATGAGGCTTTATCCTATGCAAGGCACTGCAGTGATGACTTTTGCTTTAGGGTCCTCTAATAAGCCTTCCTAATTTGAGAATAATGAAGACTGAAGGGTTCACATCCCTCAGGCCAGTCAAGGAAGAGGCCAGCCCAGGATAGTAGAGGTTGGGGAGGACACTAATATATTTTAATTGCTTGCTAAACTTTTGCTTGTTCATCTGGTACAGAAAGGGGCCCTCTTGCTCCATTGATTTCCCTGCTGGCACATGATGGAGTGATTTCATCCCCTCACCCTGCACAGGAGAATGTGGCAGCTGTGGACTTTTACTGGGGCAACCATATTTCTGCATACCTCGGGATTAAGGTTGAAAAGACCCAAGTAGGAAGATGGAAGGCAGAACACATGGTGACACTGAGGAAAGGTGCTGGGAAACCTGCCTGCTCCTGAGCAGTTGAGTCCATTTGCCAGCATTTTCTGAGGGACACCCACAAGAGGTTCTGCTCCCAGCAGAGGAGAGTTGGTCCCTAAGGCAAGCACAAGAGCAAAGACCCTTCTCAGCTACAGCTGCACAGCCAGTGCTGCACAGAGTGTCAGGGATTGTGTGTTGAAGGATGGCAGAGTGGTTGTGTTCTGACAGACATGCAGGGACTTTGCTGTGCTGAAGACAATCTCACCCAATGCAATCATAAATCCCTTTGATTTCAGCTACACTTTCCCCCAAAGACATACATTATTTTCTGACTCTTTTTGCTGCTTATTGATCTGCCATTGAGTACAGACTGCCAAGAGATGCCTGAGATGATAGAGTTCATTACAGTTCATTGTGCTCCCATTTTACGTCACTCAGCCCTCCCCTCCTCTGTGCCTGACATTTTCAGCTACCCTGCAGCAAAGAACTTGGCCAGAAGGGAATTCCACCTCTGTCCTCAGGGCCTGTCACTCAGTGCAACTCACCTGTAAGGGAGGCATTTATCCCCCAGTCATGTCTGCCATCTTCAATTAAACACAAGCAGTGGGCTTTGGTTGATCTGTCCTTAGTTGTCTTCCACTGAAGATGTCCATGGGTCTGAACTTCCAGCAGAGATTTCCCAGACAATGAGTTTGGCAGGAGCCTTCTCTGAGCCAAAAGAGACATCAATTCAGAGAGGATGTAAACACTTTTCTATAGTTCATTGACTGGACAGAGTCTAGGTGCCAGAGAAAACCTAAGCACATAGCTGAGGTTTGAACCCCTAAAGCTTAGGTGAGCCCCTAAAAACACACACAGGCACACAGAGATGTGCATGCTGACACACACAGGCAAACACACACACTCCAATGCCAATCATCCCAACAATCATCAAAGAAATGCTCATCCAAGAGCAGTTGTGCCTCCTACACAGGCCTTGGGCCAGCATAACTTATGTTTGAGAAATGCCTACTGCTTGGAGGAAAGATGCTTGGAGATGTCCCCTGCTGGACACTGGTTAGAGTGTCTCTGTCAGGGAGATGCATCCTCACCTACATGGCGAGGGTAGCAGACCCTGGATGGAGAAGTGAACAGCTCTTTTCTATCACTGTCTTCCTGTGCTGTGTTTAAAAGCTTTTCTGTAAACCTTGGCTCTTCAAAGAACCAAAGGGGCCAGTAAGTCCCAGTAATATCAGAATAAACATCAGAATAAACCTATGCTTGTCAAACTTGAGTATCATAAGGCCAGTGATAATGTGATTATTTGCCCATGCATTTTTATCCATTATTTCATACCCAGTCCCAGGTCACCAGATTCTGGCTGAGGTGAAAGTAAGAGGAAAATCTATGGAGAAAAGTTAATCAATCTCTTCCCAGTTTTAGCACATAGGTGTCCATCTGGGGGATTCAGAGAGGGAATCTGATTTTTCTGTTGCTATCCCATTCACTGATAGCATCTCCAGACCTCTCAAAAATCATTTTCTTCAGCTAAAGCACTGTCAGTTGAGCCATTTAAAAAGCTGTCACTGGATTTTATTTCAGTGAAATTTACAGAAGAAAAGACCCTCTGAGAAATACTTTTCTACTGTTTGAATACTTCTTCAAGCCCTTTTGATGATTATCTTTGCTTTTCACTCACACACTCCATTTATTTTTCTGTTTGGATTATTTGTACTCTATTAGGAGTTTTCAAGTGCACAGCTTGGCCAAAAGGTGAAAATTTTCAAACCTGAAATTAAATTGGTGAACATTTCTTTTTTTCAAAGGAGAACCTGTCAATTAAAAATTTCAGCAATGAAAAAAGAAGGAAATGCTATGACCAGTATTGAAAAGGTATAAAATCTTTCTGTTTCGAAAAGATAAAAGCTCAAAACACTGAAATTTTCAAACGGTTTGTTTTCCCTGCACCTCCAGCCAAGACTTAGTTCTGGCTAGCAAGTTCTGCCTGCCTTCCTCTGGCACAGGAACCCAGGCCAAGAGCTAAAGTTTGAATAAACTATATGCTATTTCAGCTAAGTGTTGGAAGTTAGCCAGTTTTGATGAGAGTGTCCTGCATTTGAGTGGGAATTAATGCAGCTCCATTCCAGACCTGGAAAACAGAATTTTGTTTTCTTAACAAAAAAAGATCAGGTGCTGTCAGAATTGGCCCAAAAATCACATTTCATTTTTGCATTATCCACTGTCAAAAAAGTGATTATTACCCATCAAAGTGGTGTTGTTTGGAACTCAGAAATATAAGGGTGAGCCCCTCTACCTTAGCAGAGACTGAAAACCAAAATATTCACTTTTTTTTTGCCTTCTGGTATCACTAAGGTCACCAGTGCACTGGTGGATTTTGAGACTGGGAAGAGCCACTGTCACAGGGCTATCCACACCAGTAGCAGCTGAGTCATTTCACTGCAGCAAGCCTAGTGACTTACAGCTGATGAGGGAATGGGGCAGGGATATCAAGGGGGGCAGCTGTGACAGTGGAGGCCTGGAGCTCCCCCCTCACTGGGTATCAGATAATATCCCACGTTTTTTGGGGATGAACAGCAGTGCAGACTTTACCCACTTGTCTCTCCAGCTTCATATAAAAGCTGAGTATTGAGCCTTTCAGTCTCTCCTGTGCTGTTATTGACTTATCTCTCATCATTAGAGCTCAACATCTATTTTCAGGATTTTCAATAAGCATGGGCTTTTGTGTATATAATCCTATTTACCTTGCCATTTACTAGATGGAGATTTTCTTTCCCTGGTTCACAGTTTTGCTCACCTTATCAATTATCTATCTTCATTTACTAACATTTAATTTGTGTTGGCTGTTGTGAGCTTTTTGGCTGAACACTGCTTTTCCTGTTCTGAATCTGACTTGGTGCATCTGAGTGTTTCTGTTATGTTCCACACTTTTAATTGCACCCCACAGGTAGTCTAGCATCCTCTGACTAGCTCAGCTAGTCCATTTTCTTTATTTTTAGCTCCCCTAAAAATAACTGACTGCCCTCTCACCATTAAAGGTGATGCACAGCTCTGTGTTTCCAAAACCTGCCACTTCTTAGCATTTCTTTATAAATAACCTCTTGAGCCTTTTCCATTGTTTGGACCAAGGTAACCTCTGCAAAGATCAACTCCATCCCTCAACTTTCCTGTAGTCTTGGAGGTCATAATTAATGGCTGGTGCTGAGATATGGTGACATCATTGAAGACTTCCCTACCATCTTTGCCACCCCAATCTTTGCCACTCCTCTATAGTCCCAGTCTGGACTGTGTTTTATGTAGACAATGTGCCAAAGCCTTTTCACTTGCTGGCCTGACAGGAGGGGCTCAAGATAGCTCCAAAATCTTACAGGTTGGTAAGCAGTGATATCGGCAACTTTATGGTGGTTTCCATCATGCAACTCCCAGAACTATTTTCAGGCTGCATAAAGGGAGATTCAACCCATTCTCCCATTCCTGTCTCTGCATCAGCATTGTTTGTGTTCCATAAATATGATGAGGCTCCTTCATCCACTCACTCTCATCAGTAACCCCAAGGCAGTAGCATCACCCCACAGCTACTAGTGAACACCAGTGAACACTAGTGAACACCTCTGAAGTTAACATTGTCATCCTAATTTCAACTCATTCCTATTTCAGGCTTTTTTGCATCACTCATGCAGCAAATTTCCCAGGCATTCACCAAGTAAAGAACAAAATGAATGAAGACAACAAAGAAAATATTCTGATTATGGGTTCCAATTTTTTTAACCCTGATATTCTGTGGTACATTTCTTTATTTTTGAATATAAAGTGACAGAAATAATTTGTTGTTAGAAAAGAGAAAGTATCTTTGACTATTTACAGGTTTTGTACATCACAAAGGTTTTAATACTTTTGTTGATTTTTCTTCTTTTTTTTTTTTTTTTTTTTTTTTTTTTTTTAGTTCTCCACATCCTTTAAACAATGCTGAACTGGAAATCTCAACAGTTCACAAAAACCCTCTTCCCCAAAAACAAACCCCAATGAGAAACAAGAGAAATCAAAGGGGAAAAAAAATTAACTCCTTTCATAGTTCTCCAGGAAATCCATTTGCTTAAATACATATATTTTTATATTTATAGATAGTATTTTCTCAAGTTCAAACACCAAAATTCAAGAGAGAAAGGAAAAAAAAAAAAACCAAACCCAAAACAAGTGTCTTCCCCGCCCCCCTCCAGAATCTGTTGATCCCTGCTTGTCCAAAATCAGAAAGAGTTATTTACAGAAAGAAGAACCGGAGGAGGGTGAGGGTGCAGGAAAGAGGAGGATGAGGTTGTGACTGGTGGAGAAAAGATAGTCAGTAGGATTAGGGCCTCGGAGAGGTGAGGCAAGCCTGAGTTCAGCCGTGCTTTCCCTTAGGAAGACGCCTGCCCCACGTTGAGTGCAAGGTGCTGCCTGTCTGGATCCTGTCCCAGCCCCACAGGTGCTTGGTGCTCACCACTGCCCTTCCCACACCAGCCAGCCAGCCTGGGCATCTCCAGCCAAAGGGATCACAAGAAGCACATGGAGTGCCTCGGGAGACTCCGCTGCACCCAGCTGAGCTCCTTCCCACGGATCCACGACTGGCAGCCATGGCTGCTGCCCCTTTCCCTCCAATTCCTCCTGTTGCTGCTCACCCAGTTCACTCCCAGTCTAAAGTCACTGAGCACTCAAGTAAACTCAGTGCTCACAGGAGCCTGGCTCCAGGTCCACAGTGCCATTACATGAAACTCATCTTGCTGCCAGCTAACCTTGGCACCCTTTTCTGTTTCATGACTGCAGGTTATTGGCAAGTAACAGGTGCTACTGAAGGGCTTCACAGATAATCCACCTCTGATCCCTGCTCTTCCTTCCCTCCTTATGATATCCTGACTTCAGCGATATCCTGACTTCAGCTGCAACCTGCTGGAAAAGTTCTGCCAGATGAGTCAAATATTATACTATAGAACATGAAGTTTATGTTGCAGATATGAGCCTGCAATTTCCACATGATTTGTGTGTATTATAATGTATTAATCAGGAAACACTATGTAAATGTGTGTAAATGCAAACCATGATCTTAAATCAGTTTTGCATAATGCAAGTAAACAAATTAATCTCCCAATGTGCTTGTAAATGTTAATAAAAACTTGACATTAACCGTTAAGTTAATGTCACTAGATGATAATGTTACTGGATGAGAAAGCAGTGTTGTATGTCACATGTGTCCTTTAAATGCAAATGAGTAAAATTTACATGTCCGAGAAACTCATGTTCTTGAGAACTCAAATTGCTGTTTGCTGCAAGTCATGTAAGCTCTACTTTATCCGTCAGCAATTTCTTTTTAAAACACTGCCTCCTCCCTGGAGAGAGTAAACCATCCAAAATTAAATGTAAGGAACCCTTGAATATTTGAAGAGTGGCAGTGACTGTGTAAGTAGGAGTATGCATAATTTAAAGGGGTTCTGGCAAGACAGACCTAAAATTTTGGAGCAATTAATTAGGCTGGAACTTGAACTAAGCGGAACTGTAACCCAAGAAAAGCTGGCTTTATCATCCTAACCTTTTGAAAACAGAATGAAGCTGGGTCAGCCTCTGTCCAGTTGTGTATTTGCACTTCAAAGCATCCTGCAAGGTTTGACAGCAATGCCCAAGAAGAAGTTGGCCAGAAAGTTCAGGGACTATTCAAACAGACCAGGATGCCTTGGATGAAATTCATCAAGAGTTGCCAAGCTGAATGAGCACTTTGCATGATACAAAGAGGTTCTTGATGAAGCTGCTCCAATGTGACAGTCTGAGGTGTTACTGCACGCTGGCAGAACCAAAAAAAGGGAATTATTTTCTGTACAATATTTTGACAGTCTTCCTGTAAATGCTGAAAGTTTGTAGCAGCCTGACAAAAGCAGCAAAGGGATGCTGAAGACTACTTGTGAGGAGTACAATAAGACCTTGATGTGCAAGTTTCCAAAGAAGGGAAATGAGTTGTATTTTGAAGCCTTGTAGAGCCTCAGCTGAGAGAAATTAGGTCAAGCTGACAGCAGAGGCTGAGCCCCGTGTGAGCACACATCCTGAGTGAGCATGTACAGCCCAGCACCTCTCTGGGTTCGGTCCATACATGCACTTTTCATGCTACCTGTGAAAGTAGAGCTAATTAAAAATGCACAAAGAAAACACAGATTTGTGGTTCAGGTTCTCTTTGTCCGAGGCTGGGATAACTTATATCATCCTCAAGGCTTTGTCCAATTGAAGAAGTGAAATGAAGTCAGAAAACAAGAGCACTGCCAGAACAGCAAGATTTCTCACCAAACTCACCTGATGCAGAAGTTGATTGCCCTGGGCATGCTGTCATCCCTCCATGATTTCCAGAGGTGTAAGAAGAAGAAAACATCCTTCCAGGTACTGAAGTGATGACAGGTAACTCTGGGGTCTTGTGGCCTGCTCGTGGCTGGATCACAGATTCACCTCCTCACTGTTACCCTGCCTGTGTAGGAAAACCTCATCCCTTTAGAGCATGGGGGAATCTCAGCTGGCTGGTATATGCACAGTGCTGCAAAGAGATGACTGTTTCTCTTTCTAGTCTCAAAAAGGAACAAACAAAAAACCAGGCCAAGACCCTGACTGACCCTTCAGGTTATGCTGACATCCCAAATCATGTCTCCCAGCACAAACTTCCTGCACTACTTCTGACTGCACCAGGAAGTTCCTACACTGCTTGCTCCAAACAGCAACCATGAGCACAATACCTTTGCAGATGAAAATGCCAGATGTACTTTTCCTTTGCTCCTAGTCTTTACCACTGTTCATACAAGTCATACCAAGTCACCTAGCTTATCACATGTCTGGATGCCTCTATTATTTCCCCTATAAAATGTACGTATCATTTAACCTCAAGAAAATTAGATGCAAATGCATGCAAGATTTCAATATATTTGCATAATATATGTAAACTATGGCATCTGTCAATTTACTTGTTAATGTAAATGCTAATATTAACATGTTTCAGTTTAGCATCAAAATCACAAACTCTTTGAAGTAAAGGCTGTGGCAGAGTGAAGCATCAAATGGACAAATTTTGTCTGAAAACAGTACCTAAAAGATTTTGATCGTTTTTATGACAGGGTTTCACCCTGCTGGCACAGCATTTCACTTTACTTGCTGCTTCCCAAATTAATGACTGGTACTGGTACTGATACTGTCCAACTCGACAGCAAAATGTTGTTAGGAGAGGTGGAGTCATTTTGATCAACACAAAATTACCCCTGAAGCCACCAGTCACTGTTTGCATCCAGTGTGTATCCCAAGCATACCTTTCTGATGGAATCCTGCCCAACATGCTACCTACTTCCCCCTCAGTGACAAGGGCTACTGAGGAGGGAGCTTTTGCACCTTCTCAAGGTATCTTCATATCTTCAGCCCAACCCAGGGCAACCTCCACGATTAGTTCGTAGTTGAGAAAAGTATCACAATATTTTAGACTCAAGAGAACTCAATTAGTTTACCTCAAAATTAAATACTCCAGCCCCTTCCTAAAGAGACTTTTTAAAAGAATAAACATTTCTAGCTTCTGCAATGGAAATTTCTAAAGGCATCTGAGCATCTAAGCACTATTGGCTTTCAATGAGATGGGATTTGATTTAATAAATTTCCTGGGTGCTTCTAAAAATCCTTCCCTATGTGATGCAAACATGGCAAAAGCGTTAACTGTTTATTTCTTCCCCAACACACAGTGCTGATGGCCCAGATCCTGGGGCGCTCCAGGTCCGCAGTGTGCAGTAGGGGTGACTTGAACAGAGCCAAGCAAGTGCTAAGTCATTGAGACTCTTGACTCAGGGTTCATCCTTTGTGATCAAGGTGGCAGAGAAATTGGCCCTGCCCTCTGTGGCAGAAACTATTCTATTCCCTAAAAAAAATTATATAGAAACATGCCCAGATCCTGTGTGTGAGCACCAGTCAAAGACCTGCCTTAATTCTACCACTGCAAAACAATACATGGAGAGAAAACAGTCAGAGTTTCCAAGTGAGGGAAGAACCTTCCCTTTCTCCTTTCCAGGAAATTTTCCTTTGGGAGCTGGGGAAATAGAGAAGGAAGAAATCAATTCCCTCTTTTCTGCTTCGAGCTCCTGCCCACCAGCCTTGAAGGAGTGACGAGTGCACGGAGTAAGTCACTTAGCATTCCAGCGTGCCTCTGCTGCCCAAGGGCAGCGCTTACCCGGAGCTTAACCTTGCAGCTGGCAGGCCTTCCTTTCCTGCCTCCTCAGCAAGGATAACTAATCAAAGAGCCACAGAGACAGGTCCAAAGCGTCATGCTTCTCCAATTTTAATGGAATACCTCAGATGAGAAAGCGGCCAAGAAGCCCTCACTCCCTGCATGTGAAATGGGAAAGGTCAGCAGGGACAGCAAACCGGGTTGGCACTGCAGCACAGAGAGAGCCTTGAAGTGTCTTGAAGAGGAAGAACATCTGAACAATTAGTTCCTAAGCAATGTGAAGCTGCAAAGCCAGAAGAAGTGGCTAGTTCACTACAACTAGCTCTTTTTCACTCCAAATAGGATGTTTTTACCTGTATCTTAGCACAGCAAGGTTCAGCTTCCAGGGCTGAAAAAGGACTATCTGTGTGCAGGAAAGAACCAGAGCCCGTGGAAGTGCCTTCATTACATGGAAAAGTCCTTGTATCTGAAAGTCCTAAGAGAAGCCCTGAAATTGTTTGCTTCAATAAGTAAAGAACATCAGATAATTTTCCACAGGGATGGGAAATACCCCTTTGCAGATGCCTTTTCTGTAACCACAATCCTTATCCCTTGTTCAAATGTCAAAAACATACATTGAATAGCTGTTTTTCACTGACATAATCTTGGCTTCCTGATGGGCCACACCAATCATCTATGAGGGCAAACAAACCCAGCAGCACTCACGTTAACAGAGATGTTTCAAGAAGGCTATCCAGGGCTCGAAACCCCCAGACTCCTGCCTTTGCTGTACGTATGTAATGGAAGGACTTCTGTTCTCCCTCTGGCATGGTTGAATGTCTACCTGAAAGACCTGATATCTGAGCAGTTTGGTGCAGAGATGAAGTGAGCAAAAAGAAAGGTGTTCCACTTTGTCATTAGGCCCTGTGGGTCTAATGGAGATGAGCCTGCTGCTTCACTCCAGGGAAGGGAAGATGAGTGAGCACAGGGGTCAGAGTAGAGTGGCTGAATTTCCAGCAAAGCACATTGCCACAGTCCCAGTTCCAGAGTCTGAGACATTGTGCTTGGAAATCTGAATCTTCAGAGCATTTGCCAAGCTTCTGCTTTAACTCTGTGCTACTTTGCACGTCCACCAGGAGCAAACAGAGAGCTAGTGCACAGTGGTCACAGGGGGGGATCACAAGGGCAAAAAGGATAGAACTAGGAGACAGAGCAAGTGGGAAGAATGGTAAATAGCCAGATACTCACTGGAGGAACAGCCTAGATTCGTAACTAATAATGAGAAAATCTTCATATGGCAGAGAAAGTCTCTTCTTCCCTGTAGGAGTCAAAGAGCAAACAGTGCATGACATAGGGATTGGCAGCAGGGAGAGACAGACGAACTCAGACCAACAGAAGCCAAGACGTTTCTTCAGGATTTGGTCTCTTTTTATGCTAACAGGACTCTCCCTCTCTTTTTTCCACCAAGAGGAAATGTTCCCATGGCTCCCCTTTCACACCTGTATCTGGGGCTCAGAATTCAAGAACCCACCAATCTAGTTGGTCTACACAACCACTGGCTCCAGGTCCTCCCTGTCTACTTCACCCAAGTCTATACTGATGTGAGAACAAAACAAGATTTTAATCCAGGATTCTTTTCCTGCATACTGATAGAGGTGTGGCTTAAGCTGATATTGAGACTTGACCAATTTTCAGAGTTCTCAATTAGTGCTGAACACAATTTATTTAATAGCTTATCTTAAGCTACATGGTATGCTATTTGCCTCTTCCCTTGCAGCCTACAGAGTAGAAGACACCCAGACAAAAAGAAAAGGAACAACAGAGAAGGTTTCCTGCTAGCTGATGGAGCAGTGTTTTAATGATTGTGGGGGAGATGGGAGCATGAGGGAGGGAAGCTGAAATTCATATGCAGGAGATCTGATTCCCTCAGGCACGTGGAATACCTTCAAGGCAGAATGGACAGAGGAATCTACCAACTTTCCTTGACCACTCCAGAAACCAGCATCTCCTGTCTTCTGAGGAAGAAGGATCCACAGCATGTGCTGAGGATCTGCCTTGATCCACAGCAGGGTGGGGTGAGTGCTAGCACCTCCTCAAAGGCAATGCAGTGCTCCAGCACCTGGAGTCAGAGCCCCCAAAGCAGATAAAGAGCACTGACACCTCACTGCCTTCAGGGGAGCAGAGAATCACAGCCATCATTTCTAAGAGGGTCTGGAATGCTGAAATGACATGCTGTTTTGTCTGGAACTGGGAGAGGCAGTCTGCTTCCTTTAATAAACCTGGGGGAGGAGCAATATTTTTGTAAGGAATGAAGAATGGCACCAATATATCTTGCAAAAAGATACTACCTTGTTCTCTTACTCAGAAAGAAATGTGAAAAGCCCCTGGTTTAACATCTGTGCCTCACATTACAAAAAGAAGCAAAATTTTTTCAGTCCTTCGTTATTGTCTTACCTCTTTCATATCTGCCTCCTACAATTGATACCTCAACTACTCAACAATCACAAATCAAGAAGAAAAAAATCATGATGAATGCAACACTCAAAAGTAATTCATGGCCATTTTCAATTCGCCTTTTGGTTTTTTGTGTCCTTGGAATTCATTCTGTTCTTATTTTCAAGGTTTTCTTCCCAGCAATCAGAGATTAAAAAAATCTTTTCATATAAAATGAGTCGTGTTTTTTCCTTTTTTTTTACATAATCACAAGATTCCAGTTACCAAGATTGAATACCAAGATTGAAGAAAAACATTATGTATTGTGAAACTCACAGTAAAAGCCATGACAGCAGTATATCTCTCTCATACACCACTGCTTCTCTCTTCCTTCTTTTCCCTCAGTAACTAAACAAAAACACCCTCTGCACAGCTTTTATTCTTGATCATTTTATTTTTGTGGTTTTCATGCTACATAAAAATTAGTTTTTATATCAAAAAATTATTCACAATATTTCCAAAATAGTTCAAGTTTTTTTTTTCCTTTTTGTGTTTTTTAAATATTTTTAATGTATTTTTATTTCTTTTTTTTTTTGACTGCAGCTAGGGTTACAAAACATCCCATTTCCTCTCGCCACCACCAATTCACTGTCGGTTCCCTTTTACATTTGCATATGTAAAAAAAAAAAAAAAGAAAAATAACAAAACTTTTTATATCATTCACTTGAGAAATAAAAAGTCATTTGGCACTCATGTCTCTGTGGCTCTGATTTTCACCAGTGAAGTGGCTGGAGGTGGGTGTGTGTGAGTGGGTGTGTGTGCACACATATGCATGCATAAAGGGTATGAAGAGGAGGCAAAATTTAGGCAAAGATGGTCTCAGAAGCGGATAGGATATATCTGCTGTGTTCAACAGCCTGATGGGTGGCCAGGTTTACTGCAAGGTACCAACAGCTCAAGAGAAGAGGAGGTAGCAGTGTTGGGCAGTAGAAGACTTAGACTAGAGTTGAGTATTTCTTTTTCTTTTGGTTGATAGACTGAGCTTATCAAAGGTGCTCTCCAAAGTAAATGTACATTAGCTAGAAAGCAAATACAGCTGAAGTTGACCTGTGCCAGGTCTAGAGACGCTACCTGCCCCAACCCTACTAGACACAACAGTCCTTCACTACTGTCCTCAGCCACTTCCAAGTGCCAGAGGATGAAGGGTTTTCTCTTAGGTGTCATTATATTGAGAGCTGGCCAGCTGCCCATGCACCACTTGAATTCCTACTTCATGGTCTGTGAGACTCTGCTCAGCCTTGAATGACGTTTTCCAAGTTGACAGTCATTCCTACCCACTTGCAAATAAGTCAGGAGAGGCAAGGCTGAACACCTCTGGCCCATTTAGGGCCACTCATTTGTCCCTGTTGCAGACCTACATGCCTGGCTCTTGCTCCAGCATGGGAAGGACTGTGCAGGGGCCAGTGAACCATCTTCCCCTGCCTGCCCTCCAGCCTGACCCACAACCCACACAAACTAGAGGATGATCTGCTGGGGATGACCATTCCCTTTGGGTCAGGCCCCTCAGCAACTAGAGGGTTCTTGCCCCAGGAATGGCCATGGAGACTGCCAATTCCATCCTCACCTGGACTATCTCAGATAGCTTCAGAAGGGCAGGACCAAAGGGTCAGGCAGGCTCCCTGCCTTGCAGCAGCCTTTGGTGCAACGGCCAAAGCTCGCTGGAGAAACATTTTAGTATTTTTTAAGGGAAAAAAAGAGAAAACATTTTAAAAGGAAGGAACGAGAGGGAGTACCAAAAAAAAAAAAAAAACCACCAAAAAAAACCCCCACAACTACAACAAAAAACCTCCAAAGCCCACTTGTGCAACAATTAAATATTCTGTGTGTGACTCCAGAGGGAAGTCAGTGAAAAGCTACTTCCCGAAAGGCTGCTGCCTCCACTATATACCAGCCCTCACCTCCAATTACAGATGGTGCTTTGGTCACTGGCAAAGAGACGTTTCAAGATAGCCCTGCCATTCAGGAAAAACATGTACAAAGGAAAGACCCCAAATACAGCTGAACCATACAAACAATAACCGCACAGAACTGAGGTCTCGGAAAGTTGTATTGCTGAAAACACCTCCCTGCGCCCACTAAAAGGACTGTGTAAACAAACGAACGAACGAACGAACGAACATACAAAATAAATCAACAGCCAAACAACAAAATATTTTACCCCCCATGTTAGAAATTTTGAAAATGCAAAGCTAAAAAGAGCAGTTTGCTGTGTTTCTGACCACAGGTGAGAGACAGCCTGCTCCAAAGATAGGAAAAGCAACCAGACAGGCAAAGAGGCCTCCAAAGCTAGCAGCTTTCTGTGCTAACCTCCACACTGACTGCTGCCCAGTGGGAAGGTTATTTCCTACAGCACCTCTTGAAGGCTCCAGCTTGCTAGGAGCTTTTAGGTGTATAGCATGTTGATAATAGCAATAATACCTAAAATACACACACACACGTGTACAAGCATTCACACACATATATCTTCTCTTCCATAAAAGACAAACCTGGCAGAGCACAGGATACAATTTGATGGAGAGGAAAGAGCAGCTGGACATGGAAGAAAGCAGAGGAGGTGGAAGGATGTGGTCTGATAAAATGAGTCATTGGAGACCACAGATTATTCTCTTACATTTCACATATATAAAAAAAAAAAAAAGAAACCATCAAAGAGGCCCAGTGACACCAGCACTAAAGGGCTGGTCAAGCGGACTTAAGGTAGGGTAAATGACGAGAGCTCTAGCCCCTAAATGTTGCTCCTTCCTTGTCTGACTAATCATGGCATCTCCTCATTGGGTCCGGATTGTCTTTTCTGGCTGCTGACAGAGGACAGCAGTGTCTTGTCCAGCAGTTTGCCCAGTTAAAGTGCTGTGCCAGTTGGCACTGTGGGGCCTCCCAGCAGGTCATCCTCTCTGGTGCTAGCAGTGTTGTGATCTCTCCTGGAAATGAATGGGATGGTGAATGGCTGCAGAAAGTTCACTGCCTCTCACTCTCCCTCTTCACTACCCCCTCTGCAGAAATGGAAACCCTCCAGAGTGTGGGACTTGCAAGCTCCCTACTCAGCTCCCAGCAGCACAACAGTGATGTTCTTCCAAGCAGCGGGATGGGAGACCAATTCACCTCAGTTCAGCTTTTTCCTGTGTCTATCTGAGACAAGAGCAAGAAAGGACAGGCTAATGCTTTCTTGCAAGTGGAATTTCAGTGCTTGCATTACCCTAGGAGACAGCAAAATGAATAGCAAGGGAGTGTCTTGTTACAGTCACAGATCAGATTGACCAGATCTCTCCCAAAAGACCTTACCAGTCAGTGTGTGATTGTCTTCCTGCTCCACCTACCAATTAAGGCCAAAGTAGGTAATGAGCATGGCACAATGGTTTGGAAATGTGGCACAGTGGATTTAGCACAGAAGTGAATGAACACAAGGAATGGGTTTCTGGTGCTGTAGTCAAACCCTCGACAGGAGCCTGCATCCCAGCCTCATCACTGATTCAGGGCTGACCCCCTGGAATCCAAACAAAGCAGCCATGCCAGGGTGTACCAGGAAGGAACAAGAGGGTTGCCAAGTTCCCTGCAGGTACTCATCATCTGGCTTCAGCAGCATTCGGCTCCCATCACTTTTCTCTCAGCTCAAACACATGCTTACAAACACCTAAGCACACACACAGTGGCACCACACATACAAATGTGTGCAGGCTGAATAAATACACGTACCAATATGAACCCACCCCTGCCCCCCACAAGTAGACACGTGCAAGAAATACAGACAAGTAGCAACAGGCATGCAACATACACATGGTGATCCCAAGCAGAGGGAACCCCTCTAAGCTATGTTCAAGCATTCCTGGGAGATGAATCCTGGCAAAATGCACTGCAGGAAGAGGCCCGCACAAGGAAGAGAATCCAAAAAAGCCATTCCAGGCATCTAAACCCCTAAGCAGCTATTCTGAAAGCTCCTTAAATTTCACAGGAGTTTAGCTGCCTGTGAAGATGGATCTGGCTCCAAGGCCTGGAAGGAAAGCAGAGGGAGAAAGTACAAAAGTTGAATCTTATTCCCTTGACTGATTTTTGTCTGTTCAGGGGCAGGTATAACCTTTTCCAGTTGACATGGGACTTAGCAGACAGTGCCCAAGGGCCTAGAGAGAAGTCTCATGGAATGGATGCATTCTCTCTGGACACCCTGCAAATGCTGCCATTATGCTGGAATTTTGGCACACTGAATAAGCAAAGGAAACACAGTGAAGGGCCTGGTGATGTTCAGAAAGGTAACTCGCTATTTGGCCATAAATTAATCTATGGGATGTACTCCCGAGGAGATACCTACCTGCACCACTGTGGTAGCACTAAATGGGGCAGCATTTCCAGCTCCACTTATGTTTAGAGTTCTGCCAGGAGTCACTCAAATGCACAAACACACAGCTCCTCCCAGACTTACAGGTATGTGTAGCCATGTATTCACAGGTACACAGACCTCTGTGGACCGTGCTGGGACAGCTATGCCAACGTCATAGCAAGGGTACATCAGAAGGATGACTGCCTTCCCCACACCTGTGAGCAGAGCTCCACTCCCACGTGGCTGCAGTGGTTTCTCTCACCCAGAAATCAGAAACATAGGCCTGCAATGGAATGCAGGTTGAGCAAGAGTTATCTGCAGCTAGGAGAAGACTGCTCCTCTGAGTAACCTCAGGCCATGCTGACCCTTTGCATTGCTCTCTGCACTGCCCAAATGCTCTCACACAACTACACTACACAAATGGAGAGAGAGACTGACTGGCCCTTTCTCAGACTGTGGCCAGCAGACCCTTGTGTCTTCAGGGATTAGCAGCCAGTGCCGCAGACATTGAGGATGGTGGGTTGATGGACATCCATTTGAGAAAAATACAAATTGTCAAAAAGGGAAGGAGGCAGATGTCCTGGCATCTGCCTAGAGCCCCTGCCAGTCTCACATTGGCTCTTTCTGTGTTTATTCACCATCCTATCACTCTCCTTACTGCTGCGACATCAGACCACAAACCCTAGCAGATAATGCCAAGTACCAGCTTACACTGACTTGTCAGACAGAAAGGGACCAAATACTACCAGGCATTCACTCCCAGGTCTGCAGCACAGCAGAACATCACATAGGTCTTTAAAAGCCTCTAGGCAATAAAGCTAGTGCCCTGTGCTTTTAAAAGATAGCATACTTCTCTCCAGCAGCCTTGCTTTATTCACATAGAGTAAAAGCAAAGAAACTGTACTGATCCTGATATGGGTCAGGATCTGGAGTGGATAAAAACTGGATAAAAACTGCATCTGACCCTGCTATAAATTCACCAATCAGCCATCAAGGACAGAAACCATGGTCTTTCTCTGGGCTTTCTGAGAAAATACCATTTCACTGCTCCCTTGCACAGGCAAATTTGCCATACTGATAATTTCTTATTTCTTGAGTGTGCAAGAGCAGAACATCACCTCAGTGAACACAACAGAGAAGTCAAAAATAGCTACAAATATAATCTTCTAGAAATCTGGTCATGGCTAGAATTTTCCAGGAGAGAAGTGGAGGCCTGCTCTTCACTCATCTTCTACACAGCATTGCACAGGCTGATGAAGACAACAGAACAAGACAGTAATAAGAGAAGGAGAGAGGACAAACAGCCAACGTAAGTAATTCTGAGGGAAGAGGCATAGAGATGAAATTGAAGAATTGGTGTAAGATAGGAAAGTAGGTAAGAGGCCAGGGAGATGAGGCAGTAAGCTGCTGGAGAGATCAAAACACCTGAAAATGAGGTTCTGCTGAGAGGAAGGACAAAGAGCAGAGGAAATAAAGTGGTCAAGAATGGCACAGAGGGTCTGAGACCATGTCACCTCCCCTTTCACTGGTACTGGAAAGGCCGCAAAAAAAGGGAGAAGGAAGAGTTGATCAGGAGATGAAGGCCCATAGGGAGATCCCTGTAATCCACAGTAACAAATGTACTCTGCTGACATCCCAGGGAGAAGACAATGGGGACCAGGGAAGAGGAAGTAATCAAAGAGCAAAGCACATAGAGAAGGAAACAGCCCTGTGCCTCACACAAACAGTCCCTAGCAATCAACACAGCTTTTATTACAGGAAATTATTAACACCCTCTGCTACCCACCACCCCTTACCAATCCCAAACCTCCCCTCTCTGGGGACCCTTTCTTGGCACACACATATAACATCCAGATAAACTTTCCGAACCAGCAAAAGCAACCACTGAAACAACTTCAAACACCACAGACCAATAAAACCACAATTTAGAAGTTAACTTTCCCAACCCCCCCCCATGCCATTATTTAATAAGGAAATACTGTACAAATATAAAACCCACCCTTTTCCCAACCTGAATATAATTGCTTGAGCTAGTTTCTGTACATATATACACACATATTTACACAGTAATGCTGCAGTCAAGAAAGCAGATGATGTAAAAGTCACAAAGTGAATACATAAATTAAATAATTACCAGCAGAACATTAGGAAAGGTTACGCTGTTCCTACTTGGCAAAAATGTATTGTGGGACAGAGTCATTAAGTGTACTGCAATGTATTCTGTATCGTGTGTGTGTACAGGCACACAAACCTCTCAGCTTCCTGCTGTCTCAGGTTTGCTCATGTATGCCTGACTTCCCCAGTATGTCACGTATGTGTGTGCGTGCCCAGAGGAACCCCTGTTCCACAGCATGGAATTATTTTCTGACCTGTTGGATTTTATACTAGTGCTTGCCATGAACCTTTAATGGCAGGAAGCCAGCAGGTTAAGAGATCTGTAACTACTAACACATCACAGAGACCCTCCTTTACCTCAGCACTCAGGGGACTGTACCCTTGACATTGGCAGACACAAGTCCTGCTCTCTGCAATATGGTTTCACTGTCTTTTTCTATACACAAGCAAGTTTATGCTGTGTCAGTTTTGTTGTCAGCAATGGCAGAAGGATGCCAAATTAACTCAAATGGCATGGCTAGGAGAGGAATTTGGGGATGCTCAAGAAACGGAAGAAAAAACTCAAAGCCAATTGCAAAGGGATTTTCATTGTTGCTGTTCTAGTGGCAGACACCCAGGTTTGTCTACAGTCAGCCCCAGGGAGGTCCAGAAGGCCCAGGATGAAGATGAAGCAGTAGTGTTCATATTGCCAGTGAGACACTCGGCACCCCAGTTTGCCTTTGATGGGGGAGGAGAGAGGAAGCCACAGCGAAGAGTAGGTGAATGCAGCGAGGGTCTATGGCTTGGAAGTCTATTTGGCTGCAAATTGAAAATAAGCCCTTGTGGGGACAACAATCAGGTCCCACTAGTTACTATCTCAATGTGCCCTGCAGCATCCAGCAGCATGGTAGGTGTGTTCCAGGTGGACACGCCAGGTGTGTTCAGCAGCAGGGAAGCACTTACGGGAAAGAGTGGGTGCAGATGGGGATCGTGGCTTGGAATCTGTCCCCATTTGTTGCCAGCAATTCAGTTCCTTTCTCACACACGGCTCCCAGGGGCTCCTGTGGTGACCCAGGCATATGCCACACAGAGGAAGCATAATTGGACCCTACCCTTTGCCAGCTTGCATTGAGAAGAAAGGGTGAAGTGTAATTCCTTAGAGCAAGGACACAGAGGGTCAGCACAAAGTCCTTTCACCAACACTCCTGATCTTTATCCCCTTCCATTTTCCTTTTCTTTTTGGCAACCAAAAATGCGTGGGGAAGTGCAACCTCCCACCCTTCTCCATGAGAAGGGCTCATCAAAGGTTGCTTCACTGGAGTGGAGGATGTGTGAAAGGCCTAAGTCTGATCATTGGCTGTGTTCCCAGGCTTGCTTCCATCTGTTGATAAGCAATGGAGGTGGGAGGATATGCCATATTTGATAGAAAGCTCTAAAGCAAAGACTTGCCTATGAAGATCCCTGAGGTATCTCTGATCACTCTAACCTGTTACCACCATCGTATTCATTCTTTATCTCCCCCTCTCTCTTTTGCTGGCAATTGTGCTGTGAGCAACAACCTGATCTGAATGTACAAAGGGGCATTATTCCAGATGGATGCTAGTGTCTTCTTGGAGCGAGGAGCTCAACATCAGCAGGCATTGCTGAAGAAGAGGCCCATCCTGGCAACTCTTAACCCCTCCATCAAATCCTTTGGGACATTACACAGGAAGCTTCCTCCCCCCATATGCTGGAAATTGAAGTATCAATTCCCTACAGGCAAAGTTCATACTTTGATATTGCTGAGCATTTTGAACCCGCTGGGGTCCTCACCTGGAGTGTTCTGACAATGTGTGCTGGATTTCAGAGAGAATGGGATTTTTTGTTGTTGTTGAGGTGGGGACAGTGTGCTTCATTGTCTCAACTGACAACAAGTTCTGACTGCAGCTTTTCTTGCCTACTTAGGTTGTGACATTGCAAGTTCTGATACTGCCCTCACTGGGAGGTGTAATGGGAGACAGAGAACTACTGCACCAGCCTGTGTTGTGTTGCACTACAGTAAAAAGCTGGTGTGAATACTCCAAAAAGGTTCATGGTGTGGAGATCCATGGCTGCAAGTTCTACCTGCCAGGTGCTTTCCACTGTGCATGGAACATTTCTGATATTTTTTGAATATTTCCTCTGTCTCCTTCATACACATCCTCCTTCAGCTGAATACATACACTCCAGTACCACCTCAGAAGAACATGGCTCATGAAAATACCTCTCAGGGAGCCATGCCTGGGGCTAGAAGTGAGGAGGTAAATGTCAGAAACATTGCTAAAGGTGCCTAATCTTTCCTGGGAGGCTGTCTGCAAATATTCAGTAGAGGTCACCAACTGTAGAGGACACAATGGTTTTTGCTCAGTATTCTTGTGTGCAGAAAACTTCAGAGAGAGGAAATGTTCCCAGCCACTGCCCCAGAAAATACTGGTGTTTCTACAGAAGAGAGAGAGAAATGGTAAGGTAGGGGATGTGGAGTTTTGTCAGGCTCTGGTATGAAATCCCATTCTTTTCTGGACAGGTAATAAACAGCCCATGGGTGGTTTTCTAGTATAGACAACACCTGCTGCTAATATTACCTGTTTGATTCACTTGAATACTTACAATGAAAATACACCAAATCTAAAATTCTAAATATATAATCAGAGTTTAATAACATCATTGATTTATTTTCTGGATTATGAATTACACCCACCCCCTCCCACCCCTTCCCCTTTCATCTCTGTCCCAAAACTTGTTGACCTGTCAGAACTAAAATAAACAAAGCAACCAGAAAAGATCGCTTATAGGAGAAAGGATTAACCTGATGGACACGTGGCCTGATATATTATGGGAGAAGGCAAAATACCAGACTCCTGTGGTTAGACCAGTGGTTCAGTCCAGAATTTCCAGTTCTTCTTTTCTGGTTGCCCTAGAGCATTCATTTGAGTGGTTTGTGGCACAGTTAATATTTGCAGAGCACTCAGAGTGTTAACAGTGCTACAACAGTATGAATACTAGATAATGATTTTGGCAAACTATCATTTGCCGATCAGTGGAACAAGGGACAGACCAGTTCAGAGAAAATATGAACCAACTTTCAACCCAGAACACAAAAATCAGAACCTTTAAGAAGAGATTTGAAAAAAGTTCCATTAACTTCTTTTTGGTTTGTTTTCAGCTTAATTTCCCTGCAGAGCCACCCTCCAGGTTTCCTCGTTCCAGGTGGGGAGGGACGGAAAAGTACCGAGATAACCACCAAAGATATTAGCTGCCCTCGTCAGCTGTCAAGCTCCCCAACCCCAAGCCCTTAGGAAATACCAGAAATTAT
This sequence comes from Entomyzon cyanotis, assembly GCA_024500445.1. Classification (NCBI taxonomy): domain Eukaryota; kingdom Metazoa; phylum Chordata; class Aves; order Passeriformes; family Meliphagidae; genus Entomyzon; species Entomyzon cyanotis. The sequence continues at coordinate 11,300,163 of JAKEPQ010001018.1, read as the reverse complement.
CACGAGCTTTCCCAGGTCCAAGATTTCTAAACCAAAGTAGCATTGGAGAAGTCTCTTAATGTCAAAGTGATGGTCCAACCTGAGTGGCCAACTTGATGGTTCACCCCACCACTATCAAGACAGTGTAGTGCCTTGAGGCCCAAACTCCACAGAGAGATGCTGGTACAAAGAGTTTATATGCAAAAAGGAATTGGGGGTGTTCCCATCAAAACATGTAACCCTGCTGGCAAGGCTTGAAGTGACGTTCCGGCGTCTTCCATTCATGAAGATAAAGGTGACAGGGCAATACAGGGGGCCTCAGGGGAACACAACACGCATGGGTTTCTCTCTCTCTCTCTCTCTCTTTTTTCCTCATTCATACGGCCTCGACCTGCGTAAACCGCTTCCAAAAACGCAGCCTGAAAAGTCATAGAAAACAAACAGAACGGAAACAAACTTCCCCTCCCTCCCACCCCACGACCTGAATATTCACGAGAAGAGAAACACCAATTTATACAAAAACGCAATAAAAAAGAAATATTTACAAATGAAAGGAACGCCTTCTTGGTGGCCGCTGTCAGAGGTGTCTGACAAACTGCCATGTGTTCTGGATTGCAGATCGCTCTGTTAATTTGTTTGGTTTCTTTTTTTCTCTTTTCTTTTCCTTTTTGTCCTTGTAATGAGAGAAGAGGGAAAGAGTAAGAAGTTCCCTTACCCCAAAGACTAGGGGGTGGCATTACAAAGACTCTTTCCCTCTTTCCTCCTTAATTTTCTCAGTGAAATATAAGAAAATATTCCCCTCACCAACCCTGCCCATCCTCTCCTCACACACTTTGACTTTACAGGTAAATCCCACCCTCCCCCCTGCCTCAGCTTAAAAAATAAATAAAATAAATAGGTAAATAAATAAAAGGCCTTCTGTTGGCTTAAAAAGAGAAAGATAAGATAAAATCAACCATGGTGTGGTGAGGAATGTGAGAGAGGTGGCTTTCAGCTCCATGAAATGTGGCTCATAAAGATGGGGCTGCCATCTCCCTTCTCAGTCAATCCTCAGCAGTGTCCTCATGCTCTCAGCACAGGACTCTCTCAACCCTTCCCCTGGTGAGCCATGGTGATTGAGACACTGGGATAGACCCAGGATAAGCAGTAGCGACTTTGCCATGTCTCTCAGGATGGGAGAGGTCGGTCCACACCCCTATCTGAGGAGAAAGATGACATATGAAAGGGGTGTTCAGCTTCTCACTCCTACCATTGCTCCTTTTCCTTTAGTTTAACTTGCATCTAAAATGATACAATGGAAAGAAAAAACACTCTTATCGATACTAAGTGCACCAGGAAAGCTGTCACTACAACTGCAGGGATGGGAAACCCTAGGCTATTCCAGCTTTACACTTGTGCTAGTATCTCTCTCTTTCACACAGAGGCACACGCACATGTACACACACATCTCCGCTTTGCACATCTTGTCTTCAGTCTTCAGCACAAGTTTCTGTGCTCTCTGGCATTGATTCAAGCACATCCCTCCCCAGGAAGACAAGCTGTGTACTTCCTCTGTACATTCAATAGTAAATATACATATGTATTTCCCATGGGTGCATACACCCTCCTCCCATTTCCACATGTGCAAGGAGGCATTGAAACAGTCCACCACCACCACCACCACCACACGCACCCTTTTATGGCATTTCTTTTTCCTCTCCAGCATTGGCAGAGAGCACCCTATTCTTTTTGTTCCAACCTGCTGGCCAAGGGTAGAGAGAGCAGAAAGATTAAGCTCCTTTTTTCTCCCTGCTCCTCACTGAAATCACATGCCAAAATGGGTTTGGTGTCCCCTGAAGTGACAGTGAAAAAACTCCCCATCTTTCCCTACTCTTAAGCTCTGTTCTACTGTGTTTGTTCTCCAGACACTTCATAGGATAGTGGATTTATTTTGCTTTCTTCACAGACATTTCAAGTATAAAGTTATCATATATACTCGCACATAGGCAAACCCATACTATAAACTGCTCCCACCCTTGAAGAATGTCACAACTAGTGAGCAGCTCACAGCTAACGAACCAACCCTGTTCCTCTTTCCTCAAATTCTTCTTGTTTCAGTGCAAACCAGCATCTTTTGTCTGAGTTTGGAAAACCAACCGTGGAGTCAGGGAGGCTGCTGATCAGCTTTCACAAACTCAGATCCCACCTCTTTTCTCTCTCTCCCATTGGTCTGCTATAGATTCAATGGCTGTAATAGCCATAGTGAAACCACTAGCCTGACCTGCAGACAAATCTTCCCTCCCTCCCTCCACAAACCCCAGCAGAAAATTCAAAATTTTAGCGTAAAATTTCTCAGCATATACGCAAATATATATATATATATATTTCAGCCCTAAACCCCCATAGTCTTCACAAAATAATGTAACGAGAACCTCAATATAGCTAACATATAAGTGCATCATCAAGTTAGTCTTGTTATTCTCCCTTCACCTTCTCCACGTCTTAAACGCTATTCTTTCCTAGGCAGTTTTAGGAAGAGTTGCCTGAGCAAGCATATTTTCCTGCATGTCCATTACACTGCTGCTGCTGCCTCCTCCCGCCACACACACATACGTGTGCGTGCACATGCCTCTCCCTGCTGGGAGCCAGCAGAAGTGAACACTAAAGTCACTGCTGCTCCTCCTCAGCCCACCCCTTCCCTGCCTTTTTCTCTGCTTCCTGAAATCACGAGCAAGGATATCCAACTCTGACATCACTGTAAAGTGCAATGGCCAGGAATGGAGGAGAATGGGAGGAGCGAGAACATGGAAAAAGAGATAAAACGGGAGGCTTGGGAAAGGAGGAGGAAGAGGGGAAACCAAAGAGGTGGCACTTGTCACCAGTGCTGCACTACTCAGAACTCCAGTATCCCACAAACTAAGGACGACTCAGAAGAGTAGCTGATGGGATTGATCCCACCCCACCCTCCCATGCTCCACATACACCCCCAGTCCCTCCCCGTGCTCTTCCCCTCTCACTCAAACATCAGACTCAATACTGGAGAGTTTCTCATAAACATGCCCGTTGCTGGAGCCATTGAAAGCCCTGGGGTTTTTGTTGTTAGGCACACAGGGGTTGGACTGGTTCCCTATACAGATGTCCTTCTGGAAACGGGCTGGCACAGCCCCATGAAGGGCTGAGACCACCGGCTTGTTGGTGGTGACAATGGCTCGGAAGTCTGGCCTGGCTTTGGGCCCTCCTGCCACCACAGGCTGCCTGAAGAAATAAGATTTGCTGCCGTGGAGCAAGCATTGGTCATCCCCAAAAGTGGGGATGAAAGGGTTTTGGGTGACCCGGTCGGGGTAGAGTGACTTGCTGAGCATGTAGCCCCCACTGCTGCCGGGGTTGTTGTGGTGGTGGTAGCTGGTGGCGGGCACTGAGGACTTGTTGTTGGCAAAGGTGGTCTCACTGGCTGACATCTCAAACATGTGGGCATAGGGGCTCCCCTCCAAAAAGCGGCCTTTGTCCTTGAGGCTGACGCTGCGGGGGGCCAGGGCTGAGTCATCCTTCTGCAGGTCCACAAAGGTGTCATAGGAGTGCTGCCGGCGAAGCTTGTTGCGGTTCTTCTTCTGCACCTTGGAGGCAGAATTGGAAGGGCTCTGAGGATATTTGGAGGAGGAGGTGGCACTGGTGGCCACGGGCACGGGGGCAGGCGGCTGGTCCAGCTCTTGGAGCGAGTTGTCCTCACTGATGTCATACAGGTTGCCCGCTTTCTTGCAAGCCTCACAGCGGATGCAGGCCTGGCGGGTGGAGTTCTGCCCCACCGTTGATGGCGTGTAGTTGTGCAGCTTAGAAGGGCAACTGCGGCAGAAATTAGCCCCGCTCCGGTCCTCCCAGTCTAGATTGGTCAGGTTCTTCTCCCATGGTGCCGGGACCCCACTCACAACGCCGTGCTTGTGCTCGTTGCCTCCGCCAAACTCGCCTGAGCCATGCTTGTGGTGAGCCCTGTTGGTGCAGGATCCACCTCCTCCTCCTCCTCCCGCATCGCGCTTAAACTCATCTCCCCGTTCTTTGTAGATATCCGTCAGGTCCACGTGTTCCCAGTGCGGCGAGTTCTCCTTGGTCCGAAACTGGTCAAGGTAGAAGTCCCGTAGCCCTTCCTTGTCCCTGAAGTAGCGTTTGTGGTCGGGTGAGCGGGGCGGGCGCCGGCGGTAGGCCAGCTCTATCTCATCAAACTCCCGCCGGGACTTGGCTGAGGCTGGGCGCTTCTTCAGGCTGTCCTTGTACTGCTGCTTCCGCCTCTTGGCCGCATTGCCCTCGATGTTGCCGTAGGTGACCGTGTGAGTGGAAATGTCAGAGACATCCGAGCGGATCAGGTCGTCGTGGGTCCCGCTGCCCCCGTATCGGTCACTCTTGAAGGAGAACTTGCCATAAAGGTCACCCAGCTGGCTGTGCTTGGCAGGGGGTAACCCCAGGTCCAAGGGCTTCTTCCCGATGGAGCGCGACTGGGCATTGAAGGGGGGGTTGTCACAGTCATAGAGCCCATCAATGGAGCTGGTGCTGCCAATGCTGTGGGGGCGGTGGTGGTGGTGGTAGTGATCCTGATACACATTGCTGTCCTTCAGCTGGAGATTGCCAAAGGTCCTTTCCACCTCGCTAATATAGTCACTAAAGAGGTTCTCCTCGCAGGGGGGGTTGTTGTAGGATTTGCAGTCGGAGTGGGTGAAGCTGCGGCGGTGCTCAGAGATATCATAGACGGATGACTCGCGGCGGATAAAGTCCAGGGCACTCTGTGGTGAGCCGTTGACCCCTGACAGGTTGGCCATGTTCTTGGCTGTCCGAAGCAGGCGCAGGATGTTGGAATGGGTGTTGTTCATTGTTGCTGTGGGGGAGTTCATTGCTGACTGGCGTTCTTCGATGGCCACGCCATGGATGCAGCTGTAGATACCCTGAAATGAGAGAAAGCAGGAAGGTGAGTGGTCCTGCAAAGAATACACAGAAGGGGACCTGAACTGGGAATCATTCTGTGCATAAAGAGCGTGTTCCTGCAGGATAATAGCGCCTGTCAGTCTTCCATCGTGAAGTACAATCAAATCAAATAAAATCAGATCTGCTCTACCAATCCTTGCTGTTCTGCCTCTCTTCCTTGGCCCTCATATTTTTTTTCTTTTTCCTCCATTCTTCTTCCTCTGGTTTGTTTCAAATCATATCTGTAGGGTGCAGGAATGCCTGCTTGCATCTGTAAGAGTTAGTCAAATCTAGTAGGTGTAACAGAATTGCAAATGGGGACAATAATATCCTTGGGAATAAAAGAATCCAGACAAATGATTCTGTGTGGATGAGAGGAAGAAAATCTGTTTTGGCCCTTGAAACTCATCTGGACATCAGTGAATCAACAAGACAGGAGCTATCTTAAAAAGGGAACAGTTTCATTTGTCATAAACTTAGCAACATTAATCACCAGCACAGATTAGAAAAGGAAATACAGAAAGAGCAAAACCGTTGAATAGGTATTTAGGTCTTTTGCATCTGGTTGACTGAGGTACAATAGAATTTTTAATTGCATTCTGTTAAATTTAACAGTGATAACAGGCTCCAAATTGACATCCCTTGAAAGCATAAGTCCTCTACTCAACCTCATTCCTCCACATTCTCCACAAGCTGATTTCACCCATGACACAGACTGTTTGCAAGGGCTATCCCTGGCAACAGAAGGAAAGGGGCTCTTTTATTCCCTGACCTGATGGCACCTGATGATTAATATCAATTGTGAAATGGACACCATCATATCATGTTATCATGGTTTCTCAGCAGCTAGCAGATGATTAACACTTTTCAAACCTTTCATCAACCTGGCCCAGGTTTAACAGATAACCACAGAATGAAACAGTCTGTTCTTAGCTAAGGGTCAGCAAACACAACGCCCCATCTCATCTCCAGACTAAACCACATTAGAAACTAACAACGTAGAAGAGAGGCTGTGCCCTTGCATTCAAAAGGCTTTGTCATTTCTCTTCAGTATGTTATGCAGCAATTATATACTCCTTGTACAATCAAAGTAAATTCTGTTACATCAGACGCTGTGCTAAAAAATGCTGAGATTTGACCTCTTTTCAGAATGGATCAGGAGAAAGCACCAGTGGCTTGAAAGAAGGGGAAAAAAGCTCCAAATGGAATACTGCTAGCAACACTAATAGGAGAAGATGACTCAGAAATGGCTAGAATCTGCTTTAAATGTAAATGTTATACCCTAAGGCAGATTTGCATAAAGCAATTGCTAAGTTTATGTGGTCATCCTCTGTGGAAGGATTTCTGCTCTGTTCAGGGCATGGCTTTTGTTCAAGGACTTCTGACTGTCAATGATGGCACACTTCTAGTTAACAAAAGGTCAGCTGAAAAGCTGTAATATAGAGGACAATGTAAAACTCCCAAATTTCTAGTCATATTATCCATCATTACTTGATTGTATTTGGGAGGTCCCCAAATTTGGCCTCCTCACAACTCACTTTGGAGGAGCAAACAGTTGACAGTTAACTTGTCTTTATACTGTGTTTTCATTTCCATGTGAAATTTCCATTTCCTTAACCATAATCCAGCAGAGACCAGAGCTGTCACAGAAAAAGCTAACATGTTTTTGCAACAGTAACAGTGTAAAGATGACACTGTATAGGGACTGCTACCCTATGCCACCTGTGTGTTAGGCAGTGTTGGTGGATATTCCCATCTCCAGTACCTAGGACTGTCCGAATAAAGTCTCTGTTCCTCCCTGATAGTTAATGGCACTCACCCTGCTGATGGAGAAGACCACACCGGGCTTGCCAGAGCAGACGCCCATGAAGCAGTGGCGGAATTGCCAGTAGAAGAGATGCTCACAGATGAAGGTGATGAGACTGAGGGCCATGGCTGCTCCCAACATGTAGAAGACACCTGCCATGTTATCTATATCCAGCTGGCTGCTCATAACCTCATTCTTCTCATTGTGACAAATGCCAGTGAGCCAGAGAGCTTCCAGCTCCTCCATCTCCCCTAGAAAGACAGACAGGAGGAAAGAAACAGGTTAGATAATCCTGCAGTGACTAAAGAGCTCAAACTGGGGCAGACGGAAAGCAAGAAGCTGATCTAAGGTAATTTCCAGTCTCCATGTTCTTTTTCCACATACATAATATCCATAAAATATCCTGACTGCCCTTCTGACGGGGGCAAGTGCCATTTGTCACAGGAAAGTCAACAGGATTTTTCCACAGCCCAGTATTAGCCAACCAATAACTGTAGCACAAGACACAGCTATGACACTTGCTGAATGTCTGCAGTGAGATCCTGAAACAGTTGTCCACTAGATGACTAAAAACCTGGCCTCACAAACTTCCACTTTCATTTCGTCAGTGAAGGGAAAAATTAGTGACTGATACTGGTAGACAAAAATTAATCACTTCTAAATGGAAGCATTGTATGTTTCCAACTCTGAATTCAAAATATTGATTTTTTTCAAAGTTTTTTCCATCATATCCATCGCTCATTAAAACTAGGTGCAATGTTCCAAAAAATATTTGAGTATGTTTACTTGCTTTTCATCCCTTCAATTTTGTTCAAATTCAACACTTCCAAGGGCTTTGACCAATCAAAAATTTTACTAATTTGCATCAGCTAGGAGCAAATGTTCTGTACTCTAATTTCATACACCACTTACTACCATTATGGTACTTCCATGAGGGGTGAGAGAGAGGTAAACACTCACACACACACATATATTGAGACATTCAGAACAAACTAATTTTGCAGGTTGGCAAACTGTTTCATGTGGTTAGGAAATTTATTTTTTCACATTTTCAATCTCCAGTCCAGTGGCAGGGGGAAAAATCCATATATTAAAGTAGTGCCATAACAGAGCCTTTGAACTTTTATGGAGAACTTATGTGTTTTTCTGAAATAATACGTATTAGGCTGTTTAGGAAACAGAACAATCTATCTGTCAGGTGGCCAATTTTCTGAAGTATGTCCAAGTTATGTCCTTTCCATATTTATAATACCATATGTTATTTTCAGATATCAGGGGGGGAAAGGGATCCTTATAAATAAAATAACCTGTGAGTTTTATTTATTCATAAAAAAGGACACAGGAAAATGTAATGTGAAATGGAAAGACAGGAAAATATTTCCTAAGAAGGAATTTCTTTTCTCTCAAATAATTTTTGTTAAAACTAGCAATTTGTCTGTAAATTAAGAGGTGTACTAGGTAACTATAATGTTCTAATTAAAAACTCACTCAAAATATGCTTATGAGTCTCAGGTTCTTCCTTGGTTTTTTGTTTTTGTTTTGTTTGGTCTGGTTTGTTTCGGGGTTTTTGTTTTTGAGGTTTTGGAAAATCTGATCTAGCTTTTTCATCCAAAAATATTAATCCTTAAATTCTGGAAACTCTGCATGGATTGAGCCTGTCTAGAGCTATAAAGTATGGAATAACCACAGACAATCCAGTATAATTGGTGGGTTTGGTCATGGCAAAACTTCAAAGGTAGTGAAAAATTCACACCAGAAATCTTGTTTTTACAAGACATTCTTCACATAAGATATTTTTTCAAACACACATCTGAGCTTATTCTATGAAAACTTTAGTGCTTTTGGCATTGCTTTTGATGATACCACTACCCGGCATCAACAACATGAAAGAAGTGACATCCTCACATTTTTGGTGTGATGCCTCTAAAAAATCCCCATTAATAATTCCATCTTCTCAACTCATATAAGAAGCACCAGAGCTAGAAACTTCCATTTCTTACATGCAAAACTTGGTATTTCTCAGGAAAATTCCAACACTTCTTGTCACTTACCATCTCCAAAAAGCTGTAGAATCGCAAGATCAACCTGGCGCTTCCAGCCTGAGTCCTTTTGGATGGCAATGCCATAGCCAGTGGAGGCAAACACTTTCCCACTCCCAATCGTCACCAGCTTGCAGCCTTCATCTCTGCCAGCCATGTAGTTTAGCACTGCTGCATCATAAATGAAAGCATCCAACTTCCTGCACAGATGCAAGAAACAAGAGGGTATAGTACAGAAAACATAAAATCTGTATGAATTCAAAGGTGTTGTCCGGTAGCTAAGGAAGAAATTAACCTCTTTCCAATGGATTGTAATTTGATATGTAGAATCATAGAAAGCTTTGGTTTGGAAAGGATCTTAAAGACCATCTAGTTCCAGCCCCCATGACACGGGCAGGAACACCTTCCCCTAGACCAGGTTGCACAGAGCCCTGTGCAGCCTGGCCTCAAACACTCCTAGGGATGGGGCAGCCACAGCTTCATCACCTCACAGTAAAGTGCCTCACCACCATCATGCAGAAGAATATTTTCTTAATACCTAATCTATCTAATCTTTCATATTGAAACCATTCCCCCTTGTCCTGGCACTGCATGTGTTTATAAAAGGTCTCTCCAGCTCTCTTGCAGGTTCTCTTCAGGTACTGCAAGGCCACAGTTAGGTCACCCCAAAGCCTTCTCTTTCCCAGGCTGAACAATCCCAGTTCTCTCAGCCTTTCCTCGTGGGAGAGCTGCTCCATCCCTTTAATCATTTTGGTGGCCTCCTCTGGACTCGCTCCAACAGGTCCATGTCCTTTTTGTGCTGAGGACCCCAGAGCTGGATGCAGCACTGCAGGTGGGCTCTCACCAGAGCAGAGGGGCAGAATCCCCTCCCTCACCCTGCTGCCCACACTGCTTTGGATCCAGCCTGGGGTACAATTGGCTTTCTGGGCTGTGAGTGCACATTGCTGGTCATGTCCAGCCTCTTGTCCACCTGCACTCCCAGGTCCTTCTCCAGCAGGGCTGCTCTCAATCCCTTCATCCCCCAGGCTGTGTTGATACTGGGGGTTACTCCGACCCTGGTGCAGCACCTTGCACTTGGTCTTGTAAAATCTCATGAGATTTTCCTGTGCCCACTTTTCAAGCCTTTCCAGATCCCTATGGATGGCATTCCATCCTGCAGGTGTATCATCTTTACCACATTTAACTAAAATCTGAGCCTAAAACTGGCTTACAGGTGAACCTGGGTTATAAATGAGGATTGGGGTTTTTTTCTGGCTTTTTGGTAATCATAATTTCTGATCTGAAAGAAAATTTGGAATATAAACATACTGCAAGATAAAGATGAATGAAGAAGAAATCAAGGGGATCTATATCCTTAAGAATAGCTTATATTTCAGGACTGCCTTTCACCTCAAAAGAACCTAAAATGCCTTATGAAGTGTATCAATATTAGATAGCAAAGTAGGGATTGAAGTAAGGAAAGTATTTTCTCCAATTCAAATGCTGGCATGACTTAGCTGAGAAAAATGTATTTTTTTTCAAATCAAATACAGTCAGGACATCACATTTAACCCCTCAGTTACTGTGAAAAGCAATCCTGGATCTTTACCAATGTCAAGTGGCCACCACAGCAGCTTTATGGTTTACCGTGCTGAATAGGTCTTTGTTAAAGCGTGTTCAGCTGAAAATCACAACAAAAATTCTGTTTCATCATAGAGAAATCCCCATTATGGACTGGGTAGAGAGCATAACAGCCTGATGAGAGCCTTTTCATGCTGCAAAAAATTGATTTGGATGTGGGGGGCAGTTTCAGGAGGCTGCATCTTTCATACACCCGAGGACAACTGATGAGTAAATCCTCCCACTAGATCTGAAATAAAACAGCTTTGGATAAATGACCTAAGACCTTCTGGCTGCACATTTTCTCTCACACACTGTCTTTACAATACACCTCCTGCACATATATTTACAGTATGGTGATTATCTCAGTTCAAGTGCTTATCTGTGAGGAAGTCTGTCCAAGGGTGAATATGAAGCCAGGATGATATCTATCACAAGTGATGAGCTCTATTTCATCCATATATTTCCAGGGCAGTGCATATTTATTTCCTGAATGATGACTATCCTGGCAAATGTACCTTCCAAGGATGATATCCAGCAATGGTACAACCATTTGTAATGGGTTGTGTGCCTCTGAACCTGGCAAACAGGTTTAGGAACATTCAGTCAATCTAGTAATTAAATTGGCTAAACATCTTAATCTGCGCTTTGGAACGAACTTTCTCATAAGAGTGCAACATGAGTGCAAGCAAAATTTTTTTTACTGGGGCTAGGCTCTGACAACCAAAAATGGTCAGCTCTGGGAGGAGGTCTTTAATTATAAAGGACAAAGGCTTGCAAAACGTCATTTTGAGTTAGTTCCTTTGCGGATTTACTGTTATTAAAATAGGATGAGCTATTCAAACATGCTTTTTGCTAATGATTTTTCCCACATTTCCAAAATTACCTCAGGAAATGCTTCCATTTTTTATACTTCCTTAATATTGAAATAATGCTTTGTTTAGCCCTTGATACTAAAATATTCCAGAGAGTAGGCTACTTCCAAACTATTTGCTTCAAATACACCTTCCATTACATTACATTAGCTGGTGATACACTGGGGTTGGATTAGTCTGACAGTTTCCTGATTAGCATAATCTTTTATACACAGAAGGAGGGAAAACAAAGGAATTTCCAGATGACAATATAAATGCTCTGAAAAAAAACTTTGTCCACAGAGATCTGTGAGCTTTTCTTCTGTATGCATAAAAACCCATCAGCATGAAACACCTTGATGAAGCAAGGTCTCTGGGACCAATACACACATGGCTAATGTACCTAGGATACAGTAGATAATTTTTTTTTCTCTGTATTCTCATAAACACAGCAAAACCAGAAACTTACATAGATGTCAATGGAAAAACCTGGCAAAAAAAACCACGGAGTTACTCTCCTGTGCTATGTGTGGTCTTACTATACTTTTAACCATGGAATGATAATAGAGGCTCATATTTTCAAACCCTAAAAATAAAATTTTCCCGACAAGCACGCAAAAAGTCAGGTTTCTGTGGTGAGTAAGCATTTAAGAAAGCCTCACCCAGTCTTCAGCGAGAACAGTGCATCGTCCACCCCCCTCTGATTGAACTTCACCATGTAGCTGTGCATTTCAGGGTAGTTGTTGCGAATGTTCCTTTCCGTGCTGCCGTTGGGAACTGTCCCGAAGCGGAAAGGGGGTGAGAAGTCATTTGGTTTCTGGAACTGAAGAGACAGAAAAAGGAACATTTCTCACAATCTTTCAGATTGAAGCAGTCGTCTGGTTGAAAGAGCATAGGAAGGTGGTTATGATTTTATTTTACTAATGTGTAGAAAACATAATTAAGAAGATACTATATTTCACTGTTTTCAAACACAAGTATCTCCTGTTAATGCCTAAGAAAAAAGAAGTAAACCTGAGCAAGCTGTTGTTTTTGTCTTCTCTGGATTAAGTGCATGAAATAGTCAGTCATCAGAGATTAAATAGGAGGTTAGATAAAAGGAAAAAGCAAAGGGAAAATATAACAGTGGTGCTGGAACAGTCAAGAAATGGTTTCCAATAAAGTCTATGTGATGTGCTTTTTATCCACAAACTGTCATTTAGTTCCTAAGAAGTATCTTTTTCAGCTCTGTGGATGCCTTTGCACTTCCTGGTTCTGACTGAAGTAGAAAAGTAATTAATGAGGAGAGATGCCTCTCAGCACACCTCACACCCACTTCACCAAACAAATGATCAGCTTTCAAAGTTTTGGGCAAAAGTCCCAAATGAAATGCTATTAGTGGCTGTAAGTTACTAGTACTATTTGATGCCCAGAACAGAGCTGGCAGAACACTCCAAAGCTTTCACTGCTCACAAGAAATACATTCATCATAACATTCCCCCACGGCTGCAAGGCTGTGAGATTTTATATGCCACTTGCTTAACTGAAGTCATAATCAATGCTCTCTGGGATTTTATGAGCAGTAAAATTTAGACTGTCAATTATCAAGACTGCTTAAAACCCCTAGAACCAGCAGACGAGAAGGAGCACAGAACTATAAACCAGGAACTGAAAAAGCAAGTAAAGAAAAAGACGCAAAGGTAGGTTAAACGGAAGGAAGCCTCCTCCTCTCTGGATATATCCAGCAGTAGCTTGCCTGGTGTTATTTCTTGACTCTGAACTGTGACTGTGTATTTGTATGAGCCTGAGAAGCACGCTGACAACATGCTAATGGTCAGACCAAACACACTGAACAGCAAGAGCTCACCTGGTACATGAATACATGCAGTCATGTACTGCCACCTTCTATAGGGGAAATATGGCTGCAATGTACAGACAGTTCTAGCTTAAAACACGTGCAGGTGAGCCTTGTTCTTGAGTTCTGCTAAAGCCATTTTGGAACTTGGTCAACTCAACTGAGGAGGCTAGAGCCCCTAAAGCAGTGTATCTCATTCACAGCATCTCCACCATAAGGACAGCTAGCAGCTGTGTCTGTGGATAGGTGAACACACTGTTCACCTGTTTCTGTGTACCAGAACACCTACCTCTCCAGTTTGGATGGCAAGATGGGCTAACTTGTGTGTGCATGGGAGTGTGTGAGTGAGAACACATATCCTACTGCTCTAAGCCAATGAAAAACATCAGGGCTGTTTTTCTGAACTCAGGTTAGTGCATCACCAACAAAACAGAAGTTTCACATAGCATAAAACAGACAGTAAGGTGTCTCTTAGAACTTTGTCACACCCTCTAGGGATGAAGACAAACTCACAGCTATCAAAGACTGTAATGAAAGCAAACTTTGATGGGAGAAAAATCACTGCAGCATGCTAAAATTATTCTTTTTTACTAAGCTGATTAAAGCAGCAGCCTAGGGGACCCTTCACAAGGAGGGCACTGCCATGCCAGACACAAAGAAACACAGTCTCCCCCCTGACATGCTAAAGCAGGAGATTGCAGGGTGGGCAACTTGCTTCCCCAGAGGCTGCAGAACCCCACCTTGAAGGCAAACAGAACATTCCCCTTCCCACAGAGCCCTCCAACAGGGTATAGTCAACAGGACCAGCATCAGGCAGGCCTGACCAACATTGGTGTGATTGAGTTTTGGCATGCCCATTTTATACCTCCACCCTCCATTCCCAGTGACACAATGTCTACAAACTGGAGTAAGAAGTATTACAAAGTCAGGCAGGGCTGTTATGAGGGAAACAATCCCAACTCTGAACCATCCTTTGTCCCCACTGTGTTCAAGAGCCCAAAATAGCAGCCGCATTTGAAAGGCTCCAGATTTAATTTTTAATCTCCTGGGAAATCAATAAATAAATGAAAACATTTGTCTTGTAGGAAATTACTGTTTCTGGCAACTGGAAAAGCACATTTCTAGGGAAAGAAGTCAGGTTGACTTCTACAAATTCACATACTAGATGTGTGAAATAATTCAGCAAGGAAAGCCACGTGTTTGATTTCTCCCAGGGGCTGGGAGAGTGAGCCTGGATCATAAGTATCATCCCCAGGGAAGCAGGGCTCTTTGGCAGACAGGTCTGTAAGGAGTCTGAGACATGAGGGAGAAGCTGAGGCACAACACAGGGACCATTACATGGAGGAAGCCCGTGCAGAGGTAATCTCAATGCTGCAGTAAACATTGACAAAGGAATTAACCACAGATATGGACAGAAAAGGTCAGAATGTAGACTAATGAGAGAACTGTCCCATTATTTCATGCAAATATTTCTCCTGTCAGAGCCCTAAGTCACATCTACTCTACTCCAGGCATCTGCAAAGAGGCGTCCTGTGAGCCTCTGCCAAAAAAATGTGGTGGTAATAGGGGAACAGAAGATAAGCAACTACAGCAGCTGCTGAGAAAATGCAGCTGTACAGGGTCCACGCTTGTCGGAGCCCCACATTCTACTTGCCTGTAGCAGAAGACCTGTCCTGCTGCCCAGCTCTACCTGCATCAAGAGGTGACTGCCTGTGAGGGAATCAGCAGGGCTCAGCTGCAGTCCTGCACCCAAAGAGCCCCAGGTTTGCATCCCATTTGCATCCCCCCACTCATCCACCCCAGAACCTCTGTTGTGAGATGCTCTCCTTTTATGTACACAAGGTGATGTGCACATCCTCTCACCCGTGAAAGAAGTCCCACTTGCTTCACATCAATTGTGAAGGTGTATGCTAGAGATGGGGGTGGAAGTCAGACACCAAGGATGCCTGAAGGGCTGGGGTAGCTCTGGGACATGAGACATCTGTGCTCAGAGCCCAGTGGCTGCCTGCTTTTTCAACCCCTCACTCCACAAACTGAAACCAAGAAGCATCAAGTGCAAAGCAGACCCCGGCTTTGGAAAAGTAACCTCTCAGAGTCAGAGAGCAGAAATCTTCCTTCTCTGGAGAGCGATAAACACACAGGCTGGGAGCTGTTAGCACATTCGGGGGGGAGAGCTCCTATCCTGCTCCCCTCCACACCTCTCCATGAGAGCTGTCGACAGCAGCAGTGAAAGAGGGTTTAAGTGACTCGGCTGGCAGAGCTGTTTCATTAGCAATTTGGAGCCATGCCGTGCAGAAAGCAGCATTGTTCTCAGATGTTCCAATATCAATCTGCATAATGAAACAGGTGATAGGAGCTCTTCCCATTCATGCAGCAGCAATTGGAGGGGATTCAGAGATGAGGGGAAGGGGTTATGTTTAATTGGCCACAATTAATTTGATGACAATTTTTTTTCAGTATATTGTCTATCACCAAATGGATCCTACAGAAAAGCACATCTGCACTTATTTATCTGCCTGATGTAGGCCCTGTTTACACTGTAAAGTGTTTGCCAATAGCATTGAAAGCAGTTTCCCAAGTTCTCCCAACAAAAGGGCTCTTTTTTATCAGCCGATCTACTTTTACACTGCTTAAAAAAACCACAAACCAATCCACTGCTGAATAACATAATGAGCTGGCAAAACCTGGTGCAAGGGTGTGGGGGTGTGGGTGGGTATGTGGGGGGGGGGGGGGGGGTGTAGTGCTTTACCCTCATACAGCTTTTCCAAGAGGCCTCCTTACACTTTGTAGAGCCCAGATTAAGCTCCAGTTTAAGTTTTCTACCACAGGAAGCTCCACAGCTCTGACCCATGAAAATAAGGACCACAAATTCCACTCCTCTGCTAGCTGCAAGTCCAAAAGAGGTAAAGCCCGTGTTAGATACTTTGAGTTCACTTCATTTGCCCTAAAGTGTGAAGCTGAGATGCCAAGGGAATTTCACCCTGGGAACAGGTCTCTCATAGCCCCTATGTCAAATTTGCCAGCCACATAAGGGTAGTTTAGACACTTCAGTAAACCAAAAATGTCTCTAGACATATACATTGGCACAAATGAATCTAGCCACTTGGCCACTTCGCCCTCAGGACAGCTTTTCCCACCAAAAGTACAGGGAGCCAACTGCTATGGGTAGCAAAGAGCTCAAAGTGCCTACCACCCTCTTAATCCATAACCTCTCTGCAGTGCCCAAACGTCCTTGATTGTCTCCTCTTATTATGGTTCAGCTGCATGTCACTGCAACCAGCTAGCACCTTTCTTCACGGTCTGAGAATCCAGCTTGGCTGTTTCTACACAAGCTTCCTTCAGAACCTAAAAAATTGAAGAGTGGGCCAGTGGTTTTCAGGTCTAACTCTTAGGTAGCTCTGTGCCTATACTTCAGTCTTGATAGGCTACACACGTCCACAACAGCATGTCTTGCCCTCGCTGCCTTCCTTCTATGTCCTCTGTTTCAGCCAGGAAATTAACTCCTTCACAGCTAATGGATGAATCTCAAAGAGAAGAAGCTTGTCTTTTTCATGTCCCCAAAATATATAATTTTTGTCCCCAAGCTGCACCACAAACAATGCCACAGAGTCACAAACCTGGATTTGACCCTGAGATGTTTCTTCCACCTCTGTCTCTCTGGTGAGTCTCTCTTGGACATCACCATTCCTGACACCTCTTTATTCAGCCCACTGTGGGAGATGGTTGGTGCTGTAGACTCCTCCATTCCCTGGACAATTCCCCCCAGAGCTTTACTATTGGAAAGTTCTTCCAAGCATCAGAACTAAAGCCTTCCAGCTACAATACAACTGCAATATTTTCTGTTATCTTGGCCATGGACAAGGGAATCCAAATAGTTTCTTCTCTGATTTTATGTTTTAGAAGACAGTTGTGCTGTTTCTTCTCCATGTGATTTCACTGCATGAAGAAGCCCAGTTTCTTCAGCCTTTCTTTGCAAGCTGTCTTTTAAGGACCTGCAACCATTCTTGTTGCTGTCCTTTGGCTGTATCCTGTAGGTCTTTCCTTGACTTACCTTTGGTTGGTGAACATGCTCTCCACCGTATCAAGAGCAATCTGACCAAGACCCAAAGATGCTAAGAGAATATTACACTAAAACAGCTTGCAACAAGGCAACAAAAACAATGCTAGTGAGAGTTCATGCTCATTATTACTCTTCTCAGGGTCTCTCTAGATCATTTTCTCCCTATCCTTCCTTTTCATCTTGCAATTTCTTCAAAGCTGTAACTCTGTCCTGATCGGCATTCAGGTAGTGACCAGTTTGTTTCTGGAATGCCAATCATCACTGCCAGCACCATCTTGAGGGCTTTTACTGTATTCTTTTCTTTATGCAGCTTGACTGTGCACATAGGCACATGCACAAACCCGTGCCCCCAGCCACCTGTCCTGGTAGAGGAAGTGCTCTACAGATTTTGAGCATGGAACTTGCAACTGTTGGTGGCATGGCGCTATAGGCACTTTAAAATTGACAAAATTGTATCGCAGCTTGGAGTGTGCCAGCTGTGCCAGCCCAACAGCATAGGCAGAAAATCATACTGCAAACCTAAATCATAGCACTGGTACAAGTCTGTGAGGAGAGCAGACTAAAGTGACTGTGCTGATCATTCTCTATTATTAATGAATCTCTTGTACAGATACTTCTCAAGATTCACTCCTAAAGCATTCCTCTCCCCTCTGCACAGTAATGAAGTTTTGACATTACAGACATCTTTTATTTCCAAGGTGGAACTCACAGCCATTTCTAAGTGACTGTAAGTTTTCAGATCATCCTTTTAACCTAATTCTTTTTCCTTCCTGCCTGCATTCCCTCACAACAACATTCTCTGCCTCCTCAGCAGTGGCTGGGACTCCTCAGAGTTCTGAATCCAGTTGCCACATCAACTCTTCCTGATTGTGCACCAGTTGCAGAAATCAACCCTAAGATTGCAGTAGTGACACCCCAGTTTCTTGTCTTCACCAGCCAAACAATACGTCTTGATTTATAAACAAACAAAAAAAGGAAGTTAAAAAAAAAGGGACTGAACAGCACCAAATCCAATATGTCCATTTTGGGAGGGCATAAAATTACCTTGTGCTCCCTCAGACTTTGACTTTGTGGTTTATCTTATTATTCAGTACCCAGTGATGTTTCAAATTCTCTTTCTTGCTTTGCATAGCGCTTTCACCCATGAATTGCTCTAGATAAGTCCAAGAAAGGCGTTATCAGTTAGTGCAACTGACTGCAGCAAAGTTGGCAAAGAATTCTATTAAAGTCACTGTTAAAGGAAGATGTAGTGTGGGTCAGACCCACAAACAGAAAGAAAAATATCTAAGAATGTCTTTTTGTGAAATATGGACACGTGTGGGTCAGGGAAAGGAACAGAGCAAGCTAGCGACAATGCAGAGGTGGGGGGGGGGGGGGCAGGTAAAAGCAAAAGAAAGGAGTTCAAATATAGCAACTTTAAAAATAGTTGTCCTTGCAAAATAACTGAGATGAAAGCAGAGATCCAATTGGTGGAAGAAGACTCCATCACATGCGGTTATTGCCAGAGCAATGCACACAGTAGGATTTTGCAGCCTCTTTGCAAGCTGGATTGCTATGTACAGACCTGCTCTGTGCCACTTCTGCACAGAGCAGGAGACTGAAAACCTTGGGCAGTGCAGCATCGCCCCAAACAGATGGCATGCTGGGGATCCCACATTTTCCATAAACACACCTACAAGTGCCTGCTGCCACCACACTGCCCTTCTGCTGACCCAAGCATTACAGATACACCAGGTCTGAGGGGTCACTTTGGGATCAGACCGTCATGTAGAGTGTCCACCCACCTTCAGCACACCAGCTGTCTTGTGGTGTGAGCACTACACAGACCCCGGGCAGCTTCTCCACCCAACAGGTAATATTAAAGCCTTAAAACTTCCTCAGGACACATTTGGCAGTGTATAGGCTTCAAATCACTGTTAGGTGTCCCTCAGGCTTGACCAGAAAACATCTGTAGTGGAATCACTGAGTTTCACCAGTCAGAGCCAAAAGCTCCTTGCACAGCTCAAGTGTTAGTATTTATGGTATCAGAACACCACAGTCATAGCTGTTGCAATGTAGGGAGCTATGAAATCATAGCTACAGTACACTTAACTTTTGGTTGCATGCATGTAGAGGATAGGAATCATCTGTTTATCCATCATCAAATCATGCCATGTATTTCATTTTTGAAAATCAGCTTCCCTGGAGGCTAAATACAGTGGGGCAAGAGGCACCTACTGAATAATCCCAGGCAAACACAAAACAGAAATTAGTGAGGCTCAAAGATGCCAGTTACTACACTCATGTTAATATCATTAGAAGTGTAGATGTTCATTCAGAGGGAGAAAATTAACTGATTAAAAAGACCTTGAGAGGAGAGGTGGCAGCTAAGTACAGAAGAATTTGAAATCTGCTTTGTTTGCACATGAGACAGCTGGTTAACAAATTATGAAACACTCTGAGAAATTCAGAGGATGTCGTTTGGTGGGGGAGCAATTCCATTTTTCACCCATTTTCACTAACAAAGGAAGGTCAGATACTCCTGTCTGCTGAGTACTAACATTAGCCAACCGACTATTATGTAGGTACTATCCAATGGGCAGTAGGGTGAGACCCTGCGCAAGCCTGGCAAACCTCCCAAAGACTTCACAGGGGCCAGAATTTTCATCCAAGTAATTATAAAAGCTTAGTAATCACATAAGTGCAATTTCTTAAGCACGTCTGTAGGGCAGGGAGGCAAAGCAAAAAAGCAGGGCACTTCAGACAGGGCAGCTGGATCATTCCAGCACCTTCCCAGAGCTGGGAGATAATGCCTTCCTTTAACCTTCTGATGAAAGCTGCCTCCCTCCTGCAAGTGAAATACAGCAGAGAAATGAAAGTCATATCACTCCCATGTGAGTCCTGGGGCAGTGAATGAAATACACCTGAAGTAAAAAAGTCTACCAGGCCACCAAGATTTAGGGGAAGTTCGACCTTGAGTAGCCAAAGACCTGGGAAAAGCAAGGCTTCTTTCCATGCAGTGAAGTAAAAATGCCTGGAAAGATACAACCTGCCAAATATTTATCAAATATATGTATGTACATATAACTAAATGTCACAGTCACTAGGCATCAGCAATGAAAGTGTGGGGGTACAGCTGTTGTGGGGTTTTTTTTTCAATCCTGTAGATCTCATACTCCCATCCCTTCCCCACCAGTAATTCAGCCCTGATCATTAAATTGAAGGAGGCCAGCTCTCATCTCTCAGGCTGCCAAATTTTGGTAGCAGGGCCATTGTCTTTTATTCGACTGCAAAGTGCCAAGTACATTTATGGCACCATATAAATAATAAATAAAAAAATTCATTGTTTCCCTCTCCACTGACTTACACTGATGTGAGAAGCAGGACAATCCTTTGCTTCCCTCTGTCCCTCTCCCCCTTACGTAACTCTCCAAAGACAGCTTTTTCCAGACTGCCAAGCAATTAGCAAAGAAGCAACCAAATTTAACCACTACCTCCAAAGGGAAATAGCTCCAAGAGCTGGTAAAAAGGAAAATGAAAAGAAAGGGTCAGTGGCAGCCAAGGCCTGGGAAAGGCCAGGGCGTTGTGGAGGGGGAATGCAAAAGCTGCAAGCTAAGGACTATGCCACAGCCCCATTGCCAAAGTCCTTCATCCAGTGACTCTCATCCATGCCTCCAACAAAGCCCAGGGGTTTGCATTTCTTACTCTTCAGCAAGGACGAATTAAGCCTGCAGTCTGAATCTGAGTATTCCCCCCCCTCCCCTTGCATCTTACCTGTGTAAGTTCCCAGCTAAACTGTACTTTAACTGGCAATAATCCTGAATAGTCCCATTACAGGCTTTTACTGTCATTAAATCATAGAATGGGTTGGAAGGGATCTTGAAGATCATCTAATCCCAATCCTCATGCCGTGGGCAGGGACACCTTTCACTAGATCAGTTGCTCAGAGCCTTGTCCAACCTGGCCTTGAACAGTTCCAGGGATGAGGCACCCACAGCTTCTCTGGGCACCACCATCACAGAAAAGATTTTTTTTTCATAATATCTAATTTAAACCTTGTCTCAGTTTGAAGCCTTTACCCCTTGTCCCATTATTACAAGCTCTTGTAAAAAAAGGTCTCTCTCCACCTTTCTTGTAGGTTTCCTTTCAGGTTCTGGAAGGCCACAATTAGGTCACCCTGAAGCCTTTTCTTTTCCAGGCTGAACAATCCCAATTCTGTCAGCCTTTCCTCGTGGGAGAGCTGCTCCATCCCTTTAATCATTCTGGTGGCCTCCTCTGGACTCGCTCCAACAGGTCCATGTCCTTTTTGTGCTGAGGACCCCAGAGCTGGATGCAGCACTGCAGGTGGGCTCTCACCAGAGCAGAGGGGCAGAATCCCCTCCCTCACCCTGCTGCCCACACTGCTTTGGATCCAGCCTGGGGTACAATTAGCTTTCTGGGCTGTGAGTGCACATGGCTGGTCATGTCCAGCCTCTTGTCCACCTGCACTCCCAGGTCCTTCTTGGTAAGGCTGGTCTTGATCCCTTCATCACCCAGTCCACCAGTCTGAATTGATACCATGGAAGTCCCTCCAGATGAACAGAAAACCAGAGAATCCTGAGAGACCAAGTCAAGGCTAAAGCACACTGCAGCCTCCTTGCTGCTCTGCACTGTGTAGTGCTGAGCTTAAGAAAAAGAGGGAGAATGACAAAGAAAGTAGGACTGAAGCAGGGGGAAAAGAACATGCTTGAAAACCCACTGACTTTAAACATTTATAGTCTTAAACACTACTGAATCACATTTTAGCACACAGGCACAGAGGTTTGTTCCAAAGATCTCAGAAAACATAAAAATGCTTCATACCAATATGAAGACTGCAGAATGTCTAGATCTATGATAAACACACCTATCTGCAACTGCAAAAATTTATCTGAGATTATATTTATGTACACAATAAATGTTAGTCACAAGTTAGAAAGATCTACTAAGATCTATTACTAACATATGACATCCTGTAGCTATTTAATGGCTATTGATTAATATGAAAACTTTAGCAAAATATGTAATTACACATAGTACACATGTATTATGTATACTTACGCATAATATATAGCTGCATTATATAATATTTGCAAATACTTTATACGATAGCGTCTGATGATTTACAAGGAGATGCAAAGAAATAATCAGATTTTAAGCCATAAAATTTCAGACTGTCAGAGGTCTGAGTTTTCTACACTTCACTATGAGCCAGTGTTTCTTATATTAAGCACTAGTCAATAGCACTGTTATTGATAAAGGTCACATTTAAGAAAAAGTCACAGTTCAACTTATTTGCAGGAAGATGTACCCCTAGGAAAGCACTGTGGAAAGAAATTCAACTCTACACCATGACATACGGTCTGGAGATTCAAGAACTTCTTTATTTTGGGGAGTTTTTTGTCAAATAAGGTGCATCAGATTTATGCATTTTGGAAAAGGTTGTGATTTATCCCAAGAGGACAGAATTGGAAGTGGCATGGTCCTTCTTCTGTCTGGCTAACTCGCATCTCCACAAAGGTGTCCTGACAACAAAAATCATACTGCTGTTGAAAGATTGCATACTTTCTGCCTTTGGACACTGCCACATAAAACTTCCTTTGTATCCTGCCACGGTGTGTGGAAGTACCACAAATGTCAGTTAACCGCAAATGTTTAATCCCGTGGAAGATTTGTGCTGCCTCCAAGCCATGCAGTTAGACAATCTTCCCCTCAGAGAGCTCACAAGGCACAAGACTGACCCCCACTTTTAGTCCTCTTGAAAAATGTCTTGCTGAAGATATCTGCTCTGCATTTTCCCTGAACTTTTCCAGAACAGGTATTTGTTGTACAAAACCTGCAAGCTCAGGGAAGCATTTAACTTCAATCATGTGAATAATAGCCCGTTGACGTTAATGTCACCACTCATGAGCAGAAAGTTAAGCACATGCTTAAGTGTTCTGCATATCTAGGAACCTTGTATAATTTCGATTTAATGTGCTGCAAAGTACAATGTGGGAAATAATTCATTTCTCAGTTTCACAGCCAAGCATCTATTACTGCTAGAAAATATCAGATCCTTTTATTTTTGCAGGTTTTTCAGTGAGGCTTTTGTTTTGTATCAACTTGAAATGTTCAATTCGCCTCAGATCTACCTGTGTTTTGTCTTCCAATTATCTCTGTCTGTCCCTTTCCTTTGTTAAAGGAAAAAAAAATCTTTTTTCCTCTTTCTTTTTCCCCTTTAAATGTAGGTCAATGTTATGAGTAGTGCCTTTAGAAAATGACATGTCAAAATACATGTCAGAAATATCAAAGCATTTTGTATCAAGTATACTAAAATGAGCTATTTTGGAAATATCAGGAAATTCTTCTGCCTTCTTATACTCTCCTCAGATTTTTTTTTTTCTAAAAATGCTGGCCACTTTTAACTTCAAAACTTACCTTTTAAAAAAAGAAATAAACTCACATCTATTGAAAAAATAACTGACTTATGCCGCATTTGTCTTAACATTTCATTAACATCTTAAAAAGCAAATAAGTCAAATATGTGTGAAATTTCAGCAATCGATATTAATTTGAAGGCATGCAAAAACCCATTTCTCTCCTTTTCATGTCAATTACAAAATTACCATTTTGATACTTTATTAGCTTCTTTGGCATCTCCAACTAATTTAGAGGAAAGGATACTATTTTTTTATTATTATTAACCTACTGCCTTCTAAATAATTTTATTTAAATGCCCTGCTGGCTGTCCACATTTGCTTTTATTCTATTACTACTGTATATGAATGGAAATTACGTATAGCTATTAGATTACTTCACACATTAGTTCATTTTGTATAATCTTTCCTGTATTTATTGCCTTCGTTAGACTGAAATACCGCAGGCGCTTGTTTCTCTAATGTGTCTGAAGCTCTCCCGCTAATGGAAATTGGGTTATATCTCCTGATTACAGTCAGATGAAATCCAGACCCAGCAGTTGACTGCAGCATTCTGCGACAGGCCCTCTTACCACTGGGGGTTTTGCAGGGGTCAGGGCAGCAGCAGGACTTCTCCTGCAGGTTTCTCCTCCCTCAAAGTGCCCACAGCTGCTCCAGAGTTAAGAGCTACAGCTTGATGTAGGATTTAGCAGCTCCAAAGGTCAACATGGGGGAACTGACAGCCATCATGAGGTGGGTTCCTGTGTCAGCCCTGGCACCTGTTTAGAGCCAGCTATGCCCAAAGTGTGGCATTCA
The DNA here is from genome assembly GCA_024500445.1 of Entomyzon cyanotis. Lineage (NCBI taxonomy): Eukaryota > Metazoa > Chordata > Aves > Passeriformes > Meliphagidae > Entomyzon > Entomyzon cyanotis. The sequence goes on along the minus strand of JAKEPQ010001018.1, from coordinate 11,275,854 downwards.
GCAAGGTGAGCATCGCCTGGGACAGACAGAGGTCACTAAGTTCATACAGGGAGCCTCCAGATACCCACAGTTCAACCTGGTACCCTGGCACAGAGGCATCCACTCCAGACCAGCTCAGACAGACCTGCTCGAGCATCCACACAAGCACAGTGGGGACACGACGTTAGTCATTGTCTTGCATGCCATTAGGAAGTAAATACTGGGGGCACAGCCAAGGCACCATCCAAGTCCTGAGACATCTGGGGTGTTTCAGTCTGTTTTTCAGGGGAGGCGGCATGTCAGCAGCTGTAGGCACCTCTCAGAGCGGCTCTTCTCAGGCAAGGCTCGAGTAAGAGGGTCCAAGGAGACCCTCAGGGTAGCTGTCAGAGAGTGTAGCCAGCCTGACCTTGACAAGTGTACCCTAGCCTGGCACAATAATGGATTCTGTGAGTGCATCTGGTGTTTTGGCTGCTCTACACTTGTCAGTAGGACACCTTCCCCAGGTACTGTCATACTACAGAGACATTTGCAAGAAGATCTGGGTCTAGGCAAGTAGGACCAATATCCTTTAAAACAACTGTCACTTTGCCTGTCAGCTTGGATTACATCCTCTGCTGAGTCCTTGTGCTGGACACAAGGACTTACCAGCTGATGGAGAAGGACAGGAGGCTGATCTGCCTCACTTTTGCTGTGGACACCAGATCATACATAGGAGAAAAGAGATTGGAAGCAACAGTCTTTCCTCTTGGAAAACTGTCTTTCCCACCTGGCTTTGAACAGTGACTGCCTCTTTTGAAAGTCTGAAGCGTCTTTAAGCAGGCAAGAGAAAGGAGGTACAGCACAGCACAGTTCCTTTTGCCCTGGATGTAGCTGTGCCCTTCCTCCTCGCCAAGCAGTGCATTGAGAGGGTGAGTGAGTTGTAAGCAGTGTGGGGGCTTTGGAAAAGGGAAAAGATGAGATTCAGAAGAGTGCTTTCCTCCCAAACCAGGGGATCTTGAAGCAGTGTGACAAATGTCTGGGTGACTGCTCCCAAATTCTGCAGGGCTCCTTGCATATTCAGAGAGTAAAAATCCATAAGCCCACCAGATCTAGCTCATTCACTCGCATCTTTTGGATGGAGTTAGTCCCACCTGCCTTTATTGTCCAAAGGCAGCTCCTGGCCTTCAGCCTCACCAGCCAATTTTCATTTGATTCCAGATGCTCCGATAGATTGTAATCTTACCCAAATATTGCACTTGTACTAGCAGCTGTGTTTGAGGCATACCATAATTCTCTATGTACTATGGCCTTTCTCTCCCCCAGGGAAAAAAGCACATATGCTTTAGCACAGCAAAAGTAAATACAGGTATGTTGGCAGAGAAAAGTAGAAGAAAATGGCCTGAATCCAATACACACAGGTGGCCCCGCAGTGAAATCAACTAAAATAGGCCCAGAAATTTGTATCCAAAGACTCTGTGAAGCTCCAGGACTCACTGCTTTCAAATGATATTTTATGCACATATCTCTGCAGGTACGAAGAATATCCTGAAAAATGTGAGAATGAAAGCATTCTCTCCACGAGCTTAGGCACAGCCTGAAACAATAGATCATGGGTACAAACTATCCCATTTAGCTTAGACAGTTGAAAACCAATGATGATAAACTAATGTTACCTCTGGATAGGGCTGGCTGATTTTGAACAGTATCTTTCAATCTGAAGGAGCCTACAGCTTCTAAGGACTCTCTGCAACAATCTCCACCTGACAGAAACGCATCCTCCCCTCCACCCCATCCTCAGCACAGCACACTGCAAATGTGGAGACAGTGTGAAAAAAATTGAGGTCAAAATTAAAACAAATAACAGGAGCACTTCTGCATGGATTGTATCATTCTGTGCAATGTTTCATTCCAGTAAAAAAAAACTGACCAAATGAGTAAGAAAAACTCTCATGATTAATCCATCGCAGAATTTCCAGCCTGCTGTACAGGACACTGTACAGGGGGGATGGCCACAATTTATTTCTAGACTGTCATGAGGGACAAGAGAGTCAGTAGCTATAACAAACCCAGCAGCAGCATCTGACACTTGCAGTCCTCTTCTTGCTGCTATCCCAAATAGCAACATGTGCAACCTATTGTTATTTGGCTGCCCTGCAATGGCATGATCCCTTAAGCAGCCCCACTGACTAACAAACTTAGCATGGGCAGTTGAGCCTCACAATACTCAATTCCTTCTGCGTAGCCTCACCACAAAGCAAAATTAAAGCGCTGTGAAACGCTTTACACCCTCACGAGCCAGACAGTGCTACCCTGCCTGTATCAGCAATCTTCTCAAAATCCTCAAGTGTTCAGAGTCCAGCAAAAGCAAATGCACTGCATGAACAAAATGCAGTGCAGATAAACAAGGCAGTGAAACACAGTCTGAACAGAAAACGATTTCTTGTGCTAAGCCTCCAAACACCTTGAAAAAATGACAGTAAAACTTCAAATGCAAGCAATAGTAAATCATCAAAGCCACAGTGATTTACCCCCATGGACTGAACTTGTTCCCAGAATAAATTAACAGATCATATTTGCTAGCCTAATGGCCAGCATTCCTACCCAAGACAAATTATTTCATCCTGGAAAAACAGGTTACAGCCATTATACACATCATCTCCAAAGCTCCATTATTTTGTTTCTTGCTGACAGTCAAGGTGTGGTTTGGGATCGTGCAAGCAAGCACAGTTCATCTTTGTTTATAATTCATTCCTGAAGTGCTTAACACATGTAAAAGTACAACTGAATACCAATGAAGAACAGTTGTGCTATTTAAACTAGGATCGAAAGCTATGATGTGACTCTGCAAACACCTGCATATTTTCCTTGTGAAAAGAAAGAAGAGAGGGTAGAGCAGCCTCTTCTGTGGGAAAGGCTGCTTTGAGGGTTTGGGTGGATACATTACCTTTTTGTCGCTCAAGCCAGACACTTGGTCCACGTATTCCTCTTGGATCATGAAGGCAGCCAGGTTGGCAGTGTAGCTGGCCAGAAAGATGACAGCGAAGAAGGCCCACACTGACACCATGATCTTGCTAGTGGTACCCTTGGGATTCTGTACTGGCACAGAGTTGTTGAACACCAGCCCCCACAGCAACCAGATAGCTTTGCCAATGGTGAAAGAGGGACCTCCTGGCTCTAGAATGATTGAGAAACATGATCCCACAGTGAGCATCTGAGAGTAAGTGGTCTGCATTTCCATTCACATACACATCTTTTCTTCAGAGTTAAGAGCAGGGTCTATTCCCACTTGTGAGGTGAGTATCAGCAGCTGCACTTCCCTAAGTTCATGCTACCATATCTCAGCAAAGTGCAACCTGAAAAATTATTTTTTTCAAATGTCCTCAAGTTTCCGTATTTTTTTCTGTCTCAGGGATTCTACTGAAACCTTACACAAGGGCATTTGTTTTTATTTGCTTGAAGTATCTAAAAGCCCAAACATTTAGTTTTGGTTGAAGTGTTGTCGCCAGAAATAGAATTTGCTCAGAAACATTCTATCCTCATTTCCAGGTGTTCAAGAGTGATGTCCTTGAACTCCCAGCATACACATGTGTAAAACATGACTCTCACTGTACTTGTAAAGGTGTAAGGGAGAATATAATCTGAAATAACAGGGCTCTACAAATACTTCTGCAAGAGCGTTTCATTACTCAGCCTGGTGAAGATCCATGAACCAGAGAAGAACACTGCTCCCTCTCCCCATATTTTTGTGTCCAAGGTACATGACAGTGACATATACTTGGTCCACCCTAAGAAAATCTGCAGGTCTGGCCTAGATAGCCCAGGAGAAGATTCAGTGTTTTAAAAGCTCCTATTTAATCCTAATTCACTTTTCAGTGTGGAAGCTCACTCATACTCCAGAAACCGTGTGTGCTAAGGAAGCACTAGATCTGAAAACCTATGAAATGGCACCTGTCTCCCAGCAATCTTGTATTCCCAGCACACACTGGTTCCCATAGCAGGAACCTCCACCAAAATTTCCCCAATTTAAGCTCAAGAAGAGTTGAGAAGGAGAATGCAGATGCGATCACTCAAGGATCTTGCTTCAGACACTGAGAAGATCCTCTAAGGATGAAAATCCTTTGGTACAGTTCAAGCACCTCATTTCTCCAGTGGGGCCAACCTGATCAGCATCCCATACTTTATCTCCTCGGGCAGGCTGATTGGATCCTAGTGCTGCTGCCTGTGGTTAACATTGACTCCAGCAGAATAGCAAAAGGGAAGAAAGCTTTGACACACCTCTCCAAACCCTGAGCAGCAAATAACATAGATCATCTGAAAGCACTAATTGTGTTACCCTAAATACAACTGAACAATGCAAAGGGCTCGTTTTTCACCCAGGGAACTGCACACCAAGTTCAGAGCAGAGTCATCACCTGGCAAAACTGGTGCTTTTAAATTCCAGGGAGACAAAGCTCCTAAGAGAAACATGGTTTGGCAGTCCTTGTCTTTTTACATGCTGGAGTGGTATTTTTAGGTCACTCTCTACCTAATGTGCCCTTAGTAACTCAGGTGAAAGGCCTGAAAAACATCAGTGGGAACTGTAAAGTGGAAGGAAATCTTGAGACGTTTCCTTCTAAAGTCTTCCTCTCTCCACTAATCATCCCACGTGCTTCCACAGTTACTTTGTCAGCCACAAACCAAGATTGTAATGGGTGATTCCAATCCAAAAGTCTTGATGTCCACAAAGAGAAAATGCAGGTGTGGGAGGTACACTGTCAGGGCATACTGTCATAGTTCAAATGCCGCCAAAGTAACATTAGCCAGGGTGTTCATCACCAAAATCAGCATTGCAGTCTCTGCAGCAGATTTCTGTATCTTCATATTTCATCTCTAAGGGATAATATCTGTCTGATCATGCCATAATTACTCTTCATAATTACTCAGAAATATTGATACTTGCAGCTGCAGTTCAGCTAACTAAACAACTGCACAATTGCACACCTGTACTAAAAACTGCTTCCAGTTTCCCATACGTATAAATTCCTCTTAAGAGAATCACACATTTATCAGTACATGTGCCCAGAGATCCAGGGGTTATGATCAGGTGCCATAAAGGCCCTCCACAGCTCCATGTCAAGAAACAGATTCTCCACTTCCCCAGTATGTGGTTCTGCCTGCATTCTCATTAACACTTTTTATTTTCACTCCTCTCTAATTTGATGGCATAAATTCACTCAAAGTGCTAGACTGGGGAGCAAATGAGTGCATTTTCCAAGTAACTGTCTCTCTCCCACAATTCTGTATGAACCAATAAACACAGAAAGGTTAGACGGGCTGATTCACCAGGGAGTGAAGATACGCAGATGACAGACGACTCAACTTACTAATTGTTTTCATATCAATAAGGACAAAAATGCTGCATGTCAGGAAGGACAGACAGCCTTTCTTTAATTCATCTGTCTGCCTTCTGAAGATCAGAACCACAGAGATGGATCACTTGCTTGTTCCTGTCTTTCCTGCTGCCCTTGAAAAATAATTCTTTACCCACTTCCCAGAAAATGAGTTTCCCGTTCTCTCAGTTGGTCTTAGAAAGCCAGAGAGGCAAGTAGGGGAAGGACCTGACCAGGTGACAGATGTGGAGTCTGGAGGACATAGCACTGTGCTGGGAGGCCAACAGAGTGGCTTGCTCTCCAGGGAGATGTAGCACTGAAGTACGGATTGACAGTGCTGAGCCCTGTGATTGTCCCAGAGAGTGCAGCATTGTAGGCCCAGCCAGCACTGGCTACCAGGGCCCATTTTCCCTCAATGAGAAACAAGTTGGAGCTGGTATGTGCTTTAGACATGAAAGGAGACACAGCTCCATCTCTTGTGCCAAGCAAATTATTCATTATACACATCTGCTCTCTTCAGAGCCTTTTTTCTGCCTGCATCCCTGCCCTCTTTACTCTGAACACAGAGCTCAGAGTGGGCTAGATCCATATCATGTTCAAGGCAAAGGAACACCCCAACAAAGGAATGGAGATTGGAAACAAGAGGAGATCATAGCAAGAAACAGCTCCCCTTACCTCTGCCATCAGCAAGGCACCGATTATAGCCCACAGGGCTGAAGTACTCAAAGACGAAGACAGCCACCGCAGAGATGATAAGCAGCATCACAAACATCATCACCCATACATCAGCACTGAAAGGCTCTGGAGAGGAAGAGAAAACCATGGTGAAAGACCTGGTTACACCTCACCTCCCTTGCTCTCCAGAGAAGCCCAGTGTGGGGCAAACTGGGCTGGGGAAAAGCAGAAGATAAAAAAAAACCTCTTCAACCTGATTCTGAAAAAGTACTTGAACTGGGAAAACTGCAGTTTCTGTCTCTGTAATGACTGTATTCCATCGTACTGTTACATTTGTGACACATGGCTCCATCTGGAACCACACACAGCCATTGTGGCATGCATTGATAAAATAAAACGCATTGATAAAAGATTGTTCCCAGGAAGTCCTCCAGCACCATCTGGAGAGAGTGGGGAAAATCAAGCAGAACTGGCAGAGTTTCAGAAAAGCATCCAACTTTCAAGATGCTATCGAGCCAAAGAGCATCTCCAAATTTCTAAGGTTCAGCCATAATGACAGTAGTTTTTTCAGTATTCCATTCCTCTAGCAGTGGGAACATTGGCTCATTCTAGAAATGTTAGTGTTCATGTTCTGCAAGTATTTGATCTCTGCCAGGTTTTCTCCTTCTCCAGGCCTGAACAGAAAAAGATGGGACTGAACCAGATCAAAGAAACAAAAAACTTTGCTCCAGAGCATAGCCAATATTGCAACCTCAGTTAAATTGCAGTTTAAAATTTTGCAGATAACTTCAACATTGCTTTTACATACCCCGGAAATATTGGTGAACTTGCTAAAGCCAAAAACTCCTGAAGAGTTAGCAGTCATGCATCTCATAGTTAAAAAGACTGGGAAAATTTCATTACCCTTATAAAAGTATTTCTGTTTGTGAATGTTCTCAGGACTCTGGCAAAGAGCAGATAGTAACTATATAACCCATATACTGTGTTTGCTGCATCATAAAACATTTTATAAAGCCAAGTAGTAGACGCTAGGAAGACATGAATGTCTCAGGGAAACGCAGTATCATTTCCATATTCTCTGATCACCCTGCACCACTGAAGGACATTAGAAATGCCTTTATTGTAAGACACAGTGTCAGCACAGAACTGATGGCTCAACTGTTCTTGAAAAGGTCTATTAGTTCTCTAACTTCTACTAGCTGTTCTGTCAAGGGAGGGTCAAGTTAACAACATCTTTACAAATAATGTCTCGCAATGTGCAACAATTCACTGCTAATTGCTATCACTGTTATGGTATACCAGCTATATGGTTTGAATCAATTTTCTTATGGCATACACTCCTTGAACATACTATTAGTTGAGTTGCTGGGAAACCACGTGTTGCGGTGTACGTGACAATTCTGAATGAGCTCGTTTTTTCTAGGATCAGGCATTCAATTGTTGAAAAATGCCTTGGCTTGGAACTCATAGGTACTGCCTATTTGCACTTGCCTGGGATTTAGTTCTAAAACATTACAGTATATTTTTATAAACCTGTCCCACAGGTACTCCCAAAAAAGAGCTTTCAGACTAAGAATCACCAGCAACCTTCACCTAATTTTTTTATGACCACTGGATGAAGTTTTAATTTTAGATTGAATCAATACCTAAGAAGGCAGAAGGTGAGACAGTTCCATTGCTACGTGATACCATGACACTGATTCCTGTCTCAATGAAGGGCACAGAGAAATCCACCACTTCTGAACGCTCCTCATTAATGGTGAGGGATCCCACAGCCATATAGGCCCGTTTGGTGACAACCTGGAGGAGGGAAAAGGAAGAGATCACACACAGACACGAGGCAGCCCTAAAGCACCACGGTCAAGCCCCTTCTCATCTTCCTGCCTTTCAACACAATCCTTTTACTCCTGTAATCCCATTCCCTATATTGTTTGTAACATCTCTCCTTTCTAATCTTTCATCAAGACACCTTCTTCTTTCAGGAAACCTATAGACATTAATCTTCCCCTCAAAGCTGGTATGTGTATAAAAAATAAATCCACAGAGGTCTTAGGATAAACACATCATCCACGGAGAAAACGTCTTATCTCATTTTTCTGTCCTTGCTTTATCCTCCCTCTAACACTGCAAAGTCTTATTTCATTCTTTATTCACCTTATATACAACCTAAGCATAATCTAGGTTGCAGCAACCGTGGTGCATGGAGATCAGCCTCTTTTTAAGACCGTGTAGGCCAAATTTGTGAGACCATGGAGAATAATAATTAATGGTCAGACAAGAAAGGTAGTCCTGGTCACTGTCAGAGCAGATTAATTCACTCAGTGCCAAGAAAGAATGCAGGCCAGTCATTTCTAGAGTCACCTCTGTCCCTGTCTCAGAAGTGGACCCAATAATGATGGGAGGCTAGACCTGACCCATGTCACCCAGCCCAGGGTTGAAGCCCACCATGCCCTCCCTTTGCTGCTGACCTCTCCAATCATTCCATTCCACGTCCCATTGATCTTTTTTCCATGCTTGCCATTAGTCACCAAGTAGAGGTCATAGGTGAACTTGACAGACTTTGAGATTTTCTTGAGGATGTCTATGCAGAACCCCTTGCAACATTTCTTCATGTAATCTGGCTCCTCATCAGTTTTGTTCCTGAACCATCACAACAATAATGGGTTAAAAGAGTGGGAGAGACTCTTGTAACTCCCCTCTGTTGTCAGTTTGCATTCCCCCTCCCACAAAATAATGTGGATAATTTATATTGTGCTATCTGTGCTGGAGGGTGGAGGGACACACTACAATGATTTGCCCAAAAGGGCCAGTCATGAATGGATATGGGACAGGCTGGGCAAATGGAGGTGACTTTCTGAAAAGGATTATCAGATTATGATGGTATTGGCCCAACAGACACTCTACATTCTGCTGTGAAGGGAGAGCCCACTATGAGTAAAGAAACACGGGGTGCTTACTCAGTCACTATCCGTTTTTGGCAAGGGACCGTGTTCCTCATGCAGGTGCCACTTAGGGGGTCGACATTCTCCACAATGACAAATGGTGCCTCTTCCAAGGTCACAATACTCAGGTGATCATCCTCACGTTCCTCAGAGTCAGGATACAGCTCAAAGCGCGGCCACACATAATACTTCATCTGCAACTTTTTTTCCTTCCATTTCCCCACCTGCAGAGACACAAACCACAGAAGATAGACTTCTAGTTGTCTCATCCCTTTGCATCAATCACAGCTACTGCAGGACTTGGTTAGAGGACCACTCTGGACCACCCAAGCTCATGACTCATGTAAGATGGGGACGTTTCTATGAAGAAGTCTCTGAGTAAGTGGATTCAAATGAGGGGGAAGTGGAGAACAAGAAAGATGTCAGAGTTGTCTCATCTCTGTGATGGTCTCACCCTCTGGGAGAGCGAGTGGATAACCACAGGAATACTATAACCATGGTCAAACAGACTTAATGTCTCTCAACTTTTTCAGCCAAACAACAGGATCACAATGATTTGGTTACATACCTTAGCTGGAAACAAGGGATTGCTTTACACTTCTGACACATAAAAATTAATACCAAAGAGCATCTATGATTTTTTAAAATCTTTCTATTTTTCCCTATTTCTCATAACTTCCATAAATTTCTATTGCAATTTTAGAACACTTAATTTTCCGTTTCCTAAGCAAATAAAGATCGTATCTTCAGTAGTCAAAAAAGAGGATGGGACTCAGTTGCCTTTTACCTACTGCTACAAATGAGAGCTGTTTTGAAGCCACTGCAGTCCTTAAAGAGACAATACATGTAAGCTCACCCACTGCCCAGGTAGACCATTTCCTGCAAAAAAAAAAAAAAAAAATCCAGGAAAAGAGAAAACTTGAACATCAAGTGTACTTTCAACTATCAAAGTCTCGCCTTTGTTCTCAATTCCTCCTCCCACCATCACAGTTGACAGTAATTAGCACCTTGGCTGGCAACTGAAGCTGGGAGGGTGAAGGAGCTAACTGGGCTTTAGAAGAAGCTTTCCTCAAAGCAAGTCCTCCAGGCCAGGACTGAGACATACTGACTTGATGGCAGAAGCAGTGTGGGTGTGTGGGAAGCTTGCATGACTGCTCTTAGCAGTCTACCTGCTTGGTGGGTAAACAGAAAAGCTTCATTCCACTGCAATCTAACACCCCTCCCACCACCCCCAAATTTCAGTCATTTATTTATTTAAATGACAGAATGGGAGGGAGAAGCACTTATTAAAGGCTCATTAGGTGTCAGTGGTTAATCTGTGAAACTCAAAGCCCAGCTGGGGTTTGGCATTTGAGAGTATCCAGAATTCACATAAAACACTTGTCACCTTCAAAACAAACAAACACTTCATCTGGCCATGAAAGAAAAATCCACGCTGAGGGCTTGTGGAGAGAGAAGAAAGGCAGAAGAAATTACCCAGAGACAGCAGTTTCCACACCCATCATCCATCCTTGTGCAGCGTGAGCACAGCACCCCAGTGAGCACAAGGCAGGACGCTTTGTAAAAAGGTGGGCAAAGTGTCTGGGCAGCTGGTCTTGCCTCTGTAAAGGCAAAGAATGCCAAGGAGAGCTTGCTCCTAATGTTCCTTCCACTGATGGAGATGGTCTCTACTCATGCCAATATCAGTGCTTAGGCCTGAATGTGGAAGGTGAATTTCTAAGGGAATAAAGAGCCTAGACTCGCATGCTTATCCAGGGTCTGCTCAGCCCTGGACTTCCCACTCATTCACCAAGCAGGTCCATTTATCATCATCTGAGCCAGAGATTTCTGCAGTGCTACTTCAGCTCTCAAGTAACTGAGCTCAAATCCCCAAAAGCAGTAACTGCACACATGGGGCTCAGCAGGGACCAGTGATTAAGATGCTGCACAGAACAGCCCAGATTTCAGCTCAGTAACATTCACTTATCATGGAAATAAGTGGCTGATGAAAGAGACATCTCACAGAATCTCAGCAGCACTTACGTATCTCAGTAACAGGCATGATATAATCCCCTAAGTGATAAATTAGATCAGATAGGCAAACCCAACCCATAATTACCCAGAAGTTCTCTGGGACAGAAAGGGGAGTTCATGAGGCTGTGTGCCAGGTACGTCTCACAGTGTTGTACTACACAGAAACATTATGAAATTAGGATAACAGTGACAGCCTTGCCACAGCCTTCTGTGCACTAAATCACTTAACCTGCAAATACAGTGGTACAGGTCCTTTCCTTATTATCCCAATAAAATAATTCTAAATTGTCCAAAGAGGAAGAAAAACAGGTTGAAAGGAAATGTTCTGACCTAAATCTCCAAATCAGCTATGGATTGTCTCAAAAATATGTGCAAATATTACATTTCATTGCTAACCTGAACAATCAGACATACCATGTACCTGCATATATGTACAGATATGAATAAGAAAAGTCAGAAAATCCTAGCAAATTAAAAGGGACTTCTTTACATGCTTATGCACGCAAAGTTCAAACATATATATGCATGTAGCTAAAGAAGGATGGGCATAAGCAACATGTGGGCAGTAAGAAACACCACACGTGCAGAGGATGGAGACCATGCAAGATAAAGAGCACACAAATGTGTATCATATGCTAGATAATCTGCCACGAGAAGGAAGGAGCAACTGACAGTAGGAATAGAGGTCAGCAGAATTAAATGTCAGAGATTTGCCCAGGTAAAGATGCCTATGCTTAAAGAATATAACCTACCTAGCTGCGCAGAGGAGAGAAAGGCATTTCTGAAGTCTCAGGGCACTTTGTATTAACAGCCTATGAACTGTTATTACTTTTTGCTGAGTGCTTGCCTCAGCAAAAAGAGGAAAAATAAACTATCCCAGGCATCCTTCATATTGGTCACCCTGCAGTTTCAAGACCTATTGGGTGTTCTCCAATCAGAGTCCAGTCATCTAAACTTCCACTAGGAGCCCTGAAGGGTCACAGAATCAGTAAAAGTAAGGATAATAGGGATCTACAAAAACTCCTTTTTAATCATGTTCTCCAATCCCTATGTAATGTTCCTTTATGCCAGGACACGGCTCCTAAGAAACAGAATTTCACCTTAACTGCCTCTTGCTCTATCTGTACTACATCTGGTCTTATCAAGAAAGTAAAGTCGCTTTGGTTTGGGGATGAATTGGAGGTGTTGAGGGAGGGGAGCATCTAACTTAAGATCCTGCTTTGGATAACAAGATTGGAAGTAGAAGTACAACACATTTGCAAAGAAAGAAAGGGAAAATTATTGCAGAACTAAAAGTTAATCATACATGCTATTTGTTTGTCAAAGCATATTAAGTTATCCCATGCAGACAAAAGGTGAGATTGCCTATGCAAGGGGAAAACAAGTGGGAGCCTTCTGAAAGCCTTCCAGCCGGCTGGCAAAGTGCCTTAACCGCGGTATAATGCAGCCAGAATAAAAGAGTTCTGCAGTATGTTAATGCGCATCTTTAATGAAAGGTGCATCACACTGGTTCCTTGAAACTAATTCTTAACAGAGGCTTTTCTCTCCTCCCAAGGGAAGCTAAGGCTTGTAACAGCCATTTGTGGCAGATGTTTCTCTAACCTGTCCTTACACTGACAGAGAAGAGAGTCCATGGTCTCTGCGAGCAATCTATTCCAGCGCTGAACTATCCTTCACCATTAAAAAAGGTTGTTTTTTCTCCTGATGTTTAACCTAAATCTTCTTGCTGCAATTTATACCAGGAGAGTATATTTCCTTATTCTCCTACATGTGCTCTTTCCAGTGTTATCAGGTCAGTAAGATATTTATAACAGAAAGGAGTCTCATTCAGTGGCTACCTTATAAGCTACTCTGGGAAAAGCAGCCACCTGTTCAAATGACCAGCACCCAGCCTCACCAGTTACAAAATTCTTATCCAGATGGGTAGTATGGAAAAGTACAAGCTAATCTCATAAATTTCCAAAATTGTCTGTTCCAAGAAAGGCAGAAGTCAATCCCTGAATTCCTCCTAATATGCCAATGCAGGACTTCAAAACACAAGAGCACCTGGAGAGACCTATAACTAGTGTCAACAGATGGAAAAACAAAACCTCCTCGAAATTTGGCTTTCAAGGACTAGGCAGGAGGATACAATTCTGGATTAAACCAGAAATGTTCAGATACATTTTTAGGCAAGATACTCAGCAGCACTGCATAGGTATCTGGGATGAAGGCTCAGGAGAGAGCCTGAACCTTCAGGTGATTGTTTTTCAACAGGCTGGAAGAGAACTATATCTAGGCAAAATCTCCTGATAGTTATTATTTTATTCAGGCTCCTATATGCACTATGCCTTCCACCACTCTCTTTTCATTTACAATCCTATCTCAATTCCTGTCCCCCCACTATAGAAGAAATGCAAAAGGAACAAAAGGGATTTGGTTTCATCTGCAGAATAAAAAAAAGACCATTCCAAACTCACTTAGGACTTGAACTGCTTTCTGCATTTTCCCAAAAGCTCAATGTTTCCTCCCTTATTATTGGTTCTTTTATTTTTTTTTTTTTTCCCAGGAGCTGAGGAGTTTGCTCATTCCAGTGGGGAAGCACTAAAGCAACAACAGAGAGCATGAATTAGAAGGCAGAAATTCCCTATTCCACCAAGAATCTCTGTAACCTGATCTGCACCCTTGTGGCTCCACATTGTGTAAAACTGAAATAATGTCATATTTTTACGTCTGGGGTCCACTGTGTAGATAAACACAGAAAAGGCCATGAGGTTCACAGACACTGTGGAAGTGAGGAGACACATACACATGTGTCTAGAGCCTGATGAGGGAACACGCACAGCATGTATCTGTGAATTGTATAAATGTGAAAACTTCCTGTCTTCCTATTTGATTTCACATCGTTAACTGGAAAAATCTTACATAACTTATACACCTGATTTGAATATATGAAAAATGGAAGATCAAATATAGAAAATGTAGAGGTAAGATGTTGGACAGGGGGCAGAAAATAGGACTGTTATTGGCAATGTAGCTGATGGAGAAGCATACCTAACCCCTCTGGGAAGCAAGGCGAGTCCAAGGAGAAATAAGTCTTGTCAGTAGAATTGGTACAGATCCTGAATGAGGACATGGGAAAACCAGAACAACTGGGCAGGACCTGAAAAGGACCACTGTAGAAGCACCATAGAAATAGCAGTTATAACTGGGACACTGCCAATGGAAGTAGGCATTGCTCAGGGTACATAAAATAAAGGCAGACCTGGGGGATGCTGTTGTAACCTTAATGCTGCAGTAGACTGTGAAGAAATAAATCATGCATAAATAAAGTAGAATCATTTTGGATTGAAATAGGTTTTAGAAGGCTGGAGCAAGATATTCCATGAGCACCGAACTACAGAGATCTACTGTAGCTCCACAGGCTTGGCTTTCAGTCTGGATAGAGATGTCATTACCGTTTCTAAAGAGAAATTTTATCAGCAACTAAGTTATTATGGGAGTCTCTAGCTTCACAGAGATTAGATGGAGAATAAATGCAAATTTTAACAGGAGCACCCTGATGTTTCTTTTTCTGGATCTGATAGCTGGCATATTTCTTTACCCCAAAATTACTCAAGAGGCAATAGGTCGTGATGTTTTACACTCAGTTTGGGCAAAGCAGCAAGGAACCTTAGAAAAAATGCTAGTTATCAGAAATAACCTTGGATTGAGCGATTAGGGGAACAGAGAGCCTGTCTTAAAGAAGGAGATTAAAAAGCTTGTCTAACCTAGATAAATGAAAGCTAAGAGGGGATATGACTGCACTGTATAAATAAAGGGGTGACAGATACACAAGGGAGAAAAGAAAGTGATTTTTAAGCAGGAAAAACAATGCTGGTAAAAGAACAACTGTTTGTAAGGAAATTTGCCTTGAAAGTAAGACAGATTTTAACCATCAGAGGGGGAAGTTCTGAAACAGCTGCCCAAAAGTAGCCATGAAAACAACTAAAATGGGGACAGGAAGAAGCACAACTTGTTTGTATAGGGCTATATGATTTTGCTGCCTAGAGCAGAGGGATGGGACCAGATGAGCCTTTCCAGTCCAGTGACTTTCACTAAGCAGAAGCAAGAGGAGGAATTCCACTGTGAAAAGCCTTTTCCCCTCAATTTTTCAGTCTGCAAATGTCAAAACTCAGTTTTAATCATCGTATCTCTGTCCCCCAGCTAACCCACGTGATCACAAAGATTCATGCTAATGATACCTCCAACTCCTTTGCTCCTACTTCCCTCATTCAGCAGCAACACCCTCTCTAGTGCCCTGAGAATAAAACATTCCTCTCAGTCTTAACCCAAGCTGGTTAAGTTATGACTCTCACAGTGCTGACATCATACCCATTACCAAACATATAATTCCTGTTATGCTACAGGTCTGTATCCTCACATAGGCTGGTCTGCAGCAGGTGGAGAAGAGATGCCACAAAGAGCAAAAATCTCCTGTTTACAGACACTTTAAGGTGATTAATTAGCCACATCAGCCAAAGCAGACAAGAAATGGTAGTGAATGCTCCACATGCAAAATTAATTAACACAAAAACACACTCCTTCCTGAACCTCAAGTTCACCTTCCACAACCACCTGGGGAAGGCTGCTTTCTTGACTGCACCTGCAGAAGCAGGAATTACTTCTAATAGCCTTTCAATTAAAAATGTAGGCTGCAGGAGATGGTGTGATTTTCTCCCCTCTATATTTATACAGCACCTACCATATGCCAGAGAGAGAGAGGCTGAGTTTAGAATCCAGACAGGGTGAGGTACTTGCTCCTGCTTTACAACCCATTCTGGGAACAAAAGCTCTTTGCAGAAACACGGTCTTCCATCTCACTGAGGTCTGGCATTTACACAGCTCTTGCCATTTTTGCTGAAACATTTCTTTCCTGGTGCATTTATGTGCTTTTTGCAGTAGCTAAGGTCCTGTCCCCTGCCATGATTAGCCAGAGAAGGTTAATGAGGTATACTTTGAGCACTTCTGACTTCTGCAAAGTCAGTGAACTATGGGGCTCCACTGGTGTCACTAAAAGGTCAGAGCCGTGAGAATGCCAAAGAGTTTGCCTTGCTAAATCATTCTTCCAAACCAGAAGGCATCAAGAGTTCAATACAAGTATAAAACTAACCCCTCTGGGGGTTATGGTGTTTTTGTTGGGAGCATTAACTTGGTAGCCCAGGAAGTGGTTCATCCAGGCAAGGCTGGCTTGTGCAGGAGCAGCATGGATTCTAGGGGGACATATTTTTTCAAAGACCTCAGTGTTACCTCATGTATACATAACCATGATTTCTGGAAATGCAGACTGCAATCAGCACAGGCATAAATAGGAGACATGGGGGGAGAGGAAGCTGTTAATGGCAGCGGGGGCTATGATCTGAGTGGGCTGGAGAATGTAACTCTAAGCTTCTAGCAGGGGCAAATCAGGTGTTAGGATTTGTGAAGAAGAATTAGAACAAAAATTATATGTTAACAAACACTGAAAACTGACTACCATCCAACATAACCCACCTTCAGCTAACAGGCAGTGACAGCACCTGACTCAGACTCTTACTTAATAGTGTTGCATGCTTAGAGCCATCATGCCCCTCTGAAATGACTGTGTGAGGACAGGGGAGCTTAATACAATGTCCCAAATTCCAGTAAATAAAATCTAAAGCCAGGGAGCTTATACTGTCCCTATCATTGTTCATCTCAGGTGAAAGAAGGTTTCACCTTGAGCATCTCTACTGCTCGCCTTTGCAGAACTGTGGGGAAGCGGAAAATGTAGCAGGGATACTGGTAAGATTGCATGTTTTGTGTCCCAGGCGGTTCAGGAGTCACAAAGGTTTTTTAAAAATGTATTTTTATGTGCATCTATAGGCATCTAAATGCTTTATGTAAGCATTTTGCGGTCTCTGGGAGTGCATCCGCATTGTGCAGGTGTGTGTCTGCATCCAGTACGTGTCCACGCATGTAATGCCCTATCTAATGATTTTTCCCCTTGGCTTTCCCTGTTGAGTTCTGGGTTTGAGTTTTATTTTGCTGAGCTTTCATTTCCTTCACTCAGACTTTTTTTCCCCCCTAAAGCATGTTACACAGAGGGAGGGATGCTTGCCAATTCACTCTGCAGTCTGGGAGACAGTTTTGGGCTTTGGCTGCTAAGTGGGTCCAGTACAGTGGTGTACAAAACCCCACCACGTGTGCAGTGACACCTACTCTACGCTAATTGAATATCTCTCCCAGGATCTCTTGGGACCTGAAGCTGAAGGAATATTTAAAAGTGCAGATGCAGAGGAAGGCCAAAACCGTTTCCTTGTGCTGAGAGAAGCTAAATGTTGAAGCCGGCCCCAGCAGGGTTAGGAGAGGAGAAAACATAAAGAGAGAGGGGGTGAATTACCTAAATCTCACTGTCTTCTGTGCTGTGCAAGCAGGACTGCAGGCACTGCTTGAAAAGCATCTCTGAGAATACCAGAGAGAGACCCTTTAACTTTCACTGGGGGGTGTCACAGTGGGTCAAACACCTCCCCACCCTGCATACAGCAGCCAGAGCCCCTGCCCTCTGCCTGGCAGCCCCACATTGCCCCTGTGCAGAGATGCACACCTGCCAAGAGCTGCACTAGCAGGGCTGTCCACACACCCCTCTGGCAGAGAGACACGGGGGGCTCCGCTCTGCTCTCACTGCTGGAAAGTGGAGGATCAAACACTTCCAGAGGAATTACTGCAAACGGTGGGAGCCAGATTCCAGGGAAAGCAGTTAGAAAGCTGCACATCCCCATTTCTTTCTTCTCCCACCACTGAGGGCACTGGGCTGGTGATTGCAAATGCTGTTCTCATCCACAGAACATCCTTTGTCTGGATCCTGGGTCTGGATTCACACTGGCACAGCCACTGCCAGCCCCACTACTTCCAAACCTTGAGAGTACCTGTCTGCAGCCCCCCTCACCTTGGTACATGACAGAGAGTCTAGTGCAGTGCACCAGGGACATTCCAAAGGGGTAGCCAACTGAACCACTGTTCCAAATTGTCACCAAATCTCCAAAATGAGTTGAAACAACACGTCTGCTCTGCATCCTGGTTCTCTGCCAGGTCTCTTTTCTTGTCTTTGCAAAGGGACAGGATGGGAAGCAAAGCTGTGGGATAGGAGCAACCAGGGACACTCTTGCTGCTTTCCCTCTACTCCATGTATGGTTAAAGGGGCTGCTCACTGCATTCTTGCACTTTTTCCTTCAGCCTCCCTTATCTGCCTCTATGTGCCTCACTGCACAGACCTGTGTCTTAACCACTGCTTCCATCATGTCTTCAGTCTGCTGCCCCTGTGCCAGGACCAGTCAAAGGAGTGAGACCAGTGCAAGCAGTGGAGAAACCTGCAGAGATGGGGGAGTAACTCACGATGTGATTTCCCCCTATCTCAGCTCGATATAGAGTGGGTTGTCCACATTCCAACAGTGTCCAGCTCTGTCCTGAAATGAAGTGCTGGCCCAAGCCACAGCAGTGGGAATTCCCAGAGTACTTTTGCCTGTGCAGCGGCAGATCAACCTCTCATACAGCAGAGACTGTCAGGCCAGATGGGGCCTCTCAGGAGCTAGTATGGGCTATGCTCCCCAGCTGGAGACTTCTGCCTTAGAAGCTCAAGCTTCAGACTTTCTGATGGATGAGAACTCCAGAAAGAGAACACATGAGCTGCAGGACCCCCACCTGACCCACTGCTACAGCCAACTGCTGGCCTTTGCTTGAAAACCACAGCATTCTGCCAACTTTGGGTAGAGCATTAGACAAGACCTGTCAGCTCTACCTACACCTTACAGAGAAGACCCAATGAGGATGGAGCCCACCAGCAGGACAGCTGGTTTATGGCACACATTTGCATAACTGCCATGCTGACAGTAGCCAGCAAGTGTTCTGTGAGCATCAGGGAGTGATTCTGCTGAAGACTTTTTCTCCTTTCCCACCCCATACACATGTATTCACACAGAGGTACCAACCAGCAGCAATTATCTTAAGCTCCAAGCTGAGCTTGGAGTCCAGGCAGAATTGCCAAGGGCCCAGCTGAGGCCATCTGGGCTGCAAGGCATCTCTGTGCAAAAGGAGCACAATCAGACATGAGTATGAAGGGAGCAAGAGGTAACCTTGAAATCAGTGATTTGGAAAGGAGAGAGGAAGCCAGGTATTTGCCAACCCCAGCCAGCAAAGATGAGTTAAGCCAAGAGCCTTAAAGAAATAAAATTCTCCCCTTCTCTCAGACCTGATGGACCTCAGGCACACCTGTTTTTCAGAGATATGTCTGTCATTTTGTTTCTAAACATGTCAATGCAAAACAGATCTTCTGGCATTTCTGTGGGCTATAAGTAGGAGAACAGGCATGACGGAGGCAGTATTGGAGACATAAGATGAATCTAAGGCTCTCAGCAGGTTGCAGAGTATCCTCTGCAATACATGTAAGTCCACATATGGAATGATTCCTGTCAGTCTAGAACTAGCTGAATGACTGGATATTTAAATGTGTGTGTACTGTGTAGCTACCTCTCTTACAAGGGGAGTAAGTAGCAAACCTGTAATTAGGTTCTCTGACATTTTCCATTACAGAGTCTTCAGGCCAGTTCCCTAAGAAAAGCCAAAATCTACATGTTTTGCAACAGGCATTTGAAAGTCAGCAGGGCAAAAACCCTGAGGCTAAGGACATGAGTTTTACTTTGGCCCATCAAATTTCATTCACACTGAACTGCATTATAAACTGTTGAATAACCATAATTTGTTTTCTGTCACTTTCTCGCAGAAATCCTGGCAAACAAAACAGCACCTGAGCATAAATGTCTTAAGAGCTAAACCCAACACCTCAGTAAATCAATGGGGACTCCCCACCAGTACCATGGTAAGTACAACATCTCAGCTTTGGCAGAGCAAGAGAAAAGCAAAGGTCCAATCAGGCTACACACAAAATGTGGACAAACCATCCAGGTTGTCTTCTATCTGTTTAAATGTGCCTCACTGTGAAAAGGTCACCTGCACTCCATTATTTATGAGGCAGAAGAAAGGCAAACCACTTTGAGCTTTCATGGATGTCTGTGGAACAAGTACAGGTTAGTCACCGGATTGAACAGTCAGGCTCAGTGCCGAAAGCTCAGCATGCATAAGAATGAACAATTTCTTTCACAAAAAAGATTTTGGGTTTTCCTCTTAAGAAACAAAGAAAAACACAGCACATATAACAACCCATGACCAAACCATAAAGCAAACTCCATTAAAGGTAATTTATTTAGGCTGAAGTATTAGAAAATGGCAGGTTTACAGTTTCCTTTTCAGCCTTGCTTCCATCCCACTTGTGTGTGGACATTTTGATTCAAGTTTTAATTAATGAGTGTATGCAACTCTCTCCATGGAGTCCCTCCCTCAACCTTTGTACTTCAAAGAAACTTGAAGGAGTAGAATTAAAGTGGCCTGGGAAACATGACTGGTGTTGCCTAGCTTGATTTCACAAGTTAAAAATTAAATCACTGTTCTTTTATTTTCTGTATGTAATCACTTCTACGGCTTGAATGTGCACGAGGTATTACAAAACCAGTAAATGGGCCAAGAATGTATGAGTGAAGATGGAGAAAAAGCTATCCGTGAATCCCCAAGCACTGGCAGAGGAGACAGGAATAAAGAAGCAGCAATGGACAGCAAGAAAATCAACCAATGTAGAGCTTATACAATCCCATTTTATGAAGAAAAAGGCAGCACTGACCTTGCCAAGGGGTTGAATGAGGCAAAGAAAGCAGAAGCCAAATTGGAAGGGTGCATTGGAGAGAGGTGGAAGAGGGTGTAGCTGGCAGGTCCCTCATGGTCATCATGCCCAGAAGGTGAGATGAAAGGAAGGCACTAATCAGGCAGATCACGCTGCAGACAGGTTTCTCGTGTTGCAGCAGTACGTTTGTAACAGACTAAGAGAGGGAGAGGGCTGTACTGCAGGGAAGGTGAGGACAAGCCAGTCTGGCCTGTGTCTCACAGAGCAAAAGCACCATGGTAGGGGTAGATGGAATGGGGGCAGTTACAGTGCAGATGCCAGGTAGCCATGTAGCCCAGCAAGGCTAAGCTGAGAGCCAAGGCAGCTTGCCAGGCTCACACAGCTGCCTTGCACCATGCTGTGCTGATGCATCCCCGTGGCACTGCTCTGCACCATATGGACTTACCATCGCAAGCATATGCCAGCACAGGCAATGCATAGCCATGTTTCACAGGGCAAACTTGCCCTAAGCAGCTGCAGCAGCTGTGCAGAGAGCAGATGCTTTCTCCTCAGATGCCCAGGAGTGAAGGGACCCAAGTGCCGGCTGTTATCTTGTCCTGTGCTTAGTCTGTAACCTTAAGCAAGCCACCGAAGCTTCCTGAAGCTCAGTTTTCCCTCTGTTAAAGGCTCTGAATAATCAGTTCATTGTTGCAAGGGGGATGAGCCAGGACCTGACAGCTGGGAGCAATGACAAGAGTCACTGTAGTAAGGAGATGCCTCAGCTCATCCTCTCCAGAGGAACTGTGCAGCTCAGGGCTGCAGCCACACCACCTTCACGCCCCACATCAGAGAAAGGAGTTCTGCTATAGAAGGATGGTGGTTAGTGTAGAGCAACCATGCATGATGGCAGTCAGCAGTGGAAATGGTGCTGATTAATGACAGAGAGGTCAGGCATGTGGATCAACAGCCGTAAAGGGAACAGCAGGATTTTATATGGTACTCGCTAAGGACCAGTTTTCATTCAGGAGATTAACTAAAGCTCAAGAGAACATTCTTGGTGTTACTACACCTGCTCTGGAAGCTGAAGTCATATAAGTGACCGGGCAGCTATCTTTCTTTGCTCTCTGAAGACACCCTTCCTGGAAAAGAGAGCACAGCGATGCTCAAGCTGGTGCAGTGGCACTCAGCCCTGCCCCTTCCAGCCTCCAGGAAGCAGACACATCTCATCCCACACTCAACATAAAGCTCAATCAGCTGAGGCCCCCAGCCACAGCTCTCCCTCATGGCTCTGAAGCAGCCACTCTGCCATCTAGGGTCCCACAGAGTAGTTCTCCACACACAGATGTGAGACGTGGGTGGGAGGGAGGCTGCAGCCTCCTCAGATGGCAGCATTGCTTCTGTCCTGCACTACTCGGAGCCCACCTCCAAGGATGGTCCCCAGCTGCAGCTGAGAGCTGTTGGCTCACCCACACAGTGCTGTCTTCCACAAGGAAATGGAGGGAGCCACTGAGACCAGGGCAGGAGAAACAGTCTTGGAGAAAGACTGACCAGAAGTCCTTGGTGACCAGACAGGCACTGTGGTGAGGCAGAGCCCCGCAGCCAGCCCAAGGAATATACAAGTGCAAGTTTTCCTCCGTGCCAGCTTTATAGCCCTGGCTGTTTTACTGCTGTGCCAAGAATATCCAGTAAACCAGGCCTTACCCTTTTTCTGCAATAGAAAAGATCGTGCTTATCACTGAACATTTATTTCTTCCAGTCTGCTGATTATTTCACCAGGCAACCTGAACGTTCCATTAATATCATCTTTTGTGGAGCTAAATATATACACTAACCACATATACAAATACATATAAATACATCTCTATCTGGCAGAGAATCCAATTAAGTGAATATGTTACGCCTTAGCAATTAATGAATTCAACAAGCTGAGCTGCCTCTTGCATATGATTAAAGTTCAAGCAATATCAATCATAACAGCAAAAAAGATTCCAGATTTTCCTATGTGCTATCTACAGAGATTGTTAACACTTAAATCAATGGGCAAATTCAAGTGTGTTTGCAAACCTCCGGTAACTAATATTCTTGATGATATACAGCCTGTCCTTCAACCCTTGGTAGCCTGTTCTTGAATGCAGCTTCTCAGGCCATCCCTGCTGCCTTATATATCTTTCTGCAGCACTTTCTAGATGGCAGGTCTGTAAAAATGCTGGTGTCCTATGGGCCAAAAGAAAGCAAATTCCATGACTGAACAAATCAGACTGACTCTAACTACTTGACTCACGCAAATGCTTTCCTTCTCTTTGTGTTAAGTTGCCAGTTTTATGTCTGTATTTATACATGTGTGAGTTTATGTTTGTGTGCACATTTGTGTGCATGTTCTTTCACATAATAATCTTTTTCCAGGACAAGCCTTGTTCGTGCAGTTTCTGTCTCTCGGCAACAGACAACACCAAGCCCTCTAGGGACTGCTCATTCCCTCCTTCTTTCGCAATACCCCTCCCTCTGCATTCATAAGACAATCCCTAGGGACAAGTTCTACATAAATAAATATTTAAGTAGCCACTAAACCACAGAAGACACAGAAAAGCACGTGAGGGACTTCTTGGCAGTATTCAGGTGGGAAAGAGTAGAGGTATGGCTTGGAGGGCTGGGACCAGACAGGTTATGAGGGTTTGAACTGGAAACACAACCATCCCCTTCTCTTCTCCGACCCAGCCAGTACAGTGGGTTGGTTTTCACCCTGAGACCAGAGCTGATATCATAGCACAGGTCTGTCTTAGCACAGCTGCATAAATCCAAAAACTAAGAATATGCCGTACTGGGAGGCTGGTAGAGGAAAGAGCCTTTAACTGAACCATCACAGACACAGCTAATGCTGAGTCTTTTTTTATTTAACTGCTCCACTGTTCTCCTAGTTTGTTGTCATACTCCAGAAAGAGGTCTTTAATATCCAAGAGAAGGTTGGAGGCTTATCTCTGAGGATTGGTTGGGTCTGTCGCATAGGCCAAGCATGAGATGCAGACCTGGTTGCTTCTCTGCCCTCTGAACTGGGTGCCAGGGGGTTCCTTTGGGAGCTCCTTCCAGGCTCACCAGCTCATGGATCCTACATCCACACAGAATTATTTGTGCCTACACCCATAGCACTACAGATTTCACAAGTCTCTACAAGATACCAAAGAATGGCATTTGGATCTTTTCTAGATCCCTTGAGAAACACTGTTCTGAAAATGGGAATTATAGGGAATAGGGTATAAATCTGGCCACTTATGTCACCCATGTAAGACAGCAGTTTGAAGGGTAATAGCCATATAAAATATGCCATACTCTAGGAAACCACATACTATTTGTATGCTTCCCAACATACCCAGGAGAGCTAAAAAGCTCTCAGAAAATCAGTGAGGTGACAGTTCCTTGAAGAGCACACTCTGGCAAAAAACATAGAGCCCACAGCAGGCACCAGCAGACTTGAAGGACCACTTGTACGATCAGAGAAGGGCATTTTTTGTGCACTGGCATGTAGCTACTGGAGGGTGACACTTCAGAGAGATTTTGAGAACTTTCCTTCAGGAGTATGTCCCAGATTTTTCACTTCCCCAGAGTGCAGGAAAGGTCAAGGAAGGCCCCCTTTCAGGTTACTAGTACTATTTTCTCCTCCAGGTACAAAGATTCTGGCTGCTATTTGAGTTGTGGCAGGAAGCAAGCCATCAGCAAGAGCTTTGGGCCCAAAGTGAATGCAGTCAGCCAAAGTCACTTCTTCCCTCTGTTCCAGCAATTTCTGCAGCTTTTCTTTCTGCCTCAGCAGGATGGTTTTTTTATCACCTTTTTACCCTGCTCTACAGTAGTGTTCTTTAGGAAAGGAAGACACTTTGGGATAAAAGCTCCTTATTGATAATGACAAAATTAAGTACCCAATCTGAATACAAAAATCAAAAAACCAAGCCTTTGCACATATGCAAACCAGGGTTTTCAAGAGGAATGGGAGAGGGGCTATTTCTTTACCTGAACCCTGTGCAATGAGTCTAAAGTAATGTACCTCCTTCCCTAGGCAACCTTCTTCCATTACAGGGTGAAGAACCCCCTCCCTCAGAAATTTGCAGAGTGAGAAGAGCCAGCAGTATCCACCAGAGCAGTAGACAGAGGTGCCCTGTCAGCGTGGTGTGTACCACTGAAGTGAGAGTTCAGCCCATTCCCTCCACCCATTCCCACTTCTCTGTAAGCAGAGTGGAAAATGAAAACATCCTTACCAGGATGTCAATCCAGTCATCCAGATGTCAAATCATAACTGCATTTGCGCAGTTGGGATCCCTTGGGATTTTTCACAGCCATCACAGCTGATGATTCCCCTAAGTGGCTGCTGCATTGTCAGGCTCCTCACAGTTTGCTTTCTGCGTGGCTTCAAGCCCTTTCCACCCATCACCTTCTCCCTGTCTGTGATTACCCCTGCCTGTCAGCACTGCAGTACATACGTGTATATTCCCGGGTCTCTCATTTCTCACTTTACAGAACTCTCTCACCTAAAAAGTGTAGACTTTCCAAATAGAACAGACACTAATGGAGAGAACAAACAGGAATTGACAGGCTCATGGGCTTCATTCACTATGCATGCATTTACCTATACATAAGAACTTTTGCCTGCTTCCTGCTGGAGGTTATTGCACTTCTGCAATGTGCCATTGTAAAGCTGTTGTCAGATGTGTCTGTACACTTATAAATTAAGAAAAAGTTAGGTCACATGAGAGCTGGACAAGATATCTCCAAAAAACAGAAGTCCAATGACATGCAGCAAGCAGCACAGCAGGACTCAGTGAAGGAAAGCTCCATGCTCCAAGTCCTGGGTGTAGGAAAGAAAACCTTGCTTCTGGACAGACTGGTTTTTGGAGGGAAACACAGCCAGGCTCCTGACCCCATTTTGTCATCAAAGATGCAGGCCTGACGTTTGGGATTAGGACCCAGGTCTGCTGACCCTCACTGACATTAATGGTTCTGTTCCGTTCTTTATTCTACCATGTTTTCATTTTGTCTGCAGCAAGTGCCTCTCAGTCCCCCACCCCCTGCACATCCATTCTAAAGGCTGTTTCAGAGATTCAGAGATTATTTGCCTGATATAATTCTTCCCCCTTCTTTTCAGTCATCCTTTGCCTCCCTTCTCAGATGCATCAAGTTCCTCTTTTCCAAGACACTTGATGCCTTTAACCCCTCAGTCAGTAACAAGATGTGAATGCTGACCTGCTCCACTTTCTTCAGCAGTTTTTCAGAGACCTACAAAGTTTCTTCAGTTTTGGCCACCTTCTTGAGGGAGGTCCCATGAACACCAGGAAAGTTATGGCATTGCTTTTTGTCTTACCCCATCATAAGTGTCACTTTTGCCCAGAAAGCTGTAGATAGTTTGCAACTGTCAAGCTGCTGAAATGTTAAGCTTATAGTCCACAAAACTTAAGATCCTCACCCATTTACAATTCGTATTTCCCTAGCAGGTCAATGCAAAAATATTCAGTGCCATCAGTGGATAAATATATGTCATCTCTTTACAGACTTTCCCCAAAGTATACTGAGCAACAAAATCCTGGGTATTTACTACTGTTCTTAATCTGCCTGCATTCCCTGTGCATCTATGTGACCATGTTTTCTCAGCTGATATTTACCTGGGAAGTGTTTAGTGGCTACAGCCATCATCTAGGTCTCTCTGTGCAGTTCCCAGCATAACAGGGCACTGGTTATTGGCAGCCTTTTTCAGTGAATACAGTAACACAGATAATCAAAATAACCATAAGCTTGTTCTGCACAGTTCATAAATCAAACTAACCAGGGCTGGTCCTTTGTATGACAGAGAATGATAGTCATACTGCAGCCCAAGTGCTATTCATTACAGTGTCTGTTTCCCTAATTACCCCTCCATTTTCACACATTTCCTAACAGCCGGTTAGAATGGCTTTGCACTGATGAACAGCTGCCCCATCTCATCCCAAGAGGGTACAGTTACATCTCTACAGAGGGCAAAGCAATCTCTGTGAACAGAGTTCCTTCACAGAGAGCTTAGGGATCCCTAGGCTCAGGGAAAATAAGAGATCTGCAATCACTGATTTGCCTTTTCCTTGACCACACCAAGTTCACAGATACCTGGGAAGTCTGTCTTGAATTTATGTAAGTAATTTATATGTATTTAATGGCACTTGAAAAAACAGCAGGAACTCAGGAAGTGAATGTCTCTTTTCTTCCATTCATACCTCAAGAGCTTCTCTCCTCATTCCCCTATCCCAGCACAAAACACACCCTTTAAAACACTAGCTACTCACTCCATGCATGTGACAGACTCTGATTAAACTCACAGATAATAACCTTGCACGGCAGAGTCAAACTTGCAGCAGTACAGGCTGTTCTCATCATTGGCTCCCAAAAATAGTTCATTGCCAATAAGAGTCAATCAGTTCAGACTTTGCCAGCCTGCACTTCTACTGTCCTCCCCCATCCCAGGGGCTGCTGACACAACTTGTCCCCTGAGGAATGGTTGCAAGGCTCTAAATACCACCAAGAGTTGTGTATTGGTTGGTGAAAATACCTCGGGTTAGTAACATTACTGTACACCAAGCTTCCAGGGGTCCTCCCTGCCTTTGCTCCCTTGAGTAAGGGAGTCACAGGAGTCCTGGCGTGCAATAGCTATGAGACAGCATTTATGGACTTCGGTCTACATCTTCCACAACCTCCTAAGACCTAGCAGCAATGATCATCCTGGGACAGCTCTTTCAGTCTTGCCTCAGCAATGCCTGCTGCAAGGACTCAGCACAACTGGCT
Source organism: Entomyzon cyanotis (assembly GCA_024500445.1). Taxonomy (NCBI): domain Eukaryota; kingdom Metazoa; phylum Chordata; class Aves; order Passeriformes; family Meliphagidae; genus Entomyzon; species Entomyzon cyanotis. The sequence continues at coordinate 11,248,423 of JAKEPQ010001018.1, read as the reverse complement.
GCAAAGAGCAAGGAGAGGAACTGTGAAATTGCAGAGAAGCAGACCTGAAGGCATTTGGAAGGATACAACAGGGAGGAGAATAGAAAGTCCCAGAACAGAGACAAACAGAAAAGGGGTTCTCAATATGCAAGGATGGAGTGCAGCACTGACAACAAGCCAAACCAAGCCTGTGAATGGGTCATTTTGGCGAGAGAAAGCAGTCCATTATGTCTTAGACCTGTTCATTTTGATATCTACATTGCAAAAATTTTCTCCTGACGTCAAGCAGTGAACCTACTCTGAAGTCAATGGAATTGCAGCACTTATGCCAGAGGTGAATTTGGCTCCCAAAGGACTTTTCTATGCAATGATTTAGACAATGAGCCTTCAAAGCTTATGTTGCGGCTACAGCATGAGTGGAGGAGAAAAAGGGCCAAAAAAGGCTGCAATAGAATAGCCATCTGTCATACTCAAGTCTAGAGCTTAGCTAACTCAGCTGAGCCTAGAGCTCAGCTATGCCATAAAATAAGGCAAGAAACACTGGAAGTTAATGAGCACCCCTGGAGGAAATCCTACCCCCATCTAACACTATGAAACAGTACAGATGTGTTAATACAGGCATCTTTGTGAAAGCTGCATCCCAGAATATTTTGTGAAGTTAAATACAAGGCAGAAAATGGCATGCAGCATAAAGAATAGCTGGTGCACTGAGCAATCAAGAGGCAGTGCAAATGGCCATATAATTTCGCCTTTTAAAAGCAACTTCATAAAAGCTCATTCATCCATAAAAATGCTGCGTTTCTGTTTTCTGTCTTCCTAGGAGCTTTCTTGCCTGCCCCCTTTATCTTCAGCTACAGACTTTAGATCTTCTCAAAAGACCAAGAACACCCGTCCTTCCATGCCCCAATATTGTCTCCACATTTCAAGGTTGTTTTATATAGCTCCTAAGTATTACCAGACAGGGCTAGTCAGAGTTCACAGGGCCTCAGACTCATAATATATATTAAAAGTACTGCAGATGACAACTGTCTATGAATATATCTCCCCTCCAAAAAAAAAAAAAAAAGAAAAAAGAAAGAAAAAAAAAAGAAAGAATGTCAATGTGGTGAAAACATTTGAAATTTTAAAACTAGAAATGAATGGGATACAGTTTCAGGTATGAAAGACTAAATTTTTTCCCTAATTCCTTTGAGAAGACAGAATTTGGCACTCTGGCATCCAATGAAATCTAGACATCATTTTAAACACCATGACATTCAGCCTTCAAACTCTCTTCAGCTTTGATGTCTGCAAGAGCTAGTCAGACAGCAAGTTACAAGCATCACTCATTATGCTATAACACAGGTACTTCATTTCCTCATTGCAGCCAAGACCTCCCACTCTCTCCATATGCATGTTTATTTTATCTACTTGTGGTGTGCAACATCTCTCAACACTTTGAGAGACTGACCTCTGGAAGGTGTTTTTTGCAGTGCCTAATACAAGACACCACAATAATGACATTAAAGATGAGAGAGTTAATATATGAAAGTCCTAGGAAATTACAGTAACCCAGAAGACACTCACAAGAACTCCAGAAGAGTGGAAGTTGAAGCAGTTAAATCAATGTGGATGTACACTGGCGATAGATAGGAAGACAGACAGACAGACATATACATACAGAATATGGAGATGAAAGAAAAAAACAAAGATAAGGCCAAGTAAGGCAATAAAGAGCAAAGCCTGGCTTTAAGAGAAAGAAAAGAATAATTAAAAAAACCACACAGAAGAGATAATATGTAGCCTTTATCCTTCTTCCAGGGTTTCCCATGCTCTGCAGAAGGTGACATGCCAACCTTCCAACCTTACCTTGAAGATATCAGGTGGCACACATCACAAACAGCAAGGGACTCTAACAGCTCTCAGGCCCAAGCAGACCCTTGGTCTGGATGTACCCACTTGTTTCAAGTAGGAGAGATTCCTCACTTGCCCTTGCCCCCCTTCTTTCCTGTGACAGCCTCCCATGCCACTGTGTTGACTGTGGTCCAAAGGAACTGTTCAAACAGACAGGAAACACCTGAACCTCTAACCACACAAACCACATCACAGAAATGCTTCCTCCAGCCAGGACCAGGTAAGAGTGCTGACACAGTCACTGATACTGTCACTTTGTGCTGCCAAAGGGATTGCTGCAAATGGGGAAGCTCTGAGATTCAGAGTCCATTGCCTGTTGTCCAGTCTCTCCCCCTTTCTCCTCGATTCTGCAAATTTCAACTAAACAATGCCAATTGGTTAAATCATTGTTTGTATGACTTATTTTCTACATCCCTGATTACTTTCGCTGCTTCTCCCATATCGTTCTAGTTTGTCCAGACCTTTCTTGAAGCACTATCCACAGAACTGCAGAGAGATTTTAAGCCTTACCATCACCCAGCAGAGCACAGAGATTACATCATATGCCTTGCAGGCTAAACTCCTGTTTACATGTCCAAGTACAGCATTTGCCTCTTTCTCAACAATACACAACCATATTCATCCTGTGATCCTCTTTTATCCTTCTCCCCAATCCTTTTCTGCAGAACTGTGATCTAGTTGATCTTTCTCTGCACTGTATTTATGTAGTCTATTACTCCTGCCAAGGAACAATAGTTTGCATTTGTCTCTATTGAATTACATCGCACTTCTTCAGTGTACCTCTAGATTGTCAAGAGCATTATGAATTCCAACCCTGTTTTCCAACAAATTCACAGTCCCCCCAGCTTTCTGTCATCTTCAAATTTAATATGCAAATTCTACATCCATCACCAAGGTTATTAAAGAAAACATTGAACTGAACTGAGCACAGGACAAACTCTCACAGAACCCCAGTCCACTCTCCTTTCCATTTTGACATTCTTGTACATTTTGCAGGCATTTGTTAATCACTCTCTTCAAGACTTTGTTCCTCTAGAATGCCAGCAAAGTATGACGAGAGAAATTAAAAAACCTCACCGGAGTCCAAGTAGGTGACACCTTAAGTTTCACCTCTGTCCACAATGCCTGTTACACTGTTAGAGAAAGATACTAGATCGGTCTAAGATACTAGTGGACTTCTACAAGTCTCCACATCATTGTTCAGATGCTCACAAATATTTTAGTTGATAATTCATTTAATATGCTTTCTGAGAATCAGGGTTAAGCAACAGTGATTCCATAAATCTACAATTCCCAAGCTCTTTTCCCTTCTGCTCCTTCTGATCTTTTTTAAAGACAGGCACTGGTGTTTCTCCAGTATCTGGCAAATACCAGCTGGGTCAGCTTTACAGGTACAGATTCAATGCAGTGCCTTCAGCAAACACCCTTTCTGCAAATTTGCTTTGAAAATTGAACAGGTTGGGTATGTAATGTGCTGCTGCAACAGGAGAAAGGAGGTTGTTACCTTGTGTTGGGAAACATGCACTCATGCCCTTGTGCAAGTCTCCCTTGTCAGGCTGACAGCAGAGTAGAGACTGGCATTAACATGCACCAGACCTCCCATCCTACAGCCCTGACTTGCAGCACATCCTGCCATTTCAGCCCCTGACAGCAACAAGCAGTTTTGACAGTGTACCTATGACCCCATCTGCAGCACCTCAACCATTTCAGCCCTTCCTTCCACTCCACACTTAGTTTTGTCAATACACCTCTGTCCTGCTCAGCAGCATCCCCAGCTACTCCCTCCTGTTTACTCTATGCAATCTGTGTGCTCAGCAGGGACTGATGTTAAGATGATGGCTTGCACCTTCCCTGATATGACAGTTCTCACCCATTGTCCTGGTTTCAGCTGGGATAGATTAATTTTATTGCTATTAGCTGACACAGTGCCGTGGTTTTGATTTAATATGACAATACTGTTGATAACACAATGATGTTTTAGTTGTTGCTAAGTAGTGCTTACTTGAAGTCAAGGACTTTTCAGTTTCCCATGCTCAGCCACTGAGCAGATGCACAAGAAGATTGGGGAGAGCATGGCCAGGACAATCTGATCTGAAAAAGTCAAAGGTAAATTCCATACCATAGAATGTCATGCCCAGTATATAAACTGGGGGGAGTTGTTTGGGAGTCACCAGTTGCTGCTCAGAGATGGGTTGGGCATTTGTCAGCAGGCACTGAGAAATTGTATTGTGCATCACTTGTTTCTCTTGGGTTTTATTCCTTTCTTTCTTTTTTGTTACCTTCCTTCTCATTACTATTATTATTATTATTACTACTATATTTTATTTTATTTCATTTCAATTATTAAACTACTTTTATCTCAATATATGAGTCTTACCTTTTTCTGATTCTCCTCCCCATCCCACTGTCACGAGCTTAGCTAGGGACTGCTTGTTACATAGTTGTTGGCTGTCATTAAACCACAACACTCACTCTTCCTCCTCCTCCTTCCCCATCTCTTCTGAGACATTTCAACCCTCACTATCCGCTCCCTCCTGCATTCACACCTGTGTCAGTGCATCTTGTTCCTCAATAAAAGCAGTTAATCCAGGGCAGGCAAATAGCTGTGAAATGTTTCAGCATGAAAACCCAAGCTGCGGAAACCCAGGAGATGATCTGAGGTCTGCTATACTTGTTTCAGTTAAAGCAGAGGACAGGGTTGTTGGGAGTGATCAGGGAATAACCCACTGGAAGAAGAAGGCATCTGAACTGTGCTCTGGTGCACCAAGTGGAAGTCCACAGCAGGCACAAGCTCTATGTTGGAAGAAGTGAAGCAGCTGAGACAACTGGAGAAAGGAAGTTTCTCTATAACTACTGAGAGATCAATTAACTGGTGTCCTGGGGAAACAACACTGTTCCAGCGATGAGCTGTGATGGGCAAAATAGCTTTTCCATGTAATAAATGCTGTGTGCACTCTTCAGTGCAGACAAGGACTCAGGTGCTCATCAATAATTGAGTTTGCTTGAAAAGGCATTTAGGAGAACTGCACAAGAGGCCAGTATGCAGTTCTACCTCAGTCCCAGCTGGGCTGCTCTTAGCGACCCAGCCAGTGAGAAGGAAAGAGAAAGGCGGAGGTGGGGGCAGAGAGGGAGTGAGTAGAGAGGAGAGAAAAGGGAAGAGCATTCCCCTTGCCAGAGGAAATCATGCATGGTACAGGAAAGGCCTCTGATGCCTCGTAGTATCACCCATACAGTATCACCCTTTTCCTTCCAGAGCATCTCCTGTTTTCCTCAGTGTGCAGCCCAGATTTACCACATGCTGATCACTGTATGCCCCAGACCTCAATGGACTTCACAGCTCTATGAAGAGCTGCCCCAGTCTATGGCATAGCTCAGTGACCACAGAACATCCAACACTCCTTTGTGTCAATAGCCATTTAGGGAAAGGGACAGACACCCCTTTTCCCAAATGAGCTGCCAGCATTTAAACTCCCACCCCATCTATCAACACACATTTTCACATGCAGATGTGATAGAAGGCTGTCTCCTAACTGTAATTCACCATACATGTTGGCTATAGCCAGCATTTAATCTTCACCATTCTTTTGGATTTGAAGCACAACTCTCCAGAAAATCTCATGTCTAGGTGCAGCTCTCTCAGGAGATCCACAGCTGACGTGCTTTCAAAAAGAGAAAATGAGAAGATATCTCAAGGAACAGCTGCAATCTCAAGGAACAGTCACTCACAATCACTCAGAATGTTTCTATTTGTGAACTAGATTTCCTTGGATGTGAAACGTCACTCAAGCTACTGAACAAGCATGAAGCTAAAATTTGACAAACCACAGAATTAAACCAGTACTAAAAGGTGTGTATGTATTTTAAAAAGGTAGTTTTTTCTGCACAGTAATATAATTTGAAAAATATATAGTAAGGTCAAATTCTAAATGCTTTTTTTCCCAAGATTTTTTGTTACAATTTTGAAATATTGAAGAAACGTTGGGTCAAGCACATATAGAATAAGAATATTTTGGATCACCACGATCCTCAAATGGCAGAGCTTTCTAAACTAGGACATTGTATAGGACTAGATACAATTATAGAAGATCCCACCAGAGTCAAATTGCTTACAATCCAGAAAATAAAGTAAGACTTATGTTTTGGATTTGGAGTCTTTAAAAAGTGGCTACAAGTTTGTTCAAATTTATTTTCATTAGTGTCTTTCATTTAGGATCACACATCCATGCTTTTGGGACCTAGGAGATACTTCCCCACAAAATGGAGCATCAGGTTATGAAACTTCCTATCACAGCACAGCAATAAGGAACATGGCTTGATGCTGATGAAGAAAGGACTGAGCAATGACGGTTTTTCAACAGACATTGATAGGGACTCCAGCTCATTTAATTATGTTTAAGCCATTCCGCAGATAAATCTGCCTCTGCTAACTGTCCTGTCCTACAGGACACTCCAAAAGAACACAGCTTTGAACACAGAATTATGCCAGGAAAATGCTTGTCTCTAGCACAGTTTTCTTTCTTTTCCTGGGCCCCAAGGGACCACACACTTAAAATATCCAAGGGACAAAGCCTTATCCATGACATCCAAATCACTGGATGCTTAAATAAGTCTACTGGCATTTTTAACAGTTCTCAGCATCTGTGGAGGAGCTTGGAATGACAGCCTGAAGATGCAATTCACTTTTCTCTCCAGAAAGCATAAGAAGAAGCAGTCCTGCCTTGCTACTGAGAAAATGGGACATTATATCTTGAGCCACTCTGAAGTCTCCCACATCATTTATTGCTCACATTAAAACACTACCTGCTGTGGAAATGTTACACTTCTAGCCATGGACAGAAAAGCCTGTAGCATGGAGCAGAGGTTTTGTGGCAGCTCCTGAAAGAAACCCCACTATTTCTGATACCAGTGAAAGTCCCTTGATCTGTCTTGACCATGAAGTGGCAGAGGCATTGGTCTGAAGGAGATGTTTAGGATTTAACATGTTCTTTCAAAAAGTACTTATCTCTACCACCCCTTTCTCTTGCCACAATTTAATTTGAGCTGCCATTTCTCAAAATACATCTTCCTCAGCAGCCAGGAAAATTGGCTCCTCTGTGCAGGGGAGGGAAGGAAGGAAAATTGTCACAAGGACAGCTCCACCTCTTCTCCCTTGGCTTCTCCTGGGGAGTCTGTGCCCAGATGAAAGAAAGAATTAGTCTATACCACATGCCACCCATCACAGGTTGCAGGGGCACTACAAGAAGGACCTAGAACAATCAAGCATCACCCTTGCAGGGGCAACTGCACCTTACAATGTTGTATTAAAAACTGTTGCTGTAAAACAGGTAGTAAGAAAAGAACACTTGCCCATGGCCACAGGGCAGAAGATCATTGATATTCAGAATGGTTTCAGGACATAGAACTACAAGCTGCAAAAATTTTCCTTTTCTCAAGTAAACTAATTTGTTTGGAATGGCAGTACAGAGGAAATTCGCATTCTGGAAAAATAAATATTGAACCAATTTATCCCAGAAATATGTCCCTTTGTAAACTATATTGTCAAAAGACTGAGGATGGAAATCAAAGTAACTAAAATTGTGTTGTCTACAGGGGGATTTAGAAAAGGGATCATTATAGACCAGTTTTAGCAAACTGTAGCAAACCACTTCAGGCGTTTCCTCTGAATGTGGCAGAGAGAATAGAGGTAAGGAACATCATTGCAAGCTTTGGTTTGAGCTCTTCTTTCATAGCCATGGCCACACAACAGAAAGTAGCTCCAAATGACCATAACATAAACAGGAAGAAAAGTATTGCCTCCATAGCATGAGGCTCCCCTTTCAACAAGTGCTGATGAAAGCAGTCTCTGTAGGTCAGTGCAGAAGGTTCCTCTTTCTGCAGATGCACCAACAGAAAGAAGAAGCTTCGCCTCATGGACTGCTGCAGTGCAAGGGCTTGAGGAGCTCTCCAGGCTGCTGGGCTGCTCCTCCCCTATTGACCAAGTCCCATTTCCTGGGACTTCTGGCAGGCTGACTACAACTTGCTAAGGAAATGAGCTTAAGAATTGTCTTAACCAAGGCAAAGGCCACTTTGTCTGACCGATTCCTCTTCTTTTGAATTCTTGATTAACAAAGGAGTAAACTTCCACTTTGATATGTCACTTCATACATTCCACATTTCACAGTTCCCTACTACCCTGCCTCTCCTCCAGCTGAAGTGTGTTGCCCTTGTTCCCTGCCCTCCTTCCCATTCCTTAGTAATCCTGGGACTCACTGTGTGCAAGAGAGGGAGCCCATGAGAACACCTTCTCCAGACGAGAAGCCAGAAAAAAAAGGACAAGTAGTTTATTAGCCAACAAGGAGGCTCTAGGCACCACAGATGTAAGATTTGCCAAACCTCATATGATCATTAGGTTTATTTATTTCCCATTCTGTATTGTGTATTATTTCAATTTTTCCAAGTGCAATAGCAATAATATTGAAAAACATCCATGGAAACACTTCCAATTAACACAAGGTCAGAAAAATGACATTAGAGACCTCCACAGCCCATAAAGAAGAAAAATATCTCAGGAACAGCCTCAGCGAGTAGGCAGGCAATGCAACTTGTCTTAAAGGTCAGCAACCTTTTGTCTGTGTTTTGCCAAGAGCACGGAAGAAAGTATCAGCATTTAGCACCTTGTGTGAAGACCACACCACCTGTAAGCTACATGCACAAATCTGATTTCAAACCAGGCCGAAAAATAAAGCTATAAAATACTGAAGATGCAAAGCCACAGAGAGCTCTGAAGAACAGATTCAGTACCTTCAGTGGCACCAGAAACACAAAACAAGGTAAGTCCATCCCTGAAAAAGATATGTACTGTAGGGTCAGAGTATGAGCACTAGTCAATGAAATCTCTCTAACCTCACTATGACTTTGGCACAGGCTCCAATACACTCAGTAGCAAGAGGGATAATGACTGTAGTAAGAAGGGAACAAACCACAACAAGTAAAATCAAAACAAAGATGTTTTTAAACAGCTATGGTGCCATTTCTCATCTGCATGTCCAACACCAAATAGACGGGACACCCCAGTAGCTGGAGATCAGCCATCCAGTCTCCTTTCAGAGGCAAATTGGAACACTGTCTAGTGCCTTCCTGAGCCCTTGTGACCTCTTCCAGTCAAGTCTGAGCCTTGAGAACTACCAAAAGATGATGCCACTCACACTCACATGGAGATCTTTTTCCCCAGGCCAACCACCCTTGTATAGATAAGCAATTACCTCAAACTACCCCGAAGCTGAACAGAATGGAGGTGTTAATGAAAGGCATCTATCTGACTCAGCAACCGGATCGTGGTAATTACAACCTTCACAGATTCCCTGTTCCCAAACCTAAGCTGAAACAGATGAAAAAAATCAGAGATTTTTCAGTTCTACTTCTGCATAAGCAACTCAGAATCTACCTACACCTGCAAGGAAACCCTCTGACAGGCAGGCAGATAAAGGGAGAGGTCATATACTTTGGAAGATAGCTGTTTGCAGGATCTCTTAGAGCTTCTCACAGAAGGCTGGGAACCTGAATATTTCTCTTTCTATAGAGGCCATGGTGATGTCAGAAAATCCTTGAAGTCAGTTCCAGTTTCCAGTGCTGTCAGTGCTATGCTGCAGGTAGATAGCTGACTGGCCACGTGGCAGTCAGTATTCAGTTCACTGCTCTGCAAAGTGCTGCAGAAATAGATGACCAGTAACTGCAAAATTTCAGGGAGGAATAACCTTGGCTTAGTCTCTTCCCCAAGATATGTGTTTGTAATCAAGGATGCAGTCAATTTTCTTCCAACGCAGATCTCTTGAGAGTCATTCATTTTAACTCGTTCCACCACTTCTCCATTTTCTTGGCTATTTTCCTTTTCTGACTTTGCTGAGCTTTCCACCACAATCCTGTCCAGCACTGTCCAGGGGGACAACGTTGGGAGAACATGAAAATACTTCCTAAGCATGTGCACTTCACGTGAAGAACCAGGCAAGGACTGCCGTCCCAACCCAGCAAAGGACAGAGACTGTGCTTGTGCCCCAGGAAAGAGGGGCTAGGTCAGGAACTGCAGTACCATTTTTACAGCATCCGTATAACTCAGAATAGTCTGGTTTGCAACAACAGAAGTGGGAGAGAGCAGAAGGAAAAGACACAAGCTTTGCATGTCACTACAGAGATGGTGTCTGGGTGGTCTGAGAGAGGCCTTTCAAGAACAGAACACCTTTTTTTGCTTTAATTTTTAGAAATCATCTTGCAAAGTTGTGATATAATATAAGTATTTATCATTCATTCTTACATCGCCTTCCAATAATTTCTGTATACTTACTGCCACACAGCACCCATGTTCACCGTACTCTTCATAAGCCCTCAATAGGGATCACAGCTTCCAATTTGTCCAGAATCACAGAATCATAGAATGGCTTGAGTTGGAAGAGACCTTGAAGACCATCCAGTTCCAACCCCCTTGCCAGGGCAGGGAGATCTTTCACTACACCAGGTTGCTCAAAGCCCCATCCAACTGTCTTTGAATACTTTCAGGATCTCAACATTGAACTGATTTTCATCCCTAGCTGTTTTCTCAGAAATCAAGGTTTGGTTATTCCATCAGCATCTGCACGGCTTTGCATTTATCATTGCAGAACTTTCTGGAGCAGAGAAAGATGATAATTTCCTCAGAAGGAGGTACACTGGCTAAGAGCATGTTCTTTTTTTAATACCAGAATCATCTGGTTCATGTTTCTGGCTTCCTGAAGCACACAAAAATATCCTTTTGAATAGAAATGAGAGGAGGCCCCTGACATTGCTTCTGTTGCTGAAAATTTCAAAATGGTAGTCAAAAATTTGAGATAAAAAAAAAACAATCAAAAAGTGTGCCCATTTGTAGCCATAAAATACTCTGGAGTATCACTTTTCAATCTTTCAGACTTCTCAAAAAAGTTAGGGTGTCTCAATGAAAATAAGCACTTAAAAAAAAAAATCTTAATTTCAATACTAATTTTCCACCAAAAAAACTTTCAGAAGTTTTTCTGCTAGTTAATTCAATACAAGTTAATTCAGTACAAACTTTAGGCCAGAGTAATTCAAATACATAGGTTTGCATATGTAGGCCTCTTTCCCAGGGTCTACACTGAAGCATTGTAACAAATCAACATCAACAGCTCTTCAGGTCACATTTCCCTGAGACAAAGCCCCAGTGAGCAGGATTGACAAACCAGTGCTTCTTCCAGGATAATAGTCACACTTCCATAATATGAATGTCTTCATTATATCCCTTTTGGTGCATTTCTCTACATGAAAATATACTTAAGAGTTTGCCTTCACGGGACAATTTACCAGTAGAAGCCATACTAATTGAGAAGTCCTCAGCTTGAAGTCTCTTCCTGACCTTCTATCATCCCTTTCAAAAGCCTTCTCTGCCTTTCACTTCAACTCTGCACATCTGTACTTGTCTCAGAGACAGCAACTGAGGTGGAACAGAGCACCCAGCACAAGGGCAGAAAGGTAGCACACAACATCGCAGGGGCTTGAGACATGAGCTTCATCCTCACCTTGCATCCTTTTTCACCCACTTTGACCCTGGATGCACTGCAAACGAAGTCAAACAGCAACCCCCTGTAACATCTCTCTCCTGCTGCTGGCTCTACAGAAAGGTTCAACAGTCCCCAAGGCGCCTCTCCCCTCCATGCCTCCACTCTGATGCCAGAACCAACATCTAATATCCCCAAATTCTATTTGTGCCCACCACTCTCCACTTCTGCTCTCCATGGTTCTCACTGTGCCACTTAGTCTCTGAGAGCTTCTCCTAAACCATATTCTGACCTTCACACAGGTCTACTTATTTGGCCCTTGAGCTTCTTTTGAAGTCTCCCCTGCAATGCCCTCTCCACTGCAGCAGCCCTCAGGGAATGTGAACACTTCTTGGGAGATAGTTCATCATTGCAGCTGGCCCTGTGCTGCCAGGAGGAGTCTTTACTGTGGACACACGAAGCTTATCCAGGACCTCCAGAATGTAGTGACAACAGAGTGACAGCACTTGTGAAACAGAGAGGAGACCTTGCTGGGACCCAGGCTTGTCCTCCCTGAGCCTGTTTGAGGTTGGTCTTTTCAGGCTCCCTCTGTACCAGAGGAAGCAAAGGTGCATTTGAACAGGGGCCTGACCTTTAGGCACTTTGAATTGTCTCCTGGAAGAGTCAGCCTTGTGACTGGTCACAGGTCCAACCTCATAAATTTTGCCTCCCTTTTTCCTGGGATCCCAAGTTCTGAGCCTGCTCAGAAGCAGTGAGGTCAAGCATCACCCCAGCTACCAGTGAGGCTTTGTGGCTAAGCTCCCCCTGTCCTGTGAGTCTGTGCTTAGAGGTCCTGTTTTTGCCAGCTGCCCTCATCATCCACATCCTCTACCTACTCCTGCAGGCAATGCACAGAAAGGCAAAGGTCCCCTTTTTGGAGCAGGACTTGAAAACACCTAATCTTTCGCTCACATTTCCTTCCTTTAAGATCCTAAATGAAATCATGGGGAACTTTTTCCCTCCCTTACCTATCCCCTTCACTGCCCTCTGTCAGAATTATTCAGCTCTCTGAAGCATTACCAAATACACTATGTAGGAAAGATATGGCAGAAAAAATTAAATAGCATTGTTAGGTATCTGTAATTACCCCAAGCCATTTTTTCCCACAGTGCAGCAATTTCAAATCTCTCACAGCACTCTCTTTGGAAAGCAGATGTTGACCATGTCAGCTGTGTGCTAAGAATGCATTTTCATGAGTTGTGTTTCTTGGAATTTGCAAAGTGGTGGTGGTGGCAGAGGGGGAAGATCCTGGAAAATTCCACCTGTGCAGGCACAAAGCAGGCAGTGCAGAGACCCGCCAGCCTCCTCAGAGCACCAGGGGCTTCTCAGCCCTCTACCTCTGTCATGGCACTAACTGGTCTCCCTCCCATCAAGCAAAGGGAATTTCTTCTACGTAGGAAGGCAGGCAGGGCTGCTGGGTGTAAGAGCCTATCTTGGGAGAGGGAGGATTTCTCCTTGGGGGGTGTTGTGCTGCTCTCCCTCCAGAGCACCACACTGTCAGGCATGGAACAATGAAAATAAAAAATCTGGTGGACGTCTCTGCTGTCAGTTGCTCTCCATCTGCCTCCCATGTGATCTGTTCTGCCCCCATAGTCAACAGCTACAGCAGCAGCTACAGGCTCCCAGCATGTCCATCAGACTACTCTTCTGCATCTTCTAAAAGAACCCACTCTTTCCTGATATTACATTTAAACTCACTTTTGCTCTACCCCTGCCTCCCCATTACTCTTTAATTACATTCACTTGGATTGTCTTAAAGAAGTCCTTCTTTTTCTTATTGATTATTCCTTTCAAACAATTGCAGAGAATTATCATACTCCCTATCTAGCAAAAATATATATTGGTGAAAAATCTACCCTCAGCAACCAGGCAAGGGTCCAGTGAGACACAGGTGAGCCAGAGAAAACAGGTTTTAACTAAAATTCAAGTAACGTTGCACAATAAACCATGGGAATTCTTCAGCGTGTTTATTTGAGACAGGGGACTACTTAATGGAGAAAGTTCCTAGTGCTGATTTCACTAGACTGAATTCTTTTAATCTTTATTTGTAAGACAGTGTCTCCATGAGTCCCAGGCTGGAGCAAGGTGTCTGGGCAATGAGCAGGAAAACATATACACACACAGGACTTACTCTGGACCCAAACAGAGGCAGAGCATGGATAGAGCAAACGTTCAAAAAGGGACACAGAGAGTTCTCTATGGGTCTGTTCCTCCCTTTCCAAAAGCCAAGAGCTTTTTTACAGGTGAGAAGAAAGGTCTGTAAGAAAAGGAACAGGGCATGAAGCTGGGGCAAACTACAAATGCAGGCTGATCTATACACAGGACAAGCTCCAGGAAAGCTGCTGTCCACAGGTAGCCCCTGTCAAAGGTGAAAAAAGCTACAGAAATGAGATGCTGCCATAATCCCAGCAGTCTTTACAAAGCAAACATAATTTAATGCAGCAATACAAAGAACTCTGGCCTCTGTGAAAATGAGCACACATCTAAGAAGGAAAGCAAATAGCTCCCACTTCTAAAAAAGAACAAAAGTAAAGAACTCGCCTGAAAGAAGTGACCTGAGCAATCCCGAATTCTTAAAACACCCAGATGATGCTTAGAGCAAACAGTTAAACTCGGCGTGCCAGAGCTGATCTCCAGCAGCAGACTGCAGAATTGACTCTTTCTATTATTTCCAGATCTCCCAGCTTGGATAGTGAGACTGTTGTATGACACTGTTTAGACTGGAAAATTTGCAGCACACCTCTGTAGTCCAGTGCTGCACCCAATGAAGATTGATCTACCATCAAAGACCATTTCTTCTCAAAAAATCACATGATTGCATAAACCAGGATGAATCTATGGGGAGAACAAAAAGATGTGCAACACCTATTAGCATTAGCATTGCCCTGTGCAGTTTCTCTAGTCTCATAAAGGTCAGTACTCAGTACTGCATGCTCCACCACTGATCAAAATGGTGTTCTGATGAAGTTGTGCAAAAAAAGACTTTTCAAAGCAAGGTATGAACAAAAAAAAGCCAAGCAAACAAAAAAAAAGCATTGCCTCAATCTAAACCCAGGTCTGTTTGCTTTTTAGAATTTTCCACTAATCAAACTCAGCCATTCAACGTGCACAAAAAAAAATCATGTCCTTTATCAGATATGAACAATAAAAGTGATGGAAATTTGCATAGAAAAAAACATCTGCAGTGACACTTCAAGTATTTACTGACAAAGGAGTACCAATTTAAAAAAAAAAAAATCTGAGTCCCAAAGGCTAGACCTCTCTCATGAGAGGTGACAGACAGAGAATGCAGTTTACACCTGCATTCTGAGTCAGGCAGAAATTATTTAGCTACAGTTTTCCCAATGCCTAGTAGGATGTCCTCACTGCTTGCCTAACAAGGCTCTGGGTTCTGGGGGAAGATGCTGCCATTTTCTCCTCCAAATCACCTTTGTATGGTATCTAAAGGCTTTTGTGAGTCTACGTGAAAATACTAATATGTCAGTTTTCATTTACAGCAATAAAACTTCCAAAATAAAACCTCCATATCTGGCCAAAATTAATTAATATTTTCATTGATCCTGAACAATGTATTTTCACAGACTCATTTGTTCCTCCCACCATATTTCTGAGACTCAGGCATTATCATCTGGAAAGAGAAGGACACAGGCCTTATCACTCCTCGTATTTAATGATCCATGTCATTTTTCCCGAAAACAGACTTTGCGGACAAAGTTGGCCAGAGTCTAATTAACAATTCCTCGCCTCCTTCTGTTTGAGACTCCTGTTCCTTACCTTACATGGCTGTGCAGAGCTATTTTGCATCATGAAACATCCTAACCCCATTCCACCACACGAGCGGCTGAATATTACTCATAGTGAAATGTTGCCTCTATGTTAATTTTGCAAAGCGCTTAGGATCTTTCTTGAAGGAAGGAACAACAGAAATGTAAGTCACTATCCTGTACTGAAACTGAGGAAATAAACCTAAGGGAAACAAGCACCAGAAACTGTCATACAAAATGCAGACCAATTTGAAAGCTTAAACAGGAACAAGAAAAAGGCTGTCAAACAGCCTTTCAGGCTTGGCGTGGTGGGAGACACTGCAGCATGCAGCTAGCCCGGCAGAAGGAAATTAAACGAGACTGCCTAATTGCTGACTCAGCGGAAGACAGCACAACTCCCAGCACATTTTAGAATTAAACCCAGGTCAGTAAATGCCAGGAAGAAGGAAGAAGGGCCCAAGATGGTGACAGAGACTCAGACACCATTGCAAGGCAATGAAAGAGTCAGTGTGGGATCTAACAGTACCAAAGGCGGTCTAGAAAAATTACAGACTCCGGGAAAACACAGTTCAGGCACAGAGAAAACAAACGATGCTGAACATATTGTATGCTCAAATCGATGACACTGAACGCATGCCAGAGTTCATGAGCAGCGAGAGTAACTCAAGCACAGAGCAGCTCTAGTGATAACCACAGTTTTAACACTGAAATACCTTTGCAAAACAGCAAAGAAGTTAACATGTAAGTGCAGAGAAGACCACAAGGGAGAAGACTGTCCTGGTCTAGTAAAAATACTGTCAAGATGCAGTTCAGCATCAAGCCAAGTCAACCACATACAGTCAGGGCTCAAACACAAAGCAAGGAGCATGTGAGAAAAAGCACGGAAACACTGGCCACAGCCAACGCCAGAGGAGAGAAACAAACAAGCAAAAGACACAATGAACAAGCTATTTCTTACTGAAAAAAGTCTGAGCAATTTCATATTAAGAAAACCTTATTTCAAATTCCTTCAGAAGCAAATGTGGCCAGACTTTTACTGCAGGAAAAGCAAACTGCCAAAATCTTACCAAAAGCAAATAGAGAAGGGGAGGAGGAGGAGGAGGAGAAAGAAGAAGGCAAAAGAAAGTAAAACTTAGGGTCCTATGAATATGCAGCACTTCCCTTCTCTCAAGCTCCATGGAAGGAAAACAGAGCCTCCAGTTACTAACATTCAGATAATGTAAAAATAGAAAAAGCGAAGGATTCACAGGCCAAGCAAAGATGTCGTTGACATGAGACAGTCTCAAGCAAATGCAACTGAACAGATGAAAACACACCCTCAGGCACTGGGGGCACATTCACTCACTGTGAGTCTCCTTCAGCTGAAGCTCTGCTAGAGCTTTCTCCAGACTCAGTTTGGTTGGCTGCTAGCTTTCTGTGCCCTCATCTCTTTATGCATTTCAAATCTTAAAGCTGCCTAAATTCCCATGCTTCCTTCAGCTGCCTTTTCATGGCACAGTCTGGCCACCAAAAGCCAGGAAGAGGAAATAAACGTCCTCTTCCAGTTGCACCTGTGTGGTTCCTCACTGCTACAGACTCCCTGAAGTGATTTCCAGTATATGACTGGGCACAAACCAAGGGAAAGTCAAAGTGGCTATGCTGTGTATCTATCCAGTACTGAAGGATACATAACCTGTTCATGTCACTCCTGAGTGGAGTACAGATGAAGCAATTGCTGTTGGGTTGATAGATAGCCACAGAATCATAGAATCTTAGAATATTCTCAGTTGGAAAGGACCTACAAGGATCACTGAAGTCCAACTCCTGGCCCTGGGCAGAACCATCCCAAGAATCCCGCCATGTGCCTGAGAGTGCTGCCCAAACACTTCTTGAGCTCTGGCAGCCTTGTCAGTGCTGTGACCACTTCCCTGGGGAACCTGTTCCAGTGCCCAGCCACCCCCTGGGTGAAGAACATTTTCCTAATATTTAGCTTAAACCTCCCCTGACACAGCTCCATGCCATTTCCCTGAGTCCTGTCACTGGTCACAGAGAAAAGAGATCAGTGTCTGCCTCTCCACTTCCCCTCGTGAGAAAGAGTTGGACTTGATGATCCTTGTGGGTCCCTTCCAACTCAGAATGTCCTGTGATTCTGTGAAGCTGTTGACTGCCATGAGGCCTCTGCTCAGTCTCCTCTTCTCCAGGCTGAACAAGCCAAGCGGCCTCAGCCACTTCTGTCAGTTCACTTCTACATGGAATTTAGGGGAAAAGTCATTCTTGAGCTAAGATTGAAATTAGAGGCCAAATCAAACCACCCTTCCTGCTTTTGGGGTTTTTTTTGGTTTTAGGTTTTTTTGAGGATGTTGTGGACTGATCCGGGGTGATGATAGAATGGATCCCTGATCCTGTACTGTGATAGAAATATGTAATTACTGTACCCATGCCTGAAAGCTCATCTTCCCACAGCGAATCAGCTATCACCTGCATTAAGATATGGATGCCTACTTTCAACATGCTGGGATAAAACATTCCCACAATCAATGAAATGCTCATGATTAAAGGAACACAGATACACACCAGCATCTGACATGCCATGGAAACCTCCAAGCTGCTGGCAAGCAGGAGCGGTTTCAACCAGAAGCAATGTGGATCTGGCACTAGCACACCAGCCCTGCACTACAAATTTGTGCTGCATTGCAAGATGTGGCCTTACCAGAGGTTTTTTCAGCTCTCTACAAAGTTAGGATTATCCCCTCAGATGTTAAGAAAACTGGAAATTTTCCAGCAGCACTGGGTATTTTTGAGCTGCTGCACCTTCTCAGCTGCAGCTCTCCAAGCACCATTACAGCTTTTCCCTGTCTGCCCTTCACACTTTTGATGAGGCTCCCATAAGCCTGCACAAAGCAGGTTATAATTCTCCGCTGCCTATCAAAGCCTTCACAAGAGTTAGGCAGTTGGTGTGTAATGCCCGCTGCCTACCATGCTGACTAATGTTGTCTGATTGTTCCCTTGTACTCCCCCGTTGGTCCATCTGTACCCATCTGCTACCTTTTGTCTCCTAATTAAAGTGTGACCACGTTGGGGTAGGAGCCACCTTTTTTGTTGGTGTTCACTCAGCTCCCTGCAGAGTCTCAAGTCCATAACTGGGTACTGAGGACAGCAATGATGATGTGCAAGAAGTGACTGCATACACGTGTGGCAAAGGGTTCCAGTGGCACCTCTCTCACTGTGTGGCATGAGTAAATCAGCTGAAAGAAAGCCTCAGACAAGAGTTCTCATCCAGAATGCACAGCGAAGGTGAGGGCAGTCTTCTCTTGTGGCTGGATGTTGTTATCACATTAGTATACACTGAGAGCAATCCTCCAGGATCCCCTGTCCAAGGAGTTAGGTTGGCAACCCCAGTAAAGGTCAGATGGCTACTATCACCCTCATCAGCTACACCAGCACAAAAATGGTAGGAAGCATTCTAACTACAGCCTGGGCTTAATAAAGATCTCTAGATATTCCAATATCTTATTTGCATAAGAGGACAAGGTCTCTCCAAGAAGCTGTCATTGTTTCAATGTAAGAATTCCCTCCAGTAGCCAGGGAGTAGGGTCTGGTGGAGAAGAGCCAGAATATTTTTCTGCAGGCTCATGAATCATACAAATACACTCCAAAATTCAAGCAAACGAAGTCAGGAACCACTTCAGCAAGAGACAAAGCGAGCAAACAGTTAATAATGAGCAAACAGTTA
Organism: Entomyzon cyanotis; assembly: GCA_024500445.1. NCBI lineage: Eukaryota > Metazoa > Chordata > Aves > Passeriformes > Meliphagidae > Entomyzon > Entomyzon cyanotis. The sequence goes on along the minus strand of JAKEPQ010001018.1, from coordinate 11,229,518 downwards.
ATAACATACAGTGGTTAGGAAGAGACACCCAACATGTCCTCTTTGGTCAAAGAACTAGACTAGCTTATTATTGCAGGATGCAGTAATCCAGCAAAGAAACAGTTTGACCAGCATGTCCACAAGATTTACACAGAAGGCTTTTTCAGAAAGATTGTTCCATTTATCCTCTGATAAGGAAGGCTTTGTGAGGCACTTGAATCTTCCCTTCTCCTTTGGAGTCAGTGTAAGATTAAGATAGACATATCAGCCACAAATACATACAGTTAGATCCTGGACAACTGTGAGAAGTCAGGCCAAATCCTGGCAGTGGGTGCAGCATAGGTGCACAAATAAAGCCATCTGGTTGTCTGATTGAATCAGGGTCATAAACAGACCCATCAGATGTGACCTAAATCAGGTATCTAAGGGACACTCACTTGGGAGTGGGATATCCATAAAATATGAATTCTTTGATGTAAGCCTGCTGTCTAATGAGAAGTAAGGCATTCAGCAAATCATGGTCTCTTAGAGACATGTCCAGAAAGAACACTTTTAAAAGAAGGGAGGGAAATGCATGTACAGATTCCCATTCAAATTTCAGCCATATGTGCTTGAATCCAGAACAATCCTTCTGCCCTAAGAGAAGCTATATCCTTCTAAAAACTGGTTCTATGGGAACAGAATCAGTCACTTACTCTGAGTAGGTTTAAACAAACTTCTATGCCATTTCTCCCCAGGGACAATGAGTCATAAATCCCCATGTACACAGCAAAATTAGCAAAACAAGACTGATTGGCAAAAACAGTCCAATCTTGTCTCACTGTAAAAGGAGTCAGTGGAATAAAAAATCGTTTCCTCCCTGGACACACAGGCAAGATGCCAGTGCTACACACACGGAGCAGAACCTGACCAAAGGCAGTAACTTCCACCCCATGGAGGCAAGCATACATGTGCATGCATGTGTAAGTGATCAGAAAGCTTGCTTAGGTGGGCACCAGACAACAAGAGGAAGAAACTGTCTCAAACAATCTAGTCATCGTTCCAGGGGCCTTCAGAGGAGGCTTGGATTTGTACAGCTGCAGTTTTCACCTCACAACCCTACATTCTAGCTCCCCTCCTATTTTAAAGAACCTTCTCTAGGGAGGCTTTTATTCTCTAACAGAGTGAAATTTTTTTTAAAAATCGAAATCCTTCCTTCTGCTAAGCAATATAACAGATAGAATAACATGATTCATATTGATTCTTCACGGAGTGGTCAGTACCGCATGGACCGTTACTAAAAGCCAAGAATACATTTTCAGTCCTCTTCCTCCTCTCCCCAATTATTTCTGCCACTGGGACATGGAAGCACACAAAGCGATGACAGTGAATGTTTCTTTTAATGCACAGAAGGACTTGAGATCAGTCCTGAAGGTTGCATCATCATCAAATGTTACAGCCTCTTCAGCGTCTCTGTGGGGTTCATCAACTCCCCAGAGGTGCATACTTCAGGAGGTGACAAGAGCGCCGTGAGAGCTTTTGTTTGCAGCCATCCACAACAGCCTTCACGTGCCAACTGCCTGCTCATACAAAAGGTTCAAGGTAGAAGCTTGCAGAAATTATGTCCTCACTGGACCAGGCTTGCTGATCATCAAGGTTTTGCTGATCATCTTGTCCATAACCCAGGTTCTCTTTCCTATGAAATAAGTGGCTTTTTTTGAGACACTCTTCAGGTTCGTCTTGCTCATTTAATCACAGAAACGTAGGCTGGCAGAGAACCACAAGAGATCACTTAATGTTTGCACTAGCTCTGAGGCAGGACAAGATAGATTGAGATCCTGCACTGTCGGGTATTTTTCTCTGTGTCCTCCAGCAAATGAACCTCTACCAGCAAATGAGCCTCACCATGTCTCACCATGCCAATAATTAGACAGCTCCCTACATATCTAACTGAAATCTTTCTGCTTGAAAATTTAGCAAGACATCTTTCTCCCTACTGGGGCTTGAAAAGCAACTGACCATTATGTCCTTTTTTCAACAATCATTTAGGTGTCCAAAGATTTATCTTGTTCTCTTTCCTCACTTTTTTTTAGATAAGGGAAATATTTATTCTTCATTCTTCTCTTCTAAATCCTTCTTTCCTTTCTATATCTCCCTCCCACATCCCAAGGAAACCCTTCCCAGGTATGGATGGGCATAATTGTGGTGCTCTGTTCCAAGATGGAGACAGGGTCAAAAAAGTTCACAGATTTATCTTATGTAGACTATCATTGAGGCTGAACACATCTCTGGGAAGCCCATGTGGCAGAGAGCAGTGGCACTATTTCCCACCCTGTTGCAGCATCAGGAAGTTCTGGAAGTACACAGGCACTGAGGCAGCTGACAGGATGTCACAGCAAATGGCCCCATTCCCAGGGAGCACTAATGTGTGCAATGGTGTAAGAGTACAGGCTAAGAGCAGCCTGCCTGTGAAATTTGTAATCATGGCCACACGGATGGCTAGAGGAAGCAGAACAGACCCTGCTAGAGCTGAAGAGCTCAAAAGTCAAATGCTGATAATTATAGGACCAGCAGCAGGCAAATATTTTATCTGCTGAGCGGGGTGAAGGTTGATAGGGGCAGAGGATCAGTACATGCAGCAGGGAGAATGAATCTTTCAACATAAGTTTCCCATCTGTCCTCTCAGACAGTTTGTAGTGGTACCCTGACCAAAACCATCATCTGCGGCTTTTCTTGTCCAGAACAGGAAGAGGAGTTAATGGGGCATGGTTGGTAAGAGGTAGAGGAAGCTTGCGAATGGAAGGGCTCTGTGGAGTGGCACAAGAAGTTGGTGTCATGAGCCTCAAGGAAAAGTGCTCTGAATCCCCAGAGACACACCTAAGAGGCAGAGAAGCATCAGCAAAATGGAGAAGCTGAGCATAACCTAGTGATAGAAGTGATGCAAAACTCACTAGTAATTAAAGCAGAGAAAGAAGCCAAGAGAGGGCCTCAGAGTTTATAACATTTGTGTCATCCCCAGGTTTGCTGGGGAAAAGTGAGGAAGCACATGGGAAGAGCTAGGAGCTAATGGGACAGGACTGCTGGGCGGGAGCTGGTGGGATAGGACTCAGTAGAGAAGGAGGATGTGACCAAGAGCTGGAGACAGCAACTCTTGGCTAGCTCTCACAAAGTCCTCAACATATGTGGGATCACAGGAGAGCCAAAGAGAAAGGCAAATCGTGAAGAAAAATACTGGGTGAAAACTATTCCCACACAAAATATCACAACCCACTGACACAAAACCTAGCGTAGTACTGAGCCTCTGGTTCACTTGGCAAGACCTCTGGCCACCACTCATCCCTGCACTGACGCATGGCCCTTCACAGGGCATAAGAGTAGACCTCCTTCACCACCTCCATCTGCATACCTGCACTTCTATGATAAATACAACAGGGACATCTAGGCTATCTGGCCAGTGAAGCAAAGAGATTGACTAAACAGCTGATGAAAAGGTAGTGAGGAAAGGCATGCAGCCTTCTGCCCCTAAGGAGCAGAGTATAGAGAAGAGAACGAAATGCAGCACATTTGCTTATCACAATGAATCATTACTCATGATTAAAACAAGCACTCTCTGCCCCTTTGTAGAAAGTGGTTTCTCTTCTTGCTCTTTCATGATTGTCAGCCCTACAAGATTTGAGTTTGTCTGAAGGACTCATGAGGAGATCTATCATCATCAGAGTCTGGGGGCAGCTGCAGCTGCTCTGGAAAATTAATTTCTGTTCTGAAATAACTGGCGAGGTTGTGAAGATATTTATTCCCAAAGTGGGATACAAAATCAAAATCACAAAAGATTTCACAGACCTGAAATCCTGAAACAGTTCAGTCACTGTCTGGATATTTGCTGCTCAGAAAATGGAAGACTTCACACCTATTTTAAAATGTATCTTTATATATCTCTACTCCATGAGACATACCCTCAAAATCCATTTGCCATCTTTGAAGAATCAAATGCACCAAGCTGTACAGAGCTGCAAACTGTGTTACTAAATCCAGAGGAGAGTATCAGAAATGATCAGAAGACTAGAAAACATGACCTACCAAGAGGGACTGAACAAATTCTTGTTTAACCTACAGCAGAGAAGATTGGGAGACAACATGATAGAAGCCTTCAAACCCACACAGGGAAGATAAGAAGTGGCAGAGAATAAACAATTCCCTATGTCCATTAGAGAGACACAAAGTATTAATGGGATTAAACTGCAGCCAGGGAAATCTAGGTTAAACATTAGGAAAACTTAGCAGGATAAGAAGAAAGAAGCCATGGAAGAGACTGACTCAGGATTTCACGCGGTTTCTAGCATTGAAGGTCTCTCAGAATAGGTGAGACAAACATCTGTCAGGAATAATTTCAGGCAAGTTGAATCCTCCCTTGAGCACAGGGAGGGACTAGATGACCTCTTGATGTTCCTTCCAGGCACAGCATCTGATTATTAATACAAGTGTGTAGTTAAAGACTGAGCTATAGCAAATGCAACAACTGGACCAAATCAGTGTTTCTCATGCAGACTTTATTCTCATGTCTCCTACTGCCTGAGTGTTTGCCTAAAAGTTGGCAGGATGAAGAACCTTGCTAATTTACATAAAATTAGTGACAATTTGGATGATGTTCCAAAGCAATGCACTTAAAAAGGTATTGGAATTATGTGCTAACAATACATTAATAATTTTTTGTATTGTGGCTTGTATTGTGGCACTGCCTGGGAGCTGTTGTTAAGGGCCAACACTGTTTTGCCTGACTCTCTACAAACATGGAACAAAACTCTTTGTCACAAAGATCTCAGTTTCACACTTCTATTTTAATGTTTGCATTTCTGCTGAATGGAAAAAAAAATTAAGAAAAAGAGCATGAGTTTACAGGAATGAAAGGTTTTGGTCTGTGATCAGAACATGTTGGACATGACTTTGGTGTTTTCCAGGAATAACCTGCCAGTGTAAAATTCAGCCAGTACAGAGTTTGGTTATAATAAGCTGATCTTCTCTCTGAGCAAGACATCCACTTCAAGATAAAATATTTGTGTCCCGGAAGTATTACATGCTTTTCTAACCACTAATACCAGAGTTCATCATAGCCTCATTTCAGGTCAGCCCCAGCTCCTATGAAATAAAGGATTGTTTTGGTTTAATGGATGCCAAGTAGTCCACACAGACAGCAAGGCTAAAGTAGGTCCCAAGTCTAATCCCAACACCCCTGGTCACCAGGATCCCTTCTACAAATTGTCTGGTTCATCTGAGAGACCACAGATACACTCTGAGAGCCTGAACAACCCTTCTTACCACTGATGGAAGCCACCGAACCCTCACTGAGGGTGCGACATGTGAAGCATGTGACAGGCAAGATAAAAACAGGACTGTATTTAGCTGTGCCTCCCTAGAGACTGCAAAGCATTCCAGCAACAGATTCCCACAGCCAGCCCTGCTAATAATCCCTAGGAGGATTCATGCTGCTACTGCCTCATTTTCCTTCTCTGACGATGGAATTTTCCCCCGTGAGAACAAATTTGGTGCCAGCTAGGAACAAATCCTCCTGGACTTTTGCTGGTAAGCTTTATCAAAACTGAGTGATGGACTGAGCTTGACGTGAGGTCTCTGCAGCCTGAGCTTTGCACATCCACACCCTATGCGGTATCTAGACAGGTCCTCCTGGAAACCAGGCACAAGCTGGGGTGTTTAACCTTCTTCCCAAACTTCTGCAGCTACTGGGAGACCCTAGTGCCTGCCAGGCACTAATGTGATAGCCCTTCTGTCTCATTTGAAAGTTGTTCCTACAGCTCTCTTCTGAATACACTTCTCCTGACAGCTCCCTATTTCATTCTCATTTCCCCATTAATTTCTTCCTCGCTTTCACCAAGCAGACCACTTTCAAGTCCATGCAGACAACAAGCAGGCAAGGTGAGAAAGCTTTCTGTGCATGGGGGGACAAAGGGGCATTTTTCTGAGCCATACATATGATCGCATCCAGACCAACTTTTGCCTCATATCTGTCGACTGTTCTGATGAATTCTCCTTCCTTTGCTCTGACTTCTCACCCCCATAGCTTTTTTTATATCTCCTTTTCTTAGCCCTCCAACTACCCTCTCTGCTTCAATTGAAACCCTTTGGGAATGCTTGTTTTGAGCCTGGACCACTGACATTTATGTGGGAGGTGACACAAACCAGAACTTCCCACTAACTCAGAAATTCACACCATTTCTAAAATGGTGCTTTGGGTTACATGCAAATCATTCCAAAATATGCAAATTTGGATCTTTGAACAACTCAAAATGATCTTTTTAGACATTGACATTCTATTTAATATACCACTCCATTGCAAGGGACACTGGCCAGATTTACCAAGCACAGTTAACACTGATATAAATTACTAAGTGTGGCTGTAGTTCAATAACATCAGTCAGCATACAGAACTTCACTTCCTCCAAGCCATACAGAGAAATATTTTCTGTCTCAGCCATTGAAACTCATGGCACAGAGGAGGTCTCTTCTCTGAAAGGCCGGAAAACTTATGTTCAGAGGCCACAGAAAGGAAGCTGATGAATTTTTTATGCATACTAATGGAAAAATGTAATGGCATCCTGCATGGAAAAGACAGCAGCCTGGGCATTGGAGATACCAGTGATCCCAGATACAAGTAGCAGATTGCCAGCCCTTGATAAGAAGTACAGAAAAGTGGGAGGGATTATTTGCCTGGAGCCTTCCCCCATCTTCTTCCCTGACACAGTTTGAGAATTACTAAACGTATCCTACCCTCTCCCACTTCCTCTCCTTGGTCAAAAGGATGATCACCAGCTTGGGATGCATCTGGTATCCGTCCTCACTGAACGACAAATTCCTGCCTTCAAAGGTGACATTGATCAGGTACCTGCAGGAGAGAGAAAAGAACAAGGAGAACATTAATGCATGGAAACCAAACCCAAAACAGGAGCCTGCCTCCACTCTTCAGCTCACATCAGGAGGGTAGGTGCAAAGTGCAAACAATGGAAAATCTAAGTGGAAGGGAGTGAGAAAAACAGGACAATTACTCCAGGAACTGGGACATTCAGGCAAGGCAAGGCAATCGCCCCCTTTTGTGACTGGGATAGGGAAGTGATGTACTGTGTTGGTTCTCAAGGAATTCCTGAAAACACATCTAAGAGTCACACACACATGTGTGTCCACAGTCCCTGTTCTTCCCCTGCCTCAAAGGGCAGAGGGATCCATAGCCATCAGCTGTATAAACACACTCCACAGCCTGCATTTTGCTCACTCTCCAAAGGAGATTTTGCATGCCATTTGAGGACAGTGATGGCCTACAGATGAAGCAGTGGAGAGAAGCCTCCACCCAGCCCAAACACTGAGGCAATGATTAGGGAAACAGTGGAGAGCAGAGGAAGGAGCAGCACATCTGCAAGAAGCTCTATTCCTATCAGAGCCAGAACACCTCATGGGATCCAAAGTGATCCTGTGAAGGAGCTTAGGAGTAGGGATAAGGATGTTGAAAGAGCCTAGGCTCTGCCCTAGGGACAGAATCAAGCCTTATACTAAGTAAGATCAAACTAAAGGGTGATCAGCCCTGCAGCCAATATCAGCGATTCTCTTTGTCTGGAAAGGCCCCATCACTTCTGCACAAGGCACTCCCTGTTGGAGCATCTCATGTCAGCTGTACAAACGGACAGTTAAACAGTCCAGGCTTCAATCTCATTTACCCTAAAGCCTCCTTACTCTGCTGTGGCAATAGGGAAGACCTTTGAGTGGACTGAGATTACAGCTACACTCATTTCAAGGCCTTGCTGCATCGTGAGAGCATGTTAAAGTGGTGTTGCTGTAAATAAGAATCAGGTCTACTGTTTTCTTAACTGTCAGACCATCTAGAAATACACTGTAGAGAAGAGGAGGTAAATACACATTTCACAGTTCAGTGGTTTATATGACATCTCCGTGGCACTCTGACAGTTTCCCCTGTTCATATATTTCACTTCAATTCACAATCCTGTTGCATGAAGTAGATTTTACCTTTGTAAATCTGCTCTGGCACCAGTAGCATCACATCACCATGAGAGGCAGAGGTGACCAAGCTGCCTGCAGGACTAGCCCCTGGGCTCTGCACTCTCCTACTTTGCACAATTCTATAAATTACACAAGCAACATTTCTATCACAGACATGAGACGTTCTTCTGCTCTATTACACCATGAAATCAAGAAACATTTCCTAATATTCAGCTTCAATTTGTATTTTCTGAACTTAATTTGAACCAATTTCAAGAAAAGAAATAAGAGAAAAAGAAATCGTTTCTTTCAGTGGGTCCACATTTTCCTGCTATCTGCACAAAGAGATCTCCCTGCTAATCTAATGAAAGCACTGTATCAGGGAAACGTCTTCAAACAAACAAAAAAGCAGGACATGATTTTAGTTTCTTCCTTTTTCAAACTTTTCTGTTCTAACTCCATTAATCAACCAAACTCACCTACTAACTCCCCATTGCCAAGTGCAATCAGAAATTATGCTTATTTCTAAAGGAAATTCCACACTTGCTCCATGTTGTGACCTTCAAGGGACATGTTCAGTGTTGGAAACACAGCCATAAGGGAGCCCAGCATGAAACACTTGCAACAGGACAATTTTCAAAGGCAGACTATTGGTTATTTTCCAAAAACCAGAGCCATTCAGAACCCGAACATTGAGAGAACCCCAAAACATCATCCACCTGGAAAATCTTAGCCACACAACTGTTTCCAGTGGTGTAAAACATCCTATATCAGGACCACACATGCTCTTTTTCTGGCATTTTTTTTTCCAGCTGTGTGAATTGTTCTGGTATTGAGGAATTACAGGCACAGACCATTGTATGTGCACCCTACAAGACCTAGTTGAGGCTCTGGTGGTGGGAGGGATCTTCCAGTGGACCAAGATTACAACTTCATGACTGTGGCACTGGCCACCAGAGTAAACACAAAGAAAGGTTCCAAGAAGATGAGGATGCCATTAGCCTGATGGGAGTTGCAGCTTTATATGTCAGTAATGAGTAAGCAATGCCAACATCTAATTAAACAAACAGCAATATTAAACAGTTTTCAACCCTCTTTCCCCTCACAACCAAGAATGATTCCATTACAGGAATCTCCCTTGCACAGCCTGACAAGAAGAATTCACAGAAATCAGCAACAGATATGAGACGAGAGGGTGTCATTGCTGCTCATTTTCCACTGGAAAGATTAGAACCTCTAATAATAATCAAGGAGGGATCATCAATGACTCTGATCCTTGGAGATGCCTTGAGATTTACACTTAAAGCAGCACTAAAATCCCTTGCTTCACACCTTAATGACTGAAATTACCCTCCAAATTTGGTAAAATAACTCTTCAGAGGGTTTTCTCTCCAAGCCATTAGCAATATGTTTACAAAAGTTTGCAGGAGAAGTGCAGAAGAAGTGGCTTCCCCTCCAGCTTTCCCTGCACTCCTGTCCCTTGCTGTATCCTGCCACCTAACCCAGGGATGCAGGGGGGAGTAGCACACAGAGAGCTGCAGGGCTTGCTCGGGTGCACTGAGCCTATGTGACAAAGCATCAGGGCTTGAAGGACTCCCTGGCAGGTCGAGTCAGCAGCATGCTGCAAGGCAGCCACACTCGAGTGGCTCTGCCCTCCATCATCACTGCAGCAATAGTCATGCCCTTCGGCAGCACTGCTGCTCTGGTACACCAGTACTGCTGCTCCCTGCTCTGGCCAGGGGGATTTGTTCCCTCCCTACAGCCCACACACACTCCAGTCCCTAAACAGGCAACCGGGGGGCTGAGAGACTCCCTGACATGTGTGAACTGAGCCACCAGCTGTAACAGGGGCAGAACATGAGGGCAGCAGGTTGTGCGTGCAGGTGAGGTAAACCAGGAGGAAACTGTGCTTGTAAAGATCTTAATCCCTGCATGTTTGGGACTTCAAGATGGAGAGAGAGAAAGAGAAAGGGGGCATGATGGGAGCAGACACAGGCAATTTAATTTAATTTGCTAAAAGCACCTTTCAGCAAAAGATTTTGCCTATGTGGGAATTTCTGGAACTGCTTGATGCAAGCACAGAAGGGTCGATCCCTTTGCCAGCTCAGTGGTGATGCAGTGGACACAATGCCCAAACTCAGACAGGTGAGAGCAAAACATACAGAGAACTGTGGAAACAGGCTGCCATTGTGAGCCCTGTGGTATGGACAAGCAGGCAGGAACAAAGGGACCTGCCCTTGGGCACAAAGCAAATTAGACCCAGGGGGACCCAAGTCCCCATTCCGGGCTCTGAAGTAACATCATCCATCCTAGATGTAGTAAGGCTGTCAGCCCTGCAAGTTAAAGGAGAATGTTTTAAAAGCTGGTTGGCATAGGAAATAGAGCATTAAAACCACATCAGATGGCCAATTTAGGACCAGCAGAGAGATGATGACATTTTAAATGGTTTCAGCCAGTGATGGAGAAAGCCTGGAGAGGCAAATGTGGCAGGCATAGGGGGCTTGAGGGAACACAGAAAAGGTGCTAACCAAATTTTTCGCTGCCCCAGAGACAGATGTGAAGGAGATGCATTTGAAATCAGCACTAACCACTCCTGCCTCCAGTGCCTTGCTTGGAATCAGCTCCTCCCGAGCCTGCTGACTGGATGGGCAAATTTGGACATTGCGTCGGTTCAGTCCGTCACACTCCCTGCCTCACATGTGTGCAGCACACACACACAAACACATACACTCCTCTGTGTCCTGTCAGTGCTTGTTACGCTTCAGTGAGACAAGCAGCCTGTCTGAAATGGCGTGATTATCCTTACATCGACCGCTTCTCTGAATAAGACAGACCATATAAATAAAACAGCCTCTCCACAGTCAGCACTGGGGAGTCAGCAGCCCAGCACACGAGGGAAAAACAGGGTGTAGGTGGAGGATGGAGGAAGAAAAGCTGTGGGATACCTTTCACCTTTGCAGGGTAAAAGGTAGGTGGAATGTGATGCAGGATTAAGGGATGGGGATGCAGTCTGGAAACCCACTGTAATAGGAGACACTGAGGCCGATCTTAACAGCAGTGAGATGAAAGCAGTGAAAGGCCTTTACCCCACAGAATCTGCATGGTGAAATAGCCTTTTTTTTCCCCCTAGAGACAGCATTAAAAACTCACCAGCCTGAGGTATCAGGGAACAGCCTCACTTCATGCCCAGGAAGGAGCAATAAAAAAAGCATGTTACTGCATTTCAGTAGAAGTGCCCAAAGCTCCAAACCATGTTCCCTCTCTCAGCACCAGCAAGACCAACCCAGCCTTACTGGGTGCAAAGAGCCTGGGCAGAGTACATCAATCCAGCCCTGCAGCAGGTCTTGCTCATCCCTCATGCCTGCTCCTGGACAAGGTTGGACAGACAAAAAGATAGGTGGACTCAAAAGACAGGGAAAAGGGAGTTTAGGACCAGTACATTTATCTACAAATGGGAATTCTGACCTTCAAGTGGCAAGTGATTGACAGATGAAAGACTCAACCAGCACTAACTATGCTGCTAATACCCTCATCTGAGTGACTGAAATAGGGTTGATTTTTTTAATGAGAAAACTGCAACTGCTCTCTTTCACTTCTGACTTAAACCTCTGTTCTCACAACCCATGGAAAGCTTAAAATAATACAGATATTATTTATCCATGTCATTGTTCAAAATTTCTGTGGGTGCCTCTCCTCAGAGCACAGCCAACTCATGCACAAGAGCCATTCAGACCCAGCTGTGTGTACACGAGGTCTCTTGAGGCAAGACAGGCTCCACAGGATATCCAACCCAATTGCTCACCCCAAAAAACTGTGAAAACAGGCTCTTCCTTGGCCTTTGATCAAATTTTGCCACAGCTGGTACTGATCCCGGTGGAGCCTTTCAGAGGCTCTGCCATTGCTCACTGCCCTGCACTGTCCCTTACACTGCTGTGCTGCCAGTGGCTTGTGGAGTTGTGAAAGGCAGGCACATCTGGCTGTATCTGTGTAACATCTGTCTGGTGTCAGGTACAATTTAGAGCGAAAGGATTCCATGCAAAGGCCATGAGTGCAGCTGATTTTATGTAACAAGAGGCTATGATGAAGAACAAAACCGAAACAAGATAGAAAAAAAAAAATAGAAGCAACCATTGACTAGGAAAATTAAATCTTAAAGGAACACTATCTCACTCTTCTTCATGTTTTTCTTTCTCTTTCACTGTCACTGGTATCACTAAATATGGGGAGATGCACTGCAAGAATGAAATCACGTCTAGAAAAGAGTCCTGCCAAATTCCAAATTGTATAGGCATCCTGCACCAGAAAATCTGCCCAGGCTACCACCCTGGGAACCAATCTGACCAGTAGCCTTAGAGAAATGCCCAGAGCTCAAGATTGTTTTCATTAAGCAAAAAGGTTAGGAGATCATCTAGATTAGGAAATATCCCTCAGGCTAAAAGATAACAGAGATATAAGAGATTAAGTTAGTTTGTCTCTGCTGTCCACACCTTTCTAGAAGACAAGAGGGCAGCTACTGGGCTGGAATAAATCAGTGGTATTCATATAGTGGAATATAATCAGTGATATCAACAGAGTGATACTGTTCAATTCACTGAGATTGGCCTCTCACCTCTAAGAAGATGAATTTTGTTGGTGTTTGATCCTGACCTCTGAAATAACCATTTCTGCTAGAAAACAAACTTCTGCTGAACTGTCCTTACTGTTTCTTCATCATATGTAGCAAAGTTGCTTTGAAAACAATGTGTATGTATGCTAAAACTTCCAAGTGACAGTTCCTATGTACAGTGGAAGGATGCATCTTTTCCATCGATCCCTCTCTTAATCTTAAAAAAAAAGGTATTTTCACTTTGTTTCCAATTTCTTCTATTTATCTACCATGAATTTGTCACTTCAGAAAGACTCTAAGATGACAGTTCCTGGGGACTGAGGATATATCTATCCTTGGAGGATGCAGGAAGCCACAGCAATGGCAGGGCTGCTTTCCTACACACATTAGGTTGATCCTAATGAGACAGGACTATTCCTGAGAATAGGAAGCAAAGCTCCTTTTCCACAGTGAGTGCAGTCTCCAGCTTCCCTCCTTAGAATGTGAGAGGAAACTTATCACCGCAGTCCAGGGTTTTCCCTCACAGACAGGTATCCCTCAGGAAGCAGGCAGGGTGGGGAATCATTGTGCAGGGTCACCAAATTACCCCTCAAAAGGGAACGTGGGGTCAGCTCCAGCCTGGGGCAGGCATGACAGCAATGACACCTAGGTGGAAGGCTGCTTGTCCCACTGCTTGTCAGTGAGCTTCAGAGTTTTCACAATCATTTTTTTCCTCCATGTACTCAATATCATCTAGGATCTCATCTCCCATTTGCTTCTCATCCTATGCAGCCACTGCCTTTTGTACAAATGGGGAAAGAGGTGCAGCCATTCAGGCTCGTGGCATTTCACACTCCCTCTGCCAGGGTGCTGCTGACAGCACCGAAGCCACACTGTGGGACCTAGGTCACTTGTAGGAAACACAAATATACATTAGGGTGAGGTAACCTGTTCATGGGAAAAAGAGCAAGAGAAATCTTCATTTTGCCCTGTCTGCTATGCTGGTCACAGCAATATATTGAAAACTCAACCAAAGACAAATATTTCTCACAGACATCCTGACTAACCTGTTTTCAAAAATGCCAGAGCCAGGAAAAAATTATCTGGCAAACGCACTTTTTAAATGGGAAAGAGGGATAAGAATGTGGCCCCAACATTTTGTCATGAAGAGGTCAACATTTTGTCAGAAAGAAAAGCAAACATAAGATCTGAAAACCGTAGTAACTTTGGACAGAAGATGAAGCTTCTGGCCCCATCATGCTCCCGCACAGTCTGGTCTGATGTGCGACACCTTCTGCCCTTTATTTTGTGGACAAGAGTTCCAATTAAAACACATCTGCAATGTGCCACATGGAAAGAATCCTACAAGGAACAGCATCACCTCAACAGGGGAAGGAATATCACTGAAGATTTAGTTCAAGTTTCATGAAGAAGAAATAGGAATATAAAAGTCCCATGCTCCTGATCACAAGAGACAGTATATAGGATTTCCATGTCAAAATATTCCATTTTAAACCCAGAATACTTGATTTACAAATATTGATTTCTTCTAAATTTCTCTTTTTTTTGTCTTTTTTTTTCTTTTTCCTGGGAAAATGACAGAGTCCTAAGTAGTTAGGGAATATACCGCTACATCTTCTGGCCCCACTAGAAATAAAATGGAAATAAGGAAAAGTGTTTTAAGACCATAAACTGGTTAAAGCTGAAAATATCTACAAATGTCATAGGAAATCAGTCTATTCTCAGAAAGGTTTTTTCAGCCAAAAAAGCCTTTGATAAAAACAAATATACTTCTGAACTGACTCACCAAACCTTTAAGTAACACAAAATAGCTAATAGAAAATTAGCTTTAAGGTCAAAATTGTTACAGTCACTGGATAAAATAAAAATAAATGTTCAGTCCAAAATTGGATCAAGCAGGAAAGCTTTACAGAGTTATTAAATTCCTGCCAATTACTTTTTTAAAGTATTATTTTTTATTGCTACACCTTTACATCCTTCCTTATTCATTAGGTAAAGATAACATATCACTTTTCTCCAAAACAAGACAAGTTTTCAAGGCATTTCTCCCATTTGCAAGGACTAAAAATCAGCTTACATGCCGCAGTAAAAGCATGGGAAATTACATTTGTCAGAACAGCTGACAACGGATCATAATTTTATGTTGGCACCAACTAACAGGTCACTGATGAAAGCCATACCACTAGAATCTGGCAAATACCGAAAGGTCAGGAGATATCCTTCAGGTCTGTTTATCTGTCTTATGGCATAGTCATACAATCATTGATAGGAGAAGCAGTCACTGAACAGAAGTCAAATGAGGCTCTTCGGTGATTTTTCACCCAGGATGATGTCTTTCAAGCTCTATCAATTTGCAGAGCTGTAAAAAACTATTCCAGTTGAACTACCATCCCTACGCAGTGAATTTAGTCCCAGTGACAGCAGCCTTACTCTTCTTAATAATTTTTGTACATCCCCTTGAAATCTCTCACATGGCTGTGGACCATGGTTTAAAAAAAACTGGCCAAGCAACTGTGCATGTCAACAACCTCCCTAGTCTTCTGAAGGTGGCTGGTATGCTGGTGTGGAGTCAGCCATCAGGGCATTGTGCTATTTACCCAGAGCTCATTCCAGTTTCTGTCCTGGGAGTCAGGACCAGCAAGCAGGTGAACACATCAGTTTTCCTACAGAGCTTTCAGGACATTTTTGCTTGTGGAAAACCACTCAAATCTGCCAGAAAGGTGCATCTCACTGACAGAAGCCAAGCAAGGCTAAACCAATTGGAGATACTGAAATAAATCTTTTTATTACATTCTCAGAAATAGCAAACTAACCAAACTTTTTTGACCCAAGGAGCAACCACTAGTGATTTTGGGGTTATTCAAGTTTATCAAGTGTTGAAAGCATTCATGCATTTGTAAGGGACAATGATTTCACAGTGTTGGCAGGAGCAGAGTCACACCTGCTAGAAAACTCACTCCAAAAAGTGTGACTGGATTTTCTTGGGTCTGTAGTGGATCAGCCAAGCTGGCACCCTATCACTTTCTTCCCAATCACATCTCCAAGGGGGAATCAATTCAAAAAATAAACAGATAATCACTCCTGTCGGTAACTGGGAAGGCACGGTCTGGAGGCTGCTCTTCCTTTGCCAGAGGAGCCTCTCTCCCTCTGCTGCTGTTCCCTCTCCTTTCTCCCTCTTTCTCTCCCTCTGTGGGTTGATGTTTCCATGGAAACGTGTTCTTTAGTGCCGCTGAAATTACATTGCATTTAAAGCATTAACCCTTCCTTGGGCTGAGGAAGGTCTCAGAACTATTAGGGTTCATTTTTTTTTATTTCCCCCCTTCCCTTTAAGCTTTCTTGTGATTTTTTTTCTCCCTTGCAGTATTAGGAAAACTTCTTTCTTTCCGAGGCCTCCCAGCTTGCATTTGTCTGACAAGGGGCACAGGATGCATAACCAGTGGGGTAGTGTCTAAATTAAGATTTCTTCATTCCTTTTTTTTCTACATGAAATCCTTAACACATTTCTCTCCACACTATATGCAAAGGGGAAAAATGCTGCAGTAGCAAGTAAAATGAAGAGTAAGATAAAGAAGAAGCAAGAAAGCCACAAGCTGGCACATGTGAAGAACACACCTTTGGTTAATACCAGAGCTGAACCCTTGTAGTCATGCAATGATCAGCATCTTCTTCATCCCAAAGCACTATAATCACAGACCTCACCACTCCTCCTTGATCCTGCCTCCTCTTCCTCTTCACAATCCTGTCTGGAAGTAGTCACCCTTGTCCTCACTCGCAGTTAGCACTCCAACACCACTTGGTGCAATTAGTAGCCTCCTCCCCATCAGCACCTTCCCTGTGCGGCTGCTTCTCCACCCAATCTGCCATCTCTGCCATCCTTCCCTTTGGCTCTCTCTTGCATGCACCACTTTCCTCAGTACTTCCAAAGCAGCCATTGCTTTTACGCTGCTGCCCTCACTGCAACGACAGTTGCAGCCTGAATGTGCCCAGAATGCTTGTTTCTGCCCATGTCCCCATCTGGGTGCTCCCCGGACCCCAGGTCCCAGCTCAAAAATTATCTTGCAAATCCTCAGCCCCCAGGCTTTGGTTATACCCACCCCAGTCACAGCAATTATACCTCTGTGCTCTTCTTTCACTGGCATCATCCCCTTTTTCAAACACTGGGAAAATATAAAAGGGAGATAAATATCAAGAATTTCCTTCCCATTTTTCACATGGGCTCCTACACTCAGGTATGCCTCCTTTCTGCCCCAAAGTCCCATATCCTGACAGCTTGCAAACTGCTTTCATTAATTCCACCTGTATAGCTACAGAACCCATATTCCCTTGCACCATCTATTTTGGGTTTCCCAACACACACTGAATTCTTCAAGCCCATCTCACCATTCTCAACTCTTGCCCCAAAAGCCAGGGTGTGAAGAATCCTGCTTTGAGCTGGGTGCATATGTAGTGCCGTGAGGATGGATCAGTGTGGGAGGAAGATGCTATTCTGAAATGAATGATAAATATGGATAATAAACCCAACCTAAGTCTTTTATGCCTGTCTCTAGTGGGTTCCCAATATGGGAGATAGAAATATCATGGGTACATTTTGAACACGGCTGGGAACACTGCCAAAGTCCTACTCAGAGTTCACACATTTACATCATTTATATCATATCCGACTTGTGCCTTGTATTATTAACTTTGTAGAGTGTTTTGTGATGTAGTTTGTAGTCCAGCCTCTGTTAAATCAAGTTACATGCCTCTCTCTCTCTCTCTTCCTTTTGGTAAAAGAGAGAGAGAGATCTGGGGCTACACAAGGTCTCGCTAAGCACGAGGAGGGTGACTGTGTTTGCTGATACAATCAGTTCACTCCTACGTTCTCATACAGTGCTCTGGAAAACCTTTTAGAATCCGTCCCTGAGGCCTGACAGGGGAAAAAGAAGGGAAGTATTTGCATTCTGGTCAATAATTCAACTCCTAGAGTGTCGCTGTTGAGCGGCTAGCTGAGGACTGACCCAAGTTCTCAGACAAGCGAAGAGAGGAGAAAAGGCACTTTATTGTTTTGAATTCCATATATATAGAGTTTACAGAAGTGCCCCAGATTGGTCAGCCCGAGACCTCCCCCTAGGCCCAATTGGCCAAGCCCGAACTCACTCAATCCGGAGAAACTGTTTGCAAAACATCCAAACTTTATCTTGTTTATGAAATATAGCAAAATGTTCCCACGGGAAGAACCTGTGCTAGCCACACTAGAGCAGATTGGTAGTGACTGAATAATTTTTCCCTGCTGCTAAATGCTCAGAAGCCTCTGTGAAACACAGAAATGGGGTCCACCTAGTAGGTGCCCTACATGCCACTGCAACTACTCAGGCAGTGTTGGAAAAGAGTTTGAAGACAGAAGTAGACAAAAAACCCAGGGCACGGGACTGGAGAAATTACGTTTGTCTAGAACAGAGTAAAGGCATATTGCCAAGGAAAAAGGCAGAGTTCTGCTGACAGATCAGGCTTTTCGCAAGCATTTCTAAGAGATCAGGCTTTTTGCTTTCTGTGCGGCAGACCACATACTGTGGCAGTTAGAAATCCATCACCTTCCAGGGATTCATCCAAAAGAAGAGACTCTACAATGACCTAGCACTGTGACTTTATGGTTTTGTAAATCAATAGTTTTTCCAACAGTCTGAAAAGACTTAGTGTTATCCTCCATCCCCTACTCCACATGTCCAGGTTAGACTCCATGCCTATTTATGGCATCTGAGGTCAGGCAAGCAGCAAGTGACTCAGATGCCTGGAACACCCAGACAATGGGAAGAGGTAACCATGATGAGTAGATAAGGGGACTGCAGCAGGCTACCTGAACATAGTAATCTATATAAAAAAGAAACAGAGTGTGCATCCTCGGTGTTTCCTGAGCAAGAAAAGAGTCAACTTCAGCCCATGATGCTTCATCTCCAGTGAAATAAATGTGCCATTTTACTCTAGAGCTGCATTTGATCTTGAATTACTTCTCTGCTTCTTCTCTGAGAAAAGGTCACTTTAAAGAAGCCTCAGGCATGATACTAACATTGCATCCAATAAAAGACTCTCAGGAGGTCTGAAATAAGTACAAGGTCCAAATTTGGGATATATTATCTGAACCTTTTTCCTTCTCCCTCCTGAAAGTCAGAGTGGGAAATCTGACAAGAATATTTCTTTGCTCAGGAGACTTACAGGACTCCTTGGTCCTAGAAATACTGTGAACATGGTTTTCCAGCAATCATCTGAGCATTCCAGGCCATGGCCTCCACTGTGGGAAGTCTGAACACAGAATGGATGGAAAGAAGAGTACTGGGTGTGAGAGCAGAACATTTCCATGGAAAGTGCATCAGAAGGTCAATCCCCCCATCTATTACCATATCACAGCTCCCTCCAGTTCAACCAGCTCTCAGAAATGTAACTATTTTCACCTTTAATTGATACTGAAACATAACCCACAAATCTCATACACAAGTCCTGATAGATTGTGGATACACCCTGAAAGCTTGGGAATTAGCATGAGCACCAGGTGGAATCATGTGGGCTCTAGTTCTGGTCTCATTCAGTACATTTGGCTGCATCATTCCCACAGCCCTTGCTCTGCACATATTGTGGCAGTGTATGATTGTCTGCACCCTTTTCTGTTGGCAGCATTCACTAAAATAACTTCAGAAAAAGCAGCCTCAAGAGGAGGCACCTTTCAGAAATCTCTCACTCCTCCTTTTTCTCCAACATGTGTTGGGTGCTTATACATCATTGATTCAGACTCCAGATGCCAAATGACACAGTCCCTTCAAAAAACCGGTCATAAACTCCAATGTCATGTAAGCACTTCTCAAAGCCACGACCCAGATGGGGTGCCCATTAGCTGGAGCTCCCCTCCACAGCTTTACACCACCCTCCCTCCAGGAGGACCTTCAATTCCAAGACAAAGACCTCCCTCTTGCCCACGGACAAGGTTTCAAAGAGGCAGATGCAGCCTTCACTACCCACACATCAAACTGAAAAGCAAACTTTCAACATGAAAAAAAAAAACCCAACCAAAAACCCAAACCCCAACGGGTGTGGGGGGATCTGAAATTCTTTGTGGCTTATGATTTTTCCATGGCAACAGGCTTGAGAAACAGGAGGGCTGGGAGGGGGGCGAGGAGAGGGAGGGAATGGGAGGCAGAGTGCTGAGGAGGGAGCAAGCAGCATTGGTTCATTGCCATGGAAACCCTCTTCCATCGGCTGCCAACTGCCAAAGTCAGTCAGGATCCTAGAAATGGACTTGGAGTGGGGCCTGGGAGGTGCTGGGGGAGTCACCTTGCCAGCCCTGAGGCTATCTCAACCCTAAGAACCCCAGTCCCACTCCTCTCCCCCTTCCCCGACAGCCTTGACACTCCTTCTGCCCTTGCCTCCACCAGACAGAGCCAAATTTGGCCCAGCTGAAGAGTGGGAGGAAATACAAATCAGCAAATGAAACAACCAGAGCGGGCGAGAAGCAGCGAGGCAAAGAGGGATAATTTCTCTAATAGCCCTTGGTTTTCTTTCCACCTTTCTGGATTGATTTGGACCCCGCAGACGTATTTGTTTTCACACCCCAGATGGCTGTAGAAAGAGGTTGTCACTCCTAATCACTGAAATCACAATGGAAATGTTACTTCCCTGCAAACTTAGCTGCTGAGGAAAGAAGACGGGCTGTTGTTAGGTTCACATTTGCACAAGGCCAGGTCCCTTTCAACTGTGTCTGTCCCACCCAGTACAGCATATGTCCTGACCTATCTCTAAAACATGACAGATGCCACAATATTGTGGCCAAGTGAAAAATCAGAGGAGATTCTGTTAATGGAAATGAAGTACACAGTGAAAATAACTAAATTCTGCCTTCCAACCCTCATCTGCAGCACTTGGAGGGCAGGCAACTCAGTGGAATGAACAACCAGTCATTCACACTCCTTTGCACGCTGTATTTTATTTAAGAAGCCTTTTGGTGCTGTAAGAAATGGTCAAAGACAGAGTTTGGAGAAAGAACTTTAAAAGGGCTGGCAAATTCTATGAAACCCTTGCTAGTATTTATAGTTGTACCCCTAGCACGGTAAGGGACGGATGAGTTGTTTCAGGCTGCAGACGGCTGCAGACGGCAGGAAGGAATTGACTCCTACTCCAACCACACAACTGGCTAAGCAAATTGTGGAGGAAGATTCCCTTCTCCTGAAGCATCTGTTATCACCCATCTGATTGCACAATGAATCAGTAGTATGAGGACAGGCTGCTGTGAGGGTGGGGGAAGAGGGAAAGAGAGATTGCAAATCAGGCAGTTATAAAGCAAGGAGATGCCAGTTTCCACCTCATCAGAGAAAAGGACATGGACAAACAGAAAGGACCTGGCTTGTATGCTTTCAAGTTATATGTTTGGATTACTACTGATAGTGTAGCATCAATGAAGTAGCTTAACTTTCATTGCAACAGCAGCTTGGTTTTACCACATATATTCCAGAGCTGGGGATTCCAAAGTGTGCTCTGTGCTCTGATCATTCATCTTTCTAAATTACCTGCACTGCTGAAATAAAGCAACCAGTCTGCAGACAATGCTCAAGCAGAAGAAAAAATCCTTGCCTCTGAGCTCAGTCACAGCTCTGTTGGACTACCAAGTGATTCATCTGCACTGCTCTGCTTATTACTGAGATTGGAGCCCAAGCCCAGGCTTCCAAACCACTTCTAAGATTACCTAGACACGTTATACGGCATAAAGAAAACGAGCATGGACAGTAGTAGAATTTTTCCTGATGAGGGAAGAGCAGCTGACTGATTCTTCTGAGCTTCATAACTTCTTATGTGTCTGATACACATATACGACAATAACGCCTTCATAAGCTCAGCATCAGGCTGAAAATTAGTGAAAAATCACTAATGGGCCAGACTCTTACTTCAATAGTTGCTGGGACCTAAAACTAGTCTTCATTTTAGATGAAGAAAAAGGATATTATAAAAATGACCTGTTATGGGCTTAAGCAGTAAACGGGTCAATGCAGAAAAGACTCAGCATGGGATTAGTTTTTTCACATGGACTTTGATTGTGAAGCAACCAATAAATCAAATCCAATTCAGTGCTGATTTCCAGATCTGACAAGATCTGACAAGAAGCTCAACATGACCTGGCAATGTGCATTTCCAGCACAGAAAGCCAATTGTACCCCAGGTTGCATCAAAAGCAGCGTGGGCAGCAGGACGAGGGAGGGGATTCTGCCCCTCTGCTCTGGTGAGAGCCCACCTGCAGTGCTGCATCAGCTCTGGGGTCCCTGGCACAGGAAGGACATGGACCTGTTGGAGTGTGCCCAGAGGAGAGCCATGAAGATGATCAGAGGGAAAAAGAACCCCTCTTACAAAGACAGGCTGTGCTGGGGTTATTCAGACTGGGGAAGTGAAGGCTCCAGAGAGACCTTAGCACCTTCCAGTACCTAAAGGGGCTACAAGTGAGTTGGAGAGAGACTTTTCACAAGGGCAGGGAGTGATAATACAAAGGGGAATGGCTTCGAACTGAAAGACAGTAGGTTTTGACTGGATATACGGAAGAAATGCTTCACTGTGAGGGAGGCACAGCACTGGCATGGGTTTTCCAGAGAAGTTTTGAGATGCCCCATCCCTGGAAGTGCTCAAGACCAGGCTGGATAGGGCTTTGAGAACCTGGTCTAATGGAAAGTGTTCCTGCTCATAACAGGTGGGTTAGACCTAGATAATTTTTAAGATCCCTTTCAGTACAAACCATTCTATGATTCTGTGATCTGTATTGGGAAGTTCCTGGCAAGTCTGTTCAGTTGTGACCAATGTCAAGTAGGTGATCTCACAAGGGGAATTTCTACTCAGGCTGGGCCCCTTTAAAATCTTGAAGTAAGGTGTTGGGAGTCATTCTGTAGGCCAATATAAGGGATGCTACTGGGGAAAGGTAGTAGGCCCAGGTGAGTTCAAGTTTGGGTCATTTTTGTGAGATGTGGTCTAATTTGGAGCCTGGACAAAGCACCATGCTCTGTGGGGAGGACAAAGGCATGGGGGGCTCCCATTAGATGAGAAAACACTGTGATCCCTACCCAAAGGGCAGAAAAGCTGCATTTTAGACTCAGATAAAGGCGAAGAGAAGACAGTGCACAGCCCAGAGCCCACTGTGCATACAACTAACCATGCACCAAAACCAGGAACCAGTATCACATGTTTTCTTTCTACCTTCACCATCATAATTACTTTTCAGGAATACTCTGCAACATCAGATGCACAATTCAAAAGGGGACAGATGTATTTCTTGTGTCCCAAGGTCTGTTTTTGGAGACCTTCTTCTTTTGAGCTCAGCAGGGCCTCCCAACCAACCCACTCCCAGTTATTTTCCAGTCAGAGGCAGTACCAAACCAGAGCCTGCCCCCGGAAGTCAGACTCCATTGGCTACTTTGTGCCTGGCACTGAACTTTCTATCCCTGAATAGCTTGAACCTGCACCTGCCTCCAGAGAAATGGATAGGCTATTAAGTGTGGACTTGTATCACTTACAAGAGCTTTGCTGGCCCATCTGTGAAATTGCTCTGTCTCTTGAAGGCGTGCGCAAGAGATGTTCTCTCCCCCCCTCCCTCATTCTCCACTGATGGATTGGGTCTGTCAGCTTGTCAGCTCTCATTGGGCACTGTTTGACATCAGTCCACATTGGGGCAGTGAAAATCTGTTTGCAGTCAGCTCTTCCAATAGCTCCTGTGAAAGAGGGAAGGCTGACCCACTCCAAAACATGCTGCCTCAGCTGGCTACCAAACAGCCA
Organism: Entomyzon cyanotis; assembly: GCA_024500445.1. Lineage (NCBI taxonomy): Eukaryota > Metazoa > Chordata > Aves > Passeriformes > Meliphagidae > Entomyzon > Entomyzon cyanotis. The sequence goes on along the minus strand of JAKEPQ010001018.1, from coordinate 11,206,186 downwards.
CAGATGATAGTGGTGATAGAAAACAGCTTGAGAGAGGGTGGCAAAGCCACAGGTTTCTTTGGGGTCTGTTGGGCAGCTCAAGGAGAACGCTGAGAGCTGGGCTAGGGACCTCACAACTCCTGGATCCCACGCACAAACACTGCCCCCAAGACCAGTAGTCAGTGACTGAAAGAGAGGAATTTTACATGGCTGAGGTTGTGCAGGGATGCAGCTCAGTGGAGTGGGCCCTGGAATAATGTTCTGAGCATCCCTGGCCTCTCAACTTGCAAATGTCATCTGTCAATCCCAGACTCAGTCCTTCTGGAGCAGCTCTGACAGGGGTAGCTGAGAAGGGACATCAGAGGCAAACTAGGCTTGCAGAGCCTCCAGAGGGTCAATTGCCATGGTACATCAAGGAGCCAGTCATTCAAAATAGGGTTTCTTAACCCTGCTTTCTTAATGTCAAAAAAAAATCAGACTGTTTGATATCCCTGAAAATTCTTCTCAGAGTCTTTATTGGAAGCCAGAATCAAGGCTCTCGTGGCTAATCACAGTGTCTTGGAATGAGAATATTAAGTTACTAGGAACACTGAAGTTGCAATCATGTACCACTTCAGTGCATTTTATTTTGACATGGGAAAAGTAATATGAGAAGTATGAGTTTCTAGGAAGAAGCTGAGGTGCTATAATGGGTAGTTCAGAGACTAAGAACACCTAGTGCAGCCTACAGAGAATAGCAAAGGGAGCCATTTTGACAGGAAAAAAGGGAACTGTACTGAAAAATTCACATAGGGGTCCAGTTTCAGCCTTGCAGTTCGAGCTGCAAGCCCTTATTTAGCTCTCTGAAATTGTAAAGGCTTTGACTCCATTTGGTATTGCAGCCCTTGTTTGGCAAAACACTTCTACAGATGAGCTCTTCAAATTGCCAGTTTCTGTTCTCCTGCAAAGTAAGATTTGTTTAGGCCACACAAGAAGAAACAATTGCTTGGATTTTTGTGCCTAGACAACAAATTTCCAGATACTGTCCAGCACCATCATGCTATGCACTGTGAGACAAGCAAATAAAAACACGCCTCAGGATGAAAATATCACTACAGCAAACAAGATTTTAAGAGTCACAGAGAAATTCAGGTTAGAAAGGACCTCTGCAGGTGACCTGGCACAGCCCTCCACTCTAAAGAAGGCCAGCTTATGTAATTTTTCCCATCCATTTTCCAATGAAGCAACCAAATATCAAACTACAGTTATTGTTTCATGCCACAGTTACCCATTCTTACAGACCCAAATGACACATACACAGAGTTTTTTAGCTCCACCTTCAAAAAAGAAGCAATAGGTCTTTTCAGTTACTCTAACAAATAGCACAATAAAAGACAACTGAGCAAAAACATTAAAGCATGCTGCAGTTAGGTATGCTAGACAAAGAGTAGGAAGAAGGTTCAAGCAAGAGAAGAGTGAGTGAAGGGCAAAAAATGTGACTGTAGAATGACTGGATGGAGAGCTTGAGTGTTGTGGCATGGGGAACCTTTGGATCTGTGACAGAAATATAGCGAAATATTAAAAACTTCACAAGCAAGGATAAGTTTTTCTGAGTTTTCTAGCTCAGCACTTCAGAGCCAATGTATGGGCAGTTGAGCTAAGCGGCCATGTTTTAGACACTGAAGGGAACCTCCTTGCTTTTGGATTCTCCTTTCCACACGGTCTCAAAGGATGCCAGCTCCCTGTTGGGGTCCCTGACCACTGTATCTGCTCTCCCACCACTTCAGTCAAGAGGTAGCCCTAGGTGCAGGCAGAGGGACCCATGGCAGAAGCACCTCAAGTGCAGAGCTGTAAGAGTGAAGGAAAGCTGATGGAGACATTGGAGAGAGAGCTGTGGCTCCTTTCCTTGCACCAGGACACACGGTAGAAAGCAGAGGGATGAAAGGCTCTGGTAAGTACAGGGCCAGGCTGAGTCGCTTAAAGATGAGCCTTGCTCCACCTCGGAGCCCTGCCCTGTGCATCAGTTTCATCATTAGTGATGACAATGATGACTGAGGACTCCCAACCTGGAGCAGAGCTATGAGGGCATCTGCAATTCCCTCCTATCACTGTCCTAATGAACCTCCTGTCCCTGAAGAATTCATACATAAACTTTTATTGCTCCTATCAAGCCCTGTGTAATAGCGGGAGTTAGTCCTATTCAGAAAGATGGCTATTCCATTCTGGTTTGTTTTTAAGCTATTTGCTATAATATTCCAGCTATTTCCATACTTTAATTAGACACTGTATTTTTAAGTCTTCTCCTTTTAGCCTTTTGCCTTTCACACATTTTACCTCAGGAAATACTATTCATTCTTGGTATATTGAAGAAGATACGGTAAGGTCAAGCAAGGAGGTCTCAAGAAATTAGCACTGAGATGGAAGAAATATCAACAAACTCTCAAATATAAAGGTGGAGGCATCTGAAGGACTGTGAAATACAGAAGAAAGAAACATCGCCTTGAGGGCACTCTGCAAAACGCATCATCATGGAGTGGGGGACACATAGGTGACAGAAAGGATGCACCTCTTGGTGTGTGCTCAGGCCACTGCCACTTGACAGGGAGACATTTTCCCACTGCACTCATGGCAGGCCTGAGTGAAGCTTAGCAGAGGTGTATCCTTGCCAATTTCCTTTAATAACAGGGTCCTCTTACCCAAGATTTTTTGTGAGGTTCTTCTAGCATTGTCAGTATGACAGCTGACTACCTGAAGAAATTTATTATAAACCACAAACCAGGAGAGTTTGCTTTTTACTCCTATCTCCCAGTCACTGATGAGGATATGGAATAAAAGGAATGGAAGTGGGGTGGGAGAGGGCTGTGAGACCCCATGCATAATGCAGGATAGCTCAGTTAGGGCTGGCTCTTCAGGGGTGTGCAGCACACCTGAAAAACCAGTTTGATATTTCAGATGAGAGCTTTAGGCACAGTAAGCCTTGCAGCGAAGGGCTCGGCACTCACTCAAGACTAAAAACAGAGCACTTCTTATTAAGGAGGCTGATGTAAAGCCCAGAGCAGGGGGAGGGGTGGAGGGATGATGCAGGAAGGAAGGACATGTGATATTCATTCAGCAAAAGAAAACCAACGGCTAAAGAATACACAAGGTTAATATCAATTGCTTTTCCTGCCCTAGAGCCTTTTGATGCTCGGAAGCTAAATTGGGTGGGGTGTTTTCTTCACATACGCACAGCAGAAACACACACCACACACCCTATCAGCCTCACACAGTTTGAAAAAGAAGCACATATCCAAACCATAGACCAAAGAGAAGAGCTCTGCATGGAGAAGTGCTTAACTGAGAACAAAACTGGTCCTAGCCCAGAAATCATCAATCTCTCAGACTCTGGGGATGAGGGCAGCTTTCTTGATGCCAGCCATCTCCAGCCCCTGAGCAAGCACACAGCCACTCACTGCAAACTGAAGAGGAGCCACAGTTCCTGTACAAAGCACATGCAGGGTGGGAACACCCACATCTTCCCCATATCTTTCTTCATTACTCCCCATCTAAGCTTTCCCACTCTCAGTGCTAGAGGATCTCCCACTACAACCTCTGTGATTCAAGAGACTGGGGGTAGCACAGCCTTTAGCTCCCATGGTCCAGCACAGCAGCCTCACCCAAAGCAAGGGCCAAAAAGACAATCCTCTCCAGGTGAGGAGAGAATCCTGATCCCCAGACTCCCCTCTGTGTAGCTCTGGATTTGGTCACCAACAGTCCTTTAGCTCCAGCATGCACACTCAGAGCTATCCCCACTGCTTTCTGACTGGTTTATACCCTGGTTTCTAGGTGCTTCTCATCATAAATTGGCTAGCCCTGCCTTCCCCTCTCCCCAAGGAACAGTGCAGCCTCTGCACAGCTGTACATGGCCCAGAATCCAGGATCACTGCTAACCATATCTGAAAGGCAGAACCCAGGGGGGAAACCAGAAAGTTCACTTTAGCTTCAACTGGCAGCTAGGGAGAGCCAACGAAGACAAAGAAGAAAGGGTGGCAAAGTAAGACAGATGGACACACTAGGAAAGATGGCACAAAAATTATATTTTCTATTACCCAGATATAAATGGATTTGTTGCCCTGCAGCAATTTACAATAGCTGGCAACTGGTCCGCAAAACCTGAGAGGGAATTAGGATGCTGTAATGTCCCAGAGAGCTGAAAAGGTGGATTCAGTGCTGAGCTGTTGCTCCTTCTAGATTCACAACCTAATCAAAATACTAGCCTTAGTATTTTCTTCGCACCATGACCAGACAGAAAGGAGAAATCTGCTCCACTGACCACCTTCCTCCCCCCAACTCTCTCAGCCACGTGCATAACAAACTAATAATTCAATCATGCACGTTCACCACACTTTCACTGCAGCCCACACACTCACCCACCTGCTGCCAGAATAGGCACCCCCCACCATTGCCAGAGTCAGTCAGGCATGTTTTTCTCCCACTCGTGCAGTCCCACTCAGCTCCATCCACACCCCGACTCTGTCTGCCTTTAACAATTATCTCCAGCTCTGGGAAGGAACACTGCAGATTTCCATCCCAGCCTTCCCTCTAAGTGCTTATTCATTGCATCACAGAACATGCCCTGAGCTGGAATGAAATTTTGCCCTTTGCATATCCTTACTTATTTATACTTGCTGCCCATGCTGGTTGCCTAAGGGATGGGAAGGAGGTAGGAGGGTATTAACAAGCTCTTTAACATGATACCTCTTAGAAATAGAGTAACTACTGCTATCTGCATCACTATCTTTCGCTTGAGTGAAAATCAGGCAACGGACTCCAGTGCTGGCTGTTTTTCCATGCCCACATGGTACTATAAGGCACACTAGGAATTTGGGCTCAGCTGCTGACCAATCATTTCTAAAAGTTAGTGCTCACACACTAGGCTCAAATTTTACATGGTGTGAGATGGCAAGTGTTTTCAGACACTTTTCAGAGCTCAAGAGAAGGCAATGCTCTTCGGAGACAGAGCCTTTTGAAACTCATGCCCACTCTTCTACATCATTATTCACAGTCTTTTGGATTCATATATCCTCTGCTCTCTTCACTGCCTTCCTCTACTCAGTCACCAAGATCACCCTTTCCCCTCCAGAAAAGGCCACGAGTTAAACCCAGTAGTTAAAGCACTGGGTCCTCAAATCCTAAATGCCTGACTTCAGATAAGGATGTCAAGCAAAGTCTCCCTGGGAAGGTGCCCTAAATTTGAAGATGTCATATATACTGATATAGAAGAAATTCTCTAAATCCCTTTCTGAGAAGTAATTTTATATCATAGAAAAATACTCTGCACGAGCAGAACACTCAGACCTTCAACCACACACACACCTCCAGCAGATGATCTGGATCTGCTGGGGGCACAGCCATGGAGTTAGAGGAAGAATAGAAGTTAGAGGTTTTTACCAAATTGGAGAAGATGTGAAGAGGGATTTAAGGGAAATGGAGTCTATCACGGGGGTCACTTTCTGGGAGGACAACTTGCTGGCATGGGACAAGCAGTTGTTTGGTTGCAATGCAAGCCCTCAGCTACAGCTGTCCCTATGAAGGCCAGCTGTCCCCAAGAGGTCCTCCCTCTTCAGAAGGTGGCTCAGGGCTTTGCACAGGACATTCCAGTGCCTCTGCATCACACCCCTCTGCCTGCACCAGGAGCCAGGAGAGCAGCTGGCCCTGAACCTGCCCAGCATCCCTGTAGGATCCCAGAAGACCTGGGGCTAGTGTAAATGTCTCAAACACTGACAGCCAGATGGCTGTGGAGCCAGTCGAGGATTGTTGATAACAACGCGGCGTGGGAAAGAACAAGAGTGGCTGGAGAAGGGGCTGTGTGGAAGTAGGGCAGCACTTTTCCAGGACAAACATCCTTGTTGTACTTCCTGGAGATAACACAACACAGTACAAAGTAAGTGCAGGAATGAGGCCAAGAAGCAGCTACGGACTGTAGGGGAAGATCAAGACCACACAAGCCCTCTGAAGCCCTCCAACCCATTTCCAAAAAGGTGTGAAAAATGATCTGCACATGATAGCAAATTTGCATACAAAGTGAGAAACCTGTCTTCAGGGCAGAGAAACCTGTCTATAAAAAGGTACCTCCATTTAGGGTCACAGTTTAGTGGTGGACCTGACAGTGTTAGGTTAATGGTTGGACTCAAGGATCTTAGAGGTCTTTTCCAACCTTAGGGATGCTATGATTCTATGAGTCTTTGGAGCCTGAGTCTGTGGTATCTAAGCAGAGTGCCATCACAGTGGGCTATAGTGCCAGCCCCAACTTGGCTAAGGATAGATGTAATTGAAGTGGCAATGAAATACACCTGCCCCCCTAGAGCAGTTGGTCCTTGAGGTCACAGAAGTACCAAGTAGGATTCTTCCCTAATACAAGCATTTTGTGTGCACAGATAATACCAGTGCGTGGGACCAAATCACTTTTTTCTCCCCCAAGCTCTCCCATCCCTTTCCAGTGGTATGTAGCCAAGGCTACTTGGCAATGTGAGCAGGAAAAAGGAACCTGCTCTAATTTTTTCCCCTGGATGCTGGTTCATGACTATCATGCTGAAGAACCAGAACTGCATTCTTTCACACCCAGATCACTGAGTTCCCTCTCTGCTGCCAAAACCATAGCGCCAGATCTTATCTCAGCTATGCAGGTAAATCCCTGTGACTCCATTTAGTTGTCGTCTGCTGCTCAGCTCTTCTGCGGCACTCTTCAACACAGTGATATTACAGATTTATACCATGATAATTAAGGGCAGAGCCTTGCATTGGGTCTGGCTGAGATGGAGCTCATTTTCCCACAGCAGCCCTCACCATGCTGTGCTTTGCATTGGTAGCTAGAAAGCTGTTGATAACACACCAATGTTTTGGCTGAGCAGCACTGGTACAGCATCAGAGCTGTACCTCAACATTTCCCCTGCCAGTGGGCTGGGGGGTGGGCAAGACCCTGGGAAGGGACACAACTAGGCCAGCTGACCCAAATTAACCAAAGGGATATTCCATACCATATTATGTCAGCTCAGACACAGAAGCTAAGGAAAGGAAGAGGAATGGCAGGCATTCATTATTTACCATGTTTGCCCTGCTTCCCAGGAAGGGGCTGAACATCACTTGCTGATGGGAAGTAGAGAATAAACCTACTTTTTTCTCTTTGCTTGTGCTCGCCCAAGCTTTTGCTTTAGTAAACAACTTTATTGCAACCTATGAGTCGTTTTATATCTTATTTTCTCTTCTCTGTCCAGCTGGGAAGGGGAGTGATAAAGCAGCTTGGTGGGCACTTGGCACCCACCTGGTCAAACCACCACAAGCTTGAATCTGTCTCCACTAAGAAAGGTCAGCTGTTAAGGTGTACAGGGTATTGTACTTCGTGGGGCAAATAGAGTCTGTGTCCCTAAAGGATCCCACCTGAGACTGAAACTGTGCTTCCAGTTCCTATGATTGCTGAAGTTATATGTTCATACCACTCCATTACACACATCTTAATTAATCCACTGATTGTTCCCATACTCTCCCAGATTAGGTTACCCTCTCCCAGAAAACATTAGCTTATTAACCCCAGTCACTCCTTCTAAAGTAGTCCCAGAACAGATAATTGCCTACCCCCTGAATGCCAAGGTATTCATAATGTTCTGATTTACCAAGAGGCATTGCAAAGTCTCGCTGAAGTATCTGAGTGGAGGAATAACACACAGGCTCTTTCAGAAGCATCATTAAAACCAGACAAATCTTTCAATCCATTTAGTGAAGTGCCTGGAGGTTGTCTTTTCAGAAGGGAAACAGAAGTAAATACAGCACACTGAAATTGAATACATGCAGTGCCACAGGCACCAGCCCTCTTGCACATCATTTGAGATGCTGGTGTTTTTTCCTGTTTCCTCTTTTTCTTCAGTTTATACTCAGCACATTTCAGGCTCATGTGAGGAGGAATCATAATAACTCTGGAGATTTTTATTTATCCCTGAGAAAGGTATAAAGTGGGCATCAGCCAGGGAAGTTTCTTCCACTGTCCGCTGAATGTCATCCAGGAAATACCACTCACCTGCCAGGAGAAGGCAGTTCATAATTCAGCCCCACTCAAACCCACACCCCTTCTCCTGTGGACAATTCACAAGAACTATCTGAGAAGGGCCTCAGGAGAGGGATAATATCTGCTCGGAACCAGATTGAGATACCTTGTTCATCTCACAAGTCCCACACCATTGCTGGTAAGTGGCCATGATAGAACAAGAGAAAATGGCCTCAGGTTGTGCCAAGGGAGGTTTAGATTGGATATAAGGAAATATTTCTTCACTGAAAGGGTTGTCAAGCACTGGAACAGGCTGTCCAGGGAAATGGTAGAGCCACTCTCCCTGGAAGTACTTAAAAGATGTGTAGATGTGGCACTTATGGACATGGTTTACTGGTGGACTTGGCAGTGCTGGGTTAACAATTGGACTCAATGATTTCTGAGGTCTTTTCCAACCTAAATGATACCTTGATTCCATGAATGTTTAGCTAATGCTAGAGGTGAAGTTCAAGGCTGCACCACCTATTCTGAAATCTCTTCCCAGAACACAGAATACCTGCCATGGAGTCCAAAGGATTAATATTTTTCACTGTGTTTTCTCCAAGAAGAGGCCAAGGGAGGATGCCTCAAGTGTCAGAAGATGCTTGGTCAAATCTTTGCCAAATCTCTCCCAGCATTCTGACCCCAAACTTGCCCTCTCTTCCATTCTGCCATGCTCTGTAGCTCTCAGCCAGGGCTCCCATTTGGAACTTGTAACCTCAACATGCCACTGGGCTCCTAGAAATACTTTACAAAAAACTGAGAAAAAACAGTATCTCTGGCACTGCTTTCTTCCCACTAAGGCTTCCCATGTTTGGGGATGATTCATGAGCTGCATGAGTTAATCTGTTTTGGTGAAGGTAGGACTGCAAAATACAGCCCTGTAGCTGAACACCCATGGCTGAAGCAAGGAGGGAGGGAGAGAGAGAAGGAAGAGAAAGCAAAGGACAACCTGTGGAGGCTTGGAATTTTTTCCACTCTTTCACTTGTCTTTTTAACTGCTTGGATGGCTGGTTTTAGTTCCATGCTGGGGACCGGCACTGATTTTCTTTCATTATGTGACACATGCTTTTAAACGAACATTAAAGGTGCTGAAAGCCTGGGGTAGACACTTTCTTTTTTTTTTAAGAAACATCATTTTCAGTTCAAACAAATGAAACAATTCGTTTCTCTGCTTGCTGACAGAGACCCAGGTTTAAGACCCTACAAAAACATGTTCAGCTAGTAAGCAGATCTATCTTGACCTCCTAAAAATGTTCCAGGAAGCCCACAGACAGAGGAGATTTCTACATTGCTGGAGATGGTACCACCATCTCTTCAGGCTGTCCTCCTCTTCCTAAGGTAAAGCCTTCCTTATAGATTCCTCTAGCTATGCCAAATTTTATCTTGAAGAGTGACATTTTCCATATCAGATGTTCATGTCACGTCTGATATTTGACAAAAATGGAAGTTAAAATGGTCTGTTCTTTTCCAAAAACAGGCAAGAAGAAAAAAGCTATTTTACCAACATTAAGAAAAAGATTGTGACCTTTATAAAAAGCTCCAGTAGTTCTCTGCTTTCAAGGGACATGAATTTTGATGAGAGAGGAAAGCAAACGTCCATTTCATGCTGATTTTTCCCATACTTGTGAAAACCTAGACAGGCCATAAGCCCTTGAAAAAACGTCAATTTACAGTTGTTAAAGAAAAATTAATAGAGATTTCCAAAAAAATCCCCAGCCTTTTTTAAATCCCCTCTCACTGGGCCTTCTGTAGTCTAAGGAGCTACACATGAGCTCAGATAAGGCCTATGACTGGGCTGGGGAAGCCAGGAGGAGGAATACACCTCTTGGGTTTGTATTGTCCATGATCGTGCCTGCTCCCTGCACACAGGGATCACTGGAAAAGGAGGCTGACTAATTCCAAAGCAGTAGGAAAGAGCCAGGAAGGTGATCAGGATACACTGACTTGGGACACTGGGAGAAGTATGGGGCTAAAATGCTACATGGGAGCAGAGAACTGGAAGGTGTGACACCTGGACTATTTGGACAAAGAGACTAACTTGTTGGAGCTGAGGGGAGGGGAAGGCAGATGGGACAAGGAGTCAGAATGTGAGATAAGTGGAAATGGATGGAAACAAGGGACACAGAAGTACTGGGTGGATTTTTCTAGATCCAGCTCCTAGAGCTTTGGTTAGCTGTCTGTAAGGCAGACTCTAGCTTTGCTAGGTGAGGACCAGACTGGGACAAAAAGCCAGAAGAACAGAACAAACAAGGCAAGCTGGTGGAGACAAGAGAGGTTAGCAGTGGGAGCGAAAAGCTAACAAGTTCATGAGCACTAAACCATGCAGTTTGGCAAAGAGTTGGCTTATTCATTACACAAACACTGCAAATCAGGGAAACATCAGCATTACAGTTGTTCAACCAATTTGAATGCGTCCCATTTTGTACAGCCACTAAGAACCAGTCCTGAATCTACAATTTTTCTTGCAGGACCCCATCTCATTGAATGCATCAGATGGATTAATTTGGGAATCAAACTTAGCTTGTCTGGAAAGTGGGCAGTGATCAAGTGAGAGGTTGAGAATGGCTAGGATAATCAGGAAAATCATGTGGCTAAGGCAGCTGAATGCTGTACTGCAAGGCAGATGAATAGAATAGAATAGAATAGAATAGAATAGAATAGAATAGAATAGAATAGAATAGAATATTTCAGTTGAAAGGGACCTGTAACAATCATCCAAATGTCTCTTAAAAACTGACAAGTTTGGAACACTGACCACCTCTTCAAGATGCCTGTTCCAGTGTTTGACCACCCTCTCAGTGAAGAAAACCTTCCTAATGTCCAGTCTAAACCTCACATGGCACGGCTTTGAACCATTCACATGCATCCTATTACTGGATATCAAGGAGAAGAGATCAGTAAAATCTCTTTAACCTGATTTTTTACAAGCAGTCAGTCTCTAAATCTGTGCACCCCATTTTCTGGATGCTTGACAAAAACTGGACAAATCCTCTGGCCCCCTTTTTTTTGTCTGGTGGAAATTCTGAACAAAAATAAGTACTGTATTAAGAGCCCAATTTTGACAAATCCGTAAGTATAAAGTTCTGACTTTGTTGAAAGAAAAAATATATATATTCAGCCTGTCTTCTTTTGAATCTGAACATTTTCAAACATATTTTTCTTCAAATGAATGGAAGATACAAATTGAAGTTATAAACCAATTTGAATACAAAATTCAGTGTTTCATCTCAAATATATTGAAAGAAATAATTCAAATTAAAATTAAAAAAGGGAAATGGTTTGGAGATAGTTTTGCTTTTCTCCTGGGTACAAGATGATTTCTGCAAAACAAACAATTATATGGCATACAAACAAACAGCCCATGTAACTTGTATGTCACCAAATCTCCATTTCTACATTAATAAAAAATCCATGAAAAATGGTGCTCAGTCTTAGGTAAGACTTGGCAGGGGGCAATTGAAGAATTGCTGAGTTGAAGACAAAGAGAAATTTGCTTTGAACACAGAAAGCATTCTGTAATGATCAGTACTTTGAATAATGAGATTCTAGGTGTCTCAGATGGGCCATGAAAAATTAATAGACATTTTTGACATTAATCTTGCTGCACCTCAGTTCCCCGCCTGTACGATGGATTTACATAAAATAGCTTGTGTCCTCTCATCTCTTAGGAGTAGGGTGAAAATCCATGAACTTCCTGATGTACCAAGATACTGGCCTAACATGCCACAGATAACACCTTGAGACAAAGAATCCTTAATTCTCAGCAGCCTGTGAAAGCAGACACAATACAAAGCTTAAAGATACACATTAGGCAAGGCGAGGAAAACAAAATACTGGATCACTGCTCAGTCAGGAAATGTCACCCATCCTGCGTACACAAGCAAGCAGGGGTCCTGTCTTGAAAGATAGTACTGAAACCACTGCTCTATAATGCATAGACACAAGAGTGCCAAATTAAAATTGCAGCCTTAATTCTGGCATTTTCTTCTGTTTGAAGTGCTTGCCTTTGCAACCTAAATAATATTCTTCTGACACAGTTGTGTGTATGTAATATATGAAAGGCTCTTGGCTCGGGGGCCTTGGACTTCACAGAACATTGCAGCAGTCCCCCTGAGTTTTCCTCCCCGGTTATTTTGCTTCCAGCTCATACCGGTTTTGCAGCACTGTAGAAGAGCTTGTCTTTTCCTGTCTCCCTCCTTCACCACATGCCCTTCCTCAGAACTGCTTCCTCACCTCGAGTCACCCACCCTGCCAGCTCCCCGGCACTGTGTTTCATTGCTGCATTGTTAATTATTTGTTTGGGCAATCATGATCCTAGGACTACGAGCACAGACAGAGGTCTCACTTCATTAGCTATAAAGCAGCAAATACAATAGCTAGAGGTTTCCTAATTTCGGGGCAAAATTGCAATAGTTTTGTCTTTCTGCGTCCTTCCCAGATCTGATCCATGATGCAGAGGTGCCTGCCTCCATCTCCTCTTTCTTTGCAACCTTCCACCCAGTAACTGTACTGGTGGGAGGCAGAAAGGAAAACTTTGACTCATCACACCTGTCTCTAATGGCAGTTGTCATGCTCCTTCTAACCCCAGGTTCCCTAACATTTTCACTGCTATATAACATCTGTAGTATCATATTCTCTACTCATACCTCTTTACCTGAACAGCAGCTTAAGCATTCCCTACTTCTCACCTGATAATTTCTGTTGGGGTAAATTTCCCTTCAGAGAATTTCTAGTACGGTTTTGTTCATCCTGAAAAATATGCCCAAAGCATTATATAAAGACCATACAGGCAACAAGTTTGCATCAAATGAAACAAGGAAACCATATTAGGGTGGAAGTAGGGGCTGATGTTTCAAAAAAAAATCTGTGCAGAGGGGAAGATAATTTAGAAATGGCCAAAAATGAACTACATGAAAAAAAGAGTTCAGAGCTTCTTTGGTTTTCAACTTTTTTTTTCTATTAATAATAAGCTTCAGAAGTTGAAAATGTCAAAACAATAGACAAAGACCAATCCAGTCCAAACTGTGGATAATCCTCTTCTCCCTGGCATCATGACACCAGTCAGTACGAGATTCTCTTTTGCTAAAACCCCTTGTCCTGTCCTGTTGTAAGTTACTGACTTACTCCTTTTTCTTACTCTCTCTCTCCCTTTTCTCTCTCTCTCTCCTGGCTCTCTCCTCTGGCTCTCCCTGGTGAACACTGAGCTGCAAGAAGCATTCCTGGGCTAGAAATTAACATATTAATGAAGAAAGAGCCTTGAAGAAGGGTTGAGAGATGGGGAGAAAACAGAGAGAGGAGGCAGGCAGAACAAAATAACAAAGGGAAGATATAATGAAGAAGGGACACAGAGCCAAAGCACAAAGGGAGAAAAAAAATGCCTTTCTCAGGAACTTGTGCTACTTCAAACAGTTCCATGGGAAGAAAAGATGAAAGAGAGGAAAGAAAGGGGGTAGGAAAAATGGGGTGGTTCTTCTGTTTTAAGCTAAGATTTAATATTTCTATAGAAAAGAATCACCTATTGAGGGAAGGATAAGAAGATGGAAGATGGCAGTGATGGAAGAACACAGAGACACAAAGGGGGTATGACTGATAACAAGAGCAGCGGGTTCATCCCTGGCTGTATGCAAAATACCATGAGCATGGAATCATGGAAACAGTGCAATAGGCTTTGTCTATGGGCTATTGTCTCCCTGCAACCTCCTGTTCTCTCCTTCCACAATGTAATCCTGCAAGCCTGCCCCAAAATCATGCTGAAAAATGTCAATTAGCAAGGACTACTGTGGATCTGGCAAGCTTACAAGCGTCCCACTCCCAACCCCTCTCAGCGCTCTCTCAGGCAAACAGTGGGAAACCTATTAGGATCAGTGAGTTGAGGAAGAAGTAAAAAAAATTGTTAGTTCAAACATCTAAGTACTTGTTCCATCCTCTCTGTTCCTCAATTTGGCTACCCACCATTTACAACCTCCTTTAGAAGCACTGCAGAAAAGCAGATTCTGAATAATGCAAAGGATATATTCTAAATTTCCTCTTGCACCTACTGGCCAGAACAAGCCCACCATTCCTATGCCTGCTGACAAGACAAAAGGGGCCCAAAAAAAAATTATTCCTGGCCTGAAGAAGGAACATAAAGAGATAACATTTTTAGTGGTGAAACACACAGCTGACGTTGCAAAACCAAGGCATAAGGACTTGACTGGGAAAACAAGCTTTTTGGCATAGGTCTACATCAGTAGATGTGAGTTGTTACCAGAGAGCTATTCTTGTAAAACAGACCTCTCTTAGTTTATCCCCACCTTTCGCAGTCCCACTAGCATGTGCCACAACAGAAAAACTTGGTGGTCCCTGGTAGTACCAAGCCAGTTCCTTGACACCTCACCAGACTACTAAAATCCTGAGAACACCCTCAATACCCTGAGTGCTGAGGCCCACGGTCTTGTGCAGCAGCCTCCTAGAGGTGTAGTGATTAAGTAAATAGCCAGAGGCGCAACCATGCTTGTCTCCTTGACAAGCCAAACACCTCCTCTCTTCTCTAATGGTGAGGGGAGTGAATCAAGGACCATCCCTCAGCCATCTCCAGATGAGACCCCTAGGTACTACTGCACAAGAACCTTTCAGCATGAACCTCTGTCACAAATGTGACAAATTTATACGGCTGCTTTCCCTTGACTTCTCAGGAAACAAGAGGACGCTGCAGAAATTTCCTGGCACAGGAGTTCCCACTGCTCAGCTTCAGCAGAATGGCCACAGCCAAAGTCACAGCATCCATGCAACTGCCTGGTTTTGGGTACTACTGCTGCTCTGACCTGTGGCATCTGAAAAGGCAAGCTCCAAACAACACAGAGAAACAAAAGTCAGTGTCACCCGCAGCCCTCCCACTTGGATACCAGCTGCACGTCCTTCATGGTGAGTGCTCTAAAACCAAGCCCAGTGATGCTTTATATTTCCCCAAGTGGTCCTCCAGCTGCACCACATCCCCACACTCCTTTGCTGCCTTTCTGTCAGTGCCCTTCTCTAGGGCCTGCTGCCACACTTACAACTGATGCCTGTGACAAATGTTTCCGCAGCTGAGCAGCAAGAGGCAGAATCCCTTCTGCAGGCTTTGTGAGGATCCAGAAGTGGGTGACAAAAAGGGAGGAAACCAGCAGCAATGAAAACCAGCCTGATCTGCAATGCAAGTTTGTGGATGTCTCTCACTTGGGCAGCTCTCCTCTCCCCTGTGGCTAATCCAACCCCTAAATGCCTACATACACTCCATAGTGGCTTACACAGTACTCCCAGTGCCACCCACTGTTGGGAGCACCATGCTTTTCTCATCTGGCTCCCTCACTCTGCCAAACTTCCTTGTTAAGCAATTTCATGGAACTATAATAAACTATTCCGAATCAATTTCACAGCATTGCTAAGCTTGTGCCTTCATCAATTCAAACTTGAGCCTTCCATGAAAAATTGCTTGGAGAAAAAAATACAAATCAGTAAATTAAGTAAACTTCTCACTCTAGACAGTCAAACTGGGCCTTTTCCAGAACTATCATCTTTCCACAGCCACTAGAGAAATTGTGGCTTGGCACCACCTCCAAGGCACTTGTTGGAGCACCTCTCCTGTGAGGAAAGACTGAGAGAATTTGGATTGTTCAATCTGGAAAAGGGAAGGCTTTGGGGTGACCTAATTGTGGCCTTCCAGTACCTGAAGGGAACTTACAGGAAAGATGAGGCAAGACTATTTACAGGAGCATGTGGTGACAGTACAAGGGGGAATGGGTCCAAATTGAAAGAGAGTAGGTTTAGATTATGTATTAGGAAAAAAATCTTTCCTGTGAGGGTAGTGAGGCACAGGAACAGGTTGCCCAGAGAAGCTGTGGATGCCCCACCCTTGGGGGTGCTCAAGGCCAGGTTGGATGGTACTCTTAACAACCTGGTCTAGTTGAAGATGTCCCCACCCATGACAGAGTCTTGGAAGTAGATGATCTTCAAGATCCCCTTCCAACTCAAACCATTCTGTGATTCATCTGACCTGTAGCAACACATTTGCAAAAAGCAAGACCTTATCCTTCTCAAAGCTATATTAAAACCAAAATAGATCAGCAAATAAAGCTCTCTCAGTATCTCAGCTACATGCCTGCAAGGAAAGGAAAAGGAAACTGAGACGAGCAGCAGAGCATGCAGAACTCTGAAATAATGGTTCTGCTGTACTTCCTGGATCTGGGCAAGTCAAATGCTGGAAAGCCAAATATCCCACGCTGCCCTGCAGAACAGCTATTTGACATGAATACATACTAGGCATACTGGAGAACATGTATGTTGCTGGATGTTCAGATTTATTCAGAGGCTGTAAACATCTGTATTTTGCACCTCAAAGTCTTCACAGTCCCTTGGTGATGCTGCAAAGCTTTTTGTCATGGCTTAAGTACCAGCTCTTGTACGCTCTCATCATGCCACACGTCACCACTCAGACACAGAAGGGCAACATCAGCATCTTTGTGAAGAAGGTAGAAAGCATTGCTTGCAGCAATCTATTTGAAGTACCTCATGTCACTCACAGGGCTTAATCTGCCAGTGACATATTATTTTAAGGGGGAAGAAAGCAATGAAAAGTATCCTTTCGGAAGGACCATCTTATATATGACATGTATTACCCATGTGGCTGCATCCTCTCAGAGCTTCATCGCAGTTGACCCTTTTGCTCCCCATCCAGTTCTGGTTATCACTTGTCTGTAACCAATGGCAGGTTCACAGCTGCCTTGTTGGACATCTGCCTCTGCCAAGGGCGGTCTCCAGGGGAAATAGGCAGATAATCAATGTAGAATCTAGATAAAAAAGCTCAAAACATGTCATGCTCTTGGGATGAAGGAGGTCACTGAAATTAGATATAATTTGCTCTTTGAAGTCTGCACACTGAAAAAGCTGCTAACCTCCTTCCTGAAACCACTTCTGGAGCTGCTGCCTGACTGCTTCACACAGGCACACGAGAGGCATGTGTGGCACTGCCACTAATATCTTGCGCTCATTAAACACCCCCAATGTCTTGGCAAAAATCCACCTCTAGTAAATTCATTCTGCCAGCTGAAATTCCTCGTGCAGCTCCAGCGAGGTGCAGTATTCATCTCCACTTCATACTATATTCTGTTAAACAGTTGCTCTATTTCACCCCAGAGATGGCTGAATTTTTGTGGTGAATTAAGCCATCCCTTTCTACTTTGTAAAGTGCTTTGGAACTGCAGATAAAAGATGCTACAGCCTGTCATAAATAAATGTAAGATGCTGACACTGCTTCTGGAGGTAGCCATCTTGCTGAAAAATGATTTCATTTGTGACACTAATAATACAGGGAAGAACACTGGGCAAGACACTGAAAACTCATTTCCATCTCGTTTTAATACAACTCCAAAAACCAGAAAAAAAGCCTCAGCGTCAAGTCAGCATTTGTGCACTTTTAACCACTGTTGGGCTACAGAGATTCATGGGTTTCAGTCCTTTGTGGAAGCTCTCTTCCACCATGACCACACCATCAAGCGGGCGAACTCTCATCTGATTATGTGCTGTCTCTCCAGATCTTTAACCAAGACTAACACTAAGTTCACCAAAGCTGTTTTTCCACCATTTCTCATGGTACATTACTGCAAAGGGGAGGTCTAATCACCTTACCATCTTTATTCAATCAAGACAGGTGTGGAGACCTGTTTGGTGTGATACAACAAGCTCAGAAATCACTCCACAGGGGTGGAAAGGAGTTCTCTTTGTATGAAGATGGCTGGCAACATTCAGTCTGATTGATCATTTCAAGGGCAACTATGGTTAGATTTTAATATTCATTTTATATTAAGGTGCTTGCAGGCTTGAGTAAGGACATTTTTATTACCTAAATCAGGAAAGAACATGCTGCAGAAATGATAGAGCAGGGTGTGCTGAACAAGCTGACAGGTCTCTGCTATTTCTATTTTTTTGTTATTATTTCACTCCCATTCAAGCCTTTTAAATACCACATTTCTAGATTATATTTCATTCAAATACTTCAAGAAATATAGTGCACAGTGAATGTGCAATACAAAAAATTACACTAAGGTAACATACATCACCCTCAAATTTTATATTCAATTCAAAATCACATTTTCTAACCTCAGCAAAGCAGGAATCCCTTGTCTAACACTGCAACCAATTTCTGAAGTTTGAAGTGAAGCTAGCTTTGAGTTATTTGTCCACACCAACAGAAACCCCACTGCTGGATAATTATTTGAAAGCAGAACAAATGCATTCATTTCACACTCTCTTAATTCAAAATTGGATGAACAGGGAATTTTTTGCTCAGATTTTTCAAAAAATGTTCACCTCTGGACTGTGAATGAAAATAAAATTTGCAAAGTGAAACAAAATGTACTTTAAAAATTATTGCTACTTAAAAATAGGCCAGTGGAAAGGTCTGTGCACTGCAGAGGGAGGTCTGAATTCTGTACAGGTAACAGGTATTTAAAACCTGTTACCTGTGCAAAATTTGATTGCGTCCCTTTCAGATAAGTATTCGCTGCCCCACAGACATGCAGATCCACATTTTCCCAAAATGCAGATGCAAGATTCGAGTAACACTTAAAGCAATGATTTTGAGAGGAATTTCATCAGCAGCATTTAGTCAGGAGTGCTCTAATCCTCAATTCAGAAAAGCACTTAACCACACACAATCTCTTGGACAGAGGATAGATGGCAAAAGCCACTGAACAGTGGGTGCTTCTGCAGGGGAACATGCAGCTGTTTTACAGGACTCAGCTCCATCACACAAGCGTGTAGGACAGAAAGGGGAAAAGAACACCCCACTGAAAGTTAAACCACAGGAATGGCGTTAAAACTGCAGAACATAAAAAAATCTCATCCCAGGGTTAATATCTCCACTCTTTTCCAAGAAAGGTCACCTGACTTTTTTTTTCCTTTCTTTTAGTGAATTTCTGTCAACACAAAGGTTTTGGTGGCCCCCCACCCTTCAGGAGGGAGCACTAGGCACAAGCAGTACTGGTGTCTTGTCAAACGAATCGTGAACCTAAATTGCATCAAAGAGAAGAGAAAAGAAGCTGCTCCAGAGTTGCACAGGGAGCCATAGCAATGCGGCAGTTCCTATTTTTAAAAACTTGAAAGATAGTAAGAACATTAGGTCTGAGGGGAGGAGAGAGGGAAAAAAAAAGAAAGAAACTACGTTTCCGTCAGAAAGAAAAAAATATGCACATTTTTCTGATAGGCTCCAGTGATGAAACCGCATATGGCCAGCCATCAGTGTGCAGGTGTGCAAGCCAGAAAATATCCATTGCCCCATCAAACCAGTTCTTGAAAGAAAGATGGTTTTTCTCACCTTCTCTCCACTGCTCTGCTAAAACAGGTTTCCGAATTCCCTGAGGCACTTTAAAGCCCACAGCACCCTAACTGCATTTTGTGATCAGAGCAGGTTCAGCAACGGTGTAGCTGATGCTAATCTGCAGCCAGAGCTGGGTTTGTGGTTTCACAGCTCCATCAGAGAGGGAGGATTTTGACTCACTTTCCATGAGGAGCAGAGAGAGTCTGAACGCACACGTTAAAACATATTGTCACCAGCAAGTGAAGTTGCCACGGTATTAGCACTAATTGGACTTGGCTGCAGAGCAGAAAATGTCTCAGAGGGCTGGAAGCAGAACACGGACATTTTCCCATCTGGAAACTGATGGTGCATACCAAAATTCATTCCCAGCTGGTCGGTTTTGGAGGCGTTTAAGAAAGGGTATGTCCTTTAATCAAAAGATAACCCTTGCCAAAAACACATCACTTCACTTGCACCCTTCTATTAGCTCAATTGGTTAGAGCAAGGTACTAATAACATCAAGGCTGCAGGTTCAGTCCCTGTACAGGCCACTCACTTAAGAGCTGCACTCAGTGATCCTTGCGGGTCCCTTCCAACTCAGAACATTCCGTGATCCTATTTAAATTGCAAAGAGGGTGAAACACCCAACTATCCACAGAGCAAGTGTCTCCACTCCGCCTCTGACAAAGCCCAGCTATGCACGACTAAGGCATCCTGCGGTGCCTACTGAGGAACAAACATTTTTGCTGTGCCATCATATACTCCCACTGAGAAGCCAGAGATTTCCAGTATCCTACCAGCATACAAGTTAGTTTGATGTTTGACCTTCTGCTGCAGGACAGCTGTGCTTCCCACCACCCAAGTAGGACTGCTTAAAAGGTGTGCAAAGCAAAGAGGACAGCCAGACACAGACTGCCCTTCTGCATCAGGCACCCTTAGCAGACCACCTGTATGGGGGAGGTTTGGGTCAAGAGCTCATTACAAACTGCCCTCACACTTCCCCTCCAGTGACAGAAAAAAAAAAAATGAGTCAGAGGAAGCCAACACTTCCTCCAAGATGTGGTGGCACATGACTATTCACCTCCTGGCCAGGCATCCTGAATAACCTGCAGCCCCAGACCAACAGACCCAGCACCTTTCACCAGCACTGCACCACCAGGACAAGGAGCAATGCTTGCAGAGCAAATGAAATGCAATAGGAGATGCAAGACAGGGACAGAAAAAAGTGATTGCAGTATGCATGAACACAGAGTGAGATGAGGTACAACAAGCAATGCAGGGCGGCAGAGAGACCCTGACAGAGGCACAGGCCAGCCCCAGCCTCCAGCTGCTGCTGGAGCAGTGACAGGAACAAGCAGATTTCAGCAGCAGGGATCTCTAATCTGTCAGCAGTGCCCGCGCCACGTGCTGCCAGTCTGCACCAGCCTGACGGCAGCGGGACACACCAACCAGTGGGAACATAATGAGCTGCTAACAAGACATGGGCTTAAAGGCTCCAAAAGGTCAAAAGTTACATATGCTGCCTCACCCTCCAAGTTTCTGAAAAGGGCAATTTCTGCATCCTTGGGAACATGCCACTTATACCTTCTCTCACTGCCTCCCTGGCATTAAGCAGCAAGTCCCAGCACTGTACCTCCCACCACTGGAGTACTGCTGGATTCAAGGGCTGGAGCAGGGCTTACCAGCCAGCTGCCTAGCAGGTAGGTGTAGCCCTGCCAAACTGAGTGAGACAGGACTCCTGTCTTAGTGTGAGGGTAACTCGACAAACTATGAATGGAGAAAGAGTGATGCAAATGGTTCATTCTCCATTCCTGCCCTCAACTCCCTTGCTGCACTGTGTGAAGGTGTCTGACCCGCTCAACTAGGAGACAACACAGTGGCTCCATGGCAAGACCTGCAAATGACATACGATTACCCCTGTGTCTGACGTCAAAGGCGATGGCTGCCATGACTGGAAAGGAAAGGGCAGGAGGGTGGGTTGAGAGAGACCAGAGAAACAAGGAAAGGTGTTGCCTGTCCTTGGTACTGAGCTGAGGAAAGCAGGTCCAGGATGCTATGGGCACGGTGCTGCTGTCAGGTATCAGGATGACAGAATACCCTGAAGTAGCACTGTACTTTCTGGGGACAGGTACAGCCCATAGGGTCTTGAGTTTCCAGGGAAGCAATTTATTTGTACAACCCAATTGCATGAACTTTCTCTGCTCACTGACTCACTCTTCAGGTATGTAAGCCTCAGCAATTCCTAGCTTCTGTTAGGGAAATGCAGGCATGTGAGAACAGAGCTTGCCCTGGTTGTTCCAGGGAAAACAGTTTCCAAGCACTCTGCAAATGTTCTTCTGCATTTCTGAACTGTTTGGCATGGCAAACTCCAGATGAATGTTAGTTCCCCCAGAGTGGAAGTGTCATGTCCAAACAATGCACTGAGCTAGCTTGCCAGCTATTTTCATATTTGAAGAATCTAAGGTACAGAATTGAACCTAACTTTTTTCCCCTCTAAAAGTATTTCTTTGCAAAGGTGGTATAATTCCACATTTGTATTTTAATTCCAAAGCAAATGCTCCACTGCACCTTTTATTAAAATGAAATCTGGTGTGTGCAGCCTGGTGTTAAATGAGAGACTATTAAAGCCAATCAGTGGAGAACTCATTAGTAACCCTACACAACAACAAACTACTAGTTATGGCCCAGCATTCACAAGCAGCCATGACAACAAGCAAAAAGAACCCAGGTCTCATGGAAGGCTATAATAAAAACACAGCTTATGTAGCCCAAAGACTGTGAATATCCATACAAAAAAGCTGAGCTTCCATTGCTCAAATATGTGCCAGAAATTATATTCTTTTCTCATGACTCATCTCTGAATTCTATTCCTAAGAAAGCTCCTGTCATTTAGTTATTTCTTCCCATTTCTAAAATGTAATGAGAAGCACCAATCCAGAGCTCAAGGAAATCTGCCCCATCAATTAAAATAACGAAATAAGCAGAAGGCTGCCTATAAACACATCCACTTCTGCCCACTCAGTCCTCAGCAGCCATGGTGAAGGGAGAAAAGATGAGCTTTGCAGGATGCCTAGAAGCCTAGCAACTCTCCTAGGAAGGGCCAAGAGGTGAGAACTCCTCATCTGAGCATTTTCTTCCCAACCTCTGAGATCTTCTCATCCAGTAGAGAAGAGCAGAGCACACCGTGGTTTTTCGGAGTGCCCAGAAGACCCGATACTGGAATAAGTATAAACCTTGTAGACTGAAATATTCAGACCAGATTTCTTTCTGGGACAATGAAGGAATAAATGAATAGGTAATTATTATAAACAGAACAAAGAATTAAAGACTGTAATTGAACTGGGAAACAGCATTTGGATATTTGGACTCCAAATCACCACCTAAGCCTATTATCAGCATAAATTGAGATAAATCCCTCACTAGAGGAAAAATTCCTCAAAAATCATTCAAAAAGATAACTAATAAACCTAGTAGAACAAACCTTTCTCAAAGTACCATTTTACTACCCTTTAGTGGAGTTCTCATCAGCACGTTCACTTATTGGATAAAAACCAAAATGTTCAATGGTCGTGATCATACTTCTGCAGTTCCAGTCTAACATGAAAGAGAACCAGAAGATGACAAGAAACAGTTGCTATGAGACCATTAGTGATACAAGAAGATGCAGACCAAACACCTACATTGTCAAGAAATGGCATTTAGATAACAGTCTGTCTTGTTTCTGTCTGGCTTGCAGCCATACTTCAAATAAAACTTTGTTTGTACAAGTTCTTGCCCAAATGAACAAGTGTCAGCATAAAAAGGAGGAAGGAGATGGAGAATTTGAAGAACATTTAGTTCATTTTCTCCTTACTCCATTATATACCCAGATCAACCACTGTTACCATGTTGAGTAAGACCATTTGATTTTAACTGCATTCAGAACAACTGTTCTTTTAGACAGATCAGAAAAAAAAGCAAGAAATGGTCAGAGTTCAAAGGCAGATCTTGGGAAATGACTAATTCACAGTCTTAGTGTATAGTGTGCCCCAGCTGAAATAAATTATACATTTTTTTAGTTGGATGTGTCACTCTCCAAAGAATAAAATGGGAAAATTCTTTCATTGCTTTTCCTTCCCAGCTATGGATTTGAAGCCAATTGGACTATTTTGGATTAGCTTCAAGAGTTTCTGAAACACTAGCTACATGGTGATGCTTTATCTAAGGTCACATACACATACACTTTGTCTCCCCAGACATCAAGCCCACGTACATGCATTTCTCTATTCTGTGTAGGCATGTGGAGGGGGAACTGTAAGTTGCAGATTGCTGAATATAGTACTGCTGGGTCCAGAGCAAGACTAAAATTAGCTTTCCAGGACCTGCTGTCCAGTCCAAAATGAGCCAAACCATGTTCCAGGCATGCAGGTATTACTGTAACCTGGGGTGCACAGTGCACAAGTATCGTGGTGTTGCTGTTGAGCCGCTAGCTGAGGAATGACCCAGGTTTTCAGACAAGGAAAGAGAGAAGGTGTCTTTATTATTTTGATTTCCATATATATAGAGTTTTCAGAGGTCACCCAGATTGGTCAGCTCGAGACTTCCCCCTAGGCCTAATTGGCCAAGCCCGAACTGACCTAATCTGGAGACGTTGTTTGCAAAACATCCAAACTTTATCTTTGTTTATGAAATGTAGCAAAATGTTCTCACGGGAAAGGCCTGTGCTAGCCACATCGTGGGATCTTAATAGGTGGAAGGTGTTAATGAATGTTTGAAGTAGCCAAGTCTCCAGAATCTGTAATATCCCAGATAGACAAAGCATTTCAGGAGAAATGTCAAGATTTCAGATAGACAACATATGTCAGGAGAAGTTTAAAGCTCAGCACACAGCAAATTCCAGTAAAATAAATGGAACTTGAAGATATGAACACAGATTACAGCTGTTAATCTCTGTGGATTTTGGCTCAGTGAGATGACCTTGCATCTTCATGACTGCCTCTTTCCACATGTTGTGCTTCTCCTCTGCCTCTCCTCCTGCACAGACTTCAGGCATGAGGCTGAGCTTGAAGCCATCTGATTTATGTTGAACCCTTGTATTTGGAAAAGCAATGGCTTTATTCAGACACCACTAGTTTTTAAATTTCAAAAGGTAATTTGAAATTTTTGAAATTAATTTTTGAAATTAAAATTGAAAGTAATTTAACTTAAATAAAAAATTAAGCACCCAACTCACTGAAGTCAAACTTTTTAACCATCTCACTTGGAAATACAGAGAGGGTGGAAACATGGGCGGGTGAGGGGGAGGAGGAGGCAGAGGCAGAATCCCCTCACAGGCCAGCACCATGTGAGGCAAGGCGAATATTTGCACTGTGCTCACAAGTAACTGCAAAAGTATGATTATTTCTGAGTTCGCTCAGGTGCCTGCAGCAATCTACACAGTGGCAGAACAGAGCTTGGCATGGACTAATTGACTCTGCTTCTCAGTGAGACTGATGTCAGTACCCAAACTAAGCTTGGTATATCTACACAGATCAGCACTCACTCCTGTGAATACTGTACCCAAAGCAGACAAGGGAGCAGACACAGCATGATTTGGGCCATGAAGGTGAGAAGAAAGCTAGTACCTTCAAAAGTGAAAATAACTGCTTTCATGTGGGGTGCCCAGGCTTCAGGGCATATCTACATAGCACAACAGGACTGTCATATCTACACTCAGTCTCTGAGCTGGCAACTTCTAAACAATGCAAAAAGGTGCTATGCAGAGAGATTATGTTGGGTCCTCGAAGCAGCGTAGCTATATGGTTCTGATGTTATGCATAGGCTAATAGAGTGTCAACAGAACTCATTAGCAGAAGGTCTCTGCAGAACGCTGCATCACATAGCAGGAAACATTTCGTTTTCTAGATAACTGCTGAAGAGACACAACAGAGCTACCCCCCAAAATCCCTCTTCATTTGGAAAGGTAGAACAAAAGCCTGCCGTGTTGTTACTTCTCATTTCTTTGTATACACTAAATATATTTTCCCTGCTTAATCATTCCAGTGATGACTCAAAAGAATGGCAGAAAAAAAACTTACTCCTAAGCCTAACTGGGAAGGAAAGAGAGAAAAGCTCTTGGCACCTTTGGTAGTTTCAAGGCTTGCATAGAGAAAAAAAAAAACAGCATGGGGAGGAGGAAGTAAAGGCAGGAAGACCTGGTAACATGCCAATGGATCATAGAGACAAAGAACAAATAGCAATATGGATAATATAATAGGCCAAAGAATACAGTTCTCTTTCAGTTCCCAACACTCAGGCAACGCAAAAATCTGCTTCCTTGTCTTCTAGTCATTCTATCTGCCTAGTACAGTTGACAGTGAGGGGTCACAGCATGCAGACCAATCCATCACATTTACACAGCTCAATGATTCAACATGACAAATGAACAAAGACACTGAGCTCTGTGTGGCCTGATGGCTACTGCCTGGATTCTCCGAGTCCCACCACTAAGGGTCTGACATGTCCAAGGATTTTATATGCAAAACATTGGACAATGACAGCTGAGCAGGTCAGGGGGCATCTGGATTCCATGTCTAATTATCCAGATTGCTTTGCTACATGCTAAAACTCCATCTGGGACAAAAAGGAACATTTAGTAATCAGAGTGGTCTTCTAGAGGTTGTTCCACCACAAGCTTCCTCTATGTCCTTAAACAGATGTCTTAGCACTGTTTCTTAAGAAAATCTGGATTTGGATAAAAAGAAGATGTTTATTCAAACAGGTCTTCCCTATTTTTAAATACCCTTTTCTATTTTGAAAAGCTTGCCGTTCTAATCAAGGTACTAGGCTTTCTTCATAAGGTACACAAGAGAGAATGGTACCCAAAACACCCGGCAAACAACGGCCAACTAAGTGCCAAAGAGCAGGATGACAGCATGACAGCACACGTCCTCCTCTGAGGTAAACCAGATTCTTAAGATAGCCAAGGTCTTTAAAGGCTTCTAGTGCGAAGCAGTATCTGAGCAGAGTTGATGACTCTTTTTGCAGCTCTAGTTCTCCACCTCTCTTTGCACTTCCTTCTCTCCTGTAATTCAGGGCTAATGAATAGCAAAAGGACACTTGGTCTTCAGACAAGAGTTGCCATGAAACTATTCCAGGTAGGTTACACAGTGATCACCTATAAGGGACACCTGTTGACATAGTGGTAGTGCCTGAAAAAGAAGCTGGTGCCTTCAAGACGTCAACACAAAGATTCCCACAGCTTGCAGCAAGAACCCACCCGAGAGTTGCAGACCCAGTCATGCAAAGACACTCCAAGAAGTTCAGTGCTGTTATGAAAGCAAAAATTGGTACATAGAGGGGCATACTCAAATTTTTGCACTATGCCTTCCTTATTCCTTTTCTTCATCCTGACTTGCCCTCTGTGTTATATGGAAGCTTTCTGATGTGGTCACAACACTAGCACTCATGATGCACAGCAACACGGCTCCCACCCTCAGCTCACCTCCCCTTGCCCGGGTTCTGGCTAACACCACCTGCTGCCCCAAAGCACCACATGCCCTAGTAGAAATATTCTGGTATAAGAGGTCTTTGACCACCCTTCTGTAAGGATCACCCAGCTCTTTTCCTTACCTGTTGAGCATGTTGGACTGGTAAATCCTTTTCTCCTGGGTGTTGTAACAGCTGCTCTTGGGCTCAGGGATGAAGCTGTGTTCAGACAGCATATCAGAAGCAGCCGTGGTGATTATGGCTATTCCATCCCTTACTCTGGCAGGAAGACCGTAGTCCCATTCATCATATGAGACAGAGATGAGCCCGGTGGGGAACTCAGATGGCACTGTGTCTGTGTCCCCTGCCACCAGGCTGGGCACGATCCACGTGTAACCATAGCCTGTCAGACCCACTGAGTTGGCCACCTCAAAAATGTAGGTGGCCTCTTCCTTTGTGCAGTAGAGGAGGATAACAGGGCTTTGGAGCTTCTTGAGCTGGTTCTGGATCTTTGAGTCCCCATCGTCCAGGGACATGTCCAACAGAAGGACCTCCTCCAGTTCCCAACCCACAAAGCTGTGCTCAATGGTACTGCGGATCTTGTTCACAAAGTCCTGGTAACCAGGGAAGTAAGTAGTGACAATGGAGAAGATGTACCAGTCATATTCTTCCATGATGTTGAGCATGACAGAAGCTTGCTGTTCTATTGATGGACCAAACTGGAAGAACATGGATGACTCATCCTGGAATAGGAAGTCAAAGAGAAGAAGAGAGAGAAAGAGAAAACAAGAATAGGTCAAAGGAAATAAACAGCATTCCTAGTCAATCCATTGAGCATGAAGGGAGAGGCACACGGTCAGAATGTTACGCCTCATATCTCGGCCAGAGCTTAAGGATTTTTAACTTCTTAAAATTTAAAATTTAAGTGAAGCAAGTGAGAAGGAAGTAAAATCCTTTTTATGACCAGCTGTCCTTACTTTATTTTTAAAGGCAGGTTGCCAAAAATACTTAAAGGTTTCAAATGTTAGGCCTGATTCTAACAGACAGAGAACAAGTGGTACACAAGTGAGGACAGAAAAACAGAATATGCACAAAATATTTCCATGAAATTAAGAGCTTTAATCCCAGGATTATCATAACCTTGTATGTAGCATAAAAAGGATACACAGCAGCTTTGATACTGATTTTTGGGACAGTCGCTTTGATACTAAGTTTGGGACAGTTGCTCTAGTTTGAGTATCCAGACCAAAGTACAAATAGAGTAGGCAAAATCATTGGATACAAAAAGCTCTGACAGTCTCTACTGCAAGCTCCTCTCAAACCAAGCAGCAGCACAGACTTCTACAACTGTGAAGGTTCATTCTCCGAACAACATAAAATACATTAAAATAAAAAAGATTTTTAATCTATGATGAGGTTTGTTGGCACCATGTTTTAGAGAAATGTCTGCTCAATATTTCTCTTGGTATTGCTTTCATATCCTTGTACCATACTAAATTCGTCTTTGCAAAAATCAGAACTTGTATGCCTTTACAACCTCCAAGACTCCAAGGGAGTTTTATACAGGTATCAGCTCTCCAATGGCATACTGTCTTAGGTTACATTGAAGGTGTGACCAAAAGTATGTATTCTAATACTATCTTCATAAGCTGTTAAAAACAGGTGGGACAGTGGTCTTTATCTTCAGCATGACTCAGCCCTAATAACACCATCTGGGGGGCTATCTCTGCTAATGGGCCATCAAGGTCTTGGGAATGATTCATAGAATCACAGCATCCCATTGTGAGATGCCCTGTCCAGAAGGGAGAAACGGAACAATCCCACCTGCGCATAAACTGAGACTTTGGAACACTGGACTACAACTTCCATGGGATTCTCTGAGGAGAGGAGCTCAAGAGTCAGCACTGGACCTCCAGAGACAGACCAGACCTTTCTGCAGGATCATCATTTCAACAAGACCACATCCATCACTCCAATGGGACTGCATTTAACTGGACTGCTATCACCACCCTGACCAATTGGGTGGCAGACTGTATTCTGACTTTGTCAGTTTAAATCATTGTTTCTGTATTATTGCTTTGTTATAAACACTAGTGAAGAACTGTTATTCCTTTCCCCATATTTTTTGCCTGAAAGCCCCTTGATTTCAAAAGTTATAATTATTCAGAGGGAAGTGGGGGGTCATATTCTCGATTCTAAGGGAGACTCCCACTTTCTTTGGCAGACACCTGTCTTTCAAACCAAGACACATAGTGTAAATATTTTTTATCCTGCGATTTCACCAGATACCACGCTTTCAATTTGTGACAGATGCAAAAAAATGCAAATCCCTGGTTTTACCCAATTCATGATGGAAAGGAATAGAAAAAAGTATTTGCCAATATGTTCTCTTATGGATCTACCTTCCATCTTTTAAAATCAATTGCAAACTCCTGGTAACTTCTGTAGAGTAAGATTAAATCATTAAAAAAAAAAATCACACACCAAACCAAAAAAAAAAAAAAAAAAGAGCAGAAGAATTAAATTATATCTCTCTGTGTAGAGATTCTCATTATAATAAGAAAGCTCCAAATCCAAACACCTCTTTTAGGAATGAGAATAGCCACCTTCTTTTAATAGGCCTGGAAAACTGGATCAGAGATACAAAAGGACGTACTAAGGAGTTTTAGACCTGGTGAAACTCATTGTGCCTCAAGATGGTCACATTTAGAACAGCTCTCTACCAAATTAAGTCTCCTACAGCACGGCAGGTTAAACTGTTTTTCAGCAGGGGTGCAATTAATCAATCATCCATTCATCATGGTGATTACTTATAGCTATTTTCTATATTGACAAAATATGCTGTAGCTCAGCCACCCCAGAAAAAAATTAAAACTAAAGGCCTGATCCCATACCCAGCCTTAAGCTGTTTGTTTCTCTTTCCTGAGCTCTCTAAGGGTCACATCCTATACAAAAGAGTCCCTGCTCCCAGATCCCCCTGCCTCTCTTAGGAGGTTTGGTGATTAAACTCTGTTCACTTCCTCCATACAGCTCACCGCCCACATGTGAAAGTTCTCTTAGGGCTGCTCTTTGCTTACTGGAAAAATAAATGTATGCAAAAAGAAAAAGGAAAAGACAACAGCAACAAACTGAAGAAAAGTTAAAAAAAACAGGAGCAGTAACTGAAGCTGCTCAATACATGGAAAACATCTCATACTTTTTATCACTGGAATTCATTCCCTTCTCTCAGAACTGTGCTTAGGAAAAGAACCTACTCTTCTAATAAAAAGATACTTTATGTCTTTGAAGCTTATGCAGAAAATTAGAAAAGACAGAAGAAAAATCAAACTATTGTCACAGCATCTTCCAGAATTTGAAAAAAGCCCAAACAAGCATCTCCAATACCCTTCATTGCACAGTGCCTTTGAAAACCACTTGTAGCAAACTGAATGCTAGAGTGCAAATATTCAGCCTTACTGTAACATGAAAAGGCAAGACAGCTACACTGATGACTAGTATTATAGAGTAAGGGCCTGGTTATTGAATTACAGGATCATTTGACACACAACGTCTCGAAGTCTTGTCTGGTTGGTTCCTCAGTGACAAATAGGGCACACTAGATGGTAAGTCCACTAGTATTTTGAGGCTGCATACGCACACTCTCAGTAGTTAGTAGGCGTGACAGTAGAGTGCAGGAGGTAATGCCCTCCCAGTGATTTAAACAGGGTCAAGCTAAAATGCCTGCTGACAGTTTGTTCCATATGAGTGCACCACCTAACTGTTGAAGGGAATTCAGCCCCAAAGACTCGGGGAGAAAATTTGGAGCTCCTCACTAACAGGAGAGTATCAAAACATCAAAAATCAATACCCCAAATAGGTAGCTTTATCACAACCTGGCAAAACAATTCCGCTCCACTGAGAAATGTAAGCACCCCACCTTAAATCAAACAGCACAGGCCACTTGGCTGTGCATGCAATAATTGCTCTTGAGCAACTGTTGGCATTTCCATTACAGAAGCAGCAAGAAGAGGCAACTTATATTCAAAATGAGAGCATTAAGGAGGTGCAAGCCAGTCCAGAATTTTGGTTTGCCAAGATGTCTCTTGGCACTTAATCACCCCAATATTTGGGCTAGCCAAATGTTCTTCATTCCCTAACCAACTCAGCATTCTGAGAGGGGTGAAGAAGGAAGGACAGACAACAATATAGAAGAAAGTGTCCCTCTCATAATAAATCAGGAGAATTGCTGATAGAGTTGGATAGAAATCTCAGTCACTGCCGTTTTGGGGGAACAAAAAGCAAACTAAGAAAAATGTCCAAAAGCCGCAATTTTCTTCCCAACCTTGTTTTTGGACATGCCTGATGGAAAGTCAAGGAAAAAGAGAAGGAGCTGAACTGATACAGAACAGCAGGGCTATCAGACAGGACATGAATTTGACCTCACTGTGGTGTTACAGTGAAAGTTTTTAAATTAGGAGACAGATCTAAGGTGGTTTGATCATTTTTACACACATATACCCTCTAGAATCATTACTGCTTTATTACAGTCTAAAACCAAAAAGGAGTATTTTACCCTTCCAGACATCATGGGTTTTTACAGAACATTATAAGTTCCTATTTTTCTCCTGAAGAAATTTTACACTTTCCACCTTCCTTTTTCACCCTGAAACAGCCAAAACATGGTTCGGCATTGCCACTGGGGGACAGATTTAAGTCTGGGGTAGGGCTAGGTCGAGTTTTAATCAGAAGTGCCTTACGCTGCACATCATCTAGGTGAAATACAATCCCCTGGCTACAGGAAAAAGCTTGTCTTTCTGCTACAGCCTTGTCACCTGCAAGCTCAGGCTTTCCATAGCTACCTGCTGCAACAGACAGCAAGATGCTGCAGGGTGTCACTCACACAGCCTGAAAGAGCAGAAGCTCCATTACAGGATCTCAATGCTTCCAGAGATCCCAGTACTCCCCCACTGTCACCCTACAAGGTCAGGGATCTGTAGTTTGCAGAGCTGAGCTGGAGGTGGAGCTGATCAATTGACACAGCACCACTCCCCAGCTGACAGATGGCTTCCCACAGAAAATCTGCTCCGAGTTTACCGATGCTGGGACAAGCATTGCCTCCTCCTCCCGCACGTTTCACCCCTCAAATAAGAAGGCTGGATTGCACACAGTGAAGGTACAAACACACTCACCATGAAGCCTCCTCTTGGAGACTGGTGGCTAGTGAGTTCCTAGGTGGATGGAAGAGCGTTTGCAGAGGCAGGGTGAGATTTAGAGAACAACCAAGTACTATCATCAACACTTCTAATTTCTTCAGACTTGCAGACAGGCCACACCTCACTGAAGATGTGAACCCTCGGCAAGGCTGCAGGTGACTCTCCCAGGAACCCTCCTGCAGCTGTCCCATTTGAAACCAATCACTGCCATTTAATAAGCCATTTACCTCACACGTGGCAGAAGAGGTCCCCAGGGAGTTTTTCTCACAAGTTCCTTCCTAACAGGCACTCTAGATTGCCCAGACAAGCAAATGCAATTACTGCCTTATCAACAGCACCTTACTATCCAGAGCAACACTGCTTCTCAGCATGAGGCAGACTGAGGAACATTCACAAAAGCAGGGGAATGCAAGCTCCCCAAAAACAGTTGCAGTGATCCCCTTATGTTGAGGAACTCGCCAGCCTTCCCCTGAGCCATGGTAGTGACTGCTGACTTGGGGAGCGAGGTAGATAGATGTGCTATGTTCCCTCTGTGCAGCCTACCTGAGTCTGTGCTCCATGCCCTGGTGGCTGGTCCATGAACACATTTTTGCTACTGGTGGCAAGCTCCTTTAGCTTCAAAGTGCCAGACCCCACAAAGGCCAGGTGTGTCAAGTTACGCACAAGGAATCTGAGTGAGGAGCAAGTCCAGAGCACATGTTTGCTTCCAGGATTTTGAGAAATACACCAAGTCATTGCAAAAAGCCCTAGTCTGGCTGTCTCCACACACGCACAGGAGAAATACAATTTGTGCTTCTAGGGTAGTAGCCCCTTTTTATTAGGCTTTTGGGAACATCTGTATATTTAACCCCATTTGCTACTTCATTAAGCTTCCTGTGGAGTCGTAATTTAACAACTGGGGTCTGCCCTTCCTTTGCAGTTTGCAGAGGGGTTCCTATGAGATCCTAATGGCTCAAGCCACTATCACGTTCCAAAGCCCTCTTCTCTTTTTCCTGATTTAGAAGAAAAGCTGTTCATGTATCTTTAGCACAGTCTTGATTTGCAAAATTACTCTGGTTACAGGGCTGCCTCTAGTTTAGATTTCAGTCCTGTCTGCCACACAGTCGGGGGCGGGGGGGGGCAAAAAGGAGTGAGCAAGCACCAAATAACTTCTGGGAAAACACAGGCTTTTATTTCCCTACCTATGTATTTCTCTTCTTCAAAACTGAGACACCACTGTATACCTATTTGTCACAGTCCTGGCGGGATAGTTGATTCACTGGGAGTTTTACTGCCCATGATGGAAAATGCCACAACAGATCAACGTCTAATAATTAAATTTTCTATATGTCTGAGTCCCGTTTGTTATAACATATCTGACAGGAAATCAGGATCTTTGTTGCTTAAGTGTTCATTTACTTCTGTTTATCTTACCACAAATCCATTACTGCCTCAGGCTAGCCTACAGCCAGGATCTTCTGTCTGTTTGGCTTTTTCTCTCCAAATTTAATTTTTTTATTTAGTTTTCAACAACTCAATACAATAAAACTCTGGCTTTTATATTACGTGCTGTATCATTGCTGTGTGAGTACTTTCTTGGATGCTCACAGTAGGGACTATGAGAACATGGTGGCACTACAGACCTAATATAATGTCCTCCCGGTGGAACTGGCATCTAAAACAGAATCTCTGCATCTCACACAGACATACACACTCACACCTGGCATATAGAACAGGATCTGTGCATATCACACACATATACACACTCACATTTCCACAAATACATTTCCATATACACACTCACATTTCCACAGCAAAACCTATTCAATGTAAAGTTGAAGCACGTTGGATTGTGTCATTTCCTAATGACTAGCTGATACAATTTAGTAGGATTTCAAAACTTTCCTGTTTTACTGAATAGGTTCCCTGAGTTACTAATGATTTTGGCTTGCACAGCAGATGATCTCCTGCAATTCTTTTCCCATGTTCTGATTCACTGATGAGTGGATTGTTCTTAGTGAAAATCCTCCAAGCTGGCCTGGGAATGTGCTATCAGTGGGAAGTTCAAATTTGTTAGATGCACAAATGTGGTTTATGTAACCATACCATTTATCAGTTCCCTCCCTTGTTCTTGCAATAATTACTGAACACGCTAGACTTATTTGACAGAAGGATACATAGCTCAGAGAGGATGGTTACAGAAATTGGTGGATGAGTGATAGCAAGAGACCCAGTTCAGTGCTGCCACTGATAGAAAGACAGACAGGATATACTGTGATACATCAATTGGGAGAATGTTGTCGACTCTCTAGGTCTTCTCTGGAAGCCACAATCCCTGAC
Organism: Entomyzon cyanotis; assembly: GCA_024500445.1. Classification (NCBI taxonomy): domain Eukaryota; kingdom Metazoa; phylum Chordata; class Aves; order Passeriformes; family Meliphagidae; genus Entomyzon; species Entomyzon cyanotis. Next base: position 11,171,901 of record JAKEPQ010001018.1, on the reverse strand, counting down.
AGCTACTAATTGAAATGAAGAATGCAGAGTTATTAGCACAGTTCAATTTTGTTACCCTGGTAAATTATAACAAATATACCAAATACACATGTATAATGACATTAACTACACATACAAATATCATCATATACACAGATCCCAGCCATGGATTGGACATAAGTCTCTTTGTAGCACTGGAAACAGATCTGCTGCAGATCCCTAACTCAGGGGCAACAGTCCAAGTGCTCCAGCACCAAGGAGTTCCTGAGAGCTGCAATAAAAAGGTTTCCAATTAAAGATGACTCAAGGGCTGAAAACAGCTAAGTGATTTCCACTTTCCACTTAAGGATCTGCTGAAATAATTCATTCAAAAGACTTTGAAACAGAGGAAACACAAGATACCCTAGATTCTGTAATCTTGATCTTGTTATTGTTTCACTCCATGCCACATGCAGTTAATAAAAAAGATGAAAGAGTCAAACATACCAGGGCAATTGTCTGGCATATACAATTCAGAGAAATTCAGTTGTTTGGCCAAAGAGAGGGTGTAACATTTGTGAATTTTATAAACAATGATTGGTAGAAGCAGGCTGACATATGATGGTATGCTATACCAGCTTCCTAGAGCATCATACAAAGATGCCAACATTTTTCCACAGAGGCGAAATGGCAGTTAGCAAGCTGCCAGGATAAAGAGCTTTCACACCAGGGTTGTTATATTTCCATTTTCACCTCTGTATGTGTGTATTTCCTTGTTTGATGAGAGTATATGGATGGATTAAACCACCGGCCACTCTGGGTAGATTCTGCCCACCAGGTGACATGTTATACCATGCTGCCAATTTGGACAGACCAGGACCAGTTTCCCCGCCCCAGCTCAGAGAAGCCCACTAGGTTGGCTTAATATCTTGACACTGCCAGCCTAAAACAGATGAAAGTCAGACTGCCCCATTACTCATCCATCCGATTACATCATGGTGTTTGCTTGACTCTCCTTTTCTGGCCGTCTTATCCTCCAGGCTAAGGACTGAATTTTGACTGTAAGCTGAATGGGATGTCATTGGTATAGCATTATTAATCAATAGCAGCCATAAAACTATCCAGTACTTTGTAAAAAGTCCAGTCACAGTATTTGGCAAGATGTCATTGAATAAATTTCTCAAATCAACTATCCTGAGTAAAATACTATTTCTTTTTATCATTTCTAAATTAATTGCTCTCCCATTTCATCAAGTATACCTTTGGTCTCTTATTATGAGCAAACCTTAATACAAGCTGAACCTCCAAAGGTTCACAGAGTCAATTTAGATAAGTCCTGGAAGTTCAGCATTGCATCCAATAGCCCCTGTGCCTCTCAGGAGCTTAAGATCTCTTCTCATTATGGTCCAGCTGAGGACAGGTCAAAGCATGTCTGTTAAGTGCCTCTATTCCTCTTCTGTCTCATAAAGTAGTGATATCCACTTTCTTTCAAATTCTGCTTTGCTTATTTAATCATTAACCTTCTGCAGACTAAGCTGATAGTTGTTTTCTCTGTTCTAACAGATGGCACCTGCAGTCCTGATGATGCCAAGGTCTAGTCAGCTTTTACGGGCAGAGTGAAGTTGGCTGTGCCTACGCTCTAAGATGGACAGACTATAGCCGAAGTAAGGTGGTCAGTTTAAAGTAATATTGTGCCAGGATTTGATCTTTTCTAATAGGCTGGCATTATTAGCCAGTTTAGATAATTCTTCATGCATTGATATAACTTTTATACCCTTTGGATCAGAGTTGGCTTGCCTTAGAGTACAAATGAGTGAGTAGCTGAAGGCAAAGTCTGTGCAGATGTGCCCTCTGCTTTCCTTAAGGCAAGGAGCAATAAAAGGCTTCAGCCTCATCCATCCTGGACAACAGTAAATGGGCCATTCTGTTACTCGAAGGAAAAACAAAACAAAATACTGACTTAAAACAGGAGAGCTCTCTAGCAAGTGGACAAAACCAGGAGCTGAGGTCTGGCTAGATTGCACAGACTCCAGATTTCCCATTACCTCATACCTGGCTGCCTCTTCTCTAAGAGAGTCGTAATTGATGTTCTGAGTACATCCCAAAGAAAAAATAAATTATTCTTTAAAAAAAAGAGAGAGAGAGAGAAAGAGAGAGGGGGAAACCGGTCCTGCCCCTCCGCTCTGGTCCCAGTTCGGCAGCGAAGTTTCCGTGGCAACAGCGCACACGAAATGCCGCCGCGGCCTCACGCTCCCGACCGCCGGCATCCCTCCGAGAGACACCGCACTGCGCCCGCCAGCGCTGCGGCACGGCACGGCACGGCTCGGCTCGGCTCGGTTCGGCTCAGCCTGGCACGACACGGCTCAGCTCGGCTCGGCACGTCGGCGTAGGAGATGCGAAGACTGGGGCTGAGAGTCACGACCCAAACCACAGCGCAGGGCTCAACCCCGCCAGCCTGCTGGGACTGCAGAGATGCTCAGGAAGGGGAGAGGGTCTGAGGAGCCTCTCGGAAAGAAGCGAGCCCACCTTTTCTCCTCGTGAGCCTGGGAGTAAGCATTCAGCCATTTCATACTCACAGCTTTCCGAGACTGTGAGTATCCACAGTTCGCTCCACTGCACCCTCCAGATCAGATTCCACCACTTTGGAAAGGAGGTGCTGCTTGCTCAGAGTACAATTCCTCCCTGCCTTGAGCTCTCCCAAACCTGACTCACCTCAACTCACTCCAACCTGTATTTAACAGCAAGGGCTGGGAGAGGAGGAAAGTCAAATCATTGCTCTCTATAACAGGCAAGAAAGCAGCTCTGTCTGGCTTCATTTTTAGAGGGATTTTACCCCCTGCCTTATACTTGCAGAACAGGATGAAATAATCTGGGCATAAAATGGAGAAAGAGTACCCTGGTCCATTTTTGTTTGCACATGCTGCTGGCAAGCATCTGTCTCATTAGCAGAATGTGTATGTCTGCACCAGGCAACAGGAGGCACAGAAACCATGAACTGACCCTAAGGCATCTGTTCATCAGCACTGTGTGGAAACTCCAGCTCATGACCAGTGGAGTTGCCAAATCAGAAAAGCTAACTAGTTCAAAACCCTGCCTGCACCATCCTGGTGACCCTTATTCTGAGATCAGACCCATTGGACCAGGCCTCTGGATTAAGCCCCTGCTTTGGAAAGCTACTGTATCACTGAAGTGTGTTGTGAGAACCCTTGGCTGAAACAATCAATAAGGACTTCAATATACTTGATGGCCCAGTCTCTATGGGGCTTGCTTTGGCCATAATCACTTCTTGTGCTCCAGGATGAATGAAAACAGCACCTACCTTCTCTCTACCCAGCTCCCTTTCCTAACCAACAAATGAGAAGTACCCCTGTTGGGAAGCTGCTGTCATGTCTGTCTTGCTTATCGAATTGATTCACAAAGTTTTACACAATTATTGATTTTCCTCACCCCCACTGGAAACTCTAAGACCAGTGGAGTTATTTACACAGATATTAGAAAGGAAATAATTCCCTTCTCAAATATTCTAGATCTATTAAGTCTCAAAAACTCAATAGGAGGTTTTCTACAGCTTTACAGATAAAAACACCGACAGATACATGAAGTATCCTGCATGCACACATGCCCATCCAAACATATACAGAATCTTCTGCCAAATCCCCAGCTGCTGCATTATTTTTTTTTCTATTCTTTTTGGTTGGGATCATAGCTCTTCCAATCCTTTTTCTTTACCATGATGATTAATAGCTGTTTTTCATGGCTCTTGTTGTTATGAGACTAGACAGACATTGTGGCAAACTCCCTACTGACGGAACAGCCATTTCTGAACTACAAGGAATTGGAAATTGTTCTTGGTTAAAGATTGGACCACAGGAGACTTGCAGAGCTAGAAATCTTCCCCACAGTTCCTGAAGTATTTAATATTCACGGTTGCCACAGTGATTGGTGTTGTAAGGACCAATCTAGCCACTTCCATGATCTAAGCACATGAACATTTATACTCCTCAGGGTTTGATGAAGAGGATCTGGAATTGGGAATTGGTCAGTCTTACTTTGCATAAGGGTGATGTAAGTTTCTGGTTTGTATTTCTTTTTGCTTTGACAATGAAAGTCAAGAAGCCCATTTCCAGTCAGCTTAACACTGTGCTGAAGCACACATAATTGAATTCAAGTTCTTTCTATACTTACCTGCACATTAATAGAAGGTGCCATCTATATATCTATATATTCAATATGCCCTTGACATAACTTAAAAGCTGCAGCATAATAAATAAGATACTTTTTGTACTTGAATTCAAATTTTTCTATCTATATTAGGCTTTGTACTTTTTTAAACAAAACCCAAGGCTGCGACTGAACTGTCGTATCTTTTTCTAGATCACACACGCACACGAGACACTGAGATTTCTCTCAAGGACCGACACAGCAGAGAAATGGAATGATAGAGCAGCAAAAGAATTTGCCTCTACTGGTCATTAATAATAAGAGTAACAAAAGCATCTAAGAGAATAAAAGCCAGAGTGAGATTTGTTAGGTATAGAAATAGCTCTTTGACTGACTCAAAGGCAAAGCTGTTGCATCTTGTTTTCCTGCATCTCCTGCCTGTCCTCTTTCTTAACCACACACTCTGGCACACTGGGGGAGTGGAAAGCAAACAGAAGCATCAGCAGGGGCTACAAGAAGCAGGGGAGAAACGAGCTATTCAGTCCGAACATCACTGGCCAGGGCCCGTGACAAAAGATTAATAAATTACCATATGAGGGGAGAAAACAAAAAGTTGTGTCCAGCACTGAACTGGCTCCAAGGGAAGAGCCACAGGCTGTTTTTTCTTTCCTTCCACTTTGTGTCACTCCAACTCATTTTCTGTCTTCCTGCACTCCAGGTTTGTCACTGCATGCAGGTGTGTGTGTGTATCTACATATACATGTGCATGTGTACATAGGCAACTACATGCAGGATGTCTCAAGACAGGGAAATTATCTCATCTCCAGTATGCCAGCTACACTCCAACTCAGGCTGGCAGCACCTGAAGTTGATTAGCATCTGACAATGATCCCTATGACATCAGGTGATGGTGCAGTCCAGACTTACTGAAGAGCAGTGTCTGCATCACCACACATGCATTCAGAGCTAATTAAGCCTCTGGTTAGTGTTCTCAGAGAGAAGCCAGGGTTTACACAGCCTGCTTCACTACACAGCCTTGGCCACAGCCCAGAGAAAGACAGCTTGCATGCCTTCAAACTGCAGGTGAAAACACTCATGACAAGGTTTTAACAGACTTTATTCTTCCTGACAAAACACAGTCCTTCAGGACCCACCTTCCATGGAGGCAAGTGGTCATGTAATTAATATACACCCAGAAGATCTGGGTTAAAAAAAAAATCAATACTGAAACAAAATCAAAATTGCCTTTTCTTTCAGCAGGTCATAAGAGGGAATATTTCTGGGAACGGTTTAACCACAGGAAGTTTTATTTCAGGGTACAGCTAAGCAATTCTGAAAAGTGATACAAAGTCATCACTCTGGTCATCTTACTTCAAGATAAATTTTTTTGCTAGTAGGAAGTGCCTTTTCTCTTTTTCATATAAAACCTCTGAATATCTCCTCCTGAGAAGCACCGAGATGAAAAAAATTTCCTTCAAGGGCGATGGCTAGTGCAAGGAGCTCAACCTTTCCATTATCTCAGTGCCTTCAGGATGTGTACCTTCCTACACAAGGCACTCGTCCGCACTGCGCAGGAGCCTGCAGCAGCAGCTGTGCACCCTTTATCTCAGAGGACATTCTCCTATGTGCTCAGAGGAGAAGGAGCAGAGTTGAAGAACAATGTACATTTATTATCTTGGTGTCAGTGCTCTTTAAGGCATGCAGCCTTGCCGAGTGGGCAAGCTTGGTGAATGAAGCACACTGTGTGGAAAATATCAACCCAGTGTTCTACAGCTCATTTGGTGTCCAACTGCTTATGTTATGTCACACACCAGTTTCTAAAGGCTGATAGTAGATCTCTATGCTTTTGCTCCCCAGGCTAATCCCACTAACTTCATAGTGCCATCATACTCTCCAAATGGAAATGAAAATATGGTCAGGCTCCCTGTGCATTCAGCAGTAGGGCTATGAACAAACCTGTCTATTCATCAGTGGAAAAACATGGCCTTTCCAGGTATCCTTCACTGGCCTTCCTACAGAATCTCTCTTTATACTGTAACTCTAGGATATGCAAGGAAGGAAAAGTATGCAATATTTTTACATATTTGTATGTTTTACAATGTACATACTCCATCCCTACATAAAGGGCTGAGGATCCTAAATCTTTTTTTATAGGGAGCTTTCCAAGGGCTGTGAGTTCCCCTTCAGCTGTCTTCAGGGGGAGAGGGGCTAATTTGCACAGCCCATTAGTCATTTCTGTGTTTCATTGCTATGCATCAATTGTTGGGTACCCAGAAGATTTTCATTTCACTCCATAAACACCAGCATGTCTGTTTCAACAGAGATTAATCATACAAGCCTTCCCAGTCTTGGACATAGTCCTTCTCAGGGCAGTTTGCTTCCTTACACAAGGTCAACTGTGTGTCTTGGAATTGGACAAAGGAAGTCCTCAGTCATCTGGGAACCCTGGCAGCAGCATTTTAACAATGTACAGTGATGCTGTGCAAGTTTACAGCCTAAACTTAACATTCACAGAAGCATCAGGAGGAATTTAAGCAGGCTGATCATAATTCTTCCTGCTGGGATATGGACAGCAGACATAAACCAGGTCCATTGCTGGTGAATTTTGATAGGCGATTTTTCAGGACTGCAAGTGGGCAAACACCTTCAATCCTACCGCTTGCACCAAACCACCTCCTCACAGTTTAACAGTTGTCTTGCAATCTTTATGGACTCAGAAGGCAGATTATTACCTTTTGAGGTGTCAAGAGTTTTGCTACAGCTTCTAGGTTTCCCTGAAATGCTCCCCTCTAGGTATTGAATGAGCTAGGTATTACAACAGAAAAGATTTTCATTTAGCAAATTTTTCTTCTCAACTGATGCTCACAGCGCACAGGGAATACAATGAAATCTCTTTGCTCACCCATTTTTGCATAAGCTTGTTTTAAGCACACTATACAATTGCTTTAATTCCCCAGCAACAGCCTCCTCACATCTTCAGACCTCTCAAAACCATATCTCTATTGTATAATACCACATCCCTACCTCAGAAATGCCAGAGATAACCTGAACAACCTAGAAAGACCGTAAGGCATAGAACACCTTGCAGAAATGTTACCTTGGGTCCTTGAAGCTGAAAAGTGGTTTCAGTATAGTCCCTGAGCTAAATCCCATGTGATGATACAATTATACCATTCTTGGAGCTAACCTGTTGGGTGAGGGAGCAACCTTAGGGCCCAAACATTATGCCAAGCAGCAATGACCTTCTCAAGACTCACTCCCATCCTGCAGTGTCTAGGCACCCCAATATCTCTTAGTGCTTCCCACCACAGCTGCTATCGGACACTTACCCTTGCTGCCTGCTCCTTAGGCTCCTTTTGCCCCCACCACCTCAGCAGAGGTTGTTCTCCACTTCCAGGACCCAGGGAACAACTTTAACATCTTCTCTTTGGGCCCTTCTGCACCCTCAGCCCCACAGGGTCCCTCCACAACAGCTGCCCTCCCACCCACTTGGCACAGGGCAGTCACAACCACGCCGGCACTGGGGCAGCAGGAGGTGAGGCCAAAAGGACAGCAGACGGTGGGTTCAAGTCCACGCACATCCCGATTAAGGATCCAGCTTTGTTTCCATGGCAACGTGCAGAGCCCCGGCAGCACGGTCCCTTCCTGCAGCAGCCGTGCTCCGTGCTCGACACCACTAAATCCTCCCGCCGCTGCCCTCCAAGGCCCGGGCTGCCAGCAATGACCCTTCGTGCACCTTCCAAAGCCCAACAGATTAGGGCTCACAGATTTCCCACTCACGATGCGCCTGCCAGAAATAGGCAAATAGAGATGCGCCAAACTAATAGCAGTGACAGAAATAACACTTCCCATCGCAGCTGAGCTGTAAACCCCTTAGAACGGCATTACAGAGAAACGCATTTTCTTTCCTAGAAGCTGGCAAGCATAAGCAATGGAGTGCAGTTCAGGGAATTAAAAGAAGGTATTTTTTTCTACATGCAGGTAGCTCCTTAGCACCTAGCCAAACAGCCCACACTCCCCTTCATCTACTGCCAAATGCTTCTCACAAAGCAAACCCAACTCCACCTTTCAGAACAGGTTGTCCCACAGAGCCCACCTTCCCGTGGGACAGCATTAATACTCTTTCCAAACAAGGATATCGCCAGGCTGCTCTGCTTGGCCCCCACGGTAGGGAGGGAAAACACCCAAGAACAGTCGAGACACTGGGCCTGGGAGCTTGCACCCTCCTCAGCACCTCTCCAGGGACAGGCATGTTAGACATGGCCAGATGTCTCTTCTGCAGTCTGACTTCCGCAGTCAGAAAATCTACTTTCCAGCTGAGAACTGAATCACAAGCAGGACTGAAGTGCTCATGATTTCTTTGCCATTTCTACTACATCTTAAGGTTTGTTTGCTGAGGAACAGTTGGGAAAATTAATCCAAACTAACTAAAGTTGAGAGTTTAGCATGAATTCATTAAATCACATTAGCCTCGAATGGACACAGTTCTTCTAAATTAAAACAACACATAGAAGAAAATTGGACTAAACTGAATTAAGGTCCTTTTAAATCTGAAGAACAGAGTGCCTACATAGGGTTTGATATAATCAAGGAACAGCAGTCTGGAAGGGATGTCCCAGCCCCGGTCTCCCAGAGAGTCTTTCCATATTAGTCTTTTCAGGAACCAATAATGCTCTCACTGAAGGGAAGTTAGGTTTCTCACTTTCCCATGTGATTTGAAAGCTGCTGTACTGACGACTTTCTGCTGAAGCCTTTTCTAGCCAGTCAATACCTTTACCAGTAGCTCTTTACCTTGAAGAGCACTACTGCTGCCAGGGTATTTTCACCTCACTCTTGTTTTAATGAAGGACAGCATTTTCTGCTTTCTCAGACTGCATTTTGCCGGGCTACACTGCCTTATTATTCTCTTGTAAAATGTGTTCTCCCCTCTCTCTACCAACCAGATATTTTTCTGGCTCCACTTTGCTTTAATTGGAATAACTGGAATTATACACAGAATTATACACAGAGGAAATTACAGTAGAGACTTTTACAATGATACTGACACTTCCCTGCCTTGGCAGGGAATATCCTGCCTGGCACCTAGGAATATAATTGCCTTTTATGCTGAGGTCTCATATTGAAGGCTCAGTTATCACATCAGTAAATAATACTCCCACTTTTTCTCTTTTTCATTTGCTTATAACTGATAATCCCATTGTTTCTAGGATCAATTAGTAGGAGTAACAAAGAAGCTTTCTATACAAGCAAGCAGACTGTGCAAAGTCATCCAGACCAGTTAGAAGAAATAGAAATATGTTCATGTTGCACTCTCTGAACAATTTCTGCTGCTCAAGTCCTTAAGATCTAATGTGGGTTCTACCCAAACCAGGGCTCCAAAACAGGCACTGTAGACACATGTCTATCTGCACGCTCCCAGACTTCACACTGGTGCATTTCAGCCTACTTCTACATTGTAGTCCTCAAGAATGTTCTTCCTGCTTGTTCCCTATTACACTCTATGTTGACCACACTATGCTACTCCCAAGTGTGCACAAATGTCCTTATGAACATGATCCCTCACACTTCAATATCATAAACCAGAGCCAAATATTTGGAAACATTTACAAAGCTGTCATTTAGAAAGTTTCAGTTTAGCCATATTACACTTCATCTCATTTCTGAGATGGTAAGAGGGAGCTAGGGAGACAGGTTAGAAACAGATACTTCATGGAAGTGAGAAAATCAGGTCTCCCATTCAGACAAGCACTACCCATTGAAGGACACAAGCACATTAACAGCAAGTGTCACATGAATACAGCCAGCTAAAAAAAAAACTGTCTCCATACAATAAATGTCCAAGCTTTCTTTTTACTACAGGAAATCATTGCACTGATCAGCAGAAAGAGGCAAAGAAGAAAATTATTAGGTTCTGATTCAATGTTCCATTATTTCCATTCAAGATTATGTTTACCAAGGACTAGGTTACTTTGCTGTAAAATAAGACTTTTGTCCTGGTAATTTGGGCCCCTTAAAAATATTAATTCACTTTTTTAATGCAAAACTACTTAAGCCTAGCTTGTCTGTGTTTGTTTGCTGTCAGTGCTCCCATATAGGAGATTTATCTGCATATTCATGTATGTAAATTTGGAAAAACTTGCAGAAGTGTACATCTACCACGTTCATAGCAAGTATTCTAGACAGAAGTGCTTGTGTGCTCATTCAACAAGGGAATAGAAACAATACCAAATAGATCTCTCTGACCAACCATAATTAAGTAAAGCAGCCTGTATCAATCCATAGAGTAAATATTTTCCAAGAAGTTCACTGAATAAATTCAAATAAATTTGAGGAAATTATGATCTGCACAATTGATATTCCATGAGCAGAAAAAGCAGCTAAACTCACTGAATAAATTATGTGTTGTGAATTAGTCCCCCAGCTCAGCAATTACTAAAGTGGGATTATTAGAACGGATAGATAATTTAGCATTAATAGTACTACTTTATTTTCTTGGTAATAAAGTAGTACTATTGCTCAACATCAATTAAAAGTCAGGGGGGTTTTTAAATTTTATTTGTTTGGAGTTTTTTATGGGTTTTGGGGTGCAGAGATGTTGTTTGATTTGGTTGGTTTGGTTAGGATTTGGTTTATTTCTATTTTTTATAGAGGAGGAAAATAAAGAAACAACCTTTCTGGTGTCAGTGTGTGTCAGAGTTCCTGGTGTGCACCAGCTCAGCAGATGGGAGGAAACACAACCCACAAGCCTGAACAGCCAGCTAGGTCTCCTTCCAGCAACACCACAAGAACTAGTTAGGACGTGATCCCTCACACACACCCCTCATCCCTCTGTATGAGAAGATGGCTGCATTTGAGATGCAGGAAGAGTACGGATCCTGTTAGCTTAAAGCAACAGGCAACAATTCCTGTTTGAAAGTGTCTTGCTACATTTAATGGACTAGTGAACACTAGATTTGCTCTTTTAGAACAGGTCCTTTGGGAAAATCCATTATTAATTGTGATCTCTTCTGTAGTGTCCCTGAACTCTGATGCTCAGCAAACAACACTCTGGTCTGAGGGGTAAATTAGTTAATTGGAGAACAAGAAATGATATTGAAATCAGTCTGTTACCATGAAATAATTTGGAAGTAAGCTGCAGGGTCTCCCCCTGAAACACCTCCTTCAGTGCCACACACACAACTGTTGCAGGAAAAACAGCAAACGCTGTAGCTGGAAGGCAAAGGGTTTAGGAGGTCTCAGCAGCCAACTGCCTCCTGGGGGACTTTCCTGGAGCAGGGGTAAGACACTGGGCCAAGCCAGGGAAAGTGGGACGGCAGCTGCAGGGCAGCCTTCTCTTGTAATGTGCCTGGGATGGTATCTAAGAAAATTACTTTGTGCTGCAAAAATCATCATTTTGGCACCTTGCACTACACTCAGAACTATTCTGGTTAAAATAAACAAGGCAATTTCCTGATAACTTCACTAAGCCCTCCCAGTTCTGATGTAAAGCCACGGGTTAGTGCTCGTCCATTCCTCCCTTCCCCAGGTGCTGTGCTGCTGCCACACGCGAGATTAACAAGGAGGTTATATTTAAACTTCCAAGAGGAGCTGCTGTGCGATTATGGGTCTATTTAAAATCCTCCGGGCAGCTGCAGTACATAATAACAAGTCAGCGGGAGGGAGGGAGGGAGAGACTGGAAGGAGAAGAGGGAAAGGAGGGGGGGGGTCGGGAAAACGTCACGGATTGTCCCCAAAAAATTGATTGCCGGAAGATGGCAGGGGGTGCAGCCAAGTAAAAGATGCTCCCCACGGGGAGTGAAAGGGAGAGGGGGTCACGCCAGAGAGGTGGCAGCAGCAGAGGAGTGCGCTGAGAGTGGCAGGGGGATTGGAGAGACTGCCGTGGAAAGCTGCCAGACCCGAAACCTCACTGCCTCGGGCAAGGACGTCATTCCCTTAAACCCACTCCGCTGGCTCTGGAGGGCTCTGTCACACGCCACTGGGTGCCTGTCCAGGCTTCCTCAGATCACAGGCGTTTGAATGAGTAAATAGCTATTATTAGACTTCTCCTGCCTGCCCACGCACACACCTCAGCCTTAGGCCAGCATAAAACTACCCCCAAGAAAAACACCACTTTTACCTAGTCCAAAGGGCTTTACCCAGTCCCGAGTTCTGCTGTACAACTTGGAAATGTGTTCCCCTGTGTAAATTGCAACTAAAGGAAGAGTGCTTCCTCAGGACACCAGAACAGGGACTCAGTCCTTCCTGACTGATCATAAATCACATTTTCTGGAATTTTTTCCCCAACCCTCTCACCACCTGACTCCACTATCTACTGCGATCAGGGAATGGACAAATGGGCTGAGGCCCCCAGGTGATCACTGACAAACATTCTCAGCTTGCCGTGATACCAGAGCTCAGTGACATCATGTCTGGCAAGGTTCCACAGGTGGACCTGGGGCAGGTAAGATAGCAGCAGCAGTGGCTGGTCAGAGGAGAGAGAACCATGTTGCAGCACCATAAGAGTGCTGTGCCGGTGGCACCAGCCCTCAGTTGAGAAAAGGGGCCCTCGGTGCTCCATATCACTGAAGGATGAAGACTAATTCATTCTTCATTGCCGGGGTGAGATCTTTCAGCCACAGGTGTATTTCTGGTAAGTCCCACACCACCACACAGTTTCACATCTCATGATTTCCCTTTGGTGGTATCATAGCCTCCTGCCTGCCTGCCTTCTCCTAACCAGCTGAATTTCCATGTCCTTTCAAAGACTTGCTGCAATCCAGCCAAGATGACTGCATTTCAGTGCTGACTGGAGCCTTGGCGATGCAGTCTATAAAACACTTTGGGATCTTTCCAGAGGAAAGATGCTCAAGAAACATCAGTCATAGCAGTCCACACACATTCACTGACACTGTCCTATGTGACCCTTTCCTACTCTTCTTTCTTCCCTGTCTTCCCATTCCTAAACAAGCATTTTCAGTACTGGAGGTTGATAGTATCAGGCAGGGAAAGAGTGTCTCTCCAGAATGAGATTTGCCTCAATTTCCATCAGCAACACAGAAGAGGGGGAAAAAAATGTCCAAATTAAGCTGCTTGATTACTGAAATTAATCTTGTCACTTAGCATCCCTGTTCCACAGAATGGGGCCTTTGATTAGCCTCCTTGTTTCAGAATATTACAAGCAGACGTTTATTAAGCAGAAGGCAATTCCTCTGCAGGGGGAGAGGGGCAGCTGATTCCAAAGGGAAGGCTGCTCTCTGGATAAGAGATGCCCACAGCTTTGCCTGCATCCCTGGCAAGTGAGGGGATGCTGCTCTGACAACACAGCCAGGGCCCCCAAGGATTATCCAAGATCCTCTCCCCAACATATGACTAAGGACCATCCTGTTATTACTGTCATAGGCTTGGTATTTATAAGGCTGACAGCTCTTGCAGCAAGTTATCACTTGTTATTACCATCATCCTGAGAGCCCTCAAAGGTTGTGAGGTGCTATGTCCCCCCCATCTGGCTCCCTCAGAGTGCAAAGGAAACACAGAACGATGGGGAGCATCCCCCAAGGCTGATGGAGCAGTGGACCTGCACGTGGGACCTTCAACACCCACACTTCCCTCTCTGCTTCCTCTCCACCTCCACGCAGCATCGCCAACCTCACAGCTGTGACTTTGCATGACCGTGTTGTCACAGGCAGCTTTGTGCTTTTCCACTCCACAGGGCACACGCCCAGAAGCCAGTGCCTCACTGTAGGCGTGGGCGGCTCTTGCTGACCTGACGCAGTGTGGCGTACTTGCTGGAACGGCAGAAGGGAGAGCTCAGAGAGGGCACTGGGGTGACCCATGGATGCTCTTGCAGCTCCCAGGGAATTTAAGACTGACACACCTTAGTACAGGCTCCTAGGAGGTGACATCCAGGAGCTCCAGGGTCCAAAACTGGCACTGCTAGTACAGAAGTGGGATGAGAAAGGGTAGAAGGTTGCCTCTTGTGGCTTGTTCTGACTCTACCTCCACTAACCAAAAGGTTTTTGGACATTGTTACTGGCACAGGGACATACTCAGCAGCATTCCAGGCAAACTACTGACAAATTTTAACTAGGCTAAACTTATTGCTGGGTTTCAAGCTACGCTGGTCAAAGTCAGCCAGCACTGAAAGGTTATAAAATCAAAGATCAACCTTTATGCTATCTTCCTTTTCCTTTCTATGCAAGGGATGTTTCTGGTATTGCAGACCTAATGATCCCACTATTGCTGTTAAAATCAGTGCATTGCAATCTCCCTGTACCAAATCATGGTGCCAGTGCTCCATCCTGCAGGAGAAACAGATCAGAGGGAACAAGAGGATGAGGCCTGTATAAGCTTTATATAAAAAAATTTGTACAGGCTGTTGATACGAAGGGTGGCAACATTTGGCAGTTATCTAATCACTTTCACCCAAGGGCCTCAAACTACTTTCCAAATATTAGCTAAATAAGTTCCACAGTAGCCCAAATCCTGCAAGGACTTATTTGCACTGACCAGTGAAGTCAAACTTACCCAGCCTATGGGAAGGTACCCTTATTACCTCTGTTCTACAGCTGGGGAAACTGAGGCATGGGGAACCAAAGTGATTCAGAGTAGGTCATGAAGATAAGCCAAGAATGGAAGAGAGCTTTTCTTGTTTTGGGTCTTCCACAGCCCTCTGCATCCCCACTCTTTGCAATAAAGTCAGAATCACGGAATCAATTACATTGGAAAAGACCTCTGAGATCATCAAATTCAACCTAAGAGGAAACACCACGTTGTCAACCAGACCATAGCACTGAGTGTCATATCCAGTCCTTCCTTGAACACCTCCAAGGACAATGACTCCACCACATCTCTGGGCAGACCGTTCCAATATTGAATCACCCTTTCTGTGAAGAAACTCCTCCTAATGTCCAATCCAAACCTCCCCCAGTGTGGCTTGAGACTATGTCCTCTCATGCTGTCACTGAATGCTTGGGAGAAGAGGCAGACCCCAACCTGGCTGCAGCCTCCTTTCAGGTAGCTGGAGAGAATGATAAGATCCCCCCTGAGCCTCTTTTTCTCCAGGCTAAACAACCCCAATTTCCTCAGCCACGCTGCATAGGGCTTACCCTCTCCCCCTTCACCAGCTTCACTGCCCTTCTCTGTCAAATACCATTCCCAAATTGAGGAGTCCAGAACTGGACACAGCACTCAAGGTGCAGCCTCACCACTGCTGAGCACAGAGGAACAATCACTTTACTTGTCCTGCTGGCCACACTACTCCTGATACAAGCCAGGATGCCACTGGCCTTCTTGGCCAGCTGAACACATGCTAGCTCATGTTCAACCTCCTGTTGACTAATACCCCCAGGTCCTCTTCTGCTGAGCTGATTTGCAGCCATTCTGCCTCCCAACTGTAGCGCTGCTTGGAGCTTCCAAACTGCATTCAGCAGCCTACATATAACTGCAGATCAAAGATTCTAGAGTTGGTCAAATTTACTTGAACCTCCAAAACTATTCTGGGGGGCCCAGATGGAGGTGGGGGGGACAAGTGTGTAACAAGCTCTAATTTTAGCTGATTTGTGCTTGCTCGTTCTTTCCTCCCCCAGGGTGGCAGGTAGGGCGTACAGACTGAATGAGAAACCGTGCTCTAATGAGGCATCTACAGGTTTGGTGGGGTTTTGTTTGTGGGTTTGCTGTTTCCTGGGTACCAAGGCTGTGTGAAGCATTGAAATTCCACCCTGAGCAGCAGTGAGCAGCAGAACCTGGTTTCCATAGCACTGCCATGGAAACAGCACTCTGCGAATCTGTGCCTTCAGGCCCCTCTGCGGCTGAAGCATCTCTCTGCTCCTCCCCAGCACCCACCTCCACACTACGAGCCCCCAGACCTCCTTGTTTGCCTCTGATGATTAAAGGGTGCAGTATGTAGGAAAAGCAGAACCCCCTGTTTGGCGTCTTACTGAATCCTAATGCGTAAAAGTATCCTTTGAAGAAAAATACTAATGGCATACTTGTTTCCCCCTCTTCCATAGATGAAAGTAGAAAAAGCTACAGTTTAAAATTCAAGTTGAAATTGCACAAGTAAAATTTCACCTGGTAATATATTAAGGTGCAAACACAGTAATCTCATGCAATGGGTTCTTTTATCTTCCTTTGTCTGCCTGGAACACCAGCTTTCAAAAGTGAAGGATTTAATTAACTGTTAGAATGTAGAACAGGCTCCCCTTAATCTTCTTCTCTGGTTTGGGGGCTTTTTTCACTTCCCATCCCATGGTTCATACTAAAAAATATGCAAGGCAAAGGCTCCATAAAATGGAGGGATAAGTCAAACAACAGATGTATGCAAGACACGTGTTATTTTCTCCCTGCATCCACTGAGAGCCTGAAGAAGCGCACAGTACAATGCACGTGTTGCTGGCATTTGAGCATCTCAAAGAGATACAGCCTATGAGGTTAGAAGTCATCTCCAGTGGCTGGAAGACCACAGGTCCACCCAGCACCTTGATAAGTCAGTCCTTAACAGGCTTGGTAATCATGAGGAGTTTAAGTTGTAGTGCTTAGACCCTCTATTCCAGGAATGGGACAGGAAAACAGTCTACATTTCAGAGAGACACCACCAGAGAAGCAAAGGCGAGTCAGGAGCAAACCAGCAGGCAGCAAAATGCAAAAACTTCTTCTTATTAACTTTCATCATGGGTGCTGAGGGAAGGACCACATCCAGAGCAAGAGAGAAGTCTAGTCTCCGCTCTACCAACACCCTGGTCTCTGGTACAACTATGGAGAAGGATATTGTGTTACCAGGATAGGCCAGAAAATTTTGTTACAAGTGGGTTGGAAATCACCCACAACCAATGATACAGAGATGTTTTATATACTAAAAATGGCAGTTGTCATCTGATATGCATGGAGCAAAGCAAGCCCCTGGATGGGAAAAGGACCAGTTCTAACTGGCTTAGGTCAGAGACCATCAAGGGCACAGACCCTCACATCTTCCTTTCCCAAGCAAGCACCAGAATTACAGCAATCAACAAATATCAACATAATACCAAATTTTGCATATTTATAACCTGTCCACTCCGTACTCAAACAAGTGCACTGAGTTACTCTCTGAGGCAGCCTGTGCCATCACGTGAACCAGCCCTTCTCCATGTGCAAAGCAGTGTTGAGTCCATCAGTCACATCATGACCAGGGTCACACCTCTCACCCGCTGTGGCTGTAACTCATCCGAAGCCTTGCTGAGCAGAATGACTGATTTGCTGCATTCCTATGCGGAACGTGAAGATCGCCTGTCTTCCATCATGTGTGTCCACCTGACCTGACAGTCTCCTACAACAGAGTATTTCCCTGTGTTGCCAAGCCCACCCCTAGCTTTTCTTCTCCAGCTCATGTGTGTATGAAATCATTTCAGGAAGAAAGGAAGCTTCTCAGACCGCAAATGCTTTGAGATTTTTGGTTTGCCTTACTTGTCCCTTCATATAACTAACCACAAATCCCAAGTCACTTTGACCCCAGTCCTTGACTCCAGTTTTCTGTCGAACAAAAAGCCTGCAGGAGGCAAGTCTCACTCTGTTGATGCCATGCTGTGATTTAAAAGAGCTTAATACAGATCAAACTATAACCCACATCCCTTTCACTCTGTTCTTTATTATTTTAATGAGGTTTTCAACCCATCTGTTAAATCATGGATGAAGAAAACTAGCAGTTACATGTCAAAATCCATGCAAACTACTTAAAATTCATGCCTACTAAGCTGGCCTATAGTCAGATGTTACTAAGTAAGTCAGGTGTACTGTGTCTGGAAAAACAAATTTGGTATGCATGATCACCTACTTAGCTGGAGTGTCTTCTAATAAGGTTAACTCGAGGAAGTGAGAATAATAGCTTAGGACAAGTACATACTGAATGGTTTTATTTTTGTGTTGGTTGTTTTGCTGCTTTTTCCAGGCAGCAAGGAGACAGTTTTCCTTGTACCACTAACTCTTTCACTTGACATGGCCTACATTTTACATTTTTGGTATGTGTGTGAAAAGCTTTGACAGCCTCTTCAATATCACTGCTCTTCTGAGTTCGGGATAAAACCTCTCTGGCCCCTCTCAAGTTCCTTTTAAATCCCTAAATTACCTTCACATAATCTTCAGTTTCTCATCTTGTATTCACTAGACATCTTGCACAGAAGTGCTCTCAAGACCTGGGCTGTTGGAACTAAATGAGGCACTGAAATTTCTTACAAAGTTGTGGTACTTTTTGCCTTGTCTCTGGGGCAGTACTGGGGACACTGATCTACCTGCAACAACAAATCTTCACAGTATGTAATTTATACTACATTGGCACTGGTTCCTCACAAAGTCCTGATAATGGCTTTATGGAGTGTTAATGCAGCTCAAAATTTCCACTACCTAAACACTCATGCCCTCTGTATCAGAATTCTTCCCCTCACAGTAGCAGGAACTGATCTATTTTTAAACATTTATTTAGTCTTTAAGATCGTATGTGTCCCGTTTTACACACTCCATTTCATCACCTGATGATTTCCAGAGGAATAAAATCTTTTATTTACTCTCCACTTCCAACCAAAAGGGAATTTTCTAAGGTCATGAATCATGGGCTGACTTGGCTCCTACCACTCTACCCTATAGCTAGACAGCTTCCCTCACCCCAGGAAAATATTCTCAAATGGTTACTTGAGGAGAAGAGTTAGCTGATTTTGATACTTAAAATTATGGACCATTCCTTCTTAAATTTGTTGGGCTTTTAGCCATACTTTTAATTCAGCCACTTCTCTGCAAAAGATCAAGACATTCCCATACTAAACTTCCCTGATTTATCACTTCCTTCCATTATTTTTACTTTCAAGGCTAATGTAATTTTTCCTGGCATCAGACTAACATAGTCCTGTGCAAGTTCACTTCAAGAAGCATCCCACTTGTTTTGATGCCGACAACAAAATCATCTGCCGCTGCAAATCAGCTCTTTGCAGCTACAAAGAAATGCCCAGTTTTAATGATGATGATGGCACCTTCGTTACTATATTGGGACTTCCTTTGCAAAGAAAGCACAGCACTGCAGTTCTTACACTTTTCTCAAATTTCGGCATTGTCTTGGTTATTGCTGCTTGCTGCAACATCAGGAGTTCTCTGTGTCATTTTTGGTGGACGCTGACTTTGAAAAGGGAAGGTAGCCAAATAGCCTTTTGCAGATTTCTTCTTTTGCAGCATATCAGGTTCCTTACCAAATCCAGGCTTTTGCTGGACTCAGTGGTTTCTCCCATAAGGAAATACAGAATACCGTTCTGAGGTTTACCATAGAAAATCTTGTGCTCATGTTCTTTCTCTGGTCACACTCACTAACTTTTGCTTCCTCCTACCACCATCCAGTCTTCTATCCAGGACTGTTTTAACATCTCAGAATTACCAGATAGGGAGGACTTCATCCTTTCCACTTTCACAAGCTCTCTTGAGTTTTTTGCCTTTTTTAATACTCCAGTTGAAAACCACAGGATTAATTTACCTTAATTCCAGGGTCATTGCATTTACACACTCCCATTCCAAATGAAAGCTCATATGGACAAAACCCCCTGAGAAAAGCCCATGTTTCCAGCTACCCACACTTTTCATTTTGCTTGCAGGTTTAGGGTCAGTTATCTTGCATCACCCACACTTCCAAAGAGACTCAGCTATGGCAAGGCTTTTGACTGCTCTGTTCTTCTACTCAACATGTTTTCTTATCTCATTTTACTCCTGGTGCTATGTATTTTCCAGTATTCAGTCAGAGCCAATGAGCCAGCTTCATCCAGCATCCATTCACTGCTGCTTTACAGGAGTAAAGGAAGCATCCCTGTAACACAACAGCTGGCTAGAGCTGGGTCATGCCAAAGCATCCTGGAGAACATGTCCTCTGTGCAAGGGCTTGCTCAGGCAGCTCAGAAATGACTAGTCAAAAGCCTCCTAAAAGGAAGCACACACTGCAAATCAACATTATCCTTATGTGTGGGATTTGACCACACACAGCCTGGTTTGGAATACATTGCTGATGGACAAACATTTCTTGGAATGGTCTGGTGATTACTCCATTTTTCAAGGGCTTCTGGTCATGCAGAAGCAAAAAGAGATGCTACTGAAGAGTGACTTGCCATCCTCATTACAAACTGGAGTCAGATTTAGTCACCTGCACACAGCTTCAGGATGGACTCCCTTTAACAGGCATGTCTGGCTGTTATTTTATCAGCCATGCTCCTCACAGAGCTGCCACTTCTGCACCCCCATAATCCCTGGGTATTATCCATAGCAATCTATTTTGGACAAGCATTGCTTTGCAGGAATGACCAAGGAGACCTGCAAAGGTCACCCTGGTCACAAATTGCAGATTAGTCCAGTTGCAGAAGGTAAATTACAAGCATCCTGGACAACCATCATACAGAGTCCAAGCATGGCACCTCTCCTGCCCACTGTGCTAGCTACCAGGACTTGCAGAGAAGAACACGGACCTTTATGGGGAAAGGCTCTAACTCTTTCATAGGTGTGGTTTAGAGATAGGCCCTGAACAGCAGCATGTCATAGAAAAGTCAAAAAGCTCTTTTTTTTTTTTGTCACCTAGAGCCTCCTGGAGATATATTTGCAGGCATAAGTATGCAGACATGACATCTTGGACCCGCACAAACTCCCACTTAACGCAACAGAATAGGATGTTACGCAAGAAGTCAGCACTGAGCACCGAGCACAGCCCCTCTCCACATAACATGTGCACGTCCTCAGAATGGAAACCTCTTGCTTCTCAGCCTGTCCTGCCCCCCCATCCCATCTGCCTTCCCCATACTTCTGACAGCTTCGGCTCGATGTCCCTTCACTGTTCCTAGTAAACACAACCTTTCTCTCCTCAGTATTGCTGTTACAGGCTGTATCACCCTGCTCTTACAAATTCTCACTGCCACAACTCCCTTCCTTCCCCCTACAAACCCCACAGGCCACCACTGCCCCTCAGAAGAAGGGAATGCGTCTTCAGCAAGTGAATGCAATGGGCATAGAGATGGCTTGGACAAGTCCCAGGCCACAGAGGGGACTCCCAGTGGAGAAAGATGCACCAGAGGAATCATCTTAAAAATTTCTTGCCTCCCTCCTCCATCCTCTGTGCTTTCTGTAGGGAAGTAGCTCTTTTCATTTGCCCCATCCCACCCTATACCATGCACCTAAATATGTCTTCAGGATGGAGAAGCATCTGTGCAGTGGGTGGTGATGCGGGGGTGCAGCCAATAAGGCTGCAGCCTACCAGGACTGAAAGAGAGATTTGATAGCAATAGGCCCTGCGTGCTTTGGGCTTTTAGTGACAAGAAAGGCACCAGAGCAGCTTGAGGGGCACTCCGGAAGTGGATTTTTTCTGAAGAGGTGCATTGGGTCTGACTGAGATAGAGTTCATTTTTGCCTTAGCAGCCCTCACAGTGCTGTGCTGTGCCTTGGTAGCTGGGTGTTGATAATTGTGCTGCATATCTTGAGCCAGCAAGAACACAGAATTGCTGTTCTGTTTGGAGTCAGACAGCAGAAAGTTCTCCAAATAACACGTAGGAAAAATCAAATATTTGAGAAAACTTACAGAAAATAAATACCTGAAAAACTCCAGTTTGGGAGATCATATATTTTAGTTTGTCATCTACTCAACTGGCAGGCGAGGGATCTTAAAGAGCTGCACAGACTCTCTGCAGACCAACCAACCTGTCTCATTTCCATCCACAGTTGTGACAGGCCTGACACATTCACAGTGAACTTTCCATACTGTAGAACCAACAATATCCAGCAGAAAATTGTTCCAAAGAAAAACTTTCCATGTAGTTCTACTACACATTTAGAAATGTTTTATATACAACAGTATGTTGGGTATATATTAAAATGCTATTTACATTCTATAATCTCCATATACGTTAAGTGCCTGTCTCTAAAGAAAAAGTAGAATATGCCCCTTAAAATGCCAATCACAGTTAAAATGACAATTGATCAGCACAAGCTTTAGCAAGAGGAACTCATAGGTGGACTCTAATTTTCATTCTTGCTCTGATCCCATGGCTGACTGCAAAGCAGCTTCTGCCAAACTTTTGAAGACCCTCACCAGAGTCCATACGGATCTGCTAACAAGCTGTAGACACAGGCATTACATCAGCACCCAGAACCCAAGTGAGCCATCCCTGTATGTTTTTTGTCACACAGAAGAGCGTGGATATTGCACGTGCATACTGGATTGCAGTCTCAACGTCATCTCTTTTTGAAAGCTCTCTTCCTCCCCATGAGCTCTCTCCTTTGGGACTCCATGGCTGGAAAAATTAAAAATTTGTTTCCTTCAAATGCTACATTTCTGTTTTTCCTAGAGGCAGCTACAATTCTTTCTCTGTGATCTGAAATTGCAGCAATAATTATATTTCCTATTTTGTTCACTCTAGTTGACTGTTTTGGCAGTCATCCTGTAGCAGTAATCCACACATAAAGAGTCATCTTGCATTTTTCAATCCAATTTAAAGGGAATTGTTTCTCAAGGAAAGCAAGAGGGTGAAAATGTTCCCCTCTGGCAAAAACTTCAAGTACTTTGGTATTACATGCGAGAATTTTACCTACCTGTCTTATTCATCACTGCATTTTACAAGCACTAATTTAAATTCTTTGCACTTCTAGGAAGACCTGAGACTTTCTTCATGTGGTTTTTTGCTTAGTCCTCCCTTACTTCTCCCAAACACTCAGAGAGGGAACTTCAGTTCCCTCTTTCCAGATGATGCTCAGAGCACCAAGTGCTCTGGTTTTGTTCTTATTTTGTTCTGGGGCTATTTGCTTATTCTAGAATAGGGGAAAGGATGCCACAGAAATTAAGGCGGGGATGCAGTAGGAGGCAAGGGAATAATTATTCATTCTTGCCATCAGCTCATTCACTTGGTTTGATTTACACCAGTTGCCCCAAAGTTTTCCTTCTAATTTTTCACTGAAAAACCCAGAAGCCTTTAATAATGGCATTTACATGTATAATGTAGCGTTATTAATGTCAAACAAAGCCTTTGAAATCTCCACTCTGCAAGCCCCATACTATTTCAGAACAAATTATTTTCAAGGCAATCTCTTCCAGGCACTGGAACACTGCTGCTATACACCACTGCTATTTTATTAATTTCAGATACTTTTCCCTTTTCTCCACTCATTTTCAATGCTAATATTCTATCATGTAAAAGAGCATCACAAGAGTGAAGGTGCTGGGACCAAAAACAGTAGCGTCAGGGCAGACAGAGCAAGGTGACTAGAGATTCAACCTTTAAATGCAGCACAATTCAGACAGGGAAAACACCTGAAATAATAGAATAACATTACAAGAAAGAAAAGTTTCAGGATATCTTAGAACACCTAGAAGAAGAGAGTACTGAAAGTTTAGGAAGCAGAACTGTTGTTTGGGAAGCATCCTGCCTCCCATCGCAGCACATCTTAAGTTTTCAGCCAGCTTACACCACCAAAACCTGCACATCATTGGAGGAAGCTTCAGATACATCTGTCGCAATTACAGGAAGTCTTAGGAGCTTTGTCCTGTTCTTTTGTTTGTTTGTTTTAATGGGCTTTCCCATCTACCAGGCATGCAATGATTCAGGTGTCAGTTGTTTCTACAACTGCATGCATCCCTGTGACCCAGCCGCTGCTCTGCTCAGCAAGCCAAACTGCTCCAAGTCATGTCCCACACTTCACTCTCTGCTACTGGGCCCTGTTTGAGCATCCCCATGCAGCTGGGCAGGAGGGCTGATAGAAACACCAGGGCACTCCTACAGCAGTTACTCAGCATGCTGCAGCTTCCCAGGGATACAGTAAATGCTCCTGGGTGCTAAAAACCCACCTGCTCAGCAACACAGCCCAAAATCTTGCTGTGCACTTTCTGGAGGGATGTGGGAAAGGGAAAAAAACCTAATAGACCAGTGTCGATGTAAATCAAAATCAGAGGGATAAAAAAAGAGTCACAAAGAGTTTCTGTACCACAAAGGCAATTCTGGAAAGTTTCTGCATCTTACACTCGTGTATCATCTCTGGGGCATCTTAATGTCACGTCACGGCATCACACTGAAACATTGGCAGGAAGGGCTTGAAGGATCCCCTCAGAACAAGGCCATCACCAGCAGCAGATCTGCTTAGCTGTGGCTGACTTCAAGGCCCTTGTTTCAACACTGTACTACCTTCCAATTGAATTTTTTTTCCCTATGTCCAAGGAACTACCATGGCCTTTCATGACACTGTCTGGCACTACCAAGAACAGACTGGCTCCATCATCTTTGTAACTACCCTGCAATCAGGGATGGATACCTGCACCTCTTACCCAGCTCTAATCTCAGAGGGCAGAGGCAAAAAGATTCCCTCAGGACAGCACAGGTCATGCTGTGTCTGTGTGAGGGCCAGCTCAGTTCAACACTGCAAGTAATTCCCACTGCTTATAGATCTGCTAATTTCCAATAGAGAGTCTTTATGAAAAAACTTCCCCCAAAGGGATGCAGAAGAGGCAAAAAAAGGTATGAGGATGAATGACATAACTGGAAAAGTCTTCCTGAGAATTAATTAAATAAATTACTGTTCTCCTGAAGAAGACTGGCAGTAAGTTAGGACTTCTAAGGTTGGGGGGGGTGGATAGAGAAGGTGAAGAGGGAATAACTGTTAGGCTATTTATTTTTCCTGTCAAAGAATGAGGGGATAGCAAAATGAGAATGCCAAGGAGCAAGTTTCCAACAAAGAATTTCTTCACCCTATGAGAAGTCACGTGGTGAAACTGATCTCCTGAATGCCAAAAACGTGCCTGGGTCCACAAATGCCAAGAATTTACATGTTGGTAAGGGTGTGGAAGAAAAACCTATCAAGCACTACTAAAAACCAAGACATGCTGACTATCTTAGAGAGTTCCAAGTCATAACTCATGGGATGTTTGGAGAATATTCTGAGGAAATATCTCTAATTAATTCTCTATCAATTGCTGTTGGATGCAAAATGCTGGGCTAAATTACCTTTTGATAAAAAGAGTTCATACATCATTACAAAAAAGTTTCTAAAATAGCATTTAACATTATTGGACAACTTTTAACTCTTTTGGGACAGTTTAGCAAAGTTTCTACCACTATTGGTCAAACCAATATACATGTTCACCCACCTTTTTTATTTTAACACTGCATCACTAAACAGAAACAAGGCTTTTAGCTTCCTGGAGAAAAGGCAGGATATTACTGCTGTCCCACAGCAGCCAAACATGCAGAGCACCTGGGTTTGAGCCCAAGGACTTCAGCCATGGAACATCACTCTGCATTGCTCTTCGCTTCACAGCCAACTGCCCCCAGCTTCAAAGCATCTTTTATGAAAAACAGCAATGCTGTGGCATGGCCAGGACAGAACATGCTCAGAGGCCAATCATCTTCTCAACCAAAATTTATATCTTCATCTCCACTCCAAACACTCACAATCCATTATTTTTGTCCTCCCCTGATTTTCTACCCTCTGCTACACATAAAACTCTCAAAATAATCCACAGGGTTAAAAACCGGTCTTGGGATAGTAGCCTGTTTGGCCAGGGGACGAATGAGCAAGGAAACCTCATCCCATCACCTTTTCATTTCTGCCCTGATGGGTAGAAAATGCTGGACTGGACTGCTCCGCCACATATCACCTCACACTGTCATGACAACACTCCTCTGAGACAGTAGATCTGCTCCCAGCCCCTGACAACCCTCAGCCACCCAGACCTGCCCAATATGGCATGCCTCCATTTCTGCAAGTTTCTAGTGCTGCCTGCGCCAACTCTTTTCCTACTCCCTTGGGTCAGATGCATAGCCCAGGGAAGACAGTTTGGCTGGGGGCATCCATGTGTCAGACTAATCCCAGCTGCCGCAGGGGCCCTGGGAGTCTGTCAGCAGCCAGAATACGTTGATGTGGGTCTGACTCATGCCAAATCCAAAGCCAGCAAGGGGAGCATACAGGTGCAGAAGTGGTATAAAGCCAATTGCCTGCTTCAGCACACTGACATGTACCAGGTACAGCTCAGTGTATCCAGGGAACACAATTCAGCATTCACAATTCCCTAATGAGAAAAATTACTCCTATGGTCCTCCAGCTGCAGGTGCCTGCCCCATAGAGAATGGGACCTTGGGGGGCCAAGGCTGTCAAACAGATTTGTGCATGCTAGCTCATTTACATTCACCCCAGGTTTATTCCACTAGCTTTTCTAGTCCTAAGATATATTTTAAGCTAAGCAGCTCTCACCTCAGCACCCAGCTCCAGACAGCTCTGGCAGCACCCAGGCAGAGATGAGGCAATGGTGTACCAAGCAGGGAATGAGCACGCCACGGTCACACACTGCTGTCCCCTGCTAACCTCACCACCTTTACACCTCTCCTACCCCTCCTCGTCCTGATCCTGCAGCACATTCATTGTGGAGCACAAAGTTGGTCCACGCCAAGCTGGCACAGGCTTCAGAGGAATTAATTCAGACGGGCAAAGTCTGATCCCTTTCAGGGAGCGTGCGAAAGAGGAGGCAGCGCTCAGCACTTTAGACATCAAGGGAGAGTAAGAGAAAAAGAGATGAGAGAGAGCCTCGCATAGAAAAGGCAGCAGGAAAAATGTCCTAATTTGGAGAGACAGGGCTCATTGCCATGGCAACCCAGAATCGCCCCAGAGCGGCCAGATACGACTTTATACGTGGTGTTAAACGATTCAACCATTAAGAGAAAATACTAAGGGGAAAAAAAAATAATGGGGCTGGGGAAGGGAAAATATTTGGCAACAAAGAGCTTTCCTCTGGGGGTATTCTGGAAACAGAAGTGAACCTTTTGAGTCTTAAGTTGTATTTTTTTTTTCTCCCCATTTTTAGGTGCAGACACATTTTTGTGCATTTGCTTGTTTGGGGAGAATGAGTCACTTCTTCCTGGCTGCGCTGCCTTCCCTCCCCAGCCTGGTGCTCATCAGCGGTGGGGCCAGATCCTGCCTACTGGGAAACAGAGGGACGAAAGGCAACTGGAGCCCCTGTTCCTTTCTTCAAAGTCTCCTACAAAGACCTCCCAGGAAAAGGCAGAAAAACTGGGAATGCATGGCAAACCACAGGGGGACACTGTGGGGTGGCAGCACATGTCACCAAGGAGGCAGCAACATGATACAGGGTGGCAGTGGCCACCAGGAGCTCCAGCCTCTGGTCCACAGCTTTGAGAAAGCACATACGGAATGTTCACAAGAGAGCTGAGGCTGCTGAGCACATCCGGCCATGGGCTAAGTGAGAGAAGCAGCAGGAGTGATATGCTCTCTATAAGTCACACAATGCACATATTGCTGGCTGAAGGAGGAAGATGCATCCCTGCAGTTGGTAATTAATTATCTGATCTCACCCTGAATCCTTTCTATCTGCTTTAGTCTATGAATTACTTTGAATATCATATCAAACTTCCTCAACTCACACCCTCGCCTCCTTCCACTCTCACACTTGGGGAACCCTTCCTCTGCACGGCTGCCCCTTGTTATACAGCCCTAATCTGCTGATTTCTCATCCTTTTCTTGCCCCTTGGAACAGTTCTGTTAGATTTTCTCAGTCCTTATGAGAGGTCCTACCGAGTCTGCAGGGGCTACACCTCACAGGGTGCCAGTACATGGAGATGGAGCAGTATGAAGAATAGTAAGACCAGGTGAGCACCAAGGAAATTATTTTATCTTCTGGAGGCTACCTCCTTGTAACTGAAGGTACAAATCCCAGTGAATGTATTCCCAGAGGACCATCCCCTAGAGATTCCTAAGTGCAAAGCAACAAATTGATTGTCAAGGCAAGATCCTCATCACTCATGTCAAATGTACTCATGTCACCTCATTTCCCTGTCCAATTTATTCAACAAATGCAGCAAAACATTTCACCAAAAGGATTCCTTGAGAGTAGGGATGCATGCAGTGTGGAGGATAGGACGTGCTTCTCCACAGGCACGGTTACACAGAGACACAGCCACACGTCTTCTACATGCTGTTACCCGTTCCTGTACTAAACCATTTCTCCCTGGCCACAGGAACCCAAACAAGCCAAGCAAGATAATCCTCTCCCTAGTATTTCAGTCTCGACTAGACCAGGACAGGGAAAAATAGAAAAACTAAACTCACTCCACTATTACCAAACAAAGCCTTCAATGTATGATTCAAGAGATGTGTGTATTGTGTAGCAGCAGCACAGCATGAGCTGCTGGCTGGCTACTGGCTCTCTGGCAGCACAAAATGCTTCCCCACAGCTGTGGGGTACTGTGCATTACTGAGTGTTATCATAGGCACACCTCAAGACATAGAGTAGCAGACTGTTTGACCAGTACAGTGACCAGTGAGGAACATTGTCAGACAAAAATGTGGCCCTAAGCCCAGCAAGGGACAAATATCACTCACAACCTCTCTTTCTCCTCCCAGTGGTCAGTATCACAGCATGGTTTTTTGCCAGCCTCTGGCAAGAAAGCTGCCAGCCACAGCTTCAGTTTATAACAATTAAGCAGTTGAAACTTCAAGTCCACATGCACACAAAAAGTCTTCCAAGGGAGCTCAGGCAAGGGCAGAGGGATCAAACAGAGAGAATGGCTGGGACAAGTCCTGGTGAAGATGAGCCCTGTGGTCTCACAGCAGGACATGGAGACAGCAAAGGTTAATGGCAGCATGGTTCATTGGGGGAGAATGGACTATGGGCACCAGCACAGTCTGGTGAGGTTTGCAGCCATTCCCTGAATGAAGCTGTTCCACCATCTGCAGGCGAGCATACTTTGGCATTAAACATTTTACATGAAGGCCTATTTAATGGAGCACAAAGTGACTTATTAAATCTAAATTAAAGAACCAATTGACTAGCAAAAAAGAATTAAATCTCTGGCTAGGTAATGGCTGTGTCAAACATTTGGATGTGCCCAAAACACATCAAAACTAACCTTGCAGTTTCACAATAATTAAAAGTTTACCAAAAGATAATCATAGACATACAAGAAAATAGAGGCAGGCCACATGACTCTGGGGAGTCTCTCAGATGACCAAAACTAACAGAAAGAGAAGGCTGGCTAGTTCATCCTCTGCCCAGTCCTACTTTATCTCCCTCCACTTCAACAGTGCTGTCCCCTACAGACACACACATACTCCAAAACTTTTTCAGTCCTATTACAGATCATTTCAATGGCCAGACTGCAGCTGCAGACATTAGTCCATAGAGCCATGGAGTACTAACTGTTCAGAAGCATAGGCAAGGTTTGCTGGGCATTTCCCTGCCCTGCATTCCATCTCTTTATACCTTTCAGACCTCCCCACCTCTCCTCTTTCCAGGACTTCAGCAATTTCAGTGCACTCCCTCCTATCAAGGCATACATCCTCACTTTTCTTCACCTTCAGGCTGGCTCCTCCTCAGCCCACCCAGTGATTAGAGTATGCCCTGATCTTCATTGCCAATTGAGGAATTCAAACCACCACAGTTTGCTATATGCTTGCCACCAGGCTAAGAATAAGGCTAGACAGAAAGCTCAGCCAGTCAAAAGGCAGAAAAAAAGTGGGGCAGAAAACAGATGTCTGCTTGACAGTTATGAAGAAAAAAAGGCGCAATTCACATTTTAAGTGCATTTTTTAAGCCTGCATTGAAAATATAGTTAAAGGCACATGTCTTTCTCTTCCACAGAGGATACTAACAAAATAATCCAATTACTGCTGCTGTCATCAGGCTAACTTCTTTTCTCAAGAGGTCTGTCGTGGGACAGAAATATTAAAATCTCCAAACCTCATGCCATGTTCCCCTTCAAAAGCTCACCAACAGGAGCATGCAACACCGAGCAAGTGCCTGTTCATGACTGTGCCTCCTTTGCTGCTGCAGCCCAGGCCGCTGAGATATGGCTGTGAGTCCCAGAGAACACACGTGCACCCAGTGAGAGTGCGAACAAACATCCAGCCCTGAGAGCCAGCGGCGCGCTCAGTGCACACTCGCCTGAGCGCACTGCAGAGGATCGCAGCGAGGCACCACGGGAGCGCAGGGCAGGGAGGGCAGCAGGCTGCAAGCGTGTTTGGGACACGCTGTGCGTGCACGGGTCACTTGTGCCGAAATCACAGCTCCCAAGACACTCGGATGCAGGGCTGCGCCCATCGTCTGTGTGCGTTTTTAGCTTGTTTGCTTTAGGAGACGAGACTCTTGCAAACCTGGTGTGTTTGTGCATAGGTGAGTCAGGCTTCCCAGTAACTCTTGAACCTGCTGGCTAATTTCCACCTGATTAGACAAAGGGGCAGAGGACTCAAGGAGAATTAAATTCTTACAGTGCTGTACAAAATACAGCCTGCAACTGCATGCAGTCCCAAAGCCTTTGTCTGACCCCAAAGCAGTGTGTATGATTCACCCACTCACAGTCAAAGGCTCACTAGGCAATCAAATAGACTTCATCCTGACCTGGCAGCAGGCCTGTGGTGGACAGCCCCTATACACAGAAGCCTCAGAGCACCACAGTACAGCTCTCTTATATACTGTGCCAGCCAGTGACTATAAAAGACAGTAGAAACTGGGAGAAAAGCAATAGGAGATCTGAGGAGAATGGTATTTTTGTAGGGAAGAGGTGTAGACAGGTCCTAAAAAATTGAAGTTGCTGCGGGTGCACACACTTATTTGGACTGGACATCTTCTAGTTGATACAGGGTAGTGGGTGAAGTAATGAGATCCTTTTAATGCCCCCGGTCTTCACCACTGGGGGAAGAATGAGTTCAACTCTTCCAAAATCTCTTCATCCAGCTCAAGTTCTTACCTCTGCGGACTCTCTGGTGTCTACTATGGATTGAGCTCATTTTACAGCCTTGGTATATAATTCAGTTAAAGAGTCAATTAACCGTGAGATGTGAATCCAGTGAAAACAGGATTCATTCATTTGGGAGCTGGCAAAATTACTTGTTCCATTGCCCTTCCACTCACTGTCTTCACAATAAGCTGTTCCAATGTTAGGTCATAAAACTCACTTTCAAGTGCATCAAATAGGGGGAAAAAATAAATAAAAGCCTCTAGTGTGCATTTACAAAAGCAATGAGCATCCATTCAGAGATACAACATGAAAGGCTCAACTTTCAGAACATGGAGATGCCCAAAGTTTTCTCAAATGTAGGCTGCCTTAACCTGTCTCATGTTGGATGTTGGGGGAAAAAAAGGAAGACCTATATTCACCGTTCACTCTTAAAACACTCTAGCCTACTTCTTTGATTGCCATCGCTTCCTGGGAGGTGGGCAGAGCCCATTCAGATACCAGGTGTCCTGCGCCTTGCAGTTTTGGCAGGCAGTGCCGCATGGAAAAGGCACTCCACCAGCCTCGATGCCACCTGTTCCGAACCCTCCCGCCGCCCACCCAGCCCTGCCATGTCGAGGAACAGTCTGAACCTGGCCCACAGCCCAGGCCATGAAGGAGCCCAAATGGAGCCAGGCAATTTGGAGACATGGAAAGCAGGCACTTTGGAGAGACGCTCTCCCCATACACCATTATCTGACAAATACACCATTATCCAACAAGAACCTCTCTCTCTGCTTCCCTAGCAACTGCCTCCTTTGTTAAAAATTCACTGACCCCTCTTCTTTATCTACGGTACTGTCAGAAAAGAATCTTTTTCATTACATTTCTCCCAAGCTCACAAGGTGGTTTGTGGGCCTTTTTTCAACTGTCTCTGGTAGATAACTAAAAGGTATTGGTAACCATCTGTTCAGTGCATGCCCTCAAGGAAAGCATGTACTCTCCTCGCTCAAACTCCTTCCATACTGCACCAGAAACAGGACATTTCCTGCTCTTCACAAGTCTTTGCGAACTGGAAGTGATGGAAACACTTTATTTCCAATAGCAGGAGTCTCAGCAATAAGAAGCCATCCCCTTCAGAGGGAAAGATCATTTACTTAAAGAGGGTCAGAGCTACAGGTGGCCACCTGCAAGAAAATATTTCTGGCAATGGTGATTTTACCTCTTGCTCTGACCCCATGCAGGGTGTGTGAACCCTACCTTTTAATCTGGTGGGCTTAAATAGAAGTTAAGACAACAAAACCATGCCAGACCTCTGACCTTTGATAAATGTGAAGAGCTGGTTAATGCAGCACACCAAATATTGAATCTTCAGCTTGAGTAGGTTTGTGTCGGAGGTAACCCCTGTCAGCCAAGAGCCATGACCCATCACTGCACACCACTTCCTTGGGGGCAGCTCTGCCCCAGCTGAGGTGATACCACACACTGCCTCTGGCCAAGCCTGTGAGAGATCAACAGCCTCATTCCTTAGCCCAGGGGGCGTAACCAGCAACAGTGCAGGACTGTCACAAATCTTTCCCCAAGCTTCGCCTCCCCTTACACACTCATCCGTGACATGGATGCTAGTCTGCATGTTCAGCTGTGGCGAGAGGATCACTAGCTTGTCAAGCTGGTGATGTGGAGAACGGTATTAACTGAGTAATTAAATCATTTCTGTAATTACTCTCATACAGTTATAAATAATGTAAGCCCACACATTCTCTCTGGAAGCCACAATAGCAAGAAAAGAAAGAGTGAGGGATGCCAATTAAAAAGGAGAAATAATAATAATAACAATAATAATAATAATACCACCACTTAACATTTATACAGCACTCTGCATTTTCAAAGCACAGTGCAAACAATAATTAAGAAATGGGTAGAGTGACAGCAGAGGGTGAGAGGAAGGGAAGCAGGAGAAGGGAGAAGATGAGACTGGGAGCAGGAACAGAGTAGGATTTGAGAGCCAGCAGGGCTGGTGACTTGGTGTATGCTCAGCCCAGCCCCATGGCAGCATCACTGCAGAAGCCAGGGGGGCAAGGACACAGCTCTGCCTCTGCAGAAAGCGAGTGAGCCGAAGCAGGAGCGAGGACAAAGCGCTGCACTGCAGGAGCTCACACATGG
This sequence comes from Entomyzon cyanotis, assembly GCA_024500445.1. Classification (NCBI taxonomy): domain Eukaryota; kingdom Metazoa; phylum Chordata; class Aves; order Passeriformes; family Meliphagidae; genus Entomyzon; species Entomyzon cyanotis. The sequence continues at coordinate 11,138,953 of JAKEPQ010001018.1, read as the reverse complement.
AGGAGCTGGCAGCTCCATCATGGAGCTGATCCCCTCCAGTGCAGAGGCCTGACAGTGACCATGCTGGCTCCAAGCCAGGCAGCTGGTGGAGGCTGTGAGGGCCTCCTCACAGGAGCTTCTCACTCTCCCCATGCAGCCTGGGACCCCGTAACTGGCTGGAGGAGTGCACAGCCGAGCCAGCCTCAGGCACACTTTGGAAGATCCGCTGGCCTTTCCCCACCAGGGAGCACTGATGTCAGTGTCACAGGAAATATTTCTACCCAGCTGGAAGGAAACAACACACTCGGGGAAAGCATCACTGCCATCCCACTGTCCTGTGCCCTGCCTCGGCCCAGGTCTGGTCTTCTCACACAGTTTCCACCTGACAGGTTTTCCACTCCCATTTCACTCTCCTCATCCCATTTGCTCAGCAGTTCTGCCACCCCCTGTGCTCCCTGGCTCTTGCTCCTGTGTCCAGCAAGGAAGCATCACCTGGGCAGACACACCTCTTTCCCTCTCTGCATTTTCCCATCCACTATCTCCTGCTTCCCACCTTTAGCCAGTCCCCCTGCCTATCTCCTTGTTATCAGGATCTCTTCCATACGCTCACCCTCTGCACTGGCTCCTCAAAATACACTACATGCCCCCCACCCCACCCACATTTTAGCCCAGATTCCCTGCTGCACAGCACATTTCTACTGGCTGGATCCCACGAGGATCCCAAAGGAGAGCTCCAGCATGGCCTGTGCCACCCCCAGGGCCAGGTGTAGTTTGGAAGCACAGTTTGCAAGGACAAGTTCTTTTCAAGAGATGTGGCAAACATCTAAAAAGACTCCAGGCATGTCCACAGTTTCTCATGCTTATAACAAGGCCAAACTTGGGGCAACCTATGCAGTGGTAGCAAAAGCACTTCTCTGGTTACAAGTCCTTCCCTGCAAGACAGCCCTACTCCAGACCATGTCCTTGCTCTGAGAACCTGTGGTGGTCAGGCAGAACCTATGGAAGAAAATGTGACAGCACTTGCAACATAGACAAATCACATATCTTTCTGTGCCACATTTTCAGAGAGAGATGTTTTGTTTTCCAAACAAATAGCAAAATAAATCAATCAGCTTGAGGCATACACCTGGCATAGGAAACTTTGCTCAAACAGTCATAGTCTGGCAAAATTACAGGAAACCCCCAAGAGGATCTTATAATGGGGAATGCTGGCCAAGCTTACAATAGATGGTACTATCAGCCCTGCACAAAATGAGTTCTCCAGCAGGATGCAGCTACTCAGCCACCACCTATAATGGGGGTTAAAGCTTCTCCTCCTGAAGTCTAGATTTTCATATCAAGCAATGTATTTATTTCAGTTAGAAAAGTCCGTTGTTTCCTAGTAATTAGGTAGCTTTTGCCTTTTGTAGAGCTCAAACTTTACAAAAACGTTGTTATGGTCTTCTTGCAAAGGGCAAATTGCTGTGGACAGCAGTTGAGCAAGTGTCTTAAAGTCATGTTTTATAGCAGAGCTGCAGTGAGGACTTGGGTCCATTAGAACTGCTGGATTCTGCTGGCACCTTTTAGATCAATCCTCCTCGCAGCATGTGCCTGCCTCTTTCACTTTTTTGCCCGCTCACGCTTAGACTCTCCATGTCCTTCATTCTTTCTTCTCCCTTCCTCTGAAACCTACATTTATTGTTATTATCAGGAACCTCACAGATACACAGCTAAAAGCTATTGCCAAGCACAGAAAAAAATTGCTTCAACTGAGCCTTTAAGGTATTTGTTGGTTTTGGGTTTTTTTCTCCTTTATTTTCTCCCCATGATCCTAGGTTAAGGAGAAGTTTTCCTATGTCTTTCATCTTTCTTATCCTCTTTTTCCTCTGCTTCATCTATATAAGGTGTTCTCCAGCACTTAGTTCAGTCCTGTTTGAAAACAGCTGAAGAGACATGGTTTCCATACTCTTCCCTAAAAAGTCAAGAGCACTTCCTAGTAAAACTCAGTATCTGAGCCTTTTTCTTGATACACATATACATCATTTAATATTATCATAAATGTATCATCATACATCACTTAATATATTACCTTAACTTTATCCTGCTGTTCCTACCTCTGCTTCTGGCAGCTACACTAAATTTTTTTTCTCTAATCTTAGTCTACATCTATTCATTGAGTATATAAATCACACCCTGACTCATTGTTCAGCCAATCTACAATACACACATACAGCTGCTTCACTCTTCCTTCATGTATCAGCTCCTCCAGACCATTGACAGAGTCACAGACTAAATTACATCCTTTTCTGTACCCTGTTTTTTCCCAGCCTGTGTATATGTAATTCCCTTAGCTTCCTTCATAATCCATCCCCTCCAAACTTGGTTAATGAGGCAAATAAAAGGCAAAGAGAATAAGAGATTCCCTGGAAAGAATTGTTTCTCTCTGTCCTGCGGTTACTGGGGAATGACATGCGATCTAAAGCAGCAGCACTGGGCAATTTCACACTCTGTTTTCAATTTCATTTTGAGGCCAGTTTAGGGTAGGGACAAATTTGAGTGTAATTAATTTAGATTTTGTGAGACAAGTTACTGCTTGGGGTTGTAATAAAGGACTGCCTGTCCAGATTGAAGAAACTAATCTCCTTGTCCAGCTGGGGATGGCACAAATTGATTTAAGACCTTTTTGTTGGGTTTTTTGTTTTGAAGAAAGGGGTTGTGATAAAGATTATAAATAACTATTGGTCAGAGCTCATCAAGGTTCCAGATTTTCTTTAGGTAAGTGCTTACAGATTTGGAGATCTACCTAAATATTATCAGTGTGAAAATCCAGGTTAGAAATCTATCAAGAAAGAACTATTTCACAGACACTCAGATCCAAGCTGGGTAGAAATCAACCTTTTCCTCACAGACATTTCAACAGTTCTATTTCCAGGTAGACAGTGGCAGCACTGCATTTAAGCAGTACTAGTAACAAGGTTAATCCACCTTGTCTTTACCTCAGGTGGGTTGCAGAATCTGCGTGCAGAGCTTGGGAAGGAAAGGTCTTCTGTCCCTCAAAAGAAAACATCACTGTAACAACAGAAGAAAACTAACACTCTGTACTCCTGGAGGAAGAATCCTATGACCCGAAACAAAACAGCTTATAAATAGCTGCAAAAGGCTGATGTAAAAGGAATCAGACTTCAGTTTTGCTTGACATTTGTTGCCTGAGACAACTTCTGCTAAAGGAAGGCACCCACACCTCTGTGTGGCCATCCTCTCCCTCACCACTGCTCCTGCCCAAAGGCATCCCAGGGCACCTCAGCAAGGCATGAGTTCCACCAGGGTACCAGAGTTTCTCCTTCCCAATTCTCTGACACTCAAACTCAGATAACACCTTCAAGCCTCAGGTGTCCAAGGCTGAGGGCAGATAGGAAGTGCATCCAGTATAAATCATTAGGAGTGAAAAAGTGATAGGGATATTTCATGGAAAGTTCCATTTCCATAAGAATTTTTTCTTTGTTTTTTTTAAAGAGGCTTTCTTGTTGCTTTAAAGTGATAAACCAAAAAGAAAGGAATCAACTCCACATTTCTTTCCTGTGACTCTTGAAAACACTACCCCAGAAAAAGTGAAGGCCTTGAAATGGAGTTCCTCCCTAGTAAACTGGAGATGAAGTAGAGGAAAGCTTAAAAAAAAACCCCAAAAAAAAAACCTATTTTACTCTTTTAATAGGATAATTAATAAAAGAAATTATACATTTCTTTGAAAAGTCATACTTTCATTGAAATAATACTGGTGAGAGTACTTGAGCTGTTGTTTAGTAAATGAGAGTTAACATTGAAGGATATAATGGCCCTGGGGAGAGGTTAAAGCTCTTAAAAGTACATTTCCAGGTTTCTTAATATCTGAGGGTTTTTAAGTGCTGTAATTTATTTGTAAAGTAATAAAACTACTTCTAGGGAAATTCTCAGGTGTTAAACTTCACAAAAATATGCTGCCTATATTCCCTTTCTTTACATGAATAAAAGAAAATATTATTCTGTATGAGTGGATTAGACAGATGTAAACATAAATTACAGACCCACCTAGATTTTTATTACATGTGTATACAAGGGAAAAACAACACTGGCATACAATACTGGCTTTTATTGTCTACGTCTCTGTGACTTACCTTTTATTCTCCTTCCCCAACCTTTGAAGCAGACTCGTAATTTAAAGACACATGATATATATATATAGTTTGTTATTTGTGAGCTACAGAGAGCTTTCTTTTGGCAGCAAAAGGAAACAGTACCATAACTAAAAGTGTATTAATCATGTCCTTAATAAAATTATTAAGAGCTTGCAGGGAAACTGCTGATTTCTTTTATTTTCTTTTTAAAATCAAACTCATCTTTGCTAATCACTAGATTAAGAAACATTTAAACTATTACTATCATCAAATGCAGTTTCAGAGAAATGAAAACACTTTGTGAAATTACATGAACTGCATATAAATTTGTTTGGAGGGAAAAAAGGGATAGAAATCTTTCAATGTCTGCAGATCAAAATGTGCCTTTCCCCCCCCTTCTAAGCAGCACTTTGTTTGGAATTTATTTTACTTCAATTAGTATAATCAATTCAAAGGGAATTTTATCTCTTTTTTTTTAACTGAATTTCCTTCACACAAGGGCTTGAAAAAATTCAGATGTCATCCCTAATGGAAATGAAACAAATTTACACCCAAAAAATGAGGTTTTCATTCCCCATGCATCCCTCTTACTTAACCTTTGAAAACCTGAGAGTGAAAGTGCTTTCCTTTTAATTACAGATGTTCTGCTTTTAGCAGCACTGTCCCAGTGTCTTTGACTTTGTCCTGGTTTCAGTGTGTATCTAGGTGCTCATCTTATCCAACTAGTTTTGGCTTCCCTGTACCTGAAGCATCACTTTGCTGCACTCTGGCCAACAGCTACTCTCCCTCCCTAGTGCTTTACCCCCCATCCAACTTTGGATTTTCTCCCCACCCAAATACCAAAGAAATCACTGCTGCAGTAGCACGGCTGATCATGGAGTGATCACAACCTTTGGCACTGAGAGACAATGGATCCTGGAAATTTTACAGAAAACAAAAACAAAGGGGACAGGGATTTATGAAGTGGGGATGAAAAGGCAGAGAAAACATTGCAGCTTTGGTATAAACAGAAAAAAAGAACAAGGCAGTGGAAGGAGTAAGAGAAAAGTCAGCTCTATGCTGTGTGAAAAAAAGGAAGGAGAATCTGGCTTAGAACAGATTACAGATTTTAAATTTCAGGTTCCTTTCATGCAGCTTTTATACAAATTGTATTGCTGTCACAGCTCAGTAATAGATCACTCTTTCCTACTGTTTTATTTCCATCAGCATACTGATGCATATTGCGTGTATCCCTGCGTGGGCAAGCCCTGGAGAAAATAGCAAGGGATGCAGAGACACAGAAGACTGATTTTCACCTGGGAAAACATAACCATCCTCTTCTTCCAATACTTTTCCTCTTCTGCCTATGGACCCTTGTGTTACTATAAAGCTGCACAGGACAAGAAGCTTTGGCAAAATAACATGACTGTGGAGAAATGAGAAACCATTCCAGCAAAAATGATGGCCACCAGCTGTGCTATAAGAGAACCCAAAAGCATTTTCTGTTCTTACCTTTTCTGCATTCCTTTTCACCAAGTTGACTTTTTCTGTTACTTTAAAACAAACAAGTAGTGTATCATTACAAAATGGACCAATCAGCCAAATGGTGTGGTCATGTTTTAGGCAAAAAGCTAAACCTTTTCTGACAAAGTAAGTTTTGTAAATCAGAATAACAATTCACCCTTCTGTTGAGATACCCGTAAGTTTTCATTTCTAAATGTTATTTCCTTTTATTTTTGTCACTGCTCCTTTACCTCCTAGCTCTGGGAAGAACTGATTTTAGGTAACATTGAAAAGATAACGAAGAAAAGCCTAATCCAGATTTCCAGTTTCAGGCCTGCAACCCAAGATATTGGTTTGCATGGTTATCTGAAGTTTGGTTTGCAGTCTTGAAGGTTTACTTTCACCATCAGTCTCCTAACACAGGGCATCCTCATACAATTTAATTTCTGCTTTCAAAACAATTGGGAGAAACAAGAAATTATTTTAAATGCTAGAAGGCCAGCTGTTATGCTCTCTGGTCAAAAGTGCATTGCAGTCCTCTAAATAATACAAACTAATGCTTAAAATCAGGAAACACAAAGCTCTTCAAAGTCAGGTCATTGCAGCAACATCAGCCAAACTGAAGAGACCAGGAAACTTCCAGAAGCAAAGTTTTTGGACCACAAAAACCTAACACTGATGCTGGTGCACATTTCTCTCCTCTCCATCTCATCTATTCTGGATTAAACACAGATCACCAGTGATCAATGCTATTCCCTTTCTCATCACAGGTCCTGGTGAGACAATGTTATAGTCCTAGTGCTTTTCAAGGAATCAGCACCAAAATAAGGTGCTTTCTTACAGGGCTGAAACAATGTGAGCACTCTTCTATTCTGCCCCAGAGCTATAGCCTTGCTCCCCTGAGAGGAACTAACATGGGGTCTCTGTTGGACCCCCTAAGGCATCCCAACAAAAGGACTGCTGCACTTCATTGTGCTTGGCATCACTGCTGGCATGTTTATCACAACTCAAGGGACCAAACTGACTTTGACAGAGCTCTCACTCGGCAAAGCGCCTCTCCAGAGCTCGAGTGAGGCACATCGTGTGTCTCTGCTTCACCGTTTTCCTGGAACTAAACCCAGATCACGGTGTGCACACAGATCAGCTGGTCACTTTCTTCTTATGCTAAATTAGGCAGAAAATAAATGTAACACTCTGCAACGGGTAAGCAGGTAGAATTAGAGACATGAGCATCAAGGAGTAAAAACAGCAAAAACATGCAAATTCCTGTATACTTATTTTTCAGGGGAAAAAGGCAAAACACAGGGGAAAAAAATATATAAACATTATTTACAAAATCTAATTAAATACAATATTAAAGAATGTGAGTTTGAACAAAACAATCAGGAAAAACAGATGTTACACTTTCAGCAACATACCTCCACCTGCTATGTCAAGCTTAGGGCAGGATTCATGGCATTTAACTTGAGCATCATGAACAAGGTTCAGGAACAACCTTCATCAGTAATCAGTGGGCAGACACAGGACTGTCCCACTAGCATTGCACTGCACCCTGAATTGGGTGGGGTGAATTGTCCTCAGGTGGTGCCTCCTTTACCACTGATGCCTAGACATGCAGCTGGTGGGTAGCAGACTTCTAGATGCATATTAACTGAGATAAAGCCAGCTTGTAGTGCCCATTATACACTATTTCTGTCCTTACATACAGGACAAAAGAAAATTCAGGCTTGAAATCCTAATTTTTTTTTCCTTTTTGTCTGCCCTTTTGTGTCTCAATTTACCAGTTGCATGGTACATTACAAAGCCCTTTTTACACATGACCCACATTTCCTAGCAGAACACTTACTAAACCCTCACTGAAGGTGAAACAATTTCACATGCTACTCCGGGAAAGGTGGTTTGACTGGGGAATTTTTTTGCATTAAACTCCAGGAAAGAGGGGCTTATCTGTCACACCAAGGCGTTAGTGGCTTCTAGCATTCCTTAGGTTTGCATTGGCACTCCTGATCACAAACACACAGGGAGCATAACAAAGCTGTAAGTGCAGATCTGAACCTGTGAAATGCTGAGCAAGTTCAATCACAGCTGACTGCTGTGGGCGTTGAGGGGATGCTGAAAGAAGCAATCCATGCTTGCAGGATCAAACCTCAGCCACACAACTCATCTGCAAAGAACATGACTAAGAGGCACTAAAAGCAAAGCCTCTGTCGAGACCCTCTGTGGACAAGAAATTGTTTAAGGACTTACCAGGCTGATTTCAATATTTTTAGTAGAATTTCAGTGTATTTACTCTCTACCATATTTTAATTCAATTCATCAAACAAATATTATCCATTAAAGATTACACACCTGTGGATCAGAAGTTGTAAAGGTCAGCCTTTTCAAATTATGTTTCAAAGAAACCTTGGCCTTTCCTAAAACTACAGATCTTTGCACATAACCTGCTTCTCCTGTCTGCAAAACTAAAAAAAAAAAAAAAAAAAAAAAAAAGGGAGTTTGGTAAAGCAGAAGTGCCCATTCATAAGGCTTCCAGCTTTGAGCTCCCTGTGGGCTGTCTGCCTGCCAGAATGCTCTTTAGAAGCAAGCCAGTGGGGTACACAGGGCAGTGGCAGGAGATGCTGCCTTCCTGAGGACAGACTAGGGACAGGTAGAAAGAAAAGATCTTTTCAAAGTTCAATAGGCCAAATTTCTCTTTGAATTACAGCAGCCTAAACCTGATCTAATCCTGCCAAAGGCAATGGGGTTATGCTGGATTTACACTGCAGGAATCTGAAATCAGAATTTGGCCTGCCATGTTCAAAGCCACAAGGACTTTTTCCCAGTGGTTAGGAGGTCTTGTGTCAGTAACTCTTACACTTGTTCAAAGAGGATGTAAAATGTCACCCTGCAATGTGTGAAATGGTGAAATGCAAGTGTGAAATGCAGCACTTGAGCACTGCTTCCAACCCTCTTTTGCACAGACATCGATAACCATGCAACACAGCAGGCAGGAGAGTATCCAGATGCAGCTTTGCTGCCTGCCTGTCCTCCAAGGCAGAAAAGCTTCACTGTGGGTAGAATGGGGCAGTGTGACTTCGGCACATGTGCAACTATTCAAGGAATGAGAGAAAAAAAGGCCCATGATTGCTCACTGATGTTGTGGTTTGACCACAAGTTTAAAGTTTAAAGGTTTTCCAGTTTAAAGGTTGATGCGAGAAAATAACACTGCATACTAACTGTGTGTAATTTGGAAACTGAACAGTTGGTCAAAGAGTGAGAAAATAATTTGTTAGCACCTTCCATAGCCTGCACTGGATTATTTACTTGCAAGGTAAATAAAACAGAATGTGCCTGGATTTCTCATCTCACTAGATCTCTTTCTGAGGAAAAGCTGCCAGAGTGGCCAGGTTAATTCTCACTCTTCATTCAATTAGGCCTGATTCTGGCTAGTTAAATGTCTCAGATTCACTTAAGAGCAATCTGTAAAAGAAAAGAGGCTGTTGGCCTGTGTCCCTGTTTACTTCTTTGGAATGCACAAAGAATGGTCAAGAGGGTCTTCTCAATAAAAGGCTTGGCCTTGACCACCTGGCTTCAGGTCTGCAGGAAAAAGGACAACCAGCTTCTCTCATGTATTCCTACTAGCCCACAGTAGCCCAGAGGCCACTGTTAGCCACACCATCTGGCCAAATGTACACTCAGGTGTGAGTTGCTGCATTCCCTGTTCCTGAAAGGTGGAAGACTTGTAGCAAGTCCACCTGCACCCCATGGAGACTCCACTAAGAGTTATCAGGTGGCCAAAGATGCTACTCCCTCTCTGCATCTTGCCCTGTTCAAAAGCAGTAGCAGGAAGGTATGTGTAGTAATTCCTCAGAAGACTGGCTAGGGCCTGGGAAAACAGTGAAATGTCAGTGATACAAAGGAATAAAGTAGTGCAGTAGAAAAAATAAAGATTTAGCTGGACTGGTTCAGACTGGTTAGTCACTTTAGCTAACACCTATTTAACTTCAGGAGCTAATGAACACTTTATAGAGAGGATGGCTTTATTAAAGATTCAATTATATTCCAATTAAGATGTAAGAGCTGTATTAAGCATCCCTGAAAATACCACAATGTCCTCCAGCTACATGCAGGAAAAAACCCAGGCTAGGATCCCTGGCTCTTCTAAGATAAAACACAGACAAAAATAAAACCTTAAAAAAAAATTACAATTGTCAGGGGCTCTTTACCCTTCCTAAGCAAGAAGAAAAGGGCTGATTCTTTCGCAGATCTTTTCTACCTGCTTCTTTCCCTCCTCAGTTTTTCTCTGTTGCAGGTAATTCCACATGATTAATAGGCTCTTCTCAGTAGTGCTACACACAGTTAGCTCTTTTAATCTCTCTTTGAATCTGAAGCTGTCTAATCCCCCAAGCCTTTGGCCCCATGAGATACCACCTGAGGATCACAGAATAAAATATTTCTCTCTGTTTTAAGTTTGGATCCACAGGTCTGCAACAGAAGGAAGCTCATTTAAATTTACCTTATCTGCCATGATCATAGAGGAGCCTCCATGGATGCCCAGGATGGGAGTGAGGGTCTGGGCAGAGATGAAGTCCAGGATCTGGGCAATGGCTTCCTGGTCTGTGTCATCGGCAAATACCACCCCTTGAATCTTCCGGTCTGACATGAGGTCACAGATGCGGGTGATGATGCTCTTGGGATCTGTCTCATTCATGGCCACCAGCTCCACCCGAGGCACCACTGAGAGGTGGTGGAAGTCATCTTTCTCGTGGGCATCTTTGATGGCCACTTCGTCTGAGGTCCCCACCAGGATGACTGCAATGCCAATGCTCGGGTGGCTTTTCTGGGCATGGGCCCCGCTCCCTGTTGTCGCGAGGACTGCCAGCACCAGCCAAAACCTTGGAGAGTAGCACTCCACCCTGGGCCTCATCTTCGGCTCTTACACTCCCTGAGCAAGGAAGAAAAAAAAGGAAAGGGGGAAAATAAAACAAAGTGATTAATTGACAAGTCAATCATGCACTCAGCCTTCAAGGCAGATCCATTGATCTTCCTCAGCCACTAGCTCCCCTCCCAACAATCCTTCTTGTCTGATGCTAGGTCTTTGGCTACATTAAGGGCTCTGTTAAAGCTGGGGGGGTCAGGCCAGTCCAGCCCCTATTTCTGAGTCTGGAATCACTTAAGAGAACAGCTGTCAGCAGAAGATGGGATCATGTCATCTCTCAGGTCCCATGTCACTCTGAGACCCAGGTTAAAAGTGATAGAGAATTGTCCTTTGACAGCTGATCAGCTGTCTTTGTGAAATTAATTGTTTATGTCAAGCCCATGTCTGCCCTTTCCTCAACACAAATGAATGACTGTTGCTTGCAATCAGCTTGGACTTGTGCTGGAGGTATATGCAGGGAGACTGAGGAGACCACGCAGATAAAGACTTCCTTCTCCTCTCAGCACAGTCCCTCCAGAAAAAAGTGAGGACAAATGGGCAAGATCATTGGATGTATATGTATGTGTGTATCCATTACATGCAACCTTCATACCACCACCAGGACACACACAGTTCCAGTCTGTAGTACAATCAGCCATATGCTTTCTACCAATACAAGGGGGTTTTGGTGGGGTTTTTTTTGGTTTTTTTTAAGCCAGGAATACAAAATTTCCCACTGGTCATGGCCAAAACTAGATCAGGACCTTCCAAGTCCATATGAGAGCTGTGTTTGCACAAAAGCAGAAATGCCCACAGAGCTTACAATGGTTCACCCTCAGCTACTACAGCCAGGCACATTACATCAATCTTCTCCCTGAGCATGTCCACTCTATTTTGTAATCACAACCATAGAAACAGAAATACCTGATGAGGTCATCTCTCTAGCCCCTGCCTGAGTGGGACAGTTCCCTGTGGGACTGTCGCTAGTTCTTTCTTTATTCAGTCTCACTTTAATAATAGTTCACATTTCCACAGCACTTTCATCCTCAAGGCACTTTACACACACTCACAAACTCATTCTTACAGCACCTATGCAGTGTAAATATCAGAAACAGAGCAATGGCCCCCCCCATCCACCCACCACCCCTGTGGGAGACAGCACTGCTCAGTGTGCCCATCCAGGGCCACACTGATGTCCCAAGGAGATCTCAGGCATTTCAAACTAAAGAAGACTTTCCCTCAACACAACAGGTCCTGCTCAGCTACTCATGCCCATAATTCTGTTCTTCAGCAACCAGGCATACTTGAAATAAAGACACCAGCCCTGCGCTTCTTTGTGCTACACCTCTGGTCTTGGGTGCCCTTCTATACTGTTCATTGCTAAAAAATGCCTCTATGAAATGAACAGAAGGCCACAGCAGCAGGTACAATGCTGGCAAAATTTTGTGGAAGCAACACACAAAACAACCCTACCTGACACCAGCCACCAACACAGAAAAGGCCCAAGAGACCCCATCTTGCCCTACCCAGGAGAACACATAGCCTCAGCACCTGCTCCCTCATTGTAATGTTAAGCAGAGAGAATGTATCCTGCATTGATATTACCAGATAAATAAGCAGATAATAAAATAGATAATAAATATGCACCGGAGGAACCAAATCCACTTAAGAAGCTGAAGGGGACTGTGGGTGTGAAGCACCAATCGATTCTAAACTCTCTGAAGGATTCACTTTCTGAGAGATGCTCACAAGGAGAACCAAGAGACTTTGAGAGTTTGGCAAAATGAACGGTTAACTTCATTCCAGTATGACTGTTATCCTCCAATTACGAGTCACTAAATTAGATTCCTTCACAGTGAAATGCAGTCCCCATTTCTGCAATGCTTTATTAACTTTAATGCACTCTATACGCTTTCTGTCTCTCACTCTCTTGCTCACTCACTTAAATGCTGTATTTGTTCTCTTAAAATATGTCTCCTGTGGTCCCTCTGCATCGACTCACACAGTACATTTCGCTTGGTTAGGCAATGGCTAGTTGTGATGCCCAGGGATGAGAGTGTAGGTTTTTCCCAGCCCCTCTCCCACCAGAAATACTTTACAGAGCCTTCCAACCCAGGGCTTGGATAGCATTCACACAAGAGCTATAGAGGCAGCCATGGCAGCTGTTAGCCTTCACACCCAAGCACATACTTTCTCGCAGTGGGAAAAATGGCAGCCAAGAAACCCATTCCCTTCTCTTCACCTACATCAAAGCCAATAAAGCTCTAGCATCTACCTCCAAGCAGCAGAGAGCCCAGATCCTGAAGAGCACATAGGTGCCAATCTGTCGGGTGTCTAGCTCATGCAATGTGCCCCACTCAGGCAGATTTTTCCATTTAACACAAGATAGAGTTATCTGTGCAGTGCCAGATCCTCAGGCTTTGGCCAGATATGCAGGGAGCAGCCAGGGCTGGGAAGAAACTAACATAAAGAAAAGGTTGTCTGTGTCTCAGTAGCCAACTTGCTACCTCCAGTTTGGATCCTCAACCACAAGCCCTCTCTGGATCAGGCAAAGCAATGCTTAGGTAGCTTCTGTTGTACCAACCAAGACCTCTCTCTCTCTCTCCATCTCTCACTCATACATAATACGTCTGTCACGCTCGCTGTGTGAGCGAGCTCCTCCTCAGTGTGTTCCTGTTTCCAGGGAAGAAGAGGAATGGAGTTCACACATAAAGAAATTTATAAGCACCTGACAATGCTGCAGCTGTAAAGAGGGCCTTGAAACAACAACCCTTTGTCGTTCCAAGAAACTTTATAATTTCACCATTTAAGAATGATTATATAAACATGCAAATATATTTTACTACCAAATATTTTACAAGAGTAGGATTTTCCCTTAGAGGTGGTAACACAGTGGACAACACAGTGTTTGAAGTCTTTTCTGTGATTATGGCACTCCAAAACAATTTACTAACTCCCAAACTCCAAACTGGTACCTAAAATCCTTTACACATTACTGCACACTATTATATTGTCTCTTACTCCCTAGGAAAAAATATATGGGAGGGCCATTAGATGAAGTGGTTTTACAGACATATCTATATTTAGGTATAAACATGACAGTAAAATCATTATACCTCTATAATCTCATTTTACTTACCAATAAAACCTATCCACCATTGTAGAGGAATGCAGCATCTACTCACTGCAGAGCAATGTTACACAATCACTTTCAAAATGAGAAGGGAAAGGGGAAAGCTAACTTCTCCAACCGAAAATGCAAGAGGAATGTAGGTAGTCAGACAGTAATTATTCTGATTGGAATTTAGCCAGGACCAAAGGTTAGATTGCTTAAAATATCATGAGAACCTTACTTGACACTGCACTTTTATATGGATAAGACCTAAGATAAGTATTAATAGAAAATTATTAGGCTGCACAGGCAAAATACAGCTCAGCATTAAGAGATATTTCGGGATGATATTTCAAAATACAGAAAGTACACAAATAGGTCACTGTGCATTCAACCAGGCTAACTGTAAGCAGACTACTACTCCGGCAGTGTACAGCAAAGGCAGGCAGTCTTCAGGTCAGGTAAAGAAACTGAGGCAGAACAAGGTCTGGTCACACATTTTGGGGGTAGTTTGTTGTATGCTGACACTAGCAATCGTGCCATCTAGGTAGGCTTGCACAATACCCCCTTAGAAGGGTGTTTGCAGGCTCCCCAAACCCAATCTCCAAGCTCAAGACAGAAAGAGGAAAGGAAGACATGTAATGCTGCAGTTCCAGACAAAAAGCTGTCTTGAAGGCAGCTTTCCTAATTAAGAGGAAGACAATGCTTGGGACAGGAGGCTGAACAATGCCCCTAGCCACCAGCAAAGGGAACTTCAGAGGGACATTGTCTCCATATGGGAGAATGAAAAGCCTGCCTCCAGCCTCCCCTCCTATGCCTCATTGGAAGTTCCTATCCCGATGTTTTTTGGGCTCTGCTCATTCAGAGCTCTGATGCTCTAAACACAGCTTACACTTCAAGCCACAGAATCTGAATTCAACAGCTAATTTTGGATCTGCGCTGAGTTCAACGCTAATTCCCAACCCTACTCTCATCACTAGCCAAATTCCAAGCCTCACCACTATCCCCACCCTCAGTCCTATTACTACCTAAAGACAGGTGTCCTGCCAGCCCCAGTGTGACACATCAGTGTTACCCTTTGGTATTTTTTCACCTTTGACAGCATCTTAATTCACACTGCCTTCATTTCTCTGACAGTTTGCACAGTATCAGAGAATGAATCCAAAAGCAATCCTTATGTTTCAGGCTCTAGTTGGGGGGTAGGAAGAAATCCATCACACCTGTGAAATATGTTACAGACCTGAAGGTGCTCTGGGCTGGGCCTGGTATCCAACACACCAACAGAGAACAAGTGCACTAAAATAAGCTGTAGGGAAGTCAATGCTGCACTAGATGTGCTACTGGGCTGTCACACAAGGAAATACAAGTATGTCCAGATCAAAGAAGAACACTATTTCTGTATTTACCAATGACAGAAGACTGGTGACTATTTGATCATTTTGTCTACTACCCGCCTTATGGGCAAACTGCAGGAGATGAGAAGACCCATGCAAAAAAAAAAGAAGAGGCAGGACAGACTGGAACCTCATCAACTGTTACTCCCAAGTTCTGGGATTTAAAGCTATAAATCACACCACAATTTATGCCTAAGTTTCTCCAACTCTCTGATTTTTGACAACCCAATTTCAGCATAGGACATCCTGCCATTCTTATGGTTACTCTGCAATGTAGACATGCTGCATATTGTACACCTCTAAAGAAGCATTCCTCTTCTTCTAACACTGCTTTAACTATTATCCTACCACACCTACAGCCCAGGCTATTTGTACATTGACAATTCTTGTGCTGCACTTTCCCATATTACTGCTTACCACGTAGGTGACATAAGTGCCCATAAATCATCTTCTGGCTCACAGCCCTGTTGTTCCAGGAATTTTGTCAACAGACACAAAGAAGAGGAGGATGGATCTGGGGCACGATAGATGTGTCTTGAAAGTGCCTGCACACTTCAGGTGCTGATAAACAGAATGAATGATGCTGCAGGAAAGTCTTCATACATTCAGAGCAGAAAGATGGCAGAGACTAGAGACAATGGCAAGCGCCATACACAGTGGAGAATGCAACAATCCAGCACCTGAACTAAAAGGGTTTATTATGGTGACCCTGAGTAAAGAGCCCCCCAAGGGCATTTCAGTAGTTTTAGGTGAAAACTGGTATGGCTTAGTTTATTTTAAGTAGCTTTCATCATCACTTATATTATCATTCTGAGCTGTAAATGCTCCTGTGACAGTGGCAGAAACATTTTTCCAAGGCCTTTTGGGTGGATCTCCATTCTGTTCTTCACAATCACTCCCTCTCCAATATGTACCCTTGTCCATGCCTGTGATGTCCCACAGATCCATTTCTATCTAACATACAAAATGTTTTCAATTTTCCCTTCTTTCTCCCAAGTCATTCCCTCTTTTGGGGAACGCATCACACACCCCCAGCCCAAGCCTTCAAAGCTCTTGGAGCTCTCTCATTACCTCAATGTTAGCTCTCTTTCCATACACACTGGGTGGAAAGTAGCAAATATGTTTACTTCTGCTCTCTATTTATTTTCTTCAGGGCTGTTCTTTCTTTATTAAACAAGGTACAAACCCTTTCCTGACTTGGGCAGTATCGGATAGATCAGAGGCTACTTTGCCTCTTCCTATCCAACAGGTATATCCAAGAATAAGGTGAAAAAGTGCTTCCCTCTTCTCTACCACATGCAAAGGAAAAGAGCAATTCTCTCCCTGCACTTAAGGCAGTACAAAAAAATGCTTTGATCATCAATTAGACCCATATCATTCCCAACAGATGAAGAACTATGTCTCATTATTGTAAGCTTGCCCAAGGGTAAGTTTCCAGTGTCCTTCCCACTTCCTCCCACCCACATATTTTACATATCACGGGTGATAGCTGATACAGCCACAGCCGGCAAGCTTCTGTTTAGACCAATACCAAATGATTCGTGGAAATCAAAAATTAAAATCCTCTGCTTAATAGTCTTGCCCTTCCTCCAGTCACTCCAGGATTACTGTCTAAAGCACCTGCTTTAGCACACTACCTGCTCTGAAACAACTCAAACAATAAGATTACCACTGCTAGAAGATGGCTCACATTTTGAAACATTTCCCTAAACTCAGCCTAAATTTTTCCTTTGCTCAGCTATTCTGTAACTTTAATAATACCTCCTTCATTCAGCCTAAACCATTTCTCCCTCTCAACTCACCGTTTCCACTGTGAAAATGCTGGTAGGTAGTTATCTGATCACCCCTTGGGATTTTCCTCTGCTGCAGCAAGAGTTCAGCTGTGTTTATTGCTCCTCATAATTTGAGACCCCTTGGATCCTCATCAAGATGAGCAAGGGAGAATGAAGGAAATGGCTGGCTGAGGGAGCAAAGGAGTGGGTCTGACCTGCTTACCCAGACTGGCACACACGTGCAGAGCTGCAGGACTCAGTGTCACACACACAAAAGCCATTAAGAGAGACAGCAGGTCAGTCTGGCATTGCCCAGTGCCAACTTGTAAATGCCAGAGCATAGAGGCTTGGCACAGCCACCCCTCTCTGCAAGCCTGGCTTGCAGAGCCAGGCTAGAGCCACTATTCCCCTGCCAGGATCTCGCCCTTCCCCCCAGCATCCCGCTTAGAGAAGTTTAGAGGGTTGAGACAGGTCCTCCCTGCCAGAGACTGAAATATCCTCACCACCTGGAGGGCTCAGTTGCCACAGCTGTCACTCCATGGTGTATGCTCCGCTTGAAACAAGGGTTTCAAAGCTTATAAGGCATACAGCATTTCCCGCTTGCAACTGTCATGTGCCCCACCTCAGAACTGGATCTGGGCTCAGAGAGAGACCATCCGAATCAAGGGATGTGCTGCTGCATGCAGGACTCCTCCACAGGATTACAGCATGGCTGAAAGCAGCTTTGCCCCCTCAAGTGCAAGACTCAGTTTGAATACGCAGCAGAATGCTGCACAGGGCTACACTGGGTTTGCCCCTTAAATAGAAAACCCTTTGAAAATCCATTGGACAATCCCTTCCTTCCTTTCTTAATTCTCCACTTCCAGTTTTCATTTCCAAGCAGGAATCAACAGCACATTAATAACATGAGGATATTAAAGACCATAATTTCCAAAAGCTAAGGATTTAAATACCTCCAATCCATTAACATCCATGAGAAACACACATTTAACTTCACTTGGATGGTTTGGAAAAGCACATCCTTGGCATTTCTCATTATTTTATATATTAATTTGATGTTTTCTGTTCCACCTTGATCAGCTCTGCATTTTGTGCATTGACAGATTGATACATTGAATTTCAAAATTTAAAAAACAAGGAGAATTTTCATTTCCAAGGGTGGAAGGACCTTCTCATTCCTCAGACTCTCTCATGCACCTCCCTCAGTACCTGCTTGTTCCCTGCATCATTTCCTTAAAGGGAAAACACAGAGCAGGTAGACCGAGTCTTTGCAGCTGCCAAATTCCACACCAGTGCTGAGATCCCCACTGGTTACTCAAAGTCGCACATCAAGATACAGTGTTAAATAATTTGGATGCCAGATATAAGCACTGTAAAAGCCAAATCAGAATTGTTTTAAAAATGTACTGTAAGTGGGAAAGGAAAAAATGGTATTTATTTTTTTAGGCCAAAATTGAGTGATTCCTTCTTCTACAAGGCTGAGAATTCCAAAAAGGGCATCTGAGTCAGAGGGAGACAGCCTCAAACTACACTTGCACTTTGGACAGAGTCATCCTGTTTGCTGCCTGTCTTCTCACATATAATGTATGACACGGGATAGAGTTTTAAAACATAAAACTGTCCATGCCTTAAGAAAGATCATGTGTGCACATTTTGGAACCCATGGAGCAGGGACAAGCTAGGAGAAAATGTGCACTACCTCTGCTCATCATGGCACTGCTGCAGCAAATCTTCAACAGCCCTAAAGCAGAGTGCCAGCATTCACCAAGCCTGATCAGACTCTCATGAAGGCACTACAGACAGCAGAAATGGCAGAGAAGGTGACTTGATGCCTGAAACACCAAGCTGTGATGCGGAAAAATGAGCTGCTAAATGGAGGTAGTAGGGTGGAGAGAGAGAGATGCATCCTGTGAGCTGGTCCAGGACAAAGCTGCAGTGCTACAGACATGGACGGGCCACATTTCACAATCCACCAGCATCCCTCAGGAGCCTCATGGCCTCTTGCTCCCCACTGGTATGTAGCATTTTGGAAAATGAGGTTTAGTCACCAAGGGACCCTGTGACAATGCCAGGCTTGCTTGTGAAATGGGTCAGGGAGTTAATCTGGATGTGAAAGGGGCCGAGATACAAGTTTAGCATGAGGAAAGAGGCATGCCAGAGTCACTGAAGCCAGGAGGAGTCAAAGACAGGTTCTGGTCAGGCCACTAGAAATGAGAGAGGAGTACCCAGAAAACTTTGAGTCTCCTTCCTTGTAATTGCCTCTCCATTGATCCCTCCCTTCTCCTCACTCTGATCCTTGGTAAAGAACTTTTATGTTCCTGTTATCATTACATATTGAAAAATAAAACTAATTCTACCCAGGAGAAATAATAAGGGAAAACAAATGTGTGATACCTGAAAGTGTGCCATTCAAGATGTTTGGAGCTGTACACTCACAATCCAGAAGCATCCAAAAAACCACTTATTCCTTTAGAAAAACTTGGTCCTTATAATAAAAACTAAAGCCAGGACAAAGGGAGAGCTGACAACTGCAAATCAGAAAATTTTTTTTGTGGTCTCATTTTTCTTCTCCTTTCCCTCCTTCCACTTCCAACTCAACACTCTCCTCTTTCCCTAACTTTCTGTCTCTGAGTTCAGTGACCAGTAAGGGACCAGCCATCAAGCAGCTGGATACAATATGCTTTCACACTACATTAGTGCTGTGCACCAGACCATGCTGCGCCTGCAATTGTATGACAGGTCAGGGCCAATTCATCTTACTGAGACCTTCAATCAACAGTGTCCAGAAAGCTCTCCCAGCTGGAGGGACCCAGCCCAGCAGCCACTGACCTCTCCCTCTGCTCAGCACTCGATCATATTTACAGAGCTGCAGTGATGGAAAGATACACAGGCAAAGCTATGTCTGAACCACAGCTCATCACTGGCTGTTGATGCTTCTGGGATAGGAAGACCCAATCCAAAGCAAACAGACTAGGTTTGGCTCAGCTGAATGCCACTTCCATGCTTTTTTTCCCCTCTGTTCTTTGCTTTTTCCAGCCTCTCAAATTCATTGATGGTGGCTGCTTCAGCCACCTTTCCCAGTAGCTCACTCAACTGTTCACTCCTCCTCAAGCCAGTGAATGCATACAAGGAGGTACCAGCCCATGTCACCTCCCAGTACTGCTCCACCACTGACTTCATCAGAGTGCAGCTCAGCTCCCTTGGACCACATCTCATTTACACAAAAGTCACTATAGCTTACATTTGCATCAGGAAAAAGAAGCATTAGTAGCAAGAGTAAGAGAGAACATGACCAGAACACAGTAATTGTCACAATAGTGAATAACAGTAAATAAAAATCAATACTATGGACAAATTGTAACCCTGACTTATTTATGCTTTAAGATCAGTTTACAGTTTTAAAATAGCATCAGAGCATTTAGTTAAAATAAAAAATAAAAAAAAAATTCCAGAATTTCAATATTCCCCATCAACTTCCTTCATGCTACAATATATGTCCTACTCTACCATCCTTCTCAGATTTCTCCATTCATTTACCTCCAATGAATTTTTTGTCCTTCATGGCTACATTTCTCACTTTAAGCACTGTCATATTTTTGGTCCATTCTTGTTACCTCTTAGCTCACTTGTCTTCACACCATTCATTGTCTGGTTTTAAATCTTAAAAGCATGGAGGGAACAAACCACAAAAAATGAAGTCTTGTTCTAATCCTTCATATCACCATCTAAAACCAATAAGCACTTTTTGAAAGGGTAAACTCCATTGTTTTCTTTCTCATCCTTTGCCTTACTCTCATCAGAAAGGTGGAGATGCATCGTCTCTGCTTCATAGAGTTACAATGTTTAATTATTTATGGTATTTAAAGTACTTTTGACTCTCAAGCAATAGAAGCTACAGGAGCTGAGATTATTATTGCTTTCCATTGCACTTAGCTGAAGGCAGCAATGTCTTCTTGTGAGATCATACCCAACATTACTCACAGGATCCCAAGAGAGTGTATTAAAACCTGTGTGTCCAAGATCTTCAGGACAATAAATCCTAGTTTAGCTAGGAGCAGAGAGAAAGGAAATCCTGTAATACCACAAATACTTGGCAGCTGCCAAGCTAATTCCTTATACTCAATATCAACTTTGCCACATTGACTCAAATTGCAAAACACTGCTGATCTGTAGTTTCCGATGAAACACATTAGCAACTACCGGTTTGTTAAGCTTACGCTCACTAAAAATATCTAAACTGATGACATATTTCACCTAGTCCCAAGCAGCTTCCTGGCTGGCAAGGAAGAGCAAGAGCAATGCAGAGCTGTGGCGAGGGAGGCAGAGCTGCAATGGGCAGCCAGCCTTCAGCACCTGGGGTGGAGCTGCAGCTCTTCTCAGCACCGGGACCCATCCTCCAGGCAACTTCAAACCAGACCTAGAAAACTCCTGTTTCATCAACAGATCTGCCCTGGAGGTCTGACACAGATCCAGGAGGTCTGGTTCCAGCAGATCTTGGACAGTGGAACTGTAAAGCCCAGCTACATTTCAATTCACATGCAAAAACACAGAATAGGAGATCTTCTAAGCATGGGTCTCCAAAGTGGAGAGCCTGGATTTAAACTGATCTGGGGAAGGTGACCAGAGTCACCAGGCTTTGTAGTATGGACAAAAAGCCTTGGAGCTCTAGTTCACTCCTAAACAAAATCCAGGAGCCTGAAGACCCCAAGAGTCCTCTCTGGGGCTCTTTTGTGTGTCAGAATTGCCAGAAATCTGGGATTCATAGAGAAGTCCTCACATGTAATTCTGAGGCACCATGCCCTTAGACCAGATGATGCGTTACAGTGGCCTACAGCTAGAAGCCCTGGGAGCCAGGGGAGGAAGAACAGCTGTGACAATTTCACCACAATTAATTAGTCATTCTTATAGGTACCTCTGAACTTGCAGTATCCAAATATTTGCAGGGAGAGGGAGGGAATTTTGCCATTAAGTTTGGTTTCTACCTCTGAAGGTACTCCCCCTGCCTGGAAAAGCTTCTTGCACCCTGAAGGCTTTTGATTCTGTCAGACTTCACAAACTGCACTGCATTGTGCCTGAGCACCTGGGGAGAACACAAAGGTTTTTGAGGGGTTCTGGCAGCCACAGGGTAGTTGTTGTCATTGAAAAATTTACAGAGAGAAACTGCTCTGCTTTGGGGGAATTTTCTGATGAGGTGATGAACGCTGGAGTAGTCCTAGAGTCAAGAGAAGAGATGTCCACCCTGTCTCAAATTCTTCTTTCAGTTACCATCATTTCCTGGGTTACACTGCCATGGAGCAATGTTGAAAGACTAGTGCATTCCCACCGCAGAATTAATTATATGGTAAAGTAAAGGTGTGTATGTATTTTTTGCATGCACACATGGTATACATTTGTTTATATATAAATACAAAGGTTTTTTTATTGTTGTTTCTTTTTATATAAATTTAAAGGGTAGATATGCACTCCTTCTCATCTTTAACCACGAGACAGGTCTGCATTTCTTTGAAGGTGGAACATAGGTGAGAGAAACAGCTCTTTACCCCTTGCCTGTCAGACCTGAAATGGCATCAGTTCCTAAACACACTAAGTCCTGAAAATGGGAAACTCAAAAACCGTCCTGGGACAGAAAAAGAAAAGGTGGAGACAACACTCAAGTTGCATCCCTTTTACATCTAGGATGGCCCTTGAAGAAAATCAGCTTCTTAGTTAGAAACCCAAACCTTGCCGCTACACCAGGAGTTAGCACCCAGCCCAAAGCAGCTGCTCTCCCTCCCAAGAGTTGTTTCTGGGGTGGAAAAAGAGGCACCACTCAGACAGTGGGTGAGGGCTTGGTGGATATAGCGTCAGGGCTGTCGTAATACTGCCCATCTTGAACTGCTGCAGTAGCACTGGGGTGCCAGTCGAGCTTCTGAAGGACTTTCAGACAACCCTGAGGTTATGGTGGCAAATAACCACCATGTTAAAGCAGTCAGTTAGCAACAGTCTTCAGCTAGGTCTCACCCTTGTTTGTATACAGCAGTACCAATACTGACAATCCTGAATAGCCAAAGATTAAATGCTGCAAATATTACCCATCCCCAAAATGATGCAGATAAAGCAAACCCAGTTGTCTATAAGAACTGCATCTCCAAGTACCTTGAGCATACCACTTGTTCCCCTATAACTTCCTGGGGCTATGCTCACTTTGGGGTTTTTGTGTTTCTTCTACTCAGCAAAGCTTTGATTCTTCTCCAGGCCAGGTCCAGGCCACAGCAAAGTGAACTTGAGCCCCATGGAGTCACAAGTCTCAAATTATTTAAAAAAAAAAAAAAAAAAAAAAAAAAAAAGAAATATTTTCAATTTAAGCCCTTAGACACCATGCTTGCTTCCTGTGAAACCTCTCTGACACAGCCCTGCTTTGGTGTCCTGTGCAGGATGACACTGGAGCAGGACCTTGTTTCCAAGCCAGAAGGCATTTCTGCACACAGCCGTGTCAATTGTTCTATTTATGAAGATGCCAAAGTACATTAAAATTCTCAGAGGCTTTTGCACTATTCATTTGCACTACCTCTGTGCCAGAGGGGTGTAAAGCCCCTCTGATCTGATGTGGCAGCATCTTAAACCTACTTTGCAGAGGTGTTAGTACCTTTGTGAGGCACTGCACACCACAGGTAGGAGTTCATGATCTACACACAGAGCATACATCCAGAGAGAAACCTCTTGCCACACTCCTAGTGATAGCTGTCTCAGGGAAGAAAGGGAAAAGCTGGAACAAATAAGACACTTATGCATTATCAGCTGACTACATTGTTGGTGTTGCTCTGGGATCCCCTTCCTCTTGTTTATACTGTATTTTCAGAGCCTGCAAAGCTTCAGGGACTCTCCACCTCCCTGACCATATTCCTACCACAGCCCTGTCACCACTTCATCCAGAGGCCAGGGACCCTTCAGCAAGACAAGAAACAATACCCATTTATCATTGCCTCTTTCCTAATTAAAGAGATCAGAGGACTTAACAGACCACAACCGAGCTCCCAGCCCTGGAGCTGAAGTGAGCCAGTGGGCAAGCTTGTGCAGCCCTTTCAGGTGATTCATTTACCCAGGCTGGCCTGGCATGCAGCTAAGGAACCATCCTCTCCAGATCCATCTGCCTTCCAGCTTCCCCCCCACTGCTAAAATTTTTATTTATTTATGAAACGCAATTGACTAAAAGGATGTATTTTTTAAAAACCAAAAAAAACAAATTAAAAACTACCACCTCAAACCCAAAATATCAGATACCCAGACACTCGGGAAAGAAAAAGCACTCAGGCAGTGCATCAACTCCCCAAGGGAGGTGCTCAGGTTTGAGTTACTGCCAAGATGACATCTGTAGGGAAATAAGCCACCAGATGCAGGGAATGGACTGCAGGGGCCCAGAGCAACAGGGAAGGGAGGAAGGGGGAAAAAAAAGAGAGCGAGCAACAGAGAGAGAAACAAATCAAGAAATTTAGCAGTTTGGTTTGTAAATCACTAGCTATTCTGCTTTACAAAATTTACAGCTGTTTTCCACTCCCTACCTCTGCTGAAACCTCAGCAGTTTCCCAAATGTCCCCGTACCTGCTTCAAACCATCTGGCTTGTCATACCCCAGCCCAGCAGATTCTCAACCAGAAAGGCTTTAGTGCCCATTGGATCAGAGCAAATGAAGAGACATCTTCTTTAGCTACTGTGATCTATGGGTTCCCCCACTTCTTCCCTCTACTTAAAAGAGTCCCCAGTCCCCTCATAAAGAAAAATAATCTTACAGCCATCCCAGCTTTCAAGGTAAGGCATCTTTCCAAGCATCCCTTTGATAACATCAGTCCTGTCTCCCTCGTGCCTTCAAGCCCACTGGTGTGAAGAGGGGATATGTCCCATGCCAACAGAAATGTGAAATGAAGAGGTTGATGTTTTGCCAGATGGCTCCAAACTTGTCACAGCAGGGAGAGAAACACGCTTGAAAAACCCAGCCCTGGCACTAACCATCATCTCCTGGACTGGTAGTGCAGGACAGCTGGAGCAGCTGGGGCTGAGTACCAGATGTGAGATGACAGTAATGAGGAGCAGCAATCACACAGGGCAAACATGGAGGCAGTAAGAACCAGAGGCTCCCTCTGGGACTGCAATGACATGTTCAGCAGACAACACATTTAGAGCAAGAGCAGTGGAAAATATGCATGTACTAAAAAGTCAAGAGAGCAGGGTAATGGAGAGTCAAACCATCTGACCACAGCTTACAATGAGCAGCATCAAAACAGGGCAAGCAATGGGTGAAATAAGGGCAAGGTCTAGGGAAGGCTCTGCAGTATAAAATATGCAGGGCACCAGCCTGCCTACAGAGCTCACTAGCCCGGAAGGCTTTACCCTCCCCAACCCAATATCAGCCCAGAATGACCACTAGTAGCAGTTCTAATCCTTGTTTCACAGAGCCCCTCTAAAGGACAATCACCTTTGACATCATGCCTGAAAACTCAGATAACCTCAGATAAAACTCAGACAACTGTACATGTGAAACCTGCACATGTGAAATCTTTGTACATTGTGAAACCTGTACCTGTCATCCAGCACCTGAAGGAAGCAAGAGAAGGTCCTTGTCTTTTCCCTACTGTTTGCTGTGTTCCAGGAGGCAACCTTCAGCTATTACAGAAAATACCATCTGATGCTGAAACCTCACCCAGAGATACCCATTTCTTTTTTTTATAACCTTCACTGGATTTTTGGTTTTGATGGGCCTCATCCCAGCACCAGGGTGTCAGCCAGATGTCAGCACAGCTGATGCAGAAGTCTGCTGCAAGCTGACAACTGGTGGGACAAGGGGATCCCATGGGGATGGATGTGACCATTCTTTCAGTTGGATGACTGTGCCCCATGCACCCTCTTCCTACAAAAGCTTCAGCCAGAAAGGGACTAAAAGGAAAAGGGCTGCCCCACAGTCCCAGAGCAAATGACAGACGTGCTAAGAGGAAAGCAGATAGTTCTTGCAGATAGAGCTGCATCATGGAGAGAAGGATGACAGAGATGCTTTGCCTTTTCTTGTATTTCGGTGCTTCCCACTCCCCAAAAAGCCCATCACTCCTCTAGTAGTGCATGCTTTTCCAAGGAGGTGGGCATGCACAGTTAGACGCAGGCAGTCCCTCCACTCCTTCATCACAGGCTGACATCCATTCCAGGTGCAATGCACACTCCCACAGACCCAGGAACAGTGATCAGAGAAAGTGGAAAAAAAGCTAAGGGAAAGGAAACAGCAGATCAGAGAAAGGGAGGACATGAAGAAAAGTAAGAAGTGAGAGGGATGGTGAAAGAAAAGATAATAATAGGAGAGAAAGTGGAGAGGGAGCTACTTTGCAAGCGGTAGCTAAAAATCTCACAACGTTTACAGCAAATGATGCATGAAATACACTGTCAGAAATGTGATGCCCAGAACCTATTGCTGCTAAATATTTAATCTGATTGGCAGGGAGCCGTTAAAACCTCAGTGTCTGCAGCTCAGGCTTCTACAGAGCAACAGGTAAAGTAAATACATCAACATGTAGTGATTCACCTTGGGTGCCACCAGTCTTTCCAACCTGCAGCACTGTGCAAGGAAAAAGCGTTGTCAATGGATATTAGCAATATCAGAAACAGGCTACAGGAAAGGCACTGTTTACGTACTTTGGCTCCCACCGCAACCTAGAGAAAAGTGGAAAACAGATATGCCAGGTGTCTTTTTCAGAAATTAGAACACAAATGTCACCACAAAGATCTCACACAACGCAGTTCGTGTCTCTCAAGCACTAAGAAGTCATGCAAAAGAGTAGTACATCAAGGCTGCAGTTCTACTGGCTCACACTTGCCTGCATGTAATCCCTGAAGCCAATCTGTGAGCAGACCAAAGGCTGCCTCCAGCAATCAGCTTCCACCGTCTGTTGAGCACAAAGCAGGTCAGAATGTCCTGCACACGTGTGTCTAATGCCAGCACCAAGAATGCAGCAGGGCAGCCAGGGTGCAGGCAGCCTTTTGGGGTAGGAAAGCTGATTAGCTGCTACTGCAGCATCATGAGGAGAAACAGGGCAGCCACCTGCTAACAGGGGCATGCACATGCGTATGTCTGCACACCCAGTGCAGTCTCCCACTTTGCTGACTCAACTCATAAAACTGTCAGAGCCACTGCTGTCCATATCAACTCTGGCGTCCCTGAGCCAGTAGCTGAGCTGTGCTCCCAAATAGTGGTTTCTTGGAGCTTTGCAAAGGAGGATTGTGTTTGGACTAAGTTTTTGCAGTGTAAAACAACTCCATTCTGATTCAGAGTCAAACCTGGCCACTCAGAGGTACTCTGGGGAAAGAAACAGACTTCCTTTTAAATCATTTTGTATTGCTCAAATCAACTCATTTCTAGAATGAAGACATTTAGAGGATTGTTTCTTTATTTAAGTATAACGTAACATTTTAAATTTTCCAAAGCTAACAAAGGTAGAAATATTCTGCTCTGCTATAGTGAGTTTCAGACGAAGTTACTCACCACCATCCAATACTCCAGCAACAGGAGTACAGCCCTTCCTAAGAATTCTACAGGTCCAGGGCATGTGGTTGAGTCAGTGCACTGGCACTGACAAGTTACAAACTGCATGAGCCCAGTAGCTACCATCCAAAAAAAAAAGAATAAATAGATACCAATAAATACAGAAGAAGTGGAAAGCCATAACAGAAATCTAGGGAAAAAATCAATATGCTCCATACTTGTTTCAGAGAGGACATGGGATTTTACTGTATCCAAAACCCTATATCACAAAAAGCATCTGCAAATCTAACACTGGCTGCAGAGCCTTGGAAGTCTGGGAAGAGGGCTTCACAGATAAGACAGCACTGAGATCTTCTCTAGGCACAGATCTTGAAGATCTTTGGATAGGTTCACCAGCACAAACCTCCCATCATATTCCTCTTTCTGTATTTCTGGCTGCTTTGCTGTCCCTGTTGCAGCTGTTCAAGAAGCTGACTTCATCAGAATATGCTTTGTGAAGTGCTTTTCTGCTCTGTAGGGTGCTTCTGCTTGCTTGCTTTCTTTCAGTAAGTGCCAAACCACTGAAGAATGCCAAGGCTAGAGCTCTGAAAGCCAAGACCAAGTAAAGAGTACGTATGATTCTATGGCATCATCAACTGAAAAGTGGCACCTCAAAAGCACAAAAGAAAGTGTGACTTTTGAATACAGCTGTACAGTGTTCATCATCCCTGCTCGCAGAAGCACAAGTAGACTGACTTGCTCATGGGCTCTGACAAATCCTGCTACTGCTTAAGGCTTGTCCAAGCCCAAATCCTGCTACTGCTTAAGGCTTGTCCAAGCCCAGCTTGCCAGACTCATGAGAAGGCACTGTGAGCAGCTGGCAAGGCAGAAGGAGACCTATGCCTGCATTTCCCACTCCACTGACAGCCTGACATGCTATCCTCAACCAGCAATGATGGTGGGCTTGCCAGACCATTGAACTGCTGCAGAAAAAAACTGCTGGGGCAAGGAAGGAAAACAACTTTACTGACCACTGCTCTTGATTAACAGCATAAAAGCCAATTCATGGTAAAGTCAGATAGGACAACCCTGATGACCTGCCTCCTATCTTGACCACAAGTTGAGTCTTCCCTGTAGCCTAGGACAGCACAGCCCCACTCACACACAGTGCTTCAAACCTTTGCCTTAAAAGGTGCCCTGAAAAGTCTGCAGCAAGAACCTGTTTCTCTGATGCTGGGCTCCCATCTTTGAAATTCCTCTTCAAATTGCCCAGGAACTAGCTATGACACCAGGACACAGTCACTTGTCCTGTAGGGAGCTATGCTGAAGCATTTATTTTACAAATGGCCTTCCAAACAGGTATCACAAAAGAATACATTTAAGATGCTTCTCACATCACAGTCAACAGAGCTATTCACCCAGAGAGACTGGAACCACCAGCTGAGATACTGCACCAGCTAATGGCTCTGTTTCTAATCCTCACCTCTTCCTTTCACTTGGGAATGTACTCAGTCTTAAAAGCAGATCAGGAACTTAATATTTCCAGGTATGAAATATTTCCATGTATGAAATAGCCTAGAATGTGAAAATGGGATTTATACAAAAAATGTGCAAAACTTTTTCAAGTACAACTGGATGAGAAATACTGTGATAAGAGCTCTTGCTTCAAATCTTCCCATGCCTGTCAAAATGAGGAGATTTGGAACTGCACCCTTTTTTTACCTAATTAGGCTATTTTGTTCCTCAAAAAAACATTCACACCAAAGGGGCAAAAAACCCCAGCTAATCCACACTTCATTGGAACTAGGTCCTCATTGCATTTTTTATAAGTGTACATTTCCTCCATAATACCTCCATCGCCAAAGACAAAATTCAAACATATCCATAATCAAATAAAGTATAATTAAACAGAAACATTAATAAACAATACACATAATATGAATAAAAATACTACAAGAAGAAGCACCACAAATCTGTCTTGTTCAAAAGCCCAAGAAGCTTTTAGAGATTATGAAATCACATGAAAACTTACTGAAGCAAGATCAGTTTCCCAACACCTGTGTTGTGTGATAAACAAGTGTCTAGTGTCACCCGTGGCCATTTACGCTCATAACAATTCTCCCACTCCTCCTGCCCTCCTTGTCATCCAACATTTAGGCTCCTTCTTCATACAGGTCCTGCTTTCCCCAGCTTCAGCTAGGAGCCACCTTCTTCTAGATCTGCCCTTAGTGACTATAGCGAATAATTGGCCCCTGTCCTCTCTTTATAACAGTCCTTTACAGATTTGCTGTTTGGTGTCCACCCACAATTATCTTTCCTCTAGACTGAGCATGCCTGGCTCTCTCAGCATTTCTTACAGGATTTAGTGTCTACTGTCATCTACCCTATCCCCTTGCTTGCTCACCCTCCAGCCTGAAAATTATCTTTTTAAAAACACTACACCCTGACATGAATGCAACACTACACATTCACAGTCGAAACGACAGGGAAGAAATCGTCTATGAATCCTGCAAATTAGAGAGGGAGAACTTTTGTGGGAACACCACATCCTTTCCGTCATTCCCTGGAGAATTCTGGACACTCCTTGTAGCAAAGCTCCAAGAATCTACCATCACTTCCCTGGAAACAGTACTTTACCCTGTGCCACATTTCTTAGCAGGAACTGTGCTGTCTATTCAGCACTTTCTTTTGTTCATTTGCTGCTTTGTTTGGCTACAGCTACTTTTCAGTCTCTGGTTAAGCTCCTACACAACTTCAGTACCAGTGCAGAGCAGGCATCTGACCAACAGCCACTCCAACAGCACTAAACAATCCCTCATTCTATTTCTCTCTCCTCTCTGTTTACATTCTTAAGCACACTAAGGCAGTCATCACATCTCTCTTTTAATTGTCATTTGGCCAAGCTAAATGTAATTAGTTACTTTAATCTTCCCTCTTAGATCAATCCCTCCAGCATCTTAATCATTTTTGTTGCTCCACTGAATTTGTTCTAATTTGCTGCCATCTTTGGGGCACTAAGCTCTCCAGAAATTAGCCTAGGTACCTCAGATCAGGCACATGAAGAAAACTTAACTAGAAACACGCAGAAAACATTTCCTTGCTTCAAGACACAACAGTTCTGTTTATGCAATCCAGAAATCACATCAGCCTCTTCGCTGCCGCATTGTATTGTGAGTCTGTATCTCATTTGCTAACCAGTGTAACCCCAGTGTCATTTCTGGCATTACTGCTTTCCAGGGGTGTACCTCTCATCTCTGCTTTCTTACCGAGCACAGTCTGATTTTAACTCCTACTATTCAATTTACTATCCACTCTGCTAATCCCCAAATCCTATTCTGAGGTATGACTGCTTAGCTAGCTATGTATCTCAAATCTCTTTGATTTCCAATGGAAATACTTGCACAAAGCAAAGGCACAGGGTTTGTCGTCAGAGTAAAGTCCAGGCACATCCCTAAATTCAACAAGACAATATGGATTCTTCACAGACATGTCCCCATCATCAGCCCCTCACCAAAAACCATCAAAAGGTTTTAAAGGGCTTCAGTTTGCTTTGGTGGTGACCAATGCTGGGCTGCTGTGCGATGGCTTTGCTGCTCTCAGAAAAAGTAGTGGACCCTGGAGAGTCAGGCAAGGCCCCACGACATGAGAGGGAGCAGATGGCACCAAGGCACCAGATGGTACCAAGGTACCACTGCTGGGGTACATTTCTGTAACACTGCCTTTTCCTGTGCACACCCTAAAAGTGGCCATGGCACCTTCCCAACAGTCTGACCATCAGCTTCCTCCAAGCAGTGATGTCTAAGCCTTCCCTCCTCCTTCATCCCAAAGAGGGGGGAGGTGGGAGGCTACTTCAAAGCCTTCCTGTGAGACACCACATTTGTGCAAAGCAAACCAGATGCTGCCTGAGCGTCAAGTAGTCACAGGAGCAGGACCTGGGTGCAGAGTATTTTCTTGGATGCAGAAGGCAAAAAAACCCTTCCCTCCCCCCAAAACTTGTCCTCCTGAAATCTCCTTCAAAATTCTTCCCCTGCCCCTCCAGCTCCCAGACACCAGAGCCTGCAACAGCTCCCAAAGTACTTCAAAGGCACTGAGACACAATGGCTTTGCCTCTCCACCTGCAGGACTGCCCTGGCCCTGAACTGGGGCTCAGAATGAAGTTCAGTTGAGCTTGTCCAGACTGGAGGAGGAGGAAAGAAAATGGAAGAACAAAGGAAAGGCGGGCATGGGTGGAGAGTCTGTCCTGGGCAGCACTGATTCACTGCCTCCATGGCTGCTCAGCCCAGTCCAGCTTCTGACAGCAACAAGGCAGCTGTGGCTCAGCAGCGTCTAAATGAAGTGGAGGGGGGCGGGGCTTGACACTGTGTCTCTAACTGTGCCTGCTCCCCTTCTGCTCTAGGACCCAGATGAAGGACACACATCTACCACACTGAGTGGGTTGTAGCATCAGCTTCCCTCTTCCCAGAAAAGTCCAAAATAAAGGAATGGCAGCTGCCTTCCACCCTCTCTCAGTCCTTCATGGTCTAGGTTTTGGCAGGACCAGAATGCAATTTACTGCCAGTGAAAGTTCAACAAGATGTATAAATCTGTCATCTGGCCAAAACCTATTCTCATAACCCATGTCAGCCCACTTCCTCCTCACCAGCATCAAGAAAAGGTTTTCTGATTAACTTTCCAGACTCAGAAGGGACAAAAGAAGCTTAGCACAACTGACGTCACTTGAAAAGCCACAACATGTGTGAATTGGTCAGATTCATGACAGTTATGACAGTTTGCAACATCACAAAGATCTTTATAACAGAATCTGTCGGAGCAGAGAGAGAAAATGAAGTGGGTTGCATAAAAACACAAAACTGTGTCCATCCTTTGTATGTTCAGAAAACACAAGATGGCACAGATGCACACATAAACCTCTCCACACTTACTTGACGCCCAAGGGTTCTCCCACAGGAGACTAGTGTGCTTCTAGCTCAAAAGAAAGACCAGACCTATGTATCTACCCAAAGCAGAGGAGCTCCATCCAAACCACCTGACCGTATCTCCTGGCACAGATCAAGGATGTCCACTTTCTGGCAAATGCTGATCAGCACATACTAGACCAGCTCAACCAGGATGGAGGTGGTCAGCTTGGCTTCACCCAGCTGGGTGTTGACTGTGGCCAAGAGAAAGCTTAGTGTGGCTCTTACCATCTTGGTCTAGGCACATGACAAGATGATTTTCAGTTACATCTTCTCCAAGCCCTTCGGTTTCGCACTGAGGAACTCCATCCATTTAGAGCACCACAAGCTCTGCTCAAGGTTCTACAGCCATTCCCAAGTATGTTTTCTGTTTACTGGTGTGTTTCATGTTTCATTTCCAGTTATAGGAGGCATTGCTTAACATCCTGCTCCCGAGTGACGCTTGCCTTCTCTCTGCATTGCTATTCTGATCTTTCATGGAACATACTATCTCCAGATGATTTTATCCAAGCTCTGTATTTCTTTAGCTGGTGTAATAAATGTGGCATTTCAGTAAAGCCAAGGTTCAAGCTGAGTCTTTTGCACACAAACTCTCTTTAAACCTCAAGGCTTCAGCTAAATAATACACACAGATTTGTCCTATCCAGGAGGAGCACTGGACCAAATATTGTCTTTTTGCTGCTAAATATTTAGACATCCTATAAGGAAATTTTAAAGGGAATTTAAGTTTTTAATGCTTTTTTTCTCTCCCTCTGGATCTCTGACAATAAAATCAAGTTCCATGATTTTTCCATCAAATTTTGTCCTGCACCTTTTAAACCATTTTATATTACTCTTTCAAAGTAGTTCCGATTATGAGAATACATACAATTAATTTGCTTTAAAAGTCTCAAATTCTGTTCAAATGGAAATTTCAATATGCCAAATACAGTCATTTAAAGCAGTTCTTACCAGAAAGCATTGATTTTTCTCCCCCAGGCAGGGTGCATGAGGATTTGGGGGAGGAAATTCTACATAATCTGATCCCAAAAATGAATGTCAACTAGATTCTATACTTACTGCTGTTTTATACTGGAGGAAAAGCAATACATTACATGATCAAGAATACACCTGAAAACTTACATGGAAAAGAAGTGTTTAAGAATCTGTTGCTATGTTTATAATCATGTCATTTAATGTTCAAGAAACAAAGAAATCATCAAACACAAGGACAAAAAATAGCACCCTTTGTATTAACATCAAGCATTAACTCAGCATTCTTTGCAGGCACCAAAAGAGCAGCCTACACAGTACCTCAATAGCTCTTTACATTGTTCCTCCGATGACAAAAGTGAACGAGTTTATAAACAAAAATACTTCAAAATTAAGCTGATTCAAATAAATATCGGAAGCCTTTGTGTTTCGTACCACAGAGCAGACATCCAAAGTCCATCCAATCTGATGCTGAATCCACAACCAACTTCCCATTTCAAAAGGGAAAATGGAGCCAGCTTCTGGGCTGCAGCTGCACACTTGTACAGGTACATATTGCAATTTGTCCTGCCACAGTTGCCAAACTGCAGTATCACAGAAGACCGTCACATCAGAGAAGACACACAGATTTCTGTATTACATCGTGCACTTAAAAGGACACAGACTGCCGGGGCAAACCTTCTCTCTAATTTTCTGGTTTGATCTTTATTCTTCATCATGCAAGCAATATTTTCTTAAGAAAGATGTGCCTTGATGAAGATGGGCAGTGCTTCTAAATGCATGCAGGCAAAAACATACAAAGACATATAATAAAATGTCATTCTTAATTAGCCCCCTCCTGAGACACAGTGCTGATAGAAGCAGCAAGCCCTGGTCATCTCTCCTTAGCTTTCCTGTAGCATCCAGAGAAACAATCCCCTGTGGGGTGCCACAGACCAGCCCCATCCCTGGTAATGTCAACAGGCCCCATGCGCCAATTTGCCACTCTGGTTTGAAATTAAGGTCTGAGAAAGCCACAGATCGTGGCTCAGCTTGCCGTTTCTTGCAAATTCAAACCACGTTTGGGAACCATTTACACGGGACACAGACTGAGAAGTCTCCAGGCCTTCATGTTCAAAAAGAGATGGGCTATCAGGTACCCAGTTTTCTTACAGTGGAAAAATACAAGACTGAGGAACAGGCATTATATTTTAGATTCCTCATGGAAGGTGACTGTTTTACAAACTGGGTGGTGAAAGAGCAGTAATTTAATACACCTCTTGTCTTTTCTAGCCCCCAACCCCACACATCCTTAAAATGCATACACACAGAACAAAAGAAAT
Source organism: Entomyzon cyanotis (assembly GCA_024500445.1). Classification (NCBI taxonomy): domain Eukaryota; kingdom Metazoa; phylum Chordata; class Aves; order Passeriformes; family Meliphagidae; genus Entomyzon; species Entomyzon cyanotis. The sequence goes on along the minus strand of JAKEPQ010001018.1, from coordinate 11,104,462 downwards.
AATTAGGAGCTTTAGAAAGCTCATCTGTGTCGGCTACTTTTGTAGTCAATAGGGATTTGCTTTTCTAGAGGGCAAGCTGGATCACATCCATGGGGCTCCTGCTCTACACTGCCCTTCGAAGAACCTGGTCTTTCTCCACTGACTCCCTGGAGCTCCTCTGGAAACAAGTCTCCCACAGCTAGTGTTCACTTCTGGAAAAACTCCCCTTTCCATGTAAAAGTCAAACATCTCACCAAGCTTATAAAAGCAAATGTATAATGAACAATGAGAGGGGATATAGCAAGGGATATGAACTGCAGGAATTAAAATCCCAAGTGATTTTAAAGATCTGGAGACAATCTTAAAGAGCTACCTGCACATTATAGGAAATTATAAAAATTTTCATTGGAGTAGTAACTCTGGTTTGCTGTCACAGAGTGCGTAGTTCTCATCCCTCATTTAAGAGCACTCGCTTGAGGATCAGGTCTTTGTTCCCTGGGAATTCACCTCCTCCTGTCACTTTATTCCCCACCTGGAATCAGCACTGGAGCTTAATGCTAAATGAAACATTTTGTTGTCACTGGGAAAAAACAAATGCATCCAAAGCAAAACAAGAACAAACCTTCACTGACTAATTTGGAGGAAGAATTAGCTCCCATGTCTCCCATGTCTCAGAGGACTCCACTGCCTCTGGGCTACAGAGCCTGTGCCTCCATTTCTTTCATGCTGAAATCATTTCTGTTTTTATAAGTAATTACTTTTTATCCGGCCAAAGAAACAAGCTACCTCCACAGCCCAGTCGTTAGAGCACTCCCTCTCCAGCACAATGAATAGGCATTTATATAAAGTAAAACAGTTCCAACTGGAAAAGTTCCAACTGAGAAAGCATTACTGCAGAGGACCCAGTAGTCTGAGCCCTCATCTTGGCTAGGACAACCTCAGGGACAAGTCCCCACTTCGAAGTACGCAGAACAAGGATGCGTCACACAAAACCCAGTTAGTTTTCTGCCTACCAGGCTGCTAGCTATTCTTTTCTCTGCTTTTTCATGAAAATGCATCAAACACTCTAATCTCAGTGCAGAACTAGAAAAACCTCTGAAATTAATTTTTTTTTTGGTGGGGCAGTTAACCCATTTCCAAACCTCTTATGTCAAAAACCTTAATCAGCATCTCTAACATCAAAAGCTGAAGTCAGGAATCAGCCTGTCTTAACAAAAAAATCCTAACAAAAAACAAAACAAAAAAAATTATTCACGTGAGGTATGTCATTAACCAACACCCATCTCCTACTATGCATCTCCTGGTTTCTGAAAGCTATTACTCCCTCCAGTAAGAAAAAGGCCATTGCACAGAAAGGGTTGTTCCTGTAAGATACCAGCTGTGCACATCCAGCTCCTTGCCTCAGAGCACCAAGGTACAAGCACGCAGCTCCTGCAAAGTTCTCTTAGTCCTGAAGTTCAGAAAGCCTTTCAGTCCCTTTACTCCACGTAGAAATGGTGGAAATTAAAAATGGTTAACACACGGTCCTTGCAGCTCTTTCAGAATCCCTAGTTTGAAAGTTTGAACTTTTTTTAAAAGTGAACTTTTAAACCAGAGATTCAAAGAGCTTTCTGCAAGAGCCACCATATCTTTCAAGGCAGCCATCCCACAGCTACTCTATTTTAATAAGTTAATTAATTTTTCTTTCCTCCTGTTTAGGGTACAAGTGTCCCATCACTTAATGAAATTATTGCAATGTCTTTTCTGAGATTCTGTTTATACTTTTGTGGCATTTACTACTGTTACTTTCTGATTGAGTCTTATAAGCTTCCTCCCAGAAAGACAGTACTGCAGACCACATCCACACTGCTTTTATACTTTGACTTTCAACATTTCAGGACACTATCTATATAATTTCAATTATATATGACAGTCACCTTTTCAGTAATAAATTAGAGGGTAATTTCAAGTTGCACCAAAAACGTGGAGAGCTGAAAGGGAGAGACTATGAGGACAGATTATGTCATTCTGTCGCTTTCATTAGATTCTCCCTTGGGGATTGTCAGCCTCTGATGTTTCAGCTTGCCGCTGCCGAAACACTCGTCTGACAGGAGGGAATCTCCCCTGAGATACTTAGGCCACTGACTACAGCAGACAGCAATAATAGAGAATTATAGAGGAGGAGAGAGAGAGGGGTGCAGAGATATGCAGATCCTTCCCACGTGCTTTCCACACAAGCGTATGCCTACGTGCAAGTAGCCGCGAGTTAGTGCGTTCTAGTGCATTTCCCCTGCCACAATGCACTCCAAATGCATTTCCAAGCAAAGCCTTGTGACAGAAATTCTCCAGCAATCCAGCTGTGTACAATTAAACAACATCCTGCTTTACCTGGCACAAAGAGATTTACAGCAGCAACCCTTTCTCCATCCTCCTCCTGGAGCAGCTGACAACATCCTGACACATTTCCATGCAGCAGTGGAGCCATTCTTCTCACTGCACAGGCTTCAAAGCCACCTGCCCCCAGATGCTGCGAAGAGTTGGGATTGCCCTTGGCTTTAGGCTCCTAGTAGCTCTTCTGCAATTCATTTCCCGGTGGTACTGAATTAGGACCTTCACCTTTCACATGCCAAACAGCCACTGTGTATCTCCCATATCTCATTTCTAGCTGTGAGCACCGGAGTAGCAGAAGTCCCACGTGACATAAGGAAACCATGGTCCCTTGTTACTGCAGACTTCAATCTCTAACGTAGCTGTGCCCCACTGTGTCCTGTTCACGGGCCACACCCAGAGGTAACAATGCGGGACCACTGCAGTCTTAAACTATCATGAGGCTATTATGACTATCACCTGAAAACAATCTTGTGTTCATTAGGCAATCAGCTGTGATGTAGGACATGGCATTTGCATTAGTAAATTATCATCAGGTTCATGACACCAGATCTTATCTGCCTCAGCTGGCTCCAAGTAGTCATCTCACCTCCTAGTCTGTTTTGAAGTAGTGAATAAATTTTACATTTGTTTCCTTCTGCAAAATCCTCTAAATTCTTCAGATGTCATTCATGCAAGAAACTACATCCATGTGAAAGAGTTCTATATATTATATCCCAAGAGTACATAGCAACCCTAACTAAGAGATTAGGAAAAGAAGTGAAATAAAAATGTTAAATCCAAGTATAATAAAAAGGAGAGTGTATTGTGTAATTTCTTCCATTTGTGTCTGAGTGTGTCCTGGACACCTGTATAAAAAATTCCTGATTCCTACAAAAAGAATGCCAGAGGTCAGGATTACATGCTTGCTGCTCCTTTAAAAAACAGTGTAATCCACCAGCAGGGCTGCACCACAGTCACCACTTCTGCTGATGCACAGGAAGATATACACTGGCACAGGCCTTAGGCCACACAGTACATTCCCACTGCTGGCCAAACTCACAATTTCAAAACCGCCCTTTCAGCCATCTCAGCTACTGGCAGAGGAATCTGTAGTGACCCAAAGCAGGAATATCCCTCACTGAACCCACTGCCAGAGCCACTCATCCGAACCCCAACCAGGAGCAGAAAGCTCCTCCAACTCAGAGCACAGAGAGGTGTGACTGAAGGCTGACTTACTGATGATACTCAGAAACCACAATGCTCATGGCTGCCCATATCCCATTTTATCTTCTGGAAGCAGCAAAGAGGAGTAAACAGAAAGCATTTTTAAGCTGTATCTCATCTTTGCAAGACAAAAGAATGACATCATGAAATAGCAAGGTGTGAATTTTCACATTGTTCAGTATGTGACGGAAGCCTCCCCTCCCCTTGCACTATGAGGTTTTGGCACACTAGCTGTTCAGATGCTGTCATAGTGTAAAGCCTTGAAAACAATGGCCACAGACAGGTGAAGCTTCTGAATGAAAGAGATGTGGTTTCAATCTAAGCAGCCCAATTTATCCCAGGATTCAAGAACTGCGCTTGCAAATGCTTGCAAATGCTAAAGCATCGTTAACACACGACACGTTTGTGAGCCTCTTCTGCCCAATTCCTATACTAAAGCTCTTGCCATTCCCCTGAACAGTATGAGCTGTCACATCATACCAGAGGTTTTGTAAACGAGGCATCTTTGGGGAGCTCCTGATACGTGCAAGCTGTGCCACCAGTCGACACCACCATTCTGACTCCTACAGGTACCGTATGAAATTTGGAGCACACAGCCAAACCCAATCAGGTTCCTCCAATGGGACAGTCCCTCCCTCCTGCACACAGGACAAATCAACCTCATTATCTTTCTTCCAAAGTTGTTTGGTTAGGCATGCAAATACCACGATCTGAGGTTCACTGGAGACAGACTTTATTAGATAAGAAATCCTGATAGTTCAGCACCTACATCTAGCTTTAAATATAGTCAGTCGCAGCTAATCTGCCAAATTTATCAGCATCTTACACTGTCACTAAAACATTAGTGCAGTAAACATTTAATTTGATGTTTAATCTGCATTCTCTCTGCTTCATCTTAAAGTCATTTATTTCCTGATCTGTCCTCTGTGACTAATGAGAATAATTGGCCCCTGTCCTCTTTCTGTAACAGTCTTTTATGTATTTGCAGACAGTTACGGATCCACCCACAGTTGTCTTTTCTGCAGATTGAGCTTCCCTGGTTCTCTCAACCTTTCTTCACAGGTCTTGTTTTCTCTGCTCTGTGATCATTGTCTTAGCTCACTCCTGTACACTCCCCCCAGTCTTTCCCTGTCTTAGAAGTGCTGCCCTCAAACAGAACATAGTTACCTAAGCAGAGCTAAACCACATCTGTAAATAGGTTCTAGACAGATCATTTCACTATTTTAAACAAACAAAAATTGTATACTGAGCTCAAACATGGGCTGGACAGTGGGTTTGGACGAGGATGGTGGGAACTAGGCTGCTTCACTTCCTGATCTGTGGTTGAAAACCCAGACTGCAAGTACAGTGAGCAAGAACTGTTTCCATAACTAAACAGCTATCTGCAGACAAAGTAGTGTATGCTGACTGCTACCCTGAAAACTAATGTAAGAGTTTATTACATGGACCGTCAATTGGAGGTGAGCTTCTACGTGCCCAACATGCCAGGGATGTGCAGGAGTGACAGAATAATGTCCCATGGATTATTCAGGCCAGATAACCTGGTGGCCCTGCTCCTGTTTTAGTGGAGGAGCAATCAGCAGAAATAAGCCACCAAACATGAAGATCAAATTCATGTTTTTCCCCTTAGAGTGTTTCTTTCCTGTAAATGTTTCAACACAGCTGTGCACACCAGTGTTAGTGATATTGTATGTGCTTTGGGAATACAGAAATATCTTCAGTATTCAGAGCTGGCAACCTAACCTTTTACCTGAGCCACTTTCAGTGACTCTTTTCAGTTCTGAACCTTCCTTGAGGATGGGGTTTGAGGTATAGGGCATGAATGCTGCAGAGATGTCAGCCTAGTACCCCTCTCACTTTGAGCCAATAACCATACTCTCATTCAAAATTTCTCTTTTTCCCCACATTTTTAATCAATTCATCTATATTGATACATATAGATTCTATATATTGATATAAAACATGGTCTTTGATTGCTTGTGTTAGAAAGGGAAGAGAGTCATCTAGCATACTTTGCAGTCTACAAATACCAGCTGAATTAGGAAGAATGAGCTGGTAGTGAGTCTCAGAACACATACCTTTGCCCTCTTCACTTTTTTGGTAAGCCTGAGTATGGAAAAAGAAATATTTTTATTCTCCTCACTTGAAGCATATTCAATGTATGCATAAAAATTTTTAAAAGGTAAGTCTGTACCTTCTCCTGCCCAGAGTCAGTGTTCTCTTCTGTTCTCAAGAAAACACTGAATAAAAGGCAGCCTTGCCTCAAGAGGTCCAAATTAGCCATTGTTTGGATTTACTTGATCACAGCACAGTTTGCACACTGCCTTGTGCCATGCTTTTGGTTCTGAACACATACAGAGGGGATTTTTTTTCTCTGCAGTGACCTCAGGCACATGGAGATATGCTGCTTGGTTTGCACAGATCACCACTCTGCACTTGGTCAACTTTTTCACACACCAGTTCACACTCGAACGTCCGATTCTAGCTGGGAGCTTGCGCTTTGCAGCTTGAAGAACTAATGAGCTCCTGAACAATAAAGGGTGGGTTCATTTAGATTATTTTTTCCCAACATGAAAGGTAGCTTTAACATTTAAACTGTCAATCTCCTAGTTCCCAAGCACTTAGCACCACGGCAATAATTTTGCTAGAGCAAGCACCAATCCATACCTGCCAGAAACCTCCTTTCCTGTCTTTATATGAACAGACAAGCAAGAAAGGTAGGTCAGAGAGATGGTGAAGCCCATTTTGTGGTTGGAGCAATGGTTTTTTTAGTTCCCGTTACAAGGCACTTCGCTGAAGCAGAAATACAAGGCTCAGAAAGGACAAGGCAGTAGTAGCAGGTGGGCCATGCTTAGCTTCAAATATCTTATTTTCCTGATTCCCCTTCCACATATTTCAGTGCTGTGATCTTCAAACTGCCATTTCATCTGATGCAGGCAGCAGCGAGTCTGTCTGACTGCAGCAAAGCGACAATTAATAAGTTGACTCACTTTGGTGTAAAGAGTTCTTGCGGACGGGTGGACAGAGAACAGATCAGGGTAATAGCAGATAACTGAATAGCCATGCTTCTCCCAAACACTCTGCACTTTTCTACCAAGTATAAATAAATCTCAAAGAAAGCTAATCACAGAATCACAGAAGAGTCAGGCAGGCCTAGAGCCCTGATGTCAGGCAGCGCAGATTCTACGGGCATTCCATGGTGGATTAGGCAATCACAATACACTGATCCATCTTTCTCAGAAAGATCATCTAGTCCATCTTTCCGATTAACTAATCCATTTCTTTGTGATAAATTGCAGCTTACACAAAGAAAATTCAAAAGATTCAAAATACCCTCTGCGTGTTCTCCAGCTGCAAGGTAGCTCTCTTTCGCTGCTGCCCACCAAACCATGCTGCTAAGTGGAGTACAGGCAGAGTAGAGCTGTGGCCTCCCTAAAGGCCAAGAAGATTGGTCCCAAACCTCTAGGGACCAGTCGTCTGTCTGGAATATCTCATAGGCAGCTTTTGTGCATCCTAAGGATGGGAATGTGGAATGGAGCCCATTGCAGATACAAGCAGTGCTATCTGTACAGCGCTCCCACCCTCTGCCAGCTTGGGGGAATGAAAAAACAGCTCTGGGAATCAACTCCAGACCTCCCACATGGTACTGCAGAGACACCAATTCCTGGTGCCAATCCAGGCAATGTGAGTCCGGTGTGGGAATCCAAGTGCAGCTCTATAGCTCTGGCACCGGAAGCGAGGTCCAACTGCCTGCTTCCAAACCAAGCACAAGAAATAGCCCCAGCTGAGCTCCAACAGCAGATGAAATATAAATTAATTCCATTACCTTTTCCCCCTGTAGGTTAGGGTTTGGGGATCAGGTACTGGTTTATAGATTGACAGACTTTTTATACAGGGACAGTTGGTAATCCAAAATGAGGATAAAACAAGTCAAAGCCTCAATTATTAGATGGAGATGGCGGGTTGGGATTTTTGCCCCTGTTCTGTATTTTCCAAATCTCCATGATCTCTTGCATGATGTTTTTGCATGCACAGGTGCAACACAGAGCTCAGCCAACAATGCTGGTACCCTGAGACCCTTGCCCAGAACAGGATGGCTGGGTGCCACCGCTGACACCTTCCTTTGCTCAGCAATGCTCTCACTGGCACAGGGATCACAAGAGGCACCAGGACTGGCACAGGCTGAGCTGGCTGGTGCAGCAGGTGTGTGCCAACAGATTAGAGCCCAGGGTCCCTGGGAAGAGGAGTTGTGGCTTTGACCATGCTTCCTTCCTTTTCCCTGCTGATATCTGCCCCTGGGTAGCAATGGATGAGCCAAGAGGGAGCTGAAGCGGATCTCACCACCCCCTAGCTGTTTCCTGACTCTGCCCTCAACCTGTTCCATCCTGTCCCACCCCTCTGAGACCTCCACCCAGGACTGGAAGACAAGCTGGTGAGGTGAGGGACCAAAGAAAAGCAGACTATACGGAGGCGACAAGAGCTCCTGCTTCGGGGCGGCGTGGGTGAGCACTTGAAAATCGCCCATACCCACACCTACCCTCTTACAGAGCACCCTGCGCCCACACACAAACTGCTGCTCTTTACAGCGCTGCAGCTGGGGCACACCAGGTCACCCGACACAGCAGAGTGCTGCGTCCCTGCTCTGCTCCCCAGGGCCTTGGGGAATGGGTCAGCACTAGCACCCCATGAGCCAGGGGTGTTGCATACCCAGCCCTCCCTGGCTGCCCAAGGTGCAGCTCAGGAGGGATCAGCTGCCTCCAAACACTGCTTGCAAAGCCTGAGGTAGCTGTGCTTGATGGTGGGGAAAGCAATATTACTGAGCATCTCCCTTTGCCCCTACTGGAGCTTGCAGAGAAGATGAGGAAAAGTCATAGGTAAAGGTAGCAGCAAGAGAGACTGGGCAGTAAAGAGAAATGAAGGTGTGGGCCCGTGCTGCTGGCCCCCACTGCTGAGCATCAAAGCTTTAAGACCCCTCCCCAAGTCCCACTTGCCCCCCTCCACCTCTGCATGAACGTGGCCCTGGTCGTGGCTAGGAAGGGCTATGACAGGGATGCGGCAGCCGCTCGGGCCGGGTGCCCTGCTGGCAGGGCTGGCGGCTGTGGCGGGCAGCGGGCAGGCAGGGCTCGGCACCGCTCTCCAGAGGAGCTGGGAGCCTGGCCCCGCTGCCGAGGGCTGCCACCCTGGCCAGGCACCCGAGGAAACCTTCTCCTCTGCCGTCCGATGTGCCTGCAAAACCCAGAGTAGGGGGCAGAGGGGCAGGGACTGAGCCCACCCTCCCATTTCCGTGCATTTCCCCCGGGACTTATGCTTTTAGGGGCTCTCGGCGGTAAATTATGGCCGACGAAGGGGGCTACGATCGCCCACCCGTTCAGTGCTGGGGTCCTGGGTAGATCCGAGAGCTGCGAGGCCTGAGAAATTCTTTCGGAAAACAGGGGAAACGCTCCCACACGCCCTCCTCCCCGCACAGGTAAACTTTCTACTCCCACTTGCGGCGAGGGAGGGAGAGCTCAGGCAGGGAGGATCCAGGCGCGGATAAACCCTGGGAAGCCTTAGATATTTATAGAAGCATAGCCAGAACATGTCAGGAAAGGTGGCTCTCAACCCCTTCGCGCGGAACCGCTCCCGGTTTTTAACAATAGGCCGACGAAACCCCCTCAGAAATGTGGCAGAGAGATACTGGAAGGATGCAGGCAAAGGAGGCTGTGGGAAAGGCGCGCCCCCGCCTCAGCATGCTCCGGATGCCTCAAGGGCTGAGGATGCCTCAAGGGCTGAGGGTGCCTCAAGGCTGCCTCGCCCCGCAGCGGGGCTGGAGGGTGATCCCCCTTCGTCCCCCCTCTGCTGTGGGATGCGCCTCTCGCTCCTCTTGGCGCCCCCCGCCCATTGCCAGGCTTCCGGTCTGCAAGCGAGAGGCGGCTCGGGGGGAGCCTGGGCGGGGGGCTGGCGATGCGGGTAAGGATGGTAGGGGTCCGCCCCCGGGGGGGCTGTGCAGCAGCTCACCCCTGCCCCCGCCTCTCCCGGCGTGGGGGCGCGCAGACCCACGCGTGACGGGCGAAGCGGCGCGGCGGGCACGGGCTGAGGCTTAAAATAACCCCGAGACGTTCAACACCTTGTGCCCGGCGCTCCCGCACCCCCCGGCGGCTCCGCTCCCTTTGTCTTGCCACCATCTTACGGCAAGACTCACATGTCACGTTACGGTCGGGATGCACCGGTATCTCTCGCGTATCTACAGCCGAGCGGCACGATAGCCATTTTGCATCCCTCCCGAGTGGGCTGGGGAAGGGGCTGCCTGCGTGGGGACGCGGGGTGCAAGGCGCGGTGGATGGGGGGAAGGATGGGGCGCGGCGGAGAGGGACCACGATGCCCGCTGATAGCACCAGGGGGACGGGGATAAATTAAAACACGTGAAGTTGCCTCAATACAGCGCCTCGTAGGTTCAGCCTAAGTCGCTTGACGTGCTTGGACTTAAAATAGCCCTCCACCTCCACGCAAGCAGGCGCACTCGCCCCGGCGCTGGGCGGGCTCCTGCCGCGGTGCCAGGGGCGGCCCCGGCCACCCCCCGGGCCCCGGCCCCGGCCCCCGCGTTAGGCCGCTCACGATCGAGAGGCCGGCGTGGGTTTTCGGTAATGCACCAGCCTCCTCGGCAACAAGCGGGTTTCTACGTCCTGTTGTTCCTAATGAGCTCTGCTTTCACATCAAAGCATGGCAAGAAGCCGCTGGACCAGTGAAAAGGAGGAGGCAATTTGCGGGTGGATGGATGAAAATTATTTTCGTTTTCACCCCTTTCCACATCCGCGTTCCTCCTCCCGTGTCTCCTCCGACCCCACCTGCCCACCCCCCCCACCAAAAAAAAAAATCACAAGGGACTTTCCCCCAATTCACAATGTGGTACCTTAACTTAAACCCTTTCGCCTTCTCTTCATGTCCTATTTGATGAGCCAAGAGGGAATCAACATGTCTGGTGAATGTTATTTTTTTTCCCCCTGTATCTACTTCTAAAAGCAGCATCTCTATAAACCTTTTGTTCTACCGTGAGTGATCTTCCCTGGGCAAACCCATGTACCAAAATGAGCTGCAAGCAAAACCACAGAAACAGGAATTTCCCTACCTTGGTTTATAGAAGCAGAACCTCTAGACGGACAGATCAAGGGAGAGAGCATGTTGGGAATGTCCAGTCTCCTCTTCTTGCTTGCATATCCACATAAGAAGAATAAGGGTTGGGGGCAAACGTGGGGGAATGAGTTAAAAAACAATCCTATTTGGCTGTAAAAAAAATAGAGGTTTCTTTGTGGCAATCTTGCGTCTTGAAGCGGTGCAGATTCAAAAGCTGGAGAGAATCACTTCAGAGGATATTCAGCGCGAGTGGTGAGGATCGTCAAATGCAGGTTCCAGAGTAAGCATTCCTTTCGCCTTTTTAATGATTATTCTTATAATTATTCTCTCTTTTTTTTTTCCTGGAGCCCTAGTGGAGGAGGTTGTGTTTAATGCAACTGGAGGTCGGTGCTGTTCTTCTGTGAAGCATGATTATCCTCAAAGCGTCCCCTTCCTGAAGGGAAAAATAAGCATCAATTTTGTATTAGAGGGATCTGAAGGGGATAAAAACCGCTCCCCAACAAAGACATTAATATATTGAGAAGAAAGGAAGGCAAAACGCATTTCCCAATAGTGCACACAAGCGGAATTAAAAAAAAAAAATTAAAAACAACTGGCACGAGTCTATAAATAATTCAGATACGGGCTGACTACACCATTCCCGGGATAGGCATGCATACGAGACGGGAAAGCGGGCGCGATGTGAATCGCGGAGAGAAAGCGACTCCCCCCCCCCCCCCGCGGCCCCCTCCCCATGCACGCACAGCATTTCGCCCACCCCCGGGCCCAGCCCCCGAGGGCTGGCGAGGGCCGTGCCCACCCCTCTGCAGTGCTGCCGGCACCGCTGCCCGCCGCGCTCGGCTCCACGGGCAGCGCGGGGCGCGCTGGGCGCACACACACGCACACGCACCGCCACGGGATTGGGGGGGCACGGGGGGGCTGCTTCACCTGCCGCGAGGCCGGATTGCACTACGCGCCCCCCCGCCTCCTTCGCCCCCGGCAACACAAGCCTCAGCTCTCCGGGCGTTGCTTGGGCTCTTTTTTTTTTCTAGGGGTGGGTGGATGGCTGGGAGTGTCCCCACCACCACCACTTCCAGCACAGCCGGACAGGGCTTACAGCTATGCAGGCATTTATTTAATGAAGCCGTTGGTATTTATTTCTTTTCCCCTCCCATCTCGCTCGGAAAAAGATTCACACTCAGAGCTGTCATAAAATCCAGACCCACATACATACCAGCAAATCCTGCTTCAAGCACTCGGGCTGCTCTGAGTAGCTACTGGCCCCCTCTCTGCCTGCAAGGCTGATCCGCCTCAGACATGCTCAACTTCTTCATTCTCTTCTCTGGTACTGCCCGGGTGGGAGATGCGGGGCGGGGAGGGGGAAGTGCTCAGTGCATCACCCTAAAAATACATTTTAAAAAAAAATCCTGTGCAATATAAAAGCTCGGAGAATGCTTCCCGGAGGTGGAGAAAGCATGGGGAGGTGAATTAATAAAGCAGCTTAATAATTAATAATAATTAAATATACTCGCGGAAAATGGTGGGGAGGGGGGATATATCAAGGGGCGGGGAGGGGAAGCTGTGCGAGTGAGCAGTGGGGGAAACGGAGAGTGAAGAGGAGGAGGAGAAGGAGGAGGAGGAGGAAGAAGGACAGTACGGGCAACGGGAGACCAACCCCTGCCCGCTGCCGGAGGGAGCAGGTCTCAGCCTCCGGCGGGGGCGAACGGGGAGCCCATGCCTGGGCGGCACCTGTGCCTCCGGCCGAGCCGGGGCTGGGGCCGGCAGCGCAGCAGGAGCCAGGGCCGAGCTGCCGCCGCAGCCCCGCGGGGACCACCCGGGACTCCCTGTGTCCGGCGCCCTCTCGGACGGCGACCCGCGTGGTTAAAAGCAACCGAGAGAAGGAATGCTTAAAAAAAGTATTAACAATAACCATAAAATAGTAATAATGAGAAGAAAGGAACAGGCACCCAGCCAGCAGGCAGGCAGCAGAATTGGATCTGAACAAAAAGAAAGCAGTGAGAGCAGAGATAACGCTAATATCCAAATTGGATACTCCACAATTAAGCCCGCTGCTTTAATTGCTATTCTCAGAGCCCCTTGGAAGCTAAGGAACGTGAAATCAGCCCGAACAGAAAGGAGCAGGTGTCTTCATCCTCATCTTGCCCTGCCCATGGATGCCTTGTGCCCTTGCTGCCTGTCGTGCTCTCAGCCTCACCCCAGCAGGGCTAGTCACTCTGTGGTCACAGCTACATCCCTGTCCCCTCCCGTGCCATGGGTGGCCTGAGCAGAGCGTGCCCACCTGCCCTCCTCAGCACCACACAATGGCCCTAGAATAAGTCTTGCCCCCTACCAAGAAAAGACAGAGTGAATAACAAAGCAGACCCCTTCCAAGCAGAAGTGTCGAGGGCAGCCTTCAGGACATGTAGTCACTCTAGGGTTGCAAATGCCCACCCTGCCAATGTCTGAGTCTTGGTAGGAGCTTTGGAAGAGCTCAGATGGTCCTTGGTGACCCCCTAGAAACAAGAGCACTGAGATACGCCCTCCCCATGCTTCCCCTCCAGCAACACTTGCCCTGCAGGAAATCAGACCCCAAGCTGAACATCACATGTACTGCTTCAGTGCTGATGCAGACTGCATTGTCCAGCCTTTACATCCCTCTCACTGAAAGCACCCTCTAAGGAAAACACAATTGCTTGGACCTACCTAGCATGGTCTTTGTCCAGGAGCAGTGAGGAACGTACTGCTCAAAAGATGCGCAAGGAGGCCTGGATCCCACATGCCAAAGAATTGTGTTCCAGCGAGCAAACACTCAGTGCTGGACCTTCATTGCAGGTATGTATTTGCAGGGCAAAACATGCATATGGCCAAGGTCTCTGAGGGAGGAAAGCCTCCTAAAAGAACCGCAGCAGCTCTGGACTCTCGTAACCCCCAGGTCCTGCCTCAGTTTGTACCTCAGAATCAATCCACATGGTCCAAATGGAATTTGCTGGTCTGTAGGGAAGGTTATAGACAGCAATGTGGCTGTAGCACTGTGTTCATATATATCAATATGCCATCTGGAGCTTGAATGAATTTCTGTTTCCACGTACAGTGTGTGTATAGTGATATTTTTCATGTAACTGCAGTGACCACAAGCAACAGCAATCTGTGCTTGGGCTCTTTGACAAAAGCAGACACCAATATTTCCATTTTGACAGCCAGGATCTTCCTGAGGGTGCTGGTAAGGGCTGTTCTCCTGTTAGAAAGATTTTCCTAACATTTTTAGGCATGCTTAAAAAAAGTGACTATGATATCTTTCATTCTAATTTCAGTAAAAATGGAAGACATATTAGCCAAAGCCTAAAGTAATCTGAAATTATCTCAGAACAGTTGGAGGAAAGAACTGTAGAGTGATTCTTACATACAGAAGCTGCTAATAGCTGAAGAGATTAGTCATTTGACTTTGCCATTCCTTTCACTGATAATAGTGATACAGAATTAGCAGATATGATTTGGCCAAGGGATGTTTTTTTCCTTTCTGTATGGCAAGAAGGGATAAACTATGACTGTGCAAGTCCTCCTGCATTCTTCTGGCTGAAACAAGCAAGCAAGAAGCTTGACAAAAAGAGAGGGAGTGGTTTTCATCCAGCATACTACTTAGAAACACAAAATGGAGGGTTAAGAAGTATCTTAGGAACAATTTCTGAAAAAGGGCTGCAATCATTTTAAGCGAGTCAGCAATATTTGTTATACTTCTCTGTGATCTTAAGATGAAGGAATTCATCAACCATTTTTCTTTATAAAACTACACAACTCCGCAGTTACATGGTACATGAAAGCCTTGTTCACTTTTAAGGATGAGACTAGTTGCCTTTCTACTTGATAGATGTCTATGTATATCTTACATAAACATAATACATATGTATATTTCTAATTCTCTCTTAAATAAATCATAAGTGCCAAGTTCCCTATAGTGATTAGGGGCCTGAGTGTCCAATTCAACACTGTTTTCAGACAAAATCGGTGCATTCCCCCGACCAAAGAAATCAGGCTCAATTACAAGTTTAAAATCAGGCACACAAAAATGCCAATTGCTTCAGAAATATCTTCTCGAGATTTTACGCAGCATCTAAACCCCAAATTACTTTTATATTAAGATGTAATAGTTATTGTAAATAATGTGTGTGGAGCTTGGCTCCAAATAAAAAATGTTGCAAAATCTCCAGCAGCACTGTACTGTAGCAGGGTTTACTCTCACTAGCTGGGGTAGGCTTGTGTTTTTTCTCCTATCTACTAAGATGAATGAACTGCATAAAATGAAACAAATAGCATCTCCGATAGGAAATGGTTTTTCAAACATCTCTTCAATTCAAAAACATTTAAATGTTATTTGTAAGACAAATTGAGGGATTTATTTTAAATGGGTCCATTTTTACTATAAATTAAGGGCTATATTATTCTTGTCCTGCCTAAGATAAAAGAATGTGGATGAAAGTTCTTGTATCAAAAGCAACCAGCGCTGGATTAGCAGTGATGGTGTCGGGGAGGATGCAATCCAGCAGAGCCATTCTGCCACCACAGAACAGTCTCTGACAGGGACCAAAGGCCCTACAGTAGTTTTAACACTTAGTAAATGCCCCACTGACTTGATAAAATCAGAGCCCATTACCAATGCCCTAGATAAATGGCGTCTGCAGCTAAGGGAAAAGACTGCCACTTCACAGGTCCTCTGTTCACAGACACACTTGCATTAGTATAAGAAAAGCCATGTCTATGCAAAGCAATTTCTTATAATCAATGGAATGGATCAATTGTTCTGGATAATTCACACCATAAAAAGGTTTTTCATAGCAGCTTTCCTTTGGGTGTTTGCACATGGGCTGCAGAGCATGGTAACCAAGATTCCAGCTGCTTTTATACGGTGCTCTATGCCCTGCTGTACTCAGCCAGTCTGATGATAAAGTGGCAGAATACTTCTTCCCTGGTGTTCAGATACCAAGCCTATGTCTGTTTTGGAAGATCACTAGAACATTGGCCACATAGGTCCACAAACAAGGACGCCATTTCATGATGCATAAAGAACATCATGAAGAAATTTTATCGGCTAATTAAAGGGAAAGCAAATGGAGAAACAAGCATACGAACCTAACAATGGCACAACCACCTGGCTGCAGGACTCAGCTAAATTTTGGCATAAAACCTTTTTTCCTTTCTTTTGCACATGGTTCAGGACCAAGAGATGCTAGAGCAGTATTGAGCCAGAAGCCACTGGGTGGGGAGATCTCATCAGCTTTTTGCAAAGACACCTGGGCACAAGGAGACCGATCACTTTGCTACTCGGAGGACACTCATGCTGCCAGCAGCCCAGCAGAAGGGAATTGTGAACACTGTTGCAGTTGCTTTGAAGTGTTACACATGTTCTCTCAGCTGTCATACCAGGACACTTAGCTGAGCTCTCATCATTTCACATTGCAATAATTGCAGCATCCCCTACTGTCACTGCCATGGTCAGTCTGCCCCTAGAAATCCTAACAACTAACAGACTGGTTTTTCTGTCATGCAGAATCAAAAACAATGTGAAGTAGATTAAAGGAGAAATAGCTTTCTCTGTGTCTTTATAGACTTGTTTTATTCTTTTGAGTAGGGAATGTCAGGCTCACTGAAATTGGTTTTCCTGGATGGTCATTTATGTATGAAATACAGGCGCATTAAACTAAGAAACTGCGGAGTTTGTTCTTTCAAATGGAAATGTGTTATTTTTGAACTGCAAAAGTACAGACAGGATTTCAAACTGACACTGTCACTTTGCTAAGATGATATATGGCTCTTCTACCTATAGCACACCCAGAGTGAAGAACCTCTCTGTCAAAAGGCACCACATTTATCTAATAATAAATAGTAATTATCATCAGATGTTGTACTGTATTTCATCAAAGCATGATACAAACATTAGACAGAGATACCTTCCCTTTTACCGTGCCATTTAGAAGCAGAAAAGAAAGGCTGCAGCACTCAATGCCTTGCATCACTCTGAGGAAGATGCCTGTCTCCTCTACCTCTGGGGTGCAAAGATCATTCCAGTGGCTGAAGATTCGGTCCTACCTCACTGGTCTTAACAAGATACAGTTTCCTGACACACTTGAATGAATGGGAAACCACAACCCTCCCGGCAGTCATCTCCATCCTGTTCCAATCCTAACAAGACAAACAGATTATCTGGGTGTTTTTTTCCTAAAATCAACTTTCTGGTTGATGAAAATCTTATTGGTTCTCTCCAGATTCAAGTGATGACTCTCTTCACTGGAAGAGCTGCAAAATGGATTAGGCAGATTGCCTTCATGGTTTAAAGGAAACTGAAAAACCGCTTTCAGTAAGAGATAAAGTGTGGCTTTTGCCAGCTTATCGTGATGAAAAGCTAAAGAAGAGTTTCTTCAGGAAAGTACCTGCATTCACCTATTCTCCATACAGGGCATACAGCAGCCAGAAAAATCGCCCTCATGTCTGAAAGCTGTCTTTAATGTTCTAGCAGACGATCCATCAGAGCATTCAAAACTAAATTAAAATCCCAAGGAGGAATAGGGGATTTAATTCTAGGATTAAGCTTTGAAGTTGCTCCCAGGAAATAAATTATTATTGGATGAGAACCAACACACCAATTATCTAGTTTACTGCTCATGCTACTGAGAGCTGCTGCAAACACCCTCAGGGATCCGCTCTACCTAGATGGTCTCATCTTTAACACAATATCCATATAAAGGCAAAAGCTCAACTAGTCACATTCCAAGAAACTTAGCTTTGCAGCTGCCAGTATTAAAAGGGAAACGGTCCTGTACAAAAATACAGGGCAGTAAGTTTCAGTCACTTAAGCTCCCTGGCTTTCACCTTTCAACTTACTTTGTTGTAGGTAATAGAATAGTTAATAACATGCCACTTCTTCGCTGTGCATGTTACAGTTGGGTCAAAGTTCTACAGTATTAGTGCCGTCATTAATAAGCACATTTATTTTTCTCACTCAGAAAGCCTACATGCTAGTGAAGCGGCAGGTAAGTCCTGCTCTATTTCAATGGCTTCTAGACAAAACAATGGGACATTTCCAGTTTTTAACTTGCTATTCCACAGATTTCTTAAAGCTACCCAGAATACCTCAACTTCACTTATGCAGCTTCAAATCCTTAATGCTCATTCAGTGGGACATCACTACAACATGAACCACCTCCTATGAAAGGAATAAAGAAAGTTAAATAGCTCCAAGACTGATAAAAGTATCTGGAGCAAAGAAGAGTACAGAGAGACATCAGAGCCGATATTTCACTCAAACTAAATGCTACCAGTTAATCAGTGCTATTATAAACTCACTTGGAACATTAAGTTACTGTGGGTAAAAAAATAAATCCTTCACTCTTAAAAATATACGTGTCACCACTGTGGCCAAATCTCGTGTACACTGCAGCAGTGTACACAAATATTTGGTTTTCTCCTAAAGAAAGTATTTTTTGTTTAAACACCTTATGACACAAAAATTATGTCGCATCACTACTTTTTTCCTCCCAAACACATGGTTCCTATATTTTCTCCATGGATTCTTTTCAATCCTTAACACAGGAAAAAAATGTACACGAAGCAAAATCCCACCCACTTCCTATGCCCTTCTTCACCTGCAAGCTCTGTCAGAACTTTTGATACCATTTATTATACACAAGTATATATGGAGGGGGTATATCCAGTGAAGGGATTCATTTTAATGACACTGGTTAGTGTCACCAGCTGGGCTCCCTGTCTGCACAGTTCTAAAAATCCCATAGTTCACGACATCCTAACAGCCCCTGCTTTTGTTCAGAAAAGTTCAAGGTTGATAACAGTACCGAGTCTCTCTCTGTTAATCTCATTTCTCCTTCAGGTGAAGCAGATGGTATTACAAATAACTCACCAAGCTGGTGCAGAGGAAGAACTGGTAGAGAAGGAAAATATTATTCGTACTGACAAGGATTCTGAAAAAAGGAGCAGCATGACGTTAGAAAACCAGATCACTTTTCTAATACAGAAATATAGGCCTGAAAGCATTCCTTGAAACAGAAGAATAATTTCACCAGCAAGCTAAGAGCCTGTGAGCTGGAGATGTTCTCACTGGGATTAAGTTAGGTGCTCACTACAGCATTTATTGTACATTTGCATTGACCATCTAATTTGAGACAAGTGTTTTCTTTAGATAGATTTTAAAGTGAAAAATTAGCTCTGTTAGTATGCAGCTGTGCTCCCCCAAGAGAGCTCTTTGCCTGGGGGGCAAACAGAAGAGAGATGTTAATGAGCTTAAAAGTAGCTCTGAAAATCACTGTGTCCATGGTCAGTTGAGAGCTGGCAGCATCAGGGTCACCTGCTCCTCTGCCCATTTATTTTGTAGTCTCATTAACTGAAAAGATGGAAAGCATGTGCTAAGCCTGAATATCGACAGTCCTGGGAGAGAATAGCTACCTACAGCAACTGAGGTTATCCTGCTGCTCCATCACCACCACACCTTCCTGAAAAAAAGAGACCTACCCTTGGTAAATTACTTTATGCAAATGGAGATAGATTTCTTTTGCTTGAGCTGTTTCCAAGTGAGCCAGCTGACTCAATAATTCAGCCCTCTGGCTGGAAGAAACATTAAGATTTCTGTCAGATTACTCTATATTCTAAAGAAAACTGCCACCTTCTTTTCTCCTTTACTTAGACATCTAGGAAGAGGCAGTAAGCAAAACACCTCTGCTACACTTCAGCTGCATCTTTTAATCTACCATCAAATTGGAATGGAGGCATTTGTCTCAGCAGCTTTGGAGCACAGCAGTCCATTTTTGCTCTCGTGTTAGGTCTGACCCAAACTCAAACCTCAGCATCTTGATGGCATGCACTACCCACAAAATGTCTAATGCTCTAAAGATTTGTTTGATTGTTTGTTTGTTTGTTTGTTTGTTTTCTATACATCAGCTGTAAACCTGATCCCAAGACCAGACCTGACTCAAATATGAGTTCTCTTTCACCTTCATAATTATTATGAACTTAGAGCCAGGGTTATCTTCAGCTGACCAGCCTCTATTTTACAGCAAGTCTCTATGTATGTCCTCTCCCTGCCATGTTACTTCCAGGATTCAAGTGTTGATTGTTTCTGTGCCCTGGCAGTGGGAAAATGTATAATATGAACCCTTCCTGGGCATGGGGTAGGCCTTTTCCTCACTCCTTATTAAGCACCAAATTCAAAAAAAGCACACACTGTTCTGTCCCTCTTTCCTCATCATCTTGAGAAAATGTCCACCTAGAGCTTTGGCCACACTCTGGCAACTTTCCCAGTCCAAGGACAGAGGCTGGGCATTACAGCAAAGCAACATTTATTGGAAGGGCAGCTTAAAGCAGCTCACAGTGAAAATCTTGGCATCCTCTGGCTCTTGTAGATAGTTTTGCCTGAGTAGAGGGAAATCTGTGACTGTGTTCTGTGCTCTTTTCATGCTGTTCCCCTGTATTTATGCTGTTGTGTTGTTTGGGTTTACAACAAGGCCATTTGTTATTTGTTGTGCCCTTTAAGTGCAAGTACATAAAACTCCTGTGGAGTTATGGCTTGTTCCCCTGGCAAAAGAGCAGCTGGACATCTCTGCTCCAGCCCCTATGTCAGTCAGGAGTCAGTATCCTGGGCTTGATGTGCTACCAGGCTCTCCTGCTGATAACAAAGGAACCTGCAGGCTGTTTTGCCCTTGTTGGTCATGTTCTTATCCTAGGCCAAGGACAGCCATGTGTTTTCATGCTACTTGAAGGAATTGTACATTTTTTCTCATTAACTGACTGCTGTCTCTTGCATGACTCAACTTTCTTAGGCCCCCATCTTTTGCCTTACAGCCTTGTTGTTGTAGCACAGCCTCTGCAGGGGACACTGTCACAGTGGCACAGACAACACAAGGGACAGTCCACAACCTAATGAAGTAAAAGCACAAGGAAGAGGGTATTGCTAGTGCCACTTTTCCCAGATATTTTTGTCCTCAAAAACATTAGAGAGGGTCTGTGTCTCAGCTACATTGTTCATTCTGGCAGCTCAGTGAGTGCAGAGAAAAGAGAGATGCTGGGAGAGGGTAATGAAGAGATCAGTATTTAGTAAAACTATGACTTTATGTTAGGGGTCATGATGACCTTTGTGGGTCCCTTCCAACTCAGCATATTCTATGACTGGTCAATTATAACTGTGAATTACATTCACTTCCTTTCTGCCATGCGTACACGTATTACCAAAAGAGACCTTTACTTACCAGGAGTCACCCAATGCTGGTGACATGGTTGGGCTGAGCAAAGGTAGATCTGACTTCAGCAAATCCAGTGTTGATGACATGGCTCCTTGTTGGCCTCGCTGTCTTGTGGTGTCCAGAACAGGCTACTGAAATCTCAGAAAATCCTAGGATGCTGTCACAGGTGACTGTCTGAATGTGCACATTATGGCAAATCAACAGGACCTGAAAGCCTAGTGCAATGTCCACGATGGCCAGACATGGCCGGAAAGAGATGCAAGAATTAGGATAAACTGCATCATTTGGAACACAGGCTGGTGGTAATGTGCTAAAAAAGTTATTGTCCAGAGGCAGAAAAAAGCCAGACCTGGATATGATGACAAAGAAGACTTCTGAATATGCAGGTGTTGGAGGTTGGGGAATTTTTTCCCATTCTGTTGCTAGGGAAAAATATTGACTGGCTGCTTAAGAGAGACAAAAAATGTAGCCAGGGTGGGGTGAGGGGAGGAGAGCACCTGCCCCCTGGTAGCTTCACTTGTGGGGGCAGCCGAGCTCCTGTTTTGCTACGAGAGGGCTCTGTGTGACTGCCAGAGCCCAGCTCTGCATTTCTTCCTTCCTGGGTGAGCTTTTGTTTGTAAGAGCAGCTGTTTAAACTGGGACCTTATTAACACCACATTTGACTGGGGAGGATCTTTACCATCCACTCGGGTGCCTCAGGGGAAACCCAGGGCCCTTTCCCCCACAGAGGAGTCCAGCTGCCGCTCCCCAGCCCTGTGGCCTTCCTGCTGACTCTGGTTGTTTTCTGCTACACTGTGGCCCCTCATTCCCCTCCTGCCAGGACACACCATGGCTCCTGCCCCAGCTGCAGAGTTTCTACCACCTCTTTCTTGCTGCCCTGGGTGAGGCAGCCCTGCTGTTCCAGCCTGCTGCTCTGAGGTTTCCTGCTGCACTCCATCCCACCATCCAGCCGTCCGCCATGACTGCCTGAGGGGAGCTCGCCCGCCTGCGCCACAGCGCCCCCTGCAGGCCCGGCAGTCATCGCAATGCCCTGCCCGCAGGGAGCCAACAGCGCCCCTGCTGGCTGTGAGTGTAACTGCACAGAAGGGAAGTGCCTGGCAGCCCAGGGAAAGCTGCCGCTGAGTTTTCTGGTTTTGTTTGTTGTTGCTGCTGTTGTTGCTTGTTTGCCTCGTTATAGATACTAGTAAAGAACTGTTATTCCTTTTCCTAAATCTTTGCCTGAAAGCCCTTGATTTCAAAGTTATAATAATTCAGAAGGAAGGGGGGTCATATTCTCTATTCTAAGGGAGGTTCCCACCTTCCTTAACAGACACCTGTCTTTCAAACCAAGACAGCAGGCATCCAACACACATCCAACATTGCCTGCATTAATGCCCATGCAGTAGGTTAAACATCCTACTCAACTATCCATTAGTCCCCATATTATAATGGCATAGGACCCCATTTTTTCATTTGGTGAGCTGTCACCTCAGGTTGACAGTTTGCAGAGCCATGGGCCCAGCAACTGGAGAATTCATTTGACTAAAACTGTCAGTATTCCCTCTAGGACACTACAAGGTGTGCAGTGACATGGGGCATATAATGATGGGATAAAAAGTGAGCACCATGACAGTGCCTACCCCTCCTGTGACAACCTCAGTGATGAACTTAGGCTGCTACCCATCGACAGAAGCTGATAGCTATCCCTCTGCACCCATGGCCTTAAAGGCTGCAGGCTGGCAGTCTTCAATGAGTGCAAATTCACAGCTCAGCAACTCAGAAGATCTTCACATGTATACAAGCACCTCTACCTGCTGCTGCTGGCCTTCCCAGATGCAGAGAACAGCATGGACCCATGGAGTGTTGGTTCCTGTCTTCCAGAACTGATGGTCTACAGCAGGGAGAAAGGAATCACTCAGTCACCTGCCGTTGTGGGAAAAAACCAAATAGCTCCTCAAAAAACAATGGGGCCAGAATTGCCTTTTCTCTCTGTCCAGATATACTGGGTCCCAGAGTTCAGAATAGATAAGATTCTGGAAAAGGCCTTGGCCCCAAACCAGGTCCTCACCAGAAGAAAATGCAGCAGCCCACATCATAGCATCCCTGACAAAAAACTTGCAATAGGATAATGGGGACTGGGTGCAGGCAACCAGGTAATGTAAAGTTAACAGTTGAGTTCAACCTATTCGCTGTTCCTCAGGCAATTCCCAGTGTCTCCCTCAACCTTTATCCCCCAGAAATGCAAACTGAATATTTTTCCTCTCTGAGCAAAGACATGGGGACCGTAGGAGCTGAAGAGAAAGTCTAACTTCAACTGTCATTATTCCAAACATGTAAATCTTCAAGGAAGAAGTGAGGAGGACTGTGCAAGTAAATGCAGGAATCCCCGTCTGAAATGGCCATAGTTGGTAGAGGACACTGGACCCAAGTGGACCATTCTGGTCACCAGATGCTGGAGGCTGGCTAGTATTGAGTAGATCTCCACTACACAGGAGAGATTTGCTTTGAAACCCAGTGATCTGAAAGAACAGCTTAGCTGAGAGGCTCTGGTGCACTGGAACATGGTACTAACATGGTGCAGACTTAGGTATCTCCTAACTGGTAAGGCGATGGGGAGGGAAACTGGTTATGATCATCTGCTGCTACAGTAATCAAGGAAACAAGTCCTTAAGCACACTAGCTGTAAATAAACTAGCTCACCAAAAAAAAATACACTGAGTTACATCATTTCTTTGCTTAATGGAAACAGCATGATGAGACCACTGATACTGGCTAACTTCCTGGGATACAGAAGAGCAATATCAGGCTGGTGACAGCCCCATCCCCCCCGAACTGTCACCAGGATCTGCATTATTCTTCTCTATCAGTAACTCTACTCCACAGAACTGAAATAACAGATCACACAATCTCAGGTGATAATGACAAGGCCTCAAGCTGTATGATAGCAAGCATCTTGCATATGTACAGATGATAAATGCCCCCTGGAGTTACTGCTCAAAAGACCAGTTTCTGTATTTTCATCAGAAAGGACTGTCTCCTTAAAAATCTGCTCTTTCTTTTGAAGTCTGACAGAGTTCAGAACTGCTTGGAGCCTCTGTGTGCTACAATGAAAGAAGTATACTCTCCTTTGAGGGGGTGAATAGGAACAACTGGTTTTGATATTAACTACATATCTGACTGTCATTGCATCTGCGATGCTTTTGTTTTCAAGCTTCTCTTGATGGCTGCAAAGGTTGGGAACTGCAGAGGTGCTGTATTGACCTGAAGTCTGTGAGCATCTTACAGCAGTCATCCTAACCACCAGGCAGTCATGGGACCACAGGGTAAGTCAGGCTGGGGATGACCTCAGGGGGCTCTAGCCCAGTCTCCTGCTCTGAACAGGGTCAGCTGTGAGATCAGAACAGGTTGCTTAGGTCTTTAACCAGATGAGTCTTGAAAATATCCAAGGATGAAGACTGCACA
The DNA here is from genome assembly GCA_024500445.1 of Entomyzon cyanotis. Lineage (NCBI taxonomy): Eukaryota > Metazoa > Chordata > Aves > Passeriformes > Meliphagidae > Entomyzon > Entomyzon cyanotis. The sequence continues at coordinate 11,080,142 of JAKEPQ010001018.1, read as the reverse complement.
GCCTCTCTGGGCAATCTGTCCCACTGCCTTCACACCCTCAGTTAATTCCTGCAGAAGCATGGAAGTATGCTCCACAGGGTCTTTGAGCTCAAAATTCTGAGAAAGACCATGTTGGCTGGATGGACAGCCCCTTTGTTTGCCAGCATGCCTTCACAAGGTCATGAGGAGGCCTGCTCCAGAATCCCCACACCCTCACATTCCATTTATCTCTTCAAAACCGTGGTCAGTACCAAGATATGGTGCCCAACCTCCTCATCACCTGCTCTGCCCACATTCCTGTACAGCATCAAGATGCTCACCAGCTCCCTATCCCCACCGTGGTCATTGTACCCACCCTTGTCCCCCAGCTCCCCCTTCTCCCAGTGAGCATTCACCAGTGTCCCCTCCTCGGATATTGCATCTGAATGGTGACAGCAGGGTTGCCAAGCAACATGAATCCTCCAAGCAACCAACCATGGCAGATTGCCGCAACCTATTGCAGACCCACTGCAAAGCCTGACACCATTTTGTACCTCAGCATCTCTTCCATCCAGCCGTAGCTCAGGTCCATCCTCTTCTCTTCCCTCATCAACCAAGAGCACCAAACCAGGCACTCCTGCCATTTCCAACCTGAATTATAATTCTGTGCAACATGCTAAAGGTCAGCTCCCTCTCATCAGACCAAGACAAGTGATTCAAGTGCCCACTACCTGCCTTAAGTCCTCCTTCTGTTCAACAGGATTATTGTAACACACAGGGTATTTCCTCCAGCCTCACCCTGATCTTCCAAATGAAGCAAAATGTTTTTGTCTGCCTTTGGAAACACACCTTGTCCTTGCAGACCTTCAGCAGATGCAATGGATGCATGATCATCCTGGAGGGGACAGGACAGCCACCAGAGCCACAGGGCAGGCAGACCCCATCTGGGCACTTTTTGGAACAAGCTCCTCAGGGGCTGTAAACCACAATGGCAGGAGGCAAACACACAGCAGAAAGATCCACAACTGACTATTTGCTGCTCTTTATTCTGTCTCTTCTGCTTTTCTTCGGGTGCCAGTCACAGCACCTCCTGGGACCAGCACTAGGGGCTCCCAAACACCAAATCCCTTGTCTCACAATCACATAACTTCCTGTACAAGGGAGATGGAGACAGAAGGTCATGTCTGTGCTTCACTGTCCTGGAGTTTTTAAGCAGATACTGTGAGCAAGCGAGAGGCAGTAAACTCTTGGAAGGCACTCATGGCACTCAGGAGAAATTGAAGTATTGGCCTCGATGCCTGCAATCAGCTGAGTTTAGAGGGGGTGGAGATCTCAGGGTGAGCCAACTGCTGTCTTCACTCAGCACAGCTCAGAAAGGCTCCCCAGGCTGCCTTGGGCAATCTCAGAAACCACCCCAAGAGAAGGCTGAGCTCAGGGGTTCACATGCTGGCACCATCAGCCTAGGCTTGACAGGCCCACACTGCTCCATGATACAGTACGCTGACAAAAGGAAATCCTAATTGTGGCATATAATGATGCCAATATGGCATTGCCCTGCCATTAATCAGCCCATGTGCACTAACTTGCTGACAGGAATTCTGGATTTGGCCTGTCCAGACCTAGGTTACATATACCCACCTCCATCTCCATTGGCTGCATAGTCATGGACTTGTGCAGATGTATTTTAACCAAAGCTAACTGAAAGGGTTCAGATTAAGTAAATCAATCCTTCCAGATAAAGAGGCTGCATAGACTTAATTAAACTGATAACTGGGCCAACCTGAACTAAACTAGTGCAAATTTGGGTATAGACAAGGCTTTATTTTTCTTGCTAAAATCATTAACTAATCCAAGTTTTGATTGGCGTTAACTGGATGGTAACAAAAGCGAATACTCACTCCAGTCTTCCAGTGTCTCTCTCTCCATCTGGCCTCAAATATAACACTTGGAAAAGCTGGACACACTCCTGAACCTGCCCTCAGAATTAGTATTTGTTGTGTTCTTACCTGAAGCCCAAAGGACTCAGTAAAATTGCTGCTTTTTCCATAAAAATAACTTTATGAAAGCATCTATACAACCATTCCTAATGGAGGAATTTGAGCAAGTCTCACTCTTACAGAGAAGCTATAATTTCTGAAGAAGCAGCAGTTAACCAAATAATTCTGTTCCAGCATCTCATCTATGGACCCTGTATAGGGATGATGGTATTATCCTATTTTTCTTTCTCAGCTAGTTAATAGGAAATCCCCTTTCAAAGGCAATTTCCATTTTAAATCACCCACATTAAGAGAGACATGTTTAATACCAATAAATCCGCTTTCTTAAAAGAGACATAGAAGCCAGGCTCATCGGCTGACTAAATCCTCTCCCCCCACCCCCATTCCTGCCTTGCAATCTGTAGATCTCGCGGAAGGGTGATCTAAGACAGCTCTAGTTAGCTAGCTACACTTCTGAGCACTAAGCTGCTCCTTGCTTTGTATTCACTCTGTGCCAAATGAAGGTCACAGGGACACGAGGAGCTAAAGACTCCTCTTGCTGTGGGAGTTTCAGCTGGAGATGCTCAGAGGCTGGGTTTTCACACACCTCCCATGGGAGCCTCTCCCTACATCAGTCTCCCACTACAAGTCAGTGTGGGGTGAGTGCTATCTAAAGGCTCGGCAGATGAAATTACTTTTTCTCCTCGAGGCTTTTTGTAGCACACCTAGGAGAACCAGCCACCAACTCCCAGAGGGATCACTATGCCCAAAACACATGCCCTGAGGGTCCTTCTTCATCTGTGGGGACCCTACTCTATCTTCACCTATGCTTCTCCTATCCAGAGGGAATTCTACCCTAATTGCTCTTGCAGACAGTTGTATCACACCTTTGGCAGAGAAGCAGGTGGCAGCTTTTCTAGGTCTCTTGTGTGCCCAAAGCTGCAGCCAGCAGTGTGGGCAATGCTAAGGCAATACTCCATCAGGAGCCAGAGAATGGTGACCTCAAAGGACCCCCACAAGGTCAGGGCTGCAGTGGCATAGGTATCTCATTTGTCTGACAGGGAAGAGACACAGGTGAATAAAGTCCCCATTGCTTCTCCCTGCTGTGACAAGCATAAGGAGCAAAAATTACAAAGTAAGATAAGGCTTAGGGGAGAAAAAAATCAAAACTGAGGTACAGCAGAAAACCTTGGTGTGGCTGCCCTCACTGCTGCAAAATACAGCCCCAAAGCCACCCATGTGATTTTCCCCCTCCTCATCATGGAATTCCCATAGCCAGACCTTCTGCTGCCAGGTGTAATGCTGTGTCCCTGCAATGGGCTCTCATGGGAGACAACAGGCAGCTCCCTTCATTGAGATGAGATTGTGACACAGTAGGAATCCTGAAAACTACTTTGAAATCTTCTATCTGAAGCACATAAAATCCATCATGCGTTTTTCCAGTTGAAAGTCTGAACTATTTATTTGGCAAAACAATTCTTGTTTGTCTGATAGCAAAGGGGTCCATTTGCACTGGACCTATCCCTGTTTCCCCACCAAGTACACAGGCTCCAAACCTGCATGCACCCCTATAGGTAGTGTAGTCATGCATGGGCATGCCAAAACCAGCATCACCATCAGCAAGTACCTACCTGTGTGCCTGTATGAAGCAGGGCCCCTCAGAGTGGTGGGACTGAGCCCAGTGACCGAGGAGAGCCCTTCAGCAATGTCCCAACCCTGCAGCCAGATCCAATGTCCCACCCTCAAAACCTCATCCTTTCCTTCCAGGATCACTGCTCCAACAAAGCCTGTTGATAGAGGAACATTTCAAAAAGAAGTTTATTTCTTTAAAAATGTAAGAACAGAAGATCTTATTTCATGCTTTATTGTTTAAAGAACCTTGGCCTCATTTTGCTCCATGAGTCTGTGGCTGACTGGGCACTGCCAAGCAGCAAGGACCATTCTTCCACTGTGGGAAACCGCCCTGCCTTTACTGGAGCAGGAAGCCATCCTCCTCCTCCTCCCTCGCAGCACTCTTTCCAGTCTAGATAGCATGGATAATTATATCTGTTTCCATGCTCTGCTTAACCAAAATGGTATTTCTTAAACAATTCCATAAACACAGACAAGAGCACTTTGCTTTCGATCTCATATTTATTTTCACCTGATAATAAGATCCGTTTCTTGATCTGAGAGTGAATAAACCTTAAAAAAATAACATAATCCTGTAATAAATGGAGAGAAAGAGGAAGAACAAAAACATGAGTTGGGGGAGCTTCATGGCTTTCTGCTCTGCAACTTGTTATAACAGGTCATAGCATTTAGGTTACATTACAACATAAGACCAATGATATGTAGGTCAAGGTAAAGAACACAAAGATTAATATAAATTTTAGGCAACAATTCGTTTAAATACTGCTTCTAGGAAAAAATAAGGGAACAGTAGGAGAGAGAGCACACAATCCTTGTTTTCTGTCATTCCAAGACAATTTTCACCTGTTCAGTGGACAAAACATCTTGCTTGGCCAAAATATTTTTGCTTTAAAAAGATGAATTAGTACCCTAAGTAACTTCTACCATGCCCCAGGGTGGAGTTAGGTGCATGCTAGAATGTTCCTATCTGTCTGTATCTGCACTGAACTGTTAAGCAGATGCTCACTGAGGAGAAAATAGACTGCAATAAACTGGCACTGACACAGATCTGAATCGCTGGAACTGCTATAGAGATAAAATTCATTTAAGAAATGTGGTTTCCATTTCCATTTTCCTTTAATAAAAAGCTATTGAAACATTAAAAGTTTCTGCTATTTCAAACAGCATACTATATACATAAGTAAGAGAAGAAACAGACTTCATTTTATTATGTAAAACGTAATACATCACAATACTGCTCCTCATGGAAGAGCCAAATTAAAGTCCTTTCTCAGAGCAAGATCCTGTTCTCATCTGCAGAGCTGACCAACAGTTAAGGTCTGGTCCATTTTCAAAGCCATAGTCAGTGTATGAGGACACACCACAGACCCCAACAGGAGAACTGCACGTGGGAAAGAAGAGAGCATACAGTGCAATGCACACAAGTGGGGATCTCTAGCTGTGCAGATGGTGGATTGCCCTTCCACCCCCAATCCATCTCCTCTTTGGTCTCACTCTTAGTGCTCCATCGCAGTCACTATGCACTGTGAGCCAATACACTCTAGTCACTTCAGCACTGCTCTTCCCAGAGTGGGGCTAAACTCTAAAGCAGTCAATTCTTTGATCTTCATGCAATTCTCCTCAAGCTCTGCCCAGGCTGCTTCAAAAGCATGTAATGAGTTTCTACCCTGTGCAATGGGTAGTCATGACAAAATCACAAAATTACACAGATAAATAATTTTCTCCTCTCATGATACAGAGAAGAGTAATTATTCTGCCAAATTAACCTCCCTCCAAATCAAGCCTTTGGTCCTGCACTCTAGGAAGATTTAAGAGTATGAAGTTGAAGTACCCTTAGCACCCAGATGAGATCAGAAGCAGGAGTGGAAGGCTATAATGGAGAGATATGTGGCACTGCATCCCCTCCAATAACCTGTGTAAGCCAGGCTGATAGCTCCAGAGCTGGTGGTTAGCTGTCCCACCAGCCTTCTAGAGACATGTGAAACCTGAATAACACAGCACCCTAAATGCCTGTCATTATGTACCAAAAAGAAACATTGCCATGCTAAGCTAATAAATGATCAGGTCTTCTTCAACAATGTGAACAAAGATCATAATGAACACTATAAATTGCTGCATAATTTCAACTCTCAAGAAAAATCTGAAGAGAGTTTTAAACACCATTTTTACTGGCTATGATCCCCCACCACTCCACCTTGTATATTTGTCCTGGGAAACACTCAGCGTCAGAGTGCCCAAATCCCATCTCCTCCTGGTCCCTTGTACTCACTGCCTTGCACCACCCTGTTGTACAAAAAACATGGTCCAATGTGAAACATCATCCTTGTTGCTGCAGAAGATTTCCAAGTCACTAGCAGAGAAGGACAGCAATTCAGAATTAGCAGGAACATGAAGATTGCCAGAAAAATAGTATGGGGCTCATAGCTATACTGAGCTTTTGGTCTCTAGGAAGAAGCTTAGCAGCCATTTCCTTATAGCACACTTAAAACGCTCTTGCAGTGGCATAAGGAAAGCCAAAAAAGTACCAGTGCTCTTTCCAATAATGCCTTGAAAATATTTGTGATGGAGAAGAGGAAAGTGCTGCATTTTGGAGAGGTTCCTGATACAACACCCTTCAGGTTCTCAGGAAGCAGAAGGGGCAGGCTGCTCCACAAGGAAAAGTGAGGAAAGATGGGGACTGCAGGAGCACACCGTCACCAACACAGGCACAGCACCTGAGCAAAGCCAGCACAGCAGCCACCTTACAACCACAAACCAAGTCCAAGGTCAGTCCAGGAAACACAACAAGATTCATCAGTCTTGCTGCTCACTGCACAGCAAGGCTCAGAGCAAGGCTGAGGCTAGAGAGCATCCCCAGGCCAAGGAGCAGCAGGGTGCAAGGGTGGGGCTTCCAGGTGAGGTGCTCAGGGCAACTGCAGCCCAGCAGAGCAGTGGGGCTCATCAGCAGCCTGCAATACTCAGTTTCCCATGTATGGGCCATGAGTCAGCTTCCATGGCTGCTGCTCCAAGTTTTTCACCTAGCAACAAGACAGACGGATGGATGGGGGGTGTTAGGAGAGATGTTGAAGGAAAATGAGATGAGAAAGACAGAAACTAAATTGTCAGGGAGATTAAGGGAAGGATGCGGTGCCTGAAGCTACTTAAGTCTCTAAAAGACAGAGTTCATGGCTAGCAGAGTCCCTTCTGCACTTCAGCTTTCCTGGGAAAGCACTCTCACATAGTGAGGGACCCTTCCAGCTCTCTCTTGAGCCACACTGCAGTTCCTTGGGCTCCTGTGCTTTGATCTGCATGTCAGAGTTCTGCACCACCTCATCTATGACCAAAGGCTTTGTCATTTGCAGTGCGTGAGCTTACCCTGAATTTGCTTCTCACCAGGCAGCACAAGCCTCTGTCAAGGGGTAGCCACGGGGCAGCTCTCGCCATGCCCACTGAGGAATGACGAGTGAGCACTACCATAGCTGATTTTCAGCTGGTTGCACTGAAGCCACTGGGAGGGTTGGAAGGCATGACATCAAGAGCTGCCATGGCGATGAACCCCATCCAGGACCAGAGCCCTGTACCCTTCCTCAGGACACACCATGATGCAGCCATTCCTGCTGGTGGCAGGATTAAGATCAGGGGGAATAGCCAAGCAGCTTCACCATCTCTCCCCAGAGGAGAGGGTGCTCTCAGAGACTTAAGGGTCAGCACTAGGGAAAGCTGTGCCTCCTCAAGCTCTAAAAAAAGGACTTTGTTCCCGCTCAGCAATTTTTTCCCATCTGGGCTAAATCCACTCTTAGAAAGAGATAGCTCTATCTCCAGGGAAACAGGCTCTCTGCGCTCACAGGGACTCAGCCAGCTCCCCCTCTCCTTTTGCTATGGGGTCACTCGGCAGCAAGGCTGAGGCACTCAGGCACCACACAGCATCAGGCTTGTAGGGCCACCCCAGGCCCAGAGCTCTGCAAGCACAGGACACTCCAAGGCAACATGTGCTGGTCTGTGCTGGAGCCACACAGCACCTTTGTGAGCTTGCCCAGCTCTAGAGAGCTCACACAGAAGTGATTACAGAGATCGACCATGCTCAGAAATCTCTCATTACTGAGACTGACTCGTGCAGACTGCTTTGAATCTTCTTATTTGCCCAAAATAGCTTCATGTTCTCAGCACCAGTTTTCTTTGCAAAATCACTCACTGCCCTCCTTCCCACCACAGAGAGCCAGATATGTCCTGCTCACCAAGAAGTCCCCCCAGGCTGCTCTACACCATCCCTGTCCCCCTCACAATCCCCCTCCATCATCTCCCCTTCTGGGTATTGTAAGACCACGGGATGCTTTGGGCAAGCTGGGGGGCCAAAATAGCTCAGAGGGAGCCAGGGTGGCATGACAACAGCAGAGCTCATTGCAGACCCCCACAGGCCCCTTTTCAAGTTAGCTCAGGCCAGTTATCACCTCCTCCCCATGCCTCCCCAATCTCTGGGAAGCAATTCATGTCACAGTGGAGGAAGGTTTCACCGAGCAGTTTTTGTTTTTCCTCTCTCTAGGATCCACCCTCAAATCTGAGACCCACGGAAATCCTCCCAGCAGCTACATTTTGGGGATCTGAGAGAACTGTTCTGTACTAGCATCTGAGCTAGAAAGGAAACAACTCCACAAGGGTCTTCTGAGCTACAGTCCCCCCACCCATGCATGACATGATACCCCTCTTATGGGTACTGTCCCAGCTAAACCACCCTTCCCTGCTTTGGGGACCAATTTCCAAATCTGTGACCACTGCCTCTGGGTACCTCTTCTTTGCCCAGAAGCAGAGACAGCCAATGCACCCCACACTGTGTTGCAGCAGAGTTATACCCAGGTTTACACACCGCCCTGCCATCAGGTCTGCCCTGCTAGACCCCAGTCAAAGAGGAGTACACATGGCCAGTGGACAGGTGCCTTCCTACCCCCCAGACTTCTGGGCAGAGCACGGTGCAGAAGCCCAGCCCTGACACAATGCCTGCCCAGAGTTCGTTGCAGGATCTGTGCCTTATCTCGCCTCAGCATCTGAAAGCAGACTTTGGCTAAGTCCTACATGCTGCTATTTAAAGTAAGCCAATTTGTATTCATTCTGCTCGCTACATTCACCAGTTGTTCTGAATTGTGTTTGAAGCTGAAGGGAAGAGGAAATGTACAACAAGAAAAAATTATACACTGGTAAATTTTGTGCTAATCCCTTCTCCTCCCATTATCGCTTCCCCTTTTTTTGGGTTTCTTTTTGTTTTCTGTGTTTTATGTATTATAATCTTTAGCATAATTTTGACTGAGAAAATACGTAGCTGATAGGATGGACTAATTACACTACCTAGAAGAATTAATTACACCATCTGTGACTGACAGTGGAGCCTGACTTGTTGCTTCCTGGTAGATGGAGCTACAACACCAGCTGCCCTGAATATTTCCCTGTAGAAGGCAAAAGAGGAATTACTGCAGGAAGCATAGTTTAAAAGCCATTACTTCTCTTTTTGAGCAATTTAACGTCATTGGGTGACCTAGCCTGGCTGGCCGAGTCACAGATGAGGCTCATTTGCCTTCCCTTGTGATCCTTCTATAGATATTTCTACACATACCCTGGCCCTCTGTCACGAGCAGTTAGGGGGCTCAGTCAATCCTTAGAGCTAAAATGGGCCAGGGCCCATTTTCAAGGCAAGTGGCACAGTGTGGCTCATATTCCTAGTGCTACCCTCCTCTTCTACCCCTTCACATCTCCTGGAACCACCTCCCTGGACAAAGCCATCCTCTGGCTGCAGCCCTGAAAGTATCGTGGCAACTTCAGTGTCTGCAGCCAGCTGAGGACCTGTCCTGGTTTATATCCTGGCTTACAACAGGCCTGCTGAAGATTGTCATGGTTAATGTGGGTGATGGAAGATCTGTTCAGATGCACAGCCTTGAATGTGTGTTTTCAGCTGAGGGGAGTGGTGCCCACATGGGTCAGGAAATTTTAAGTAGTCATGATTTAAGGTAGCTGTTCCTGCCCTTTTTGTCTCCAGCTCTACTGCATTTCTTTTCCTCCCACTCCTCTTTTAAGCCCACTCAATTTACACAGGGTAAGCTGTAGTTACGATGTTAGAGCAAACCTCTTGCCTGCATAAACACATCCCTAACCAAAATTCAGGACTTCCAACATACAACTGTGCATATATCCCCTTGGTATTGTTTGTCAGGCACACAATACATGGACAAAAAACTTCACTCTCCAGCCCTTGATCCCTAGTTTTAACTAGGGATCTGGTTTCTCTCAGTGCTGAACAACTTTGTGCAGTGATCCTTAGCCTGAGAAACCTGAATTCTTCTCTAGATAACCAAGGAAGAGCTCAAGACATCCCCTGAGACCTTATGTTTGCCTGACTCAGTTTCTGCCCTGGGTCTTGAATAGCATCCAAACCATATTTGGGTTAAGCCTCTAGGAAACACACACTAGCAGGACACAGACAGATCCTGGGGAATTCCCAGGCGCTCACAGGGGAGGCGAGCTTTATTTTGGAACTGATCTTGGGAAAGGTCTGTGATGGCAAAAAAGGACTGTCAGTGCACAAAGATGCTCTGGCCTTAACCTGTAGGCAGGGTGTTGAGAACAGCCCACAACTCTCTAAAGGGCTTTTTTAACATAATTTAATTCCTTAAATCTTCCTAGAAATACCAAGGTACTGGTCCTGCACTGCCAGAGCAAGGACTCATGTCTGGCTTATAACAAATATTTGCATAGATTCACCTCACATGGAATTAACTTCCTGAAATCCTTCTCTTCTGGAAAGGAAAGGAGCTACAAAATTTGGTGGTTTTTCTTTCTTCCTCCCCAGGTAATCCTTGTGCCTCTCATTTTCATTGAATGAAATTCTCCACCTCCAACTTGGGAGTCCTTTTCTTTGCAGCCTATGGCCACTCCCAGCTCCAAGGATATGCCACCAGTTTCTCTTGGAATGACTATTTTCTGCATCTTGCCAAGTTCGGTATATGTGGGTGGAGGGTGGAAGAAGAGCAGGCTGGAGTTGAGCTGGAGAGCAGAAAGGAGATGTGGCAGTGAAGAAAGAGAACAATGAGCCAGAGAGGGTCTAAGGAAAGGGTGTCTACATGAAGTAAAAGGATGTCTGATGAAGGGGAACAATAGTCACTGGGGAACAACAGGAAAAATCTGGGGAACAACAACAGCAATGCAGTGAGTGAGCAAAAGGAGAGAGGAAAAGAGGAGCAGATGCACAGAGAAATGACAGGGAGATGCCAGTCTGCTGTTTGCAATTCTGGAAATAGTGATGGGGTGAAGCATTTGGACCTGCTACAGGGTATTCATGCACATGTTTTTCAAGAAGCTGTTCCTGCATTTTCAGCTGGGTATTTCTGCGACCTTGAAATGTCACTTTATTTCTTTATGCCTTAGCTTACTTACCTGTCATTTAGAGGTAGTGATAATATTTCCATCACAAGAGCATGGGTATTCTTAAGCAAAAAGCTTCAAGATCATGGGTGAAACTGCAAGGTATTGTCACATTTAGTCAGATTGCACACCTGTACAGACGTGCTCAAATGGCCTCATGTATCGATAACTCCATGTATGTAGATTCAAATATATCACAAAGATATGTATGCCTTATTTATTTAGGCCAAGCTGACATTTCATGGTTGCCTAGTTACCAGAGAACAATAATGAGAATCTGTTTAGTATATATTGCATGAGGAAGGGAAGGGAGAAGGCAGATGGGTATCATGTCAGACACAACTACTTGTCAGGTAGGTTAGCCCTTTTGGTGGGAAACATGGAGAAAGGCAAAAGAGATCAGAGCTGAAAGGAATTCAGGCAGGGAAGCAATAAGCTGGGGCACGTGGTTTGTGTAGTTCTCAGGATACCCATGGCATGTCTGTGAGCATGAATCAAAGCTCAGGTCACTGGAAGTTGTGAAATGTTCATTACTGTCATGACAAATTCCAGCTCTCAAGTTAAACAGACATTAGGAACATCGTAAGTGGTTACAAAATCTGCCTTTACTTACACCAGACCTCTACCTTCATCCACACCAGTACTGGTACCCTTTCTTTAAAACAAATACGTTTGCCAACTGCAAGGAATAAGGACGTTTTGCCAGTCAGAAAAAAAAGCACCACAGTAATCAAAAGCAGAAAAAAAGTGCATTTTTCCTTTCCAACTGCATTAATTTTCTCCAAGATTTGCCTCCACTGCAGCTCCCAACCATTTCAAAATTTGCTTGGCCCGATTTTGCAAACTCATGGAGGAGCCTTAAGGTTCAGAAATTCATCTCACTGTTTCATTTCATGCTAACAGTAGCCTGTGTGAATTTTTTGATGGAAAAAATCTTTCTCAGATTGACATCTTTTGTTGCCAGATCTCATACAAGCCCAGAAAGCTTAATGAGGGAGCTTGAATTCATCCCAGGACACCCTAAGAGTGGTTTATGGTTCAACACTCCCTTCGGAATAGAGATTCTGGAGTTCAACCTTCCCTGAAGGCACTTCCAATAGCAGACAAAGAGGTTAAGACAAAATTAAAGACATAGTGTATTTGCCCCTGTCCATATATTAAAAATAGAATTGCTAAGCTTAGAGACAGAAAACCAGGCTTCTGCTATAGTTAAGCTGCCAGAAGTTCACTCTCTGCATCATCCAACTTAAAAGATGCTAGAACACAGTCCTTGTACTAGGGATCCACATCTCAGGCAAGACTGTTGTCCTGGGTATTTCTCTGAAACATACTGGATATGTTACTTACCTTAAATTCATAGCTCCCTCACAGAGTTCCACTGAGAGTTAAGGCTTCTTTCTGTTCTCCTCAATCTCCAAGAACTGCCTATGACTCACAACATTAATATTTAATCAAGCTATGTTAACATTTCTTCCAAATGATTATTGACTGTCCTAACTTTAGAGATGCTGTTGTTGTCCTTGATCATATCTAGGAACAACTGACAAGATAGTTAAAAAACCTCTTTGCTGGTGAAGTTAAACACCAATATTTAACTTGGTTCCAAACAAGCCATTTAAATGTTCTTAAAGAAATATTGCTAAAACTGTCAAACCATGTTTGGTACCAGACCTGAAGGACCACCCAGCCCAGTGCTCTGAACAGAGCAAGAACCAGCAAAGGCTTTGGAAAAGACAGTGCAAACATACAGTGATCCTTCTCCCACTGTATTCTCCCAGCAGCCAGATATCTGTGGCTGAGAGTTTCCTGAGCCGAAGATCACATCTGCGTCAATGTGTTTAGTAGATCTTAATGGCCTTCTTTTTTTTTTTTTTCTCATAAATGTGTCAAGATGCTTTTAGAACTATTTACATAATTTTGCCCTTCACACCATCCGGTGAATTCCACAATTTATGCATGCGCCAGATGAAAAAAAGTGCCTCTTTTTGGTTTTGACTGATAAATTTACTGGGGATTCCTACTCTTCATATTAAGAGAAAACAATGATTTCCTACCCATCTCTGTGATCCTCCTAGACCCCTGTCATGCCCCACTCAGGCATCTCTTTTCCAGGCTGAAAGTCCTAACACCCTACCAAATACAAGAGAGGGGTCAAATCTTGCTGCCTTAAGAACTGAGACACTGAAAAGCATGCAGAAGTGTAGAAAATTATATAGGTATAGTATAAAGCAGATATACATTACACAAATACATTAATGAGATTAGCACAAACAATCCACTGCAGGCTCTTGATGAAGACTGGACAGAAAAGCAAACAATCAAGCTTGGGAAGAGCAGTGTGCTTGGGACAAACCATTCCTGCCCCACTTTGAAGGATGTTGTTATATCAGAGCAGTAAAAGCAAACTTTTTTTGTAATTCAAACCAGTTTCAGATAAACTGATCCCAGAATCAGCTGTGCTGCCACAGACATCAGATATCTGCTGTATTTCTATCCAGCCTATTACAGAGCTTGTTACACTAAGGCTGGAACCCACTCAGCAAAAGTGGCTCTGGTTGCCTGAAATCTAATCTAAATTACAGCTCTAGCAAATTTTAGATCAAGCTTAACTGAGAAAGTTTTTAAACTACCTTGAATTTTGGAGGCACATTCTCCAGGTCTGGAGTTTGGGGTTTTTTCTGTACTCATATACCCAGGTAAGTACAAAATACTGCTTTTTAATCCTCTCTGCAGGACAAAAGTTGCCTCACCAACCAACCTTCTGTGCTCTGCCATAAATCATGCTGAGAGCCAAGTGCACAACATATAGGAGCTAAAGAAACTACAAAAGAAAGGCAAAGACCTGAAAATGTCCACTGGCAAATTATAACTTAACTTTACTTTCTAGCCCATACCCTCAAAGGTTGTGACAACTAAAGTCAGATGCTTGTGAGATACTGAAGTGACCCTTGACTATTACTGTCTACCTACTTAGCAAGGCTTATTTACTTCATGTTCATCATGCAATCCGAAATCATCCAATAATAACTATTCTAAATAAGTCAACCACGTTTTCATATTTAATGTACATACTGTAGCTAAATAAAACCACTTTTGAGGGGTAAATAATTGCAGAGGAAGAGAAAAATTCAAGAGCGTAGGCTATGAAGATGCACTTTCAGCTGAAATTTTTTTAAAAGGCATTAGTTGAGGCAGAAAAGCAGGAAAACTTCTTATATGGCTAAATCAACACTAGAGGAGGGTTTCACACTAACTGTGGTAGATAAGTAGAAGAAAGCAAGGTGGTACATGAGGGGAGAGGTGGGAAGCAGGTTGCAGTCTAAAAGATATACCAGACAAGAAAAAGGAACCTGAAACATAAAGTTGCCCTATGCTGAGTCTGGGGGCAAGTCCTTTAAATTCCTCTGTTGAACAGCTTTTGCATTTGTTGTGGGGGTGTAGAGCTTACGAATGGGGTATTGTGAGGATTAATAGTGTGAAGAGGCTTAGGAATGTTAGTGCAGTGCAACCAGCTGAAAGAGTGAAAATCCCCGGGAGCTGGACTCTAGAAAAGTCACTACTACTAGTTCTCCGTATTTCTCCCTCTGGAAATGCTGCTGTGTTTGAACAGTCTTTGCAGGGCTCAATTTCCAGCTCCCCAGCATGTAACATTTACAGTCACCACCATTCCCAAAAGCAGATGGTGACTTTGGATCACCTCTGGAGTGACTCTGGACACTCAGAGATGCAGAAAATCCAGCTCCTCCCCACAAGTGTCAGCAATTCCCTCTGCCCCACGCACCTCCTCCTCTGCAAGACCAGCAGTGAATTATTAACTTCTCAGCCCCACTTCTGATGCTGCCCTGGCTTACAGGAGTTTCTTCCTACTTCTCCTCCCTTATTCTCTTCCCTCCATTTTCTGACAAGAGCACATCCACTGTCCTTTCTCCCAGTTTAAAAACAGTTTTCCAGTCTTTTTCAGAACCCACCAAAAACCAATAGCCACCTCCTCAATGAAACTGGGGTCATGGTTGAGAGCTATGAACTGTCCAGGGATGTAAGGCAGCACAGACACAGACGACTGAGAAACAGTATGAGCTGATAATGGGACCTTTTTCAACCAGGCAGCAGGCTAGGCAAGGCCAGAAAAGGGTGTGAAATAAGGAAACAATGCAAAAATTACCTCCTGAATCACACAGGAATTGCTCCATTGGAGAGAAGAGGAGTGCAAACCTGAAGAAAGATGTTGCAATGGACAAAGAGGATCTGAATTTAAAAAATAAGGGTTTTTCTGGAAGTACAGTTGAGACAATTAGTATGGGCAGGTCACACACGTTATCCTACATGACACCACCTTGGGGTTTGTTCCCACAGAAACAGCCCAGCCTGGATTTGGTGGGCAGTGGATGAGCAGCACAAGGAAACAAAGCAGGAGCTGTGTTGGTGGCTCTGCAGACAGCACTCTGTCACCAGAGACAGCTCTGGATGAGCACGTCCCTGAAAGACTGTAGCTGAGGATGCTGTCTGCCAGATGGCCCCAAATTCTCCCCAAGGCTTTGGAGTTTGTGATTTCATCCTTTTTTTAGGACTATGAAGTCCTGCCTCATGCAAAAAGAGGCTTCACCTGCTTTAAGCAGTGGTGAGGCAGTGTCTCCGAGAGCTCTCAGAGGTTTCTATCCAGCATTTGCAGGTAACTCAGCTCACACCAAAGGCAGCTGCCACACACTGTTATTTCCCGTGGGGAAGAAGCATGTCTCCCCAGGTAGTAAGAAATATATCCTCTGGAGAGCAGGCTGGGTCAGGAAAATGGTCAGTTCAGGAAAAGTTTAGGAAGCAGTGGTTTGCAAAGCCAGAGGGGACTAGGATCATGTCTGATCTCAGGTGAGGGGGACACCACCAAAGCAATAGGATGTGCAAGGGACTAGAAGTGATAAAAAGGAAGAAGAGGAGACGATCAAGTGTAAAAAAGGAGGGTGTTGAGAGGCAGAAAAAACCAGCAGATGAGATGGAAAATGCAAGCTGGATAAAAGCTATTCTATACCCCCTCCTTACTGAGCAAAAGCACTTTGAAAATAAGTCATTATTATTATTACAAACATAAAGAAATAATCCCACTTTTGCTCTCTCATCTGTCCGTTTGGTTGAGAAATGTCAGATGCTCAGGGAGGGGAGGAGGAAAGGTTGACATCAGACAACATCCATTTGTAAAATTGTATCTGCCAGTTTCCCAGCAGCTGCGATCTCCAGTTAATATCAGGAGTGAATGTGAAAGGTTAGACAGAGGGGAGCTGGGGGTGGAGGAATGATGATTTTCAGTTCTCCCAAGCAATTCTTGGCACAAGAGCCAGCACTTGATAACTAATTGACTCAGTCACTAACTCACATAGGCTCCCTCTCTAGTAATGGACTCCAGTCTCATTAGCAAATACAATTGACAGTAAAAATAAACACACTTGCACCCTCCCCCTCATGTGCTGCTGACACAGCCTTGATTGACAGATCTCACAAGTACATCAATGAAAGGAGAGGACAGTTGCTCTTATCAATCAGCTTGAACATGGAATGGAGCTAATAATAATATCTTACTTTTACACAGTTTCTTTCTGTCACGATCCAGAGCACCATAGAAAACAGAGCAGTCTAGCAAGCTTTGAATGGTTTGCAGTAAGTAATTTTGAGAAGGGACTCTCATTTTAAACTTCTCTGTTCAGTTGCTCGAAGGAGCCATATTTTAAATTTATTAATTTTCTGCTAGCACTGACAGTGAACAATACCCAGAGTTAACAGCCTAGAAAAGAGAACAACAGAAAGCAGCCAGACTTTGTTTTGTTTGCAAAGTAAACAAGTTGCAATCAGTTCCTTTGGTTCTGAAGCACGACTGCACATACCTGGGCCTCATCCTAGTGATGAAGTATTTTGGCGAGACTCAGGAAAAATTTTCAAAGATGTTATGCCTGAGTTATCTGAGAATGAAAGAGGGAGAGATGGAAGAAAGTATATTTACAGCCTTTCAACAAATAATTAATCAGTTTTTTTTGCCCTGAAATGCAAGTAGTTGAGATTACACTTCGGTGAGGAATTGCCATTACACCAGGTCATAATGAAGAAAAAAAATCCATCATTTCAGAAGTGTGTCTAGGCATTAGCAATGCATACATGCAGTAACACTAGAACATTATGCACAGAACATGCCTAGCAGCCTGCAGTGGCAGATGCAGTTTTATACAGAAGCAACCACTTCCCATCAAAGATTATAGATCACAAAAATTCCAGCACAGGGCCATTATGCACACAGTCCCCAGGCTATGTCTGAAGGCACTATTTAGAACAAGAGCCGTATGTAAGTCTCCCAGCACGCAGCATTCAGCATGTATTATCCCACTTCACGCCACTCACTGCACAGATCCTCCTGCCTGAACTGTCAGCTGCAATCTCACCAAAAAGGGCAAGAGAGTTGAACCCATTCCCCCCGTGTTTAATATCATGGAGTCTGGAGTGCAGTTTCACTCCCTGGTGAGAGGGTTTCTGACAAGGCCCCGCATTTTCCACAGCTCCAGAATTTTCTATGGAATACATTTTATTTCCTCTTAAACTGCAGGACTGCATTCTTCAGATAATGACATTCTACTCTAAGGTTGTAAAGAAATCTTAAAGTACCAAACAGATGTAATCTGATGCCATGCTGCCCTCCTGAATCCACAATCAGCCTGGAAGCACCCTTTTCCATTCTCCTCCAGGGAGCTTTTATGCCTGAGCCAGCTCTGTGGCTCTTCAGTACATGTGAGAAAGGTATAAAATCTTCCCTTTTCCATGCTGGTATGTAATGCTAATTAAAACAAAAATATTAGTTCTATTAGGTTTCCTTTAATGGAGAAAACAATGGATGAACAAACCAGGGGTTCCTTAGACCCAGTTACAGACAGTGGCTGATTTACCAAACCCCAAGTTACCATGGCTTCCTCTCATTGCTTTCCCCATCAGTATTATTAATGGCAAGAACACAACATTAACCAAAACATTGCAATTTTATATGTAAATAATTCTTTTTAAGAATTCTTCTACAAATTGCACATGCTATGCAAAGCAGGGAGTTTTCCAGCAGCATTAAGACCCAGTCACTGAGTTGAGTTTTGTTTCTAGCCATCTCAGACCTGGTTCCTGCAAATAATCCAGCCTGGTTGGTTCTTGCCCAGTCACTTCTTATCTCTTCTGCTCACCCAGCACACTCCATCTATTGCTATATGTTTCCCAGCAATGCTTCTAGACAGTAGTCCATGGACATCAGCTTGTGGATTTGAAGAAAAGGGCATAAAACTCAGCTCAGCTAAACTGGCAGTAATGGGTAGTATTAGGGACTGGAGGTTGCCAAAATCTCAGTCCCTTAGAGGCTGAAGATAGGATTTTCTGCATGGATGAAGCTCCTGAGGAAGTAGAGAAAAAGTGAAAGGGTTTCTTTAGGAAGGAGGAAGAGGACAGAAAAATGAGTTAAGCCCCACTCATAAGTTCAAACCATCAAGACCACGTCCATTCTTCCTGAGTGCTTTGATGTAGAGATGGAAAGCCATCATTTTTCATTCCCAGTCTAACCATGACACCATGTTTTGCACAAAAACCCATCTGTTGTTGATGTTCAGTGTGCTCAACAGCTCTCTATTCCCCTCCACCACAAGCTGTTGCTGTGGGGTTCAGTTCTTCTCCTCCCAAATCTCATTTGCTTTCTGCAGCCAACGAGCTGCAGCTCTGAATGACTCCTACAGAGAACAGAAGACATGCAGCTTCTGATCTTGCTGATGGAAGAATTTGCTTTGTAATCTTTACCTTTCTTCTTCTAGCATACAGGAATTCCTATGTGTACAAATACTCCTTTGTTTTTGTACCCACTTGCCCCAGATTCTTGCTCCTCCAACTTCCTGTGTAGCATTCAGCACATCCTTCCTCCTGGGCTGGACCCTTCTGATAACATCAGGTGAATAAAACAGAAGAAGTTCTATAATAGAAAATTTTGTTTTAAAGCTATATTTATCATGCCAGCGTGCAACAGAGAAGATTTAATTAGCCAGTAAAGCTCGCCTTTGGTATGTTTTCATGAATACAGTAAGAGTTTTGATGCATGACTTCAGGCTACCACAACAAACAAAGAAAACACACCATGAAATTAAGAAACATAATAATATACAAGAGAAGACGCTTGGCTGCTGTTACACATTTTGCTGAGAAATAGGCCACCACCAAACCTGGATCAAGTTGCCTAAATCTTGGGATGTATTTTAATTCTGATCAAATTTTTTGCACTGTAGTCTCAGTTAAATGCTTGAAAGCAGTTAACTGCACATGAGCTGCTGCACAGGACCCTGGGCAAAAATGAGGAGAGAGAAGAAAGCATGGGTGACTAATTAAACAACCCTGATGTGACACATTATCAAAACCCCAAGGTTGTTTTGCATTATTTTGACAGCAAGAGCTGCAAAAAGATTGCTGTGCCAACGAAGACAACATCAGAACACAGCATGACCATGCCCATATTTCTGCCATGCTCCCTATAATGGGTCTGTACAGATGTGAAGCTGACCCACCCAGCAGCACAAGTGCTCACACAGCTCTTTAGAGCATAAGTACGTCCTGCTGGTGTCAGTGATGTGGTACAGATGAGTAACACTAAGAGTCAGCATCAGGAGTCAAAGCTGACCACTTCTAAGCAGCTGCAGAATGGCATCCTTGGGATAGCCAGGCCAATTCTCAGTGAAGGAGGTCTTCAGGTCTTCCCAGGTATACCTTTGATCCAGTTCTAACCCTGTCACACATGTCTTGCCTGACCTTCTCTGATGAGGAGAAGTTAAATAATACATTTGACTTTGCAGGTATATCATAAGGATTCATAATTTAACATTTACATTTCCCTGCATGTACTGCTGTGTGATGCCATTTATTATCTTTCAGTCCTCCATTCATGTTCAGAGGAGAAATCAAACACAAAAACCCCATTTCAGACTACCCAGAGGCAAACTACCCAGCCCAAATTTCTAGAAACTGCTTTCAATTTTATCTAACATGATTTCTAGATGATAGACTTTTTCTCCCAAGTTTCAGAAATGCTGGTAACATGCAACCTGAAGGAGCAGCACTACATCAGCAGGCTGTACCAGGCATGGTTCTGCTGGCAAATTCCTAACAGCTTCACTGTGCTTGCAGCACCCATTAATGCATGACTGTCTCTCCCATTACCACTTCCACATAGCACAGAGTGAGAAAGAAAATAGCACCTGCCAGTAGACACCTGGGGTTTGCATCCAGGTGTGAGCAGCTGGGGTGCTTTCACATGACTTGGGTTATGAGGAAGCGACGTTTGGAGCATACGGATGAGGAGCAGTGTGGGAAGGTCTTACCAAAACTGGCTCTGTCACTTCAGGGCTGAAGAGAAGATTTCATTCTCCAAGAGCTGCCAATCTAGTACTTTTCTGCTAGTGATAATATTTCCTAAGTTTATTTTTAAACTTAGTGAAGTATGTGCTACCTAACAATGTGTGCTTCTTCAGTCTCAGAGAAAAAGAAGAGAAAGAAAAAAACTACTGAATATCAAGCACTGCAAGCCAGAATCAGGTATAACCAAATTACAGCTTAATATGTTTCAGGTATTCCATTTAGAGCTTCTGATCTTTCAAGGAAATAGGTTTTCCCCACTGAGAAATGTATATGCAGTGAAATTAAAGCAACTTTAGCCCCATGTGAACCAAAAGTAGGTTGGACATCTATTTTAAATAATCACCCAAATGTTAATTTTTCATGATGGAAGGAAGACCTGGGAAGAAAGGAATATTCTCTTCTTCTAACCCATATGTTCACCTCCAAAATACTGTCTTTGCTACTCAAGCCTGGGGTGTAATACAGCACATGGTTAATTGCATAAAACTCAACTGCTGCTATTTACCATCGTTAGAGGCAGGGCAGGGCACAAATGGCCTGGAGAGTCCTCTTTGAATATTTGGGGCACCATACAAGTGCTGTCTAGCCAAGGAGGAAAGCAAGATGCTAGGGTGAGGGGGAAACACCCAGTGTATGTACAAGCCTTGAAGCTCAGACCGTTCTTCCATCTGGATTCCATCCTCCCTCTCCCCTTCCTCACCTGGGAGGCAGATCCTGAGGGAATGCTGGCATCCCAGGTGGCTACAGGGGCAGGGAGCTGTGTCTCAGCTGGTGTGGGACTCCTCCTGCCACCCCACACTGGCCCTGCATGAACAAGAGGGAAAAATAAATCCACAGGCAAAGGAGGGAGGCAAGTGCTGCTAAGTGGCTCATTGGTTTCTATGGCAACTGGCTCCGCTCTACTCCAGCTGCTTACCCCACAGTCCCTCTGTCACCCTATTTTTAGCTGAGAAATCAAAGAAAGAGGGAAAGTGGTGGAGGTTTGGGGAGGAGATAGTTGAGAGACCTTCTTGGGTTTTGCATAGAGAAGGTTAACACGGATGCATCCTTGTCTTGCTTTTAATCACAAGTTAAATCCTCTGTGTGGAGGCTTCCTGTGGGATTCCTCAGACTTGATGCACGGTCAGATCCCACAGCATACAAGACTGGCAGCCCAGGCATTCTCTCCTAAGCATGAGATGCATCTAGGCCATGAATTTGACCTAGGCATTGACACTGAAAAGCGCAAGAAGGATGTTTTATTAAGGACTCCCCTCCCACAACCCAACACAATGAAGTGATGGAAGTCAGGACACCAGTATTTTAATAGCTCTTTGGTCTGAAAAGTTATGCCCTTTAAAAAAATTTTTTAAAAATATTGAATCTGTCCATGATCTCTCTGTCCTGCATGGTGAAAGAAAATCCTCTCAATGAATGCAACATGTTTTGCTCAAATATCTTATTAAGGGAGGAGCCAGAACCAAATTTGCCTAGGCTGTACCAAGGCTAAGCTTTAGTTCATGGATTTTGGTGTTGGAGACTTTGGATGCTGAGCTTCCATATATACCTGCTGGTAAATCTAGAACAAAGATATTGTAGCTTGCAGTTTCAGTAAGCATAGGTATGTTAACAAAAGCATGGAGCCCTTGGCCTCTTCTGAGGCCAAGAATCACCAAATCACAGAATATGCTGAGCTGGAAGAACCCACAAGAATCATCAAGTCCAGCTCCTAGCCCTGTGCAGCACCATCCCCAAGAGTCTCACCCTGTGCCTGAGAGCATTGTCCAAATGCTTCTTGAGCTCTGCCAGGCTTGGTGCAGTGACCACTGCCCTGGGGAGCTGTTCCAGTGCCCAACCACCCTCTGGGTGAAAAACCTTGTCCTTATATCCAACTTAAACCTCCCCTGACACAACTTCAGGCCATTCATTGGGGGCCTGTTGCTGGTCACTACCTGCCTTTCTGAAATGAGTGTGCCCAAGCACTGTGAGATACAGCTATTTTGACAGATATTTCTAGCTTCACTCCCCTCCTTCTCCATAAAAATTCCAGAAGTTTTATAATAAAATGTTGCAACTATCCTCCAAATAATAATGCTTAAATTCCAAAGAAGTCGGATTGATGTCATAAACATCTATATTCACTTTTTTTCATTTCAGCTGCCATGACATTTGACGCTTGTGTCCAAGCTGTTCCTGCTAACAGGGTTGTGGAAGTCTACCTTTGCACCACACGTTTTCACTTGCTGCCACAAGAAGGGATATTGATCTGTGTATCTCTGCTCACACAGCAAGGCTTTCCATTTTGGAGCTGTGATATTGTTGGACTAAGAGGACAAGGAAAAGATCAATGATTTCTAACAATGATCACTTTCAAGAGGAAAGAGCATTGGTAAAATGACTTACTAGTCCGAATATCACTTTTGCAGTCTCTGCAATAAGTTCTATATCCTGGCAGGCATTAAGTCTCTTGCTTTTGATAAAAGCAGTATATTGGGAGAGAATCATCCACTTTAGAAATGTTCCTGGCTATGGCATGTGATGGAATATATTTGATATAAATGGAGTAGGTTGCAGCCTTACAAAAATGTGTAAGGAGTTCCAGGGCACTAGGGAGTCTGGGGCTCCCCAGGGACATCCCTACAGCCCAGCTGAGAAGCAGAGCATCTCGGAGGCACCAGGGGCAACAGCTGGGATTATTTACTTCCATTTGTGGCCTCCAGAACATACTAGTGGCAACACGTCTCATGGTTTAATCACCACTGTGTGAAGTAGCCAGGTACTGTATTTTCCAATTTTTCTCTGAATTGCCCTTTGTTAGTGTCTGGAAAGACACAAAGAAAAGGTGTTCCCAACAAGACCTCTTCTGATATTTGTTATTTCAAGTATTTCGATCAAGTCTCTTCTGACTGAATTTCATTTTTTGAAGCCACTATCAAGCTCATCCTTCCAGGGAACCTTGTAAAATGCATTATCAAGATCTGTTCTGGTAGGAAACAACACACTCACCCTGTAACCCTCCTGCATCTCTGCATAGTCTGGGGGACTGTCAGGATGAAAACCCACACAAGAAAACAGAGAGGACTCAGAGGTACAAATCTTCCTCTGAGAGCTCTGGAAAATGAAAGACCCCTGAGAACAAGACAAGGACAGTAGGAAAGGTACAGGATACTCAAGCACACAATGCCAGGACATTTGCTGAATGGCCTCTGAGCCCAAAAGAGATGCGCGGTAGAAGAGATCCTCTGCAGTGAGGGACGTTGAAGGCAGGAGCAGAGATGAGCTGAAGGAAAGAAGCAAGGTGTGCTTGCAAGGCCTTCAGTTCCTCCTTGGAAGAGAGACAGAGAGAAAATGCATGCCAGTAAGCACACCTGCACTCACAGGATGGAGGGCAGCCTGTGCTGGATGGTGATGGACAGCCTCACGTCCTGAGCAATAAATGAAAGGGTAAGTGACTCCTTTTAAAAGGGATAGTCAAGGACGGAAGAGAAAATAATCAAATGTGCATCCACACTTGCCTCTGCAGGTTCAGTAGAGAGGTGGAAGCTCTGTGACTGCCTGACAAGTGGCTTTACTGAGGAACTGTGTCCCATTTGCAAAATTGGAGGCTATGATCCTGACCTTCCCTGTAGAGCATTTTCATAACTACAGATGGAAATAACCAGCCCTAGGTGGTAATTCTGATCATCGCTTATTCTGCTTTCTGACAAGAGGAGTGTACAAGCACTCTGAGATGAAATGTGTCTGCACATTTAATATTAATTTATGGAAAGTACTCATGTGCAGTCTTGACATTTGTTTTCCATATACACTAGCAACAGGAAACTCAAGCCTTTGAATGTTTATAAGAAATGAGCACACATGCAAACAATGCTGACAGAAGATGATTTTCTTTAAAACCTGACTATTTTCACTTCTTTTGCATTTCTCATTTGTCCTTATTCAGCACATTTTAACCTGCAAGTGTTATTCTCAAAGGTCATAGGAAACTCAGATTGTCAAATAAAGCTGAGGCACTGCAAAGATGGTTCTTGGTAACACATACAGACTGAAACTGATAGACATATATGTAGAGAAATCTTACATAGGTCTGAGCACAGTGTAAAGTCTGACAAAAGAATCCTCCACTCATCAATGGGGACCCTCAGCCCTATCCACCATAAACTAGAAGACCTAGTTAAAAAGGAAAAGCCAAATTAATTATCAAACATGACTTAGCCCCATGGAACACTCTCTTATATCTGTACTTCCAGATAGTCCCTGGCAGCAAGGTTACACAAAACACTTCCGTCTGACTGACACAGCCTGAAATCCAGTACTGACTCCTTCACTGAACTACCAGGGCTGTCAGCAAACACATGCAGAGCAGCTACAAGTCATGGAAGTCTATTTGCTCTGCAGAGCCCTTGGATAAATCCCTCTTGAGAGTGGTCGTCAGGATGACTCAGCCACAAAGCTGGTGGGTGCCAGTGGCCACTCCAACACCTGCTGTCTCACTAATGATCTCAAATCCATCAGCCTCAGGGAGAAGCAAAATACACTGAAAATACAGAGAGAGGAGACTCTCTCCTGCAGAGGGAAATAAGCTTTTCAGAGTGTCCCATCCAGCAGTTCAGGGGATTACTAAAGGGAAGAAAGGTGAAAATCAGACAAACAGCTTTTGTTCCTTCCTCGTAAGAACTGCTAAGCTATTTTGCGTTAAAGAGATGTTCCTTTGTTAAGGATAATCCCACGGCCATCAGATCTCTTCTAGCAATGTCAGACGTGGATGTTTATCATCTGCTGTGTTAGACCTTGTCCAAGCTCAGCCTCCTTGATATCAACCAAGAGTGACTTGTAGCTCCTAGTCCAGGTGTTGTGCCATTTGTGTGCTTTGCATTCTGGGCACAGAAACACAGGAACTGAATCTTGAGGCTCTTTGTTTTCTCATCAGTTGTTTTAATGAAGCAGAATAATTCCATTACACTATACAGAGGGAACAAGCAGTCTGTCTTGTCCTTCTGAGGTCTGTTTTCTGGTTCATAATTTGCAGTGGTGATCTTGAAAAAAGCTGGTAGAGTTTACAACCAGGCACTCTTAAGAAAGGAGATACATCACTGAGAATTATTTGCTTAAACAGGTCACTCCCCCCATCATCCAGTGCAGAAGGCTTGTAAGGTGATTTTCATTCTACCTGGTGCCCTAAGTCCATGTCACTCTGATGTCTGCAGTAAAGGAGTTCATTCAATTTATTTGTGTCCTTAAAACTCCAGCTACACCTTGGTATCCAGCGACCCTGGTTGCCTTGGCTGCAAAGAGATGGCAGGGGCATTTCAGGATCTTGTGCCAGCAAAAGAAGCAGCAATAGAATGAAAAAGGGAGGAGGGTGCTACGCAAGACATCCAGGAAAGACATTATGCAGGTTACTAGAAACATCCTGCATGAGAAGCAGACTTCTAGGTATTGTCTCAGAGACCGGCAGTGTCTGAAACATCACAAAATGATGATGTTGTGACTACTTTTGTACTTCAGCATCTCCACCAGGAAACAGCTCACAAGGTGCTTACACTGAAAAGCAGTAAACAGCTGGCTGGAAGTTAGGATTGCACAGCAGCAATGGCCCACAGGAGAGATCCAAACACCAAGCACAAGCAGGCACTGGAAGCATTCGAAACACATCTTATGAGCAAACGCAGCTCACCCCTTAATACAGGCTTTCAACTGGATCAATGAATGCTCAGTTCAGAGAAGTGATGGGGTAACACACATCCCGGCAAGTTTGGCAGACTAGATTTCTTTAAGGATATTGACGTGCCTTGGAGAGTCTCTCCTGCCCCATCCTGCACAGGCACATCCTTTGCTCCTTACGGTCTGTGTCACTGGATCCTCAAAGATTTTTCTCTGAGGTGTACTACTTTGAGACACCCTTGCAGCTAATTGCATGGCATCACTGAGCAAGAGACACAGGTCACATATCTAGCTGGGGAGTGGGCTAGTAAGAGTGTACTGCGTGATTCCTAAAACAGGCTGTAATAATGGGGATAATGTAAGGGACTGACATAACAGCAATCTGACGATTTCGTGTTGCTATGCAACTTGAGTTGGGAACAGACTTTTGCAGTTGCTTCTTAGTTGTCCATTGAATGCTCAGTGACAGTGTCTGGCAACCTTCCCCACTCATCACTTTACCTAAAGCAGCAAGAATTCATGTGCCAAGGTGCCCTCTTCAAGCCACTAGTGTAAGCAACCTGAGATGCAGACACTTACGATGCTTTTTCCAATCTGAATGAGATTCCCGTTGTCCTACACAGGACATTAAACAGCTACAGACATTCACACACATTTCGCTTTCCTCTGATTCATTGCACATCTTCCCCTTTTTCCTCCTTTCTCAACCTTCAGGTCATCCTGTTGCCAAAGAGCACTGTCTTTGGAAGCATCTCCCTGGCCATGTCACAGCTATTATCACACCAGTTCACAGTTTTCTAACTTTGTACATGTGATTCCTTCAGACCTTTCCATCTTTCTCCCAACTCTTTTCTCAGACTCATACGAAGTGGGAACAGATACAGTACTTGCTCCATCTTGTTTTATTCATCTCTCCTGAAAGTGCCTTGACCTATCTTGAAACTGACCAGTTTTAACACCCTTAAGCAATGACACCTTCAGCCCTTTCCTTGGATCTCTGACAGACTGACAAAACTCAATGGTTAAGGAAGGTGACCTGCTCATCTCCCTGGCTGAAATCTGACTGCTCCTAGTAACATCTCTTCATGCCACCCTCAAAAACTTGCCCTTGCATGCTGGTATCACCTGAACATCCAGGTGATGGCTATTCTGCATCATGAGTAACTCGTTCCTGATGATCCTTTGTTATCACTTCCCAGACCTCACTCAATTTGTTGCATTTCTGTGAATTCCTGTGCTTTCCACCGTCTGTTTTGTGGTGTTGCTTGTGTGATGTTTAATAGCCGCAGCTCAAGTTGGCTGCAGTTCAGTGGTAGGAGGGGAACACAGGGAACTGTGAACTGAAACCCCGTATAATGTTGCTAGAGATGAGAACAAGTACGGGAGTGTTTGCTATGCACGCTATCTCCAGAAAAACATCTTTGCAAATGTGTATCTGTGCAGGCATTTTGGAGATAGGGATTATGTTATGCAGAGGGGAAAAGGAGCTGACTGACAGTAGAGATTTGCAGTCCATATTGATGTTTCACAATTGTGCATCTGTCTGCAGAACAGCCATGGAGCTCTCGAAGTCATTGCACTAAAAAAAAAAAAAAAAAAAAAAGGAAAGATAAATCAATAACTTCACTCACCCTTTTACCACAGCTCAGAGGGTGGAGGAGGAGTGTGTCATAACAGCTCACACTAGTGAGAAAATTTCAATCGAAACAGTCTTCAACCAGAAAATGCCACTTTGATAAAATCAACATTTTTCAAAAAATTCTAAGTAAAAGGAGGCTGAAACAAAAATTTCAGTATTGAAAAGTTTGCCTTAAGGAAAAAATTAAATCTTTTCTTTCAAATTAAAATACTATTTTTGAAAGCAACCTTTTGTTTTCTTAACATATTTTTCTGCTTGTATTGTTTTTACGTTCTTCAGTTAATAATGAGAGACACTGATGTGTTCAATATCCTCCCATTAGCCTGGAATCATGTTTCCAGGATATTAAAAACAATTGGTCCCTAACTAGTACCCAGAAAGTTTCTATTTCAGAGTGCAAAAATTTAAATTGTTTCATTCAGCACAGACTAATAAAGCCGCTATTGCTTTTCATAGAAGACTCATTACTTTGTAGAAAAATCACTTTTTTTTGAAAATAAAATATCACCTGTACTAAATTATATAACAATATTTAATTATTGTAGTCGTGGTATGTTATGTTACTGGATTGCACAACGTGGCCTCAAATGAGACTTGATTTAGTATAACCTAACTCTGCATTTAACTGATATGTGAAACAGTACCAAAACGTAACTAATTTTCAAAATAAAATATCAGCTATTTTTCTAAAAGTACCTAATTTAAATGTTCATCATTTTTAATTCCTAGGAATACACTGGAAACAGTATTTTTATCACTGAAAGTAACAAGATGCCTTGAAATCATAAACTTTGACATTCCTCTCTAATGAACATTTCAGGTTTCATCTGGCTCTCACTTAACCTGTGATTCATTCTTTTTACTAACTCTAAATCTCCCTATTTGGAATAGTTTTCAGATTGGAGGCCTTGTCGAAAGCAATCATCATAAATTCAGCATGCACTTTCTCATAGCCGGTTCTACCAGCATTTGTTGCAGGATAAAGCAGCTAATCGGTACTCACTTTCATCCCAATATTAATTCTTTCTTATGCATTCACAGGGATCTCAAAATTATCCCCATCAGAATACAGAAATGAGGATAAAATAAATGAGGATAAATTAAATCAATCTTGCCACCCAACCACACCCAAGAACACAGAGGGCTTCAATGCTCCCACCACAGCCCTGCTCACAGCATCCTGTTGCAGGGAGGACCCGGCATGGGATTGACACTTCTCCTCCATTCCTCTGCTCACCCCATTGTGCACCAGAAGAGCTTGGACTTCCCTTTCTAGCATATGAAGGCAAGAAGAAAAGAAAAAGACCTCCTTTCTGAAAGCACAAGCCCTCTTCTTCCTGCCGTGAGCAGCTGCAGTGGAAGTGCAACCCAAGGCTTCCACCTAGTGTCTGCCGGCCAGCTCGGCACAGCACCCCACTGCAACATCAACAGCAAAGCCTTGCCTTATTTCTGGGGTGGGAATATTTTCCTTACAATGCAAAAGCAAGCCTGGGCTCGTTATGAACCACCCAACTAACCAGCTTCTGGTTTACACGTGGAAAATAAGGTTATTATAATTTTTTTTTTTACCCCATCATATGGATGGTGCTAAAATCCAAGGCTCTAGGAGGATGCAACAGAAGAGAGGAGAAGAGAAGCTTGTTGAATTAGGTAGGACCACTCTCACATGCCCAAGAATATTTTCTTAACCTTTCTTAACCTGGCTTGCCTTCATGGTAAGCCCACAAGAAAACTGAATGACTTGCTAACACTTCAATCCTACTAATTAAGAGATATTTAAAAATTAGGCATAGCCTTTAAATTGTTTACGTGATGCACAGGTGCTTTCCATCCACTTGTGTTTCGGTCCTTATTCCACCTTCATTTCACATGGAGATGATGGCTATTCTGCCTCATGAGTAACTCGTTCCCTATGATCCTTTTTTACCATTTCCCAGACAACCTTTGCAGACTCGGTGGGACTTTGTTCAAAACAAAGAAGGAAGGACCTAATCAACAATTGTTTCTGCCTATCCTTTTCTCCATCCTATGAAAAGACAGTGTGTTTGCTGTTGCATTTTTATTTCCTCAACAGCATCTAAAGCAGTACAATCTTGGTAGCTGTCAAAGCAGCACCTTTTTTGTTTGTTTTCACCCTCATACACTCACACAGTGACCTGATACAAAACTGTCATCTACCTTCTCTGGTAAGTCCAGGTTTTAAAAATCCCTAGTGCTGGTGTTTGCAAGACCTTTCGCAAAACGCAGTTCATCAGTTTTAAAATACTTCTCTTGATCTCTCTGCTTCAGCTTCCTTGGAGCAAGGCTCCTTGTGCTTTGGTTTATGGAAGCTAGAGGCTGTGTTCTCCCTCCAACACCTGCTATTAGTCATTTGGGTAAGTGGGTGTATATATATGTAGATCCATACATACACCCATTCACAAGAAAACTCTGTTAAAAGGAGCTCAGAGCTTACAACAGGACCCCAGAGCTTTTGAGAATATGTAGTCACACTTGGAAACTGGAGTCAATGAAAGCCATAAAAACTCACCAAGCCATGAAACCTGATTCAACCACCTCAGCATTCCAGTATCCCACTGCTCTCACCTACAAAAGCCCATACTCCTTCAGCTTCCCAGCTGCCTACTCTTTTGATAATATGCATGAAATCTGGGATACATTCTATGGGGTTCACAGACCATTTTAGATTAATCAGTCTGTGTGCAATGTGAAGCTAAACAGGAAAGGAGAAGCCACTGATGGAAGAAATGGTTGGAGCTGACGTATACACATTTCCCTTTGGGGATGATGAAGGATTGTGCAATACAGACACAGAATCCTGCTAGCACAAGACCACCAGACTTGCACGTGAGAGCTCCACCACAGTTCTGGTAGGAGCTATAGGGTGAAGACAGTATATTTCATTGACGTCACTAGCCAGCATTACATAGAACAGGGCTAAGCACAATTGCAAAAAGAACTGCCTCCAAGCTATTCTATTTATATTCCTACCAGAGCTACCATTGGTACAGTCATCCTGCTACTGAAATCCTGACCCTGTCGTTGCCAGTGTAGCCACAGACCAGAGGAGTTCATTTTGGATCTTTTCAGAATTTGGCACATCTTAATACCAGCAAAAGCAGCATTGGCAGGGGGTGGAGTGTGCTATTTGCACAGGACCTGCGTCAGGATTGGCATTCAGTGAATAGCAAGACATATGAAGGCATTTTATCCCAATATAGAGAATAACGCATCTTCCTCTGCGTTGCTGGTGGTAACTTTGGCAGTCCAAGGAACAATGGTAATTGCTTGTTACTGTGGAAACAAGACCTCCAGAAATAACGCTAATGAGCCAGCAGGGTCGTGGGAGAAACACAAGCATACTGTCTCCTGCAAACATACATGATTTGGCTGCACAGAGGAGATGGGGCTCTGGGGAGAGGAGTAATTTATTTGAATGCCACAGGCACCCAGCACAACCTCCATTCATCCCCCATGCCGGTCTGAGCCTGCAAACAATTTAACTTACTTGAAAAAATGCTCAGATAATTTTGGAATTCACTGCTTTTCACCTTACTCTCTGCCTTAAATTTTGGAGAAGTTGACTGGGAGATCCTCTCTCCTTTGGAGGGAACCATTTTGTGCAATACACCTGATAGGAAGATGCGTCCAAAAATATCTCGATGTAAAACGCATTCTTATGAATTTCCCTACCCAGTTCTGCAGATGCAAGGGATATCTGTAATCTGGGAGATGGGTCTATAAGCAAGCATCTGAATGGCAAGGTCTTTCTCCTAATAACAGTCTGTTCGTGATCCACCACTCCACCCTAAAGAAGATGAAAGAAGGAGTGTGCACAGCAGAAGAGGGGAAAGAGGGGAGGAGACACCAAGAGCTTACTGCAGCCTCAGCATGTGTCTTTTTCCCCTTTCATGCTGTGTTGCTCTTGACAAAGAGAGGAGAAGATGGTGTAAAGGAAGCGAGATGGTGGATGGTAACCTGTGAACACAGCTATTTTTTATGCTCCATATTCTTTTGCCTTGTAAAATCCCCAAAACGATGCTTTCTGCCCCCAGTCCCTACTGGGACAGCAGTGTGGTGGGTGGCTGCGTATTTATAGTCAGCTCAGCCTCATGTGCTAGATGCCAGGAAGTGGACTTAGTGCTCAAATTGCCCTGGAGGATTCTTCCTTCTGCTTGCCAGTGGCTCCAAGGCTACTAAACTTGATCTTCCTAGCTAAAGGGATGTATTTCAGATTAGCAGGTGGAGCAAAGAAGGCAAAGAAGCCAGAGCTAGCCCAAGCCAGGCAACACTTTCAAACACATCTTGCCTTAACATAATGGAATGTTTTTGATTGCTCCACCCCACAGGGGAAAGAAAAGAAGATGTAAATGTCAGTCACAGGGAGAAGAAAGGAGTGAGTGTACTCAGGTGACACAGCCTTTTTTACTGGTAGCTCCTGTGGCAGGCCAGGAGCTTTTCAAAAAAGCAAATAAACAGGTAGGGTCACCACTTTGCTTGTTATTGCACCCCCTTGAATAATTTTTATTTACTGTTTGTTTATTAGCTATACCAAGAAGCCTCAGATAAAATCAAGGCACTACTGCAGATTAGGAACATCCCTGAGACCAGCACTTGCCACACTATATGCCCACAAACATGCAGAAGGAGAAGAAAAAGGGTGTTGTCTACAGATGAGGACCTAAGGCAGAAAGACGTGGAATGACTCAGCCTTGGTTATGTCAAGAGTTAGTGGCAGAGTCAGTAGTTCACTAATAGCAACTTCAGTCTGCACAGCCTTTGTCCAGAGCTTTAATCATAAACTCCTCCATTTTCCTGCAACCCAAAAATAGAACATGGGCAAGCAGTGCGAAGGAGTTTGACATATAAATGGGAAATAAAAATCAGAAGTTGAATGATCAAGATGCTGACATGTCCTTCAAATATTATTGCATCAACACGATGTTGTGGGCAAGGGTTCTCCACAGCTTTAATAATTTTAATTTCAGAAATCTTAATCACATTTGTGTGAGGATTTTTTTCCTCTTCAGAATAAATAAAGACAAATTTAACCAAAAAAAAAGTTTAAGGCCTGAAGTTGCTCTCAGTCATCAAACAAAACAAAATAGAGCTGTGTGTATACTGAAGCCAGTAAATTAGCAGTATGATCCCCACTGCTGAGCTGCTGGGGTCCCAGTTCAGGATTTCTGTTTTTCCCAGCAACAGTGGGTGGCACTGCAGGTGTTGGAGCTAAGCATGGTCCAGCAGCTCCTGGAGGGCTGAACTGGTCTGGAGCTGCAGCCAGGGAAGGATGGAGCTGGTTAGATAAGGGAGGAAATTGCCCCAAACACTGCTCCTTTCTAAAAAAGAAAAGAGAGTTTAAATCCATACAGCCTCTCTCTGATCTGGTTACATGAGCAGTGTCCAGTGTGTAAGGACCTCATAGATGTTAAAGAAAGAGAGGAGAAATGAACCTCCATTTGGGTAACAATTTCTGAGGTTGTAGCCACATATTTGCCTAGAGCATCCCACCCCTCCAAACTCAGACAGTTACCATGGTGACAAATTTCAGCTGTAGGTAAGAAGGAAATGTTTCTGCATGAAAGCCATTTTGTAGAAATATAAAACCTAAAGATTAAGCCCCATTGCACCATTTATAATCTTCGTTGCCACATATTCACAACTAGATGAGCTTTCTTGTCTCAAGAACAGTTAACCAAAATGCAAATAAAGTTGCTTTGTTTTAATTCATGTGTTCTGCTAATGGAGCTCATCTCCATACAGTAAAATAACGCTCTCAAGTTCAGCAAAAAATGTAGGTATTCATTTGCTTCCAAACTGTGTCTAAGGGAGTTATTAATATTTTTGATTCTCAGAAGACAGATCTATTCCATTGCTTGACTGTGAATTAGAAGAAAATTGCCTTAAATCATGCTTGGATCCAATTCATAGCACCTTAAGCACAGCGAGTCCCCAGTGCAGTCCACATCACGCAAGCACAGCGGGGAGCCAAGCACGGCTGGTATTATAGATTTCCTCTCAGTAGCTCAGGGGAAGGTTACAGCCCAGTGATCACACGTTCAACGAGGCCTAAATCATAGATCAGCTAGTGAAAGCCAGCACAGTAAACTCCCTCTCCTCCCATCCTAAGTAACTGGATTGTACAGGGATTCCTAAGTAACTCGCATGTACAAAAGTGCCATTTCCTCAGTTGTCCCAGCCTGAGCAGATCTGCTCCTGCTGCTTCAATTTCTCTGAGACTGAGCACAGGCACAGGGATTCACACAGCCTTGGACTAGCTTCACCTGGGAGCCAGGGGCAGAGTGCCAGCTGCTAGAAGCTCCTGTAAGAGTACTGACCTTAACACCGCTAAAGCTTTGTGGTATTCAGTGATGTCTTTCTCTGCAAACTCCTCCTTGCCCCCTAAGCCTCACAGACACCAACGTGCCTGAGGCTGTAAAACTGTCCCTCACAACCAGAGCACAGGAAGTGACACTCTGGCTTTAGTAGGGTCAAAGCAGTGAGACAGCTGTAGAATAAACCCCTGCTTTATGCAATGTATCCCTTTAATGAAAATTGGGGGAAAAAATAGGATGTAGCACTACTGAGCACAGGTCCATGACATGACTGGCAATGCATTTCCACCTCCTTGGTCTCCAGGGCAGGAATGAAGGCTCAATCCTTCCTTCTCCCCATGAGCCCATGCAGCAATGTACTGCTTGACCATCCCATTAATACACACAGCCACATCACAAGCATTGCAGAGAACTGCAATTCTCCTTTTGCCTCAAATCCTTTCAAAATACCTACTATCTGAAATCTCAACATCCTGCTTTATTTAGTCTTCAAATTGCCTTTCAGTCATCACTGAAATGTAGTGATTACAATTCATTTGCTGTGTAAGGATTTACAGTGAACTATGCCTCAGTGAATTGTGCCAGGTTAATTGTGCACTGAGTTCCACAAATACACAATCAAAGTTCAGCCCTTGCCCAGCTAAGAGGACTGCTCTCTTGGTAATTTATGATGTCCTCTAGCCATGGGAGCAGAAGAGGGAGCAATCACTAGCCAGTAAAACCAGCAGCAGCTCTGAGTTTTTATCACACAGCAGCAAATGGGCCTTTGTGGTTTGTGATAAGGTGAAGATCCTTGCTGCTCATCCTTCTTCCACAGATTGTCACAGGACTGTTTGTACTGGAGAGTCCAAGTTAAGAAAAGGTTAGTGTGGTCAGAGTTTAGATGGGCACAGGACTGTGTAACCAATCATTTCATCCACTTCAGTAGGACCAGCTATTAAAACCTGTGTATGGGTTTTGCATGGCCTGGTTTTGGTAGCGGGGGGGTACAGGGGTGGCTTCTGTGAGAAGCTGCTAGAAGCTTCTCCCATATCCAGCAGAGCCAATCCCTGGTGGCTCCAAAGATGGACATGCTGGTCAAGGCTGGGCCAGGTATGGTGGTAATGCCTCTGTGATAATGCATTTAAGAAGCAAGATAAACAAAATGTGGTTGCACAGTTTTAACCAGAGTGAGAACATGTGAGAAGAACAGCTCTGCAGACACCAAGGTCAGTAAAGGAGGGGGAGGAGATGCTCCAGGCACCAGAGCTGTAGGCCGTGGTGAAGATGTGGTGAAGCAGCTGTCCCCCTGAATCCCATGGAGATCCACAGGGATGCAGAAATCCACCCACAGCCCGTGGAGGAGCCCCCCACCAGAGCATGTGGATGCCCAGAAGAGGCTGTGATCCTGTGGGAGATCCATGCAGAGAGGGGCCATGCTCCATGTTGGAGCAGCCTGTCCTTGAAGGACTGCACCCCGAGGGAGGGTGACCCACTCTGCAGCAGTTTGAGGGGTGCTGGTGCCTGTGGGATAGACTCATGTTGCAGCAGTTCACAGGCAGCTGTTCATCATGAGATGCACTCACACTGG
This sequence comes from Entomyzon cyanotis, assembly GCA_024500445.1. NCBI lineage: Eukaryota > Metazoa > Chordata > Aves > Passeriformes > Meliphagidae > Entomyzon > Entomyzon cyanotis. The sequence continues at coordinate 11,044,607 of JAKEPQ010001018.1, read as the reverse complement.
AGAAGTTCTTGGAGAACTGTCTTCCATGGGAGGGACCCCATGGTGCAGCAGGGGAACCACACCTCTCCCTGAGCAGCAGGAGAAGCTATGGGTGACAAACTGACCATAACCCCCATTCCCTGTCTCCTTGTGCCGCTGGGGTAGGAGGTAGAGCTGGGAAGGAGGAAGGAGTAGGGGAAAGGTGGTTTTAAGGTGTTTTCTTTTACTTCTCACTACCCTGCTCTGATTCTGTTAGTAATAAATTCACTTTGTATCTCTAAGTTGAGCCTGTTTTACCTGTGATGATACCTGATGAGTGATCTCTCCCAGTCCTTATCTCAACCCATGAACTCTTTGTTATATTTTCTCTTCTCTGTCTAGCTGCAGAAAGGTGAGCAGCTTTCATAGGTGCCTGGCATACAGCCAGCATCAACCCACGACTACCTGCCACTCCCTGCAGCCTCAGTCAGGGACAGCACTGGCCATGCTCAGTTCAGACACCAGCCATCCCACTGTCCTGCCAGGCCCAAGCCTCGAAGTCTCTCTCCTGCACAGATACCTGCCTCACCTCCAGAATTGGTGAGTATTATCCTGGCAGCCCAAGACAAAAATTCTCCATGGGAAAATCACATGGGAGAAGGAGGGACATTCTCTTGGGAATCCATTTTTTTCTGGAGCTGGCAGTTGTCTTCTTTCCGGATGAAGCAGAAAGTCAAGGTTCTTCCTGCTAATAGTCATTAAGTAACTTTTCCCTTTTTTTTCCTAGTACCATTTCAGTACTTTGATCAAGTTCCAGCTTGGTTTAATTACATACTTTCTATCTGAATTCCTGCCCAAGCTTCATTTAGAGAAATTATTCATTTCCTATCTTCAACATTATTATTATTATTATTGTGCTTATTTGCACGATGTACTTAGCATTCACTGCACACATCTTCAGTGTTCTGATGGGCTCATCAGAGTGGTGCTGGTGGGATGGAACAGAAGAACACTCCTCATCCGCCACCCTGAAAAATCAGCCCTCCTCCCCATCACATACAGGCAATTTTGCATTGCTGCTCATTAGGGAATGCTCACAGTCACATCTGAGGTATCACCAAAATATTACCAGTTCCTCCTCAGAACATGCCTAAATGCTGAACAGTAATATTATTTAGAAACAAAATCCTATCTGACTGCAAATAACAAGTCAAAGGGAAAAATATTCATTTCTGACAATTAATTTTTCCAGGACACACATTCCCAACAGTGAAGACAAGGAAAAGTTGGGTAGGAATGGCAAAAACACATACCCTAGGAGCATTTTTCCTCTTTCCTTGCAAGGATAAAAGATTTGAACCATCTTCATCTCACATGACAAGCTTATGCAAAAACCTCATGCAGCACATGGTTTTCTGTCACATAGTAATGGATGTGAACAGAGAACTTCAGTTTCTGAAACTTTGTCATGTTGAAAGCAATATTTTTCTTGCCACAGGGATTTATTTTCTACCCAACTGTTTTCAACAGCTTTTAGACTTCACTCCTCAATATCTCGCCCGTAGCTTCCCGAGTTCTACCACACAGGGTCAGAGAAAAGCACTTTTTCCTTCTTTCCATCTCAACCAGGGACCTAGTTGGAAAACTCTTGGAGACCAGAAGAGAGACCAACACAAAAACCATTTTGCTGGTTCACTGACAGAAAGGCAGGGACAGGACAGCCAGAATAGAGGAATGTATAACCCCACACATGCCCAGGAACAGCTGTGGTCATTCCCCATACATGAGGTCAAGCAAGTATTAGTTAAAATTATAAGAATATAAAATGGATGATCCTTGGATCTGCATCATATACTTTTGTTGGGCAATAACATCCCCAGGACAAGAGCAAGCCTTGCATAAATGTCAGAAATTGAGCAAACACCCAGTCAGCCTATCTTAATACATCAACTGCACTCCAGCTCCTGCCATTTGTTTGCTTCCTGATGTGGATTAGGATCTGATTCCAAACATAGGGCATCAAAATCAAAGCAACAGCAGCAGCTAGACAGGGATGAGACAGCTCCATGTGGATTTAATCATGGATAGATGCAGAGCAGTGATGGAGCAGAAGGTGACATATCAATATCCAGTTGGCATAGCACTTCCTAATGCTGAAATAAAACCCAGAACAGTTTCAGTGGCTTAGTCTAGAGGGCAAACAAATTTCAGTGAAGGATGCCTGATCTCCTGCTTGTCACACACACTCCTTCCTGCACTACAAGTTACTGCAATCTCTGTTGAGAAAGCAAAATGCCCCTCAAAGGCATGAAGTTTCAGTGTCTGTAATATCAAACCACGCTACCAGCACCTTTCCACCTTGCCTTGGGTTAGACACATGTTTATTCTACAGAGAACTGGAAGTGATTTAAGACATTAGCATTCCTTAGATGCATGTCACCCCCAATCTCCTCACTCCTATCAGTAGGATCCTCACTCCCACTGCCAGGAGGACAGAAGTTGGAAGCATTCCTCACCTATTGTTCTTCAAAGCCCTTTATCTGAGCTTAAGGTGCCGGGGATGATGATCTGACAATGTTCTGTATTATCCTTCCAATTGCACTAGCTCCGTTGGGGAGACTGAAGCCTCCAGTAGTGATGGAAACTGAGCAGCTGGGGATAAGGGCTTCTTAAACTACCATACCTAGACACCAAAAAAGAAAGCCTGTCCACATGCTCAATGTCTTGTACATCCTCTAAACCCACTTCTACTAACACATAGCATGTACATCTCACCCTGGCATTCAAATTCGGGTTCCTCACAGCACACAGGTATGAATCTCCCCAGTTACACAATCCTGAGTAGTCACACTCAACACAATTCTTGTGGTATTTTGTGAGTATTAGCAAGTATTGCTGAGGCTGTAATCAACTAACTACCCTAGAATCTGAGATTTAATACAATGTGGTATACTTGCAAGCAGACAATGAATGTTCCAATACTGCATAGCAGACAAAAAGAATCAAAAATGTGTTGCTTTCGGTTGTCACTGGAAGTGGTTTAATCTTGCAATTTTAAAGGCAATCTCAGTGTGGAGGGGAGGCTTGGCACATGATTTCGGTATGTTTAGGTTGGCAGCATTGTTTCCAATAAGCAAACACTCTGCCATACTAAATATGTACATTTTCAGGGACCAGCTTATTACAGGTATGATTATGCAACATATTTCTGGTATCAGAAGCTCATACTGGCCCATAATACACCACACAGACATACACCATGATTCCCTGAGGAAAGAGGTCTTTGCTTCACTCTCCTTGCTTGCTACTTCAGGCCCTAGCCCAGCTCTGAGCACAGGCTGAGACCTAATTTGTCTGTAGCTTGATCTGAACACACGTGGTATTAAAGGGTCAATCTTCCCTCAAGCCATTTGCTACTAAGGCCATCCCCTTCCTTTGTGTGATGTAATCTTACTTAATGCTTGAAACACAAAGTTCTTTTCTTCATCATGCAACTTCTATTGTAGACGTTATCTAATGACATCAGTTACGTTTACAAAAGGTGAGAAAATTCAGCCTGGGGGCAGATCATTCAACTTGAAGACATCACAACCATAACCTCAGAAAGAGAAAAACTCCTTTTATGGGAATCTAAAGCTCAGTTTCTGAAGGACTCCAAAAGTCATGGAAGAATTTATCCTAATTTCTGGGGTGAGGGCCCAGATCAAAAATCAGCAAAATTTACGCTCCAGTACACTGGAGACGAAATCCAACTGTGTCCTTCAGATGGGACCAGATATGCTCCCACGTGGAGAAAGGATGAAGCATTCTGAAAAAAGAATGGAAGGGTAGTGAGATGTTTAAAAACTAAGAATGGAATTTGTGTGATACATGTGACTGTTAAAATGGCTGGGGACACAGAATGCAGATGAAGGGACAGGGTTTGGTGGTCAGCAAAGAAGGTGAGCTGGCAGATCTAGAACAGGGAAGACAAGACATGGAGCTGAAATACAGTTACGTTTTACAAAGAGAATAGCTAATGGGAAGAGGAGACTGCTAAAATGCTGCTACAGAGGTCACCATCAGCTCACATAGCTTGTTGCAAACACATCATGTCGTTCCTCAGTATAAATGCAGCTGAGAGATTGGAAGTCTATACAGTGCAACCAGGTGAGTAAGGCAAAACAGGTTTGGTTGGTAAATTCTGTAGAGATACCCCCAAAAATCAGCTGAGGAGCTGCATGAGAGTTTCCATAAATGCCATACTAAACTAAAAGGAAATCAGGGAGAGCACCTAGGAACTGCTGTTTGAAAGCAGCAGCAAGCAGAAAAGAACAGAAAGCCACCAGGATTCCCTACAGAGCTCCCTAGAAAGCTTATCATTTTATTAAACCACAAGATTTCATGAAACCAACAGAGCCGTGACTCTGCTTTCTGTATCACACACACACAAACCTTTTCTTTTTGCTCTCCTTGCTCTCTTTCAAACAAACCAGTCAAAGAAAAAGTGTTTCCTTTCTAAAAAGCCCTCAATCAATGCCACCATCACCCTGTTCCCAGAGCATGGTGATGCAGAAGCCACAGGGCCACTGGGACCTGCTGAGTAAGGAGCTCTAACACACACAACAGGGGCAGCAGCACAAAGCCAGGCATCTCTGCAGGATCACAGAAGGACACGGGAGGCTCCTCTGCAAGACCTCAGGACAGCAGCATGCCCAGGGCTATGGTGTGTGCATTCAGGGAGTCAAGGGAGACATGATGGATCAATACTTCAGCCTGCACAAACGCAAATGTTAGCCATGGCCTCAGCAGTATTACCCTAACACTCATCCCAGTCTTTGAAAATTCTTCTCCAAATGCGAGTCACCCACTTCTCATTTCCCCAGCAAGGTTCAGCTTCCAAAAATCTTTGTTCTTCAGGTATCTTTATAAAAACACACCATCCCTCTTCCAGTGCTGCTTCTCCCAATCCAAAATAAATGCGTGTAGCAAGCAGGGTTTCATTTGGGGAAGAACAGAAAAGCAATTTCAAACCAAACGTGTCTTTAAAACACTTCTGAGATCTGTCAGGCCTCTGGCAACCAGGACAGTTGTCTAGGGCTCTGTTATTAGGCCATAAATTACCTAGCCAAGAGCTGCACAAGCAGAAGGAGTTGAAGAAAAATACTAATAAGAAAAACAAATGTGAAAATAAAACCAGTTGTCTTCCTCCATCACTAAAATGCCTTAGTAGCAAAGTTACAGAATGGCATTGCAGTGAGGTTTTCTAAGGGGCTTGATATGAAATTGTATTACAAATCCAAATATCTCTGAACCATCAGTTCTCCTCCAGTTCAGACCAGTCTTCTATAACACATAACTTCTGAGCAGTATTGGAAATCTCAGACCAGTTCTCAAAAAAAAAGCGTTCTCACTGGAAACATACCACCATATACTGTAGAAATGAGAAGAAAACCAGGAGAGATCCAAATTAAACTTGCATTTGCTCATCACTAATTTTGGTATTTTGAAAGGATTTAAACAAGCATTTGTGTAAACAGCTAGACAGGCATAATTGTCTTTACCTACAAAATGCATTTGCCAAGACAGGGACTATAATCACACCAGCTGTCCAGGAGGGAGTAAATTTAGAAACAAGTACATTTTCATCTGGTAGCAGAGCTTGGATCTGTTGAGAAATGTTATCTTCCATTCAAATTAATACCTAACCATCAAAACATAACTAAGCTATTTTTTAAAACTCAGAAATAATTTCAGAAGGTTTCTACAGAATTAGTCTATCTCAATAATTTCAAAATTATACCTTCATATTTCAGTGGATTTCATATATACTAGCTTAAAGACAACTGTCATTTTAACCTAAAATCTTAAACTTGCATATTTTAAAACACTGATAAACCAGAGAGGAAAAAAATCAAACACCAAAACCAGACTGACCTTTTTGTTAAGCTTTGGAAAAATACAAGACTATTGGAATGCACACTTTCCCATTAATTTATTCAGGTATGGAATCTTTCTGGCCAAACAAAGGGGGGAAAAGAATAAAAAAGAAACAAAACCACTGAAATCTTCACACAAAAGTATCATTTGGAATCAACATTTTGGAGAGCCCACTGGAAAACAAGCTAAGACCTTATTTCACAAAAACACCAAGGCAACCATTGCTTAGCAAAAGAAAGTAGGGGTTCAACTTGTGTGAGCACAGAAAAAGATTTTGTTGTCTCTACTCCCAATCTACTGTCATCATGGCTTCCAGCAATAAAAGAGATGTTTTAGGAGCTCAGGAAGCATATAGTACCACTGGACAGATCTGTTGTTTTGATTTTTCTGTCGATTTCGATTTCTCTGTTTCTCAGTGTTCATTTTGAATGACAACAACTCAAAACAACCTCAAAGTTAGTGGAACCCAGTCAATGACGTTTTTAAAAATATAAAAGACTGAAAGTAGCCTTGTTTGAGGTAAACGAAGCTATGTGTTTAAGGAGTTTATTTACATAAAAATTGAAGGGGAAAAAATATAATGGCGTCATTTGTTTACTCCAGGGTTTGGAGGGAGGGGTCTTGGGTTTGCCTTTAATAATCCAACCATTTCTCCCTTGAATTTTTAGGGGTGGTAACACCAAAAGAAGACCAAGAGATGGCAGCATTGGTAAAGCATCTCACGGCTCAGCCTCTCCTTTCTCGGTGCTGAGCCAGACTCCTTCAATTCCTTGTTTCATTGCTGTTCAAACCCCAACCTCAAACGGTTCTGATTAAGCATTCTCTGAATTGCTGTGGATTTGCAAATCTTGTTTATGGGTTGTACAAATGTAGACTGGTTAAAAAAATAAAAAGAAGCATTAGAAAAGACAGAGTTACTCCTCTTCTTACCAGAACACAGGCCACCTTTCAAAGGCTAGAACTGCCAGGCACACTGCTGTTACAAGTACAATAAAAATAGGAATTCTGTATGGTAAGCCCCCAATATTCCAATCAGAACTCTATTTAATTGTAGACTTGCTTCAAAACCATAAAAAGGCAGTCCTTGTGAAAGAAATTTACCATGTAGATTAGCACATACAAAATGAAAACTCACTGAATCACTGAAAATGAGAGCAGGAGGATTGCAAAGATAATACAGAAAAATTATTCCACATAGGATAGTCCACCCTCATGTAAGTTTTGTAAAATAACCCTGCACTTAACAAATTGCTGTGTTTGGAATTATAAACTAATCAGGGGGAGTTTTTTCTAAGTATCACGTGCAGTTATCTCTGGCAAAGAGATTGCTGGGTTCCTGTACTGTTTCTTGAAATTCTGAAATCCTAATCACTCGTGATGTGTGACTCTATTTCTCCGTGTAAGACACAAACACTGCTAACAGCAAAACAGCCAGTGCTGGATCCATTTCAGACTGCTGTGACACCATTCTAATTCCAAGGCACTCCACACATTTCATAATGGTATTCTCAACACCTGAGAGTACTTCTAGCTGTAATTACAAAGAAATATCCCAAAAATGCGTAACATACAGACCTGATTTTTCCTGATCAAAGGCATTGAAGCTGTTTTAACAGAAAAACTTGATAAGCCATAGCCCACACCACATTGGATGAACTGCAGAACAACAAAGGGACCACTGACTGCCTGTTCTTCCATATTTCTCTTTTCCTGGAAGCACACCACAAATCTTTTATATGATGAAAATACTTTTGACAGTGTGGAGTGGCCACATTGCCAAAATATCAAAGGGCATTTTCTTTAAGAGAGACTATTTTAATTGCCTGAACTATTTTGCAGAAAAGCCCAAATGTTTGTGAACCTTGGTCAAATGATTTTTTTTCTTTTTTTTTTTTTAAGACAGAACAGGTTTCTCTTTAGGGTTTTTTTTTTTTTTTTGATAAAACAGTTTGAATAACCAGCAGTTGCTCTAAAACTACCTGGATTTATTCATATAGCAACAAAATGATAACTTTCACATAAATACTTTCTCCATGGAAACTGTGGAGGTGCCCTTCACCATAATGGTGGTGAAAACACAGATCTGCTCCTTCTACAACATAAACTACATCTTGTGAAAAGTGTAACTGCTGAATAAAAAAAAAAAAAATTGCTGTGATGCTTCCTAAAAGGATGGTGAGGACATGGGCAACTCCTGAAGTCTCAGCAATTTGTGCTATAAATAACAGCCAGCTATCCCCCCAAGCAAATTTACTTCCTTTGGCTTGTTAGACTCATTACACTACAGGTGCTGGCCATGAGAGAACTCTGTATTGTTAAATAAAGCTTTTTTACACATAATATCCAGTCCAGTATGTTGTTATGCTACATCTCGCTGGATTTTTTTTCCTATTCCCACTTTTCTACTACCTCTTAGTTGTTAGTGTAATCAGTAGTTGTTAATCTAATCTTGGTCACAGATCTCTCATGAAAAACTCACTACATCTTGCTTCTAAGTAATTTCATTTTCATAATATCAAAACCAGGATACTAAATTCTTGTATCACATCGTTCCCCCAAAGAGCAACAGTACTGTCTTCAAAATCATAGAATATTTTCAAACTCCCATCCTTTTCAGTACCATCTTTTATTTTTTAGCTTTAGGGAGGGAATGCACCCTCATATCATACATGAAATTCACACACAAAAATATTGGCTTTCTACCGGCTGCTCTAGACAGAACTATGACTGTTCTCCTGTACTAAGGATTATGGAGTTTTACATTCTATTTTTTTCAACTCCCACTTGCTTCTCTTTTCCATCTTGCCATCCTCCTGTTCTCTTCCACTTTAATTTACAGCTGAACCCAGGAGCTGGGAAGCATTCCCAGGTTCCCACTGTCAAGAAGAGCTAAAAAGATGTTTTGAAGGCAAAGAGCTGCTCAATGTATCTCACAGTAATCTCTAACCTCAGCTTTTGCTCTCCTTTTTCTGAAGCAGGATGACAAGAATAAAACTCAGGAAGAACATGTATGTGAATAAAAGCACTGTCATAGAGGGCAGCCTAACAAACAGCCCACAGTCTGTGGGTCTCCCACTCATCTTCATAGAAGGCAGCATAAGGAGTCCCTGAACAAAGCACACTCTTCTACTTACTGAGGAGAAAAGCAGTTACCTGAATTCAAGCAGGAAAATGGTAAAAACTTTTACAGGATTCATCAAATAAAATCACAGAATCACCACGCAGTCAGTGTGTCACCTTCATTGGTCACAAGTAATAAAGAAAATTATCAACATTTCCTGTTTTGGTAGTTGAGGTCCAACATTGGCAAGAGGAACACCAAAACCATGTAGCAGATGATGAGTGGTTCCCAAAGTGAGCAACATAAATCAGTCTGGTGGGCAAATCATTTTCAACCTTGCACATAACAACATCCATTAAGTGCCCTTAAGGTGCTCCCTTGACTCTCAGACTGAAGATGTCAACAATTTGATATTGCAAGCCTGGGTGCAGGCTGTCTTCTCACTTCCCCCTGCTCACCAAGATGCTTGGAAAGAGAGAAAGCACAATCTGTCCTCTTGTGATTACCAGAGCAGTAAATCAGGGCAGGGTCAGCAAAGCAGACAGCAGCTGAGACAAAGACACTCCATCATCCAGGAGACAAGCCCTACTGGATACACAAGATACAACTATACAAAACAAAGCAATATCCATGGTTCTGTTAACAAGACCTCACTAATCCTGCCTATCAGATACCCCAGAAGCCTTGGGGAGGCAGAGATGGTAGAATGCAGAGATCCCTGCAAGTGCAGCTCTATTAGATTCAGTGTTCATGGGTCCTTTTTTCTTGTCATTCTTAAATTTTTTCTTAGTTCTTTCCCCTACTTCAGCATTTGTTCTTCCTGCCTCTTTTCTAAATCCTTACAAAGATACTCTCCTCAGCTTCTTTATCTCCTTCCATTCTGCTTCCAGGCTTTGAAACCACACAAGAGCAGCTTTTCTTTCTGGTTTACTTTGCTGGGCCAGTTCTGGGTTACTTAAGCCAACTATCTCACATGACAACTACACACTGCGCTGGCTACATTAGCACTGCATGTGTAACAATTCTCTGTCTTGATTAACCTAGTGTTGGACTCTGGGATACTACAGTCACCCTAGCTGTCATTCTACAATGTCAATCTTGTTTCTGGAACCATGTCTGAAATTAATATGAAAGAAATGTCATGGAGCATGAAAAGTCAACACATAGTACATATTTGTCTGACTACTCCCTGAAAAAACAAGTGAAACATAAACTCTGATTTAAACAACTCAACATAAACAACTCAAGCTCACAGGAGTTTGACTGTGAATGTATAACAACATGCAAAAAAAAGTTTATTTTATTTTCATCAAGCTTAAGAAATGGAAGCGATATGCAATATGTCAATTTTAGGACAGGAAAGCACAATGACTTTCCAAGATCTTACTTTGTTTTTAATAGAAAATTCCCATTCTCTCCAGATTTAGAAAATGTTCTGCTCTTGGTTTTTTTGTTTTTCTTTTTTTTTTTTTGGCAAGTCAAGCTATGCTGTAGAAAAATAGAGGACCAACATTACTACTCCTATGTAACCAGCTGTAAGGGAGCATGACGGGAAATTTTCTTGTACTGCCAGCAACCAGCAAGTGTATTCAGCTCTCAGCAAGCATCCTTTGTCAGAGATCTGCAGGCTTCATCACCTGCCAAGAGAAAATTTCAAACTCAGTTTTTCCAATTCCTTACCTTCTGTTCATTCACCTTCTCATCTTTCCTGCAACTCAATTTGCATCACCTTTCAACTCCCAGCTCTCTTGCAGATTTATTTTGCACCACCTGATCAATCTGTTCTGCTCCAAGCTTCCTGTATATAACTGAACACTTCCCCAAGAAAGCTTATCAGAAAAAAAAGCAGTAAATTAGACTTTCTATTTTTCCAATACTCACTCCTACATTTTTAATCCACATTTGAGGGATGAAGTTAGATTCATGAATAAAATTTTATGTTTCTTTCACTTGAAATACACGGCTGAAAAAATGGTTTAGCAGCACTACATCTGCTTCTGTGTATATTTTTCAGCCAACATTTCACTGACCATCTTGAGGATTTTAAAGCATTTCAAGACATTTCAGAATGACAATATCACTAATCTAAAAAGAGATGATGTAGAAAGATGCCGTGCCAACTTCTTGCCATCCTCTAAACCTAGGTTTCCAAGAGTATTATCAGACTTTTCACGTAGGGATTCAAACACCGCCTTTTTTTGTTCTGCTTTAAGTCCTGTGCTAATTTCTGTAATCACGGCAGATGCTAAAGAGTTATCAAACCAAGATGAAATACAGCATAGGGATAAAGAACAAAGGCAAATTCACACATCTGTATGAAACAAAAATTTTACATATGTGTGAATTTTGAACTTGCAGTTTTTCCTATTTGTGTTCTAGTCTATCTATTACTTTTAATATACTAGTATATTTCATTGTTTCTTACTCACTTAATTATACATTTGTTATGAACATATTAACTAAAACTTCGGCAAATACACAGAACCAAAGTGGCAGAGGTGCATTTGACAGCAAGAATCTCCTGCAGCTTCGTATGAAACCACTTTGACCTAAAGCTGTGGCCAACTTTTTCAGTCATCTGTCAAAGCTTAAGGTCCCATGGATCCCTAATACAGTCCAAGACACTTTTGAAGACTGCAGGCACAGATCTCCATTAGATTCTATCTCAGTTCCAGCCAGGACAGGGTTATTTTTTTAAAGTAACCAGGAGGGGACATGGCTAGGACACAGAGATTATTCTGTATCACCTCATGTCACTGCTGGAGGTGAGGGAAGGGACTGTCTTATGGGGAGAAGTGGTTCCTTCCAGTCGAGAAAATGTGGCAGGGGTAGCCATCCAGTGTTGTCTGCTGTTAGGAGGTTTCTGTGTGAATCATTTCGTTTCTTGTACCCTCTGTCATTAGTATTGTTCCTGTTACTGTTCATTTTCTTATCCTATTGCTGTTTCCAGTAAATTGTTCTCATTTCAATCCATGATCTTTGCCTTTTGTGCCTCCAGTTCTCCTCTCCATTGTGCCACAGGAGGGAAGGGGCAGGGAAAAGTGGGGGAGCAAGAATGTGGTGCATGGTTTAAAAACTCTTGGTGGGGCCACTGAGCTGGGGTTTCCATTCCTAAACCACGAGAGATCCTTAGAGACTTGCCAAGATTATATACCCAACACTTGTTTCAATTTATTTGTTTATCCAAACTCAAAATTGTGTGGTTCTCAGGCAATTGGTCTTTTACTGAAAAACAAAAGCTGTGTGAGTACAAAAACCAGATTAATTAAATCAACTGAATATCAGTTTTCAATCTAGTTATCAATACTTTGTAAAATTAGCAAATAATGACTTTTCTAATTCCTGTTAAGATTAAACTGACCATTAAACAAACATGAAAGAATAATCCTGTTCATTTCCCCACCTGCCTCTAGACACTGTTTCCTGTTGCTGCCCTTGGGCTGGAATTACTGTTTGTACTCCCTACAGTGAAGAAAACTAGGCTACTAAAAGAAAAATTAGCTTTCAACTGGAGTGATACCCTAAAGCAAGACATCACATAGGCACAAGCATATGAGTAGCATACAGGAAGTGGTAGGAAAAAGTGGCAGAAGACAGCAGGAGAAGGAAAGCCAGCCTGCTCCTTTCAACAGCAACCCATACTTCTGCCAGATTAAAATAGCAGTGCAATGACAGTCTAAACCGTTTTGAACGAAGAAGGGAGGCTGTTTTCAGAAACATTCCTTTCCTTTAAAATTTCCACAGTAGAACATTTGTTGGCTGAAACATTTAATTATGTGTTGGTTTTGCTTGGCCTGGTTTTTTGGTAGTGGTGGGGGGGCCACAAAGATGGCTCCTGCAAGAAACTGCTAGAAGCTTCCACCGTGTCCAGCAGAGCCAATCCCTGATGGCTCTGAAGATGGACATGCCACTGACCAACTGTGCTGGTTTGAAAACAAACCAGTGGAGGAATTAATCCCACACAAATATATTGCAAGAGACTCAAAGTAAGAATTATAATTTAATACAAAAAATTAAAGTAAAGGCAATAAATACAGAAACACCAGCTTAAACTGACAGAGTCAAAATACAATCTGCCACCCTGTTGGTCAGAGTGGTGATAGCAGTTTAATTAAATGGTGGCTGCAGTCTCTTTGGAGTGATGGATGTGGTCTGGTTGAAGTGGAGCTCCTGAAGAAAGATCTGGTCTGTCTCTGGAGGTCCAGTGGTGACTCTCTAGCTCTTCTCCTCTGGGAACCCAGTGGAAGAAGTAGTCCAGCATTCCAAAGCCTCATTTTATATGCAGTTAGGAATGTTCAGGTCCCCCCTCCTGGACAGGGCATGCAACAATGCGATGATGTGATTCTATGAGTCATTCCCAGAGACCTTGATGGTCCATTAGCAGAGATAGCCCCCCAGATGGTGTTATCAGGGCTGAGTCATGCTGAAGATAAAGGACATTGCCCCACCTGTTTTTAACAGGTTATGGAGATGGTGATAAAATACATAATTTTGATTACGCCCTCCATGTAACCTAAGACACCAAGGCTGAGCCAATTAGAGATGGTGGTTATGCCTCTGTGATAACATATTCAAAAATAAATCAAAACAACATGGAGACACAGTTGTTTCTAGCCAGAGAAGGGGAGGAGGTGAGAACATATAAGAGAACAACATGGAGACACCAAGGTCAGTGGAGGAGGAGAAGGAGATGTTCCTGGCGCCAGAGTCAAGATTCTTCTGCAAGCCGTGGTGAGGACCATGATGAAGCAGGCGGTCCCCCTGCAGCCCATGGGGTCTAGAGAGGGATGCAGAGATCCACTTGCAGCCCATGTGTAGGTGCCCATGCTGGAGCAGGTAGATGCCTGGAGGAGGCTGTGGTCCAGTGGGAGTCCCAGTGGAGAGAGAGGGGCTTTGCTTCCAGGCTAGAGCAGCCTGTCCTTGGAAGATGGCACGCCATGGACAAGGGACCCATGCCACAGCAGTTTTGGGACAATTATCTGCCTGTGGGATGGACTCATGCAGCAGCAGTTTTGGGAGGACTGCTCCTCGCAAAATGGACCCATGCTGGAGAGGTTTCACAGAGAGCTGTCTCCCGTGGTAGGGACCCCACAGTGCAGAAGGGGAAGGACTCCTCTCCCTAAGCAGCAGAAAAAGATCCTGACAACGAACTGACCCAAACCCCACACCCTGCCCCCCTGCACTGTTGGTGGGAAGGAGGGAGGGGATGGGAGGAAGAACAGTGCCTTCAAGGGCTTATTTTATTTCTCATTATCCTACTTCTGTCTCTGTTAGCAATAAATTCACTTTGTAACTTAAGCTGGGCCTGTTTTGCTCTTGGAGTGTTTCTCCCAGTCCCTTATCTTGACTTATGACTGCTTCATTAGATTCTTTTTTTTTTGCCTCTCCTCTGCCCAGCTGTGTCAGGAGAGAGCGAAAGAGAGAGTTAGAGTGAGAGGCTGCCGTGGGTGCCTTGGCATTCAGCCAGGGTTAAACCACAACAAATTAAGCCAAAGTATGGGAAAAAACAACATGTGTTAAAAAATCTCATAGTTATGTCAGGGTAGGAGATCTGAGTGTGCTTAATGAGCTGAAAATTTTGAAGAGTTATTGCAAGACCATCCAGGACAATTAAAAAACTATTTGGCAAACAGCTTTCCTAAAGGATTCTTTCTGATTTACCAGCACATTGTATTTCCTGAGACTATATATTCTCTACTCAGAAAAAACATAGGCATACTTGTCACCAAAACTGTGGGAAAAAGAAAAAACCCTCTAACACTGTGTTTGAAGTGACAGAGAATCAGGCATTACTTTATTTTCTGGCCAGGATGTGCCTAGGAAAATATTCCAAGAACACATACCTTTAGAGAATTTTCCCCATAATTTTATACAGTCAAAACCCCATTGAGATACATTGTTTCAAAGTTCATTGGACCAGAGTTAAATAACCCCCGATATTCAGTCTCTCATTGGATCCGAATCTCCTTGCCTCTGATGCTAATTAGATTTTTCATTCTTCAATTTTTCTTATCATTCTTTGTCGGATCAGATGCCTTCATCCCTGTTGGAGGTGACGTCTGGGGTAGATGTTTGTGATAGCCACTGATGTTCCATGGGTGTTCTGTTAATGGCCTTTATCTTTCTGGTTATCTTCGGGGTCACTCCCAATCTGTTGATATGCTGAGTCTACCAGACCTCCTCTGGTAGAACAACGCCCTGGAAAAAAACTTAAAATTCCTTTTCCCAGAGTAAAGATAAGCAGAACTCTTTGGCTAAGAGTTCGGAAAAGAATGATAAGAAAAATTGAAAAATGAAAAATCTAATGAGCCTCAGAGGCAAGGAGATTCAGATCCAATGAGAAACTGAATACTGAGAGTTTGCTCAACTTTAGACCAATGAACCCTGACCCCATACTTTTCTATGTATTTTTACTGCATAAAATATCTGAGAAATCAGGTAAAAGCCATGTATCATGGAACGATTCTCTCTGCACACCCAGGCTATGTGTGGATGAAATTATTTCTGTGGTACATCCTGGCCAGAACAACATCCAGGCCAGATAATAAAGTAATGCCTTGACTCTCTAACATTAAAAATGTTGTTGGAGGGTTTTTGTTTTTCCCGCAGATTCAGTGACACAAGTGGTGAACACCACCAAGCCTAGCTGAATACTGCTGAATGCAGCCAAGCCCACAGAGCAGTGCGGTTCAGGAGCAGTCAGTCCTGGCAGGGCACTGTGGTTCAGGAGTGGCGTGGTCCTGCTCAGGATATTTTCCCGCTTGTTTTTTGTTCTCTCAGGCTTGGGGAAGGAGAATGCCAGGCTACAGCAATGGCTGCCATTTTCCCCTTTGTCTCAGGAGACCACATGGTGCTGGTGATGGTCCTGTCCACCATCTTGTCTTTGTCTAGGGAGGGCACGTAGAACTGAGCCAAGGTGGTAAGCACCTTTGTATGCGTAAATCACCCTCTCTTTTGTCTACTCGTGTAGTTAATTGTTGCTGTTACTGCTCCTATTTTCAACCCATTACTGTTTGTTTTCAGTAGATTGTTATCTCAACGCGTAGTCTCTGCCTTTGTCCCTTTCTCACCAGAGAGGGGCAGGGAGAAGGGGAGTGGCTTATTTGAATTTCAATTCCCACACTCATTTTTACAGTCCTGTCCCTTACTTTTCTGAATGCGTCAATACTAATTGCTTATAAGAACAAACAAAAACAAACAAAGCCAACATCAAAACCAAAACCCTAACAACAACCAAAAAACCACAAAAACACCTAAAATCATTCTTGCAGTCGTGGTTCTCCAGCTCATGGCTCTGGTGGTCCCAGAGCCCATCTTCAGAGTAGAAGTCTGAGGCAAAGAAATCGTTAAACATCTCTGCCTAGTTTATGTCCCTATTTGGGAAGTGACTGTCCTCAGCAAGTAATTGAACAATGTTATTTCTGGTCTGCCTTTTGCTATTAACATTTTTCAAGCCCTTTTTATTACCACCCACAGCACTAGCCAACTTCAATTTAGCAAACAGCACCTCTGTAGTCCTCCCATGTCGCCTGACCTTGCTTTCAATAGCCACAAATTTCCTGGTTTTGCCTTAGCTTCAGAATATCCCTACTCAGTAACATGCACTGTCAGAACTAGAGCAGGAAGATTATGTATTATCCGAGTACCCCTCAGACTGTTCCTAGGCTCTTCATTTTCCAGAACAATAAATTATTCTTTTTTTTTTTTTACACACATTTCATTTGTATGACTGATTAAAGCAAAAGGTAAATATTGGCAGTCTGCAGTGTATTATGTCAGTATTAAGCCTTTAAAAGCCAGAAAAAAAAATCAATTAGCTACACCAAAACTGTCAAATTCCCCTAAACTGACTGACTCCAGCTCTTTTCCCTGTCACCATCTCTTCAGAAATGCATCCACCTCTTAGCTCCACTATTCTTGGCATCACTCCAGCATCCTGAGCTTGACTGAAAGTGAACACTCCCCTTGCCTGATTTCCTCTGGCCCATTCTCAGAGATATGGTGATACTTTTGTTTTCATTCCAAGACTGAAGAGGTGAATGTTTAAATATATAAATATCTAAATATCTCTTAAACCATTCAACACATAGGAACGAGTATGTACACATACAACTTTTTGCTAAGCCACATATTCACTTTGAGTTCTTTGTGTAGGACAAAAGCCAAACTAAGATTTTCCTACCCAAAACCCCACTAAATCTGGGAAAAAACCAGCTGATATTGACCAGAAGAGGGAGACAAATGTGAATAGCCAACATCAGGACTGTTGGTGCTAATCCTAAATGGGACATACTGCATTAGACAGAATTTTTTCAAGTCCTGTTTCAAAGAGGGCCGGTGGTACCTGCCTGTTACAAAATAATCCATATTCAGTTGTAATGCAAAATTTTTTCCTAATTCCTTGAATTCCTGAAGGTTTCTACTTTCTTTCATTTGTTAGTCTTATTCCTACAGTTACAGATAAAAATCCAAATCCCTTCTCTAGAGTCTTTCAGAGACACTCTGACCTGTCTTTTCTAAGGAAACCACGGAGAGAGTACAAGGGAGAGGGACAGAGAGGTAGAGCAGTGACGTTCCCTTTGTTGAAACGGCCTTCCAGAGCCACAGCCAGGTCTCCCAACATTTGAAAATAATAAATAAAGCGTGAAAATGAGGGCATGCTTTGAACTGTATGAAAAATGTGAAAATGCAAGTATTTTCTTTTGGCATGAGGGCTCCAGGCTATGGATGTGGTGGGGAAGGGGAAGCAGTACTTTCTACAAAGGTTCTAGTCCCTTTAAGCAGAGACAGTTGTTTGCACACATCCTCCTGAGAGATAAGACTTTTTCTTCCTTTTTCTCTTAAATCATCTGTTTTACAGCTAGGCAGGAATCATGTGTTTTGAAAAGCCGCATTCTTCTACTTCTGGAGCAGGAAGTCCTTGAAATATGCAGCATAATTGCAAACCACCACATTGTAATGAATTCCATGAATTTCACTTTTTTTCAGGCTTAATTTGGTAATGTGTGTGTGTGTGTGTGCACGCGCGCACCTGTACATGTGCAAGTTTGCACGTGCATAAATTTCAGATTGTTGTTGGGAGTGGTGGTGTTTCCTTCAGCAGGCAGTGAGGATAGTGTGTGAACAGCCTTCTGTAAAACACTGCAGCTGGTGAAGGGGGTTCTCATGCTGTGGCCAGAAAACTGGAAAAGTAGACGTCAACATGCTTGATGATTGGGCTGTTGGTCAGCAGCAGTCCTGACCAAGTGAAAAAACACATCAACAGAAACTTCGTAAAGTTCACCAAAAAATATGCAAAGTCCTCTATCTGGCACAGTAATGCAGAAACAGCTTGAACTGGTCCTGCGAGTAGGGATGACAAACAAAGCAAGCCCTGGGCTTTTACACCCTCACCCTATGCATGATAGTCTGGGGTGTTCTAGATTAGACTTTGGCTCCTGCTGTGTTTCTGAGTGTCTGGTCACCTGGCAGCGCCACAGGTTCCCCGTGCCCTTTGTTGTGCAAACAGTTGGCACCAGTTCACAGCCTCTTGCGTGGTGCTCCAGTTATTTCCTGCCACCCAGCGCTCAATCAGCAGCTGCACTGCAGCTAGACACTGAGCTAGTGATAGTATTGCTCAACACTGTCCACCATCTTGCTGTGGATGGGGGAGCACTGGAGCAATAAAAACTTTACTTCCTATTTTACTTGAAGAATCTCTACATTTTGCAAACATTTGTCACAACATATGAAGAAGATGACTTTTGCCTATTTTCTGTGCCACCCTTAAAATCAGTACACATATATTTACATCCAGACATGGTTGTGAAAGGCCTGTGGGAGAAATTGCTACACCTAGTCCTTATACCCCTAAGGATGATGAATGTTTGACTTCAGAGATTTAGGTTCAGGTGCACATAGCTGCCTGTCCTCCTTAAGGAAGAATTGTTCAGGAACAGCTTGACAGTATAAAAAATTAACCTTGCCATGGCTTGCTGCCACAAAGAGGGTTGTTTACTCCTCTGCTACACCCCACACACGTGGCAGACCTACTCTGCAGTTGGCTGCAGCATTTTGCTGGACTCTGGTGAGCCAGCTCAACCCACAGATCTGGCAGAACATTTCCCTTGGAGGATGCAAGCAGAGTCTAGAATGTCAGTGAACGATGTTGGCTTGGAAGGTGTCTGACAAATGCCAGAGCTAGCACAGGTGAAAGTGGGAAATATCTTCAGCAGCAGCTGCCTGCTAAATCTACTCAACTGAGCATTAAACCAAAGCCAGGGAAGTGAGTGGCATACCTATATTCCTACTCCTCCCCCTGAGGTGTGTAGGGTTGCTACCTCAAGGCCTTCAGAAGCATGGAGGCCTAAAAACAAAGTTTGCACTGAAACTGCCAAAAGTGCAACAGAGCTGCCTAAAACTCGGGCACATATACCACTCCAGCATGAAATCATGCCTGACAAAACCACTCAGACACAGTTGTGCCAGCCACTGCCTCCAAAGAGCTGACAGACACCCTACAGCACCTCCAGGGTGAGGTGTGCTGTCTCCCTTCTGCTCCAGATGCTGCTGGAGAAAAGGCAAGTCAAACCTCCAGATAACATCTGCTCCAAAATGGAGTAGGCCAGTTTCTTTTAGTCGGTAAGAATGGGAGGGGTGTTGGGGGGCTGAGGAAAGGAAGAAGCAGTGTTTTCTGTGGTGTTGGGCTGACATAGATAGTGTACTTATCTTCCTGGTGTCTGCATGGAGCTAAGAAGAGAGGGTCACACCCAGGTTTGTCTCTTACACTGAGGGGGCTGACTGAGGAAATGGGCAGGCGGAAGGAGGCCTTTCTCTGCCATGGTGGCGGCTGGCAATGGAGGCACACTGCTTGTAGGGCTGAGAAAAAAGGGAACAGAGCAGCTGGGGTCCCACGCTAGGGAAGCAAAAAGCCGTATGCAAGCATGGGACAAGCAGGAAGGAAAGCTGCACACAGCTTTCCTTTTCTGTGAGGGAACACGGGATGGGGAGCGCCCCGGGTGCAGCCATGTTCCTTCAGGGAGGCAGCTTTCACCAAAAACAGCAACGCTTGTTCTGCCTATTTCTTACCCAAATGGGAAAACCCAAATGTTCAAAACTGACAGTACTTCCCTGACTGTGGAGGAAAGAGAAATGTGGTTAGGAAGCCAGGGCAAAGAAACAATGCACATAGATTCAGGAGCAGCAGCAGCCCCCACAGCGCAGAGCAGCGGCGGGGGCCGTGCCGGGCTGTGGGGAAGCCGCAGGGGAGCACGAGTTTGCGGTGCCTCTGGGAGGGAGGCCAGGGCAGGGGGGGAAGGAGAAGGAGGAGGAGGCGGGAGAAGGCTGGGGGAAAAGGAAGCCGATCCGGCTGAGGCCGGTTTGAGCCGGGTTGGGCCGGTTGGGGCGCTGCAAGGACACAACAGCTGGCGAGGCCGCCCCTGCAGCCGGGCGGGCGCTGCTTTCCGGGCCGGATCTGCAGAGCCGTCGGAGCGGGGCAGCGCGCCACCGCCGGCAGCCGCGGAATGGCCCAGGCACGCCCCGCCGCAGCCGGGAGCCGGAGCCGCCTCCAGGAGCAATCCGCTCCTGGCTTCCCGCCGCGCCCCGCGGGGCCCCAGGCTGGCGGCGGGGCGGGAGGCCGCGGTGTCGGGTTTCAGGCGGAGGAGCCGGCTGTGCGGCCGGGGAGGGGAGGGGAGCGGCGGGGGAAGGGCGCCCCAGGGCCGGGCCTGAGGGGCCGCTGCGGGCAACCCGCGGGGCATTGACCGCCCTTGGCACGGCCCAACTGCCCTCGGGGAGCTGCTCCCAACCGCTGGTGCGGTCCCACTGTGCACATCCCGCCCCTGCCCGGCGGGAGCAAGGGGCAGTGCTGGCCCGGGGTGGGCCTAGAGTGCTGCAGGGAGGACCGGGCTGTAGGGCAGCGCCGCTGAAACATCCTAGGGTGGGTGGGGAGCCTTTGGATCGCTGGTCATGCATTGAGAAAGCCTGAGTTTTGTCGGTAACCCTTAGGCGCAAGTTTTTGGACTGAAATGCCCGTTTTCTGGATTCCTTTTCCACTGTGTTTGCAAATACAGGAGTATTACATTTGATTTACCGCGGTACCTTTCAAAGTACAAAATGGCATCTGAACCCGTTTGTAGGGGAAACAACAATGCCTCCTGAAACACTTTCGCTGGTTTACGTGCTGATACAAATCTTATTAATAAAGTGTCTTGTCAGCGGAGCATTGAGCCACACACTCTTGACTTTCTTTGGGTAACAATTTCACGCTTTAATACTTAACGTCAAAGAAAGTGTATTTTTATTTTTCTTCAGCCTAAATCACCGTTAATTACATTGTATTTTCTAAACCCATTTCCAACGACCATCTACAGCAACAGTAAGTTTATCAACTTCTAACAAACAGTACACTTTTCACCTGTACCCATTACTTGAATGGAGACAAACTCAATTACTGGTCTCCCTATTCTTTTAGTTTTTCTGTCAACACTGGGCTGGTATCAGCAATATACACTGGCTCGTGGTGTTTCAGCCTAACAGCTAACTCAAATCATGTAACAGTCATACTGAAGAGCAAAGAACAGCCTTGTCCCCTTTTTATATTAGCTCAGATCTTTCCAGGTGTCTTTAATCTTCTCATGGGTGTTTGATCTGTCTCTAGTTTCAGTATTGCATCTCTGCCTCTTCTACTGGGTGATACTGTTCTCCAGCTAACTCTGATAAATGGAGAATGCTCCCTATCCATCTGTCCATCACTGACAGTGGTTTAACTGTTTGTGTTGGAGTATTTTTGTTTCTTGGTGTGTAACCATAAGTCAGTTTTTCATTGTTCACACAGCTTTGGCAGGGGTGGGAATGGTGATGCAGACAACGTGCTCTTTTGCTTAGCTATGTGACCCATCTAGAGTCTATGTAGGTCCATTTATACACCATTGATAAAAATTGTGACAACACAGCAGTATTCTCACAGATCTTGCCAGAAGTGGAGCTGCTCTGATAACTCCAAAGCAGTCACAGGACCTAATCTAGCTCAGGCAGAATCCAAAGGTGTAGGAAGAGATAGGAGGTGTATTTAGTTTTTCAAAAGTGCAGAGGAGTCAGCATATGTAAATTTGGACAAATCTGGGTTTTATTACCACTAGCTATGGACAAAGTCACTGAACCAAAGGTGTTCTAGTTTCAGCTCAATGTGATTAGTAGAAGAGTCAGTTGCTCATATCCTTATTTCTCTGCAAGAAGATACACAAGTAAATAAAGCTTAGCAGCAGGCACTCTTTCTCCTTATCAAAGAAAAACTAATGAAACAAGAGGTTCTTACTATTTATATTGGTTACTACAGTGCAGTCAGCTGCAGTGGTTTGGGTAAGTCAGCTGTGCTGTACTACCCTGATACTTCATGTTGTCGGAAGAATGGGGATAAGTCCCCTCATGTACTGTGGAATTAAAATTATTTTGAAATGCATGGGATAAATTATCCTTCCAATACTAGCTCACCTTCTGGTTTGGGTTTTCTTTCCCTGTTTTAATAATAAAATGTGTACCTGTGGCCCATCAGAGGAAAAAAGAGACAAAATTGAACATTTCTGTTCTTTCGTTTCATGGATATTTTGTCTTGAAGTATTTCTACACTTCAGAAAGTTAGACTTGATTATCTATGTCACCAGTGCAGAACTGTAAACTCCTGTTGCAGACAGATTTTTTACCCATGCTGAATTGAGAAGTGTGACTCAGAGTAAACTGTTTCCTGCATGTGTCTCTTAAATATCAGTGAATACGTGTTGCTTCAGTTAGACTTGCTGTGTTAATTTTGACACATTTGAAGTGTATTGAATTTTTATAAGAAAAATAATGTGTCTTAATTATAAAAGATTTTTTTCTCTCTTCTTTTACCCAAACATCTCCCCCAGAGTGTTTATAATTGCATTGTGGTGTAACCATAAGAGTGAGTGTCAAATAAGTGAGTCAAACATGAAGTAGATTTTTTGTTACTTGGATATTTCAGATGTCGTGGTTAATACATTGCATGGTGACTTTATGTTTTGGCACTTTAAAGGAACAACATCGTGTCAGCTGTGTCACAGATCCTTTTATAGGGTAGGCATGAAGAAGATTTGTTCAAACAAGATGAGAGTGAGTTAAAGAGAATTGCTGAAGGTCACTGCAAGTCACGTCATGTACAGGACATCCATCACCTGACAGCTAACTGGTAGGCTCTGCTAATCTGTTCAGATTACTGGGCTTTACATTTTTAAATAAAAATGAATTGGCAGTCATTTTTCATCTATGTGCTAAGACTAGAGTTGAAGATTCCATATCTGTAGGAACAATTAAGAATACCACAAGTATCTAAAGCCATGTAGGATGTTCAGTGAAATATTTTGCTTTCATTGCTTTTTATCCACTGTTGCCTAGGCAACAACAAAGTTTGAATATAGATCTGCAACATAAATGAAAGAGAAACAGTCTTTTTAGTGTAAATTTTACATATACATGCATACTGTAAAGCACTGCTTAGTAAAATTGAATACTTATAAATGGAATTTGTTGATTTAGTTTTCAATCTGCCAGATGTTTTTAATGGAGTATAAAACCATAGAACTAACAAAATATTCTTCCAGAAGATCTTGGAGCATCTTCTTTTTGTCACTGTCTTGTCTTTGAACATAATGTCTTGATCAAACTTGAGTTTGTGTAATTACATTTGGTCAGCTCAAGATTTAAGCCACTGCAATATACAGCATGTGTTTGCAGCATTACAGAGGTATTTTGTTCTGCCCTACAGCTGGCTGAATTTTAACTATGCAGACAGACTGCTTAAGGATAACCAGAAGTGGAGGGTTTGGAGCCCAAGTCTTATGAGAAGTGGCTGAGGGAGCTGGGGGTGTTCAGTGTGTAGAGCGGAAGGCTCGGGAGAGACCTTTTCACTCCACAACCACCTGAAAGGAAGCTGTAGCAAGTGTGGGTCAGTCTCTCTCCTCGTAGCAAGCAACAGGACAATTGCAAATGGCTTTGAGTTGCACCAGGGCAGGTTTAGGCTGGATATTAAGAAAATTTGGTTTACGAAAAGGATTGTCAAGCACTGGAACAGGTTGTCCAGGGAAGTGATGGAGTCACCATCCCTGGAGGTATTTAAAAGATATGTAGATGTAGCTCTTAGGGACATGGTTTAGTGGTGGACTTGGCAGTGCTGGGTTAATGGTTAGACTTGAAGATCTTAGAGGTCTTTTCCAATACTTCTTTCCCACACTTCCAGTACATGTTATTTTCTTTCACAAGATCTTGGCCATCTGCAATGTACAGAATTAATCAAAATTACACAATAAGGAAACATCCACAAAAGCCTTGTGGTTTTTGATCGAGATAGAAGTTGTGTAGTAGGCCACCATTGTTCGTCTGAGCATTGGTTTTTTGGTTTTTTTTTAAACACTTTACACCTCTGAGAAGTCTCTAGATCTGTTATTAAGCTGGGCCTTGGCTAATAGCTTTTGTTGGTTTTAATTGTAAAAAAGTCTGATTCATTCTGTTAGTGTTTGGTCAGTTTTTAACTTACTGCTCAAACAAAGAAATTTGGGCTCTCTGATAGTTTTTATCTTTACAACACTTGAACAGTATGTTGTTTCCCCTTCTTTGCAGACATACTGATCCTGGCTGGTCACTACTTTTTGACATTTTCTTTGCTTCCTCTATCTTCTTAAGAATTCAACAAGATTTCATCATTTTTGTTATGCATACAAAATAAATCAAAATCTTCGTTGCTGTAGCATTTAGGAAATGTTTTGCACCTTGTTACTATTGAGGATTAAAATGCAGACAATATGATACACTTCTAAGATGAGTAATTGCTTATCTGTGTTACTCTGTTTGCTTCATTTTCTATAGCAATTTATAGATAAAAAACATTAAATGTATAGATAATTTTTATAGATAAATTTATTGATAAATTTATTTATAGATAAAAACTATTGTAACTGCGTTAGAACTTTACATGTAGTTCTTTGATTCTCATCTAGCTTTCTTTAACAGCTAGAGTAAAAACTGCTTCATTTACTCACTTCTTAGGGAATTCTAATTACCTTTCACTGGAAAAGGGCGTGTTATGTCCTTCAGGATAAGTGAGACCAGAAGTAGTCTGATTTCAGGGCAAGTTTACTGTTGCTCCAAAATTCTCCAAATCTTTGAGAGCAAGAGAGATGGTTCTCCACGTTGGGTTCTTGATCACAGCAATAAGAACCTTGGCAAATAATGTATTTAGAGAATGAAATGCTTTTTTCTCCTGTGCAGTTAAGTCAAATGGAAAAACAAACAAACCAACAACAAAAGCCAACATCAAAACAAACAAACAAACAACAAACCCCAGATTAATTAATTTTGCTTGGAGCATTTCAAAATACTTTCCAGCTGAGATTAAACATGAAAAATTCTTAACGCTTAATATAAAAAGTTAAAGCGTTAAAAAAAGTTAATAAAAGTTAAAAGTTTTTATTAATATAAAAATTTTTTTAAAATCTCAGGTAAAAATTTGTTACAATTAAAACTATTCTGAACCCTCGATAATGATGTATTAGCAAAGGGTTGTTAAAATAAAAGTAATGAATAATGGGGACTCACAAGAAATAAATTTTAAAGGTAGATTGAAAAAAGACAGTAAGTGATGGGGGTTGGCAGAGTGTTGTGGTCTAGGAATTCAGTGTCCCTACCAAGACTCTCCAAACCACACTGCTGCTCTCTCTCACTCCCCCATTTCCCCCTCTCCTTCTCCAGTGTGATAAGATACAGAGAATTGAAGGCAAGAAAGACAAAGATCACAGGTTGAGATAAGAGCAATTTACTGGAAACAGCGATGAGATATGAAAATGAACAGGAACAGCAACAATACTAATGATAGAGGGTGTAAGAAAATAAATCATTTTCACAGGAGAAGAATGATAATAGACAACACTGGAGGATTCCCTCTGCCCCATTTTCTAAACCAGAAGGAAAACATTATCTGTGGAAGAGAGCCCCTTTCCCCTGTCCCGGCAATGATAGGAGGTGGTACAGAATAACCATCAGGTCCTAGTACTGCCCCCTCCGGAATACTTAAAAAAATTAACCCTGACACAGAGGAAAGGAATAAGCCAGGAAGAAGGTTAAATGAAGAGTAAAACAGAGAAAAAGTAGGAATTAATGAACAAGTAGATTTGCAGCCTTACTTCCAGAAGTCCCTTGGAGATCAGAATATCTCCGCAGACCTCAGTAAAAGGCCTACCTTTTTTCTCATAGATTTATCTTCTAAATGTTAAAAAGTTTTGTTTGCTATAGTGTAGCTTACAGTTCATTGCACAAAACATGATGTATCTTGGTGCAGCAGTGCAGACTATGGTTTATAAACGTCCATGTTTACAGGACTTTAAGCTATGAAATGGCTAAGTAATTGTGATTCATCTGGTCTTTAGCAGTCATTGGGCTTTACCTCAGAGCCAGGGTAAGGTTAGTAATGTAATGTTACCTGGAGATACCTTTTCAATGACATTCATTGATAGGTCAACAGCATTCGTCTGAGTTACAGTTTTTACAAATGCATTTTTCTGATTTCCACAGTTTACCCGTGGGTGGTGGTGGGGGTTTTAATGAACATGCTCTGTAATACTTCTGTGGTAGAAGGTTCTTCCCGTGGGAACTTTTGCTATATTTCATAAACAAGATAAGTTTGGATGTTTTGCAAACAGTTTCTCCGGATTGAGTCAGTTCGGGCTTGGCCAATTGGGCCTAGGGGAGGTCTCGGGCTGACCAATCTGGGGCACTTCTGTAGACTCTATATATGAATTCAAAACAATAAAGTTCCTTTTCTCCTCTCTTTCCTTGTCTGAGAACTTGGGTCAGTCCTCAGCTAGCCCTCAACAGCGACATACTTTTTGCCTGAACTGGACTAAGGAACTTTAAGCATTAATTTTTCATTGTGCTGGAAGAGTATCTCACTTCAATTAAGCAACAACTGCCTTGTTTCAATCAAGATTTGAAAATTTTGCACTCCTTTATAGTTCCAGAAAATGTTTTCTGTCACCAAATATGTGCATGCATTGGCAAATAAAGCAGGCAAATATCAGACGTGTATGGGAGAAATCTATTTTGCCAGTGGTTTTCTGAGAAAGTGTGTCCTGTTATTAGGTTCCTGCTGATTTCAGGCAATATCACTGTGTACAGTTTTTCTGAAAAAATGGAGTTAATCGAAGAGTCTCCTACTTCCATTGTAATTTTTATCCTGCTAGAAGTAATTCACAGTTCTCCAAGTCTGAGCAGTAACTTGGGTAATTATATACAATATTGGACCGGTTCTGGTTCACACATCGCCCCATACTTGTATTGTGTATCCCTTGGCTAGAAGTAAGGAATGTATGTACTGAATGTCATGGATTTCACATGCATATTTTTAACAGTTCCTTTTATTACAGCAATTCATTTGTTAAAACAAGTTATTTCTTGTTTTTCTCTCATTGTTTGTGAGTTCTTTTTCATTAATGCTGAGGTTACACAAAGTGTTCAGTGTTTGATAGCAATATCAAACTTTTGGAATAGATTGGAATAGCTTTCCAAATGCCAACAGTTGTGTATAAAAAACTGTTTCCTACAGTGAGAGAAAAACGCTGAAAACTGATGAGACACTGCAGCAGAATTCAAAATACCACTAATTCACGTCTTGCTAATGAGTGTATATCATAGTTCCAAATTTTTCTCCATGTAATTTGAACAGGACACATATTTTCAAGCAAACTGTACTTCCATATCTAAAATGAAAAGGCGGAAGTACTTTGAAGTCTTATTGTGAAATGCTTGATGCAATCAGCACTATGAAACCAGTAAAAAACAACAAAATGTGTTTATCTTCCTTTACACTTACATTAGGATTGCTTAAAAAAGGGGGAAGGAGAGAGAATTTTACTCATTGATCATTCCGATAGCTCACAAGTGAACAATAGTGTGCTAACCAAAAGCCTGTGTCTGTAATGGAAATCCTCTCCCACACCCTTCCAGGCTGACCTTCCCTTCCCCCATCTACTATAGCTCGTATTTCAGAGCTGAGCTGGTCGCCAGCAGACTGTGAGCTGCCAGGAGGAATGCATTATTTGCTCAAAAGAAAAACAGAGGCGCAACCATTAACTGCCCCACTCCCCACAGGACGAGACAGATTTCTATATAAGACATGAACTTGCAAGTCTTCATTGGTACAACAAATCTCATCAAACCCACCTGCATGAGGGCTTTATCATGATCAAGAGGCTGCATCTCCTCACAGAAAGCTGAGTAGGTCATGGCAGCTAACTTGTCCCTGTGTTCTCATGTGATTGAGTCCTAAAGCCAAATCCAGATTGTTGTTCTCATGTGATTTAGGCAATCTGTTTACATCTGGTAGGCAGAGAAGACATGAATCAATAAAAGCAAAGTTTATAAAAGGGCACCATGATTACACTGTTGTCCTTGTGCACAGGACATTTAACGGCAGGTCTTGCCTCTACTAGGAAATGTTTATTTTGTACCAGTAGATACATTTTGTACCAGCAGACACTGAAAGTGGGTATGTATCAATAGTTGAGGTTCTTCTGCCCCTGCTTTGAACAAAAACAAATTGGCAGCAGTGCCTCTTGCACTATAGCTGCATCTATTTGAATTTTTGGCCCTATGGCTCCATTAGTCACGGAGACGGGGATGGCTGAATTTTCTTTAGCTTTGTCAGTCCAACTCTAAGAAATCAGGAAGAACAGTTAAAAAACCTGAAATTAAAATTCAGTATTAGAAAAGTTTTATAAAAGCCAGGAATATTTTTGCTTTTTTTTCTTCTACATGTTTTCTTTGGCAATTCATATTCACTCACTACTAATCATCAACCATAACTGCAGCATTTGTGTTAATGTGTGCACACTGTGCTTGGAATATATTCTGATTCCCAGATAAGTTTTATGTTTAACTGCAAGAGGACTTTTCCATGGAATTAGGAGTGATGAGACAAAGGAAATTACTTGGAAAAATGGCTAGACATAGAGTGACATGATGGCAATATAACAAACTCAACACTGATCGTCTATAAATAGATTAACAAATTAAGCCCAGTGGCATCAGCTACTGTATGGGAATTTTTATTCAAATAAGCGTTCAGATGTTTTTCCCTTGAAATATTCATATTTGTCCAAAAAACATTATTTATGTCATATTATCATGGTAAGTGTGGAATGGAGAGAGTTTTCCCTACCAAAGCTCAGCATTTTAGGATGACACAGCAAAAAAAAAAAAAAGAGGTCAAGGGCTGTCTGTATAAATGAAAAATTGTGAATTAAGTTGGGGTGTAAATTTTTGAGCACAACAGCTATTCTCACCCCTTCCTAGCTAACACGGAGAGGAGTAATATTCTGGTTTTTTTATCAATGTTACATTGGCAAGTAGACAAACTCTCAATGACAATGTTTGTTTTAACCACACTTTGAGGTTAGGTTGACTTGGGAGAGGCAGTAAATTTAAAAGTGCAGTGGCTGCTCTTAAATAACTGCAGGATATTGGATAACGTGGATATTCCTTATTCAGAACAAAAATATCTACACGTGGATCTAATCAGCAATAGCTTCATGTGTAAGCGAGTGTTAATAAAGTATTTACTTAGAGTCTAAGTGACAAAATTTGTCAGTCAAAGAGCAGTTATTTATTCATTCCACTTAGAAGATATAAATCTGAATCCATGCAAGGCTTTTGCATAAAAAACTAAACCAGACCATCCCTGAGCTCAGTTAGAGCATTATGTAGGCAAGGTGTCAGAGAGGAGGTCAGCAAGCCGTCTTTCATTTTCCCCTTGCCTCTGGACCCATCTTAAAGCCAGACACATCCATTTTGTTACCAGAAGAGGTCTAAGGATGCAGTTAAACGTGAAGAAGGGATCTCCTAGGCACTAAATAGCTAGAGATCCTTGAGCAGACATGTTGATGGGCCCTGGGTCTAGAATTATTGAGTCACAAATGTTTTTGACCTGATATATTTGAGAATATTCAGCATCAGTGCCATCTCCCAGCCTCAGCAGATCAAAACAGTTTCAGAGAGGACACAAGTCTAGACTTGTGTGCACAGGTTTCCCATTGGCTTTATCTTTTTGGCTCTGTATTGTTAGAAGGATGGATTCTCCCCAGCCCATGGAGGGAGACAATCCCATGCACAGATCATTGTATGGGAAGGCATACAGAGGAGCCCTCTAAATCTTTTTTTTCAAGTGGGGAAGAAGATACTGTCAGTTCACAGTTTCCAGGAGGTGATGGCTACTGTGCTGGAAATGCTGACAACTCCAAGAGTGTTGTGTAAGAGCCAGTTAAACCTGTTACACAAGTATATGAGTTCCAAGGCACTATCACACTCCAGAGCTGCACTTCAGGAAGGCCTATATACAGAGCTGTTTGTGGCATGTCCTTCCAAAAGTGGATGGAAACAGTTGCCAAATTTTTTTTCTGATTTCAGGTTTCAGTGCCAAGGGATGTGGGAAAGATTTCTGAGCAATAGAAAATCCTCTAACCACTGCTTGTGGCTTCAGCTCTTGCTATCTCATACGTTGTTACTATTGCAACTATCAGTGAAGGAATGGGTTGAATGCATGCAGCAGCAGCCAGGTCAGCTGAACATGAACCTTGTGCTTGCAAGCTCTTGAAAGAGGCTCCACCCTCATCAAACCAGTCCTGTCTAGATTCCTTCTGCTGCCCTCCCCCACAAGCGGTGACTGGCGCCGGAGCGTGAACCTTTGTACACCATCTTCTCCAGCCAGGATGACTAATGCTATCTGCATGGCAGTGCCATGGAAACAATTGTTAGGAAGGCAATAGACCAAGCCCATGAGCAAAGATGGTGTCATGAGCAAGAGCTTTTCAGGACCTCGAAACCTCATCTGACACAGCTTCTCCTGGTGCTCCCACAGACATAGCCCTTCAGGAGGTGACCCAAAATAGTTCTTCCAAATATTGTTTTCTCAGCATCAGATCCCAACTCTCACGGTGTTTATTCTTCCTCATACTTCTCCCTCACTAATGCAATTTATCCCCTCTCAGTGAATCAGATCAACGGTGTGTGAAGTTGCGCTGTTAATTAGGTCACTGGAGAGGTGGGTGGAAAAAAAAGAAAACCAACCCAAAGTATATTCCCCTCTGTAAAGTTACATTTCAAACTGACAATTTCTGTTATCTGGTGTAAAGTATATCTCCACAAAGGGCAAATCATCACAGGAAAAGGGGTGGCAGGCAACTATGGGTAGGAGCAAGCAGCTGACCTTTGCATCCCTGTTAAGCTGACATCAGCCCCAATGCCAGCCTGTGGTGTGATGGGGCAGCTGGTGTTGTCCTCCTTCTCTAGTTGAGTGTTAATAAAAGTAGAATAAAATACTTTTTCCTGCAGGTGTTTTTGAAAGAAAACTCTCTGCCTTGGATAGAACACTGACAATGACAGTCTTTGTCTAATCACAGAAGAGGTCAGGTGTGGGTAGGAGTATATGAACTTTTATACCCACTCTACTTCTTCCTTCCCCTTGTGGTTCTTCTCTGAGAGGTCCACAAAACCTGTATTAAAGCAAAAAGAAGTTTAGTTGACATGGTTTTGCTGTAATAAGCCTTCCAGCAAAGGTTGCCTACACAAGAACTGTGTTGTAGAAGGAATACGTGAAGTAGAGGGATATAAACACTACTTCCTCAGACAGTAACTGTCAGCTCATTTTGTACATGCTGAGAACCACCAAGCAAATGAATCACTTTCAGTCACTCCTAGCCTGAGAACAGCTGGAAAAACCTGGCTGACAGATTCTGGTTTATTCATCCTTTTAGTTTAGTTTTTTAACACCTGTGGCACCATCCTGCCTTTTCACAGTAAGAGTACAAGAAGGTCCCTTCTCTGCTCCTTTTACCTCTTGCTGTTCATCTGCCACGTTCTATTTGTTTTTCTTAGCCAGCTGAGTCCGATTTCCTCTCTGTGCTGTTCTTCACCTTTTTCCTCCCTTCCCCCACATCTTAATTATCACATAATTCTGTGATTTTTTTCAGTTTTCTTCCTGTTCCTGTCAAAAATTATTGTAAAAAATAATAATTAAAAAAAAAAGTTTTGACAACATTGGAAAAAAGTGGGTAATTTCATTTGCCAACCTACAGTCCCTAGAGAGAAAATTATCTTGCCTATAAGACAGAAAAACACTTTGAGAGAAACAAAGCAGAAAGCATTAGAGAAAGTTGGGTTCTAGCAAGATGTTTCTCTGGGCATTCTACAGCAAGGAAAGCATTACTTTGGTAGAGTAGAATGGTTTAATCTAGTATGCTTTCTCCTACAGTAATCAGTGCTAGTTGATTCAGAGGAAGGTACAAACTGAGGACTATCTCAGCTAACTATCCCATAAAAAGTCTCTTTAACACTTCTCATACTCCCAACAGAGCTTGTCTTCACTTGACTTTACCTTTTTGGCCATTTTATCTTGAGAGACCTGTAAAGGTTAATTTGCACATTCATCACACAACTGATCCAGATTCTAAAAGTTCTTCTTTAAGATTAGACTGTCTTCACTGACAAAAAGGGGTTGTGCTTGTGTACATTCCTAAAATTTCTCTCTGTGGAACACTAGAGGAGACAAACACCTGGACAATGACCACTTCACTACAGTTAGACAAGGCCAGCATTATGCTCTAATACAGTCTAACACAGGCTTTCCACTCACGAGGTTAGATGTATTGTTGCAAAAACCACAAGGCTCTGACTTTCATTGGATTTCCTAGCAAGATGGTTGCTAAAACGGAAAAACCCTGTAATTTTGTCTGTTAAAACGACAGGCTGCTACTTGCTTTTCTCTGGAATCTGCTGGTTGTTTTTTCCCTTCCTTTTCCCCCCTGTTTGAATACCATTCTTGTGTGATGACTCATGGCAGGAAACAGGGCTGCCTTGCATCCTTGTGCAAGCCCCAGAAGGCATATGTAGGTCAACAGAGCATGTACAGAACGTCCTGCAAACTTGAATGCAATGCAGAGCACACTGTGAGTGCTTACACTTAGAATTCACGAGTGCTGAAAGTACTGGTGGAACACTATCTCCTGGGGGGAGAAAATAAAGGGAAATCCAGTAGCAAGAAATGACATCTGGTAGGAAAAATCCAGAGCCGTCCTTTTTGAGAAACTCCTTTTTTTTGGATTATTCTTTGCTGTTTTCTAGAGGTGCAGAAACTAGAGAAGATACTGAAGTTTAGGTAATGTGCATATTCTGATTAAACTAAATAAATGATAGAGCTGTGTGGTGACCCAAATAGCTTTTTCTACTGTCCAGCTTCTTCTGTTGCTTCTACACCTTTGCTGGACAACAGGTCAATCTTTGATTCATAGACAGTCACAACCTGTATGTGTTGAGAAGTTCTGTCCAAACACTAGTCACATTTTCCAACAGTGTCAGCCATGACTCATGTGGAAAAGAGCGTGAAGCCTAGTCATGAAGAAAAAAAAAGTTCTAAGGTTTGTTCAGATCTGTAGAGCCCAAATAATATAATCTGGTTTGCCATTTCACTTCCAGAAAGTTCCAACATCTACTTCATGCTACAAGTCATGCCTGGGGAACTTAAATAGACTTCTGAGGACTTTGCAGATAGCTGACATTGGGCTGATGTAAAGCTGGTTACTACTTTAAAACAGAACAGAAAAATTGACACTGATGCAGCCAATCTTGGAGTTATTTTTTCCAAGCACCACTCCTGTGTATGATTCTACTGCGTCAGTTTTTGACAGCTAAATTTCCCTGTTTCTCAAATTGTCTTTCCATCAATACAAATACTGATTAGAGAAGCTGTGATTCTGACTGTGCAGAAAATCGTAAGTTCACAGGTTCATAATGCATAAATTTCCCTGCCAGTAACCTCTCTCAGTAGAGCTGGGAATAAATGTAACACCAGTTAATTATCGTGATCTTATGCTTTATCCTCTCAGCTCCTTAAGATCTCCTGGGGTCATTTTGGAAATATTCCACCTTTTTTATTATTTATTCAGCCCTGAAGTGCCAGCAAATTTATCTACCCTGGGACTGTGAGCACTGGTTGTCAGAAGTACTTTCTAATCAGAGAGAAATTGTTTTTTAAAAAATCCTTAAACTGCAAGGAAACAATCTGCCTCTCCTAGTGCCAACAAAACTACAAAGCACTGCTGGATAAATTTCAGACCTTGAATCTTTCTACAGTGATACAAAATGGAAGTAAAGTTGGAAGCACAGGGAAGAGATGAAGTCTGACTTAGTTTCACTCTTTTATGTGTCAATCACAGAGAGAGAAAGGCTCAAAAAAAAATAGCAGATTCCTGTTTGACATACGCTCTATATTTCCCTCGCAGCAGCACTGAAAATGTGTCTGTTAGACAATTCCAGTTATCAAAAGCACACACTGTTCCTGGGAAACATAAGCCATATACAAAGGTCAGGAGACCTCTTGTAAGGTAGCAGTTTTTACCTCTCTCGTTTGAGAGGTTAGGACTCTTTGCTTTGGACTGGAGAGAAGTCATACAGAGAGGGGTTTGAAAAGGGTCAAATGAACTACACAAAGGCTGAGATGAGCAAAGAGATGAGCTGAGATGAGCTGTTCAGCAAAGAAAGGGTTTCAGCTGGGGTCCTTGGAGAAAACTATCCATCTCAGCTCTTTCAGCTTCACCCAGTTAGGCTTCTTCTTGTTCACCAGTCATGTCACGGAGAGGCATCAGATCAGTGAATTCCTTTCAGCCATGTCTTTATCTAGCCTCATCTGCTGAGGGTTGGAAGTGTGTTGGAAGTGGCTTCCATCTGGTTTTTATACTGTGAATTCTGGATTCTATGTAATTATTTTAGCCCAGGTTTTAAAATAGATCCAGATAGCTTTGCAAGAGATTTCACCTGCTAAGCACCATTTCTCCTGTGCTGTTAGTGAGCCGCTGAATTTCCATTTGTAGGGTATCTCAACCAAGGACATCTTGAAATTGTAGCATGGTGTTTATTTATCATGCTCTGATACTGTGTGAACATGAACTTTTCAGATTAGGCATTGCCAGTTGAGGACCCTGAGCATGCTAGGAAATTTTGTAGACTTTGCTTTCGACAATTTTTTCATCATCCTGATAGATAATCTCCATTGGTTTGTCTCCTGATTGTCTTCAGATACCCTTAATAGTTCAGGAACAAATATGTCACCCCAGCATTCACATGCAATAACACAAATTTGTCCCCTACAAGTTTCTGCTCACAGCACAGGAAAAAAAGCTTGGGGGAAACAAAATGCAGGAGGTTTTAACCCTGATGTTCAAGAATGGATAGAATTTTATTTTCTTCAAAATTCTCCACAGTCAAAGGAGACTTATCATAACATCATTTCCATTGGAAAAAAGAAAAAAATAAAACTAATTCTTTAACCTGTGAATCTATCAGCCAGTATTCCAGATCCTGGGTTGATTTCTTTCTTTAATATTTAAGATCACAAAATAGCTTGACACAGCAGGAGCTGGGAGCCATAAGAACCCTGAGGTCCAGCTAGTAGGGAAACCAGGTCTGACTGTGTGAGAGGGAGGTGTGTAGGGCATCAGGCTGTTCACTGGAGTTGCTCGCTGCAAAGGGGCCTTGATCCCATTAGTTAAAGTCTCTGGTGGTGAGAGTGTGACTGCCAGAGTGCTCCTGAATGGTCAGACAGGAAAGTTTTTTTTTGAGGGGTTTTTTGTGGGAGAAGTTTTTTATATTTTATATAAAAAAAAAAGTTTGTGTGTTTTTTAAAAAGTTTTTCTTGATTGAGTAAGTTGGGGGGGGAAGTTTTGGGGGGGGTGGGGGAACAACAAAAACCCCCCTTTAAAATTATATATTTGGAATTAAAAAAAAAAAATTTCCTTTTCCCCTCTCTTTCCTTTTTTGAAAATTGGGTCAGTCCCCAGCTAGCCGCTCAACAGCGACAAGATTTCCTTTACAGGGAGGCTGTGAAATACCTGCCTTCTTCACTTGTCAGGTTTCTGGCCATTTTGCTGAGATGCAGATAAGAGCTCAGCAAGTTTATCCTTCCTCCGTCTCTCTTCCTTGGAGCTTTATCAGCTACCCAGCAGGTGACAGCCTCTATCTATAGAGGTATGCAGGTGGAAATAAAGAAAAAAAACCCCACACAAATCTTTATTGCCCAAATACTAGGCCAAGCGACATCAAGGATGAGATTTTTCTTTATCACTTTTTGATGATTCCGATTCCCAGTTTGAAGTACACTTGAAAAGAACATATTTTTTTCACTTGCAGTTCATTTCTACGCAACCATCAAGCCTATACAGAGTTGGTATTCACTTGGAGAGCATCTGAGGAATCTGCAGCTGGGATTGTAATTGCATGCTCAGACCTTGTGGTAAATGACTAGAATTGTGCAGTGTTGCTCTAAGATGATAAGGAATTGATGAGGCTGGTTGAGAAAAACATGAGCTGGACCCCTTGCTTATCTTGCAATTAGGCCTTGCTCTGGCTTGAGCAAGGCCTAATGATTGAAGGATCATCCATAAAAAGATCAGGGATCAGTCAGAGGGATCATGATGGGGCAGTATTGAGGCACAGGAGAGAAAAGCGTGGCCAATCTAAGGAGGTCTGTATCCTTTTCTGCATAGCCTTGCAAACAAGTTGTAACTGCAAACACTTGTACTGCATGGTGCACTTGTGTTTAGACAGGAGGATGACATCAGGTCAGTACCATTTGAGAACAGGAGGAAGCTGTACACAAGTAAATGGAGAAGCTGATCCAGGTGTGGAGGAATGCCGGATGGAGAGCAGTAGGCAGCAGAATGGCTTATCTGAGACATGCATGGATTCAGTGAGACACTGTTTCCTGCAGAACTCTCATGTGTACAGCACTGAAACAGGTGAGATGACTCAGTGCCAGCTTCTTGGATATATTTGTCAGTGCTGCTGCAGGAAGCCAGAAACCAGCAGGAAGGTGACAAAGGTCTTTTCTTTGTTGGTCTTCAGATGTAATGAGGTCATTCCTTCTCCTTTTGATACAACTGGGCAGTGGGTATAAAGCCATTTTCTGAAACTATGTGAGTCCTACTGACTCATTAGTTTTCCTTTGGTTTTCTTTAAAAAGAATATGTGGGTTCAAAGACAAAAGATGAAACACTTCTAAGGTGATTGTACTTTCATTTTGGCTCATCGGTCTGTTTTTAAACATCTTCCAAGCCTTTTCTTTGTTAGTCATGTTAATTTAAAAGGTGTACATTGATGTTAGAACCTGGGCATCATAATTACCACTGCCTTCCAGAACCAGGGGTTTTTTTTGTTTGTTTTAGTTTTGTTTCTTTGGGTTTTTTTCCTGTCATACACATTCTTTGACTTCCATGTATCCTTTTTTTTTCCCTGGTGTCATGGTTTAACCACATTATTATTCTCGTACTTAATTCAAAACACAGCACTTATTGGCTACTAAGAAAAAAAATTAACTATCCCAGCTGAAACGAAGACACATAAAGGAAAATACCACATGAATTGATTTGATTAAAAGAGACCTTGAAGTATTTTTTAAAAATGAAAAATTACATTAATGTCCAGTACCATTCCATCTCATACATGCTTTCGTACATTAGAAGTACTGTGATCACTGGTCTGTGGCGGAAATGATTTGTAACACATTTGCTGTGACATTCCTCAGCTGCCTATGATGTTCATACCAATAGCATTACATATTATGGCATGCCATGGTACAACAGACCCACCCATGCAATAATTACTACCCATGTGAGATACCTGCTGAAGGTCCAATTAGGAACATGCAAGTCTGTTCATGAATGAACATATATATATATATGATGCTGTAATGGTCATAAATATTGCTAATCCTTGCTTGGTTTGGATACTTTAAAAATATATGTTTTCATAGGTATATTAACGCAGCTTTATTGCATTCAGGTAAGGTGAGCACAGTAGTATATGGGTTTAGAAGTTAACTGACTGACTAGGCTTGGTAGCTTACAAAGTAGGTCTCCTCAGAAGTCACTAATGAGAGCCTGAGTCTAAGTATTTAATACTACCTCGTAATACTACTGTGCAGGCATGCAGCTGTTAAAGGATTTGAATATGTAACCTTCCATTTACAGATGCAATAATGTAATGCAGGATAGCATGCAGTGTGCAAGGCTGCATTAGATTTCTTGCCTCTCAGGAGAGCAAGTTAGAGGAACTGTTGTGAACAGTGGGGTTTCACAACAGAGATGATGTTGCAAAGACATCCTGAATTGGTAAATGTGTATCTTGACTTATTTAACCACACATTTCTTCTTTAATTACCAAATACACAGAAGTAGAATTGCAGTAGAATTGCAGGGAAATTGGCAAATAGGTCCTTCTTATCTGCATTCTATTCTAAGTAGTTTAGCATTGCTGTTGGAGAGAAAAATCTTTATTTAAGACCTCATCATTCAGTGATGTAGTTTCCATGTAGTCATCTTCTTAGTCACCACCACTCTGTTTATATGAGCTAAGAGAAAGCCTAAGCATTTTCCTGTAAGGACTCAACCAGAATTTGGGTTTGGTGGACACAGAAGTCATTTCAGAGGGCACAGTGATGATGTCATAGCACAGTACTCTTTGTTCCTAATTCTCCTGACCCTGTCTGATGGACTGCCTCCCTTGTGGCTCTTGCTTCCTTCTTTCATCAACATTGCACTTCCTGTCTCCCATGGTCCTTCACAACCTCTCATTCTCTTTGTTTTTCCTGCAACCAAGCCCTTCCTTTTTTTTTCCCCACCATATAAAGCAGATAGACATATATGTAAAGGCACACCCTGAAGTTGAAAAACCAAGGCAGAAATTGTGGAACCAAAAATATCACAGCTACTATATTGCTCTGCTTTTGTCTTTTTTGTCCTTCACATCTGTCTTACTCTTTAGATTTTAAGCATTCCTTACGCTCCACAGTCAAAGTGTTAGTGCACTGTAAAACCTTAAATATTTTCAATAATTCCAAAACAGAACATTGAAGAGCAACCATTACATAAAAGAGCTTGAAAATTATTTAACTTTCTGGAACTTTCCTCTTTCTCTAACACATAAACATCTTTTCTGGGTTTTTTTTTTAATAATTAAAAAGAATAATCTGGGGAAAATGGAAAAATTCATATACATGAAATCTGCCTGGCAGAAAAAAAAATTATGGAACATTAGCCATTTTCTTCAATTGCAGAGCTGAGAATTATTAAATCCTACCTGTAATTTTTTCTGAAGGGATTTAGAGTAAATCCAACATTTGTTGGAATACATCTTTGTAAGATATTGTAATGGGATGTTTTTCCCCTTGGATCTTAATTTTAATGAATATGATTCTAGCATTTATTATTTTAATCTCTCACTTTACTGTAGATGCATGCAAGTCACATTCCATCTTGGATCTGAAATAGAGAATAAAAAAATCTCTACAGTGGTATTTGGACACAAAACATTGCATTTCCAAAACATGCAATGAAATTGTGAATTAATATAAACAAAGATGTACATTTTGTCCCATGCCAAGGTCCCTTTGATAGGGAAGGGACAAGTTACATCCCAGGCTGCAGCCAGGGAATTTGCTTATGGGAAGAACAGCACACTGAGAGATGTGTGTCATGGACATGGCTTGTTATTACTCCTGATGGAGTAATGGCTCTGTCTGCTCTTGAATCACCACACGGCAGACAGGCATGAGTGATCTTGGGTGACAGAGTGAGGGGACGTGGCAGCACTGCACCGGCAGTGTAAAATATAAAATGAGACAAGAAGATTTTGAGTCAGCCTGGAGCTGCCTGAGTCAGGGATCCATAGCCTACTTATTCCTAAACATTCTTTTGTTAGTGCAAATGTCAGATAACAGTGTAAAGATCTACAGTCCTGCTTTCTCACTACCCTGTTTATGGGTTTTGGGGTCTCAATACCCTGAAGTTTTTGGCACTGTTTACAAAATCAGAATTGTATATTAACAAATCAGTATAACAATACACACGGTAAAGTGTGGGGCAGAGGAAACCCTCACCTTCATATGTAATTGTTTAGCACTGCTAAATAGCAAATGACGGCACATGCAATAGTTGGATATATGAAATAAAATATGGTCCTTTCAATAGCACAGTTGACTATAAAAATGTTACTATTCTGTGCTTGATATTAAACATGTTTTCGATTTAAACTCCAGGTGAGTGTAAAGTAAGGTCTCTTTACAGATGGAATTATTCTTTTCCATATATCTTATAAAGAATAGCATACATTTTTTCTGATACAGAAGACCATAACTTGACCAGTGGATGCTGGTGGTAGTGATAAAGAGGGAGACAGAAAGGCAGAGAAATACATCACATCAACTAGAAACCAAGAATAAAATTCTGCACTTTAGAAATGCTATAAAGTGAATGCATGAATCATAAAACCAACTTGCAGTTACAGTGATTTGTACTTACAGTAGAATTCTGATGGCTGAAGAACTTGGGGTAGTTAGGGCTTTTTTTGCAGCCCAGGAGCTGGGGAGTGAGGGAGCACTAAATCTGGGGCTTCACAAATTTACTTTTAGACTACGGCAGTGAATCTGCCTAGGTATTTGCTTCTAGCCTGGCTCCCCATCAGCTGCTCCTAATATACTCACTTCACAAATAGTAGCAAAGTTGATACAAAATGGCAATTCTAAAATGCTAAACAGAAGACTTAGAGTGGAATAGGTCTAATACCAGAAATTCAGCTTGACATGTACGGATTTTAACAAAACAATTTAAAAATTCCTTCCCATTGCACAGTTTGATAGTGAGGGAAAAAACTCAGGATTGGTTTCTCTTGTGGATGCAAGAGACAGAAGTTTAATGCCTGGAATAGAACAAAACTCAGGAAGATCAAGAGTGGATACATTTTTATTTATCTTTGACTATATAATCACAGAATGGTTTGTGTTGGAAGGGACTCTTAAAGGCCATCTAGTTCAACCTCCTGCAATAACCAATGACACTTTTAACTTGATCAGGCTGTTCAGGGCCCTACCCAACCTTACCTTGAACATTTCCAAGAATGGGACATGTACGACTTCTCTGGGCAACCTGTTCCACCCTTACTTTAAAAAACTGATTCCTTATATCTAATGTAAACCAACCGTCCTTCAGCCTGAAACCATTACACCTTGCTCTATCACAACAGGCCCTGCTAAAAGTCTTTCCCCATATAGGCCCCCTTTAGGTACTGGAAGGCTGCAATCTGGTCTTCCTGGAGCTTTTTCTTTTCCAGGATGAACAACCCCAGCTCTCTCAGCCTACTTACCTACAAGTAACTATAACAAAACTGATGTGTCACTCAACAGACAAGCAGCCACAATGCTGCAGAAATAGAGTTGCTTTGCAGAGCTTTACTATGATTAACAATCAGTAGTGTTGTGTTAGTGATTAAAGGTATGAGAACCTTGTTGTAAAACTGGAATTGGGGTGCCCCAGTTTGGCTGGGGACACATCACATGCACGCATGCCAATATTTTACCCTTGTATTCTATGTTTTTGTCTTAGCCATTCTACTCACTTGGCATGAGCCAGTCATGAATTTTCAGAACATCTAGAAGAACAAAAACAATTAACTACCATTACACAGACATCTTGTTTTTTCCATTAGCTTCCTCTGGACCTCTCTCACTTTGCAATCTCTTTTGTTGGGATGCAAAGTCTAGATCTCAGCAAGTCTCTGTAAACACATTCTGGCTTAGGGAACTGTATTTTACCTACTGGCATTACTAATGCTGCTGATAAAAAGAAAGTACAACCCTGGTGACCTGATTTTAGACAGCAACTCCACTGCCTGAGAGTAATATGCTCAATGGGCTCCTTCTCATCTTGGTCGCCACCAAGAAAACCAGAACTGGGGCAGGGATGATCTGTAATGCCCTTTCATATCACAGCAGCCTCTCAGCTTGCCCTGTCCATGGATTAGAGAGGGGGACACACAGCAGATTGGCAGGGCAAGCTTTGCATGCTGGGAGCCATCTGCAGGGACAGCTGGAGCCAGATCCCATGACACCAGGCCAACGCTGCCTCGGCACACCCAGCACCTTCCTACAGACACTGGCTGTGCCTCTTCTGCCTCAGCCAATCCTTGGTCCTGCTGTTTCCCCTGTTTGGGGACTGTTTTCTAGGCAGGTTCCCACTGCCCCCCACACTTCCTGCATGCTCCAAACTCTCCAGAGGCACCTCATGTGCTGAGCCCCAGTTGCCAGGCAATGCCACATCCCTCAGGCACTGCCAGGGAATAGCTCCCGCTGTGAGGTTGCCATGGCTGTGGGTCCTGGGGCTTCATCCATAAATTGGAGTCATCAAGTCCAGGCTGCATTCCCTGCATTGCCCTACACAGTTATGGGACCACTCACTCCATGGCTCTGAAAAACACTGTGAAAATATCTTCTTCATATTTTTGTTCATTAAAAGCAGAACTCAGGCATGATTCTGGGCTGCACAACCTAGTATCACGCACCTCACTGTGCTCGCGATTCAGCCAACAGGCAGACATGTTTTGTTTTACTTCCATGAATCCCATATGCTGGTGGAATTAGTTTTCTCTGAAAGAGAGAGGGACTTGAAGGGAATTTGTGCACATGTGTGCACATGGCTGTGCATGGCCAGAGAGGAGTCATCATGAAGGGATCATCTTGAGTGGGAAATACATCCCTAAAAGCATTTGGTTTCCTTTTCTAGGAAAACCATTCTTACTGTCACCAACATTACCACTCTACTGGTGAACTAGGAACTAAGTAAAACCATGGTGCTAATCCTTGGCAAGAAGAAGAATGGTATAAGGGAAACCCAAAACCCTTCTTCCAAAAGGATGTTACTTTTGATTAATTTGAAGAAGCCACTTTAAAATTAGAGTTGGCAAGGCCATGAAAAGGAAGGAAAAAACTCTGTAAAGCACAAGAAAACTATTCATCCAAGCAGAATCTGAAACAGCACAAATCTATGACCCCTTTGCAACATGTAGGTGGCTTTCCTGGATAAATAGCTTCACCTCTTTTTCAGTATTATTGTAGGCTAATTCCAGTGCTCACAGTTTTGATGGATATATATACAACCATTTTGGTTTTCTGGTGTTGCTCCTTCTGCTGCACCTTACAGGTTTTTCAATTGGTAGCTATGTAGCTCCTCCCTGGTTTTGCTGTTGGGTCACCAGAGTTGTGAATGAGTCTGCTCTTTTCTCAGCTGAGAAGCCCCAAGCAGTTTCACATTTCTGGTAGAAGTGGAAAGCCATGGACACACAGGGAAAAGGTAAGGCAAAAGGGATACCAGACTCTGGAATTGCTGTAACAGGTGGGACAGAAACATGCCTTGTGGACATGTCTCAGAAGTAAATGGGCTGGACATTAGCATGAGACTAGTACAAAATGCAAAACTACACAGAAGACTGGCAAGAAATGCACCTAAAAACTTAAGTAATCTGAAAGGAGTTGACTATTTACCTGAGGGCTTCATGTCTTTTGTTCAGAGCTTTGTCCCATGACAGTGACTTGTGACCAGATTTAAAAGATTTATGAAATGTCTTAACATAATTTCTTAGATGTACTTAAGGTTTCTGTATTAAAAAAAAAAACCCTTGTATGAAATTGGAATTTTAAAAGCCTTCTGTTTTTCTTCACCAGAAAGTTATCGTGCAATTCCTTTTTCAGTGACATTTTAAGCCTTCATAGCAAAATTCTTGAAGACTGAAATCATGGAAGTGTTAAGGTTAGAAAAGATGTCTGAGATCATCGAGTCCAACCATTAACCACCAAGTCACAGATGTGGTTGTCAGATAAGGATTTCTTTTTTTCTTACCAGAAATATTTCTGTTAGTGAAATTACTTTGTGGTATTATGGTGTTCCTTTTGACCTGTGTAGGAATTGTTTCTAATCAGAAAAGTTGTAATCAGTCCATCCTATTAGGCAACTAATATGCAAAAAATATTTACTAACCTAGCGATTTACCAAAAAACAATTAATGTAAATGTTACTGGCTCAAAAGTGTCATCTATTTAGCAAGGTGAGCTCTTTAAATACACATTTTTCCAGTAATTACTTAAAGATTAAATATATCAATAAAATTACTTTTTCTCTCTTGCTAAATATTTCTTATGATCCTATTTTGTTTTTATTAAAAGTCAGCAGTTGT
This sequence comes from Entomyzon cyanotis, assembly GCA_024500445.1. Lineage (NCBI taxonomy): Eukaryota > Metazoa > Chordata > Aves > Passeriformes > Meliphagidae > Entomyzon > Entomyzon cyanotis. The sequence continues at coordinate 11,000,587 of JAKEPQ010001018.1, read as the reverse complement.
CTTTATGTAAAAAGTACATTTTCATATTGAAAACTGTACCTTTTTTTGTGCATCACTTTCCTCTCTTCCTTTTGTCATTCCCACTGTGACTCTGCAATGTCTCCATTAGCAATTATTAAATCATATGCAGGGAGTTAATATTTTGAAAATATTCATGGTGCTAATACCATACTCCTAACACAATTTGACATACAGAGAGAAGGCTCATATAATCAGCTTTCTAGTGATGTGTCATTCATAGGTTGGGAGCTGTCCCATAACATCACCTGCAAATAAGAAAGTTAAATATTCTATGCAGACTTCAAGCCTTAAGTCCAGTGGAGAATTTAAAATCAAGAATAAACTCTCCGCTGCATATAAAATACTCCTTTTTTAACATTACTTTTGAAAAGTCCATTGCAATATTTTTCTCTCTGTGTTTATCATTACAATGCTTGAACACATTAACAGAGTCCTCAGACAAGAAACTAGATGGATATCTACTTTTGTGTGGTGTTAAAATTTTGTATCTTGTTAATTTAACTGCAGTGTACTGTTTGCTTTGCACATTCCTTTTACAGTAAAACCCCCACACTTTGCAAATAGAGACAAGCTAAATAAGTTGTGGTTTTTGGACAATTTTTTATTTTTACTTTCTTGCAAAGATTCTGAGCAATATAAACTGATACTATTGCTTTTTCAAATTTATGACTAGTCATAGGAAGAGCAGTTGACAAGAATCTGGACTTTCACTTCCTCAGATTAATAATCTTGTAATTGAAATATTATTTGCTCTTCAAATTTAAGAGTACAAGCCTGTTACCTCTGCTGGTGTCTGAAATGCCATAGCAGGGCACTTACTTGCTATAGCAGCTACATTAATACAACTCTCCTGACTCTGCTTCATGCCATTCCCTCAGGTCATGTCACTGGTTGCCAGAGAGAAGAGATTGGTGCCAGCTCTCCTTCTTAACTCTCCCTTTCCTGCATGAATTGCACTGCATTGAACAAAACTACATTGCTGTAATGGCTTCCATACTAAATTAAGTTTTGAATAACACAAATTGTTATTCCAAAAGATGGCCGTACTCACACACAGTCTTCTGGAAAAGCATCTTTAAGCCACAAAGCATCCACTCCTGACTGATTCCCAAAGGATTTATAAACAAGGACCCTGCAAAAGTGCTCACCAGAAGTGAATTTACAAGTTAAACAATAGACATGTCTAGGAACTGCCCACTTCTAGATAGTTCTGGGCTTTTCTTTCTGAAATACCTTGTCGTCTGATCGTACACTAAAGCTCAGAAGACTCAACTTCAAATTCAAGTATCCCTTTCTCAAGACAAAACATGGCAGTATTGCACTGTAGCTCAACAATGCTCGCTATGAAAGTTTAAGACATTCTGGTTGCAGGTTTCTGCCATACTTCCTCTTAGAAATTGTCACGCCTCTAGCAAAGACCACTGAGGAAGATGTATGTTCACATTTCAGCAGTTCAAGTTTTAGGCTAGTACCCCTTCTTAAAGCCCTGATGCAGATGTGTTTGCACAAATTTATGGGCACAGGTATACGTTTCCTTCTTCCATCTTGGCTGTGCAATGAAAACATGTAGCAGAGAGATCAGGCAAACCACTGGGAATGGCAGCACCCTAAAACACTGCCCCTCAGTCTGTTGAGGAATACCTTCAATGCAGATAGCTCAGTGTGCAGCTGCAGTGCAGCTGAAGGCTGAGCTCTGGGTGGCAGGAGCCCCAGGCAAGAGCCTGTGAACTGGTGGCAGCCCTTTGCACAACAAAGGAAGCGAAGGACCTGTGGCATTGTCCAGTTAATCGGGACACTTGGAGACATGGCAGGAGCCAATGACTCAGTTGGACGACCTCAGACTATAGTGCACAATAGACTGAGAGGGTATAAAACCCCAGGGGTTTCTTTGTTCAGGGTCCCTCCTCCAAGGCACCACCTCCAGCTCTTAATCTGTTGTTGCACCGTGGTTTAATTATTTGCAGGATCCAGATGTTGGAGACTCTACTATGGAAAACTTGGGGTCAAGCCAGTAATAAACCTGGTCTGACTGCGTGAGTGTGGTGAGTGTAGAGAGTTAGGTGGGGCACCCATAGGCAGCTGGAGCTACTTGCTGAAAAGGGGCTTCAGTCCCACCTTTGGTGATGTGAGTGTGACTGCCAGAGTGGTTCCTGGGTAGTTATACAGGAAAGTATTCTTAACCAATCCCCCAGGTACATCTGACAGCACTTTTACAGGCTGGGTCATACTCTTTCGCAACATACAGGTGCAGAGAAACCCATTGGTCAGCCTAGTCCATATGTGATTGATAGAAAATGTATTCATATTTAGCTTAGTTTTCAAGCAAAAAAATCAAGATGCCATTTTTCACACCTTCAACAGGAAAAATTTGAACTTTATTTGCCTTAACAAGGAGGCAACGGGACTCTCCACGACCAGGTTAGTAGGTGACTGGTACTTCTGCCGAGAAGTCTACACATGTCCTTCTATGTTCTTGTGCCTTCTTGTGTACCTGAGGACACAGCCGTGGGTCTCCTGGCTAGACCTGAGCCATGCTCATGGGACAGACCAGCTGCTGGTCAGTTCTGCCTCCAGCTGTGGTACAAAGAGCAGCAAGTTCTGGCTCGTGTCAAAGCAGGCCCTGGGGGGTTTTCCCTCCGTGCCTGAGGCAGAAATGGAGTGCGGACAGGGAATGGCCACGTGTGGTTTTGACCTGAAGTTTACCCAGGAGAACCCGTGTGCTTCATATTCACCGAAAAGCAGATCCAACAGGCACTCTTTTGTTTCCCGGCACTCCTGAACCTCAGAGCTGGTTATTAAGCCACTCCAAACCTCCGTGCTTCGGTCAGGCACAGGCGTAGCCCAGAAACGGGACACAAGGAGTGATAAGGGACGAGCAGCGAGCAATGCAGGACAGTGATAAGGCAGGCTGGCGGATTTCAGGCAGGCTCTCGAAGGTGTCAGAGAGGCTGCAGAGGCACGCAGCCCACAGCTGCCGTGGCGGGAAGCTGCGGGAGGGAAGGGAGGAAGGCAGGCAGGCTGGCCGGCCGCTCCCGGCGCCGCCCCTCGGCCCGCCGCTGCGCCCCCTAGCGGCAGCGGCCGCAGCGCGCCCCGGCGCCTCACCGCGCCTAGCCGGGCACGGCCGCGCGCCAAGGGGCGGGGCCACCGCCTCATTTAAATATCACGGCCGTCATTTGCATGCCGCCAAGATGGCCGGCCCTGCGATTGGCCGGTTCCGGAGCAGCCCCCCACTGCCGGCCCCTGTGCCCACGGAGGGGGCGGGGCGATCGCAGAGAGGGGAGGGGACACGGCTTCATTTGCATAGCGGCCCGGCGCGTGCGACGCGGGGAGGCGGCGTTGGTGCCCGGAGCGGGTTCCCAGTTTGAATCCGCGGCGGCGGCAGCGGCGGCGGCGGCACGGCGGCGGCGGCGGCCGCTGGGGCGGGAACTGCCGCGGGACGCGCGGGCGCAGGTACAGCGGGGCGCGCGCGGGCGCGGGGACGGACGGGGCTCGGTGGCGGCGCTGCTCGCTGCTCCGCGCGGCGGCGGCGGCGGCGGCAACAGTGCGCACGCGCCGGGGAGCTGCAGCGCTGTACACGCGCCTGCATGGGAGCACGTGACCCGGCTCCAGTGCAGCGGCGGTGGCGCGCGTGCGCGTTCCCGCTGCTCTCGCGCGTTGGCGGCGGCGGCGGCGGCGCGGGCACAGGTGGGTCCGGCGGGGGCGCGCACGGGGAAGCGCCGGCCGGCCGGCCGCCCGCCTGGGCGCGACCCGCTTCGCGCGGCCCGGGCGAGGCGAGGCGAGGCGGTGGCGCGTGTTTGGGTGGGACAGGGGCGCGCCCGGCGCCTCGAGAGCGTGTGCTCGCTCCGTGCCGGAAACAGGGTGGCGTGAGCTGGGCGGTGCTGCGCGCCGCCAGGAAGGCCCGCAGCTGCAGGGCGGGCGCAGGGCGTCGCAGCGCATGGGCTGCTGCAGCAACGAGGGAAAACTGCTGGTGGTGCTCCTATACTGGCGGGCACCAGGGCACAATTTCTCTACCGTATGGACACGCTCGCTCACTGGGAACAAAACCTTTTCTGTGTGGGAACGGAGAAGGCCGAGTTGTGCTTCTTGGCGCGATGCCGCCAGTAAACAAGGCCCGAGCGGCTCCTCGAGGTGTCATGGCCGCCCACAGCGAGCAACATGGCGGAACAGCTTACGTCATGTGCTGAGTTAAAGAAGGTACATTCGAACCTCTGCCTTAAACTAAGGTGTCTAAAATATCGACGCTTTTCACGGTTGAGCGTTTCACACTTTTATTTCGAGGCCTGTTAGAGGTGTAACTGTGTCCTTGAGTAGGTCGTTCTTTTAGCAGGTCAATCATCTTCCTGGATCTCTCAGTCTTTTGCAGATATTCAGTGGAAATGCTGATAGTAGGATGTGTTGTTGCTTAACAGCAATCTTGAAATAATTTTATGTAATGTTATGTGACTGTGATCCTTACCGTAGACACATTTACTGGAAAAAATTGAGTTTTTGATGGAAAAATATTTGCTTAAAATCAAGGGGTGAGCTACTCTGCTCTTCTAAGCAGCAGTCAATGAGCTTAAAAATGCAACTTTCATGCAGTTACAGAAAAATATCAGTTGCACATCTAGACATCTTATTTATTATGCTAATTGGCGGAAGTAAGAGTAGGTATGTTTATTCAGTATTGCAAATTATACAAGAAAATGTGGTATTATTATGAATAAGGTTACTAGAACTTGATTTTGCAAGATCAAAGTATTTTACAAGCATGCTGTTTGTCTCTCTTTTGGAAGTTAAAATACATGATTGCACTTGCTACAGTTCATAGCACTTACACTGATGTTTTCAAAAACGGAAGTGTGGAGAATGTGCCTAATCTCTGCGTAAATCTGGAATTAATAAATTAAATACGAAGTTTGTGCACAACCATTGGCTATCAATCTAAGAAATAAGTGGTGTTCTAATTAGGAACTGGTTTTGCAGTCCTGCAGGAAGGTATGAAGGAGAGTATTGCCTCAGATATTAAGAATTCCTTGGAGAGGAAGAAACCAAACACAAAAAACGTACGCGGTCTTGGGTAGGTAATTTTTCCGTTTCGGATCTTTGAAATAGCGTAATGGTAGTTGTCAGGCTAATCATAAAATGAATTCACTAATGTCTGCATGAGGATTTACACAATTCATGAATCACGGTAACTGCACCCACTGTTTATTTCTCAAGTATGGCAGCTACCTTATTGTCTGCTTTGGAGTACTAAGTTAAATTTCTGTGTATATATGATCTAGGCAGTATTATACTAACTATTTTGGATTATTGTTCTTAGTTTGGAAAATTTAGTATATTGCTTAGAGTAAAAGGTGTTTTATTATCAGCAACTTTTCTACCAAGCGTAGCAGTGCTGAGCTGATAATGTGCAATAGTGTTGTACTTTGCTTTACAAAAAAATTTAACAAGACTGTCTTGGATGTTGTGTAGACTTGAAACTGATCATAGCAGAATTTATTCAGAGAAACATACAGTAATTATTATATGCACGAATTTAAATAGTTATTTTGATGCTGTTATTGAGAGAGCTCTTATTTTTTATCCTATAGGAAGTCTGTTTTCAAGAAGATTCTGATTCCAATATATATACACACTCGCCTTATTTGCCACATTTCCTATACCTTTACAAGCTGTAGCTTGTATTGTGGTCATTTCACAAACTTAGAAAATTATCATGAACTGTTGTATGTTAGCTTTCCTCTAAAGGTTCCTTTAGTAATGCTTTAGTAATGCTTCCATTTGGGACATAAAACAAAGCATATGCTTTTCTACCAGCATGGGAGGTGATTTTGCCAGGCAAAAAAGAGCCTGAACAACTTAAAAACAACTTATTTTAAATACTGATTTTACAGTATTCAGTGCAAACAAATGTTTTATGCATTCAGTGAATTCTAAAATGCTGATTCTTAATTGGTATCTAAGCCTTTATTTTCATTGTGTTTGCGCATGTTTTCTGTTACAAACTAGAAATACTTCCACAGTGATCATAATTTGACTAAACCAAGTACTGTATTTTTTTTTCAAAAGAAAGAAAAAAATTATACGATCTAGATTATTTTTAAAATGTAATCACTTCTTAGGTGTTTCTGGACTTAACTGTGAGAAGCCGTACTTAGGGCAAAAATTTCAAGCCTATTCATGGAATGTAAATAGTAAGGCCAAAACATCCTTTATCACTATGTTGTTCTTATTTAATCGTTTGCATGTCAGTACATTTTTTTCCCTATTTGTTCTCTCCTGGGTGTTTTTTCTATGTTGTGGATTCGTTTTATGTTCACATTATGATTTTATTTTGGAAATCGAAGCAATGACACATATGCTGCAATTTTCATAAGGCATAATAAAGAAAATAGGGCGCAAGTTAAAAAATTACTCTGATATGTGAATATGGGGAAATTTTTTTTCTTCTCTGATATTCTTATGTAGTATTTGTCTTAAATGCAATGAAATCCAATATTGTTAATATTTTTAGAGACATCTGTTGCTGGTTCCTTTGATTCTCTTTATTATGTGACATTACTCTGAGAGATTCACCTACTTACACAAAGTAAGTGGGACCTCATAAACTGGTCAACATGAATGCTATTTTCATGATGTGTATTTGTACTCCTGATGTTTCAGTTCCACTCATTGGCCTGTATGCTGTACTGCATGAAGAAATTCTGCTAGTTCCACTGTACTGTTAAAAGCTGTTTATCAAAGAACACTGACTTACCCAAATACAGGATGGAGAGTAAGATAGGGCTGTTGTGTGGAGGAACTTTTTTTTTTTTTTTTTTGACAGCTCATTTAAAGCAGAAGGTTAAGTTGTTTTATAAAGTAATCTTTTTCTTGTCAAGTCAGACAGCTGCAGAATGTCTTAAATTCTGAATGCAGTTTAAATGTGAATTCTGTAATACTTAAAATTTCTCTACTTTGGCCTTGATTTGAATACTAAAACTTGGTGACTGATTCCAAAGAAAGTAACTGTAAAATAGTATTAATATTTGGTTAGGAAATAGAGATAAAAAAACTTTGAGTTTTGGTTGTTTCCTTAAGAGCAGAATTTTGCATGATACTGTGGGAATCTTAGTTTTTATCTGCCTTAAATTTTGTGTATTGCTGGTAGTGTTTTTAGATGTGTTACATTTTTTGTTCATGTTCAGGTTTTCGTAGGGTTTTTTTTTTTCCCCTCCGTATTTCTGTAGCAACGTGGGTCAGGAAATAAAGTCTTGAGTTCATACATACAATGCTTAAGTCTTTGAAAGCATCTAATTATTTGAGTATAATGTTAGCCTACATATTAAACTATAAAAGTGAGTGTCATCAGTTGTAGGTATGAAGTACCAATATTGGTTATGTAGAAATGGAATCTTCAGAATGCGTTAGTATGTTTTTGCTCTGGTGAAGATTGAACTAACGCAATACATTCTCTGTGCTTCCAGGGTGTAAACAATTGAAGTGTGATTCAGAAAGGGGAGTCTGTTTTGTTCATTTGGAGGGGTGTTTTTGGTCTTAAGTTGCATAATCTGCTTTTAGTTAATGTTCTAGTTCTTATCTATGTTCTTCCTTGATTGTCTGTCTGGAGATGCATATATATGCAAAAAACCATCCCAAAGTTGAGAGTATATTACTAGTTACGCGAAACTTTTATGTAGTTGCGCGTTTTATGATTTTATTTGGAGTTGTGTTACAGAGCTTTAAAAAACCCGGAGTGCTTTCAGTGAAAAATAAATCATAAAATCATAGAATTGTTTGGGTTGGAAGAGACCTTAAAGATCATCTAGTCCCTGCTGTCCTGCTATGTGCAGGGAGACCTTCCATTAGACCAGCTTGCTTAGAGCCCCATCCAGCCTGGCCTTGAACACTTCCAGGGGTGAGGCATCCACAGTTTCACCACCTCACAATACAGTGCCTCACCGCCTTTACATTAAAGAATATTTTCTAATATTCAGTATAAACCTGGTAGTTTTCAGCTTGAAGCCACTACCCGTTTCTGTAACTATATGACCTTGTAAAAAATCTCTTTTTTTAGTTCTTCTCTAGATTCTCGTTTGTAGGCATCGGGAGGTCCTCTAGATTCTCGTTTGTAGGCACCAGGAGGTCCTCTAAGGTATCTGTGGAGCCTTCTCTTTTCCAGGCTAAACAATCCTAGTCCTCTCAGCATTTCCTCTTGGGAGAGGTGCTCCATCTCCCTAATCATCTTGGTTCCCTGCCTTTGGATTCACTCCAATAGTTCCATGTCCTTTTTGTGCTGAGGACCTCAGAGCACTGCAAGTGGGGTGTCACCAGAGCAAAGCAGAGTTCTCCTGTGCTGTCCACACAACTTTCGATGCAGCCCAGGATACAATTGGCTTTCTGGGCTGTGAGTGCACATTGCTGGGTCATGTCCAGCCTCTTGCCCACCTGCACTTCCAAGTCCTTCTTGGCACAGCTGTTCACAATCTGTGCATCCCCAGCCTGTACAGATACTGGGGATTATGCTTCCATGCAACTTAGGTGTTGCATGCAGGCTTTAAGTTTCATGCCTGCATAAAACTTTAAAAAATGCATGAGTAAAGTTACTAAAATGGTGCTTATACATTCTGTTGAGAAGACAAATGTGGTTAACAAGCTTATTTTCTTGCTTAAGCAGAAAATTGCAGTGCAGGTATGTGGCAAAAATATCAAATTGTGCCACAGCCCTTGAAGTTTTCGGAGAAGTCTGCTCATTTCTGGTGCAGTAGTCCAGTTTTATGTGAACGCTGCTTGCCAGTTGTTCTGTTTTTAGTAATTCTTGGAAGACTTGTTGGTTTTTAGTAAATATAAAGCACAGTAAGTAGCAAAGATAATTAATACTTGCAAAACCTGCGAAAACAAACAGTGAGGAGAGGCTACCAGTGTTGGCAGTGAGGAAACTTCAAAGTTATGTATTGTTTTAGGGGGATAACTTGCTGTCAGTCAGGACACAGGTATTGTCCTTCAGAGCAGTGTGGAGGTTGTCACATCAGCATACAGCTTTAGACTAGCAGTGCCCCTGCACTCAGTGGCCTGGTGTAGTAAGGTGCCAGTGATAACCTAAGTAAAGAGCAGCAAGACAGTGTTTATAAACCCGTAGGAAATACGGATTCGCTAGATCCATCGCTTGCTCCTGATCTTGTTTAGTACTGGTCTACCCTTTTTAAAACTGCCAGTATATTTAACAGCAAGTCTGCCCTCCCCTTTGCATTCCTCTCCGTATCTTCTGGGGTTTTTTTTTGAAAGTAAGGATCCCCTGGTGGCATAGCTGAGAGCATGGTACTAACTATATGGTACTAAGTAACTGCCTGATTTTCAGTTATATGTCAGTTTCCATCATGTCACAGTGAAGGAATTCACAACATTGTGTAAATGTATGTATGTTTTATAAATAAGTTCGTTTTGTAGTTAGGGGAAAAAAGCAAATTATGCCTTTGATTTTGAGCTGCGCTTGTTATAAATGTCTAAAAACTGTACACGAGTTACTAGCTCTTATTTCTTCCATGAACAAACATCAAATAATTTGAGATCCTAGGAAATTCGATGGCTGGATGTAAAGTATTGTTTTGTAAAAATACATTTCTTTAAGTATTTAGGTCAACTAATAGAGTTAGTTTGCTCCATGTAATGTGAATTTTTTTCACATAGGAAAAATGTTTTTCTCTTCTAGATGCATTTTGTGGAAGTGCTTTCAAGTAAACTCACACACTGAATGCATAGGTTTTGATGATTATATGACTGTGGTATGGCAGGTAGCTGTTAAAATAATCTGTATATTCATTCTTTTTGTGCTGTCTCAAGCATTATCTTTCATTTCACAATAGTGCAAAGAAATGTTATCATAGAAAAACCCAAACCAAATAATTCCCCAAACAAAACAACATCCCCCCTCCCCCAAACAAATAACCCAAAAGCTGCCATGTTACTTCTAGCTTTGCCTCTAGCATATTGCCATTTCCTTAAGGTCATTTTGAAAAGATGCTGCATTCTAGTTTTGTGTTTAAACGATACACATGCTGACTTCAGTTAATGCACTGAAAATCGCATTTATTCATTCTACCATCAAATGGCTTAGACTTACGAAGAGTCCTTGAATGTTGTGCAGACTTTCGGGGTTTTTTGAATTTCAGTATTCTTTGTCTCATTATCATGGACTCTTCTTTTCTCCTACAGCTGAAGTAGTTTTTATTTGTGTGGTTCTTGCAGTCCTAAGTGACAGCCAAGATGTTTCGTAAAGTCAGCCTACCAACCTGTGTAAAAACAGGAATAAAGGGGGGTTTAGTGAATGGCGTTTTGAGAGTTCAGTTGAGATATGTACAAATAGTAGTAGATTCTCCTGAATTTTTTCTGTGTAAAAACTGGTTTTTTTGCTTAATGTTAACTGATCTTTGTAATCCTATATAACAAAACAGAAAAGATCAATGAAGAGGTTAGTAAATGAGAAAAGTGGATAGGATACGGTTTGGACACAAGGATTTGTGGATACTATGCAGCAAACGGGTTTTTAAGTATTTAATTTGAGCAAAAGCAAGTATTCATGCTTTGGCTGCTTCTCTTCTGCCCTTGTGATGTTTAAATGACATGAAGTCTTGTCTGAAAGTCCAGAAATTTCTGTCTGCCTTTCATTCTTCAGGGTAGGAGCCCAAGTATGAGCTGTGGCTCTATGTAATGATGTTTAAGAAGTGTGTATGAAGGTGATGTTATTTACACAGGGTAATAATTAGAGAAACAACAGGGTGCCATTCTGTTGCTTTTCCCATTTGATGTTTTATAAGAAATTTGGAAAATGGACTCCCTGTTTTAAAATTCAATTTATAACTACAGTAATTGAACTTATTGATATGACAGTAGAATGTTCCTGGCATGTCATCAAAAGAGAATGGAATTAAAAGTTGTTTGGAGTTCTTACCGTAACATGTTAAGTGTAAATTCCATTCTGTAGTCTTATTAAAGTCTTATTTTCTTGGGGTTTTGATTAGAGAACCCATATATACCATGCAAAATACCAATGAAAAATGGTAGTTGTATGCTAGTATAGGAATTCCATATTAGTATAGGTTCTATCTAATGTTTCCTGGGCCAAAGCTGTTTCAGAAGAGTTATTCCAGTGATAATTTTGTGTTTACTTAAGTATCAGGTTTTATTTTAAAATTAATTTGTTTAATAACTATTAATATACTAACTTCAGTGTATTAACAGAGATACTGAACTCGAGATTTACGTTAATGCACATGGTTTCTTAGTATTCAGTCAGATTTTTTGCATCCGTGTGTCTGTGTTAAGGAATCAGTGCTTCTTGCATGTTCATAAAGCTTTCTGACAAGCAAAGCAAGATGTTTGTAGCAACTGAACTGTGACATGGATTCTGTTTTCTCTGGCTCAGGGTAAATGTTCTCTGAAATTTTCTATGGAGTTGTTGTTTTGCCTATTCAAACCTATTTAAGTTACTCAGTTTTTATACATCAAGCTCCAACACTCAGTGTTACAGAGAACGCAGTGTTGTACAAGTACACCCTTGGGTTCCAGGTTAGAAGATCCCTATGTTTTTGGAGATACTCTTGAAATTGAAAGACTTGAAGTCAGAATTCACTTCTTGATGTACAAATTTTGTAGATACACTAAAACATAGAATTCTGTTCTATTTAAAGTATTGCTGCTGGGAGACAATCACAGTATATGCATATTTGTTACACAAATGGAATATTCAAGTTTAAATTCTGAAAGCTTACCAGTTACTGTAAATTCCCATAAGCTGATAGTATAGTATATATGACGTTCAGAGTAAGCAGCACGGAGTATATAACTGAATAATACAAAATATTTCTTTTGAATTTGTTCGTAAGCTTGATTTCTAGTTTAGTAAGAGGTCTTGGTAAAGAAAAGATTCATTGTAATGGGTAGTTTTAAATTAACTGTAATGAATTTGCTCTCCAGTGTTCACAAATTTGTTTTTTGAAAAATACGTCTTTTGGGCATTTGAACCTCAAGTATATTTTAATTTAGTTTTCTAAATGTGTACTCTCAGAGACAGTCAGTGGACTGGTCTTACATGTAGCAGGTGCCCTTTCTTGTACTGCAAGTCAGGCTAGTACAAGGACAAAAGGAAAAGCCAGATGGTATTGCACCATTTTTAAGTTAAAAATACGGACTCTGGTGCTGATGAGTGCATCAGACAACTACTGCTGGCATGATTAATCAATCCTGAAATAACCAGCTACAGCTGGCAACAAACATGCACAGTTACATAACTTCAGACCTTTTCATAATTGAAGTGGTTGGAGGGCATGTTGTTCTACTTTTTGTGGGGAGTGGCTTAATATGTTGGGCTAATTTTGAATCATAAAGACTATTTTTTGGTAGAAGATTAGATATAATTCAACAGTAATTTCCTTCAGAATTGCCCCATGGGTTTTTGCAGGTATTTAGTTTTAAATAGAGAATTTTGGATTTTGTAGAAAAGAAGCAGATCTAGAGGAGCTCCCTCCAGAACTGATCCATCGTTGCCTCTACAAGAGCACATGATTAGCAGTAATTAACAGATACTAGAGTGAAACCTGTATTGGATTTAATTTTGTGTTAAAATTTTGTGTCTCTGTTTGACAACCCCTTTGTCCCTGCCATAGGTTGTCAAACCAGTTATTCATGAACTGCTCAGTTACAAAAAGATTCCAACAAAATTCCTGAAATTATTCTAGATACAGTTTTTATTTGAAAAACTTGAACAACAAACTGCACTGCAGTCATAAAAATTAGATACGTGATTTCTGCAGGTATTGAAGTATTGGAATGTTCTTGGGGTTTTTTGCTAGCTTTCTCATTAAGTGACCTTTTTTTTTGTTCCCCAAGTTAATCTTTTATGGGGTAACTAATATTACAGAATAAATCAAAGTAGATAGAGTAGTAAAAATATATAGATTAATTTCTTAAGTGTTTGGGGGTTTGGGGGTTTTTTGGTTTGTTTTTTGTTTTGTTGTTGGGGTTTTTTTTAAGATGCATTGTAATGAACCTGCTCTTAAAAAGCATTCCCTAATGTTTGTCAGTTCTGTGCATGATCTGGCTCTGTGTCTGCGACCGTTAATATGCGACATGGATTCCCAACTGCCTTGGAATTGTGAGGGATCAGAAGTATGCCATACAAACCCTGGATGACAGGCCTAGAAGGATTGCCTCTCACTGGTTTTCGGTTTATTTCAGTTTTCTCTTTACCAGTGGTGCTGGGTTGCTGCAGTGCTGCAGCTGTGCATTAACCACTTCCTGCCTGTCAAAGAAACCATTGCTCTGCTCACACCCACCCACCTACCCTGCCTGTGCTGTTTGTTGCAGTGTGGTAAAAAGGAAGGTGCTTTGCTGTGTAAACGTTTTACCTCCTGCTGAGTTGTCACTGAGTGGCTTGAGGTGTGCACTGCAGCCATCTTAGTCTTATTCTCAGTACAGCTGAGACAGAGCAGTTTCAGAATGGCTGACGAAGTGCTCTTCAGTGCAGTTCAGCTTCACTGTGTGCAAATGAGCAGCACTGTTGCCATCACATGCTCCTGACCTTAGAGGTGAGCACCAGCTCTGCTTTGCTGAGAAGCAGTTTCCAACTTTGGTTAGGCAAGGTTAACTAATTCTAAATATATAAAATACCTTGAAATGCTGTCGTCTTTTATTTTTTGGTCATTTTCAGTGTGGGGTTTTTTTGTGTGTGTGTTTTTGTTTGGTTTGGGTTTTGTTTGTTTTGTGCAATTTTTGGTTTTTTCTCCCCTTTCTCACTGAATTAATTCACAGACTTCTATTTTGTCTCAGCTACAGGACAGATGAGGTGGTACAGGACAGGTCAAATTCCGTAACTGTCTTGGTAATCAAATTATTTTGTTTTGGCTTACCTTCTTACCAGGGTAGAAGAACTCTCATTCTGTGCTGTCTGTTTTTCAAATGCATGCCTCATACTTTAACTGAAATGTGAAATAAACTCTTCACGGACTTCACTAAATTTTTGTAACTGAGTCATTAGATTGATCATGTTTTCAATGTGTAACTTTTCCAATGGTGGATAATTACACTAACTATATAAATACATTAGAATACCAATAATTATATAAATACATTAGAATACCAATAATTATATAAATGTTAACTGTTTTGTAGGTAGCACTTAATTACTACTCAAGAATAACACTACAAGTTTTACAGAATTACTGCAAATGAGAAGATGGATGTTTTGAGGTCTACCATTGTTCATTGTATAACTTAATTGAAATCTGAGTTTCAAAGTGATAGTGGTTTCACATGGCCTCATGTATTCCTCTGTGTGGTACTGGTTGGTGGCCTTGTCATCCTTTAAACACATTAAAAGGTACTGTTTGTGTCCAGGGAGATAAAGGTAGAAAAAAAAGTAATGCTCAGTTTTTTTCTGCTGGGGAGATGGACAACAGAAAACCAGAAAGAAAGCATTTTTGTCCATGACTGTAATTTTCTTGTTCTGTCTCTTACACCTAGTCTCTAGTCTTCATGGGTTCTTAAGCTACACAGAAGTTAAACCAAGAGTAATTAAACAGGGAGGTTCTTGAAGTTCTCCAGAAACGTAGCTGGAGCAGCAGATGAGCTAAGTAACTCATCAGAGTGTAGATCATAGTATTTTCCTGGCTGAAGTTGAACTTAGTGCTAGGGATGTGAAAGTTAGTCTAAATGCCAAAAAGTTTAGCCCTTCCTCAGAATTTCTGCACGTTAATTTGGTGCTTTCAATATAATCTACGACAAAGCACTTGGTAGTTCAATTAGTTTTTAGTATCTCTTTTCATATATTCTACAGTTAATGGCAACACAGTGTTTGTGAAGACACAAAGTATTCTGTGCAGACAGTGCACGTCGGGCTCTCAGGAGATGTGGTTTCTCCGTGTTTATTTTGTTCATTTGATAAAAGGAAATTTTAAAAGTCAGTAAAATACAGAATTTTTAAGCTGAGATGGATTGGTGACTTCAACTAACATTAAATTTTTAAGTAACTGGTCATAGAATTTTTCTGCTTTAATAAGAGATAAGTGAGAAGACTAATGCAAATATGTGGTTAGAGGGGGTGATGAAAAGTGAGTAGTTAGTTTTACTATTTTTATTGCTAGTGAAACTTTGTTTAGTGAATTTGATTTACAGCAGATTTTAGTTCATAGTGGCTTTTTTTGATTGGGTGAGTTCGTTAAGATCCTGGGAACATTTGGGTACTTCAAAATGTCTGAAAATTCAAGGCACAAATCCTCATTAAACAAATTAGTCTTGATAAAATGTGAAGTTTTGCCATACATTTACTTCGTCTAACGAATGTAGGTTAATAATGTAGCGAAACAATGATCTTTCTGGTTTTCTTCAAGATACTCTGAGTCATCCTGACCCCAGTCTTATAAATTATTACTGAGGTTTGTATTTGTGTGATTTTTAGTCAGTTATTGTTGATTCATTCCAGATGTTAATAACTCATATTGTTCACAGGAAGCAGAAACATTTCATTATTTGAGATCACTAAACCCCTACTTTGTAATCCTTGAAAGGGATGAAATGTCTGAAACATACTTTACCATACACATCCTGTGGCGGTTTGTTGGTTTTTTGGGGGCTGGGTTTTTTGGTTGGTTGGTATTCTTTTAAAGAAAACAGTAGGTGTATAAAAATTGTCCAGTGCTATTTGTTCTGTTGATTTAAGATTTGTCTGTTAAACTCCACTTTAATGGGAGCATGAAAAGTATTTTGGACATTCACTATAAGGAGTGTTTTTTCACATGTATTACATTTGAGTAAAATACTGTACATTCGGAACACGTCTTTTATATAGTCCTTTTAGTGACTTTTTGTTGCCCATGGTGTGTTTTTTTTTTTCCTGTGAGCTGAGTAAGCTTACTCCTATTTTACAGAAAAAGTATGGAGAGATTGCCAGAGCTGAGAGAAAAGCTCTTGTCTCTGTTTCCCCTTCCCTTTGGTTTTGGTTTCCTTTGCTTTTTAACAAGCCATTTTGAACACAGTTCCATTTTTGGAACTGCTGTACAAAATGACTGGCCCAGCAGGGAGCTGTAATGTTTTGTTGTATGAACTGCAAGAATAGTGTGGTTTGGGTTTTTTTCATTGGTTTTCTTTTTTCTTTCCTCAAGTAGGTGTTGGAATACTAAAAGTATGGTAGGTTTTGAAACCTGTTTTGCATATGGAATACATTCTCATTTATAGAAGTCCAGGTATATAGTAATGCTTCTTTTTATGGTAGTACTAGTAGCTGAAAGCATAATCTCTTCACTCCCATGGTACTAATACTTTGGGGTTTAATAATAAAAAATAAAAAACCCCACCAATTTATGTGCACAGGAACAGGGTATTTGAGTGGATGCTAAAACACCACCACCCCCTGCTTTTATTAAATACATAAATAATATGTTCATGGTTTGAATTAGAGATAGATATGTGTGATGAAGTAATGACTTCAACTGAATTAACTGCTATACACTTTTAATGTGAGATGAATTGTCAGACTGCACTTGGAGTTCTCATGTCCTTGTGTTCTAGAAAAATTAGCTTTGTACTTCTGATAAATAAACTTGAAGGATAGACTATCAGGAGTTAAATAAATTGCTGATAGGATTATAGTCCCCAGTTGACATGATTTTCCAAGAGAAATACAATTTCCAAAAGAAAACCAATAGTTTACCCTGAAAAAGTGTATAGATTACCTTTTCTTTTTCCCCCTTGCAAACGCTGTACTTTAAAAGAAGAATTGTCTTATAATTATTTTCATTAATGCACCAATTATTTGGATAGTTTTTCATGACTAAATTGTAGTTGTGTGGAACCATTTTAACATGGCTTGGTTATTTTTTATGTTCCTCTTAAAATTCAGAATTGTCTCAATTTGCATAGCTGCATCTTCTATTTTGGTAGGAATTTCAGGAGCAAATAATTTCAGGCAGAATTTGAAATGGATTGGAATGGACTGCTGAATGAATGCAATACTGTTTAATGTATGCAAATCTCTTCAAAATAGCTGACTTGTTTGGTTCTTAGGTATTGGAAAGAAATGGTTACCACGCTCTTAGAACTGTTTGGAATCTTAATTACTTAATCACGTTATGGTTGTTATTAAACAGTTGAATTAGACTTTTATTTTTCAGCTGTAAAATTTCGTAGATTTTTTGAAGCATGTATTGTCTTTGAAGGAGTTAGGAGTAAGGCAAAATTGTTACTCTCCTCCATCATCTTGATGTTCAGGTTAAGATCAGTCAGCTTTTTGGGATTTGTTAGTAAATAACAAAATTGTTCATGTAAAGTTAGGCGAACAAAACCTTGGGGGTTTTGAAGTTGATAAGGATACTCATACTGAGGATTTTCCATTCCTAGAAGAAAGGGAGTGCAGTATCAGACTCTGTTACTGCCTGGAAATTACTCAGTTTAGACGCTTTTTCACTCCTGTTCCGCAACAGAAAAGCGGATACAAATATTGTCAGCCCTCCCTCCCCCCTTTCCTGCCTTTCTTGTTCTTTCTGCTGATACAGGCTTCTGTAAAATACCTTCAAATAAACCACAGCAGCTAAGATAATGGCCTGACAGACAGTTCTCCACTTCAGAAATGTACATACTTTTCTTTGTCTTTCAAACACCAATGTGAGAAAATTCTGGAAACTACTAAAGCTTTCATTGACTCTTAGGTGAATAATAATTCCATCTGGTTTTGTTTTGGAGAAGGAAAATGGGGGAAAGGGAGTGTTTTGGACTTCTGAATGTATTGCTTACAGAAGGCTCAGGGCCTTTCATTTTAATTTGCTCTGTGGTGGGTGTTTTTTGTTGTTTGTTTGGGATTTGTTCTGTTTCAATTTTTTTTTAGGTCAAGGTACTAGTGACAGATTTCATCATAGTTGTATTTATGGGGTTTTTTGGCTTTTATTTTAGACAAAGTTTGTCAATGAAATGCTTCAATATTTAAAATTTTCTGGATTGGGGAAATAATTTTGTGTGACGTTTGTTTTCTACCTTTCTATTTCGAGAAAAATCAACTAACATTTTAAGATCTTTGATTAGTACTTATTGAACTCATGCAGTTAATATTAATTATTTTGAACACGGCTGGCCTTATTACTTCTGACTGCAACATCTGCTCTTGAAGGTCACTTCTCATGAGGGAGTAGGAAGTTGTTTGCATGTTGGAGGAAAAACTGTTCAGTGGCTGGGAGAAGGCAAAGTCATAACAGCTTTTAAGTGTTTCCACTGTCACAGGCAAAATGCGGGAAATGCAAGCAGACATTTTGGCTTTTTCTGTAGTGGCAGTCACTGCAGAATTATAATTGAGTACTATGATTTATTCTCTCAGAGTCGCCTGTTAAAAACAAACAATCCCAAAACAAGCCACACCCCCCTTCCTCCCCCCCCCCCGAAAACAACAAACACAGCAACAAAAAAAACCCAAACAAAACCAAAACAAAAACCAAACAAAAAACAGCAACAACAAAAACCAAACAAACAAAAAAACCCACAAAAAGATTTTAAAAAAAAAAAAACACCAAAAACCAACCCCCCCCCAAACTGGAAACAGAAAAACATCCCAATCGCACCCAAATGCTGTGCTTTGGAGGCTGCTGCAGGGTTCCTGCGCTTCCCTTGGGGTTGGTTGCTAGCCCTGCGCGTGGCAGACAGAGGCTGCCACTGCTCTGGGGCTCAGCCCTACCCAAGTCAGCCCACTCTGCCCTGGGTAACCGAATTGGTTCGTTTCTAACTCCTAAACCAATTGCTCCTCCTCTCCGTGAAAACGTTTTGTGCTTGAAACTGAGCTTTGTCATAGCCAGTGGCGTGAGAGGGAGAAAAGCAGAGCGCAGGGGTGAGGGTGACTCTGCCCGAACGTTCTGGAAGCAGGGTGGTGCTTCCCGCAGACTGCAGATGCAGAGCTCACCCGCGGCGCTGCCTGCAAGTTCTGGCACGGACTCTCCTTAATGGACTGGAGTCCGGAACAGAAAATGTTCCTACTTCACAGTATGTGTTTTACTGTGTTGAGAATCATATTATTATTTATGTATTCGTGCATAGGGCTATAGAGCAGAGGGGAGTGTAGGGACCCGGCAGTATTTGGGAAATCTGAGGGTTTTCTTTAATTTTTTTTTTAAGCAGCACTGGTGCCCTTTCTTTTTAAGCTCTGAAGCTGTTAATCCGATGAATCATTCTGCAAATGACAGGCGTCTCTGAAAGATGTATGCTGCATGCACTTAGATGTGCTGGCATACATACATCAGTCTGAAAGTAATGCAAGTCAGGAAATGCGGCTAACATAAAAGGGATGTTAATGACTGTCATTTTACTATGACAGTCATTCTGGAAAAATAATTAGCTTTCCCTTACAAATCACTCTAGGGTTTTGGATGCAAAAGGTGAGTATAAATTGTAACAATGAATGAGGAGTAATTTGCATTGCTAATTATTTTCAGACACAAAAACAGTATCTTTTTGACATTAGGGATGAGCATATTGTGTTATGCTCAAATAACCTAGAACCAGCCATATATAAACAAATCATTCTTGCAGCAGAAAATGGGACATATAATTCGACTATGTGTAGCCTTGACACCGTTGGCATTCTGAAGAGGAACAATGCAGGGAACTAGAACAGGCCAGGGTTATAAAGCAGGCTCTTCTGGTCCTGAGATGCTCTGCCTTTGCCATGTTCAAATCCACAAGCATTGCTGTCTCCATCACTTTGCTTTTTCACTAAATGGTGCTAGGCTACAACTACAGCTGCCTATTGCTAAATGTGTAGCTAGCCAAACTCGATTTTATTTAAGGTCTCCTCAAATTCATGTTTATAGCTAGTATAATAGTGTATCTATTTGCATTGGTTCTTTGATAATGTAAGAGTTCTTATAAGGCAGCACATGGGGGGGAATTTTTCACACACACACTCCTAAAGTCCAGCTCCTTTTTTCTTTCCCCAAGAAGAGTACAGTGAATTTTAAAATAATCATTTGTAAAATATAATTTATTAATTTATTTAATGGGACTTGGACTGGAAGGAAAAAGCTTAGAAATTTAAAATTAGCTGTTAGAAGTCAAAGCTGCTGCTGCTGTCACTGTACCTTAGAAGTACTTGGAAAGGTAGTTCTGGAGGAGAGATCTTTTTTCCTCCCTACACCTAACTAATTAAAGTTAAAGGTTAAATAGAAACAACAAATTAAATGGCCAGGTATGTTACTTGTCAGCATTAGGTTAAAAATGAATTTGTCTTACTTGGAACTAATATTTATTTGTTGTTGGAAATCTGCAAAATACTGGAAATACTAGGTTAAGAAAACCTGGTTGCTGAGCATTGTGCATATCTATTTTTCCGGTGTTACTTTTATTACTAGAAAATGACCGTGAACAGTGCTGTGGGTAGCATCCTACCTGAAATAAGCTGCAAGGTGAAATTTATTTTGCAGACACTGTAGTTAATTTTCATTTATACGAACAATGAGAGCAGCACTTGACTTTAGACACGGATCTGGATTATTAATAAGCAAATACCTAGAAGCTGTATTCTAGAACCCATGGGGAGGGGGAAGGTTTTGCTCAGCAATATCCTGCTGCAATTTAGTCTTGAAATGAGGCCCCTTTATGTAAATTTTTACTGGCGCCAGCTAGCTGTAACTGCAGTCTGGCTCCGTGTCGGCAACAGCTAACATGTGTCATGGACTTCTCCTTCACACGGGTTGCAGGAGCACTCTGGTTTCTGGAGAGAAAAAGCAGCACTGATGAATATGAAAAGATGTACAAAGGAACCTAGGTGTAATTAGATTGCTAATAAGTGAAAATAGTGAGGAAATTTCAGCTTTCTTGGGTTTTGGTCAGTGTGCTGTCTTGTGCTGTGCTGTAATAAATCTATGCTTGTTGGTACTACTGTGTGGTATGTGGGAGGTACTTCGCTGCACATAGTTGCTGCAGCACTAATAGTTGGCAGCACAGAAGGCAGTACAAAGAGTACAACTGGAGGCACTTGCAGTTCCAACAGTTTCCTTAGAGGCTGTGGCATGCTCAGTGAGCTGCAGGGGCACTCTGACACATTCAGCTACTCAAGTGCGGAAGTAGGAATTGTAGCAGGTTTTAACAGATGTAGGCTACTAACTGAGAGATACAACAGCACAGCTCAGGCTGGCAAAAAACCACTACTCATACTGCTGTGTAAACAAAACAAAATCTTAGTATCAAGATGGCCGACCTGGAAGTCTACTTGTAGCTCATAATACTTATGCAAATGAGCTGCATGTCAGTGGCTTACTCAGAGGAGGAAGCTCATTTTGCACGTGCCATCTTCTCACCAGGTAAGAGAAGCAACTCATTTTCTGCATTCATGTTGCATTCATGTTTTAGAGGACTTTGAAGTTAATTTTCTACTTGGGTGCCCACTGCCCCACTTTGGCACAATGCCAAGAATTAAAATTGAATGTAAGTGGCATTTTATGGGAAGCCCAGAAGTCATTTGTTTTGGCTGTGATTATTTTTGGGTTGCTGTTTTTAGGGGGAATGTTACCTTGAAATTGTTGTAATATGTTTACTTTAGTAAAACTAAGTACTTAAAAAATATTAGAAAATTCGGTATGGTGGTTTTGTTTGCAATATTACTGCTTTTGTTTGACTCAAACCTCTGCTGTTTTGCTACTGTGTTCTTTTTGTCTCTGTAGTGACACCAGTTGATGCTCATGGAGGCTTAGCAATAGTGAGAGCTTACCCCGGAAAGGGTGCAGAGTTGACAAAGTTGAATCCGCCAATTGTATTTTGGCTTCATGGTATTACGAAGGATCTTCCTTATCCTAGCTGTAGTTTGAATTCTTTTCTTGTTGAGATTACATGCTGTTAAAACCATGCGATACTGAACTGTTGTCCGGGAATCTTTTAGTATAAATACCTTCACAAATGCCTGTATGTAGTTTTTAAAAAGTTGTTTCTGTAAATATGGAAAAATACGGTATTTTTATGGTCTTTTCCCCTCAGAAGACAATAATCTTGCCCTAGAGTAGCAAATTTTAACAGAATTTAAGTGTTGTTGATCACATAGTACGCTCTAGTGTGGTTATGCATGTAGTGAACGAAATGGCTGCATGGGGCAGTTGTTCGAGTTCTGCACAAACATATTTCTGTTACTCCTATTTCATAAGTCAAAGTAGTGACAAGGTGAGAAACTAGAAAGAAGAGATGGTAAAGGAAAATCATTGCATAAGGAAGATCACTGACCTAGGGAAAAGAAGTAATTGGAGATGAGATGCATGAACAAGCCAACAAAACATGGCCACTTAAAAGCAGACATCAGCTCAAGATAGGGATGTGGAACTAGAAGTAGACAGGCCTGTTTTGGTTGAAGGAAAAATAAGATCAATTGAAGAGAATGAAATTAAAGAGGTAGAAGGATAAAACAGGCAGATAGCTTATTAGTGCTTAAAATGGCAGTGATAGGTATTGAAAGTATTGGAGATATTTCAAAATGGCCTGGGAATTAAGGCCTATGGAGTAAATATGCTAGGAAAGAGAACTGTAACTGGTTGATACTGCAGAGAGGGGAACTTAATAGAGAAAGGTAAACTTCTGCATTGATATGGCAGAGGAAAATGCTGCATACTTGCAATACAGGCCAAATGAGTTACAGTTTGTAGTTGGCTCATATGCTTTGAAACCTTCGATAACTTTTCAGTGCTAATTTAAGATTTGATATAGACAAATTTTGCTTGCCATTTAGAAGTCTGATTATGTGCGTATCAAAACTACAGAAAAGTACAAAAATGGGTGTGTAAGAGAATACAAATACAGATGTATGGTAGATTTTCTCAAATAAATTACGCTAGAAATCACCATCAACAACTGTAAAGGTTAAAATTTGACATAAATGTCAAACTTTGTTAGAACCAGTCCTGCTTTCATGGCTAAATGAAGGAAGCAATTCAGGGCCCCTCCCTCCTTTCTGTGAAGTCTGAGTGTGAGGATGGTAGAGGAGAAATTGCATTGAGTGGGGTGTGAAAAATGTAGAAACTGATGAAAATAAAATGTTCTGGAGAGTACAAAGATCATCAAGTCCAACTCCTCACCCTGCACAGGACAGCCCCAAGAATCACACCACATGCCTCACTGAGTTACCCAAATGCATTTTGAATTCTTGGTTGCCATGACTGCTTCCCTGAGGAGCCTTCCACAACCACTGTGGACAAGCCATTTCAGTGTCTGTCCACTCTCGTAGTGAAGAATTGTTCTCTGTATCTGTGTGGAATTTCTCTTGCTGCAAGCTGTGTCTGTTTCCTCGTCAGTGTGCTGTGCATCTCTGAAAACAGTCTGTCTTTGTCTTTTCTATGAATGCCAGTTAGTTTATTGTTTATTGGATTGAGCTTTTTTTTTTAAATAATTTTGTTGTGAGTGAGTAAAGGAAGAGGGGAACTTTTTCTTTTGTCTCTTTCCAGAAAAATATCTCACTTTGCTTTGAAGACAGGCTTAAAAGAATGGGCAACCTATGAAATTTAGATGACACATGGATTTGAAACAACTGATGTATGGCTTGCCCACTGTGGCAACTCTGCAGCTGGGTTACATGGGATAATGCTCTCATTAAGTCTTCCATGTAATAAAAATTTCTGATATTGTATACAGTTACCTAGTGGGGTCTGGTACCACTTTTATTGCTAGTTTGACTTGGTGATGAGACCCCACTAAAGTTGTCTAGTTCTCCCCCCAGGAATAATTCCTGGACTGTCTCATCTTGTGGCTCTTAGCCAGATGAGTCTAAGCCATGAGTCTAGCCAACTAGCCCAAGTGCCTTTTTGGTTTCAGCAAATGGACGTCTAAGGACATTTAGTGGTGTGATGAGCCTAGAAATTATTCTTTTTGTTGTCATGTGTTACTGTGTCTTCCTTAATTCTAGCAGTTTGCTATTTTTCACCAGACATGGTGCAATGATTTTGGATATTTCTGTTGTTTCTCTCAATCTCCTCCCTTCTGAAAGGACAGTGGGCAAGGCTTAATCTCCATGCAGCAGAACTTGTAACTGTTGAATGAAAACCTTCATGGTTAAGAAAAGTAAAATACATGGTAATATTCCGTCATCTTAATGGCATGCAGTCAGTGACCATATCTTGTTCTTATTCACAGTTGTGAAGACCCCTCATTGTTGGGGTCTTTTTTCTTAATTAGTGGTCAGACCTGCCCTAAAATTGCGCCTTATGTGATGTGTTCGTTTTGTACTTAAATCTGTTTTGTTGGTTTGCTGCAGTGTTGTTTTTTGGTTGGTTGTTTTTTGTTGTGGGGGGTTTTTTTGGGGGGGTTATAATCGAAGAGAGCAACATTTAAAACTGTGAGAAGAATGACTTTTAAGCTGCATTGTTTTAGAACTTCAGTGAGATTACGATAATTCACAAACATAGCTGTCAGCTGTAGTATAAGCCTGCACTCCATAAGTTCTGCAGTGGGAGGGGAAGAGGTCCCTTGTGTTGTGCATTAGCAACCCCACAGAGAGAAGGGTGAAGCCTACTTTAGCTATTCCGAGTAGATCTGAACAGGAGTTTTTCTTTGGAAAGATCAGCTGATTGGTGATGCAGGATTTTGCGCTGACTGTCCTAATGGCAGTCATTACACATTTGACAGCAGTGGGGAGGATGAAACTAATGTCTCATGAGCTCGTTTGCAACATGAGAAAGGTGTAGAATTGCATCTGCTTGCTTTTATTGGGAACAATAAACTGAGTATTATGCATGCCAGCATAAGAGATGCATGTGTGTTCCAGGAAGTGCTGCTGACAGTGTAAGACAAATTTTGTAAATATATTGCATTTTTTCAGGGTAAGAAATTATTGGTCAACTCAGTAATGCAGGAGAGGCATTGCAAAACCAAATCCAAGACTGTTCATTAGGCACAGAGAATCCAGCAAGCACAGGAAATACCAAAATTAAAATGTTTTAAAGTTTAACTTCAGTGCCATTTGAAGTAGACAATCCAGGCTGTCAGCTGGCTTGGACATATGATAGTTCCTAACTTGGTGTGGGAGGTGAGGGGAGCTACCTCTAGGGGGAAGGCCTTGCTTGAGTCCTCTAGAAAGAAGTTGCTGTTTCTAGCAAAGAACTAAGATTCATTTAACAAGGATATCAGAACAGCAACCTATAGAATAATAAAAGTGCTTTAATGAATGCAAATGACTGGCTGATACCTTGGCAGGGGAAAAGCTAATACTTCATATCCCTTAAGAGCTACAGTGCTGCTTGAGTACATTCAAAATCTGACCATCCAAATTTTTAATGTCAAAGCCCAGTTGTTGTTATCGTTACCTGATTCTTTTGAAATACCAGGTCTGTTAATGAAAAAAGTACATATCCCTGACTTACTAGTATCTGTTTGCTGCTGAGTTTCCCTAGAGGAAGCTGAAAGCACTTTGGTGATCCGTGCAATGGTTGCTTATATGTTTGATTTTAAAACGTTAAAAGGACGTTTTAAATGTAGGTGACACTTGCTATAATTTTTGTTACAAGTCTTTGCAAATGGGAGATGTGACAAATCTTTGCCTAACAGCAAATACAGAAAAATAATTGTCCATCCACTGACCCAAAAGAATTTAATCTGCTATTATACACTTTTACTAGGGTAAATAAGTCTTACTCTGTTATATGCTTTGTACAGTAAAAAACTGCCATAGAACTTCATTAGGAATTGACTGTTTATCATTGTAAAAACATTAATTACCGGCATTATCTAGGATCCTTAGTATATTAACACAGTGTGTTACCAGTACTGAAAATGTGCCTTTTTTTTTCTCCTTCTGTATCTAGTAATGAGTAGAACATTACGTTGACATTTTCTTTTCTAGTTCACATCATTCTACAACATTAGCTTCCTTTGGAAAACATTTAGCCTCTGATAAATGAAAAAATGTCTTGTGTTAAGGGACACAGTTTCTAGTAAAATGCAATAGGAGTAGCTAATTAACATCTGCGCATTACGCTACCTTTCCTTAGAGAATGCTTACGAAAAATAGTCCTACCACTAGGTAAAGGTAATAAAGTTTGGGTAAACTGTAGCTTTCACAAGAAATTTTGTGTGTTTTGGTTTGTTTGGTGGTGGTGAAGGTGGGATTTCCCCCCTAATTTTATTTTGAAGCTTTTTTATAGGCAAATTTTTGTCTTGCTTCACTTACTTCCTATTTCTGGTTAATTTTTGTGATCCTGTTTTGTTGAATCACTCAAAAGATAGCAACTGTCGTCAGCAGTCACTGTGACTGACCACCTGCTTTAGCCGCTTTTTTCCTTTCCTTATTTAATTGTGACAGTCTTGTAGAAAATACCTTTTCTTTTCATACCAGCAGTGCTTATGTATACCTTGCATATCAGATGGCACATTTCAGGCTGAGAAAGAGCTGGATTAGACAGCTGTACGTGTCGTGTGTGCACTGAGTGCTCCAATCATCTTATAATATTGGCTTTCACCTGTCTTTAACCAGTTCCATGAAACAGAAACCTGGGAGTGGATGTGTTGAATAGAAAGGTGTGGAAACCTTTTTATTTGCTTCTGCTGCAGTCAGAAGAGTTTATGCTGTCAGTTCAGTACTGCTGAAACTTTTGTGGATGATTCCTGTTTCATAGACTGAAGTCGTAAAATGCTGTACACGTAGATTATTGGTGGAATTACTCATTGTAGAACATCAATGTCCACAGTATCTTTAAAATCTTGCAGTTTGTTTACCTCATTTTGTATTTTATTCTCAGATGCTTTCTCTGTTTACAGAATTTCTTTTCTTGGTTCATCCTTACTTGCCCTTCCAAATCGCACACTGTCTTTAGTTTTGAGTGGAGGAAACGTACAGGTGTGTTTCTGGTGAGGTGTGATTAAAAGGGGATAACTCAGGAGCCAAGAAGAACTCTACGTAAGAGTCCCATCTACTAAGGATTAGATGATGTTTGTTGTGGTTGTTGTGGATTTACTCCATTGCCATTGCACCAGACCGACATGCGGTAATACAGTAATGGTTTCTGTTCCAGTTTGCTTAGAAACGAAAGTAAAAAAGAAGTTAGCATACAAATTATAGTAGTTGATGTTTTCAGTATATATTTTTGTCATTTAAAAAGCCTCCCCAAACCCTGAAGGAGTTCAGTGCGCGGTGCCTGCACAGAACGCCTCACCAGGATGGCTGCGCTGCCTTGGCCCCTCGCGTTGGCTGAGCTGCTCTCCCACCCGCTGCAGTGACGCTCCCAGCAGCAGCACCGGCTATTTTTAGCCTGTTGCCAGGCAGATTTGGTTTATGCAAAGCAACTCTGCCGCAGCCAATACCGAGCGGGTATGCAAATCTCTGGCAGTCCCCGCCATCGGGTAGGGAGCTGATGAGAGGACAAGATGGCTGCCGAGGCACTGCCTTGGCCTGCATCTGACACTCACTGAAAGAAAACTCATCCTTTCATGTGGGAAACAGGAAATATTCTCCCTGGCTCGCACATGTCCGAGTCCCTACCAGGCTTCAGCTGGATGAATTTACAGAAGAGCTGGTTCCCTCGCGCCCTGGAGACTTGCCCCCTGCAGCCCTGGGTGCTGCGCCTGTGCGGGGCAGCGCTGGTGAGGCGAGGCAGCAGGTGCATTGCCCCTGCCCAGAAACGCCGTCTTCCACGGGGAAAATACTGCTAACCCTTTCAACCGCCAACTTACTCATAGCTGGTTTATTTCCATTTTAAACTTGCTTTTTTGTTACTGAGAAAACACAATCTTTGCAAAAAACCTCATAAAAGGCCCTTATGTGTGTGGCAAACGCTTAGTAGCATTTCAGTGCAGCATCCCCTCTTTTGTTGCAGGTTTTCGCTTCTGCTTCTTCTGGCATTAGAGACGCGACTCTTGGGAACGCTGTCAGCATCAGGCAGCTCACCTCTGAATTCTGATGCCACTGAGCTGCCAGTTGGAAAGGCAAGGTTACATCACTGCAGCTAGTTGCATATGTGATAAGGGAACTAGTCTAGGCAATAGACTGTTCAGGGTAAATATGTTAATTTTTTTCGTTACAGTAGTTCTATTCTGCATTTCATCTAATAAAAAACAAAGGATGCAAATGTGGCTGTGTTAGTGGTACCTTCTCAAAGTTGTAGCCTGTTGAATTACCTGAAATCATACATTTAAAATTTATAAATTACAAAGTCTTTTCTTA
Source organism: Entomyzon cyanotis (assembly GCA_024500445.1). Classification (NCBI taxonomy): domain Eukaryota; kingdom Metazoa; phylum Chordata; class Aves; order Passeriformes; family Meliphagidae; genus Entomyzon; species Entomyzon cyanotis. The sequence continues at coordinate 10,972,449 of JAKEPQ010001018.1, read as the reverse complement.
TACAAGGAAAAAGTAGTGTATTTTATAATGCCTGGAAAAGTTTAAGCATGAACAGAACATCTTGCTTTTTTTCTAAGATTTTTGTTTTCCACAAAGTGTCTCATATTTTTTGATCTGCACGTGCATGAACAATTAATTCAGGTTGTTCAGGTTTTAAGTTTGGAATATCAGAAGCTGGGTAAGTTCTTAGTTGTAGATGAATTTCGGCAGTTAGTGATACTCCACATCTATGGAATTTTTAGGTCCTACTCACATTCAAGGATAACAGCAAGGAAACTCAAGCTGTTAATCCTATGCCAGTGATGAAACTGTAATGTAACATTGCAACTGTGTGTAATAATACTCATCAAATGTATCTTAAAATGAACAAATTCAACTTTATATTCCTTTTTTTTTAAATGAAAACCCCCATACTTTGTGTTTTATCTTGTGCTAGAAAAGTAATTCTGTGAGAAAGCTGAATTTTGCTGTTACCACTGTTTCAAACTGCAGAACTTGTTCAGTATTTAGAGATCTCACAGCTGAATTGAAAGCTGATGTTTTGAGTTCTTGATAAAAGCTGAAATCTGCAACACTGGTGGGAAGTAAGAAAATACATTATCACAGCCTTATTGCTCTGGCTGAGTTCCAGTCATAGTGTTTTACTAGTTTAATAAGCTAAGTAGCTGTTAAGATCTTGTATGCAGAAAAAGAAAAAACTCTCCTAGGAGAATCAACTTAAACTCCATGTGCTAAATGGTGGATGTTTCCAAGGGACTTGAGTTACTTATAAAAGTTGTTTAGGGAAGACTCTCCACTTTTTTTTCCATTCTTCCATGTTCCAAAGTACGCAGTTATCTAGGCATAACATGAACGTGTTATGACAATGAACATGTAAGGACAATTCTGCAAAACCACCAGACGATGAAATATTTTAACCATGTAAATGGATCTGACAGTTATTTTTGTCCCATGAGGAATCCATTTTTCCCACAAGGCATTGCAGCCTCATGGGAAAAAATCTCCAAAATTTGGTATGAGAAACAGGTTCATGAGTCAATGTCGGAGGAGGTATGGAAGACACAAGAGAGTTGCTTAACTTACTGTAATGCCAAAGTGACGAGAGTACAGTTCAAGTTGGTACGTGACATTGTCCATCATGTACAATACACAAGACCAACATCTTTGAAACTGTGCCATGACTTTAGTGTGGTTTAAGAAGGCTTTAACCATACAGACAGCTGTTTTTCTTAGGCATAGGTACACCTGTGGGCTTAATGTTTTGATGCATTTCAGAAGGCAGTTTGCAGGAGTGGGGGAGATTGGTTTTCAAGGCAGAATCATACTGCAGGCATGACAGAACACCAGCTTTCTATTGGAATACTTAAAAAGCAGCGGCACTGCGTACGATCTGAAAAAAAAGGAAAGTTTTCCAGCTGCCATATTTGAACCCAGGTTGGATCCCAGCGGTTTTTCTGACTGAGCATTGCAGGAATTCAGCGATCGCCTAAAAATGCTTCTGCGCATTAAACACCCGTTCTTTATCGCGGCTGTGCTCCCGCACTCATGGGTCAGCGCAGTCGTGCAGCTCCAGGTCTCACATAGAAAGCCCTCGGCTTTCTATTGAGCTGCCTGGAAAACGCGGTCGGTTGAACGCGCGCCCCCGCGCTCGTGCCCGCGCCCGACGGCTGCCGCGTGCGGCTTGTTGCTGGGTGGAATGTAAGGAGCGCCCGTCTGATTGGCTGCCGCGCGGCCGCTCCGTTCGGCCAATGGGAGGCGGCCCCGCGAGTCCGCCCCGCCGCGGCGCTGGCTGCGGCCGGCGGGGCCCCGCGGGCGCCCCCTGGGGAGCGCTTGGGACACTGCAGGGCTGTGCCGCAGGGGAACGTGCCGCCCTCGCTGCCCGCACCGCGAACCGCAGTCCGGGACGTGGCGGCGACAAATTGGCTAAAGGGGATTTGAATCACAGCTCACCTCGTTCTGCTTTGTGGGCACTAGGTGAAACAGGGCAGGGTGGTGACATAATTTTTTCTTAGAAAATGGTGTATTTTTCTCCTACTCCCAGCTAAAACTAACATAACTTTAGCCTAAAAGGGAGAAAAATTCAAATAGTCTGTTGTGTTCTAGAAGAAATAGTATTTGCACATATTATAATCACGTGACCTCTGTTTTGTTTCTTATGTTTAAAAACAAAGTCACAGTTGTATGTGGAGCTCACTAGGCTGGTGGTGTGCATGCCATTCAGCCAGATCAATAGACTTGCATTAGTGGTAGAAAAACAAATTACTGGCATGTTATTTCAGCATGCCATCTATAAGAATAGGTGACAAACAGTATTTGTTTTTCTTTTTGAAAATAGTTTTTTAGTTCTTAACAACTCAAAATTGGTATGGAGGATTTCAACTGAAAACTGCTTTTTATGAGCCACTACTTAAAAGGTAGGTTTTATTCACCACTTTCATTCTCTGGAACTCTCCATCTAGAACACAATGCTCATGACCATTTGCTGCCTCACTTTCCTTGATTTGGCTATGCTACATTTTAAGTAGGGTTGCATATTTGAGTAGTGATGTTCATGATCAGTGAACTTTACTTCCTCTGTGTAGTTCTTGTGCGTTGGTAAACGTTCTATGGTCATGGCACTTTTGGCTAGTCCTGCATGCCCTCCAGGAGCCCTTTGCTGGTGCTGTTCTAGACCCACGGTGTTGTGCAAACCCCATTGTGCACTATTGTTTAGATTGCAGTTTCTCCCTCCCCCCCCTCATTTTCCCATGACCTTGCCTTTGTCTGCTGCCTGTCACTAGGCCGGATTCAGGCAGCTCCTTGCTGATTGGCTTATCATTTCGAGCAGCTCATGGGCTGCTTAGCTGAGCACATGATCATAGGCTGATCCATACCAGCTAATGCAATCCTTGCTTGCTTTAGAGCTGCATTCTCTTTACAGAGTAATAAAAGAATAAGGAAGTAGCGGGAAAACTTTTTAATTGGCTCAGAAAAGGGACGTTCCCATATTCCTAGCTGCACTGGCACGTTTTGTGTCGTGTAGCACACAGATTTTGTCACAAGAAAAATTTCCAAATTTTGGAGGGAGGTGCCAAAGATGTGTCAATGTCTCACATGACTAAATATACATGAATTTGAAGCTTAAAATGAATAAGAGAATTTTCATATCCAAATAAATTACCCCAGTTTGTATGTTGGTATATCAAAATTGTTGACTTTGTTAAAATCAAAACAAAAAAAATCAGACCAAAACCTACTTCCTTATTTACAGCATTTAACCCTTACACATGCAGCTGTATGTGCAGGAGTCATTTTGTGCTAATGCACATAAAAGCCTTTGTTTGAAATAAAAGGTGCTCCTCCATTGGTGCCTGGGCCATAGGTTTCCTCCTTGTGACTTGGTCAGAGGATGAGTAAAAAAAGAAAATACCCAAGCATCAGGTGAGGGAAGCGTTTAACAAACATAGCTAAACTTCACGTTAATTGTTAAGTATAAAGGGACACTACCAAAATACATTAATTTATAATACTAGTAGTTTGGTACGTTTTATTTGTGCAAGACTAAATTCAGGTAAGTTGCTCTGCTGCTCTCTGAAGGGGCTGCACCTTGCCCCTTTGAAAGACTGGAAACCAGTATTTCTCAGATGGTGGCGGATTGGCTCCCACTGGTGTGACCAAGCCTGTCTGGACTGGTTACCAACTGATTTGTTTCTCTTTCACACAGCTCTTTTGTGAGATCTGTTCTTTAGCTGCACTGTGCTCCCTTGTGGGTATGGCTGGAAATGCTTTCAATTGGTCTGCTCTGGGACAAGATATTTCATGGTTAAAAGATGAACTTGAAACACTGGTTGATCTCATCTATGCTTGTAATTGTGTCATAGTAGATTTATTGAATATTTTTTGGTAGTTTTTATCAAATACTCTTTGGTTGCAAAAGATTGTGGGATTGAGTGGGAAAATATACGAGTTACATAACCATTTAAGAACAGAATTTTGAGAAGCATGTATTTCCTACAAGTTCTCTCTAGAACTGCTAGTGCTTTGTTTTTAACTAGATTTTTTCCTAACATCCTAAGATAAAAAGTAAGCATAATTTTTAAACATATTAACAATTCAAGCTTGTTCAGCCTATTTTTTTTTTTAATAAAAAAGTAAGGATGCGTCAATATAAAGGGATTCTGATATTTGATTTTTTTAAGACTGCTCTTCTTGGCAAATATAAATAGAAGTACCTTGTATTTTCTTTGTATTTATTCTATTTTTTTTAAATATTAGTGAAAAACTGCTTTGATGACTAAGGAAATTAAAACAGAAAATATTAATTTGGAGTTATGTTTATTCAAGTGATGCACTTACAAATTTGATTTTAAGACATCTGTAAATGTTACATTAATCTGCTAGTGTATTATCTGGTCATAGGAAAAATAAGGATGTGACTTGTGTAATATATTTTGTAGGTTCTAGGTAATACCTATGAAAGAAACCACTGTAGGTGTGGGAGGTCAAACTGCTTTGATGCAGAGGCCCTATTCTTGTACTCTGCTACCAGAGGGCTCTCACTAGTGGGTCACCTATTAGGATTCTTTGGAATTGTTTAAAGTTGGCCAAGCCTGATTTTTTTTCCAAATTGACTCTAGAAGATAAAAATCTGTAACAGCATGTGTGTTGATTATAGGAATTTATATACATGGAACGTGACTATGGTGATGGGTATTGTATTACATGACAGTTTCATACATACTTTTATAATGATGTGAAAAGGTGTGCCTTCCATTCTGAGCTCTTGGGAAGAAGGAAGGGATGTGCTTTCAAAAGCTTCACTTGCACTTCTGAAGTACTACAGATTTTTTACACACTTCATGTAACTTCAGGTCTAAAATTCTTGTGTTAAATGCATTCTTTTCTGAAAGAGTATGAAGAAACTGTATTTAGCATGTAGACAGCTCTGGAAAAGCATTAACAGCTCACCTGGGGTTCATAGTTCATTTGACTGAAAATGGTTATGTTATGAGAACCTTTTTTCAAATCAAGTAAAGTGACGTTTCAAATCAGTGCTCCTGTAGGTGTTATATTTTGCTCCCACTAGTGGCAATGCAGTAGTAGACAATCCAGTTTAGAAAGGCTAAAAAATTGTCATAATGGTATAGCTGAGAGTCTATAAATAGATCTGATAAACTTTTTGTTAAGATTTGTTCATCTATTCCTGACATGTGAGTCAAAGTGTTAAGTACTATCAGTAACTCAGATCTGAGGATTCTAGATTGTTTTGCAGAAAAGAACTGAAATGAAGTGGAAGTTCAGTGTTAAGTTAAAAGGAAATGCAAAAAATTGGTTTGTGCTTTGTCCCTGTTTTTGTGAGATCATGTTAACTAAGTGTAAAAGAAGCCTTGTAGTTGTATGGTACATCATGATTATGGGGTCTACAGTTTGGCTTGATAGTTGAATTTATATTGTATTTTAGAATATACATTCTTACCTTACAATGTAGAATATTGTAGTTGGGGATAAATAATTTCCTTCCCCAAAAAATTGTTCCAAATAAACTAGGAAGGATCCAGCAGACCAAAATGATAGGACCTAAAGCATGTGGCCTGTGATGAGATGCTGAGGGAGGTTGACAGCTTCTATCTGCTGAAGAGAAGGCTGAAGAGCAATATTAGGACTGCCTAAATAAAATTTGTAGGCAAGGTTGGCTACCAAATGGAGTGGAGCCAAATTGTTACTTAGAGGCTGTGGCATCTGTGTTCTGAAATTTGTGGCTTGGTTAATAGAATTAACCAAGGGGACCCACAAGGATTGAGTCCAGCTCCTTGCCTGGCACAGGACAACCCCAAGAATTGTTCCATGTGCCTGAAGAGGGTTGTCCAATTGCTCTTGAACTTGTGGTTACTGAAAACTGTCATTGATCTGAGTTAGTGTTGGCAGTAGTCCTACTTTCTTTTACCAAAAAAAAATTTAAATAATTTATATCCCACCTGAAAAGACAAAATGCAGTTTATTAATTAATGTCTCAGCTCTGTAAATGAAAATTGGTTGGGGGTTGATGCAAAGTGAATCATGCTAAGTAGTTAAAAGTGCATCCTTCGTCTAATAATTCTGCTGTGTCAGTGTTACAAATGTTTGCCTGTCTGGTGCTTGTGGGGAAGAAGGTCATACAGAGATAACTGCCTGATTATTTTCTCTTTTAATTACTGTTAATATATTTTTTGCATGTTTTTGAGAAACTTAATAAAAGTTATATGCCTGATAGGAGTAACTTATGATGGTTTGTAGCTTCAGTAGACCTAAATTGGTTAGCACCAGCTGATTCAAGATTTTAATTGTTGAGTTATATTTAATATATAAGAACTTCCTTAGCTGCTTTCTGCTCGTGAACATTATCATATATAATCCTTTAAAACTAGGCCCTTAGGCAAGACCACATGGGTAAAAAATGTATTTTAAAAATCCCTATGGATTTGTTTTGTTTAACGGAAACATGAAATCAGGTTCTGTTGTATTTCAGCAAAATCATTATAGCTTCCTAGGTAATGCTGTACTGTAGTGATTTGACAAAAGCACTCTGTAGTGATTTGACCAAAGAGATTTTCTAACATTTTTCTTACATTTTAAATAAACGTTTTTAGTTTTCCTAATACTTGTGTGAGTAATGAAAAGAATATAACTGTGTTGAGGGCAAACCCACCGGTTTTCCTTGAAAGAGGAACTTTTTCTACAAGATGCTGCAATACCTGTAGTTTCTATGGCCACAAATAGTCTTAGTAAGGTGTTACTGCAAATGGAATGAAAGTGGTCTAAAAAAATCCAAGGTCATTTAACCATTGTATAGCTATGGAGGATGAATGTCTATTTTATTTATGCAGAAGAAAGTGTCTTAATGATACATTGACAAATTCTTTGTATATAATGAAGTTTTCTTAAAAGTGATTTGGTATAAAAATCTTTTCATTTACCCCAGTTATTAATTCTATTTGAAATTAATGAAATTAAGTGTATTTAGAAAGATGGAAATATTCTTGATCGGTCAATTTACATTTATTTCTACCTTTCCATGAGAAGAGAGGCTGCTGGCTCTTTCCTTAGTATAATATCTATTTTTAATAGAATACTGTGAGACAAGTAGTCTAAAATGTATAGTCAAAATGTGTGACTTCTGTGACCTTTGCATAAATGTGTTTGTGCAGCACATATAGAAATGGATTCACCTTTTTGAGGTCAAATAAAATCTAAGTTCTGACAGGTGTTTCTTTGTTTTTGTTGATAACGTTTCAACTGGTTTACGTTAAAATGTGCCAAACATTGCAGTCTTTCTTAGTAGCACTGTAATATGATGATGATAAATTTTTATCTTCACAGTTCTTTCTGAACTTTTTTTTAAGGGCTAAGATGGATAGCACAGAGGAACCTCAGAAAAAAGTCTTTAAAGCACGAAAAACAATGAGAGTAAGTGATCGGCAACAACTTGAAGCTGTCTACAAGGTTAAAGAGGAGCTGTTGAAGACAACTGAAGTGAAACTGTTAAATGGAAAACATGAGAATGGAGATTCTGATATAAATTCTCTGTTAAGCAATACAGACTGCATAGAAGACAAGAAAGGAATTAATGGCGTAGTTGACTTGTGTGTTAACTCTGAAGAAGGAAGAACACCTTCTAATGAAATTAGTGAGGCCAAAAGCTCTGAAACTAGGGCAGGAAATACAGTCAATGACATAGAACCCAAACCTCTAATGCTGTCTCCAGAAAATGTTACTCCTGAGCAAGCTAAAGATACTGGCACTGCAGTAAATTGTGAGGCTGAAAATGGAGTTGTTGGTAGCAATAAGGATAACTTACAGGAAGAAAATAGTAGAAAAGATCATTTGGACCAAAGAAAGAGTGATATCCCATTGGAAGGTGAAAGTAAATCAGTCTGTGAAATGAGTGACTCTTCTAAAGAGAAGGGAGAAACAAATGATGTAGTTGTTAATTCCAATTCATCTGGTGAGGAAAAGAGGACTGAAGAAGTAGTTATTGAAGAGGCTGTTGGAGAAGCAGCCATCTCTAGCAGTATGGAAGCTGACCAGGAAAAACAAGAAGGTAGCACAGGGCTTTCAGAAACCACTGTTCTGAAGACAATAAATGAATCAAGCGAAAGTATCTTGGACAATTCTGACTGTATGGAAACAGATGAAATTATTCCAATTTTGGAAAAACTAGCCCCTGCTGAAGATGATCTGAGCTGTTTTTCTAAAAGTTCTCTGCTTCCAGTGGATGACACAGTCCCAGATTTAGAAGAGAAAATAGACAACTGTTTGGGTTCACCATCCAAGCAGGAAAGCAATGAAAATCTGCCAAAAGAGGCTTTCTTAGTGCTGTCTGATGAAGAGGATCCCTGTGATGAGAAAGATGAGAAGAGTGTTGAAGGGATGCTACCAAACAAGTCAAGTCTTCCAGGTAACAATTTTCTAAATTGTCAGTTTATATTCAAATTTGGTATTTTGGTAATTTCTTAGAGTTATTCTGGCAGGTTTCTAAATCAAAAAGGCAGTCTTACCCACCAGTGATGTTATGTAGTGTTAGTTTTCAAGGGTGGTCGGTGTTTGAGGTCCAGGGAAAAAAAATTTAGTATCAAAAAATTGTAGTCTTTGAGATTTGGGTTGTTTTTATTTTTTTGTTTGTTTCATTTTTTGTTCATTTGTTTTGTTGGAGTTTTTTTTAACTTCTCTAGTATTCACTTTTAAATTTATGATAAACAGAGTTAAACAGAGATAAGGTAGGTTCCATAGTTTCAGCTGAGGATGTTACTTGGGTGTTAGCTGTTGTCAGCGAGGTTGAAAAGGTGATACCATTGTTGTGCACTTAAGTCTTTCAGAAACTACTGGAGGTGGGGGAAGCAGGGGGAAAGAAGATTGTGTGTAGTTGTGTCAAAATTGTAGTGTGTTACGAGTCCCTTTTATGAAATGAGCATTACAAATAAATTGATTATCTTTTTCCTCACTGCAGTTAAACAGTTCTCTTATTGAAGCCATTAGGTTAACTTCTTTCATCTCACCCAATGAGAAAATACTCTGTGGTCACTGAGGAGTTTGCTATGGAGCAAAAATACTAAAGTGAATATGAAATACTGGGCTACAGTTTGCAGAAGTATATAATTAATGTATCCAGCAATAGTTTTTCAGAGTTTTAGTTTTGGTGGCAAGACAAATTCTTTTAAAATTACTTGTCCTCCCTGCAGAACTGAAAAACACTTGGCTTTGAATCTTGTAACATATTTTAAAGACATTCTAGGTGTGTGTATCTTTCCATGAAATATTTGTCTTTCAGCTGAATATTAAAATCTGTCAATTGTGGGAAAAGTTGTCTTGAACGTAGCAATTCTCCTTTAGATTAATAGGTAAATGAGTCCTACTTTATTCATAACAATTAAATACATGAAGCTAATCTCTAAGTCTTAAAAAGCAAGTGACATAAGTATTATGTAATTTTATTACCTTAAAAGTAAATCAGAATTGGATTGAAGAATTTATGTTATGAATATTTTTTTTTACATAAATAAGAAAAATGAAATTCTCATAATGCCAGATTTTTGGGTTTTGATGGCTTCCTTTTTCTGATTTATTAAGTAACTTGTTTTCAATAATTTCAATATTCTTCATAATAGAAGTGAGATTTAATGCTAAGAGAGCATCAAGTATACCATTGCAACCAGAACTTTCCTTAGAAAAGTTAGTAAATTGCTGTAATAACAAAATGAATATTGGAAATTGAAGAAGTGTACAGATCAAGATGTGCATAACAGTGTTTACTTGCTTTCTTATATTCTGGATAGATTTTACTGTATTCTTAAAAACAATAGGTATGTGTTGTATCTAGCAAGCACAGAAACACAAAATGGAAGCTTATTTTGTACACATGTGTATGAAACACATAATGGAAGCTCATGGAACATGGAATAAAAATTTTCAGGAAGTGTTACCTTTTTTTTCTTTGTGTGTTTGGGGGCTTCAGATTTTTGTCTGTTTAAACATTTCCTAAACTGTACAATTTTAAATAACTAGTCCTAAATTGTGACACTTCATATTAGCAGGAAACTTCAAATTAAAATTTATATTTGTTAACCAGAGAAGAATCTAAGCCTCTTCTACCATGAAGACGGTGTCTGAATTTGCCAATTGTAAATAGAAAAACATATTAGTATTTTATTACTGAAATTATTATACTTTCTCCATAAGTGCAAAAATAAGATAAAATAATTTGTTGAGAACTTTAGCAACATTAAAAATACATAGTTTTGTTTCAGAGGTAACTGAAACATGTTACCCTGGTAATTACAGTTAGTTTTTCTGGTTTAAATGCTAAGCAAATTCAGAAGTGAATCTTAATGTGTTGCATGATAGTTCAAATTTTGGTTTTGAAGGTATCCCCTTATTTTTTTCATATCTGCATTCCCTTCTCCTCGTACTTACTTCTTTTGCCTTCCCTGATATTTTTTTCATGAGTATTCTAAAGTCATTCGTCAAAGGACTGTTAGGAGACTTGTAGGTCTGAGTTAGTGACGCATGGATTTTTTTCTTCTGTTTATAGAAGAGGTGGAGGGGGAGACAAAAAAGGAGTGTGAAGATAAAAAAGAAGAGGTCCACAAAGAAGAAGAGAAACAGGCAGAGAAAAGTATGTAATGTTAAAACCGTTATGTTTCACTGGGTGGTTCTTGTTAGAAACACAGAATCATTGGGATTGGAAGGGACCTTTGATGACTTTCTAGTCCAATGCCCCTGGTCAAAACCAGGTCAACTAGAGCAGCTTGCTCAGAACCATGTCCTGACAGGTTTTGAGTATTGCCACAGATGATTCCACAAATTTGCAGTGTTCTGCTTCCAGTGTTTGACCACCCTCACAGTAAAAGAGTGTTTATGTTTGAGTGGGAATTCCTGTGTTTCAATTGACATCCCATTTTTCCTGTCCTGTCACTGCTACTCACTAGGAGTCTTGCTCTGTCTTTTGTTCATTCTCCATCTATCAGGTTGTTTACACACATGATAAAATCTCCCCTAATGGCCTTCTCCAGTTGAACAATTCCAGCTTTTGATGAATGCTTCAATCTCTAAAACATCTTGGTGACTCTACACTGCACTCTCTCCAGTATGCTTATCCAGTATCTTTTGTATTTAGAAGCCCAGAACTGGGCAAAAGACTTAAGGTTCAGGCTCACTTTCCCTGGTTAGAGGGGAATTATCTGTCTCAGCCTGTTATCAGTATGCATTCTTAGGCAGCCAAGAATGTTGTTGGCTGCCTTTGCCAACTGGGCATATTGCTGACCCATGTACAACTTCATGTCCAAGAAGACCACCAGGGCCTTTTCTGCAGAGCTGTTTTCCAGCCAGTGAGGTCCCAGCCTGTACTAATACATGGTTTTATTGCTACCCAAGTGAAGTACTTGGGCATTTCCTTTTGTTAAACTTCATGAAGTTCTTGTTTGCGCATTTCTGCAATTTGTTAGTGTGACTCCGAATGGCATAACCACCTAGGAGTGTACAAATCACTCCTTCCAGTTTTGTATCAGCTGCAAGTTGCTGCAGATGTCCTCTTACTCCATTACCTAGGCCATGAATGAACATGTTAGTGTTGGTACCAGCAGCATTTTTTGGTGTACATTACTGAGCTCCAGTTGGACTATGTGCCAATAATCACAACTCCTGGAGCCCAGCGGTTGAGCCAGTCCAGTTATCTAGGCCATACCTGAGGAATTTGTCTCTGAGAATATTTTAGGTGTCAGAAGCATTACTAAAAGATGCTCTCCTCTCATCCACCAAGGCAGTTGTCTCACTGTAGAAGGCTATCAGGCTGATGATGCATGATTTCCCCTTGATAAATCCATTCTATTCCCCATCACCACCTTCTTAGTAAGCTTGGAGATGACTTCTATCTAGACTTACTTGTTCCGTCATGTTCTCACAGATTGAGGTAAGGTTGATAATGCTGTAATTTCCTTGTTAAATAAACTTCTGAAGATTATTTAAAAGCAAATGTCCCTCCTGTCCTCAGGAACCTGCTGGACACAGTGCCAGAAGCTGGAGGAGTGAATGAGGTCTCTGGTTCTTTTGTACTTCCTCACTGACTTTTATAATACAGTTCTGTTGTGAGCCTGTTATTTTGTTAGGTTTTTACTTTCCTTCTTACCCAAGAAATAAAAAAGTTTGAATCAGTCAGGTGTTGGAGGTACAAGTTAAAACTTCATGGCAGATGAATACAGTTAATTGCTGGCTCAGTTAAAAGAGATGTAGTTTTATTTGGGTGGAATTCTGAGAACTCCTTTTTCGGAAGAAGGTTTTATTTTGTTTCTCAGAAGCCATGTCTCATTATACGATGGTGCTGATAGGAGCAGGAAAAACTGGAGGGAAGTTTTGGAGAGGGGAATGGTGGTACTAGAACCATTTTGCGTTTGGGACAGCAATAGAGCGAATCACAAAGCAGAACTCACTAACAGGTCAGTGAGTGCAAAATACAGGTAGCAAAAGGACTGAGTTCATGCTTTGATGTCATCAGGCAGGTTTTCCCAAAGGCATTCTTACTGGTTTAGAATGAAAAAGCTTAAACAGAGGACAACTTCATAGTAATCATGGCATTCTGAAGATACCTGTTTTTTCAAGAGATCCTCATGAGCAGTTGTATCTAATTGTTCCAGGTGAAGCATCAAAGAGAAAGCGTTCCAAATCTGAGGACGTGGACAATGTTAATTCTAAACATCGTCGGTACATGGGAGAAGATTATGAAGCAGAACTCCAAGTAAAAATTACAGCCAGAAAGGATGTTGACCAAAAATTACAAAAGGTAGAATAGAGGTGCAGAGCAAAGAGCATATACACACACATGTTGCTTGTGTTACCATCGTTAATTAGCTGTCCTCCCCCACACACTCCCTTTGTCCCCAAACACTTTCTCTTTTTTGTGGTTGAACATTGAATGTAATTCAAATAACATAGGTGCTTAATTCGTATAAAGTTCTACACAGCCCTCTTTTTAAGAAGGAACCAAATACCCTTTGAAAACTATGCTTCACAAATTAATTTGGAATGTATAAATTACTTCAAGTCTCATGTCATTCTAGACTAAAAATGTTAGTAAAGGAGGTATCTCACTATGGTGAAGTTTATATGTGATGCACTTCATTGTGTGCCTACTTTTAAAGAAAGTCTATCTCCAAAGAATAGTGTAATCAACCTGGCATTTTGCAGATTTTTGCAGAGCTGTTAATAGCCTGATTGCACCATTGCCGTATAAGGAACCTGTGGTCTTGAAGAAAAGAAAATTGTGTTATCCTTCCATTAGTTAGTTAGCTAGCATGTGTTGTAACTTCATTAATTTACAATGGCAAAAAAATTAACCACATTTGTTGCCTTTTTTTTTGGGGGGGGGTGTGGGTGTTTTTTGTTTCCTTAGAAAACTTTTTGCACTGCAGTAGGTATAAAAGGGAGAAAAACATTAAATAATAACTTTTTTTTAAAGTTATTTAAAACATTATAAAAAGTTATTAAAAACATTATAAACATTATGCACATTATAAACATATAACATTAAAAACATTATAAAAAGTTATTAAAAACATTATAAACATTATGCACATTATAAACATATAACATTAAAAACATTATAAAAAGTTATTAAAAACATTAAATAAAAATTATTTAAAACGTTAAATAATAACATTAAATTATAACTAAATAATATTTAGTTTCTGTTCTTCGAATGCCAATGTCCCTTTCAAGAACAGAAAAGTAACAGCACTTGATTTGTGTAAACACCACACTTTAAGAAAATATCTTCTGTTTTTAAGGTTGTTTTTATATATAGCAAAATTTTACACACTTCTACTGCAAGGAAATTAATTTCTTGAATTAATGGCAAACCATTTGTATTTTCCAAAACAGATGTCAAAACTTCTTAGCTGTGCAACCACATGCTTATTGGTGACTATAGATTTACTTGATTGACCGCGCACAACAGTAGTCATTCTTCTGGTTTTAGCAGGCTATTTGTTAAGAGTTGAGAATATTTTCATAGATGGTCTCCCAAATTTTGGGATTGCAGTGTTGGGTTTTTTTTTTAATATAACAATTTTGCAGATTATCCAGAGACTGTTAGAAGAAAAACTTACGGCTTTACAGTGTGCGGTATTTGACAAGACTCTGGCAGACTTGAAAACCCGAATGGAGAAAGTAGAATGCAACAAGAGACATAAAACTGTGCTTACTGAACTGCAGGTGAGTGTTTGTGTGTTCAACTGCATACTAGGGTCAAATTAAAAAATAACTTACTCATTATTTAGTAGTAAGGTTCCTACAGTTGTCAGTAGGGAAACCATTTTGATTCTGTGAGGGGAGGAGCTGTGGTGAGGGAGCAGCAAATACTAATGTTCCTTTTGAGTTGTGAAGCTGTATTTTCCTACCAATTAATCATACAGAAACCCCAAAGCAGATCTTCCTTCTGGCAAACTGACTCACTAGCTGTTAGTAGACTGCTTTTCCACTCTTCTGTTCCATTTAGACATCTGTCCAAAAGTATGAAAATATCTAAGGTCTTCATGAAGCTGGAAATTTGCCTAAAAATGGAAACATGCAGTAAGGAGAGGACAATAGCACTGGGCTTTTTGAGCATTCTACATCAGATGTTGCTTCCCCAGAAAGTAAATAGTTGATGTTCTAGCAAGGAAGCAAATAGCTAGTGTTGAATGTAGTAAGCTTTCCTGTATTCTCTATAGCAAATACGTACATAGTGTTGCCATGAGGAGTATCACAAAATTCAAATAATTTTGAACTGACAAGACAATGAAAAGCTTATGCCATAACAAATTCAAACAATACTTTTTGCATTAAAAGAAATACGGAGTTTGCCAGACCAGTTCCTGGTGTACAACTCTTCTCTCTTGTTGCCCCAGACATTTTATGTTGACTTTTTAAGTGCTTTCTAAGACACTTTCATTATACTTGTTTACCAGTATCTTTAGCTATCAACTAGAGTCAATTTAATAACATCATACAAGGCTTTCATTTATGTAGTTTTGTGTGAACATGCAAGATGGATTCAATTTGTGCAATTGTGAATAGGAAGGAAAATAATTAAAGTTGTCTCTAAGATACCTTGATTGTGATGCATACCACATGCTTGTTGGTGCATACGTTTGTCTTTCTGCTGTGATATAGTTGAAAATAACACCGTTGTACAGTATTTCAAGGAAGAATAATTTCCCTCATATTAAAATAGCCTTTGACTTGATGTCTTAGTTACATATCTTTTAGTAGTATAATTTCTTTGATGCTTCTTGGGGGAATATTTATGTTTTTGTTTGTTTTCATCTTCCTCCTGTTTAGGCTAAAATTGCAAGATTGACAAAGCGGGTTGGAGCAGCCAAGGAGGACTTGAAGAAGAGACAGGAAGTAAGAACTACATTTGTTGGGGTTTAGGGATCTTTTCTGAGTTAGCCTAAACCTTGTATTGGAAAATAAAGAAAATTTATATGCAGAAAGATGGAACTTGTTTATTCAATGGCATTCACAAAGCAAGTTTGTTTGGTTTGGTTAAAGAAGTCTTAACATCTGTTACGTAGTTCCGATTTGTACAGAAGCTTCTTTAGCCATTATAAGTGTGAAAACATCTTAAAACTGTATGTAACTGAATCTAATTTACTTCAGTATGAAGAGTACAGTGTAAATAAAAGTGAATCCCACTGCCGTGATTCTGAGTAGAGAGAGGGGGAAGAGGAAAGAGAGGATATAGGAGAGGCAGGCAGAAGGACCAAGGAGATTTTGGGTGGTTGTAAAATATGTAAAATTCTTCTGCAGAGTGGGCTTCAGGAAATGAATCTCTCACACAGTAGTGGATGGATATGAAGTAGAATGAAAGCATCAGTTTGCAAGCTGACTTAGAGTTGTTCTGTTATGGCACCTCTCTCTCTCTTTCTGTGTAGAATGCAGGAAATCCAGGAATTGCAGGGAATGCAGGAATTGCAGGGAATGCAGGAACTGCAGGGAATGCAGGAACTGCAGGGAATGCAGCTGCATCTCCAGGGAAAGCAGCAGCTGAGACTGCAAATGTAAACAATTCCACATATCGGTAAGCAAACCACATCACTGTGACCATGTTAACATTTACAGCAGGACACTTCAGATACCTAATGTCATGGATAATCCCTGTATTTTCTGTATTTTAATTGAAGTGTTCTTCCTTTTCCTTCGTTGCTCTTCACTTGTAAAATCTGATTTGCTTTCACAGAAGTCATAAACTGACAGTATTGAATCCATTCTTGGGTAAATTTAGATGTTGTTTTGCATCAGTTTCAGTGGTTAAAAAATTATGTATAGAAGTGGAAGTTTAATTTCAAGAACAGGAAAATTTTCATGATACAAGGCAAACTTGGTGCAAGCACTTGAAAATTTATAAATAATTCTGACTTTTTTTTAGTGGGGCAATACCCAAAGTCAATTTGCATGAGAAGCAGAAAATGGGTTTAGAAAATCTCAAAAGAACAGCTGTAAAATTAGGATTTTTTTCACCATTGTACTGTTCATAAATATACCGTATGTGGCTTATTGAGAGAAATGCTAACTGAAGCTTCATTCCTTAGAAATGCTGGCACAGTGAGGCAGATGCTGGAGTCAAAGAGGAATGTAGGAGAGAGCACACCAGCAACTTTTCAAGCCCCTGTGAATGCAGGTAAGAAACTCCCTATGGATTACAAAAACACATTTCTTAAAAGTCTTACTGCTTTCCATTAAAGGAGTAACCAACTAAACAGAGCAAAACCAATTTTACTTACTTTTTCTGACATGAAAAATCATTATTTTTAGCTCTTAGCACATTCCCAGTTAATATTTGTGTAGTGTGCTTATCAGGTATGGGAAAAAATGTGTTGATTTGGCCAGCCAGAACTCTTGGGTAAATTAGATGCTTCAGGAGACTCCATGGTAGGTATGGCAGCAAAACTGGCTGCCAAGAAGTGAAACACATGGCTCAGGCCCCTTACTGTACTTGATCATAGTAGGATGCTCATGATAGCCTTCCCTCTACCTAATGACTATAGAAATTGAGTGGGAAACTAAACAGCAATTATAAACCCCATTTCTTAAATGGTGTTTAAAAAAATGGGATTTTCATCATGTTGAAAAATGGAATCTCTACATTAAAATTATGTAGGAAATGCAGACTCAAACCCAACATTAATTACATTCATTGTAGTCTCACTGTCCTTGGTTTAAAAATTGCTTAATATTGAATGCTGCATCTTTCCCACAGCATTAGCTTATAGTAGGCATGTACTAGCTTTCAGTAGTGTATTTTGCTCCTGATCTTTAGAATTAATCCTGAAATTTTGTCACATAAAAGTGAATATCTTCTCTGACACATTAATACTTGTTTTTGGTAGAACCTTCTGGATGCAAGGTCCTACCTATACAAGGCAAGTTAGTCATAACTGACAACGTTTTTCTTTTACTTGTTTTGTGAAGCACCAGTTGCTTTGCCATTTCTGTAATTGGTGTTTGAAATGCTATATTTTGTGCTTTTAACAGTTAAATCTTGGAGCTTTTTTAAAGCCTGTGTCATAATTCTTTACATATCTTTTTTCTGCCATTTCTTATAAACAGAAATGAAGTATTGACGGTATCTTTAACTAGGCCATTGAATATCAGTGTACAACAGAAGAGTAGTATCTGTAGCCTTTACCTGCAAAAAAAAGTAATTATACACCACCTTTTTCACAGAATCATAGAATAATTTGGGTCAGAAAGGACTTTTAAAGATCCATCTAGTACATCCTTGCAGCCGTGGGCCAGGACATCTTTCACAAGATCAAGTTGCTCAAAGCCCTGTCCAGCCTGACTTTGAACACTTAAAATGATAGGGTGTTCACAGCCTCTCTGGACAACCAGTTCCAGTGACTCACTGCAATCATCATAAATTGTTTCCATTTGTTGTGTCGCAGTGAAACTTCCCACTTGATTCAAGTGCTTAATTTTGTTATTTATTTTTTTGTGTGTAGTGCCTGCTCCCAGTCTTGCTGCTTCTCCAGCAGTTGTCAGTGGACATCCTAAACTTCCGACTCCAGTGTCCTCCACCAGCTCTTTGACAACAACAGTTCTTCCCACAGCTAACACGGCTACAGTTGTAGGCACTAACCAAGTGCCTGCTGGCAGCACTCAGTCAGTGTCTGTCTCATTGCAGTCTCTGCCCGTAATCCTGCATGTCCCTGTTGCAGTGTCATCCCAGCCTCAGCTTCTGCAAAGCCACACAGGGACTCTGGTCTCTAACCAGCAGCCAGGCAACGTTGAATTTATATCTGTACAAAACTCGTCTACGGTTGGTAGCCTTACCAAACCTATAGTGTCTTTGGCATCAACTAACACAACTAAACCAAATAACATCCCACACGTGCCCAGTCCTGGTATTCAGAGGACCTCTACAGCCAGTGCTGGGTCAATAGGCACAACGTTGGCAGTGCAGGCTGTACCTACTGCACATCCTGTTGCTCAGACCACAAGGACTTCTTTGCCCACAGTGGGTACTCCAGGACTTTATAATGCGACCGCCAGTCGAGCGCCCCTGCAGATGAAGATTCCCATCTCTGCATTTAATAGTCCAGCTCCTACTGAGCCACCCACCATTGCAGCACCCAAGACTGGTAAGTTATGCTTGAATGTTGACACTGGGGAAGGAAGATAGTGGTCAGAAGGAAACATAAAACTGCACTCTGTGGAAAATTGTTTGTTAATGTGTTTTACAGGGATGGTTCTTCTAGGTGGCATTTCTGTTGAAATTTTCAAGATCAAAATCATGATAGATCTGTTTCAGACATTGTTGAAAATAATCTCCCCTTAGAGGGAGTCAGCAGTGTAGCTTTGTAAGCTTTGTTTTATTTGGAATTTGATTTATATAATTCTTAGCATGAAGTCAGAAACTCTTACCATTAAGAACTTGCTATTTATTTTTAATACAGCCTCTTAGAGTAATATTAACTGCCTTTGTGAGCAAAGACATACTGAAGGAAGGTATAATTATAACTTAATTTTCACAACACTTAAAAGTAAACAAGACAGGAGAGAAAAACAACTGAATATTAACCTAATTCCAAAGGAATACACTTACAGTATTTAAATGAAGTGTCTAAACACTCATTTAAATAAACACTCATGAGCACTAAATGCTCATATAACAATATTTAGAGTAATTATTTTTAAATACTTACATAAAAAGGATTGGGACCGATGAGATACAGTGACAAAAGGGAAGACCTTTGTGTCCAAAGAATGTCCCTCATTTTATGCCATTCCCATAGACTTACTTTATACCATAGTGGTTTTCTCACCAGAATTGAAACACTGATTAGGGCCAGCACTGTTGCTGATAAGCTCTAGTTAAAATGAAAAGGCACAAGAACAGAATTTGGATTTATATATTTACATCAAATATTACAGTAACTTCTTAAATTGCTAGTTTAATGTTTGGCAGAGCTAATAAAGGTACTCAATCTCCCTGTCTCATTTATATATTTTGCAGTCTGTTTAACCATCCATTTTTCAGTCAGTTTTTTAAAATGGAAATATTTAATAATTTTATTAATTTTCAGTTTAAGACCTTATTAGTTGGCCTACAGAGGGAGAAGAGGCTGTAGTTATACTTTGTCCGCAGAGCAAGGAAGCTGCTCATAAAATGTTTTTAATACACTGTCAAACTTACAAGGAAGGGAACACATTAATCAAACTTGAATACTTATAATTGAAAATTGGGGCTAATTGTAAAATATGTCACATACCGAATGTTTAGTATCAAACAATTTTGTATATTGCCCCCAAATTTGTCTAGTGGATAGCAATAATTAGTAATGATTAGATACTGTAAATGAACAATTTCTTGACCCCTCAGAAAACCAGACAAGCAGGCCACCAACAGATACTTCGGCAAACAAGCGACCTGCTGAGGGAACAACACAGGTAGGCTGTTGACTGTTTCTATATAAAATTCTAAAGTTACAATCCACAGGAGAAAAGTTCTTTACCTTTATTGCTTATAATGAAACACTTTTAGTTTCTTTTGTGCCATCCTTTCTAATTTCTCTCTGTTTTTTTCTTCTGATTCACTGTGATGTGGAGCATGAGATTCTGATAATTTTTTCAGAAGTTTTCTGATGGGGTTTTTGTAGGTAGATGAGTTGGTAAATCAGGAGCAGACTAAAAATTGTCTGATAAAACAGAGCTAACATACAAAGAAAAGCCTGCCCAATCTTTGTCTGAAAGGCTTGAACTTAAAGCTACAAATATTTTATAAATTATTGCAGTGCTCTCATTTCCACGCTAATCCAGAAGTTAAAATTGGAATTCTAATGTTTGATTGCCATATATCATGGGAGGAAAAAAAAAGGAAAAGAAACCTTCTTCAGGAATAGCTGCGTAATAATAAAGGATAACTTGCAGTGCTTCTGGATTCCTTGTCTAAGATTTGTTGAACTTACTTTGAAAGTTAATGTTTGAAATTAAGTCATTTAAAATTCTTCATAAATAATTTTCTTTCTGTTTATACATATTTCACAAAGCACCTCATACTTAACGATTGCTGTTAACCTGAAGTAATTTTATTAAGGGGAATAAAATTAATGTATTCCAGCCAACATTTCCAAATTCATTAGTGTCTCAAGGTACAGTTGATCTAAATTGTATTTCAAAGCAAGAAGAAAATATACTGGGCAATATTCTGGTTTTCACCTGTTGGAAGTAGTCTGGCAAAGGTAGCCAGTATTTTAGAGTATAAACTGTGCCTCACTCTTTCTAGTAAGGCATTTCATAAAGAAAGGTCGTTTGGAACTTCATTTTTCAAAATGCCTGTGGATTATAGCTATTGAAACCCTTGTCAGTACTTGATATGTAGGAAATCCAGTACCATAATGGATGACAGTAGTACAGTTCTAAGATTTAATTTTCAGTATAAGATGCATATTTTGGAATTTTTCTTCTGTTAAGCCTGAAACCTGGGGAAAAAATGGGAAAAACAGATTGTGTATGATAGTGGTATTTAGCAGCAGAAGGTGAGCTAGGAGGAGGGAAATAAAAGACATAGGATGTTTTCCGGTTTTCAGTCTTCTGTTGTGTAGTGTATGTTCTAGGTTTGCTTTCTGTGAAATCAGTTAAAGCATGTGTAATGCCATGGTTAAAACAGAAGGACCTGATGCATTTTAATTGGCTAGTGAGGCATGGAATTGACATGCCATTCATTTGAAAAATCCAGTTAATGCCACCTGCTTTTTGTTACATAAAATCCAAAATATTATGTATTACTCCACACTTCGCAGCTGTCAGATCAAAAAGTAGTTCGCTGTGTGCCGTATACCTGTGGCATATTTGATGGTACAACTTTGATCAATTGTTTCGAAAAGCAGTTGAAACAGGAAGAGACTTCATCAGAAAATAAAGAAGCAGTAGAAGCAGCACAGACGAATTTTAACTTCCCTGAGGATGTCCTCTTTGGCTTGGAGGAAGAGGAAGAGGATGCTAAGAGCATCAAAAACACCCACAAGCAGACTGGCTGGGCAGCTAACCTATTGAAACAGTGGCTGGCCAAAAATGGCAAGGATCCTAGCTTTGAATTGGTCCCAGTCAGTGAACTCAATGATATCTTAAGAGAGTTTTATTACACAATAAGAAATCACGATGGAAATACCTACAGTGTGGCAAGCTACAAGTCAATGCGTGCTGGCTTAAACCGGCATCTCAAAATGCCACCTTACAACCGTCAGATTTGCTTAATGAAGGACAAAGAGTTTGCTAGCGCAAACATGGTGTTTGTGAGCGTGCTGAAGATGCTGCGCATGCAGGGCAAGGATGAGACTCACCACCATCCTCCCATAGCTGCCGAGGACTTGCGTAAGATAAAGCAGTCTGGTGTGCTGGGTTTGCACAGCCCGCTGGCACTCGTCAACAAGGTGTGGTTCGATTTGCAGTTGCATTTTGCCAAGCGAGGGAGGGAAATTCTGAGAGATCTGGCTCCAGATGCGTTTGTTGTTGAGAAGGACAAGAATGGGCGTCGATACGCTATGTTTAGGTATCCTGGCAAAGGCAAAAATGGAGAAGATCCTCATAAAATGGGTAAAATGTATGATATGCCTGGGGACCCAAACTGTCCTGTTTTTTCCTTGGAACTTTATTTGTCCAAGTTGCCTCCAGAGCCCCCTGCCTTTTACCTGCACCCTCTAAAGCTAACGTCAGAGCAAATGCAAGAACAGCCTGTCTGGTACAAAAGAGAACCGATGGGTGTGAACTACCTGGGTACCATGATGCCCAGGATAAGTGTGGCAGCCAGGCTCTCTCAGCGGTACACCAATCATTCCCTCCGAACTACCACCATCCAGCTACTGTGTGAAGCAGGACTGGGGCCTAGAGAAATAATGGCAGTGACAGGCCATCGCTCCGAGTCTGCTATTAGACAGTACTGGGGATCTGCAGAGGTTCGCTACAGGGCCTGGTCAGATATAATGGAGAATAATGCCCCCAGTTATCTATATAGGAAGATCCCAAATGAAGGGATAAAAAAATCAGTGTCTAGTGCATCCACCTCTTCTGTAAAACACGTTGTTCTAGCACAAAACAAAATTTTATTCCCTGCAAAATCTGTGGTGTCACCTGGCACTAACTCTGTGGCTTTAGTCCCTGAGGGACACCCAGCTCTGAATTGCAAAAGCCCTGTCCTGATGAACCACAGTTCTTCCAAGGTGTTTCTTCCCAAGAGCATGACCAGTGGGAACCTAACTGCCAGTCCCCTTCAAGGCTGTTGTAACAAACCTGTCTTTATAAAGCATGTGATAAAACAAGAACCAATGACTTGATGCTTCTGTAATAGAACTGATTTCAAATGAATTGCTAAAATGGAAAAATTGTCAGATTTGTTTTTTCACTTGGTCTTCTGAGGAAATTTCTTATGGTCTAGTTCAGCAAGAAGTATCCTGTTCGCACTCAAGATGTGAGCTATGGAGCAGAAACTTAAACAGAGCAGGGCTTGGAGTTTGTATGACCTTTTGTGGCAGCTGGGACTCTTTTAAGTGGCTGAGCAGAGCTATTTAAAAAACATTAAAGGGAGATACTGATTTCCACTTAGCTGAAGATACGTTTTCTTCACTAAGAGTGTGGCTTTTATATTTGTGAAGAGTGTTATTTATCTACCATTTTATGCCTGCTGGCACTAATGTAGCATCTTACAAATCAAATACTTGATTACTTAAGAGCACCAGGAAAGTAGAAGCTGAATGAAATAGACACAGACACACTACAAATATGTACATACACATGAAAACACCTGGTATTGCTTAACTACTCTCACCCTCTGTTCAAATTGGTGTCAGACCTACCACAGGATTGTGCCTTTATTTTTCTTTTTTTAAAGCATTCTTCTAAATTGATTTTCTCTGTGGGCTGCAGATTTGCATTGCAGGTCTTTCCTTTTCCTATTTAATATTTTTGGCTTAAGATTCCAGTAATTCTGTTCTCCAAAGGCACTATTGATATGTGTGGTATTAAAATTGGGATCTCTTCAGTTGTGCATGAAATGGGGAAAACATTCTGAAAAGAGCTGAAAACAATTTCTTGCGTAAATTCCAGGTAATTAGAGTTCAAGTGTTGTCTCCATGCTTAACCTGTGAGAGGTTTTTTTTGTATTTTCTCTCACCAGCCCCTTCATTATATTTTGCATAATCTTTGCATAGTCTTTGTCAGTATAATATAATTCACAAGAAATACATCCTGTTCTTCCCTACTGAACCCTGTACAAATATTATTTTTAGTTTTAACTTCCTCATATTAGTAAACTGATCCTGTCATTATATTTTTCATAGATTTTTACAGGTTAGAAATTCTCAGTATAGCGGATGTGAATAATAATTTTCATCATAGATTCTGCCAAGATATTTTCCTGTAAATAAAAACAGAAAATTGGTTTTAGAATCACAAATTATGGTAGGTCCACTTTGGAAGAAGAAACAGTGCAGCATTTAAAACTGTTTTCTGTTATATAACTCAATGAAATAGGAATCGCTTTGTCCTTTTCAAATGTGTGTGTACACACATGCACTACACACACGGTTTGTCACACTAAGGACTTCACTTGAAGTGTTGATGTTGCTCAGCAATGGAGAAAGTATAGAAGAATCCCAGCTGAAATTACAAATTGACCATGATAATTCTGTGGAGAACTAATTATCTTAATTCTGTGGAAAACTTCCTTGCTGGCATAGGCTTTCAGATATTGAACAAGATTTATCACTCTGTTGTAGTGTGTAGTTTGTATAGACACTGCTGTAGTTTGTACAGAGGACTTGATGCCTGAATTTTGGAGTTTTTATCTTTGCTGATAATATTTGCCTTTGTTGCCTTGTGTAAGTTATTCATACTTAACTGCATCAGTTTTCCAAAGTGTAAGACCAGCACTGTGCTCCATTATCTGATGGATGATGTTAAAGATTAAAATGTTTTAGAAGTTCTGTAGTGATCATATATTCATCTATGATTGAGATAGTTGATCAGATAATCATTGTAGTAATAATAATTGTAATTGTTAATATAAAAATTATTTCTGAACAGTCCTACTTCTTTAGTTGGAATATTAATTTTGACATCAATGACTAGAGGAAAGAAAGCATGGATCATTTTGTCAAGCCTAAAATAAATCAGAGATGGCAGAGAAAGTGATCCTTTCTAATGGCTAGAAGAAAAAGCGAAAAAAAACCCAGGGCAAACATTCTCAAAACATAGGTGAATGGTGCAGTAACATATTCTAGGATATTTTAGGGTGACATAGATTTCCAAATTTTAGGGATTCATAGAATTCATAACTCATTCAGACTGGCAAATTAAATTTCTTATTGAAGAAGTTTATCTAAACTTTCACCAGGATGGGTATGCATTACTATTCCCCTACCAAAAGTGTTCCTGTCTTTCTCTCAGGCAGTTGCTTCTTCCAGCATACTGGCATTGAACATTTGTCCTCCAGAAAAAGGAAAAGTATTTTGCCAGGAGGTATTTCTTTTTTGTTCCCTCTTGCTGCATACTGTGGTCATACTGACCACATGCCCTGCTCTGGTTCTGACTGCATCTGGGTGACTTAGTGCAACAGCAAATTTCTGATGGCTTTGTTCTTCAACACAAAACTAGTTGGTGATTAAAACAGAAAAAGGGACTCTCTTGGCCAATCTTGACATGTCTCTCATTCTTTTTGATTATCATTTGGCTTCTAATTTGACTTCCACTCTTGGTTTATAATTGGGTATTTTTGGATGCTCATTTGTTAAATTCTAATTCCATTGGCACCAATTATACAGCATCCTCTTACTACCTTCAATTTGAACCTGATACTTCAAAGCAACTGACTGCAATATTACTAGCTTCTGGGTTTTTTGTATGGGAGATTTTTTTTTTTTTTTAAATGAGAATGTATTCCTGGTTTGGGATGGAAGTATTATTGCTTCACAAGACCTGGGATCATTATTTACTAAGCTTTCTGTTAAAAATTGAATTAATTCGATGTAGTAGAACATTGTTCTAACCTTCCAAAACTGAAAAAAATCTTTCTCCTGTTTCCCTTCCCACCTAAAGTGTTAAATGAATCTTTCCTACATGTCTTTTATTTCTAGAAAAACAGAAGTAAACAGAATGCATATTTTGCTGCTTTTGTAAAGTCAGTTTTGGCTGTGAGTACAATAATATGGGGAGCAGGGGGTCAAGTTTCAAGTCAGTGCTGTTCATGGCAGTACAGATTATGCTGTGTGAACATAATGAATTCTGTCAAAATGGACATGAACTGTACTGCTCAGTTGCAGTATCAGCAGAGAACCTCAAACAGCAGGATAACACAGTTTCTTGGGTTTTTTCCCAATGTTCTGCTGCTGTAAGTGAACCTGGTTGGTGAACCAACAGGTTTGTTTTTCTAACCTTAGATTTAGACTTTGGCTGCACCTTTAATGCAAAATTGTCAGTGATCATTTAAAATTCCCTTTAAAAATTCGAATTAACAAAAAAAAAAACCCAAATCTGAATTTAACAAAAATCTGAATACAACAAATATTCTTTGAAAGAAATTGTCTATGATTTCTTGAATTTTCTAATTAGGTCTTCACCTAAAATAAGACAGTTTCATTTCAACTGGGAAAAAACCCCGAAAAACCAAAACCAACCAACCAACTAAAAATCCCCCACCAAAAAAACAAAGCCAAAACAAAAGAAAAACAACACAAATGAAAAACCAGCACTTAGTCCAAGTCAACTAAATAAATTTTTTAAATACTGGCTGCTGTGTTACTGATTAAATTCAATTTCTTTTGATGGAGATGACCCTGAAGACAGTGGAAAATTACTGGTTCCTTATATAATACTTCCACAAATTTAGTTTTGTATCTCATTTTCATAATTCACCTTTGGTACTAGTGTTGTGGATCTAGAACTTGTTTTCTCTATGTTTTCCTGTTAAGTTTGGAAATCTCAGCTGTTACTTTAAGGGGTACTGCAATTACTTTTTGTTTTTATGAATTTGGTATGATGTCTTAACGTATGTTAAATTTTCTTTGCTGTATGCACCTTATCTGTACCATGTGAAGACCTCCACTGTGCACAGTGTCAAATACCTGAAGGCGTTGGAAGGATGCTTTGAAATTGAATTTGTTCTTGGTTTTGTTGTGGTTTTAGTCTAGTCCCTCTGGTTGTCCTGAACTGAACAGCTTCTCAGCAGTTGCTCTTTAGGTCACTATAGTCAAAGTTTTCAGTAAGGAGCTTGGAGGTACAATTTTGCTGTATGACTATTTCTTCTTTTTCAGCCTTTCTGCTTCTTGCTCCAAAAGCAGTGGCTGCAGGAATGTGGAAGGGGGCATCTTACTATGCTTGTGTTAGTCTTTCATCTTCAGCTTTTTTTCTGTGTACACAGAAATTTAAGGGTTGTTATTTGGTCCCAGTCATTTTACCAGTGGTGGGTCCAGTGACTCAGGTCCTTGAGTTGCATTTCTGAAGACATGACAAGCACTTTTAGTGTATTGGGATAAATATTATTGTTACAGAGGCAAAGGAATTATATAGCAAATCTTTAGAATGGTTTTAAAGTATTTTAGTACAAATCCCAGTTATAGATACAGGATTTATATATATATTATATAAAAATATAGCTATGATATACTGAAAGAATCTATGAAAGGAGTTTTATTACACTGTAACATAACGTAACACTGAACAAATCTGAACAGGATTTGATGTGTTAAAAATGTCTGGCATAAGTCAATCTTTAAGAATGTTTGCATTATATTTATTTAAACACCTGGTCAGATGAATAGTCTTTTTTCCTGTTCCCTTCTTTGTGTGCACCTTATCCTCTTAAGGAGTAAATCTTCTTTTCAGTCTAAATTTCATCTGTGCATTTCACTTTACAGCTACTATTAATTTATTAAATAAAAGTCCACCAGTGTCCTATCCATTTCCTATTGTTTCTGACATACCTTGATTTGTTTGGTTGAACTAGAGTTTAATTTAAGCTATTTTGCTGACTATTGAAAATTCATCTGGTAAAACATTAATAAAGTACATTTATAACGCCTATCTTTACTCTGCAATGTGTAACAAACTTTGTGAGTGTCTCTTGGGAAATAATGTGAGCAAAGTGGATATGTCAGCTTAAAGTTTATAAGCAGCTATTAATTCTATATTGTTGAAGCATTATTGATGAATACGTTTCCTTGCATTTCATGGTTATGTCTGTCAAAATAAACATATATAGTTATATATGTAAAATGGGCTACTTGACTTTTGTCTCTGACCCTGGGGTTATGTTTGTGCTATTTAAAATGCAACTAGTTCTCATCTGTTAGGTGGAACCTTTGCCTGAGACTCATTACAAAACTAAATTATAAAGTTGCGAGCAGGACATCATGTAGCTGAATTGGATGGCTGTTTTAATGAACACAATTAAAACATGCGACTTTTAAAGTGATTTGTCTTTCCCTGGGACCCATATCTGTGTTATCTAAACCACCCCCAGCTACTGAGAGCCACTTTTAATGGGTAAATATACTTGTGTATTATAAACTCAAGTTTGTCATTTGGGGCCAAAAACTTCGGGAGCAATATTTAAACAATCTAACTGATCATGTCATTTCTCCAGGCATGGACAATAGCTTTTAAAAGCTGCAGTAAACTAATCTGAAAAGTATAATAAATATATTTACTGTTCAATAAGATGGTCTTCCACCATCCAAGATCGCCATCCCACGTGGTAGTGTTGGGAAACTCAGTGAGTCTTGGGGAAATAAGGTAGATGTTTCACTTTCAAAGAGTAAGAACCAGTAAAAAGATGTGTGTGTGCATGAATGTATGTTTGAGTTTATTATATATCCATTTAACTGTTTAATAAAAAGAGAATCACATCTGTAAAAGAAATACTTCTAGCACTGTATCAAGTGTTTCTTTGTGACTTCTAATTGGGACTGTGATTGCTAGCATCTAAAACCAGTTATTTTGGCAACCAGTCTCTTACTTATTTGTGTTCTTGTTGATAGAGGTAGCCAAGCCAACATCTGCTCTTTGCACCAAAAAAATGAGAGAGTATATAATACTTTGGAGTTACTATGCCTGGTTGTTCATTTTTTCCATGCTTGCATTGTTCTTGTTCTGTAGGAAGTGTTGCACAGTACCAGTTAAGGGTGAGGGGAATGTAGCAATCTTGTGAATGCAGCACATAAAATGTCTGTTAAAAAAGTGTTTTTGAGTATTATACAAATATGCAACTGCATACTATCAAAACGTGTATTGTAGCACTGTGACATTTTGTTTATGTAAACTTTGATCTTGGTAAACTGCTTCCTTTAGTGCATTATCATTTTCCTTTTTATGTTGGTAAGAGATGGCAAATATGTTTGGTACCTGGTTGAGTAGATTTTCATGGCATCTTTGCAAGGCTGGAATAATTACTTCAATTTTGTGGGAGTTACTGCATTGGAAAAAATAACAGTTGAGAAGTGATAAATCTGACACTGAAGCAGTCAGTGACAGAAATATGCTCAAAAATGTAAAAGGATGTAATTTTCACAACTGCTTAAACTGTGCTTGAAATATGTAATTTTGTATATGGATGACTAAAAATGAAATATTGACCTTATCATTATGCATACAAACACTGCGTGGCCACTCTCTCTACACACACCCTGTTCCCAAACCACTTTTTTAACATCACTCCCCATAATTTAAGATTGATTTTGCTATTATATAACGCCTTGGTGCGTCATGTATTGTTGTGGTGGTGTGATGCTTCGTGAGTTGTCTGGTTTACAGCCTCCAGATTTTTTCTAGTTTGTTATAGTAGAAAGTATTAATAATAAAATTGTCTCCACTGTGTCAATGTGCAACACCTAATCTTCAGAATTTTGGTCTTTACTACCCTGGAATTACTTTTTTATTTTACAATTTATTTTTTCGTTTTTGCGGGTTTTTTCCCCTTAATTTTTCACTTTTACATACTGAAGTGTTCCTTTATGAAAAGCAGGTGGCATTACAATCAATACCCTTGTTATCTCTTTGTGATGAACTGAACTATGGCGTTATATAATACCAAAACTTTTAAAATCATATCTATTGTGTGACTAGAGAAGTGCAAATTAAGAACTTTCTTCAAAATACCTACTTGTAGGTTTTGGTTTTGTTCATTTGGTACAATACATGTGCATGTTGTTGAGCTGTTCAGTTTGAGCTTTAGAGGTTTCTTTCCCAGCTTTGTACAATAGTTTGCCATTGGTGGATATGTGCTGTGGTGTTCTAACTTATTCTTTCTGTGTTAAATTTCACAGTTGCAGTTATGGTGGGAGTTAACTTCTTTTCTCAACATCATGTCTACCATATGTGCTTTTGCACCTCAATTGTGTCCTTTCTTATTTTGTTTCCATTGTGGTACAGCTTTTTTTACACCCATCCCCTCCATTTTTTCTTCCTTTTTCTTTTCAAAATTCCAAATGGTGAATCAACCTCATTTGCAGCAGTAATGATCTGAAGAAGTTGCTGGATTGCAAAGCTAAGCTGATATTCTTTCTCCCACTCCAGTGTGTTTTAAAACAGTGTCAAATGGTCTCTGCAAGTGGAAAAACACATGTAATGGTAGTAGCCTGTCTCAATGTCCCTACTTTTCTAGGCAGATGAGGAAACTGCTTCAGAATCCCTTGAATACCAGAGACAACCTTTCATTTTATTGCAAGGCTGATGCCCTTCTGATTCCCCTTATTTTTAATTACACTACTTCCTAGTGTGTAGATTAATTATTTGAGATTGCAGTCAATGACATATGGGATATAATGACAGTCTTCCAAAAGAAGGAAAAAAGTTCTTAATTACAAAACATTACCACTGGTTTTATTGCAAATCTTAGTTGTGGCTTCAGGTTCAGATGACACCGTATTTATGCATTTTTGACAAGTTCCATGAATTTTATTATTTCTAAGAACCCCTTTTCTGTTATACTTACTGTATGAATTTGTAAAATGTCTATATGACACTGGTTTTAGAAAGTTGATGTATAATTCTTTTCTTTCTCAAGTCAAACTGTCTATTGCTGCTTTTTCCTAGCAATTATCCCCATAAGTATATCTTATTTGTCAGACCATCTGTTTCTCAGTACTTTCTTCAGTTCTTGAAAAGACTTTAGTGGTGGGGATTGGAAGAAAGCAGCAATTATGTTGCCTATGCATATACAGTAGAAAATGCATGAAATTGTGAGCATAGGTAATTTTTACTGATTCATTGTAGAAAACCCTGAATTGAAGTGTAATTACTGCAATATAAATAGAGATTTTTACATCATTAATTAAATCAAAGTCTGTTTCTAGTAGTTTTCATGGTAAAGAAAATCTGAAAATGTTACTTTTAAGCAAAAGCTTTGCAGTTACAACACCTAGAAATACCAATTTCTAATATTGAGGAAAAAATGCACTAATTTGAATAGTTGCATTCATTTTATGCATACTTTTCATTGTTTTAACTTCCGTATCCACAATAAAGCAGTTTCCATGTGACTGATGAACAGGCATTTAGAAGAGGCTATGACATCTCTTTCAGGACTTGGCAGGTTTCACTCAGATATATGAAAGGGTTGAGTATTTACTCTTTCAGTTTTGCCCTTTCTTCTAGGGTCTTTCAGTTGCTGCTTTCAAAAGTTCTGTGCTTGCCATTAAAATACTTCTCCTTCACACTTGCCGAGTGAGATGCTTGCCTGGGGCATTTGACACAAACAGATCATTTCATGTTGGTAATTGCAGTTGGTGAGAACGTGACTTTGCAGACTGAAGCAGCTGGGGCAGAGGGGCCTCAATTTGACAAGATTGTCTTTAAAAAACACACTTTTCAAAATAGATGAAGATTGTGAATGTTTTCTCCTCGATGGGCTGTTTCAGGAAAAATGCACAACACTGAGAATAGTGAAGTAACTTTGCAGTACACTTACCGCATCCTTCCATATTGGTGGTGGTGCATGCTCAGTTGCTGCACGGCTTATTTTCTTTTCCCCTGCTACCTTTTTTCCTCCTGCTGCTTCTGTTTTTCACCTTCATTTCTGCTCTTAGTTGTACCTTGCAGTCCTGTCCCCCCATTTCACCTTGTGTTTTTGCCTTTCACCTCTAAGTTGCATGTGTTGTCTTGGGCTGGATGAATGTTAGACTTCAGTATGAAATGTTCAGTTTCAGGAGATGTTGCTTTTATGCAAAGTTATGTTAATTGCAAATTGTCTTCTGGTAGGTGAATTTCTAGTGATGTGGCTATATTAAAACTGGGAAGTCAGGAAAATATGAAGTCTTGTATTTTTCTCACATTCTTCTGACAGCTTTTTTCACATATGTATTTAAAACTCTGGCATTTCAGAGTGGAACTTGTTAGGGTTGAATTTTTAATTCCACTTTTAATTCACTTATTTCATTGTTTTGTGTTAAGATTGTTGCACTGCTGACTGCCCTATGAAAGGAGAGAGATGTTTAGACTAAGGCAACTCAGATACAGTTGAGGTTAACTGGATCGTTCAGTCCATGATGTTGCTACTTCCAGGCTATACAAACTTTGCTCACTCGCTGTGGATAAAACTGGTCCAAAATGGCAATGTGAATGAATGTATTTTGGAGGATCTCAACTTACTTGGAATTTAAAGGCACACATATTAAGATACATGAGCTGTAAAGGGATGGAAAAGGGGGTTTGGTAGTTTACATTTCTTTTAAATCTCAGTGTAAACATTTTTTTGCTAGATTACTATAAATTGCCCAGATGCTGTTGTAAACAATCAGATCTAAGTGCAACTTCTATTTGGTCTGGAGACTAGTGTGCTGGTTCTGACAAATGAGGAAAGGTTGGCTTGGGAGGGTTGTGATTTTGTTCGCTTTGGTTGGGTTTGTTTGGTTTTGTGTTTGTTATTTGTAACTGTGGTTTTTTAAATATATACAGATCACTTTCTATTGCTGTGGTTGTTTTGTTTCTGTTTCAGCTTATTTGTATTCTAAGGTGTGTGAATCCTTTGTTACTAAGACTTGCTAGGCAATATATAGACTAAACCATCAGGCATATGTTTGGGGTTCTTGTTCATGGTTTTAATTATTTCACCAATGTGGCTGCACTGATAAAAAGGTGTTAAGATGGCATCAGCTTGTTCTTCTGCAGAGATCAGCTGAAGCAGTTTCATGTTGTTGGCTTCCTGTGTTTGGAGATACCTAAAAAGTGATAGCAGACCAGAATGCTTTGCTTTTCGGCTGTACCAGTTTCTACCCAAATTCTTGCTGGAATTTAATATTAGAGCTGAAAGA
The DNA here is from genome assembly GCA_024500445.1 of Entomyzon cyanotis. NCBI lineage: Eukaryota > Metazoa > Chordata > Aves > Passeriformes > Meliphagidae > Entomyzon > Entomyzon cyanotis. The sequence continues at coordinate 10,939,663 of JAKEPQ010001018.1, read as the reverse complement.
CTTGTTCTCTTGTATCAGTTTTTGACACAAATGGAAGTGTTGTTCATATATGACTGAAAGTCCAGTGCCAGGCTCCCCTTTGACTTCATCAGGGCTGCGAGCATTCTGAAGTTGGGTTCTCATTTTGCTCAGAGCAGCACATATGAATCTGCATTTCTAATGGGTAACATGGCAGTTTGCTCCAAAGAATCTCTGTTTTAAGGAAGAAAGAGCAGTTGTTTCTCTGTAGCCTTGACTCAAACATAGTTTTGTTGTAAACCGGAGTTTTCACAAATCCTTGTACTACAAAAACTTCACTGAGAGAATTTCTGGGTAAAATATCATGATAGTAAAAAAGGGGTGCATGTATTTTTTTGTTTGGTTGGCTGCAGGGTTTAACACGTAATTCCCAGTTCTTCCTGAATTTCCTTTTCATTTCTGAATTTGAGATATCTACAAGTATCTGAAAACAGTGTGTGCCAACACCACGGGATATAGAAATGGATACTTCCCTTCCTTTTGAGTGTAGGTGCATACTGCAAATAGTCGAAATCCTGACCTTTATGATAGGCATAATGAGCGGTCTGTTTTGTGTGGGGATGTCCTGCATGCACCATGCTCCCCTGGGCAAGAAACACAAGGTTCAGCTTTTTCATTTTTTTCAAGTTTCCTTAAGATTTTCTTGTACCCCTAAATTTAATTTGAGGGAAATGCACGTTTGGTGAAGTAGGGGAATCTAGATGGGGAGGCTGGGGAGAGACAGGACTTGATGGTGTGGTGTTTGTTAAGCACAGCATCTGCTTGGAGTAGCTGGAATGTATGCCCTGGATAGTCCTGAAGCAGGACTGGGGGTGTAGATCTGCAGCTTCTAGGGTGGGCTGCAGAAAGAGCCTAACTACTTCTGGATAGCTCTTGTTGAGGTGATTGCTGTCCAGGGTCATTTAGTAAAAAACCTTGAATAGTGTGGCTGGCTAAGAGAAGGTCTTCCCTCCTGAGAATTGCATGTAGGAGACCTTGTGGGTTGAGTTGATTTAATGGTTGCCTGTTTAACTAACTCAAGATTTTGGCCTTCCAGACACACCACAGTAAAGAAATGCATGCCATGACACTTGCTGACTTGGAAATTCAAAGAACTTTCTCAATTGGCACAGTCAAGTAGGGCTTCAAACCAGTTTGCTGTCATACTGAATGTTTTTCCAAGGATTTTGATTTCCTTTCAGAGGAAGAATTGAAAGGAAATTACTTCAGACTATAATGTATTTTTTAGTGGGAAGAAGTTAATAGCTTGGTGTTAGTTTTTTTCTTTCTCCAGTTCCTTACAAATCTCCCTCTCCATTTTTCAACCTGCTTTCTTCTGGTTCAAAATACACATTGTTGGCTGGGAAGATCATCAAGTTGGAATGAAATTCCTCTTGACTTCATGCTAATCAATTTATCATTGATTATTTTAATGTGCCTTTTTCTTAAGCTTCAAGTGGTTAAATCAACTCATCATACTAAGAAACCTGAAATTAGAAAGTGTTCTAAATAGAACCCACTCAACAGCAGAATTCCATGGTTAATAATTCTGAAATAAGTTTCTCTATGTATAGCAAAGATGAGTCCCTATAGAGTTTGCCTCTATCACCTATGAACATAAGTAGTTAGATATTTCTTACTCAAATTGGGTATTGTATTTTATTAGGAGAATTTCATGAGTGCCAGCATCAAAACTTAAGGCAAAAAGAAATCAGGTTATAATAATACATAATAAAGAGAACTATCATGTCAGGCACTCCAAATTCAGTGACTGATAATTCAGACAGCTTCTGCTTGACTTTCAGAGTTCCTTAAAGGCTTCATTTTACCTAAATGAAAGGTCATAGAGCAGATAATCTCAATGCTTAGGCTTTGTGCATCTGTCCCCATCTGACTGCACAGAAAGATCTCTAATATTCCTAGGGTGTACAATGTTGGCATTTGTACAGACCGTGTGGGTCTCATAACCCCTATGCTTTTTTCCATGTTAATTACTCAGAGATTTTTGATAATTGTGGTGCTTTTGTAACTCTGTCTGCCCTAAGGAACCTTGTTGACTCTAATCCATAAATCAGTAGCAGTTCAGTCCAACAATAAGTGATAATGTCTTCCACAAAATAGCACAACAAAAAAAAAGAAACCATAACTAATTTTCATAGCAGGTTTAAGGAGCTAGATATTGATATAATTGCAATTTTTTCTAGAAACGATATTTAAAAGCACAGAGATATATAAGACCTCCCCCACAGTTTTCCGTCACCTAAGGGAAAATGTTGATGGTCCCCACAGTCTGACCAGCCAAGGGACAGCAGTTGATCCAGAAGATAAATCTTGTTTGGTGGTCTCCTAGGGCTTTTTGTTGAAACATTTAACTTTCGCAGTAGCTTAAAAAAATCCCTTTATGGTCTGTAAAGGGATGGTCAAACATAGATTTGTATGTAGAATAATAGAATGCCATCATTCTACCATTCAAATGGGTTATAATGGGTGAGAATACAGTAATGAAATTACTGGATACAACTGGAGTTTCCTGATGGCTTTTGATATGTTTTGTAAGCATACAAGTTCCAGTGTAGCTTTCCCTTTTTCTTAACATGAAGTCAGTGCCTTTGTAAGCACACAGGCCAAGCTGTCTCAAGATAAGTAATACATTGTCCTGAAGACTGCTCTGTCAGAAAGTTACACCACTACAGAGGAGAGCACAGACAACAACTGGATTAAAGCGTTAGGAATCATAGTTGAAATATACTTTATAACAGCAAATTGTTATGCATTTACCTGTAAAACAGAAATATGCTACTATACATCAGGGCTTTTTAATCCTTACAAAGCTGAAAATACTTTAATGTTTATTACTGCAATACGGTCATTTGGTTATTGCCTGTTTTTCAAGTCCTGGGATATTTTTCTGAAATTATGTTCTCTTGCTCATTTCATCAGTTCCTTTCTAATAAGTATCAGTTCTGAGACCTCTCCTTCTGAATGTTCAGTTTGTGTCCCTTTTCCACCTGTGTTCCCTGGATTTGCTTTTGCAAAACAAAGGAGTTTTGTCTTTCAGAGCGGGAAGGTCACAGGAAATGAATCAGGAGGTGTCATTGATCTTACTCTGGATGAAGAGGATGATGGCTGTTCTCAAGGTAGGTGAAAAATACTTTGCTAGCTGCAGGGATAATTGAGCTACAAGTGTTATTTCATCCTGTGAATGACAGAAAGGAATAAACTTCTCTTTCTGCCTAGGGTATTTTTTCTCTTGGTGTTTCAGTTAAATAGGACTGTTGTTTAAAAAAAAAAATTGTTAGGTGTTAAATAAAAGGAATTTTGCTTAATTTTGTTAATTAAGTCTTTAGGATTTTTACCTTTACCTTAATTTAAGCATTATTGGTGTCTAGTCTTAAATACCTCAGGCTTGGGGAGTAATTTGAGACATTTGAGCTCTTGATGATATTTTAGAAAGCTCTTCTAGATATATTTCTTTTTTCTGTTTACTGATTATAATTAAAGACCTTTTAATTCTACAGTTGATATTTAGGCATTAGAGTATCTTCTAATCTTTTGTTTAGTTAAAACACTTTGTATGCAAGAATTTAAAGACCAAATGCAAACTGTTTGCTTTAGGACAGTATGCCAAGAGAAGAATAAATACAGTCGTGCTCTTACATGCTTTGGCAGTTTGGATGCACTTCATCTTTTAAAAGAACACATTTCTTTTTATATAAGTCTTGTGTAAATGTAGGCCAGTCTAATTATAGTTAGCAGTGGATTAGTGAAGAATGATAGTACTTCAGAGAAGTAGTAAGAGTCTCTACTTAAGACCATGTATTGTGTTGTCAGTTTCATTGGAAAAAAGAAAAATCACATTTCTACTACTGGAGATAAAATTTGCTTTCTCTGTGGTCTCTAAATGCATGTCCCTGCATTCTGAAGTCCAGCCACCTAGAAGTTGGATTCTTTTGGACAGCCTTGATAGTTATTTCTCTCGCTGGTGCATTCAAGTTCTACACAAACATTCTTAATAGCTTGACTTGCTTTGTGTTTATATTACACAAATGTAGAAAATCATATTGGCATGTGGTAGGATTTCTTGCAGTGAGGAAGAAATCATAGAGCCATAGAATGGTTTTTGTTGGAAAGGATCTTAAAGATGATCTCATTCCAGCCCCCCTGCCATGGGCAGGGACACCTCCCACTACACCATGTTGCTCAAAGCCCCATCCAGCCTGGCCTTGAACAGTTCCATGTGATGTTATCACCAAAAGGGGAGTGTGTGAGGTACACAAGTACTAGGGAAGCATGATGAAATTCAGATAGCTGACTGTCTGGTTCTCTTATCAGCAGAGGATTTGTGGTGCACAGTGAATTGAGTATGAGCCAACAGTGTGTTCTCATTTCAATTTAAGTAAGTGTTCCCCCAGATTGACACTGGTGGAGCCACAACTGAAATATAGCTGTGTGTCCAGTTTTGGCCAGTTTTGCCTCCCTCTTCTTCAAGCTCAGAAAAGTGGTGGTAGCACTGGAGAGGCCCCACTGATGGTGTCAGGATGGTGAGGACCTGAAGTGCATGATACATTTAAGGGGCAGTGGCCATGAACTGCAAGTTCAGGAGGTTCAAGTTCTGCTTGAGGAGGAAAGAAATCACCATAGTGCTGCACAGAGGGATGGTAGAGACTCCCCTCTTGAATGTTTTCAGGATGCAGCAGGGCAAATCCACAAATGATTTGAATTAATTGTTATTGACAGTCCAGCTTCAACAAGAAATTGGACTACACAGCCACCAGAGGTCCTTTTCAGCCAGGATTTTGAATTGATGAGCTGAGAGGCAGAATAGCTGAGGCGAGCAAGTTTTTATCACTGTCATCTCTTCTGAGGGTTAGTTCTCGAAAAGATAAAAAAGATTATTGCCTTGAGACTGTGCAAGCCTGTCAGGTAAGGTTAACCTCCCCAGTCCTACTTAATATTCTGTAAACGACACCCAGCAGATAGATCAAAATGGATTTGTGGTATGTTTTAAAGTAGCATGTCTCGGTATCGTAATGTATTGCAGCTTATCTTTTTCTGTCTAAAAGCTACTGAGAGTAACATTTTGCTGAGAGTTTTTTCCTTCCCAGTTGCATTAAGTAGATGTTCACCTCACAATTGCCATAAAAGGTCAACACTAGAGTTGCCCATGCAACTGTAAAAATGCTTCGCTAGATAGGAGTGCTACAGAGTCGTAGCTCCATTACAGCTTAATTCTTCCTCAGTTTCTTTCTGGGGCTTGAGCAAGTGTCTTAAAAATTTCTCCAGTGTGATATTCTGAGATTCTTTCCCTTTAGTTGTCAGGTGTTAGAAAACTGTCCTTCCATTAGGAGGAAGGTTGCTAGGGTACTTTGCTGATGGGTTAGCTGCTGTGTGTCTGTTCACTGCAGAGCAGAAGCTGATAGTCTGAAGCCAATGCAGATTAGTTCATTTTCAGAGTTTGTGTGAGAAGTCAGTGGTTTTTAGAAAAAATTTTTATATACGTTTTCTATGTAGAAACATAAGAACCAAAACCCTAATAAAAGCTTGAGTTTCACCATGCAGTGAGAACACAGCACAGGGATTTTTGAGCAGGTTTCTCAGGAGTGTGTTCTGATAATAACTTTGATGTTAAGCAGAGGAGGAGTACACTTGTAACAGCTTTTGCATAATCATAAGCATCTATGTACCTTTGGCCAAATATTTTTTCTACTGCACTTTGTTTACAGCAAATGTGGAGCAGGTTTTATTTTCTTCTAGATATACACAACCTCAGCATAGAAAATACGTTCAGCATTATGGTGTTTACTGCAGGAATATTAGTTCAGTACTAATTCATATAGAAGAGCAACACTTACATAGTGTTCTTGAGAACACTCTGATCCTGAAAATTTTCTTTAAAGCATTGTCACCCACATAAAAAGTAAATTCTGTTACTTGTAAAGGCTATTTAAATAGATCTTAGTATCTTCTAGTATCTAATAGCACCTTCTGATGTGTGCAAAAATTAATGATAATGGTGTGTAACTTTTGAGAAACCATGTCAAAAGTAATCTAGATACTTTTCTGTGTGCAAGTATCTTGCAATAGTTGCACTTGGGACCTTGCTGTCCATTTTATAAGATATTTGCATAGCACACTGCATCAAATTATTTTGTATGAGTATTAAAGCGATTAATAGATTTAGTCTAAAGTGGATTTGTAGTTTAAGAAAGATACAGAAGTACACTCTTAGAAACAGCTATGATCTGCTTCTTTATTATTTTGTAGGAAATATTATTAAATACATAATCAGTTTTTTATTCTATAAGGTGTTTTATCTGGTTAGCAAATCTGTAGTTTCCTGGATAATTTTTTTCTTATTCTTGAACATGCCTGTGGCATGTTTGCTGTTCTGTAATCCAACTATACCAGTTATGAATTAGTACACTGTTCAAAACTCCTTTTTGCTATAACTGCAGTGTTTTAGGCTGTTTCTGGCATGGAAATTAGCCCCTCTTTTTATTTTTTATTTCCATTTTGTGTATTAGATTAGGAGTTTTGCTTACACCTCCAGTAGTAATGATTTCCATTTTATGCTCATTTCCATAAATCATATTTTTCTGTCTCCTCTAGCTCCACAGTTGTCGTAAATATGATGCTGTGTTCATTTAATATTGAAACTGTTCCTTAATTACTTTTAAGCTTAGTCCTGTGCTTACTATGTACCCAGTTTCCTTTGCTGGTTTTTTTTTTTACTTATATGGCCTTTACCATATGTTTCCATTTATTTAATGAAGTCTAGCTGGTTATCTGTCATCATTTCCTGTGGCTGGTGCAATCCTGACCTAGTTTCCAGTCACTGGAATGTCAGCAGGGCTCTTCTTGATTTGTCAAGGGTAAATTAACTTGCTCTGTCTAAAATTAAAAACAAAAGCAAAACTGGAAAAGCTCTCACATTTGTCCAGTCATCTTTCCTTGAACCACATTTACACAGCAGTAGGGTGTAAAGGTTTTTGCTTATTGGATTCTAAGTGCATCTTCTAAGTCACGATTAAGAATGCACTCACATCACTGAAATTACTCAGTGGTAGTTGAGATGTGCATCAGTCTGTAAGTATTCGAAGTAAACTGATGTGTGTATCTCTGCAGGGATCTGTTTGGAGTTAAGTAGTTTACTGAACCCTGAGAAATTTCTCATATTCCTGGAAAATAAAAGAAGCTTGAACCAGTCACAAGGCCTGTTAGTTGATGAAAGAGTAGGAAGCATCTCGCCTTTAGATTTCAAAATGAATATCCCTTTACTGCTCCTTTTATAGACTTCGGGGGAAAAAAGAACATTGTATTTTCATCAAATGGCTTCATTGACATAGCTTTGCTATTGAGTCCACAGAAAGACAGTATGGGCTGCAATTGATACTGTGTTTCATTTTTGAGGTCTTGAATTTGGGGATATGGTCTGAGGGTGCTGCTATGCTGGTGCTGGGTTGATGGTTGGACTAGATGATCTTGAAGGTCTCTTCCAACCTTGATGACTCTGTGATTCTGTAATTGTGTTTCATAGAATCATACAGCAGTTTGTGAAGGGTACTGCTACTTCAACCTGTTAGTAGCTAAACACAGCTCAGTGAGACCATCAAAATAGTCTCAAACTGCTAAAAAAACCATCATTTTGAGCTATGCTGGCATTAACCTGTTCTTAATGCTTTGAAATCAAGTTCATATACTTAATTGAACATTTTAAATGTGTACTTCACTATATTGTTATGTTTTCTCACAAGTAAAATGAATATTTACATATTTTCATCTTTATATTCTGTGCTCTTTTACTAAATTAGTGGCTGATGCATGTACAGTTTTATTAGGGAAGAATCCTTCTCAATGACTGCCCTTAAAATCTACTCTTTTATCAAGAGTATTTGTGGTTTTTAGCTCTTCAGTGGTGCCTTCCCTGCCCATTACTACTTTAATGTAGCTGAACTATTCAGACAAAAGCCTCAATTCTTCTCTACTCAACTTGTGCAAAGTCTTGATTAGATACAGACTTGCACTCTAATGAATATTTTATGTAGTCACAAATAAACTAAAGCAGGAAAAAGTATTGCTGTAGTAAACTACAGATACAGGCAATATTTGTCAGTATCACAAGTCAGTAAGTCATGTTGAGGAGGGTGTCAGTGTGATAAAACAAGTTTTCTTTTTAAAGTTTTCTATAAATAATAGAGTGATTTCCCCTTTTTTAAGCAAATAGCATGACAATTCAAAATAGCAACAGGACTGACTAACAAATTGAACAAAGGAAAAAGTCAGCAAATAACAAAAATATGTAAACATCAAAGGTAGGCAAGACATTTAGGGAACTATAATTGAGTACTGCAATGTTTAGGCCTTTTAACGGTTTTAGGATGTTTTTTTAATAGAAACTTTTAAAGACTTTAGCATAGTGTTCCATTGAGTTCGAGTTTCCAGACTGCACTGAAATATGCAGACTTCATGATGATAGAATGAAACAGTGTGGAGTGTGCCTGGGCGGGGAGATTGTGATGATGAAAGCAAGGAGAATCGAATGAGTTTTCTGAAGAATTGTTTGCAGAATAAAAAGGTCAAAGAAATGTCAGGCGTGGAATATCCTCACCAGTCTGTAAATCGGAGAGGATGGAAAGGATTTTAAAACTCTGTGATGTTTGAAGCTGATTCAGAAATGAAAACTTCTGTTTGCTATTGTCTATAACTTTATTTTATTTGAAAGCAGATGGCAAGAAGCAGAAGCAGAACCAGAGCCAGGCACCTGCAACAGGACTGAGTATACCCACCCAGCCCTTGACTCGACCCCTGCAACCTTTGCCACCTTTGCAGCCAAGCCCTGTGCAGCAGCCAAGCCCTGTGCAGCAGCCAGGAGTGCCAACAAGTGGCCCTTCCCAGACCACCATACATGTGTTACCCACTGGTAATTCATTTGATGTCCTTGTTTGAGTGCAGTGGCTGCTTTTTTTCTTAAACTAGACTGCTGTGTATTCTACATTGTGCTAATCTTTTTAAGTGACTATTCAGAATATTTGAATCGCTTCATAGTTTTTCATTCTAGTCAGTTTCCCATAACATTTTTTCTTTTAAATGGATAAAGGAGAAAGGTAAGTACTATTGATTTGGAAAGAATTCAGTATCAGTTTAATTCCATAGAGAGGAAGAAATACTGCTGAAGATGGTCGTGGAAATTATTAAATACACTGTTGCTGGTAAAAGTGAAGGAGAAGAAACCTGTACCTTCTTTAAGTAATGGGGGGAAAAAATTATCAGCATCACTCCTACTCCTGTCCCTGTGCACATGGCAGTTAATTCTTTTGGCAGAGGGAATGGCAAGGCTGACATTGAAGTTCCATCCCTAGTTAAGTACTGCTTTGTAGTGTGATTATGTTTTCCCCTTTCTAAAGAAACATAGATTCTCTTTTTTTCTTTCTTTCATTCTTTTTCTGTATATGATTGTTGAAGATTAGTTGGCATTGAAATTATGACTGCTGTGTCCTGCAGACTCTTTGATAGTGGATTTTGTATTTTCCACCACTGTCCTTACCTGCAGGATCTTTGCAGGGAGGGGAGGAGATACTATATTTGTATTTTCTATTAGGAAGCTGTATATATATATTGACACAAATATTTCAGCTGAAAATACTGTTCATACTGTTTGGATACTGTCTGCATTATCCAAAGCAGACAGAGACAGTTTTTATTTTACATGGCTCAGATGAGTCAGTTTTCCAAAGGAGATGTGTGCTCTGGAATAGGCATATGGCTCCAAGTCATGGAATTCAGTTTTAGAGTGTGCTCTGTCTTTTTTTTCCAGCTTCGACAACAGTGAATGTAGCTCATCGGCCTGTGGCTCCAGCTGCTCCCAAGCTTCCTATCCCAAGAACCCCTGCTAACCATCAGGTGGTCTATACCACTATTCCTGCACCACCAGCTCAGAATCCTGTAAGAGGAGCTGTCATGACCAGCCCAGGCTTAAGGCCAGTGACCCCACAGACTGGAGGTAGGGGACGATTCCTTCCATGTGCTTCTTACCGTGACACTGCTGGGTGTGTTCTGCCTGATGGGTGTGGCATTTGGTTTTTTGATTTGGGTTCGTTGGTTGGTCTTTTTACAATACTGGTCATAGTTAAAGAGGTTAGGGGGTTTTTTCCATCTTACAGAGTTGAGAAAATTCTTAGGCTATTAAAAAATTCTACCTGCAGGTATATGAATGAAGAAAAATTGGATTTAAGTCATCCCAGGCACTAGCTCTGCCAATTGAGCATCTGTGGTTGACATGCCCAATACTTTTCTAGGTAGTGGAAGGTAATGAGACAACTGCTACTGTTCTGAGAGAGACCTTTCTTATTTTTATTATGGTAGAATTTAAAAGATAATTATATAGAAAGTCATGTTTGATTTCCTGTCTAAAAGTTAGATTTCTATCAGGCATCCTAACGTAACTCTGTAAAAATCTCTGATGTCCTGTGCTCAGCAAATTTCCTTCCTTTCTCAAGGCCTGAAGTGATGAAATTTCTCACCGGATGTATCAGAAATTGATACATGCTTGAGTTTCCTTGAGATGAGATGTTGGCAAGTTCCCCTTGACTTTACAAAATGTGTAACTGATACCGTCTCCTGGCAGTAAACTCATTTTTTGAAATGAGTAGTAGATGTCAAAAATAAGGAACTTAAATGATACTTGGTTACAAAGTGGTGGATTTTAACTGCCTTTTTTTTTTTTTTCTCTCCACAATTTCTACACTATTTATTATTAAAGGTGTTATTTTAACACCTTTATGTTTAACATAAATTTCCTTGTTTTAGTGCACTGAGTATGAGCCTACTTTTGTGACATCCTGGTAGTGATGCTGCTTTTGATGTGTATTGGTTTATATTATCATTGCAACAGCCTTTAGTGCCAGTAGCAGATGCTTCTGGAGTAAAGTTGCTACACTTTGTCTTTGAAAGATTGGCTGTGAGAACCCATTCCAAGTGTTCTGCAAATTTCAGTTTTGTATTTCTGCCTCAAGTGAGTAGTATCCCTACCTAGAAATTATGCTACGTTTGTATGTTACATCTTATTAAGGCATTTCTGACCATCTTCAGATGGTTGTAATTTCCTGAGACAGAACTACAGTCATATTAAACCAGCATATTGTATTGGATTGTCATAGATGAGAAATAGCCAGCTCAGGTAGCTGTTCATCCTACAGGAGTTTGCACAGCTTCTTTAGCTTCTTAGATAGATTGCAGTAGCAAAAAGATGTGAAGCACCAACCCAGTGTTTAGCACTTCAGAATAAAAACATTAGGATTTAACACTCTGAGCTCCCTGCCTTGGACTCAGAGATCACAGACTTCTGACACTTAGCCCTTATGGACTGTAGCTTGACGAGTGCTTATAGAGAGAAGAAATTGCCATACAATAGCAGTGGTTTCCTGATAATGTGTTGCTCTGTGAGCTTGTCTTCTGGAGTATTAGAGTGCCTCAGTGTCACTCAAGTGTGGAACTAGGGTATGGTAGAGATTGTCCCAAATCTTGTACTTCTAGACAGAAATGGAGGGACACTCTGGGCAACCCATAACAATGAGCAAAAGCTTTTGAGTTCCCAGAACATACATGTTCCAACAGTGAATAGATGAAGTGTTACTGAAGAGAATTAGATGTGGTATAAAATGAATGAAAGCTTGGCAGCTTGCAAGAGTTTTGGGTATTATTTACAAAGCTGTAAAACTGTGTAGTTTATTCCTGCCAGGCAGGTCAGTTTGCTGTGGAAATGACTGAAATGGTGATGTCTGTGTGTAATATCCATCATGGAGTCTGTTCTGTGCGGGAGGATAAGCTTCTTGGACAGTGACTTAGCTTTTTTTGCTTTCTGTGCCATCCACAGCATAGCCTTCTGAGTAGATAACATTGTGCTGCAGCAGCATTTCTCTTCTCCTTTCTGAATCCCAAAATGATGTAATAATTCTTTTCATTCTTAAGCCCTATATCTCACACGCTTCTCCTCACCCATTTCTTTCATACTACAAAGTGAAAGAAAGCACTGTCCCCTCTGCAAACACAAGTGCTTGCTCTCTGTCACTTTCACAACTTCAGGGAGTAGGAGGTGATTTTGTTGTTATGCAGTGCTTCATCAGCCTGCTGGCAGCCAGATGAAATTTGGCTTCATCCAGCTGAATTGGTCTTCCAATGTAGTTTTGCTGCTTGTAAGTACTGAATGCTCAGAGTGTTCCCTGTGCTCCTTGCAGGTATGACAGTGCGAATGCCTCAGACAACCTACGTTGTGAACAACGGGCTGGCTCTGGGCTCTGGAGCTCCTCAGCTCACGGTGCACCATCGACCGCCGCAGGCGCACACTGTGAGTGGAAATCACCTCGTGCAATGTGCAGCCTTGGCTCTGCACTGGCACCTCTCAGGCTGCTCCTTGGTGTCAGCTGCCCTGTAGACACTTCTCAACCAGTTCTCATGCATGGCACCACCCAGTCACATACAGCAACTCCTGCCCAGAATGGTAGCAGCTGTGCAATCTATTAGCTCACCCTGGCCTTCTCCAAATTACCAGGAGAATGTACTGAGAAATAGTGCATGAATTGTCTATAGGTGACTCATGGAGTGAAGGGTACAGAAGAACTGCCACTAAAATGTTTAGTCATAGTTTGGCTGTGAATTGGGTAACCAATTTGTCAGTACAGCTGTTTGCAAAACTGAGGTAATAGAACAAAGTACAGACAAAATCCCCAAGGTTGCAAACACCCAAATTCTGGAGGTTTTTAGTCAAAGTTGAGGGTGATTACTTCTGCATCACCGGAAACCCCTTTTGATAATTTGAGAATTCTCTCTGACTCAATTTCATTTCAAATACATTGCTTGCACACTCACTGTTGGGCAGTCACATTACTTATGGTGTCCTGAAGTGGTAAATATATTGCCAGGAAGGTGGTTTATCATCCTTTCAGTCTAGACACCATCAACTTAATGCACTCTCCAGTGATAAATAATGAGAATAAATGAAGAAAATATCATACAGAACACTTAAGATGCCAAAAATTACCCCATATTCCAACCTGAAAGATCCCAGGCTTGAAGCATTGTAATCACATTCCTAAATTTATCTTAAATAACACAAATGAGAGACCTAGGACTGTTTTTGCAATATAAAAAAGAAATATCCCTGGAAAGACACATTTGCACCCTTATTTCAAAATTTTCTGAGAAGTGAGGCTGAGCTTCTGTGATCAATTTAAGGTGATAGAATCCATGTTGCACCATTACCCTTTCTTCCTTTGGTGACTGAACACCTGTCTGTTGAAAAGATGAGTTGTCAGCTTAATGCTTTGCCTGGGGTGTGTTGGGTAGTGTGGGAACAGCAGCTGAAATGTAGATTGGCTCGAAGTCATTGTGAAGCTGCCTGCTCAGTCCTGGAAAAGGGCAGAGTGTTCAGTCCATCCCCTCCCAGCTGGCAAGCAAAGAGCATACAGGGAAATTACTGTGGCAATGGTCATTTGCACAACTGGGGATTTATATGAGAGTAACTTACAAACTTATGGCATCCTTGGTCCCACCCCTTCTCATCATTTGCTGCTGCTGCTGCCTTGCCTCTGACTGAGAGTTGTGATGGCTGGGGGATTGCAGGCTCATCTGCTTCCAGTTAGCTCGGGAATGATAAATGAAAGTCTCCTTCCATTGCTGTAGACTCTGACCTTTCCCTTATTGCTCTTACGCTGCTTAGGAGCCACCGCGCCCCGTGCATCCCGCCCCCACTTCCAGAGGCACCACAGCCACCACGGCTGCCCCCAGAAGCCGCCAACACTTCTCCACCTCAAAAGCCACAGCTGAAGCTGGCCCGGGTGCAGAGCCAGAACGGGATTGTGCTGTCATGGAGCGTGATGGACGTGGACCGGAGCTGTGCCACTGTGGACAGTTACCACCTGTACGCCTACCACGAGGACCCCAGCGCCACCATGCCCTCGCAGTGGAAGAAGATCGGGGAGGTGAAGGCCCTGCCGCTGCCCATGGCCTGCACTCTGACACAGTTCGTGTCTGGCAGCAAATACTACTTTGCAGTCCGGGCTAAGGATGTCTATGGACGCTTTGGACCCTTCTGTGACCCCCAGTCCACAGATGTGATCTCTTCCCAGAGCAGTTAAACTAGAGATCTTTGGACCCTTTGAACCTGTCCTGCTACCAAGAATTACCGCAGTTTTGGGAGGGGTTGATCCCATGCATGTAATTCACCTTTAAATCCACTCTGCAGGAGTATTTTAGACAGTTGTGTGATACACTACATGAATTCACAACCAAAAGAAAAATAAAGTCTGACCTGCAGCAAGAGAGCTTGTTTTTTCTGAATAGTTCATGTCATGGGCCATATGAAAATTTTGTTTTTCCTTCCATGACAGGTGTTCTAACTAGATACCTACTATCCTTTATCTCAGGGCATCCTGAATGCCTGGGATTCTGCTTCAGAGTGGAAACAAAATAGTAAATTGCAGTTTTTCTGAAGCAAAACATGCACATCCATAATGTCTACTGAGACACCAACACGAGGGCAGGAACGATCTGCCTCTTGCCCCCCACCAGTGAACAGGCTGTGGCGTGAAGGGTGATTCAAGGTCTCACTTTTTGTACTGGAGGCTTGAGTGGTCTGGTCTTACCTTACAAACTGTAATGAGCTCTGTGAGGGGAGGGAAGGAAACTTGGGTCTGGCCAGAACAGGTATGTGTGTAAATTTGGAGGTGGTGGAAAAAAAAAAATTAATCACCCCACAACCTCCTACCTCTTCTAAGTAAGAACACTCCTCTATTTTCACCATCCTCCCCCACTCACCTTGGGAGCATTCCCAGATCAGATCTGAAACTGAATTGTAAAGACTGCATTCATACCTCTCTAGTTCAGACAGTTTCTCTGCCCCTCCCCTCTTACATCCAGTCCTGGTTTTTTAGATTTATTTTGTGCCTTAAATAATAATTTCAGAAATAAAATGTAGCCAGATACCTTGTGGTGTTCTTTTATTTGCTTGGAGTTTTTTTCCCCTTGCCCTTCTAGTCTGTTACCAGTGCTTCTCATTTTCCAGACCTGCAATAATTATTATTTCTGTAAAGACAAGAAAGTGTAACATCTGCTGATGGTGAATTTGTTCTTATCTGCAGTATCATTCAACCCTTTCCTCACTGTAATTCTTGAGTAGTTGTTTTTGTCCTGTACATTCTTTTCCACCAGAGCCTTTCCTGGTTCTTTTGGGAAAGCTGTATGCTGCAATTCAGCCAAAGAACAACCCCTGTGGTGCGGCACCATGAAAGCTTCTACCTGTTTGCACTCGTTTGGATGCTCAGTGAGTACAAAAGGAGGACTCTGCTTTTCTCTTCCATCACCTGCCTGCCTCTGCAGAAAGCCAACACAGCCAAGGGAGTTTAGAAACTATTTTAGACACTGGCCTAAACCTTTGAGTGATTGCAAATGTTAAAGGATGCTTTCATGATGCTTCTGAGCTGAGAAAAGAAATTGGTGCATCTCCCCCACTGTCATTGACATGTTAAACTTGCTGTTCACAGAACAAAATTGTAATGCACCTGGACAGGAAAGTACATGGAAGGTTTTGATTTTGGCAATTTTCAGTTGTATTCCTGCCCTACAGAACCAAACAGTGAGTTTAGAGGGGAAAGGTTGTTCTCTTTTAAATCCACAATATAGCAAAGCTTCAGAGTACACCATTTTTTATTTCAATGCTGTCTTTCTCAAAACCAACATATTGAAGTGTGAAGCAAGACTGAAAAAGTGTCACAGAAGTTGAATCCCTAAACAGGGCTGATGAAATATGCAATGAGATTATGGGTTCTGTAGTTGTTCCTTTTGAGAACTTTTAACTTCTTACAGTTAAAGAAATGGCACTGTAGACCTCTGTCTGGTTTACTGCACTCCTTCATGTAGCTGGGAGTCTCTTCTGTCAGGTGAGTAATGGATATTCTCTGTATGGAAACTTGCATTTAAAGTATAGCAGTTCTGTTGATTTGGGCAAGCAAAAATTCTGGCTAAATCCAAGTACCCTCAGAGAAGGTTGACACGGTGTGTGAACAATGTAACTCTTCCTTTGAACTACAGTTGTCCTTGTATTTCTGATGCCAATCAAAAATGCCTTGAATTTTTCTGTTTAACTAAATGTTTTGTTTGCCTATTTCAAGGAATAATTACTTAAGAATGCATTTAGTCTATTTATGGAAATAGATTAAATTTGGGTTCTTATAAAGACAGTTCTGTAATAAAGATTAGAAAAGTTCTTTCCAGTTGATGGCTGTCAAATTGGGCAATTTTTTATTAATGTGTTTTTGAGGTGGTACCAAAGAGCCATTGGCCATATGGTTTAAAAGTTAAAATAAACATGAGAATACAACCTAGAACTTATGCCATTTATTTAGTTGTGATTCCAGCCTAAACTATACATGAGCTCTGCTGTAGCTTGAGCATGCATTTAGATCTCCCTTGTTCTTAGGTTTTTCTTTTTTGGGATAGACAGGGGATGCGAGTCCTGCATTAGAACCTTTTTCTTTCCTCCAGTGGAGGTATTAAGGATGGTCTGGCATTCCATGTGGATTTTTTGTGGGCTGCATCATTAGAGAAAGAAGACTCGTATTTATTTACTTAAGATTTAGTTCTTCACTGAACTGGTTGTAAAAACTGGCTTCTTGAATAACAGATCCATTTCTGCTCTGTATAGCAGCAGTTCAGTTGTTTTGGCAGGATTTTGTGAGGCGTTGTTGACCAAAGACATCTCAGGTCAGGGGTGAAAGATCACTTCTCTAGTGTTGATCCCAGCAGAGCTGTTAAAGGTCTGATATCAGTATCTTGAGCAAGTACTGGTGGAGAAGTACCTGATAAAGCATGGCTTGACTTTGAGATGCCTAATTTGGTGTGGAGACCTTCAAGGGAGCTGCTCCCTTCATCACTGATGCCCAAAGAGAGAACTTTGCCATATTTGTGAAGTCATTGTCACCGTGGAGCAGATCTCTGCAGTGAGTATTTACCCCTTACGCTAACAAACAGGAGCAGTGCTTAATTCCTTACCTCATGGCACTTTTCCCCATGTGGTTGAATGGCCAGTGGTTTTATTATCCTTTACCTCCCCGAAAGAATAAAGCTATTGAGAAACTAAATTTCTCCTAGCAATCATCAATCAGAAACAATTTGTTTCCTTTAGCAGACTTTATTTGACAGTATTACCAAAATATTTGGGGCCATTCCATGCAGGTGTGTTTATATTGTGCTTCTAGACTGGTCTCTTCATTAATGAAAAGTGTCAGTTGTCAATAATCCACTTTTAAATATGTTAAAAATTTCTGTATGGCTTTTGAGTGGAAGAGTTGGGTTTGGTTTCTTCTCTGCACTTTGTGCAAGTTTTTTCATCTTTCAATAGCTTAATATAAAATTCCTGGTTCTGTTTTGCTGCTGCCTCTGTGTACATGACATTTTGGCAGTCCCACCTTGAACCGAGTCGCCCATGTTTTAACAAACAGCACCGACTAGAGCTGTGTTTTCCATCCTCATTTACTTTGTTGTGTTTCAGGTTTGGGTTGTTTTCTCTGTGTGATACAAGGGTACTGGATGTCCAGGTTGAAAGTAATTTGAGTTCGTTTATCTACTTGGAGAGGAGCCCTGCTGTGGAGTGCTGATGGCAAAATGCTGTTCTGCATTTCTCCTACTTAAATCTTCATTGACCTCCTTTATTTTGCTGTATGTCTAAAAAACTTTATTGGATACAAGAACCTAAATCCTAGGAAGGGGCAGACTGCAGGTATAGCATCTGTCCTATGTCTGCAGTGGCAGCTTCAGAAAACACAAGAATGCAGATCCCTCAGCCTATAATTATTTCCATGCTCTGAGCAGCTTCCCTTCGAGTAGCAGTTGGTCTTAGATTTTGCTCCTTGGAATTGTTTGTGCTTCCTTTGGCCATGTTAGATTACTAAGCACAAGCACTGAGACACCCATTCCCCAGGTTTTTAGCATGAGGCTGGAAATACCCATGACATTTCCCCTGTAAAATTAAGGGGTCTTGCCCCTGCTTCCTTTGAAAACAAAGGCAAAACCCCTCAGTCTTCACTGGGCTGGTCTCTAGTAAGATCCAAACATAATTTTGTACCGTAACAGAAACAGTCACTTCAGCCATTCCTTGATGCTGTTTGTCTTAAAGTAAATTAAAATCCATATTATATGGGATGGGTCGCATCTGCTTCTGCTCCCTGAACAGCCATTCCCCAGGATGAGTATTGCATACACTGTACAAAATCAAGCTGTGATTCTGCCTTCTTATAAACTCTTATTTTTCTTTTGTTGGAAATATCTATGCAGGTATTTTAAATAGAAGCTTGATATATTAAATATATATTTTTTTAATTTGTTGATTTGGTAGGGGTGGGCATTGTATGAAAACACTGGAGGGAGAGGTGATCAAATGATACTAAGCCAGCCCTGCCATGCAAATCTGTTCTCTTCCAAAAATCTTCTGAGAGGAGAAGGAAAAAAAAATAAGGATAGCTAGGAGAAAGCAAATCAATGATTTTTCCTTTCCATCCCTTTTAAGTTAAAAATGCATCTTTATTTTTCATTGTCATTATGCAGGCTGAGCATTCTTTTTTTTCTATACATATACACATGCATATATATATATATATATATATATATATATTTGAAATGCTGTCTTAAATTAATGGGGTGTAGCTGTAAATAAGATAGCTGGGTAGTAGCTGTTCAGAGAATCCTGTTCAGCATTAGTAATTTATTGGCTATCGGGAGTCAAATGTGCAAAATCCTTTGTTGGGAAACTCCAGATCTGATTCCTTGTTTTGTTTTGCAGCTGAACTTGTAAATGCAAAAGAAAAATGTAGGACTGATTTAATGTCCAATTTAAACTGGGCAGTTGCCAACTTTCCCCATTTTTGTATGTACTGTAGATTAGTCTGTCTGTGTTAACTGTAGTGGGGTTTTGTCTCACAAGCCTGGAATTTGTACTTTGAAATAAAACCACTGGGTTTTTAACATTTTGAGTCATCTGTGCTTAGTTCCTGACACCTCAGGAGTCAACTCTCAAAAAAAGAGCCCAGAGTCTGCTCTTCCTCTTCAGAGGTGTTGCCACCTTGCTCAAGTAACATTGAACACCAAGGATTTGGCTTTTGGTCATTCCCAGGAAGTCACCTGCACAGCGCTGCCCTCACAGAAGCAAAAAACCAAAGCAATGCTGTAACTTCTGGAAAGTCATCTTCCATGCATTTCTGCAAAGCCTGGACAGACACAATCAAGTGACTTGCACCCCAAAATTGCCACAGACGGATACAGGAATGGAAGTCCAGTTGCTGGTGCTGCTTTCCTTGCCCTCCAAGATGCCAGCTTTGACCTCTGGAACAACGGTCATTCTTTCAGCAAGAGGCTTCAGACTAAGTACTGGAGTTTTTCAGAACACCCTTCAACCATGAGGGCCCACTTACCTGGCCAGGGAGCAGCTGCTGTGCACAGCACGAAGTGCAGCACTCAGGGGTGATGAAATCAGGATTAATAAAAATGGTGTTCCAGTGCAGACATCATGAAGGGCTCTGCCCCCCACCCGACTGCTTCAAGGGTAGAAGCCAGGAACAGCACCATGACAGATGTGCAACTCATTTGGGACCAATAAACAGCTGGACTAGATGGCAGTCTGGAAAAATTTACCTCTTGGACTCAACTCTGCTGCCAAAGTGTAGAGAACTCAAAGCACTTAGAATGTGGAGTTACTGACATGCCTACCCTGAGTTAGTGCTGAGCCTGTACTTCAAAGGCATATGATTAATTTGTGATGGTAATAATTAGTTTCCTTGCACTTACTAAAATTTGCTTCAAGTCACACTGACCAGAAGATGATGGACTCTTGTGAAGTGATGCCTCAGCACAATCCCACTTGAATGCCCTGAGTTTCTCAAACTGCCTGTTTAGACTAAGAGTATATGTACTGCACATAGTGTAGAACCTGTGTTTTATCATCAAATAGAGCATAACCACTCTGCTCAAGCACTGTTGTAACTGCAGTTCCTGCTGGAGTAAAGCAAAGTGAGTATGTGTATGTGCAGAATACTCACTGTTTTTTGCAGGGTGGCTTTGGCACACACTCCATGGAAACCTGAGGTTAAAGAGTCAGAAGCCACCAGACTTGGAAAAACCTGGAAGCAGGTATGAAAAAAGGGGCAACTTCTGCCACAAATCCTCTGCTTAGAGCATACCTTCCTTTTTCTTTTTTTTTTTGCCAAGTGGGATCTGCAGAAGGAAGTAAGATTCTCAAGATGCTCCAGGAGACCTTTAAACTTCCTGCAGCTGCCTGAGACTGAAGCTGCCAGTTCTTTTGCAGCTGTGCAGGGAAAAGGAGCTGGACCTGGCTGCTGTGGTCAGGGCTGGCAGATCAACCCAGGCTGGCCTGCCAGCAAAGGAAGCACACAGGACAGCACAGCAAGAGGAATGCAGTGGCCTTTAGCAGCACAACCAAAGGTTAAAAAAAATAGTCACAGTCACATGGATTCGAGTCCTAAGGCTCACAAGGTCCCATTGACGTAAATATTTACTTATAAAAAGGGACTCTTAAAAGCAGAGCTCTGTTTTCCTGCAGCTCTGGGTTGGAGCACAAAGCAGGTCATGCCTCAGGGTAGGAGACTCAAGGTGAGAGAAAGGCAGAGCTGCCGTTTCCATGCATATTAGGCATGTCATGGGCACATCACATGTGCCACACAGCTCCACTCCCTGCAGGTGGAAGCATCTAGCTGTGCGCTGGGTCAAGAACACTGTTCACCACAGAATCCATTGGCAATTTCCTGGTCCCTGGGAACCAGCTTTTAAAGAGTACTTCTCCATTTGTATTTTCATATAAAACTGTGTGAAAAAGCAGTAAATACATCCTGTAAAGTTGCTGTGTTGTCTATGAGTGACAGTGAAGTCAAGCCATCTTCCAGCCCCTCTGTGCTTCCAGTTTCAAACAAGAAGCTGATACTTGGTCCTCTGCTTGCTGGAGCTCAGATTCCTGCACTGCTCTTTGTGACCCAACTCCATTCCTTCAAGTGTCCTCCGTAATGCCTGTTGCAGCCTGTTGAATCCAGGTCAGTTCAATCCAATCTGTGGCTGTGGCTCCACCACCACATGGAGGAGGTCTCTGCTCTGCACACAGCATCTCAAACCTACCCCCTTCTACCTCAGCAAACAAATCAGTCCCTTCATGGATTTTTCATCCTCAACAGCAGCTTTGCTGTAACTTCTGGTCTCCCTCTTCCCTTGGCAAAAATCAGCCTTACTGTGACAGCCAGATATTTAGGGTAGAACCTCACCCACATTGCAGTAACTCACTCCCTTTCCCATCACACAAGCTAAATTCCAGAGGCTTCATTAAAACCTCACACTGGCCATCATTCTTCACCATAACACAGGGCAGTGCTGTGCACTGTTTAGCTTGGACCATCAAGGACAAGAGGAAAGAGCTGTTTATTTTGTTTTACTTAATTACACATATAACATCCAGCACAAAACCGCTCAGTGACTCGACTCCTTGGTGTAAACACGTGTAACTAAGAGCAATGTGCATAGCCCTGGCCCTCACAACCATCTCACTGTCACATTCCCCTGCCACAGCTGAGGGAACAGGCAAACATGTCACTGAGCAACTGCATGGGCTGATCCATTCCAAGAGGGCTGATCCATTCCATCCCTTGTAAGGATCCATTGCATCACATTTTCTGTCCTTGCAGCCTGACATTGCCAGCTGCTCTGGCCACACAAAGGAAGTCTTGCCAACACCACTGAAAGTCACATCCTGAACACAACAGACTGCCATGGAGAACACTCCCTTGACTTGCTCTGCTAGTAACATTCCTGGATGGGAAGCAACTTGCAGCACACTACTCAGACAAAATGCAGACATCAAGCCAGCACTGAGGTAAGGCCATCATGGCCCAAAGCAGCCACCTGGCTTGGCCCAGCCCCAGAGACAGGTCCCATGTTGGTACTGGATCACACTCACTGGTGGCATTGCTCCTCACTCCTGCTCTAGGAACAGCTGTGATGATGGCTCAGCTCACCAGAAAGCTGCGCCACCTGCTTCTCATCAATCCTAGTCAGAGGAAGGGCCACCCAACCAGCTGCTCAGAAGAAAAGAACATGCATTGGGCTGCAGTGAAGCAGCCAATATCAGTACAAAGAGCCTAGCAGGCAGGACATGGGAAGGCAGGTAAGGCACAGGGATGTGGACATCCAGGTCGATTTATTACACACAAGAAATAAAATTTCCATTTTAAAAAAATCCACTTGTGGATACTGATGCTGGTTTTACAGAATCGGCCTCATGGTGACAAAATCGAAGTTGTAGGACTCTGGCAGGCCCTGGTGCCGTGTGCGGTTGAACCTCCTCCAGGTGAAGACAGGCAGCCCGCCCTGCACTGGAGGACCATTGATGGCAGAGGCTGTGAACGCTGCAGCCAGGCGGAAATCCGACACCTGCAACAAAGGACAGGAACCCGGGGCAAAAGGGCAGCGCGGGGTTTGACACATGCCCAGCCCAGACGGCAGGAACAGCTCCAGGAGATTTCATTACAATAAGGTGAGGGAAGCAAGCAGACGGAAATGCATACAGGCAGCAATTCCTCCCTTGTGCAGAGGCATCTCCAGCCACACAGCAGCCAGTGCTGAAGGGCAGCAGCAAAGCACAAGCCCACACTTGCCCTCTAGCCCTTGCACTAGCCAGGCTGAAAGAGCCAGTGCATCTGCCCTCAGGACAATCCTCCCTAGGTTTATGGGGCTGCAGCAGGCAGATGAGGGGGGCTGGCCTAAGCTCTGGTGCATTGGGCACTTGGGCTGTCCCCTGGGGCATTGAAGGTAATTCAGGAATGGGGAAATGCAGCACAGAGTTAATACTGCTACCCAGACTCTGCCCGGTTCCTTCATCGTCTCCAAAGAGGTCCCCAGCCTGGTCCATCTTCGCGAACTCAGACACTAAAATTGCCTTTAGGGTTTCTAACTGAACAGGTTTGGCCTCTGCTCTGGCTTATTTCTTTCAATGCCCTTCTTAGGCCCCTTTCCCCCCCCCACCAGCCCAGCCCATTCCCCTTGCCTAACTGGGGTGGCTAAGGCACCACAGGATGCACTGACCAGACCCCTCTATGCAGCCATTTTCTGCATTCCTCTTTTATTACCCAGCTCTGGAAGCCTCCCATTGTCCACTGCAACAGGCAGCTCACCCAAGTTTGTGCAAGCTGGCTGGACACAGCAATGGAGATACCAAAATAGCCTCCCCAGGCCCATCTTAGCAACCAAACTTGTAATCCAGAAATGCAGCAGGCTGGACCCACAGGATAAAATATTGTACAGCTTCCCAGCACACCAGGGCTGGACAGCTGCTTACTTGGGCATTGTCCCTCACAGTGAAAATACCACATAACCTCCCCAAAATAAATCATGCTTTCTCTAGGACAGTGGGTCTAAGGATTTTCCCACATTGTGCTAAAATGCAAAGTGATCTTCACCAAACTTTTCAGAAAGCAGTTTTGCAGAGAGGTGGAGCCCCAGAGCAGGGTTGCTCACTAGAGAGCCAGGCTGTTGTAAACATAAAGCTAGACTGCCATCACATTCCTGCGGGCTCTGGGAGGCAACCACACAGTCCCCATGAACAGGAGGCTGAGGCTGTACAACAGTCACCTTCCCTGAGTGAGCTGAAGACTCATTTCCTGCTGTAAGGCTTTGGGTTTTAACTCCTGAACACCACAAGCTCCCATGGACAGTTGTTTCACACACATCCCCCTGTATCCTCTGCCACTGTGCCAGGACTGGTGTCAGGGACAGAAAATGAGACTCTGCAGAGAATCCCCATCTGAGGATGTGCCCAAGCACTGGGACAGCATGAAAACAGGGAACAGACATGCCTGGCCATGCTTGCCCTGGTGCAGGGAAACATGCTACAGGTCTGACAGGAGCATGAACAAGCTGCAGCAAACATTCAGCAGATGTTGAAATGGAGGTAATTTACCTTGGAGTCATAGCAGCCTGCAGGCACTGGTAAAGAAGGATTCAGGTCTTCCCGGCAGCAAATGGTGTTGCAAGGATTGTGTTCAGCATAAGGATCATGCTGATAGTCTGGGGTGAAATGTGGTGGGAAGGAAGGAAGGAAGAAAAGAAGTTAATCCCCTCACAAAAAGCTAATGCCAGGTATTGGAGCCACTAGTAGCTGGGTAACTGCACCCTGTCACATTGCTCTTGTGCTTCTCCCTGGGTACCAGCTACAAGTCAGTGCTCGAGACAGAACATTAGGTAGACAAGCTCCTAATCCAAGGATATACAGCTGCTTCTGCATCCCAGAGGCACCACTGCCAACCTCTAACCACAAACAATTGCAATTCCACCTGATGAAATTCCACCTGATGAAAGCTTGTAGAAACAGGAGAGAAAAGCAGAAGAGAAAGGGAAGTGGCAGGTGGATGGGAGAGGGGGGAGTGGAGCAATGAGTGGAGCAATTGTTTTCCTGTTCTGGACTAAAATAAGTGTCAAGGAGCAAAAACTTCGAGCACCCGCTGCACTAACTGCAAGCCAGGCGGGGAAGGTAGACAAGCCTCAGTGTCTACAAGCACTCTGCTACTCACAGCTCAGACAGGAACAATACCCCACCCTGGGAGAGGCCTCCCAAACCTCGAGCCCAGTAATCAGCAAGCTCCCTATAATCGGGAATAAAAATACAGCATCTAAAGCTATCACTAGTTTGAGACAGGCTTAGCCAGAAGTTAATTAAGCTGGGTTTAATCCAGTTAAGGAGAACCCTGTCAGGAAAACACAACAGAACACTAGCTACTGTCCTGGTTCAACCCCTGCTGGCAACTAAGTACCACACAACTGCTCATCCACTTCCCTCCAAACCCCACCCCTCATGAGATGGGGAGGAGAATCGGAAAAAGTTAAACCCATGGGTTGAGATAACAATTTAATAATTGAAATAAAGTTAATAATAAAAAATAATAAAAACTAAAAGGGAGAGGGAAGGAGGGAGACAGAAATAAACACCAAGAGAAACAAGTGATTCACAGTACAATTGCTCACCACCTGCTGACCAATGCCAAGCCCATCCCTGAGCAGTGATCAGCCCCTTCCAGCCCATTCCCCCAGTTTGCACAATAAGCATGAGGTTCAATGGCATGGAATATCCCTTTGGCCACTTCAGGTCACATATCCTGGCCATGCTGTACCAGCTTCTTGTGCATCTGCTTGCTGGCAGAGCATGGGAAACTGAAAAGTCCTTGATTTAACAACAACTAAAACATTAGTGTGCTAAGTAATGCTTAAGCTATCAACATTATTCTCATACTAAATGAAAAACACAGTACTGTATTAGCCACTAAGAAAATTAACTCAACCCCACCTGCAAAAGACCATCTGTCTGAACATGGAAAAAAACATTAAGTTTTACACTGAATTCTCTGGTCTGATCTCATCTAACAGTTGCTTAGCCTGTAAGCAACTGTAGGTGATGGGAGTCCACAGGGTCCCTTGGAGTACTCTCTCTTGGAGTCAGAAGCTTTCTGGAAAAGTCATACAGCAAGCCCATGGCCCTTGCTCTTGATAGAGCAATTTTAACTCAGTTTCCTACCTTGAAAATAAACTTGTGTTATCTTTTTGCTTTGTGCGTATTCTGCATTTAGGGCAATATAACTGATCTGCATGTGAGGCTGCAGCTTCCCACCATAATCCAAGAAATAAAAGTAACACTGCTTATTAAGATCAGCTCCACAGTACACAAATACGTGTCTTACTGTTGTATCTCATGATGTACTTCATGCTTTCCAAGTTGGTCACCTTGCCCTGGTCTCGACGGAAGATTTTTGCTCTTGGAGCAAGCTCATAGGAGAAATCCATGCCATACTTGACAACGTATGATGCATACCCACTGAGATTGTAAATCTTTTCATGGAAAGGGATATTGTATGAAGGCCAGTAACCTGCCAGAGACAAACCCCAATCTGTTAATCACTTAGGAAAGCTGGATGCTTTTGCTTATATCAGAAAATAAACGATTTTCCATGTTGCACTGCCTTAGCAGCATGTCGAGGAACAACACCGAAAACTGGTTTCAACACAGTAAGGCAACAGTAACTGGCATGACCGGGGTTGACTCCCAGTGTAACACCCCTGGAGACTGAATGTACCCAGGCATCCACCCCCAGGCTCAGGACTCATCCTGCAAAACAGCTGAGATCAGACCTGCAGGAGCCCAAGATGAACACACAGCGTGGCCACAGCCCTCTTGCAGAGGTTTCGCTGCTGGACCTCAAAGGACTGCAAGATCATTTACCTCCACCAAACTTCAGTGAGAGGCTTGAAGTCACTCTGGTTTTGCCCCCTTCCCATCTCACCAAAGGAGAATAAGACACCACGCTGAGATGTCAGGGATAGGCTGACACACACAAACACACACAGAGCACAGAGCTACTCAGGGTGAACAGGAGGCAAGCCAGCACACACACACGCTTTGTGCAGTGGGAGCTGCACACAGTGATAAAGAAAGATGGAGGGATTGCTGCACATTTGCCAGTAGCTGTCTTTGAAGGTTAAGAAGTAATTGATCAGCAGAGCAGAGCCCTGTTCTAACTTTTCCAAAAGCAATCCTGCTTTTGGAAAACTCCTGTGTTAACTCTTAAAGAACAAAGGCTGCCAGGCACAATTCCGGAGAAGAGTTTTAGGTAAGTGACTTAAAACTGCCTGAAACAAGACCACTGTAGAAAGCTCTTATAAAGAGCCAGGAGACCTTCCAGGTCAGAATCTGGATGCAGGAAGTCCCAGAATAAGTAAGAATAGATATCTGTACCCTAACATTAAATGTTTTCTTATTTTTCAGGCAGTGAGTATATAACATGAACTAGGCCCAACAGTAGCACACTTTCAAGTTCTCTCCAAAGCACTAACATTCCCTGTTGTTCATTCTCAAATTGCACACATCAGGATTTGGCTTAGAGATTTACTGTCTAGGCACTGGTAAATGCAGTGCTCCACATACTAACATTAACCCAGCACAATGTGAATAGTCTGGCTGTAAGATGCTCAAGAAAATCAACTAGAATTTACTGGGAGCAATATATGCAAATACAAACCAAACTTCCTGAAGGACAGATACGTACTGGAACACTGCCTGGGCAGAGGCCTCTCACCAGTTTGGGTCCTGCTTAGGATAGGGAAGACAGGAATACCCTGTCTGCTGGCATTTGCTTACGTGACCTAGAGCCTGCCTGAAGGAAATAGGTTGTGTATAGGCTGTGTTGTAATACAGTCATCTTCCAGAAATGGGCAACTTGCTAGCCTCTAATGACGCAGGCTGGAGGATATGGATACAGCAGCTTCCAAACCAGTGGGGTTTAGCTGAGATTCAAAAGGTGCAATTGTCTCACCTGAACACAGTGCATACAAATGACCCCTCTCTCTCACCTGGAAAAACTTTTTGTTAAAATTGCTAAAACAGAGGAAGCTATTGAAGTTATCCTCCAGCAAGAGCTCTTCTATGTCTTGGGCTCTGCAAGACTGCAAATCACATGCAGAGAGCACAGCAGCCAACATAAGCAAGGCTTTACCCAAGGGCTGCTGTAAGCCAGTGAAACCTGGCAGGGTGCACAGGGACAAAAAACAAGCCAAGAGAGGATTTTAGATTGAAAGGGCAGGGAGAGGGATGACATGAAGGCAGCAAAAATTCCCTGAATCAAAATGCTTCCCTGCTCTGCCCATTCAGAGCAAAAGATATCAGCAATATCAAGAGACAGAGCAATGAGAATATTGTACATATGGTGGAAGACGCTGAGATCCCACATTTTATTCTGATGTATTGCTTTTGAGATATTACTCATTTATCATCAAGAAACATGAACTGCAACCTACTCCTGTGACCTATTCCTTCACTGGAGACAGAGTTGCCCTCCCTCACCTCCTGTAAAGGATTCCTGAGTTTTCTCTGTCAACATGCAGAAAGCACCTGAACATCTTTGCCTGGAAAGGGCAATGTAAGAGATGCCTGGTTTTGAGAACTCATCTGCATTGGCCTACAAAACAAGATGACAGAAGCCGTAAAGAAAAAAATCTTTCCGTTTTCAAACCTGTGTAAGGAAATGCTTCCTTTTTCCTCAGTATTACAGCAATACCTGCCTTTGTTCACCTGAGATTTCAATTCTCATTCTCTGTTGTTTCTAGGTTTATGCTTCAAAGAAACTTAAAAAGCCAATGCAGGTGGCAAATTCACTCTGACCAAACTAGAGTGTTCAAAGTGCATTACCGTTGGACACCAGCTACAAGGCAATGATGGAGTGTGCCAGGGTCAGCTATTCTACAAACACCTTAGGCCAGCATTGTGCTTGAGAAAGGTAAACCTCCTTCACCTGAGCTGCTCCAAGCACCTGGGAAGAGGGCAGGGGCCTCCATGGGACTTGTCTGGTGTCCTGCATGTCTGGAGGAGTCCAGATCTGCTGCTTACAGGAGCAGTGCTGGCTTACAGCAGCTGAGGTCTCCAAGACTGCACTTTGGCAGTGTTTAGCCCACCCTGTGTGCTGAGGGCTGTCCTCCTAATGTTCAAACTCCCAGAGACTGACTGCTCTGTTATGCAATACACACAAGGTACATTTAGGTATCTGGGAAAAGCCATACTGTAGGTTTAAAGTAATGTGTAACCTCTAATACATGCTGCCACCTTTGAGAACAGAGCGGCTACATCATCTCAGAGGGAAGAAGTGGTCATTGTGTGCCCAAGCCCAGGAGTTGGGCTCAGTCCTATAGGGAATGAATGCCACACAGCTGCTCCAAAATCACTGCCAAAAAGGAACTTGGGGTACCTGCCAAGCCTGGCCTATCTGCACAGCTATAGCACTGCCATGATGGGGTTGCAATCTTTCACATATGAGAGCTAGAGGGTCTCTAACAAACAGCTTCTTTGTCCACACCTCATGCACAACACAGCATTGAGAAGCCCAAGGCAAAAGAAGCCAAAAGAGCCAAAGATGCATGACAGAGACAGAGGACTTTTCCAAATTATCAATAAGAAATATAATATAAAACCATACTGACAATGTGGCAATGCCTAGAGTAAGCCAGAACTTTCCAGAAGAAGCTAGACACAAGGAAAAATTTCAAAGGGAAACAGCCCCAGTTGCTAACATAGGTAAATTTCTCGTCATTTTGATGATGAGTAGTTCATCAATTTATCTCCTCAGCATGTGATTAGAGGAGAGAGCACAAAGCACCAGACACACTTAAAACTCAGGCTTTTTGTTGCTGATGTAAGTGTTTAGTAAACACTTGTGAATTAACCTGACAGTGAGTGTTTTGCTTCACCAAGATTTTTGTTTGTTTTCCATCAAGTTGTTGCTAGTCTTGCTAGGAAATTAAAGAACTTTTTAAAGAGCAAATATTAGTCAGAAAACAGAGATCCAGGAAAGTTCAGGTGATGAATTTAACACAGAACTTCTTTGGTATTCAAAAGTTCATCTTCTTGCAGGGTGACCCATTCAACAACCATTTCAAGTAGCCCACAGCATCTGTTATTTAATACTGCTCCAAATCAGATCTCACATTTTCCCACATCAGTCTCTAAGACAGGGCAATATAATGCCAGAAAAAAGGCAAGGAGGCAAACAAGCAAGGAAGCAAAGTCTATTTTTCCCTCCTCTGCTTCTAGGAGACACAGATGCTCACTGCATTGCTGCCACAGCACACTGGATAAATGAATGCATTGCAGTCGACCTGGATACAGAGGGATGCTCAAACAAAGCTTTCTGAGGGTTGCTCACACAAAGCTTCCGTACCTTAAACTCAGAACTAGTGTTCAAACCCTCCCCTGGAACAAAGCACAATTCTCAGCTGGCATAGAGATGGTTGTCCTAAGCCAGTAACTACTATAGGATCTCTTACCTTTCCGGAGAACATTTGTTTGATCAGAATACTCCACAAGGGTTGGGATCTGCTCAACAATGTACAATGCACCATCATCAAGGCTCCTCTGCAGCTTGACCTTCTTCAGGTCTAGAACCATGTACTGATTGTTGTACGTTCCTGGGTATGAGAGCAGAGAGTGTTACATGTCCTGCCAGGGGAAGGAAACGTGTACAAGAGGTAGAGGGAATCACCTGTTTTCCTAAGATGCATATGAAGGTGTACTTACCAGAGTTGCACTTGGAGAAGGTCTCTGCCCAAGTTCTGCCATCCTTTGCCATCATGTTGGCAATGCGAACCCTCTGCCAAGCTAGCAAGGATTCAGGCACCACTTGCTTAATGAGGGTTTCATTGAAAACACTGTTGGTAGTCTGCAACATTACCAGGCCACTGCCTAGTATGTAAAAGTCATCCAGGGACACCAAAAAGCCTTAAACAGCAATAACACAAAATTTGTTATCTTTGTGAACCTTTGATATACTCACAGAACAAAACAGAGAGAGAAGCCATGAGGATATGAATGAGTCAATGCACATGTGTGTGAAATCAAACTGTACAAAGATTAAAGATGAGGAGGTAACTTCTGCAAGAGCTTCAGGCCCACCTGTCAACACTGTTTGCAATGAGAAACTGTGTCACACTTTCAAGACACCCAATTCTTTGTCTAATGCATTTGCTTTGTGCTTGTATGCCAAGCTTGGAGGCTTCTTCATAAATCAACCTATGTCTTCTGCTGAGGATTACATATGCTAAATGCCTATTGAGTGTTTGTTTCTAACAGATAAATGAACAAAAAAAAAAAAATTCAACAATGAAAAGCAAAGTACAAACTCCACAAAGACATTTTCATCAACCAGTTTCAGTTTCAGATTTTTACTCCGTAAAGACAACAGAAGTTAATTTAACTAATTTGAAGTAAATCCCTTCTGTATTAAATTAAGCAGAAAAGTCTTCCTTCTAGTTTAATCTTTTATCATCTAAGTATTCTTAAAAGCATTTCCACGAAACAGATACCTCTTAAATCGTAACCCACATCCTGTATATGAGGAGAAGCTCTACTCCTCTTTCTGACATGTTGTCACTGGGGTTTTTTATGCCTACAAGCTCTGCAAAGTCAAGACAGTAATGGATCTGTGGGCAGGATTCCCTCCCAGGTTACATGCCAACAGAAGTACTAGGTCCAGTTGCAAATCCTTCACCAGGAGGTGGCATACAGAGCTGCAAAGGTCAGCTATGCCTTGGATAGCATGGGGACTACTTGTACAGCAGAAATAACTTCGCTTTTAGATTACTCAGCAGATACATGGCTGCCAGGCTGCGGAAAAAAGGTTGTTAACTGAGCTCCAGATGGCGAAGTCATAGAGAGCCTAGACTCTTGTAAGGAAGTTTTTAATAGTATCAAGTCTTCAGAGAGTACAAAATGCTAAAGTGTTGTGCAACACCATAATAGTTGAGTTCCTCTAAGAAATCTTCTACAGCAGGCTTTATTAGTGCACTCTGCAAACAAAGGTCACCCACCTATGACAGCAAAAAAGACAACCCAGCTCTGCCTCCTGTTCCTGCGCTTTTATCAAAAGGCAGACCACCTTCAAGCAAAAGTAATATTTAAGGGCCCTATTTCAGCAAAATTTCTTTAAAGTTGAAAATTCTCAAATTAGAACAGATCCAGGAAAATACACTTTGTAGTCACCTGTTCTCTAAAAACATATGAGTATAGAATAGACAGAGCATCTTGGCAGCTGGTATTTTACGCATGGTGAGAGAGTCAATTATGTACATTATGTACATCAGCAGCAGAGATTTCTCTCAAGTAAGTAACGGCAAGAGAAACACCCTAAACCTGGCTCTGCCAGTGTATTTTATACAAAGGCATGGGATACTCCAGCAACAAACTGTTGCATAACAAGTCAAGCACTTGCCCAAACAGAGACAAGAAATGAAATTGTTACACGATTTTGATGTGAATTGAGGATCAGTTCTTGTGGGTGACAGTGACAAGTGTCCTACTTTAAAACTAACCAAATAGTTTCTTTCTTCAATTTCAATCAAAGGTGAGATAAAACAGAAAAACTTGACTCAAAGCAAGTGCTAACACAAGGAATGATGCTGAATTAACTGGAAGTTGAACTCTGTAATTCGAATCAATTGCAAAGCTCAGCTAAGCTGAAAAGAAGGGGATTTCCTTCTGGGCCTTAGTATTTACCAAGTTTTATCCTGCAGTGTTTTATAACACAACATGCCCTCCATGATACACCATCACTAGCCTAATTATTCCAAGATGGCATATACCGTTTTGATTTAAGGCACAGGCAACTCTGAAACAAAGGAAAGCTAAAACCAAAGCAACAAGTTTACCCACGGTAAAGACATCCACAAAAGTAAAACCTGGGTAGAGAAGTCTAGAGATATCAGCAGGTATTTGATATCCTCTTGTGCCATTCTTCTCTTTTTAAGTGTGCATGAGAATCTGTTGTAATTGAAAGTTACACTCACTGTATGCTTCTTCTATTTTTTTTCTGTATAACCATCTCTGTAAACCCACCTCCCATTTTTGTCAGGAACACTCAGTCAATTTTTTTTCTTTTTTTTTTTTTTTTTTTAACCTCTCCCTCCAATGAACCTGACAGCTCCTACATAGAAACAAGCAAAAGTACTTCTGATTGCATCTTCTGGATCTGAGCCATTTAGATTCAGTTTCCAAACACCACTGGAAAACTGAAGTTTCCAGAGTCTGGAGTTTCACTCATCATGACATTAATCAGCCAAGCAAAGCAAAGGATTTTTTGCAATGTGAGCCACAGTGTTCTCCAGAAAATCAGCACATCAAAGAGCATGTGGGTGGCAGCACGTTCCTGGCAGCTATTGTTCCTAAAGAGGTAGACTGTTGCTTTCTGTACCAGACAGCATCAGCTTTTTTTTGGTGTTTTAAAAGGTCACAGTGCTCATTCAAGTGCAGACAGGGTCAGCATTATAGGCTGGAAGTCAAAGTGATGAGGTCTAGCCCACCTCTCAGGCATGGGAGTAGCTCCTGGCTGAGATGCCCAATGCTCTGGTGTATAAACACACTTGAATATGGGAATGTAGAGGTACTCTCTGGATTAGCAGAGAATTAGCAGCTGCTTCTCCTGTCAAGACTGAACACCCAACAGCTGCCTTCCTGCCACTTGCACATCTCTCCTAGGCACTAAGAAACAGCACATCCCACACTATAGCTCTGGTCTCTCATCTCCAAACTTCACCAGACACTTTGCTTTGCTTCCCTCCAGGTTTTAAACTGATGTTGCAGGAAGCAGGGAAGCAGGAAATGGTCTGGCAATACCTCATGAGTAAGCTGGATCCCTGAGAACAAGAGCTGCCACCCTTTTCCATGGTTTGTTCCTCCCAGCTCTTCCTCAAGCTGCGGGGAAAGATAATGCTGCACTAACACCAGATTACTTCGAAGCAGGAGACGCAAACTACCTCTCTCTATTCCTGCCTTAGCTGCAGATGTGTAGCCATCCATCAAGACAACTTGTGCCATCTTACTCCTATGTCACAGCCTAGCAGAAGCAAGAAAAATCCCAACAGTGGACCAGAGGAGAAAAAGTAGCAGTAAAATTCTTCAACTCTTCTTCAACTGTTTTGTTTAAACTGCTAAAATCAAATTAACATACTTTAAAAGACTGTGGCTCAGCACAGAGGAAGTAGTTCACAATCCAAATCAGAGTGATTGGTCAAAATTATACACTCCCATTCTTAAATGGAGTTGAAAAGAGCTCCATCCAAATGGATGGAAATCCTGGAAGCTGCAACCTCTCTGCTATCCAAAGAAAATAGCAAATTTTATCAGTTAGTTTGGCTCATTTCTTTGAATGTTTCAATGGGCAGTGTAAAGAAGTGACTGGAGCTGGGGGAAAAGTGGTAGAGAGGGAGGAGAGGTGCAGGTTTCTCTCCGATCCACTAGATATGTCACACAAAACATAGCACCTACCTTGTCGCTCTCATCCCTTTCTTACTACTTCAAATGAGCACAGCTTCACTCAACATTTGTGAGGAACAGTAAGATTCTCTGTACAATTTAAGTTCTCCCTGCTATGCATTGATTCACCAGCCACATGAAGTACTTATGTCCAGAGCTTGAAGAAGACATGAAGCTCAGGCTTTCAGTTCAGAGACATTCCTCCTTTCCAAAGGTTCACAGAACTGTCCTACGTGCAGCTCTGCAGAGATGAAGACTGTCAAGAGTCTTCTTGTGAAGTGCAGAGTTCAAGTGAGGATTAAGGTGGGTTAGTGTAGAAATGAGCAGCAAGTGAAGAAATCATTCTGCAAAAACACGGATTACAACTCCCGTTAATTCCCACTTGACTGTGCCTCTGCAGCACTATGGCTGCTCTGAAGGAGAGAAAGCAGCAAAGAGACATATGCTGCTAACAATGGACATTTAAACACGGTGGCAGAACACTGATAACTGCTGGGGCAGCTGTGATGGACTCTCTAATTCCTGCCTGTCCTCCTACCTGCTTAGTCACAACACAAGCAAAGAAGTGCAAGGCCCTCCAGCTGTACCACAGTGCACGCCCTAACACACATCATGGTTAGTCAATAGCCTCAGAACCTCTAAACTGAGTCACAGAAAACACCAATTTTTGCAATCTAGTAGTCTGTCTTTTGAAATTCAGTAAATAAAGAAATAATATGGATAGTTTTACTCTCTGATCCCAGGAGAAATCATGGATTTGGCATATTCCTTTTCAGAAGGTAAACGACCCCTTAACTTTTTCTGACACAGCTTTTGGACAGCAGCATAGTTTTACTTTATATCCAATCTTACTGGATGACAAGAATCTTTGAATTACTCAGTTAAGTGTCACTGAAGGCCTGGAAAGGCACCTGTCTTTTAATGCTCTGTTTCCTCCAAAAGTCAATACTTCTATGTTCACAGGATCATATTACTATTCAGGAGAAATTACTAGGTTGGCCTTTCTTACTGGTTCTTAGTGTCTGTCAGGATGGAGAATAAGAGCAGAGAATAAGAGAATAAGAGAATAAGAGCATACATTTATGCAGGGAGACATTACAATTGCTGAGTTGAACCATGGCCAGGACCTGCAGAGTCAGATGCTCTGAAAATATCATCTCTCATCATAACATGGAGCAGTGGAATTTGGCAGCTCCCTCCTTCCTACATGATGTTCCTAGAGCATTACTAGGCCAGTGCTTACTCATCCCATGGAAAACTGCAACTCTGTGAACTACACCCACAGCTAATGCAATTTGCTGCAGTCAATGGACCATGCTTGTCTAGCACTTGTGATAGCACCCTGTAATCAGGCAGCCAGTGAGCACACTGTGCAAACCACAGGCCTCTCAAACTTCACTGCAGCCATGGGAACTATGCTTTGCAACAGTTCTCACTCAGTTTTGTTGGTAGAAGTACACCTGCCTGCATCACTATGTCAGAGTCCATGTGGCAATAGAGAGCTTTAAAATAAGCCATCTCTGCAGACCTCAACACTCTCAGGGAAGCACACTGGAATTTTGCACGCCAATAAACAGACCTAAATCATTTCAGCACAGCAGTAGCTGATTTTCAGGTATCCCGCCACACATTATGCTTTATCAGTCTCATGAAAACAGAATCTTTGTATTTTCTTATGCAAAGAATCCACAAAAGGAACAACCGAAAGACATCACCACAGCCATGCACTAAAAATAAAATAATAAATGCTCTGTGTGACTGATCTTGATCCCCAGTTTTGAATCTGCAGCACAATGCAGCACACAACAGTTGCTAAACAGAGCCACATTCCTGCGAAGTGTAGTGCTATCATCAGTACTTCTGCTGAGAGAGATGAGAGCCAGAATAACCTTATGAACATTCATGTGATGAACAGAGCTCAGAAATCTTTGCTTTCCACTAAATTATACAGTCTTGGCAAAATTCCTTGCAACAAGCGAGCAAAATCCCCCCAAGGCAATTGCAGGAAACCCAACCTCTTGAAAAGCTCTTGTACACTTAACAGACATTCAGACTACCTCTATCCCTTCCTCAACTTAAAAATCTCAGTTGTCAGAAAATGTTGCATTCCTGAGGAGAGATCACTGAGGAAGGTCAGAACCCCACAGAAAAAAGCTTTTTTTCAATGGGAAATGAATGCAACTGCTTTTCAAAACATTTTCCCAGTCACAGTCTCACAAGTCCCAGCCATGAAGGACCCTTGCCCTGGTAGTAAGGAACCATAACTCAACAAAGCACATTTTGAAATCATCAACCAACGAAATTTCATGAGAATGAGATAGTCTCATATGGTACATACTTCACTTAAAACGTTTTATGAAGATTCTTGAGTGTTTGGATGATATTTTTGAGCTTGAAATTTCACCCCTAAAAACTTATGCAATGTCAGCTCTAAGAAGGAGTAATAGGTTTGCTTTGGTTTTCACATTCCCATTTCTTGGTGCTGTTCTGTAGCGAGTATACATATTTTGCCACTAAAATATTACTTGCAGGTGGATTTCTGACATTTGGCCTAATCTTCCCAAAAGAGACTCTAAATATTTTGGCTGGCTACATTACTAACCAAACAAGCATTAAAAAAAAAATATTCCCCTCTGCAACAGCTTATAGAGAAGGTGGAAGAAGATGGCAGGGGGGAACAAACCAACAAAACATCTGAAGGCTTCTGAACCCAACATCAAAGCAGCTGATACACTTTCAAACCAGGAGTGTTTGATATTCAGGAATAATCCCATTACAGCATGAGTCATGTCACAGTGGTCAACAGAAGTGCTCAATATTGTTATTTCCAAACATGTGAATGCTATAGGCAAGGTGAGGAGTTCAACACTTGAGATGACTGCAGACTACACAAGAAGAATTCAAAGCAGCATGTTTGTGCCAGAGGTACAATATTTAACCACTACTATTCAGAGCAGTGAAGGTGATTAATCAACAACAAAAGACTGACGACAACAATTTTCAAGACAGAAAATTGAAGGTGGCATCTTGTCCTCTTGGAAGCTAAAAGTTTTATGGTAGATTGCAGCCAGTGCTTGTTGAGTTACCATCCATTTCACAGACAAGGCAACTACAAAACAGTAAGGTGGTCCCTGCCAAACTGAGTATCTACATT
Organism: Entomyzon cyanotis; assembly: GCA_024500445.1. NCBI lineage: Eukaryota > Metazoa > Chordata > Aves > Passeriformes > Meliphagidae > Entomyzon > Entomyzon cyanotis. The sequence goes on along the minus strand of JAKEPQ010001018.1, from coordinate 10,902,635 downwards.
ATTTTGATTTTCTTGACTTTACCTGGGTAACTGCTGAATGAGACACGGCCGGTACTGGTGTATGGATCAACTATATTGAAGTTCCAATGCTTATATATTCTCAGTGTGGCTGCATAAGTAAACCAGCTGGAATGGGCAAAATATATATTCTCATATCCAGGTAGAACCTGGAAAACAAAAGCAGAAAGATGAATAATTTCAGACCCCATGATATTCTAAATTTTTTCTACTTGATGGAAACTGGGAGAACTACTTGTTTTAAGTAGTTTGATTAATTGCATTGTTAAAGAAAGAGCAGGTTCTTGTGTTTTTAACTTTGTACTAAATGAATTTCTGAAACCTCTGCAAACAATTCTTGCTCATGTGCTGTTTTCAAAACACAACACCTTGGGGGTTATTTGGAATACCTGCATCACACAGTATGTTTTCTCCCCCAGTTTCATTTTGAATATTTGTATTCACATATTCAGATCAGATCTTTGGAAATCTATCCAACATTAATTTAAAGCATGCTGTTTCTGTGAGAATTCCACTGGTTCACTTTGAAGGGAAGTACAGAAGTAAATGCAAGTAAATTCAGTTTGAAAAGGTTACATATATATATATAGATAGATAGATAGATAATACATCTCTTAAAAATATTTCCCTGGCTCTACGATTTGTTGTTAGCTCAGAAACCTCTTGCTGTAGGCAAATGCTTCAATTAATGTTTCTCAATTTAAGGTGAATACTGTTGCTCTGTGATACATGGAGTCTCCAGATGCTGATTAAATTCTTAATAATTTCAACTGGAAAATGTAATTGCCACCATGATGCATCAGTCACCTATCTTAAAAACGTGGGGGTTTTTTCTGTCATCACTCCCATTGGAAAGCCATTCACTGCCAACAGAAAACATCAGCCACTTGCACCCATTTGTTTTTATGTTAGCACTGTCCTTTAGTTTGAGTCATCCTTTTCCTTTTCTCCCTGCCTATTTGCCCACTGTATTTGTAGTCATTCACAATATTCCTTTTCAGACTTCACTTCTCTAGATGAAATGAGTTACTCTCTTCCAGTCTCCTCTCCACGGTAGTTCCTCATTCCCTACTCATTCTAGTAGCTTTCCACCGTGCATCTCTGTGGCTTTGGTCTTTTCCCTCCCCTCAAACCCAAGTGAGAAAAACTGGACACAAAATCCTATGGAGGCACAAATGACTATTCCATAAATTTGTCTTGATCATTGACAAAAGTCCCTTGCTTTATGCACACACAGCATAACACAGGGAAGACTTCCGAAATGATGACTCGTGACACTGCAAGTCAACACACTCATTGGAGATTAAGTTCTGGTGCTCACCTTGATCAGTGCAGAGCAGTGTCCCATATCCCACTGGTATCTCCCATGGCCTCCTGGCTCCCCACTGCATTGTCCACCCCGTGCAGAATAATCAAATAATGCAGGAATAAGGTCCAACAAGTCTCCAACTGCATTCAAAAACTGGACATCAAAGTTGCTCAGTGGCTGAGGAAAGAAGAAGAGAGATCACAAAAAAACCACTTTGAGACAGAAAAGCATCAAGACAGCTTCAGTGGTTAGAATTTTTCTTTTGCTCCCAAAGGAAGCTCTTGTATGGTCTATGAAATGCCTACTGACAAGATGCTACTACTACAGATGCTCAAACTCAGTAGGGCACCAGGCACTGGGGAAACTTTCAGGGTCTGGCCCTTGTAGTGGTATTACCAGTGCTACAATTTCTGAGGAAAAAAAAGAAGAAATAACTGTAACTTATAAAACCTTAGTGTGTGTTTGCAAGCAGAATACCAATCAGTCTGCTGTTAGTGGTACACTGAGGTAAGAGTAAGATTTTTTATCCAGATGTCTTTGAAAAGTCTTACACTAACACTCTTGGGAGCCCTTGGATGTTTATAAATCTGCAATTTAAGAGATCCTCAGGACTGAGGAGGAAGAAACAAATGAGGGAAACAACATTAACAATATAAATCAAACTAGCTGAAAAAGGGAAGTCAGACAAAAGGAACTCTGCTATGTGCTTTTGAAAACTCCCTACGGTTGGAGCTAGCCAGGGTTAAGAGGGTTAACTACACACAGCTGGTTGTGCAACATGCTCTTTAGAACCTCTTACTTTGCCTCTTCAAAAATAAGAGCTTAATAGTGGTTTAACCTCAACCTTCAAATACTGTTTTCTAAATCTTTCCTGTTCTTGCTTTCACTGTGCCTTTAGTTAAGGCAAGGCTTGAGGAAAAGAAGTCAGAACACACATTGCTGTAGGGCTGTGAATAGTAATTTTAGAATGCCACATAATCATATAGCAAAGAAACACATTGCTTGCAATATAAATCACTGTTATTAAACCAAATAGGTGACCTCTCTACAAACCCCAATAAAGTGGGACAAGGAAAAATTAAACAGCATCAAATTAATTTACTTTTTATTCAGAAGGCTGAATTCTGTGTTATTCATCTGCTGTTCTGGCAGAGAGAATAACCAACAGGAAAACCAGAAATAATGTAAACTCCAGTCCATGTATCCCATGGGAAGGAATTAAACCTTCCCCCAGTGCTTACAGAGACTAGCAAGAGAAATGAGCCATTCTGACAACTAAAACCCTTAATGGCAGAAGGCCCCCATAGCAGCTATTATTTGAGCAAACTAGGAGCAACATCAAGAGAAGTGTCTTTGAATAGTTTTAAGCAACTTAGAGGTATGAATCATTTACAAACCAGTCACAACTCCTATTTCATTGGAATTAATATAGAGAGACTTGGCACTGTTTTAGCACCATTTTCCCCCATCCAGCTGCACTGAAAACCTACCACCCAATAAGAAAAAGCTGTTTCCCAGTGTCTGATTCACTCAGGCATTACTGTAGAGTACCACCAGGAAGGGAGCAAATTGGCTTGCATATGAGATTGCCTAACCAGCCCCAAGACATTTTAATGGTACTTGACATCCATTTGCTACCACTCACTATTCTTCATAAAACCTGCCTTCACTGTAATACCTACAGGCACCTACATTGATACTGCTACAGCATCAGTCAGAATTGCCTGTGTGTTTTAAAAAAGTTTCACATTTCTATACTTTCTTTCAGTCACTCTAAGTCAAACCATCTGTAACTATTAGGAAGTCCATTTCAATTATAACAAAAGTGCCAAGCAATGGAGCTGTCTGAACAATAGGCACAGAAAGGTGTCCAGAGGGCAGGAGGAAAGACCCATTCAAAGCACAGGTTATGCAAATTCTTAAGGCATTGGGTGGGGATTAGGCTGATGGCTGCCAAAGCCAGCCAAAATATCAGAGATGCAAAAGAGGGACTAGGTTGTTAAGTACCCCCTAGGGTTCTGTTTTCATTCCCCTTTAGAGGGCCAAGCAAATTTTGTTCCAGTTTATTTCCAAAATTCATTACTCTCCTTGAATAAACCTGGTTTTGTGTTTAAGACTGTCTGATGTGACATCACATAACCACACTGCTTCTCTGGAGTCTCAGTAAAATAATGCATTCAAACAGAAGACACAGGAATCTGTACTGCAGGCCAGATCTGGGAGTTTCAGGAGTGGGCTGGGGCATCTGCAGCAACAAGGCTGAGAGCCCAGTTTTGGAAAAACTACAGCTGATTTCCAGGATATATGGAGAAATCTTCTCCATGACAAGCTAATCAGCATCCACCAGCAAGAATTAGACCCAAAAAACTGTGCATCTTAACAAGTACATAATATAGGGCATATTACAATTTTTTGTTATCACCTTTTCCCATTTCACACAGCAATGTCAGGAAAACTCCCTATATACATGGTTTACCTCCTGAAGAAGAGTGAATGAATGAGCTAACTGACAAGCAGAGAGGTGGTAAAGCCACAGCAAAAGTCTTTTTGGTAGAACGTGTGGCTCCTCCAGGGTACTGTCCCGAACAGCAAAACAAAAAATCAATTTGAGTTTGAGTTACATCAGAGGTAGGGAGAAATAAACTTACAAAGGGCAACAGGAGGGAACCAGCCTTAAAGGCTTGTTTACATGGGACATTAAAATGGGCAAGTTATTCTGTAACAATTGTTTTCCATAACTTCTCCAAGCCCGAGCATTCTCAATACAAAATAAGGAACTACAAATAGAGAGCTATCCTGGAGTCATTCTAGTATTTAAAACTCTGACACCTCCTTATTCAAGAGTAATATCCCTGTGTAGACAAGCCCAAGATTAATCACAGCGTTGGTAGAGCATTAGGCAGATGAAAAGGCTTTATGTTGTTTGAGTGCCCCTCCCTCAGAAATTGTCTTGACAAAAGGGTTGGGTTTGTTTACTGGATATAAAATGTTGCTAAACCAGATGGAATAATGTCACACTTGAAGATGTATTCAAATTTTGACATCACTCTTAATGATACCTGTAAATATCAAATTCAAAATATAGACATTTACAATGTACATTGTCCTCATGCAGGTCTTAATGGAAGCACCTACCTAAAATAGTCCTCAGGAACACAGAATTCATGCAATAAAACCCTGAAGTTTAGAACAGTACACTACAAAGCATTTGCTTCATAAAGAATAAAAAAAGATATACTAGTGCTACTATCAAACTATTCAAAGTCGAAATTTTCTTCCTGCAGTAAGGCTCAATTACTTGTGTTAGACACAATGGTCCTACAATATTCAAGTGAAGTAGATGTGAAGTTTAGGGGAGAGGACAAAACCAGAACATTTCAGAGTGACTTGTGCACATATAATACAACACCCATTTAAGCAGTATCTGGATCTGGTTTCAAACTACCATGCCTACTAGCAGACAACAGAAAGTCAGACCTGTCACATGTCTTCCTCAAAGTGCACATCAACTAATCCACCAAATGTAAAACTCCAACCACTTGCAAGTTCAAAAAGGTTACGTGTAGTGCTGTTCAGTAAATTTGAAATATGAAATGCATAAAATTCAAAGCAGATTAGCTATGAAACAGCTTGTTTCCATTCTCCTGAGAAGGAAACAGTCCTATACAACTTTGCCCAGGGCTCAGCAATCCACAGACTTTGAAAACACAGCTCCTTTTCTTCATCCCCTTTATCTGTTTCAGCCTATTCTTGTCAACCAAATGACTTCTCAGTGTTCAGGAGAGCACTTTGCCCATGTATGATCATTCACGATGTAGGGGAACATAAGAACTTCAAAACCCATCTCCTCCTCCCCTTCTCTTTCTCATGTCTCTGATATTTTGGGAGTTAAGGGAAAAAACTTCCCAGCCTTTCTTCTACAGCAATTATTCTTATTTTAAGCTTAAGAGAGTGGGAACAATTGCCCTTTACATATACAGAATAATTAGTTGAATTTAGAAGTCCACATAGCTTTCCCAACAGCAAGTAGAACATCAGAACATCAGGCAACAAAATACAGACTGTCACGTCCAGTTTTGGCTTGGTTTTCTTTGAGTTTTTGGGGGTTTCTTTTGTTTTGTTTAGGTGTGGATAAAGAAAAGGAAAACACCACAATTCACACACGAGGTATTTTTAATATTTCTGATGTTCATTACCACCATGAATCCAAACTACTGAACCAGAGATCAAAAGATAAACTTCTTCCTGATGATGATAACCTGAAGACAATAAACACAGGGAAGGGACTCTTTTTTTTAAGGAAACAAAATAGTATCTACCAAAAGAAAGAGGTAAGAAGAGACTTTCAAAGCACTAAGGAAAACATGCAATAGGAATGAGATTTGCTTTTAAAAACATGCAGAATTTGTTACAGAGACTTTCAGTAAGAAATTTCTTGGATTTTTTTTTTTTTTTTAAGGTAGGAATTGAGTAACAGAAAAGTAAATACTTGTTACTGGAGTCATCAAGAAAAGTATCAAACCAATTGGGTTAATTGAACCAAAGCACAGTACTTAAAAATAAGAAAAAAATAATCTACTAGGTGAATTTATTTGCATATCTTTGGATGGCAGATTTCTTTAATCTCAAGGAATAAGGAAGATACTGGTGGTGTTTTTGCTTGTTTGGTTGGGTTTTGAGTTTAGTTGGGGTTTTAAGTGCCAACAGTTTACAGAAGCTGGGTTGATTCTCAGATAAATGCATGTGTCAAAGCTAGAATACTAGCCAGGAATTCTGCATCTGCACCTGTTTTTATTAACTGTGTAAGCTTGGAGCAACAGTCTTCAAGCTCTGTTTCCTGAAAGAGCTCATAACAGCAGTAAATATGTACATACACAGCACTGTTGTAGCCTAATCTCACAAAAATACTTGAAAAGTAGCATGGTAACCAACAAAATGAACTACCTGTACTTTTACAGAACTGTCAGGAGGTATCATTTTAATGCCAAGGAAAACCAAGGACCTAGCTGCAAGAGCAGCTGTCCAAAACGTACTCAGAGAATGATTGATGCTAATTTACTGGCTGTGGCAAAGGGAGGAAACAGTAGCACCACTTCAGAGTAAGAAATAGATACACAGTGAACATTTTTGCTTTGAATAAAAGTATATGAATCTCAACATAGGTGATAATGTACAAAGCTAAAATTGTGACTGACACATAAAAGTGTCAAAATAAATCCCACCCACTGATCCAAGCACATTTGGGGAAAAAAAAAAAAACAAAAAACAACTCCCTGCCTATAATTCAAGAATAGAGGTCACAAATATTTCAGCCTGAGCCACACATCTGAACTTTCACTAAATGCACCATTTTTACATAGACATGCTGGTGAGATTTTTAAAAAGAGGATAAAAATTATTCAGACATTTCAGAGGTCAGTGCTTTCTAGTATCAAACACATAGTTAAATAAGCAAGCATCAGGGAACACATCAGGCAGGTAGGACATGCCTATTACAAAGAAATAACGCAGACATAAACCAGCACTTTTTTCCTCCCCATCATGAATCTAAAAGATTCTGAAGACACAAAGGAAAAACAAACCACCTTGATGAGCTTGACAGGGCTCTTCAGATCCAGGCATTATGAAAGGAAATTAATGTGTTATTTTCCTAGAAAGTCAATGTTTCTAGTGTTTTCCCCTACAAACTCAGGTCCCTCAGGATGGATTATTATTACAACCCCCCTTTTTTTTTTTCCAGTTTGAGCTGGCTCCCCATTCATGAAAGCCCCAGAGTGAACTGTATGCAAGAAAGATGTACATTTTACTAAAATGCAATTGTTTACAATTCAGGACTCCCAGCTTCTCAAAATTCTTGGTATGGTTAACCTAGGTAAAAAGGTCAACTACAATTATTCAAGTCCTTCCTCTCACACTGGAAAACCAATTAGACATTAGACTTTAGGTCAGCATTATAATTGCCATATCTCTACTGGAGTCAAAGGAGTTCTGCTATTACATAGAAGCTGATGATCTGGAATACTATTGTAATTGAAATTAAAGAAAAACAAATTATGAAAAAAACCCAAAAACCCCACCACCAAACAAACCCCAAAAACCTATCCCATCTGACCTGCCACAGACCATATCTTTTGTAACCATGCACTTTTGAGACTTAAAAGACAAAAAAGGAGAAGTCATTTAGTAAAGTAAAACATACTCTAAAATAGAAAGGCTTTTAGGGTTTGAAATCTAATGCTTGGAAATAAGAATGAAAGCTTTAATGCACTCCCTACATGCTGTTTCAGGTACTCTGATTCATGCTGTTGCAGGTATTCTTTATACCTAAAGGGTCATTTGCTTAATAACAATTATAAAGTGACAGCAATAAGTGCTTTAGAAGTGTCTGTCCTTCCAACATTCACATGCATGCAAGAGCCACCCCAACCTAGTCAGCACACGAGTGCCCAGGGTTCCAAGTGCCTTGTGAAGAATCTGGTTACATCACCCAAGTGCTCAGACACATAATCTACACTGAACAACCAGTAAAGATTGTGCAGAATGGAGTGCAGAATGAGTATTTGCCACTAAGTGTTCTACTTTTGTTTTTAGTTTAAAAAAGAGGATCCCCTTCCCCCATGTTTGTCCACCACCATCCCAGCCCCAGCTACTGAAAAAGAGGTGCAGTAGTCTTACTGATTGTTTATGTAGTTTAGCCCATTCAAGGGCTCCCATGTACAGACCATCCAACTGTGCAATAATATAGCCAGCATGCCTCCAAAATGGATCATCCTTATTATTTCTGATTTGTTGTCTTGTCCATTGATCTTGCTTCCTGCAGAAGAACAAACAAGTTGGGGTTTTCTCAGGTTTTTTAGAGTATAATTGATAATGCAGGGAAGGGACATATATATTATGACCCAGATGAACCAATCTTACTAGAGATCTGAGGCAAAACATGCTTTGGAAATCCTGCAGATACAAACATTATATCCTTCAGGTGTAAACATTCAGACTTATGCAAAATACCCTACAATTATGTGTCTCTACCAGATTTTGGTGTCAAAGGAAGAGCTGGACTCCGTATTTGCAGGGGACTTTGCTATAGCAAATCTAGCATCCCCATATAGTCAGTAAAGGGAAACAAGCATTTGAGAGGTCAGACAAACCATTCCCTTTTAAATGTCTGTTAAAGAATAAAAACAGACTGACATTTGAAGAGCCTCCTTCTCTCCCCCAGGTTCAAGTGCAATGAAGGCTTTCTACTGGTGGTACTCAAACACTGCCTGAGAGCCACTGCTGTGCTCCTCTGAGTAACAGGTGGGAGGCCAAACAAATTCACCCTGTGCCAGATGCAGCCAAGAGCCAAATAACCCAGGTTTAGAGCATGAGGCAACACAAGTTGAACAGATCCTAGGGTAAGAGCTGCCAGCACTGTAAGGATCTCTCAGAGTTCTCTCTTCTGCTGTGCACCAAGGGCCACAAAAGAGCCACAGGAAATGAGGACCAGATACTGGCCTTTTCCATCCTCATGTGTCTATCCATCCAGCACTACGTAAAGTAGCAAAATAGACAGGACAAACCTGTAAAGGAAGCATACTTTTCCAGCAGTATATGAGTGATAAAACTAACCAGAGTTAGCTTTCTAGAAGCAACGAGATGGAAGAAGTATGTCCAAGGAAATAGGGGTATGGTCAGAGCATTTAGGGCTAAGGATTTACAAGACAACACCATAGCCCATATTGCAAAACTGCTACAAAGTAAAGCAGTGAGGCAGGAGTTGTGGATATAGGCAATAGAAAAGCAAGACAAGGCCACCTAGTATTGCCCCCTTCCATCCAACAATGCATCTTAGGGAATAGAGCTGCTATGCTGTGTCATTCTAGAGAAAAACACATACACATTGATATGGTAGCTATTCCATTTTTCTCACAAGGAGGAGCACAGCTATGTTGAAAAATGATAGCAAGGGAGCACTAAGATTTTTTGTTTAATTTTTTTGATAAGCTAAAACCAATCAACTTTATATATGCACACCAATAACAGAATTAGTTAAGTATATAATCCCTTGTGGAAAGGGCAAAACAAGGCAAGGATGGAAAAAAAAAAAGTCTCCATAAGTGACCATTTCACACAAATATTTGTAATGGAAAAAACCCCACAAGTGTAAGGAGAGTAAAATAATTGGTAATCACAGCTGAGTTTCCCAGTACCTGGCCTGGTTGTTCTCCGACTTGTAGTTTCCCCACCAGTGTAGCTGCATTATTCAAGCAGAATTACTTTTGATTTTTACAACTACTGAGAAAAGTGAATCAGGACTTTTGTGATTAGAACAGAATTTACATTAGTGGTAGAATAAAACACTAACCCAGCAGAAGAAGGAAAGGATACACAATGTTAAAAAGATTAAGGTGCCAGGAGACCATTGTTCAGTGTAACACTGCAAATATCAGCTTTTCAAAAAAGGAATTTTACTAGAATGACCTTCAGAATTCATTGACATTATCCACACCCTTTGGCAGCAATGGCTTTCAACATTTCTTTGAAATAATCAGAATTAGGGAAGTGTATAAACACTTCTTCATATATATTTAGAAAATTTATTTTAATAATAATGACAATCAGAGGGAAAGGAAGCATGCATTTTCCTCAGCCCACAAGGAAGTGAATAAAAAAAGCTTGAAAATTCTGTCATACTCCAACCCCAAGTCTTGACTAACTTATTTTAGCAAATAAATACATACGCCATAAAATTCTGAACTCCACTCCGAATGGTGGGAGTCTTAATTAGCTGTGGATACATATTTGCAGCATGGTCATACATTTGCCTGAAAGAACAAGAGTAACAGGAGTTATTCTTTTGCATCTTCTATTTACCAACCAGTTAATCAATACCCTTTGACAGACAAGCAACCCAGTACACAAAGTAAGCTTTTCCTACTCACAGAAAATTCTCCAGTGCATGACAAGTAGCAAAAGTAACACAAAAGGATTGTTAAAATTTGACTTAAAATGAATGACTTTGCCAATGCCTGCTCAAACTGCTGCATAATGGAAAGAAGATAAGCAAGAATGAGACTGAACTACTTCATAGCAAAACTGCACATTCAGGGAATATTTGCAGGCCAGAAGCATCTTGAAAGCATCAGCACATTAATTTATGCACATCAAAAATAGTTTTCTGGAGAGCTATTCTATTTGGAATCAAAAAATCACAGAGGCAAAGGTAATATAATTTGCTGATTCAGATAATTTCACTATTCAGAGAGAGAATTTCAGCATAATATCAAGCAGGTTTTACTTGCCATTAACCATGTTCCTTTCTGTTTAAGCTAAGTATCTCCATTTTTAAGTGTGTATAAGAAGATCCTACATGTTACCACAGAAACTCCCACTCATGGTAGCCCTAAATAGATTCAACTTTGTGGAAACCAAGATTCTTGTGTTTTTTTCTGTTGTTGAATTCAGTTAGCTGTTTCATCCACATTAACTATTAGAAACAAAAGCTGAAAGGGTTTTGTTGCTTGGTTTGTAAGGGTTTTTTGGTTTGTTTTCTTGAAGTGAAGTCCTTCAGGATGAAATCAACTGTCAAAAAATACTCAGGAGCGCAGAATTAAAGTTACCCTTCCATTTTAAACAAAATGTAATTGTCTGATCCAAGCCAAACCAAAACTTCAACATTTCATAATGTGAATCAAACTTACCAACATTTTTTTTAGTCGCTGGTTTAAAAAAATTATTTTTTTTTTAAAAAGGGACATCAGCAGAGCACTTTTTTGCTGAGGTCTGGAGTTGACAGAGGTAGAATTACATCAGTCATCAGTACATTTATCTCCCACCACTTGCTGAGAGAAAGAAAACAGCACTGAGAAACAGATAGAAGCCTCAAGAAAAGCACATGCCAGCAGGGCAGAATTCCTGTAGTAAAACTTATGAGGGCAGCTTTCTCTGGGAGGGATGCAGACAGCAGCTCTTCCCAGTTTCCCTCAGGGCATAATTAGAGAATACAGACAGAGACTATTCAACAAATTGCTGATGATTAGAGAATCATCCACTGACCTTCTCCCCTCTTTCTGTCCCTTGCCCCATTCCCAGACTATTGCATGAATTTGACAGCATAATCCTGCTGCTTCTTATCTCAGCTCTGGTACCATTCTGACAATCAAATCTAATTGTCTCACACATTCAAGCAAAACCAGCAAAACCCAGCAAAAATGTGACTTAGTTTTATTTGTAGTTTGAATTAGGTCGTTACGTAGACAGATGAGCAACAGAGCCAATGTAAGAAGGTAGCTCTATAATGTTCGTAGATTAACTGATCCATGAAACTGATCCCTGATCAGTGCCAGAGCAGACACAAGTCGGGGGGACTGGATCTGAGGAAGAAGGTGCTGGAGCAAGAGAGGGGAGCATTCAGCAGCTTTGCACCATTACATTTTCCATAAAACTGCAGCTCCAGCATCAATTTGAGTTCTAGAGTTTCCTGTCTCCCATGTATCATGAGACTACATGACATAATCATAACCTACTCCTTGAAGAGGACAAGAAAGTTGGAAAAACAGATCAATATTCTCCACCCCTGCATATCTGAAGAGAATTTGGCAAATAAAGATCCCAAATAATTTTAGGAAGGGAACTAGAGCATAACATACTTCATGCTAGAAATCAGAGCTCTCATGTCACTAAGGAGGAGCACGAGCTGGTCCATCTGGCAGACGATAATTTAGAGATTAGAGCCAGATGAGGAAAATAAAATCCAGTTAGGATACTAGCCTAGCCACTGCCTAGGCCAGGACAAATTATCAGGCTTCCAGACACAACCATCAGCTCTACTCTCTATTTTGAACAAAAAGGTTATGTAACACAAAGAAGATTTTACAGCACTAGTACCTTTAAGCTGTCATGACTGTTGTAGACACTTAGTTCAGAATCATGTGACTGAAAACAGCTTCTTTAATGGCTTTCACTCTTTCATTTGCTAACAGAGGACAGACAATTCCTGGATTGATTTTTTTTTTTTAATGACCAAGGTTATCAAGAATTTTTCCCCCAGTTGCTCTCTTTAGCTTTTTTTTTTTTTTTTTTTTTTTTGGCTTTAACAAAGCTTCTACGTGCATGGTTTGTGTGTTTTGTAAGGGCATTATTCTCTGAATTAAATTGGATCACTATAGTAAGGTGCAACTACATCTAAGTCTAAACACAAGGCAATTGCAAATCTGGGACAAGAATTCCAAGCCTGAAACCAGAAAAGCAGAGTCCTACTTCTTTAAATTAGCAAGGAAGATGACAGGACTCAGGTCAGCTGAGGCTATATGAGGAAAGAGTAAAATAAATGTTGCTTCAAACTTAAATACTGCTCTTAGGCACCTGGCATGCCCCAGTCGGAACTGATTTAAGATAATGTCACAGATTTAGATGTGCTCTAGGCCACTAAGTAAAGTCAGGCCTCATTAATGCTTCTCTGTTAGACATGGGGAAAGGAAATTCATACCTAAGAAAGCCAGAGCAAGTACCTTGGCTGGATGATATGATTGGACCTTATAGAAAGGTGAGAGATTTGGGATAAAAACATGTGTCTGAATCTCAAGACACTGCAGGCACTATGACTGAATTTATCCAACATCTAACTAAGCATTTTAAAAACGTACACATACTCACACTCTGAAACACACGTCAACACTAGAAAGATGAAGCATGCTCTAGAGAAGACTTACATTTCTACCATCACTGGAAAACTTGTCTCACAGGCTGAACTATTATTTTTTCTACCACTGACCTATACAGTCAGAGGTGAGATTAATTTTTCCCCAGTAATCCAAGACAGAACAGTTCTAGCAGGTTTTGTATTTTGATTTTTTAAAATCTGGTTGCTTTACAGTCTGTTTAAGTTCCTACTATAGGCGAGGCATATACTTTTAAGAGAGATACTCTGTCACCCTTTTGCTTACATGTTAATGACCTAGCTGTGTCTAGAAACTCTCCTTCATGCCCTAACAGTAATGTGAGATCTGAGCTAGCTGAGAATTCCTGAAGGTCTCCAAACTGCATTTGGAACTCCTGCTGATCCAACAGCTTCTGCAGAAGGCTGTACTTCAACATGGGATCAGGCACCAGCATTTCCTTCCTATTAATGCATCACATCAGAGCTCTTCCTAGTACGACTTCTAGGATTTCTGCAAAGAGCCACCCTGGGTCTAACTTCATGGAGTCTTTACCACATGGATGCAAGACAGCTGGAGACCTTGGAGTTGTTCAGACTGCAGGTAGCCACGTACCAAAAGGCTCTTCAATTACCAAGCACACCCAATGTTTTCACATTGCAAGGCTGTGCCTGAACCACCTGAGGTGCTTGTACAGGTAAATCACACAAGAGTCTTCACTGCAGCAGCTACATGGCTGGCAATGCAAATAAAGCCTTCCCCAAAGCTAAACACATACCTACAGTCTCTCCCAGGAACTCAAAAAGGAAGGTCGAGCTGTGGGCACCAATGTGTGCAAAAGTAGAATGAGAGTGTTTAGAGACATCTTCTCAAAGGAAGGCTGTGATGGTGCTAGAGAGTTTCCCTGAAAACAGGCTGAATGGGCCAGGCAGCCTGATGGGAATTGAGTTACAGATTGAGAAAGGCTGTTTACCAGTTTTACTTCAGAAGACTTATTTAACTGTCCTATAGACAGAACATGCATTTTAGTTAGAATTAATTAGAATTCTCTAAATTTCTAGGCAAGATGAAGGAGAAGTGGAGCTCTGAGTGCAATCTGAACATCCACAGACTTAGTGAGTCCTCACTTCTCCTGCAATTTAGGGAATTGCAAACACAGTTTATAAAAGGATTCATTAGTTGCAGTTTACCAAATAAAAGACCACCAAGATCACGCAGCTAAAACCTGAAGTAATAGGTTCTCTTGTCTTCTCAAGGGTCAAGACCATAGATCACTATTTCATCTCTGCTCTTTACCTGAAGCATTTTCAAAGGTATTCTTAGCTTCTGCAGAAGCCTTCTTGATCCATAGCTTTACACAACCTGACAGAAAAAACTTGCATTTGTAATCCCCAGTTACAGGTGGACAATGGGGCAAAGAAATAGGAAAAAAAAAAAAAAAAACCAAACACAACAGTATGTACATGATTTGATATTCATTTTATTGATGGTAAGCCTTTTCAGATTTTGCACTTGGCATATGATTTCCTCAAAAAGTTTCCCCAGAAAAGAAAGGCTTTAGCTACTTCTGGTTTTGCATCTTAACCCACTCTTGCACTTAATCTCCTTTAAAACAGCTGAATTTCCCACTTTGCTTAAAAGCCTAAGTCTCAAGCCCTACTTTTCAACATTAATACAAATCCTCAGCTTCGCTTCTGTTCATTACTAGTTCTGCTATATCCACTATATTACAAAGGGCCACTCAGTCCTGGAGCTGTTAGCCCTACAGTAACAACAGCCAGGCCTGGGAACCTCAGGAAGCACATGACCTGGAGAAGGCAAAAGCCGTGAGCAGAATAACTTGGATAACTTCACTTCTGTGAATCTTCACTTAACACACATGGGGAAAAAGAAAAAAAAAAATCTCCCTCCTCTAAAACTTAGCCTAGAATAAGACAGGAGATAAATCTCTGCAGACACTGTTTCACATTCAAACCACATTTAAAAGAACAGACATATACTTAAGTTTGTTTAAAACCCAGGAAGTCACATAAATCTACTGTGGAGGCAGAAGAGGAACAGGGTGTGAGTTGCTGCTACTAGAACACTAATTGCCATCTAATTGGGCTTAGCATGGACTGGGCTACCTGTAGTACGGCAAAACTTAAGCTTAACCACCTGTTGATTAATACACCTAGTTAAAGCTTTAGTAAAAACAAACAAACAAACAAAAAAATACCAAACTAAAAAAACCCCAAAAAACCCCCAAAACCTGTTGAAAAATACCCAAGTTTAATATTCTAAAATGTAATGCTAGCATTCCCCAGATTCAGGGATAATTTACATAAACTGACCAAACAGTCAAGACAGTAGCCTCTCACACCAAATAATCCAACAATGTGCATTCAGATCTCTCGTGTATTTAATTTCTTTTCCTGTCTGGAGTACAGGTTGTGCACTATGAACTTTAGGACTCCTTCACTCTCTCAGAAGTGTTTTGTTACTGACAAATATTAACTTATTGAATTTTCTTTGTACACTTCCAGAGACCTAGCTGCCTCACCAGCAAAGCCTTCTAGAGGCTCACATTACCATATGATCAGAGAACTATCCATCAATATTAACTGATCTTAAAATCTCTTACTACTTAAATGAATGTCATCTTGTCCAGCAGCCATATCTGACAAATGTTTAGCAGATAACCTTCCCTCACTGGCCTGTTCAACACAGCCTATGTGTCTTTATTTCAGTAATAACAAAGTTTGTTGGGTTTTTTTTTTTTTTTGGTTGGCTGTTTGGGGTTACAGATTTTCTTATTTTATTTTAGATAAAAAACTCTGCACTGGATTTGTAACAAGCACAAAATTCTGCCACTTTTCATAGATGTGCACTGTGGGAGAGACTCAGTTCCTCAGGGTATTCAGGAGACCACTGACCCTTCTAGACATACACCAGTCTGCCTTCAGGCCTATAGTATATATTTTATTTTTCCTTTAGTTGGCCAAGACAATTCCCCACCCTGAGAAGTTTCAGTATCTGCTCCCCAGCAGTTTCTTGATAGTATTCGCTAGAAAAGGTCCTTTAGGAAGCCCTGCAGACCTTGCTAGGTCTCCCTGCCTCATCTGCTCTCAACTGCCTGATCAGTCACCTAACTACAGGCTGGCGAAATAGATATACTTTCTGCTACTCCTTATGCACTTCCTTACACATACACTACATTGTGATTGCATTACTTAACCAGTAATACAGACACAGTACTCATCTATCTCACCAAGGTGTTGGGAGAGCCTGCAGGATGAGAAGGGGAGGGCACATCCTGATCCCATAATGAAGAACTTATACTTTGTATCTGCTACTAATTAAAAGAACAGCGCACAACTGCAAAATGTGCTTAGTTTAGATTAAATGTTAGTTTAAATGGATGGGAATTTAGGTCAATGAAAGCAAACAGAAAATCTCACTACTACAGAAATCCCCTGGAAGTGTCATAAATTGAGTTGCTCCTGAGGTACTTACGGAGCTGTGAGATAGCCTTCCAAGAAGCCAGCAACATACATAATATCTTCATTGCTCAAGGTCTGGGTGCCATAGCCTGCTCTGATCTCCAGGACACCCCAGCCTGTTGTCTGTAGACTGTTGTTGTAGAAGCCATAAGCATCTCCACTCCTGTCCAGTGTATTCTTAACCTGGAGTATTTTTTCAGCTCTATTCCAGTACACAGTTGCATAGCGGAGTTCTGTGGTGGAGAAGAAAGGGGACAAGGGAAACAAACAAACATAAGAAGGTGGTTCCTATGCAATTCTGAAATGTCAAGACAGTACTTTGGCAATCTAAAAAAGTTAATTTTACAGCTTTCCATCACACTTATTTCTACTACGGAGATCAACACTAATGTTAATGTACTGAAAAAGGCCATGAGAACCAACTGCAGTTTTACAAAAGCTCACAGCTACACAGTCTCACGTTATTCTTCTGTAAGTTATCCACAACTCTTTCAGCGTACAGCTCCAACATAGCTGAGTGCTGGCATAAAACTCTGAAAAGTGTTTCCTTACCTGGCCCAGAAGACAATCTATACAAATCTTATTGAAAGCAAGCAACTTTAGAAGACAGCATGCCTTAGCAACTGCAAAGGACTATAAGCTGCTGCTGACTTTGTTTTGCACCTAAAGAATCAAAAAGTTGCAAAAGTTTTCTAAACGGACTTTTTGAGAACTAATTCTGGAGGTAGCATAACAGAAGCACTAGGACTCAGTGGATCACAAGCTTAAAGACAAAATTATATATACATATATATACACAATATACACAATGTCTACCATCCATCTGAAATAGAATTGATCCCAGGCACGAAATTAACAGGAAGGAAGGGTACTAGACTGCTCAGAGTCCCACTAGATTGTTCAGAGCTCCATTTGGACTGCTGTTTTAAGAAACATTCTTAATTACTTGTGTTTCAATCCTGCAAAGCTGAAGAGAAAAGAGCAAGGTAAACTGCTTTCTGAAAATAAAAAAACCAACAAACAACCAAACAAACATCAAAATAAAAATGTCCCACACCCTATGATTCTAATTGAATCATTCCTAAGATGGGCTGTGATTAAATCAGCTCTTTATTCATGACTGATCAAATCACTACTACAGTATTGTAAGTGAGAAGAGTTTAAAAAACCGTATGTTAGAGTTCCTGGAATTATTTGAAAAGTTTTAAACCGTCCTTCTGAACAACTGCACATCCCTCTGGCATATCATCAGCAAACTTGCTGAGGGTACACTCTGCTCCATCACTAAAGTCATGAAAGAAGATACTGACCAGTATCAACCACTTGTTATGAGCCTCCAGCTAGGCTTTGTACCACTGTGCACTAGGTCAGTTTTCATGATGTACTAGAGACACTTCTCATGGGAACAGAAAATGCACTGGCAGAATCAGAATTTTAGTAGTGAAAAAACTTTGCTTTTTCAACGCTCTGTGAAAAGAAGTTGTTACATGAGTCTATTTAGAGATGAAGTCATTTCAGGGAGTTGGAACACAGTGTTTAAAAACATGTTTTTTATCTGCCAGGTACTGAGGCTATTTTAAGGACTGAGACACAACAGATTTCAGTAACTCTTCAAGCAGCTATGAGTCTAGTTTTCTGTTGTCTCTTTAATGACCTTCTAGCAATGGATTCAGTAATTTCTGCTTTAGGTTAAAGGCAGACATGGGAATTACTCAGACTGAAAAATCTGTACACAGAAGCACAGGCTTCATCACTGATCAAAGTCAATGGCCACCTTACAAAACTAAAGCTTACATACCAAAAACATGAGGGAAAAGGAGGTTCTGGGAAGGAGTGAGTCAAGGGGTCAGAGCAGAACACAACTTGCTTTGTCCAGCAGTAAATGGGAAGGCTGATTCCAACCAAGAAGGCCATTGCAGGGCAGAGGAAAGACAGGCTACTTGCACAGTAAACAAAGATGCTGAGGAATAGGTGAAAAAAGCAAGAACAAAGTAAGGCAAAACATGACCATCTTTCCATCTCTTCAGGAGGCTGTGGAGAGATGGTTGGAAGTCAGGAGGAACCAGGGCAGCTGGGTATTGCTATTAGTGCCTGCAAAACAAATAGGTATGTCAGAGAAACCATGTCTGCCTAAAGCAAAATAGCTGTTGCTTTCTGCTGTAAAAGAATGTGGATGCCAAAGCCAGACAGAGCTATCTGACACAGGTACTCTTACACAGCAGGCTGGGTTTCTTTGTTTTATGCTCTGCCAGAGCATGAACATGCAGAGCTATTTTCAAAAGTCAGAACAAACTTTTCAATTACCCTTGGAGTTTGCCCTGCCCCAGCTTCACTACATGACAAATGTAAATTGAAGAAAACCAGGACTCAAAGAGGATGGGAGGGAAGGGGAAACATTAAATTACAGGATAATTTGCAATAAACCTTGTGAGACCTTTAAAAGAATAGCATCAAGGTAGCTGTTACAGATGTAGTTTAACAACAATGCTGGAAAACATTGTTTCCCATTATGGCTTTTTCTTTTCATTGACTCATCATCTCATTTCACCTTGCAGTTGGAATTAAACCTACAAGCTTATAAACTTGTGTACACTACAATGTAATCAATGCATTTCCTACCACCTACCATCTGTTACAATTTTATTCTGTGTTTATCTAAACAAGCAGGACTGCCTTTGCCAAGAAAGCCATCCAGAACTGAAATAATAGAATCTGGATACACAAGAAGCACCCACACATCTTCAAACAATCCCATTTGAGTTCTGAAAAAAACCAGGAACCTCCCATTGAGTAATACTGGCATTTTTACATTCATTTTTGGAGGGTGAGGCAGGGGCCCTAGCATTTCTTATCCCAGCAGTCATATTGGTCAATTCTTGCATATGAAACAATTGCAACGTCTCCATGAACCTACAAATCATCCTTTCATCATCAAAATTAAGACTTCTGAGTGTTCAGCCTGTTAGGACTCTGAGGAACAGAAAAGACTGTGATAATCCGTAACTATTCCATAACAGCATTGCTTAGAATAACATAAGTAAGACACCAAAGCACACCCTATCTACTGTGAGGAACGAGTCACAGTCCCAGGGGATAGGGTAGGGCAGTGGAATCACCCTTCCCCTCCATGCCATCAGCCAGCCAGGAGAATTGCAGAGCATCAGCAATGCAGAGTTCCACCACAACCACCAGTGTGGTGAGAGAGAGATGTGCAGAAGTGCAATGACAGAATAAGCCTGGAAAAAAGAATTCCTTCTCCTTTCTGCAGTCAGTAGAAGGAAGGAATCATCCTTTGGGAGGAACCATCCTTCAAACTGCCTGTTTTTAAAGATACATCAGCCCTTCTGCCAAAGATATATCCAGAAACAGCAACTATAGTTAGGACAGTGCTGGAATTTCTACAGCAAGTGAGAAATATCTGCTTTTTGTCAAAATTATTCCCTAAATAATAGGAAAGGGAAGATATTTCAGCCATGAATAGGAGGTGGCAGTAGTCCCTTTTGGTTTTAAACTGAAATGCCAAATCTGTTCTCTGCCTTTTGGGCTCAGTATAGGTGTTTCCAAGGTTATGTTAAAACTGGAGACTTGTCTTTTATTTGGTGGCAGCAGGAGAGTAGAAATACATATATGTCCATTAGAATATGAAACAAGCAATTAAAGGAAATACTAAGATAGAGGACTGACACAAGGTGAAACAAGAGGAAAGCAGATTTTTCCGCTGATAAAGAGGACATGAAAGAATGGCAGTAATTTGCAATAAAAGAACAGAATTAGCAAAGAAGATGAATGAAAGCAAAACAGTACAGAGATTGCCCAAGACCTTCAACAGGCACACTATTGCTAATATTTATTAAAGAAATTATACCTACAAAAATAACAGCTGACATGCCTTAAGAATGCCAGTAAAATTTGTTTGGCAATATGCAACAGCTGATTTTTCCTTATGTTTTCCCAGTCATAAGTTGTTTTTAAAGCATGCATGTATCAAGTTAAGCTATTGGACTTTATAATTAGAGAAATGAGTAGAACTCTTTTCCTTGCAAAAGAAAGAACTACAAGGTCTGGGGGTGAGAAATAATATTCATATTTTTCCTTAGTCTGAGAAATTAACCAACCCACAAGCAATGGAACACTGGTTAGTTCACAGGTAACAAGCTAAATTAACAATTGTGAGCATCTCCTACTAATAGGAAAACTACTGGTTTCCTTAACTACTAATTTAATCTATATTTTTAATTGTGACTTTCCAAATGTGAAGCTATTTTTCTGTAGAGGGGTTCTTCACAGACTCCACCTATAAACTTTCCAATCAATAGGGAAGATATCACTCTCCTGTGTCACTGAAAACTACTTTTGCATCACTCCAAAACAGAAATAAATCTAGAACAAAATTGCACATTTGTTTTCAGTATACCCTTCCTTACAACTAATATTCAGTAGTGAAGATTATATTATCACAGTACAGCATTTAAATATTTCAGATCAACAATAATAAGGATGTTTCTGTTCAATTTTTTAATTTGATTGAGCTTGACCTGTTTTTCCATTAAAAATTTTATATAATCATAGAATGTTAACCATTGGAAGTGACCTTAAAGATCATCTAGTTCCAACCTCCCTACCATGGGCAGGGCCACCTTTCACTAGAGCAGATTGCTCAAGGCCTCATCCAACCTGGCCTTGAACATTTCCAGGGATGGGACATCTGCAACTTACTTGGACAACCAGTGCCAGTGACACCACCCTCACAGTAAAGAGTTGCTTCCTGTATCTAATCTCAGCCTACCCTCTCTCCGTTTGACAGCATTGCCCCGACATGCCCTTGTAAAAAGTCCATCTCCCTCCTTTTTATAATCTCCCTCCAGGTACAGGAAGGCTGCAGTGAGGTCTCTCCAGAGCCTTCTCTTTTCCAGGCTGAACAACCCCAACTCTCTCAGCCTGTCGTTGTAGGAGAGTTGCTCCATTTCTCTGATCATCTTTGTGGCACTCCTCTGGTCCCGCTTATCCATGTGTTTATTTTTTTTAGACATTTAATTTTACACTAACACCTTTTAACTTTACACTAACACCTTTTAAAAAGGGTGCCTAAATCTAAAGAACAAGTGAGATTTCAATATACAGTTATGACTGGAATCCATTACAAAACAAATGTTAAGTATTTCAGGGCTTCTTTAGAGATTAACCTAAACCTCACAAGAAATTAACAAAAAGCCCAGTAATTTTCTAATAATTATTAAATGCTTTCTTGAGCTACTTGAATATAAGCTATCTGCATTTTCTATTCTACTGGCCTTAATTATTCATCCTATTTCCTCATGTAGTTCAGGTCTAAGTAATTTTTCAATTTGCTTCCAACAGGCCTCTCATTATCTGAAGCCTAATCCCCCGATTTGTGCTTACATCAGAGCAAAGCAATATCCAAATGTGAACTATCAAGTAAGAGTTTCAGTCTTTTATGGTTTTCATGTTCACAAGGATACTTACTAGTAAAGCTTAGCAAATGCAGCAGATTTGTCAAAACAGTTATAGGTACCTAGTATAGGTCACCCACAGAGAACACAAAAATAACCATCCAACAAGTAGCTTCACTAATCTCAGAGAACCTCGATTTAAATCATATTAGAAAACATTCTGTAGAAATAGTTTCCAAAGTGTATAATGAAGAATCTTCAAGGCATCCAAAATGCTAAAGAACAATGAACCAAATTTAAAAAAAAAAAAAAAAAAAAAAAAGGAATCTAGACAATTCACAATGTTGAAAGCCACCATTTACTCTATTAAATAGCTTAAAGGCAATTCTATTTGCTCCATTGTAGTTCTCTACTGGTAATTCAACTATGTTAGAAATCAGTTGGGTATTAGCTGAAACTACTTCATGCCCTAAACTTCCTTTCATCTTCCCTGCATAATTCACAGCTGACCCTTCCTTCAGTTCTCCTAACTGAAGTTTTTGTGAATCCAGGTAAAGTTTTAAAAGTATGTCTGTAAGATGAGGTACGACTGTCCACAAAATGATATGCTCACAACATTTTGCACACATTGAAACGACTGTTAGGCGAATTTCTCCTTGGTTTGTGGCAATTAATACATTAACTGGGGAATTCCTATAAGACAAGCACCGAATGCAGCCCTCAGAGCCTTCAGAAATTACTGAATGCAGCACAAGACGGAGATACTGTGTCCCTGCCCCAGGCAGCGTGGTTGGAACAGAATGATCCTCCAGGTTCCTTCCAACTCTAACCATTCTGGAATTCCGTATGAGTTCTGAAGCAGACCGTGACCTACACCCACAAGGTTGCACTAAAACTCTATTACTCACAAGTTGCAGCATGCTGTAGGCCACAGCACCACAACGAAGTCTTCATCCTGAATGATTCCCGTGCCCGCATATTTCACGGGAAACCAGCACGGCTGGGAGCTCAAGGCAACTTCCCACCTGTTGGATCCTCAGTTTGGTTCCCCGCGCCCCTCCTGGGAGCCGGGAGGATGTTGTGAAAGCGCCGGCACCGAACACCCACAGGCAGCACGGCCAAGCCCGCCCGGCCGCCGGGCGTGAGGTGCCCCGGGGCAGCCCTGAGGGGAGAGCCGCAGCCCGGCCTGAGGGGAGAGGGGGCCCGGCGGCCTCGCACCCGCCGCCCCGGCAGCACGGCGTGGAGACGCGGCTGCCCCCGGCAGAGCCGCAGAGCCCGGGTCGGGCTACCCCACCCCACCGCCTGGCAACCCCGGGGCCGGGGGCACTGGCGGGGCAGCCCCGGCGCCTCCTTCCCTCCCGCCCACCCCGTCGAGAGAGCTCCGGGCCGGCCGGCCGCCCCCCGCGCCCCCGCTCGCCTCACCTGCGCGGCCGCCCGCCGCCGCCCACAGCAGCACGAGCGCCCAGCAGCAGCAGCAACAACGGCACACGCCGCCGCCCGACCGGGCCATGCCGCCTCCTCCGAGCGCCGGGAGGCGGCGGGACTTTAAGAAGTTGCCTCGCTCGGGGCAGGTCTCGCCGCTGCCCCCGCCTCCTCCGGCGCCCGCCCCGGCCGCGGTGCCCCGTGCGGGCGGTGGCTCTGCCGGCGGGACGGTTGTTCCCCGCACCGGCCGCAGGGATGTGCCCCGGGAAGGGCGGCATCTTTCCCGCCCCGATACCTGTTTGGAGACCCCGAGGCTTGGCTGAGGTGTGGTGATCACTCCTGACAAGGCATTGAGGGGAGTCCCCGAGCTGGTGCCTGTGGGACCCCTGGACTTCCCGAGGGTGATTAACCTGAGGGGGTGAAGGTTTATCAGGAAAAGCCTCCGAAAAGCATCAGGAGTTGGGCGATGCCTTGTCAAACTATGCGTTTTGCTTCACAAGGAGGGCAGCTTTCAGCCCGGTCGCGAACAGCGACTGCTGTGTGTGTCCCAGCAGAAAACATGAGGGACGGTCCTTTTCCTAGGGTTTACAGATAGAGACAGCTTTCCATGGGGGTTTTCCCTTGCACCCGCCATTCAGACCGTTTTGAGGCACTGCCTTTTTGTCTCCCCGAGCTGGATATTCTACCATTATCCGAAAAGGACCATTATTTGGACTTTGCGTTTCAGTAATTGTTTAAGACAGTTTGAATTTGACACCGGTGCCTGTAATAACCTCATGTAACAAGGTCACATGCCAACCAGTTCGGGCCAAGGAGCAAGCCTTGGCCCCAAGCCCGGGGTGAGAGCACTGTATCTCCAGGCTGCAGGGATCCTTCCACACCTATCATTGCTTTGTTCTGGGCTGCTTTTCACATAGAAATAAGGAAAAAACAGACATTCAAACCAGAAAAAAGGATTTCTTTAAAAAGTAGTTAAAGTTGAATTTACTGTGATATGTAGGTATGTCATGTGCAGGGACAGAACCACGTAGAAAACAAATCTACCAGAAGATGGGTCCATCAACTCATTGCTAAGGTAACTATTTATCTTCACAAAATGATACGAAATTTATCCGAAGAAGGCTGGAAAGAGAAGGGCCGCTGAAAACTAAGCACTATTAAAATCAATCTTCTCAATCAATGTCAGCAGACATTTGTTCTAAAATAATTTGTATCTCAGAGGTGTCAAGGATGGAACCTATAGAACTTCTCTTTAAAAATAAGAGTTACATCACTTGTATCACTTCAAAGATATGAACAGCTCTGCTTGGGGTAATTGTAGTGGTCGGCTTGATGAGTCCAGCCCTTGTCACTACATTACAGCTACACTTACTGAGTGTTTCAAATACAGCAACTAAAATAGCCCAGCGGTGCCCAGTAGCACAGCAGTCACACCCAAGAATGCAGACATGGAGACAAAGCTTGTTGATTGGCACCATGAGGCAGAAAATAGCATACTTTATACTTTTGTTGTACTGATATTCTTAATACACATCAGTTTTAGAACATCAGGGTTTGTTGTTTTTTTTCTATCCTCATCCCAGTGAATGTTTCCATTAGGACACAGACAGAAGACGGGATGGGATGGTACTAATGCCAGTTCGAGTTTCAGATTGGTTGTATATCATGTGAAAGCTGGGGCTGTTGGTTACACATTTTCTGCTATTTGTCTGTATCATGCTCCTGAGTGCAGGAATTAACATGTATTAGGTGAGAGTATAAGCCCTACAGCACCTCATTATTTAATTTTTCCAGTAATCTTTGCACTTCAGATCTGTCTATTTACAACTACTTTGTTATTTTGGTGGGTGGGTGTATGTGTTCTTACAAAGCTAACTTATCTTAACAAAGAAAAAGAGGCAACTGGATTGCTCTTTTTTCATTCTTTTTATGTTGTTTAGTTGAACAGAAATGCTATTCAGAACTATAGAAGAATGATTTTGCACCAGTTTTATGGTTTGAATAGTGACCAGTATTTGACAATGGTGGAAGCAGTTCTGCTTTGAAAGCGAACAACTCAAAAAAGGCCCTTGCAAAAGTAGATGTTATTTCTTCATGTGAATGCTGATTTTCTTTTACATGTGCCCCCTGTGCTTTTGTTGCTTTTTAAAGTTGTTTATTAATATCAGTGCCATGGTGTCAGTTGAAAAGCGAGTCATCTGAGTAAAACCTGCTTGACTGTAAAACTGCACCCAAAAGCTGAATTGAAAAGGTCTGAGGTTAAGAAGTCAAAATAATTTTATTTCCTTAATTTCTGTTTCACTTCTGGTTTTGGGACAGAAGCAGAAGTGGTGAAAAGATATGAAAGTGTGTTGTTTTGCAAGAATGACAGTTTCATTTTAGAGGCCCAGGAGATTCAGATGAGCTTTAGAAACCATACTTCTGGAATAATCTCCCAATGCCAATAACAAAAGTGTTGTCTCTTGAGCAAAGTCAGCTTGATTAAACAAAATGTGAGACACAGAGGAAAACAACAGAAGAAACAAAACAGCAACATATCCAGGTTTTACATATTATATATTTAATTATATTTTCAAATATATTACACCAAATATTTCTTCAAATAAAAATTACAAATTAAATACAACAGCTAAAAATCATGAAAAATTAAGGTTTTGCTGTGAATATTTTCAGAAGTGGATTATTGAACAAGCTATTGCAGTTAAAATAAAAAACCTAATGAAAACAAAACCCCCTGCTATTTTCCAAACTCAAGTGCAAACATTTTCATTTACCTCAAATCATGCTGCATGTGTCCTAATGAAGTCATTCAATAATTCCAACATTACAGTGAAGAGAGGTTTGATTTACTGTTAGCAGGTCGAATGGTAGAAAGGATGCTTGAAAAGGTGTTTACTTTCTCCTCTAGCTGAGATTATAAGCCTCCAGCCTCCACATGAAGTTGTCCAGAGAGTTGCTGCAGCTTTTTCAGTCATACTAGACATCCAGTTTTAAACATATGTGGTAAAATTCTCTGTGCTGACCAGCTGCAGGTATTCCAGGGTACCTGATCTACGGTAGCTAGCTACCCGTGAAAGCTCCTGTGCCTTGGATCCTTCACTTTCCCTTTTCTGAAGACTATTGGTTATCATCTCTGCCAAGTCATCATGTAACCGCTGCTGATTCTCCCTAAAATCAACAGGATGGGGGGGGAAAAAAAAAAAAAAAAAAAAAAAAAAAAAATCAGTGATTCACATGCTTTTAGTGATCCCCAGGTCCCCAGAGACTTTAAAACATTTCTATCCCATGTTTATCTTAATGACATTCACACACTACTGATAAAAAGTGTGAGCAGGACCAAATTCAGGCTCTGAATTTGGGAATAGAAATCAGGATTTTTATGTGAGTTTTCCAGATAGTATGGATCAATGTCTTTGCACAGGAGGTCTGTAGCTGTGTCATTATTAACCTTAAAAAGTCACAATCACATGCATGAAAAGGAATACACAAATTAGATTCAACCCCAATCAAAATAGCTTTTAGCTCTCAACACCATTACTGGCACCAGGATTTTTCCTATTCAACTTCAGGTGGCCTTCAGTAATAGAGTTGCCATGGTTTCAGAAATTTCTCCAGTCTATCTGGCTTTTGGTGGAGTACCCCACAACTTTTAATGGGCAATCCTATATGAGGAAGTGAAAACAAAAACATCACTGTGATCCAGCTCAAGAGGTATGGTCAAACGTTGAAGGACACATTGTGTAAGACACAAAACTTACAGCAGAAGCAAGCTGTAACATTTACTTAGGCATTTCAGGACAAGGCAAACACCAATTTGCAATATCATTGCTTCAATTTGTAATGAAACACTGTCATTTCAAAGCAGATGGCAGCAAGTTCCCACTCAGTAAAGAGCAACTGTACAAAGGTGTTAAGAGCAGAAAGTGAGGAACTTCCACATTTAGTGAGTTTGCAGGAAATAAAGAGGTACTCATATGCAAAATATACACAAAAAATGTGAGTTTTCCTGACTTCAGTTTTGCATAGTTTCTCAAAAACACCACTGCCACTATTGCTCTATTTTATTCAATTCTAATGCAAAATGATGGCTCAGTTTCAGAACATCAACCTCACTTTTTTTTACTGATAACTTCTCCCCTATGTGTTAGAAAGTAAGCTCTTGCTCAATTTTTAAAGACTTTACTCCTGTGCAGTATTACAGTAACTTTGTCCACCTCTTGAAGCAGAATAGTGCTTGAAATCCTTCAAGTTTCACTCCTCTAACAAATTCCCCCACAAGAGCTCACATGCAAAACCTGGTATTACAGAGCTCTCTATTCACATTCAGTTGCCATTCAGTTGTGGTTATACTCTTCCTGTATACTCCTATACTCTTCCTGTATCTCCTATCTCTTCCTGTACTGTGACACACAGGTGCCACTAGAACTAAATTTGTGGGAAAATTAATGTTTTTCATTTTCCTATCCATCTCTTGCACTTATCACATCAACAACTTGTCCTATTAAGTCTTACTCCCCTTCCAAGGAAATGAGCCTGCTAAACATTTATAGAGACAAATAACCTTCAGCACACACAGAGTCCCATATCACAAATATTTACATGTTTATATGCACATACACTTAAGCCTCTAACTACAGAAGACAAGTTCAATGGTGTAAAAAAATCTACAAGTGCCAAGGAGGAACAATAAAGGTTAAAGCACAAATAATGGGAATTTCTCTTCCCTTTTCACATATAAAAACCATCTTACACAGAAGGAGGTGTTGGGAGATTGTATTTCTTGTCCTCAGTACCCGTCAACCAGTAGGTAATTTCTGTGCCTCTGCCCTAAATAAGTATGACAAAGAAAAGAAAGCACAATTTTGGGATTAGAATTCAACTTCCTGTAGTTAATTTACTTAAATACTCTATTGCACATTGCCATGTTTGCCTTCCCTTATTTCTGATGCTGACACCAAAGGATTACAAATCAGATTTGCAAAGAAGAATGGGGAAGGGGCACACTCACTTTCTTGTTCCATAACCTGAAACACAAGTTGTGGGAGAGATGAGCTGTGCTGTCTGCCATCAACTCCCAAGGACAGACAAGTGTAATAGATTGAAATAAATGGATTGGAGCATTAACAAATTAACACTAGATTCAGCTTCCCTTTCAGCAGATGAATTCACTCTACAATCTTCTGCTCCAAATGGTATGTTTCATTTATTCTCCACATCTTTATATTGCTTTAATTTTGAGTTACAGAGCTCTGCATCATTGCCTGCATTGTCTTTATAGAAGTCTCTTCAACCACTACAGACTGTGATACCAATTGATCAGTAATCCTTGTTCCCCAGCTGTTAATTAAGTTCTGGGGCACTCTCAGCTATACAATACTTATTACTATCTCTCTTCTCTGTGTTCATGCATACACCTGGCAAAGGTTACCTTCAAGTACGTTTCTCCTCTCTCTTCATACTGGAATTGGCAGTCTGTTCTTTTCAGGATGTTAATTGTGGAACCACTTACATGAATCCTTAAAGCTAAAAAATAAAGAGAAAACGAAAGCTCTGGAAACATGCCATATGCTCATATGAAGTATATGTGAAAAGTGGTTCTATAGCAGGAGCTCCTTCAATTGTTATCAGCATAAATTCTGAGAGCCAAATTAAATGAGAAGCAATTACATTGCTGTATGAAAAATCTGAAAAATCCACTACATAGCGTATCTAGGCAGGAATAGCTGGTAGAGCCATTGATCTGAAATACAGGTGACAATGGTATCTGTAGTAGTTAGATGTCAAAAGGAAAAAGAGTAATTGTGAGTGACCTATATAGAGAATGCTCATGTGAAGATACTGGGCAGAAGGAAGAAAAACTGGCTCTTGCCACAGTTCCCTAATGGTGAGGTTGATGATATAATTGCTTCAACTTAAAATACACAGTGACTATATTTACACAACAAAGCTGTAATACAATTCTAGGTCAAACTAAAATCTACAGTTGATAGAATAAAATTAAATGCCAGACACATAAGTATCATGTCTTCCAGAGGAACTCAGGCAGTGACCCAGCCTACAAACTCCCTGTTACCGGAACTGAAACATGAACAAGGAACAACTCTTCATTGCCCAGTGAAGTGCCCACTGTCACTTTGGACAATTAAATAACTGGTAATCAAAACAAATAGGGCTTCTTTATGTTTAAAACTTCTGCAAGCTGATAATAAATTGTTCTCAGCTGAAAACAGACACTTCAGTCACAAACTAACCAATAGCCTTTGGTCCTGTTACACTGACTGCTAAAATTAAATCCTTACGCAAGCCTGTGGATTCCATCCGCGAAGCTGTGTTTACTGTATCTCCAAACAAACAGTAACGAGGCATTTTTATTCCAACCACACCAGCTGCACATGGACCTAGAAATGGGATGCAGAGAGATAAAAAGGGTGAATCGAGAGACTTGATTTTTTGGCAGGTGCCTCACTGTTGCAGGGCAGTGCAGTGCCTGGGGGAACTCTGCATTTCTCACCAATGGCAATACTTTGTACCTCACTTCTCACAATATCTTGTGATCTCCCACTACAAACCAAGCCTAGCTCTGTTATTCTTGCATAATCCAGTAAGAGCATAAAAAGGACATGGCTGCACAGTGTTAATTGTATTTAAGCATGATTTCTGTGCATAAAAAAGAAGCACATTTATTAACGGTCATGTTTGGAAGCAAGAGGAAAAATAGAATAAGCTTCATTATGCAAGGGTGCATAGTGGTGCCTCAAGAGGCTTCCCAGTGCCTCAGTCACTTTCTGTCATATGTTCCTCTCCTGGCAGCTGCTTGAAGAATTTCCCAAAATTGTTGAGCTATCTGGAGATCACCTTTGACAAAAAATATTTTTATAGATAAATTAAAACATTAATTCCCACATAGACTCAACAAAACTTGCCTCCAAAAGCATAAAATATAGGCCTGAATTTTTTGCCTAGATAAGCATAGCTGGCCATGACTGATGTCTGCTTTGGTCAGAGAGGAGTAATCTGTGAGGGCTTTTTTGATACATCTGGTTTAATCACACCAGGAACAGCGGCTGTTGCTCATCCTAGCTACTGACTTAAGCTGTGAATTAATGGCTATGGACTATTTCACTACAGCAGGAGCAAAAGAGTGACTTATTCACTTCTATTACTCCCTCCATGAACATTTTTTTCAACCTGATTCTTCGTGAGGAGAGCAATTGTGTATGGTGTACTACCAGATCTTGTATGGGTGTCAATTCTGTTCAAAACCAGGCAACAATATTGTCACTGTTGATGTAGCACTACAGTGTACCAGAGTGAATTCCAATGCGAATCCAAACAGGCAGCCCTGGCAGGTGTCTCAGTTCAAAAGATCCCATGAAGCTGAGGATGTCCAGAGCCATCATGGAGATGTCTACTGCATGCCGGTTGCCATTCCTCTTCGGTAAACCACTCACCACCATGTAAGCATCACCAATGGTCTCCACCTGTGGAAATAAAAGCAGAACTCACTATTTGCAGACACAGAAAAGTACATCTTTAGTTAAAACCAGAAAGATTTTATCAGATCCTCTTGTTCATGGTTAAACATTTTTTTCCCCAGAGAGCAGGATTGATTAGTTTAAGGTAGCTGACACCATTGGGGTGTATGAGTGCTTATAACTATACCCAACATTCCAATTAATGAATGTGTGATCACCTACTGTAGGAAATTTTATATAAGTAGGCACAGTGAAAGCATATTGAAATGAAGTAATCCTGACCCGTTTTTTCTCTTCTGCTTTGCTTAGAAGGCAGATTCCCTTATCCACTACATCATGTGATTTGATTTGTGTGTCCACTGGTTGTAAATGAGCACAAGTACAGAGCTACTTACCTTGTAAACATCATGATGGTCAAGAATGTGGTCAAAGTTCTTGTAGATATCATTGAGCATATCTACCACCTCCATAGGGGTGCTGTATTTGCAGAGTGTGGTGAAGCCAACAATGTCACTGAAGTAGATAGTGACTTCTTCAAATAGCTCTGGCTCTACCAGGCCAGTCTCTTTCAAAGACTTTACTACTGGCCTGTGGAAATAGAGAAGGCAGGAACACAGATGAGTAGTTTTTACAATTTAAGGTATTTTTTAATCCAACCCAATCATAGTATTGCTTTCTGTGTAGGAAACATCAAATAGTTTGCTGAAAACTGCCATTGTATTCACATTTTAGATGCCCATAATGCCTTTCAGTGAGGGACATCAAAGCACTTACTAATGGTAATTAATGGCACTTTCAAAATCCAAGTGTGTGAATAGCCATGAGGAAACTGAGACACAGGCAACTGAGCTTCTTGGTTGAGGGCAGAAACAGGGATATTGAGTCAAATTTAAAACTGAAATTCGGAACTACCTGATGTGTAGACCTACATCCTACCTATGCAATAAGTAAGAACAGGCATATTTTTCTGTTTTCTCAGCTTAGAAGTAATTTCATCATAATAATTACATCAACTCATCCTGATTTCAGATGAGATATCATAGTCTGATCATTTTATGGAAGAAAAATTCAATACCATGACAGTCAATGTCTATTCAGAGGGACCTTCATTTTCTTGTAATTCTAAATCCAGGAAAATATCTGTTCCTAGTGGTGATATTGGAAGAGAATAACTGAAAGAGACCCAGAAAATTATAGGTTTTGCACAGTGTGTTCCATCTACAGTGAAGCAGTAATAGAGTAGTAGGAACAACAAAGAGTGGGAGGCGACATGAATTCCTTGTCACACTGTCTATACAGCCAGATCATTCCTGATTTTCCCCAAAACTGCATGGAACAAACACTTCTTTTTTTGTGATGAGTCATAAAACCAATACCCTGACAACTAAAATACCCTTGAAACTAGTAATGACATACCAGGATAGTTTTACTATTCCAAATGTAAGCAATACCAAAATTACTGGTATTACCAATACTAGAGTATCAGTTATACTTGTCCTGTAGCATATTCTGAAGAATCCATCTAACCCAGTATGGCCCAGCCAGCCTCAGCCCCTCTCTTGCATTGCTAAACCGCAGCCTGAAGTTAGACTGAACTCCTGTTCTTCCGCTAAAGACACTCCTTCTACCTAGCAGGGTGCTGGAGCAAGCCAGAGCTCTCTGATGTGGGATCACTGTAGATCTCTATTCCCAGGAAAGCAGTGAAAGAGAGGCTTGTGCTGTAAAGGGGGATCCTGTGCATGAAGAAATGTTGAGGAAGATAATGGGTCCCAATACCATCTTGGCATGAAACTCCACCGTAGGGTGGAGAGCTCAGGGACAGCTGCTTATTCTCTCCTTCCTAGCAGGATTAGATTAGAGAGGAAGAAAATAGAACATTAACATTGATCCTATCCCCTACTCTGCAAGAATCAGGTTTATGTAAATAAAATGCCAGTGAAAATCCTCCTGGCCAGTTACCTTGGAAGCAACATGAAATTAAGCCTGTCTGCTCTGTCTCGTTCTGCTTTGTATAGCTCTGTCCTTTCCTCCACCAGGTGTTCCAAGTTCCGGGAGTACAGCTGTAGCCGCCGGATCAGGGTATCCATGTAGCTTTCATTGGTCTGGCCATGGAAATTACTGCAAATAACAGAATTACACAGGAGTCAAGAAGAAAGATTGATAGAAGTACATTGTTGAGAGCAGCCAAAAGGAGGCAAAAAAAGCAGCAACGGAAAACTTCTCCAGTGTTTGACTTCCCTGTAGTTAGAATGCAAAGTGCCTCAAGTGCATCACTCTTTTGCTTGCTTGGAGGCCTTATGTAGATGAATTGAAAGTCTGTGATCCACACTCATCAGCTGGAGCTGGTAATTCTTAAAGCACCTTTCCATCACCTAACCCTGCTAATACTGTCAATTCGAGATTACCTTGGGTAATCCAGAAACATTCATTTGTAAAAAGTAACTGAGAAGCTCAAATTCTGAGAGGAAACTAAGAACAGTAGGTAGAAAATTGCATATAATGTTTAGATGGGGACTTCAGCCAGAAGAACTAAGGCAATTTAGGGCTGTCTGTTTAGAAGACCAAAGAATACAGTGGAACAATGGACAGCCCCGTGGCTAGTTTTACTCACAAAATCCTGCACCCTCAAACCTACTAACCCCTGGAAGCAAAAGTGTGGTAACATGAGCCACTCAAACCCCTGCATGTCTGGGCAGCCTGCACTCACCAAAGCAGTCTGAAAGTAATTGGGACCAGGCTGACTAGAAGAGTCAGGCTCATATTGTATCCAACTAGACTTCAAAATCACTCTTACTGTAAACAAATTTTATGTCAGGGATGCATCCTCTTAGACCCACATGAGAAGAACACCATATTGCATATGACAAGAGGCAGCCTCTTTGCTTTTGTAGGATGGAGGCTTAAGAGCTGAACCAGGAGGCCTCTCTATTCAGCTGCAGAAAGGTTATTCAGCTGATACATTCAGTTATGCATAGTACAGTTGTCCTGCCCACGTGAAGTGTAAAATGATGCAAGAACTACTGGGGTTTGTTGATGGAGAGAGTCTTAAAACTGGGGAGCAATTTCCCACAAGAAGTGATTAAAAGCTCACTGTTTGGTCATTGGAATAATTAATTCAGACCAAATTCTGCAGGAACAATGCAGCATTGTCCAGGTGAAAGGCCTGTGTAACCCCACAGGATTTATCCAGCTATGACCCTTTTTATTTTCCCAGAACTTTGTACCACCAAAGCCCTGTAATTAATACATCTTGTGAGTTACAATCCAGCATTTCTAGTCAGCTTAATTTGGGACCATCCAAACTTTCAAATCATCCTTCCAACATCTATGTGCTTTCATTTACCGAAACTTAGATGGCATGAGTCACTATCCAACTCTTGACTAGAGACAGGGAGTGAATTACTTGATTGGTTTAAATCCCTAATTATCCAGCTTGCTACTTTCATAATGTACCAATTTGAGGTATAGTGATCATCTCACCCTCACTCAGCTTGTACATTGTACACAGGTGTATGTATCCATATGCACTGCTCACCTACTTTTCTGCCAAAGAATAAAAGACGATCTAAGTGAAGATGAAGACACTAGGGTTTTGCACTGACTGAATCATAATCACATCAATTTACACACTTAAAAATATAAGCTTTCTAACACAGGAGGAGTTTGGTACATCTTAAAAAACAAAGCCCCTGCTGCTTACCTGAATATTTTAGCCAGAGTACTCTCAATTTTCTTAAAGTCAGGCCTTTTCTCTGGATCTTCCTCCCAGCAGCTCTTCACTAGTGTATATACCTTCAAACAGAAATTTAAGGAAAATTCCACCTGAGTAATGGATATAGACAGAAAGTAGCACTAAACAGCACTAGTTCATTAGGGAATTTCCAGTTACTCCTGATCAGCAACATATTAAATTATGTGACTAACTGTCTTGAACTTATGGTTAGAACACTCATTGCAGGCATCTTAACTCTGTGATGACTAGTGACATGATCTTAACTTGAATTTGCAAACACAAATGAAAGGCAAGTAAATGGATCCAGTCTTGCCGACTGGTGTCAGACACAGCTACTGACATGGTGGTAAATGCTGTGGTAATTATATTTCCAGTATCCCAAGTTTGGGATTTTTCTGAAACTGGTGATTCAGCCAAAAAGAATGGGGTTCATTGCTAAATATGTAAATGTCTACAATACAGACATTTTCACCTGAGCAAGAAGCCATATGGCAGTATCAGTAGTGAGAGGTAAACTTGAGGTGTAATTTATCCCATCTCAAGGATATCTAAATTACGTTAGAAAAGTGGCACAATAGAAGTGTCTGTTTCTTTCCAGTGAAATAATTTCCATGAGTTGTATTTCACGTTGCTGGTAACAACTACAGAATGCAATTTCTTCCCTCAAGGTTAGGGCATTTGGCATAAAATGCATAACTTTCACCTTCCCATGATCATGGGCTCTAGTTTGGCCAGGACTTCCACCCTTCACCCAGAAAATGGCTCAGTTAATTATCAGCTTACTTCCATTTGTCTTTCTCCCACTGTTTCCAAGGTCAGGTCTGGTCGGAAAGGCTTTGCTCCTTTGCCGCTCTCCACTCTGTAAAGTTTCTCTAATACATGAAAAAGATCAAAGTTTTAAACAAAAAAAAAGCATAAGAAGGACATTGACTGCATATAGCAGTCTATGATGTTAAAAGGTACTGCACAAACAGAAGTCTTGGAGACAATTCCCTCATTTTGATGAGACTTTCAACTTTGGAGCTTTTCTAAATATATGGCACAAGACCAAAACAGGCTGGCTTGAAGGCCCCTGAAAACAAAATGAATAGAAATGGACATGAGTATTTATTGGTCACGGTAGACATGGTTATGGCATCTTCCCAAATGAATGTTGGGCATTATTAGTGTGCCTCTCAGCATGAAGTATAATTGTAGTAAAAAACAATGTGAAAAGCCCATTGCAACTTGATCAAAAGTGTGGAGACATACACTGCTCATTAGAGCAGTTCGAATCATCCTGCAGATGCTTAACTTCCTTAAAACTAAGCTATTAATATAAATGGGTTGAAAGCATTGCCTTTGTTAACTCACTTGTACTCAGTCATTAAATCCATTCTATGAAAGTTATTTGGATTCTGAACACATCAAAATCAGGCTGCATTAGCAAAACTCAATTTAAGCACAGTAAGAGAGAGATAAAGCAAAAACATCTTCCTTTGTCTTTCTTCTGCAGACCTGAAGGATACCAGAGGGGGATTTAAAAAAGAGAAGTAATTTTTTACCTGTGGAGTAAAGGCAACTTGAAAGGGATCTGTGAATCAGAACAGATCATTTATTAATAATGTCTGATTATATCTGGGATACAATTTTACTGAAGGAAGCATATAATGACATGAGGAAGATTTGTAATTGCAATGGTCTAGAGCAGCTAAGGATGCCTAAGCATGCCCAATGTGCACGATCACCCTAAAATGATGCAGCAGCTTCCAACTTTTTGGTACAGAAATTACAGACCAGAGAAGGAGCAGAAAACTTGAATCTCCCAAATGCTATAGGGTGAAGAGACTGCTGACAAGTCTTTTATGGGCTAAGAGACAGGCAAGTCTGTGTAGGGCTCATGGATGCAGGAGGAATGTGCTGGATTTCCATGCTGGACACACACCTGAGGGGAAGTAACAGCACCTATTAGCAGTACTGCAATTAGTCAGTGGCAGAAAGTAGTGGAACAAGGAGGCAGCTTGTACTGAGCGTGGGTATGTGGCAAGATTTCACAGTCTTGAGCAGTGAATGAGGTGTTTCTGCAGAAGAGTGGAGTAACAAGATGGGGAACAGCTTCTTGCAGAGATGTCAGGGAAGAGGACTGTGACCTACTTACTTCTGCACATTAGAAATCCAGTTCAAACCTGTTGTGGGACTTCTTTTCTCTCATTAGCAGCAATATTATTGTATGTTAAGTTGATTGATACATATTTTCACATAGGGAGAATTGGCTGAAAGTAGAATTTAATTTTTCTAAGTTGGTGGATGGAGCTCAGATATAGGGGGTTTTTAATAAGTCTTTTAAAATCTGAACACAGTCCTTGCTGCTGTCACGTAAGCCTGGAAGAGTAGCTACATCACTTGCACTGAAATATCAATATCATCTCTTCTAATTTGCAGAGACTAATTTCTGATAGCCTAGCCATTGAAAAGCTTTCTCTGGTGACTTAAAAACCAAATGAATCTAACATACAACAGAGACACTTCTTTGTCCATTACCACTGACTCTAATTTGGGGTTTTTCTTCTTTTTTTTTATCTTGGGTATTTGTAAATTAATGGTCACCCCAAGTTTGAGCTACTGTCTTCCAAAGTTGGATGACACAACAAATAAAATGCAGAGGTATTTGAACAAGTATGGTTCACTGTCTTGCTCATCTTGGCTAATGAATGAATCAGGCATTTAAATGAGGAGCCACTTCAGCAATATGTAATAAAACTAATTCCTTTCTGTTACATGAAATTTGATGAACTGATGAACACATTTACTCAACTTGCATAATCAAAAGTCAAGAATAACACCAGAAGCCATTAGATAAGCAATAAATATCTCAGAAAGCTACTAGTACTTTTATGGAAAAAAGGTTTTGTGGAGAAAACAATCTCCTCACTGAATGAAAATTTAAAATTTCAGCTGAAATTTACAAAGCAGGTATTTTTTTAAGGTATAGTGGACCCAGACTTACCAAACAGGTTTCACACCTAGTAAGTTTATTGGTGTCTTACCTCACATATTGGTATGTGACTATCTCCAGCAACAGCACTTAGGTGCTGTTAGGTAGCTAGCTTAGGTGCTACAAATTCTTTAAGTTGGAAGGATTAACCTAACGATATTTGAAAGAGACAGTCTTCCCAAAAGGGCAAAATGCAGTGTTAAGAAACAGGTCAAAGATAAAACAAGGAACCAGGTTCTGACTATGACAGCCAGGGTCAAACACAGAGCAGTGAGGATGCCACCATACCTCAGAAAAGCCAAGAAACACAATGTCTGAGGCTAACTTAATAACCATTAACACAACACAGAAAGACTGTAACTACTCAAAAAGCAGTTAAAAGAATGTATGGATCTGCTTTACAAGTCAAAATGAGCAAGGTAGACCATTGCACTTTCCTTTCTGCATGTTGGCAATATTTGTAAAATTCTTAGATTCATGAGGATTGTGCCTGCCTCTTCCCAAGAAAAAGGAATAGAAAGGTTTTATTTTCTCTACCTTTTATTACACGTGGAATCCTGAAGAGTTTGCTTTAAGGGGAACAGGCATTTCTAATCTATTTTAGATCTACATTTATATTATAGAGATGGTGATGTGAAAAACTGTTTTCCCAAATATGGACACAGATTTGTGATAATGTAGGATTATGAACATGCCCCAGAAATTATTCTCAAATGTAACTCAGTAAAAGAGCTATTAGGCTGCTCGAGCTGCTGCTCTAGATGTTATAACAAATGTGAGGCTGATCTAACAGAATGACTCAGAGGTAAAGGCAATGTCTAAATTTGTTGTTGGTTACTGTTGTTAGTCACTAGGAAAATCCCAAACCCACACATGTTTCTGTGTCAGTTCTAGTATATAATAATGCCTGGATTCTGGGAATTGGGATTGACTGGGCTGGATAGGGGTGGATATTGTCCTGGTTTTAGCTAGGGTAGAGTTAATTTCTTCTCAAAAACTGTTACAGTGTTTTGTTTTGGATTTGGAATAAGACTGGTGTTGATAACAAACTTATGTTTTGGTTTTTTGCTAAGCTGTGTTTATCCTAAGTCAAGGACTTTTTTTTTAAACTTGTCTCAGACTCTGTCAGTGAGAGGGTACACAAAAGAAACTGGGAGAGAGCATACTGGGACAGGTGACCCAGACTGACCAAAGGGATATTCCACACAAAAGAATGTCATAACTGGCATATAAACTGGGGGGAGTTACCTGGAAGGGAGGATGAGCTGGGTTCAGGAAGGAAGGGTCTGGTTTCAGTCAGCGGGTGGTGTGCAATTTCATTGTTCATCACTTGTTTTTCCCTTTTTATTATCATTATTACCATAATTTATCAATAAGATTGTATATTGCTTATTTTCAATTATTAAACTGTTCTTATTTCAACCTATAAGTTTTACTTTAATTCTTCTCCTCATTCCACCAGGGGGAAGGCAGGTAGAGGGGGGTTTTGAGCAAGCGGCTGTGTGGTGCTTAACTTCCAGCTGGGCCTAAAACCACAACAGCCACTCAAAAACAATGCCACAAAATGCACAATACAGGCTTTAATGGATGCACTATAGGAGGAGATGATTTTCTGAGAGAAGTTAAATTGCTGAAGTTAATTATAACTAGCTTGAATAAAGTCTGAATCGCCAGTTTTTAAATGCCAACTGTTCTTGTGTCATGCAGCTGAATTTTTGTTGTTCTGTGTGGACAATGCTGATTTATGCTGCCTAAAATGACTGGTGTATTACATGTTGT
Source organism: Entomyzon cyanotis (assembly GCA_024500445.1). Taxonomy (NCBI): domain Eukaryota; kingdom Metazoa; phylum Chordata; class Aves; order Passeriformes; family Meliphagidae; genus Entomyzon; species Entomyzon cyanotis. Next base: position 10,863,393 of record JAKEPQ010001018.1, on the reverse strand, counting down.
TTACAAGTCATAATAGAAAAACCTTTGTGGCCTTCAAATGTTACTGTAAGTCTAGACACCATTGTATAATATTAACTTCCGTAATGCTGTCGTCTAGGTGAGAAGGGAAGAGAAAGGGCAAGAAAATTCATTGCAAACTTTATTTGCAGAAAAAACAGGGACACTTGTCCCCACAGTGTGATCCTTTGAACAGGCAGAGAAAGGAGCAGCTGTTCAAGCAGTTATCAGAGACAGTGCCTTTCACAAAACACGGAGAATAGGCCAGTTACACCTACAACTATCCCAGAAGGCTGCAATAGAGGAGAAATCTGTGGAATTACCTCTGCTGTCCCGGCAGTGTCCAGTGTAGAACGTCTCTCTGCGCAGGATGATTTCTTGGGCAATGATCCCATAGCTGTATACATCACCCTTCTGAGATACGTCAGCGTGACGGAGATGCTCAGGAGCTGTCCACAGGTCTGAAGGTCCAGATGGCAATGGGGGATGATGCAAAGGGGAAAGGGAGAGAAGTAATTGAAAAAAGGGTGATCCTTCTCAGAGCATCCACTGGCTATAATGATATTTCCTTTTACTCTTTTCATATCCAATCCCAAGCCCATTGCTATTGTGTACTTCCTACTTCAGCATTTTTCTTGAGAAATTGACATCTATTCAGGTTAGATAAACCTCTGATGCAGTTTTCAATTTTCTGGCATTTGCTGACCCTGCTACTTTCCACTGTAGGTGCAGACTCTTACACCTTCAGAAAAGTTATGTTTATTGGCAATGAACTTGCTTTTCTTAGCTACGTTTCACAGGCTTCTTAGAAACAGCCCATGTATCTGTAAAAGACCAAGGAATCCCAACGCTATAATAAAAAACCCTGAGCCACAAATTATTGAGCTAGGAGATGCAAGGAGTTTTTTATATATGGTGTCTGATGAGAAGACTGCAATATTTCCCAATGGCCTTGATATCATGAACCTATTAAGATAATACTCAAGTGCTTTTGAGCCTGGCATGGTATTATTACCTGCTCATGACTACTTGCTTTCTACAGAAATTATTAATCTGTATTTCTAGAGCAATGAGCACCACTGCACCTCAAAACCAGAATGCTGCCATGGTACAACAGCTGTGACATTATGGTGATGTACCATAACAGTGACCTGAACACAGTGACCCTGAAGACAGTGTTATGACATCAGGCTGCAACATCCAGCCACAATGAATCTGTAGATCTCTTGTGAAACAGTTTTCTTCAGTAAATAGACTGAGTAGCCAGAAATTTTGAGGCTGCTTAGCAGCAATAAAAGAACATAAATACATTACAATGTAATAATAATAATAATATAAAATTAAATAGGAAATTTGTAAAATGAAGAATGAATAGAACATTTATGTTCAGTGCACTTTTCTTAGCTCTTTTTTATGTTCTTATTGCTACTTGTGAGTATGTTTGTGTCTGAATGGAAAAATTTTCTCCAAACCAGTCGCAACCAGTTTCTTTTCAGGTCATATGCTGCAGTTACAACACAGTGCTGTGCTTATTATACCACAAGCTCTACTCTACAGATTCCTATGACATAATTTCACATGGGCTCATCTTTTCACTCCAGATCAAGTAAGAAGGAAAAGATGAGTAGAAGGGACTATTTTACAGAAATATTCTATGAATGTGAGGTGAATAGAAATGTAAAGAAAAGCTATTAATATTATTCCAATCTGGTTGAGCATATATTACTAGATTCTTACCTAAGGAATGAAAAACAGAGTTATCATTGCATATCAATACAGATTTCTTCAAGGATTATCAGAGTCATGCCTGTTAATGTTTAAATTAAATCACAGAGCACTGTGGTAACACATGTATCTAATCAATTAGAAGACTTAGGGTAAATTAATTCCTTTTTCTTTCCACACAATTTCAGTATTATTACTGAAGATAACTGTTTGCATGAACTTGGATACTGAAAATGTTTCTTCCACCTCAGTCACAGGTGAAATCTCTGTTTTCTAAACTAAAAGTTGAACATTCATCTTTTCTTACCTTTTCTTGGAGGCAGAATTGAATTACAGCCAAAATCAGTGATCTTCACTACCATGCGATTGTCTACTACACAGTTTGTGGATTTGAGTCGACCATGAACTTCAGTTTTGCTTGAGTGCAGGTAAGACATTCCCTGTGGTTGACAATAAAAGAGAAAGAAAGCACAACTATATGTGAGACACTCAGATATTATCAGACTCAACAAGAACGTGAATATTAGCACAGTATCTGTGCAAGTAATTAAATGTAATTAATCTGCAATGGATATGCATAAATCACAATTTCCTTTCATATTACTATTTTACAAAGGAGATATCCTTCACAAAGGATATATCTTTCCAAAATACTAGGAACAGTCAATGTTAAGAAATGAGGAAACGGGTTGTGTAATGGAAGGCCATCCTTCCTCTTAGTTAACAACAGTCTGACATAGCATCTTGGGTTTTGTCAATATTAGAACACAATTAAGTAATTAAGGAAATGTATTTCTTCCCACAAAAGTTTTAATTTCACTTGCAATAAATGGGTTTCTCTGTAAATTTTATATAGACTTCTTGGAATGTCATACAAAGAAGTGCTTCCAACTACATGTTTATCCAACAGACACAATAGATGTGAGAGGAATTGCTCCTTATGTTTGTATCATCTTTGAAGATCACCACACACCAGAGACATCATTTGAAACACTGCAGCAGGTTCTCTTACTGCAAAGCAGAGGGCATCGATACAGAGTGTTAGATGATGCATTAGGGCTAAGATCAGACAGGGGATCAGACTAGACAATCATAAAGGACTCTGCTGACCTGACTGTTTATGGTTTTCTCTGTATGAGTCCACACATACCATCTATCTATGAGCTAAACTTGAAGTGAGCATGAGGCCTGGCTGATGCAGTTTCACCTATATTTCCTGAGATTCAGACTCTTTGACTCACAACACATACAAGGGCGGGTAGCTTGCCCCTTTTTACTCATCACCCCTGAAATTACCTGATTTCATCTAAGACACTCAAATATGGTGCAATACATGAGAAGGGGCTAGCACTAAGGCACATCAGGAAAAGAACGCTATTAAGTGGGCGTCATCTGAAAAAGGGAGTAGGTATGCTAATTTGTACCCTCTTGCTATTATTTATACTTTTTCATCTCACTCTTCTGAACCACTTAAACTCACACCTACTTTTAGCTTACTGCTGCTTGTTTTGCTTCCTATAGTCTTCTTTCCTTTGTGCTCATTATATGAAGTACAGTCTATATCCTGTGGAAGCTAGAACAGGCATGTCATATCTGTTTAGTTTCTTCTCTGAATGATCTTCCACTTAGACCCCTACATGTATAGCTCATCCTTTTGAATAATTGGTAGATAGAATTTAATCAGCGTTACACAGCTCATGTGGTCGTGAATACACTGTATTCATTTTTCTGGGTTTTCTTTTCAAATAGCGGGTTACCCATAATTGGGAATGGATCAGCACATGCTACAAAAGATCACCAAAACATGAGCTGAGTCTTGGGCACAGCAGATGTATGTCTGAGACACCAGCAGCCGGCAAAAGATGCAATCTCTGGAGAATGTTGTTGGACTGGTTATCCTGGACCTATCTAGACCATGCCAAATTTACAGAGATTGTATGCAGGCTATACTCAAGGAACACATTTCTTGATTAAGCAGCATCCACTCCTGCTGATACTACCCAGGACATCTTTCCTGCTTTAGGCCCTATTTCCTCCAGCTGCGCCTTCTTCCAGCTCCTGCTTTCCTTAGCCAGGAAATATTCCCATTGCTACAGCAGAATTCCCATTTAATATCAGCATCAAATGACAGACAAAGGTAGTTTAGATTTCTTTATCCCAAGGCTTTCTTGTTAACAATTTCTGGAGGCAAAAGTCTTACAGATGTACCTGATAAAATTTTCCTCTTTCCTTCCCACCATCCTATGCACCTACTTGAAAACACAAAACCTATTAAGAACCCACAATGTGATTTTCAAAATTTATAATGACTTTCAGTATAATATTTCCAAATATTTGAGTATTCTTGTAACCTCTGCTCGGGAACGCTGAAGCTTTAGTTCTGACTGACAATCTTTTTCCTGGCACAATGCAAGAATATTACAATCCCTTGCACAATATCCTGCAGCAGCCACTTATTTAATAAATAGTATTGCAACGACAATGTATGCACTAATAACTACAAGGCTTGATTACTGCAATTCTCTCTCAGCAGACCTTTCATCAGAGCTCTTTGGTCACATGTAGCCAAATCCATGTAGCTACAAGGTGGTGCCATCAATCCTAGAGACAGCTATGACAGCCAAAAAAAAAAACCCAAGTAAATGAAGTAGATTTAGGGCTTCCCCTTTGGCCACCCCACCTTCTTTATTGAACTAGAGACTGCTCTAAGAATAGTCATCACTTGCCTGTTTGTACCAGGGAATACAAGTGATCCAACCTTTATTCAGAAACAGAAGCAGCAGCTTCTTGTCCCAGATGAAGAGAAGGCATAATACAAGAACTGTTCGGGCGATGGTAAAAGCAGAGTGTAGGAAAGTGGTGGTGTGGAGAGTGAGAAGCATCTCAAAAAGAAGGCAAAGGAACTGCTGGAGCTGATCATAGGCATTCTGGCTGCAGCTGGACTTGAAAAGGATAGATACTGAGATGAGAGGAATTGGAGCTGAGAGGCCATGAAATTACTTCTGTAAAAAGAGAAGCCATTCAAGTAAATATAGACAGGGTGCCTGGAGATTTAGAAGATATGGTTTGGAAAAAGCAATACAAGAATTTCATGGAAATGTCTAGATCCCAGAAGCTTCACCACAGTATCAAGTCAAGGAATAGGAGAGGTTGGCAGATCATCCGAACTATGGTAGTCTTCCTGATATTCCTAGATATATACAAGTTTTCAGGAAGATTTTGTGAACCATCTTTACTAACAACTAATAATGCTCAGGAGCCATTCCACACAACAGATGCCATGTGCCAATCCATCCTCAGATGCTATGTCCCCTTTACAAATGGTGCAGCAAATGACTGGCAGTGAAGTTTCCCTCCCAGTGCAGTCACTGAGCATTCAGTCCCTCCCTTCAGAGGGACTCGGATTTCTCTGTCCTAGTCAACAGAGACAGTACTCATCCTTATTTTCTATGGAAACACCTGAAGGTGAACTGCAAAGGGTTAAAAAATACCCTCGGTTGTGGTATGCTATAAGGAGAAACAGAAATTCCCCTGCCGCTATTTAAAATGAAACTTAATGCTGAACGTTAACTGAACTTGAAAGTCATTAACAAGGCCAACAAACTGTGACAATTTGGATTAAGGGGGCTTTAATAAAGCACAAGATTTTCAATATCTCTTTAGAACAGGCACAGTGGAGTCATTCATCATGGAGACCAAATCTGAACTGGTTCATGTAGGGAAACAGGAGGACCGTCCAACTGCAAACCAGCAATAGGAAGAGGAGAGCAGTTGAACACTAGCAAAAAGACAGAGGTGATTCTCTACATTATCTGAAGGGGTATAATGAATTATTACACCTGTCAATTACAAAGACTCCTTACCTACCAGCTAAACAGTTACAAGTCTCTAACATAGAATAGAAATTCCTGTACTGTGCATATTGATTTTTCCTACCACAAGGGCCTAAAAAGTAAAGATCTGTTGAAAGCTACCGAAAACCAGCTTTGGTTTCTGTACAAGATTAATTTCTTCCCTCTCAAACTGCTTGAAATGGTGAGAAAATCAGGATGGTACACAAACACTTTGTTTAGAAAAAGTTGATCCCATTTCTGGATACATGTCAGAATAATTCTATTATTTGAAAAAATACAGTTTTGCTTTACCTGAGGCCACAAAGCAGTGTGTTTTGCAGAGCTTGTGACTGCCCTAAGCCCTACTTTTCGCAGCCACCAGTCAGCAGATTGTAACCCTCTGATCTTTGGGCCAAATTTCTTTGGGGTATACTTTATTTATTTATAAATAGCCCAAAGTCAGTTCTGGTCTCTGGTTTCCTGGTTCTGGCCAGGAAAGCCACTGGCTTCTCCTGCCTCAGATACCTGTCCCCAGAGGAGAAAAGAGTGGAAGGGCATACAGCTTTAGGAAAGGAGAAGACTTTGAGATCTTCAGAGGAACAGTTTTGCAGGATAGGACAGGTTGATTAACATTGCACTGTCAGCAGTCCACTTACCTTGGCAATATCATACATGACAGAGATTTTAAATTCCCAGTCCATGAACGTGCCATCAGGGTAGGATATTTTATCATTTAAAACATCCTATTAAGAGAAGAAAAGTTTTTCAGGGAAAAAGCAGAAGATGAGACATGGGTATCCCAATTGCATGCCTTTCAACCAGCAACTTTGTTTTTTATAGAGAGTACGTGCACTAGAACAGAAGTTGACTCAAAAAAAAAAATAGGGAATATAAGATGTATATTAAGTTTACACTAGAGCTAGAAAAGTGAGGGCTCCAGAAAAGAGGGTTTTCTGCAATTAGAAATTGGTGCATTTGGTCTTGAAAACAAGCCCTTAATAACATAAAATAGCTGAGAAACAAATGGTCAAGTTGTGCAAGAGGAAGGGAGATGATTTTCCATGTTCTGTGCTCACAGTCCATTTCCTACCAATTTATTCCTAGCCTTACAAGTTCAAAGTAAACTGTTGCTTTATCTTTGCCTGACAGTCATTTACAGTTCTTTCAGTCACTATAACATCCATTGCTAAAAGCAAACTTCCATGAGTATGCCAGTTTACCAGAAAAGAACTCAGACAGAGAACTGTTATTTTGCTGCCTTGCTGTGCAATTGTTCCAGAGGCCACTGCTACTGATGACAGTCTTTGTGTGATCACAGAAGCAGAGACAATATATATGCCTGCAGAAGAGCTGAAGATTATCACTTCATGATTAGCACTGAAATAATATTGGTAGTAATAAACCATAAGTCTTTTCATAACTTCTGCCAGCAATTTACCATTTCTTTTTATAAACAAAAATTAAGGGTTGTAGTCCCTTGTAATACAGAACTTGCCATTTTTTCCCTTACTAATATGGAATATATTCTTTTTTCTATCCTTGCACACTCTGTGGTATACAAGCACTTCAGCAGAGAAGTGAAAGCTACAGCTTGGAAAATGAAGAAAAAGTTATATCCTATATGCTTCCAATAGGGGATACAACACCAACACTGGCTGTTGCTGTGGCCTGAGCCTGTATTTTCCTTGCCTCCACCTCACCTCATCCTCTTGCTGCTGAGAACCATCAAAGTGACACAGCAGCACCTGGGGAGGGATGGAGAGAACCACGCAAGGGAGAGGAAACTTTGAATCAGAAACCTGCCACCACTTGCTCAGTCCATGGCTGCTGCATGAGGGCCAAACACATAGTGATGGGGATTTTTTTCTTACTTTGAAATTTGGTAATTTAGGGGTTGAAGGAGACCTTTAAAATTCTTTACCCGCAGAGAACCTCTTTCGCAGTACTCAATCACCCCAAAGATCATGGTGTCTATCTTCACAGTGCCATAGAACTTGGTCAGGTTGTAATAGTCAATCTGTAGGAGCTAGAGCAGAAACATTTCACCTGTTTTTAAAAGCAATCATTTTTCACACAGAAACACAAGTCATGGATGTTTGTGTGACACAGTTTTTTATCTCAGGCCCTGATAAGATGTATGAGTTTCCCTTACACCAGAGTGTACTAAGGCACTGAGTGAAATACTTGAAGACATTTGCCATTCCAGAGCCTTCTGGATTAGGAAGATAAGAGTGGCTGCTGTTGGATACTGCAAGCCAATTCCAGAATGCACTATAGTATCTATTATTGCTTCTCTATCAAACCTCCCAGCTGACCAGAATAGTCATTATGAGTGACAGAATGTTGTGAATCAGTCAGTAAATGGGCAAGTAATAAAAAATTAATGATGCTGCATGATATTATGGACTTTGTCCATTTAAATAGAAAACTGTAGTTTACTTTGAAGTATTTTTAGAGTTTATTGAATTCACAACATAGTAGTGTTGTGTAAAAGGAAAATCATTCAAAAAAAGATGCAGTACTGCAGCCAAATTAATCTCCCATGTTGAACGAGTCTATATGCAGAAGTCAGCAGAGAGTAACTTATATTTAAAGAGCTGCACTTGGCATTCAATAATAAGATTTAACTACAACATTCTGCTACTGATGAATTAGCGTGATGTGAGCCAAAAGAGTGCAGTGCCTTTTAGCATCAGCTATAAAAATTGATTTAGTAAGGCCATATGACAGCACATGTATTTAGTAAGGCCATATGACAGTGCATGAATTACTTCATTCATCCTCAGCTTGACTGGCACACAATTCAGACTCTGAAGTGGTGATGAGATCACATAACAAAGATAAAGTTCATCAAGCAATATCCTTTGAGGAACTCATTACCCATCCACCTCACTAACATGCACAAGCATATGGCTGTTGGAGTTGACACTGGAAAGCAATGACTTTGCTCATAGACTCTGTCCCACCCTGCTGTGTCCAGTTCCTATGTGCAACAGTTACCTTGTTCAGTTCTATTTTTTGCTTCTCTGAGAAATTACCATCACTGTTTTTCAGATCTTTTAGGATCACCACCTGAAGGAAAAATACCAGTGGGGAAAAAAAATCATAGGTTTAGTACAATAGCAATTCATCTTTCTTTTCCAAGAAATGTCCATACAAAGAAATACTTCAGAAACACCTGCCTACTGCTTCACTGTTGGAGTTTCAGTTAATCAGCTAGTAAGTACTGGAGCTATATTTTCTTCAAAGGATTTAAATCTATCAATTATGCATATTTTAACACAACAAGAATATATCTCAGTCAGGCAGATAGCTCTACTGAATGCACAAGAATTGCCATGTAAATGGCCTGTCCTCCATTAACCTGTTCATCTCCTCAGTACCAAAATGTATCAGATTTCTGGTCCCTGTTTTTATGCTTTTGTGCTCTTGGGCTAGGGGTTCATGGAGTCCAATATTTAGACTTCTGTCAGTAAACAAAATACAAAGCAGCTGATAGGGAACAAACAGCTTACTCCTTCCATAAGAATAAACCATTTTGCAAGTTCATGGGAGGTGGAATGATCTCCTCCCAACAAATGCCCTCCTAAAGGTGAGGAAGTGAACATGGACACTGCAGTCAGGTTACCTTCTTGTCATATTTGCCCTGGCGCAGTCTCTGGGTGGTGTCACGTCTCTTATCTTCATCAATCTGAGAACAAAGAAGAATAATTAACTTGCAATTATCACCTACTCCTCACTTGACAGGTCCAGAGAGATTAGTAATGCCTGTGTGTGCCACAGAGAAGCATAAGCCTCTCTCTCTAGGGAGGGCCACCACATGCCACAGAAAGTGTGGGACATCCATGCCACTCCCAGTCCCTCCACCTGCTGTTTCCATGCTATTGGGCATCACAGAGGCATAACAAACCACAGGGAAATCATTTGGAACACAGACTGGAAGTCAATGCCCAGCCCATTCCCCCATCACAAAAGGAGCTTTACTGATGGGAAGAGGTATATTCTATTAGGGAGCAATAGATGGGGAATAATCTCTTTTTCTTCAATACAGCAAGCACAGGTTTTAAAAAAAAAAAAAAAGTTAACAGATCCTAGTCCTACCAGAGCCATGTCAAAACCCCAGCACTGACAGAATCCAAGATCCAGATTTGGGCACTGTGCTTCTCTTACCTTCAAACTAACATGACTTGTCTCACTGGTCTCCAGAGGCAAGATTTCCTCAGGTGGTATATGGGACCATTTCTTCCACCGGCGCTCATTATCTCTCCTGTACTTCCTGAAGAACAAGAGAAGTCTTTTGGAATATCCTCCCAGTGACCCGAAACCCACAACAGGAGATTAGGACAGGGCAGCATCTAGTGTCAGGATGACACAAGGATGGTGCGTCAGGTTGACAAGACTTGAGCACAAGCCCTGTGGCTCTCATCCAGTTTTCCAGTTTGAGGATACTCTTAATTCCCCTAGCTTTGGGAAAGCCTAAATGCTCATTCACTTCTGTAGCAGAACAGAACAGATTTAGGAGATGAACTGCCAGGCAATTGCCAGAGTCTCGGGCAATTTAGAAGAATTTAAAGCATAAAGGGCCATCTGGATTTTATACATGGAGTCTACTTGGAAGAGACATCCCACAAACAAATGCAAGCCAAAGGAAATCCTGCCATCAACAGTGGGTAGTAAGAACTGGTGTGAATACAATGCCTGGAGAAGAGGTAACAACAGTGTTGAGATGAGATACCTCTTTGTGGGTGTCCCTTGTATTCTGCACATTTTGTGAAAATGAGGGAAGAGTCCTTGGAAAGGGGAGAAAAAAACAGCTGTCTCTGCAGAAATTCAGAGGAAGCACTGTCTTGTCTTAGAGAATAGCTACAAGACAGCTAGTGCTTATCAAATTACTTTCTTACTTGTGCAAGTCCTTCCTCCATTAAAAAGCATACAGGACTGACTGGAGAGTTTGCAGGAGAATCCTAATAAACTGATGACTGCTGGGAAATGCTTCAAATGGCAGAACCCATACTACTGACTAATAACACAAATATTCTCTTTTTCAATACATTTTTAGCATACATTTGCCTAAGAAAGGGAAGACCAACAATTGCAGTAAGAGCTGTTATTAACCTGTCATAACAACACTATGGATGCAAGCACTACTTGGCATATACAAAAGAGTTCAGACTAGGGGTAACCACATAGGTATGTAAGGGAAGCTGATGAATGGCTGTTCAAGGAGAGATCAAAGGCATTGTCCTAGCTGTAAAACTGTTCAAGGACAAACAAACAGAAAGCCAAAAGAGTTGGTACCTTAGAATCAGCAAAGAGATGATCAGAACCAGAATCACAATTCCTGTGAGTGTAAAGACAGCAATAGTCAAGACGTGGGGGCCTGCAGAAAAGCAAAAATGAAAGATAAACAAACCTGACAGAGGATGCTGAAAAACAATATTGTATTTCAGAAATTACCCTCACACACACATGTACAATTCACAGTAGCTTGCTTACTTACTTACACAGTAGAATACTTTTTGGTCACATCCAAATTGAGAGGTTTTGTTAAAGTCCAGCACTGCCCTGGGATGACACACCTTGTCTCTTTTAATGTGGGATGAAGCATGACCCAGAGCAGTACAGTCTTACATCCTCACCTGAGGCATGGGCAATATGCAGGATCACCCAAGCAGTGGTGCTACTGAGAGGACAGTACTCTTCAGTAGGAAATTAATATGCTATAGAGGGAAATTAATCTGGTAGCAGCACGAAGCCAGTAAAGCATCCTTGGAAGCTGCCAGTTGCCAATCAGTTTAAAAATCATGTTGTTTGGCCAGCTGAGGACTTAGATCCAAAAACCACAGAGCACACAAGGGTTCTAATCTTGAGCAGGCAGACAGGATGAACAAGGCTGGGAACTGACTAAGGTTTTAATTTTGATTTTCCTACTGTGGAAAAGCAAACTAAAGCCTGTCTTATATCTGTTCTTGGAGCTTGGGGATACTAGGAAGGAAAGCTGGCAGCCACCAACTTCCTTTGAAGAGTAACAGGCCATTATCACAGAGCTTCAGCTGGTGGTCACAGGTCTAGAGTGTACCTACTTTACTGAGCAAGTATCAGGCAAAAACGGCAGAGGAGAATCCAGTTTTGCTGATTGCTGTGTTGATTAAGGACAGTAAAAGAGCTGAGTTATTCACCCTTACTGAGGCTAATACACTTCTGCCTGTGCCCAGAAACAGAAACGAAGGCCCACAGAAAAAAATGATCAGGTGCAAAAATTAGTAAATAAATAAAAAGCAAATTTACACACGCTAGGCTGCCTTCAGAATCAAGCAGCAACTGAGGAGCGATTTTGAATATACCAATTTTTGTGCCTGCATCTAACAGAATTCAGTTTATGAGCTCCTCTGGGTTTTGGACCCAGATTTCTGCTTTGATTTTTCTTGTTCTGGGTATCACATCTCCCCACCTTCTTTCAGTATGTTCATCAGTGTCAGGGCCTCATGGTAATTTAATATTAGTCTGATGCTCTTTGTTGAAAACCACCAGTACTTCCATTTTCCTCCACAAGTTAAGTCACCACTATAAAATGAGAGATAAATGAGAATGTGGAAAGACATTTTGCATGAAAATTCCCTAAAACTTAAGGTTTATGAATTGTGGCTTGCAGCTTAACAACGAACAGATTATAGTTCTCCATGGAAGCACTGTGGGACCATAAAATCCTTTTCCTGAGGTTCTGCTACCACCTTCTGGCTCTTAGTATTACAACAGGCAGAGGGAGAGAGCACCACTTATTAACTCGTCCTCTGGAACCAGAAACGTTTGTGTATTGAAGACTGATCTTACCCAAGTTTAGAATGAGGGTTACAACTTTCTGAATAAGGGCGGAAATGTGTCTGAACCCCGCTTTTTTTCCCAGAATACTAGGAGGCAGAACTGGGTCAGCTGTTCTCAGTTACAGCTTAGGAAAGAGCAGGGCTCTGGTTGTCTGCTCTGTTCACCTCCATGAAGGAAAAAAGATACTTCAGGCTGGAAAGTTTAGAGTGGCTTTAGCAAGGCACAGTGATTAGTTAAACTTTGACCATTCTCCTTTTTGGGGGGATATATTTATTTAGAATCACACTGAAGGACGGTTTATTTTTTTTAAATGGCAAAACAAAATAATCAAGTGCCTTTGAAAGGCAGTTTTACTTCAGTTTAATATGGCTTGGCCACAGTATCAGGCTTTAGTTAAGCACAGATGTTAAGCTACTGACATTTGTATACATTGGCTTTCTTCAATTCCCATTTTTCTTTTCCCTTTGTGCAGCAGCTTCAAACAAGGACATGCTAAAGGGAATATTTAAAAGGTACAATGATCCACTGACAACACATCATGTTGTGAGGCCCCAAGGGATGGATGAGAATGGGACTGGAACAACTCTGAGAAGACAGAAGCCAGAAAGCACGGAGCTCAGGGAGCTGGTGCAGGGAGACCCTGTGGCTGATATGTGCAGTGTTGCTGTCTCTGCACCAACAGGAATCACAGTCATACCAAGAGAGACAAGAGATTTGACCAGAAATTAAAAATGAGAGCTCCACTGAAATCCCTCTGCTCTTCCCAGAACTGTCTAACTGGAGTCTTATCAAAGCTGCTGCCTCCTCCTGGTAGCTCCCATGGGTCCCTGGCAATGAACAACTATTCCTGCCTCTCTGATGAGGAATAAGGCTTAATTTAAGGGCATCTGATTTACTTTACTGAGGAATAAAAATGTTTGAATCCATTCTGCCACCTTACTGTGAATGGACTCTTAGTGAGCAGGTGTTTATCTCTCCAGTTATGCCTTGCCTATTCCCTAAGAGAAATATGCAGTACAGCAAATTAATGGGAAGCCTTTAGCAGAGACTTTTAACAGCAGCATCTCTGGATTCTCACTGATGGAATGGCTCAGGTGAAAGTTAACCCACTGTGCACTAATCCGTGCAATTACTGCCACTGCAATAATTTTTATTCTGCATATCATACACTGAAGCATATGCCCTTCCATTGCCAATCACCATGTGGCAGCAATCTTAAAGGGGGAAACAGTCTCAGTCTGACCAGACTGACAAGGCTGTACTCTGCTATGCTGAATAACAAGGGGCTTAATCCATTCTATCCAGAAGTCACCAAAAACTCAAAAGGAAAGGAGGTTTCTGGGATTTTAGATTTAACACCTGGGTGTAAATAGAGCCATAACCTAGTTTCCCGTGGTGTTTCTTCAAAGAGTCGGCTCTTCTCAGAGACTCCTCCAGAGAAGCACCCTGAATCTACACAGTGCTGAGTCCTCTCCCCAACTCCCTACAACAAGGATAACAGAGTAAGCAGGAGCCACCATGCTCCATCAGAGATACAGAAATGTAGAGTCAGATAACTCAACGTAACCTTAACTCTGCTGCCTTTCCTGAACACTCTTTCAAGCAATTCACACCACCACCATCTTCTAGTGAAGATTATTTGTTTGGAGGTGATGTCTTCTGAAACACTCCATGGTATTCCACATAATCACTGGTACAGTGTCAAGTTTACAAGAGATTTAGTATCAGTACCTAACAGAAATAAAGGTTTTGAACTAGACTGGAGGCAGAGAACATGAGGGGATGAGGGAGGAGAAGGAAAGATGCTGCTCTGCACCCAGCTCATGGTAGCACTGGCTGGGGGCAGCATGAAGGTAGCATGAAGGTAGCATGCTGGATCACACAGCAGGTGGATCGCAGCACTGTGTGACTTGTCTTCAAAGAAGAGGTAGGTTGTAGGTTTGATGGATATCTCACCAGTGCCTGGAGTATCACTGGGCAGCTTGTGGTTCTTCCAGATAAAATCCGGAGTGTTAGTCGCCGCGTGCGTCTTGTTGGTTTGAGTGTTGAAATACAGAAGAGGTTTGAACTACGGATGTAGGAGGGAAGAAATGCAGTCAGCAGCTGTGCTCTCCATCACTTCAGACTACCCTTAATAAATGTACTGGCCAAATTCAAAATAATTTTCTTGCTACAGAGGTGCATTTCTCAGTGTAGCCATATGTTTGACTGCCATATTCTTTCTCATTCCTCCCCTCTCTCTGAAAATAAATTTACCAATCCCACAAAATAGCAGCTGCACTTCACTTTCTGAATCACCAGATTACATCAATCCTGTCAGTCTCCAGCACACCTCACATGACCCCCCTCTGGCATGCACAGCATGCCTTGGCACTCCACCACTCCTGCTGTAGTTATTTTCATCATTCTTATGCAATAGTACAGGGCATTTTGTTTCTCCTTTCATATATGAGGTGGCACAGTTGCACCCTGGACATACATACATAATTTGCAGTCTGTGACGTGTACAGCAGGGTCAGATTTGTATCAATGTCTCCAAATTCATCTAGAGTCACAGGACCCAGTACACCTGCAGACACAAGTAATTAGTCAGAGGGCTTGCATTTTCAGAAACACAAATATGGGGCAGGAAAGATGGGACACATAAAAGGATTTCTGATACTCAGGATACTTTTCTTCTTCGTGTACATGCTAGATACATATCAGCTCAGCGTGGTGCTACTTCTCTTTTAATACCACACTATATTTTCTCTACAAAATCACATAAAATGCATTGAACAGACTGCAATGAAGAGGAAAGTCTCTCTCTAGCTATAGGCTGTCAGGTTTCTTCAGCATACCAAGAATGTCAGAGTCACCTTCCTTGAAGAGACCATTTAGCAACAGCTGAGACTATACTCCCAGAGTGGTAATGTTTTCACTTCTTTGTGTAAATCTTGCCTCTGCCCTCTTCTTAATGATTGAATTCTGTGATTTTAAGCCCGCGGCCTACAAAGCAAAAGTCCACTGGTGACAGACAACTTGTGAGAGGAACAAGAAAGTTGACTAAGAAAAGCCAACCCACTGCCAGCTGGCCTACACCCACACTGCAGGCACCCAGGCCTACATGGCTTTGTAAACTGGAAAAGGTTAAAGCTACTTCATTAAGGCTTAGCCAAGTGACTTCAGAGTAATTTTGAACACCAAATACTGAACATAATATCCTTGTAAAAATTATATAAAAAGAAAAAAGACTGGGAGTAAAACTCATTGAAGGGCTTGGACTTGTTTAGTGTAGAAGTGACTTATCCTAAGAGTCACATTAAAAGAGTTACCACTTTAAAATCAAATTTCTTCCCCTGATCAATTTAGTGAACCTTGCACAGGACCATATTTTTTTACCTTCAAAAGTGGTGTTTCGGAATTCATTGATTAAACTGAAAGGTGACACTGGGCTCTGGGAGACAACAAATTTCTTGAGACTATGTCCAAAGAGCAACACAGCATTAAAATAGCCAGCAAGAAAGTCATCTTCCATCTAGAACAAACGAAAATAAACAATGGCTGTTTTAGACTTCACGTTTCTGCCATAAAGCTACAATAACTTTGATTGCCTCCATTTGGCCAAAACTCCAGCACGGAAGACCACAATCTGCTGAACACTGAGTGAGTACACAGCAAATGCCACATCGGTGTTCTCACTTTGAAAAAGAAAACAAAATATAGTTTTGACGTATGAAGACAGGGAGGTGCTGAAAGCTTAAAAGAGGCCAATGTAAAGGTCTGGCATGCTGATCCTGGTGCAAAGGATTCAAGAAATCCTGCACTGTAGGCTCTTGGCAGTTCTGGTTTGCTCAGTGTGTCCCAAAGACCCTGGCTTTGGATTAGAGTTTCTGTGCAGATAATTCAGTGTGGTGCCAGCAAGTTTGGGCTTCCAGGTGGCCACAGCTCAGGGGCAAGGAACTGTGCCAGAATTTCCAGCAGCCTGCCATAGAGCTGGCACCCAAAAAGCATTAAGCCCAGGCTGGGGGATCTGGAAGCCCTGTAAATCCAGCCAGAAGCTTCAGGCTGCCTGCTGGAGAGCTGGAGCTCAAAGCCACAAATCCTGAGAAGAACTCTACATGAAAGACTGGGTTCCTGGGCAGATGGCAGGAGTACCAGTTTCACTAAACAGATACAGCATTTCCATAGCTTCTGCTTTTCTGGAAATTAACAAAAAAATACTTATTTCCTACAGAAAAGAATGGTTCCTGTTCCTAGAAAGCCACTGGACAGCAACTGCAATGGCTGTCATCTCTTAGACATATATAATGCACAGAAAAATTAGCAAACAACTATTTGTTCTGAACTTTCCACGTTCACGTCTCAATTACACATATAGATCTTTCTTGAGTGATGCCTTGAAGCTACGTGTAAGATTGTCAGTCACTCAGATGTGGAGCTGGAAAACCATGTGCCTATGTCTCCCTCACACCCCGTGAACATGACACTTGCAGAACAAATTAAAAGCTCGAGTTGAACTTCACAAAGCAGGAATATTACAGCCTGCTTATTTGCCTTATGATAGTATATTTTACCATCATTACATCAGGACAAAATGTCATCCTGCAATAATATAAGGAAATATCAGCTTGGAAGCATGACAGGGGATGATTATAGCTGCATTTTTAGTTTTCATTTCCTAGTACATGAACGTGAATGAACTGAATGCAATAATCAGATATAAGATAGTGTTCTTACCAGAATGTTGTCCTCAATTTCTACGTAGTCTCTAATTACAGTATTGTAGCTGTAATTAGCTGGTGGCAGAGTCAGGACAAGTACATTGTGCATGTAATCAGCTGAGATGTTCTTCTTGAAGTACACATTACTGCAAAGCAAAGCACAAGAACCCCATGAACACTGAACAACAGGGTCAGTGGTATCCATGACAGATCCCTCACCTGTCCCCAAAGGCACTGTTATTTAACAGGTTAAAACAGTAGTTCAGAACAGTAGATCTAAAAATAAAATTTCATCATGCACACAACTGTTCCTATAGTTCATTCCCTGATGCCACCTTTTGTGCTTAAATATATTAAAAGGTAATATCAAAGAGATCTGGCAATCTGACACTCAAAGGTTGTTGTGAATTACTGTTATTACTGTAACTGTTTCTGTCCTGTTTATTTCCTCTTTTTTTTCAAGCAGAAAACTCAGTTTCTCCTTGGAATCCACAATACTGCAATCATAGTTTCTTCATGTTACTGTGCCTGTTTCTGAGCTCTTCTGCACTCTTTTTTATTGTTCCTCTAATTTTGATATTTCCTGCTAGAATTGAGCACAGCAGGAGTTGCATTAAAAGAATTTAATGGGAGGGCATTAAACAATTACAGAGGTGCAGAGAGCAGATTATTGGTTTATTTGTTTAATTCAGTGAGATAGGAAAATCAGAGTCTTCTCTGACACAAAACTGTGTCAACCTGAAAACTCTGATAAAACAAGCAGAAGATGTTGTAGTTTTCAGGTATATTTGGTTTCATCACCCTGACATGCCATCTGCAAGTGCTTCACAGAGTGGCCACCACCGGATCCACATGTTAAAGAGGAATTTAGCAATACATACTAGTGTCAACTGGCAGCACCTGTCATTGCTATGGCCAGACTGATAAAAAGAAAATAATTGTTTGAGCCTTCTGTCATTATTTGTGTTTGATTGTCCTTTTACTTTTTCAGCCAGTACTGTACTAAGACTTTTTGGAGATCACAGGCTCTGCTCCATGGCCATCTGACTGGATTTTGACACCAGAGCCCTGTCCCTGCCTTTCCTTGAACCTTCTGACTTTTACATTACATTTTTCACCCTAAAGAATTTCAAAATGTTTTTCATCCAGGTTTGGACTGAACTAGCCAGTTGAAAAGGAAACTTCATTAGACTCCACCAGACTGGATAATCCTCCAGCATCCCACCTTTCTTGAAGGAGGCTTAAAGACTGTGTTTGTGTCCTGCCTGCCAGACAGCTCAGAGCCGAAGAAAATTTAAATCCATCACTATGTCAGAGGAACTTCACTCCTGGAGAAGCACAGGACTTTGTCTACTCTCCTTCGTACAGCTTTCCATCTAATACATCTGCCTGTATTTTTTTTTTTGTTGTTGTTTTAAGAACAACATGATTTGAGATACTCAGCAAAATAAGGGGTATGTAGAAAGTTTAAGAAGGGCAGCATGTAAAACAGCCTGAGGCAGCTGGGTATATCAGAAGGATGCCTATGACAGCAAAGAATCCCCTAATCACCCTCACCTATCGTAAAGCAACAATTATCCATGCAATACCAGTACGTTAAAACACTCACACACACAGTTCCCATTGTACATTTGCAAAGAAACAGGAATTGAGGCCAGTTGCCTCAGGAAAAGCAACTGCGGATTCCTAGTGCCTGGATAATATTGTGGAATGCCAAAAGCTCTTAGAGGCACTTCCGAAAAATAGATATGGTGAACCTGAAAGTGTACAGGATAGAGAAAATCCTGTTAGAACCTGAACCACAGGATCCAGTTTGGACCCAAAGGTTAAATCTCTGAAGTCATTAACCCAGAGTTTCTCAGAACTGACCTGTTACAGTCAGCTTTAGACATGAAGGCTGTGAAGTCCCACTGGCCCTAGAAGTTCATGGAAACTTTTTGCTAGACCAACAGTGAAGTAAGTAACATCAAGACGTGGGCACACACATTTGCCTTGTGATCATCTGTCTGTCTGTCCATCCATCCAATTACACTACCAGCACAGTCTCAGGCAATTAACTTTCACCCAAATTGTGACTTGCTATGGCAACTGGAGCTATTCCCAAAACCCACCCAGCTTAGGTGTCTACACTCAGTCGTACAGATGTGAGCTGTGCTGTCACTTAGGCTTAGGGCCAGAGATCAGCTCTCAGTCCTCCTATACAGCCAAGGCTTTTGAGGATACCATTGGTAAGGCCAGTTTATGTTAGACCTCTTCTATAAAGATTTTTGTGATTAGTGATATTAAGAGGAAATTAAACAACAGAAAACTTAGGTTGTATACTAAGAAATTTCTCTGAGAAGTTATATTTCTGTGGTTATAAAGATGTTGAAGAGATGGTTATAAAGTGCAAGAGTTATAAAGTGGGAGCACATTTGCATCACCTAAATAATTGAAAAATTGAATAAATGGAGTCTAGAAAAATATACTGTAATTCATATTTACATAATTGCCTGGTTTTGCAGAGTGTATGAAAAATGTACCATATCTCAAAGGAACCATATCTCATAACCATTCTGACTTTGGACTCTGTGCTTCTCTCATGGCTTCCTGCACCGAGGAGCCCACAGGACAACATTAAACCTACCTGCTCTGTCACTGCTTTAATCAAATATTATATGAACAAAAAGGGATTTTGTGCCATGAGTTAAACACTAGGCACCTTACATAAATGGCACAACATGAGAAAAGACAGCAATAGAAAACATTTTGTGGAAAAGCATTTCTTCAACAAAACAGTTCCACTCAGACTATTACCATTATCTGTATCTGTCAGCCAGCTACAGAGAAAAAAAGAAAAGCAAAGGCGATACTTTACTTGAAGAGATCTATCAGGATGATAACAATGTCATTATCCACCTTCTCCGTCCCTAGGTCTGTGCTGACATCCTCTGGAGAGCCACACATGATGATCACTACAAAATGGACAAAAATGGAGACAGATTGGTGAGATGTACAGACAAGAAGAGGATGCTTGCCTGTTCCCCCATGTTTGAGTAGCAGGCAGTAGAGCAGCTCTGGGCTAAGGCACATTATCTGTGCTGTACTGGGGCCTGGGCACAGAGCTGCAGCCTCTCTGCAGTAAAACCAGGATATCTGAGGGGAAGTGGTAAAAGGTGGTTCAACACCTGCACCATTTTCTGTCTGATTGCACCAGAGCACTACCATTATCTCACTTAAATAAGCATTAGGAGTTGTGGTGCCATAATAGCTGCTGAATAGGAACACTTCTAGGTTAAATGGCATTCAAGTAATGGTTTCATTAGCTTGCTTACTCTCGCACTCACTTGGCCTGCTAATGCCAGGTGCTTAGTCTTAGGAGAAGATGTGGTATTTTTAAATCCATTTTTCTAGTTTAAGTTAATCATTTCCAGAGGAGCCCCTTGATGGTAAAATTATGTCTATAAATGTACTGGCACTGCAAACACATGAATGATAGAGAGCTTGCAGCATCTATATTCTTGTAGTTATTTAAAGCCCTTCTTAGGAGAAATTGTGATTCCTGGATTTCTGAATCTCTCACAAAAAGGAGCTTGTTCCTCGATGGGATAATTTACCCCAAAAGCTCTCTGGAACTAGGATATTCCCCCATATTTTATGAGACTGAAGAGAGGAATCTAAGAACTTTGTGCCATTTTGTCTTTACATCCATGTAAAATGGTATATCTCTGTTTCCACCATTTCTGGTTAAAGGCTTTCCCTATAACCTAATTAAGGGGTGGGTTTGATTTCCTTGGAAAAGCAACTCACTTGCAGGGACAGTGCAGCCTCAACCCCTCCTTACCATTGCTTTTCCGGTTTGGATTTTTCACAGTTTTTTTAAGCAGCTCCGGCGTTCTTAAAATATCCTTGAACTTCAGTTTTTCAGAGAACTCTGTGATTCCAGCATCTAAAGCATTCATGTACCTGACAAAGGGAGCAAAGACATTGTCAGGAAATTGCTAACTCCTCTCATTTTCCTAAATCAGCCACAGTGCAAGGTAGGCTGTTCAGAGCACACAGGAGTGTTTATAAGATGGTGTGAAACCTTTTCTGCAGCAATAAAAATGAGAAAATCAATACATGGCATGAAAGATGCAGAAATGCTTGGAAAGTCAACCAGAGGTATTCGAGCATGGCTGTACAAAGGATGGGTTTGGAAAATCCAATGATGTAGTAAAACATTAACAATTAAGAAAACCAAATCAGGGATATAGGGAAATTGCAGGAAGTGAGACTAACAGGGAGGAAGAGCCAGGAAGCTCTGCTACTTAATACATCAGTGGTAATGTTAAAAGGCACACTCCTATGAAGGTTCAAAAGAGTAAACAGGAGCTACAGAAATAACTGAGATAAAAACCACATGTGTACTCTGACTGTGAGAGAAGTAAAGGAAGAAAAGTAGCGACAAAAAAATCCAATACAGAATCAGTTAAAACTTGAAGGGAAAAATGAGCTCAGTAAAAGAAGCAAGCAAGTAAAAGTTTGCTAAAAGACTACGGAAAAGCAGTCAACTCCTGAATCCTATTCTGGCTTCAATATGTTGTTTCTGCGAATAGATATTCTGTCTGAAATAAAGTTAATGCAGAGGGAAAACCAAAAGACATCTCTTTGTTTTCAAACTACATAACCTTTGATCTACCAGCACTGAGATCTCAGTCCTCAGAGCTACTAACTACCTTCTACTTCCTTTGTTTACTTTTTTCTTTTTTTTTTTTGGAACAGAATCATTAACCATTAATTTACAGAAACATATGCATAGTTGAAACATAACCTGATTTTGCTATCACTGTATTCACTTATTTTTGTATGTATGTGAGAAAAACAATTAGCTCATGTGCAAATACTTATGCTTTAGAGAAAACAGATCTTTTAAAATTAGACTGTTCAAAAACCTCCAAGCTGACAGTTTCTATTAAGGCAGAATGAGATGCATTTTTACAACTCAATTAGGAAGAAAAATGGGAAGAGATACAAAATTAATTTTAATATTTTGTTGTTTTTAATTCAACAATAAAGGGCCTTGAAAAATTCTGAATTCATAAAGAAGGTCCTGAGCAGAAGCATTAATAAAGGTGCAATAAGAAACACTTGGAAAGGTCAGAAATAACTTCCATGCAATTGTTTCACTGAAAGGTATGAAACCTGCAGAATTGAAGGGCTAAAGTGTGTGTAGTGCATTGAAAATTACAGCTGCAAACATGGAGGAACAGGGATTGTGGTAAGAAGTGAGTGAAGTGCACTGGAATTTCAAAACATCAAAGAGAGGTAATCATAGCAATTACATAATGTGATCAAGTTGATATCTATACTAAGAAAGAAGAAGAAAACAATAAAAGCTCATAAATATCTACAAATGAGTGGCCTGGAGATGAGGTTTTAGGCCTCTTAATACAGAAAAAACCCCTTTAATTCCGTATCCAAAATATTCCAGAAGTATATGCTTCTATCACTCTGAAGCAAACACAGTCATAAATTTTGCTTCAAATTCTGCAAGTTCCTCAGGTTATGAATTAGAAATATAAATAATAGTTATTAATGCATATAATAGTTATTTCCATGAACTTTTTGCTACCTTTGAGCCACATTTATACAATTAGAAGAAATGAGATTATTTTTGTTTAATTAATCAGCTTAGTATGTCCCTAAATTGGAAAAAAAAAATCAAAGGAGCATAGAAACACATCAGCTGAAAGTTAAATAAGACTCAATTATAGAACAGTAATTCTAAATATCGGTATATTAAAGAGTCTATTTGTCTAAAAGCAGCCTTTGTTTTCAGGCAAGGAGGAAACCCAGCATTTCAGAGAATCAAGCACAGCCTGATGTTTCAGGTCACAAAGTGAAAGCTGTCCCCTTTGCTCCAAACTGGTGAGAGTATAGCTTGAACTCTGCAATCACTGGGGTCCTTTTGTTAGAGGAATGACACAGTTCGAATTTTGGAAATGTTTTGGAGTAACAATGTTGCCACACATTCAAGTCATTACAGTGGAGAAACGTTTTAAGAGCTTGTTAAGAGCCCTGACCTAAAAAGGCATCTATGGGGAGCCTGAGGGAGGAGCCTCTCATGTCACACTATTTATACCAAGGATGCTGTAAACATGTATTTCCATCAGAGACATGTGGGCTATGCTGTCCAAGGGAAAAGCCAAGGCTTGCAAACATTTAAAACAGACTGAGAGAAACATTCAGGTAAGTGCTACAGCTAGAAGGTACAATTCATCTTTTCCTCCTCATTCCTTGGTAGTAATAAGGCACCTCCCAAAGTGTAGGACTGAAAGAATAGTTTGCAGAAACCATATCTGAGAGTGGAGGCCACATTTATCAACAGTTGGGTCAGAGGTGGATCCAGATCTTACCAGAGGCATGCCTCTGAGGTTTCAGTCCTCTTGTAAATGTAGACAGATTCCCAGGTGGTGGTTTTGAACGGCAGGCGAGAATGTTTCCAAAAATAAAAGAAGAATTGGTTCACTTTCCTGGCTGGGGTCAGAAGGCGGGTTAGGTTTACTTTGTAGTCACAGGACAGTCCAAAACTCCCTACAGAGATCAGAGGCATGCTCAGTACTGTTTCAAGTCTGAAGGAAGAGATAAGAGGACAAGTATGAACAGATTGCTGTTGCACCAAGGCAGCTACCGCCTGATTTCCATCCTCAACTCCCTCTCCTCTTGTACCCCAAGTTAGTTTAACAGCAATTTGAACCTGAACCAGAAGGATCCTCAAGAACACAAGCAGATTTCAAGTCTACATTGGCACCAAAAAGCCCTGTTGAACTGCTCTAGGCAGCTTCTCTCACTGTCCCCAAATACCCTGCCCTTTTGGGTACCACACACCATTTCAGCCCCAAAGCTTGTGACAGAAGTCCAAAGGCTCAAGACAGGCTTCTGCTCCCTGGCTGACATTACCACGGGATGGATTTAATCTCCTTATTGGGACAGTGCTGCAGGGTGACAGCTTTTTACCATCAAAAAGCTTTACTCCTATAATCCAAAGGAAAAATCTTTTAGTTTCACAACAGTGTATTTTTGGAGCTTTACAATAGCAGCAGTCAGGGAAAAAAAAACTAAGGCAACCCTCTGCTGACAAGGAATTTGTAAAACAAAGATCATTTTATACACAGAGACAATAAGCATTTAAGGATAAAATTATATTCCTGGATGCTGCAATCCTATCAGACTAGACTAAAAATATTTCAGTTCTTGTATGGTGTTTTTTCATAACAGGTAATTTTGCCTGCAAAAACCATGGCCATAAGAGTGCTTGGCATTATTGTGACAAAATTTTATTTTCCAGGTAAAGTCCACTTACCCAATTACAGGGTTTTTACTTATTGCAACAGAAACAGACATACATGATGTAATAAATAATGTCAGGGAGAGTATTTCACTAATTAAATAGGCTTTTTTCCCCCCACAGAATATAAGATAATAGATTATTTCAGTTAAAAGGGACATATAAAAATCATACAGTCCAACTGCCTGACTACTTCAGGACTGACCACAAGCTAAAGCATGGTATTCATAGAATGGTTTGGTTTGGAAGAGTCTTTAAAGCTCACCTAGCTCCAAAAGCCCTGCCATGGACAGGGACACCCTCCACTAGACCACTTATTAACTGCATTGTCTAAATGACTTTTAAACATGACAAACTTAAGGCATCAACCATCTCTGCAGGAAGCCTGTTCCAATGTTTGGTCATGCTCTCACTTAAAAACATGCTTCCTAATGTCCAAACTAAACCTATCCATAAACAGCTTTGCATCATTCCCACTTGTCCTGTTGCTGGATCCCAAGAAGGGATCAGCACCTCCCTCTATACTTGCCCTTCTCAGGAAGCTGTAGAAAGCAACAAGGTCTCCCCCTCAGCCTCCTTTCCTCCAAACCAGACAAACCCAGTGTCCTCAGCTCCTCACAGGACATGCCTTCAAGCCCTTTCACTAATCTTGTAAGCATTCAAGGATCTTTGTATCTTTCTGAAAATGTGGGGCCCACAACTACACACAGTGCTCAAGGTGAGGCCACACCACCGCTGAGTAGAGCTGGATAATCACCTCTCCTGCCCAGCTAGTGATGCTGTTTCTGATGCACCCCAAGCTAGGGTTTACCCTCTGGCCTGCCTGGGCACACTGCTGACTCATGTTGAGACTGCTGCCTACCAGCACCCCCAGATCCCTTTCTGCAGGGCTGCTCTCCAACCATTCCTCAATCAATCATTCAACTTATGTCAGGAATTAAAAGTTTCCCTACTAAAGCTAGGATTCTATCAACAGCTTTGGAAGGGGATTTTCTTCCCGCTACCAAACATAGTGGCTATAAGAGTCTTACAGCCTTGACTGTAGACCTTGAGGTGTCTGATGTATACTACACATCAATGCCTCTGTAGATTTGTTGTTCACAAAACAGCTTTCTCAGCAGCTGACATTTTTAACATCACAATATTAGGGGGAAGAATTGGTACTTACGAGACCATTTGGTAGGTGGCATAAGTGCAAGCAGGTCCTATGACAGCACAGCCAAGTGTGCCAGAATCCTGCAAAGGATCAGAAATGGTCATTTGGGGTAGGGCAGAGGACTGGCAGAGAGAGGAGGATGGGAGAATGAAGAAAATTGCAGGATTTGAGGAGTCACAGAATTTACCTAGCAAAAGCAAGAAATGAGTAGGAAAGGAGCTACAGAAAGTTTAAAAGAACCAACACAAAAGGGAAGAGGAGAAAATCACAGAAAGCCAAAAAAAAGATAGAGTATGACATTTGGTAAGATACAGAGAGCAAGTAAGGATTAAAATGTTGTTATAACTGCACATTTGAAATTACACACCCCAGAAGTGTTTGCATTTGCAGAAGGCAGGGTGGTTGGAATTATAAGGTCCTCTGTATCAGAAGAATAATTAGTTAAGTGCATATGAAACTAGTATTTAAAAAAATCCTTCCATAACCATCAAATGAGGCCTGACCTTTATCTTTGTGTTTCAAGAGGGACAATTTCTTAGCAAAGACTAGAGCATGGCCATAAATTAGTAGACTTGAAAATTCACATTGGATTGACAAAGTTTCACTCAGAGGTACAAAAATCCTCAGAAACACAGCTTCTTGTAATGAACCAATTTTAACGGCAGCTCTTCCTCATATTAAAGTATTCACACAATTTCTCTCTCACGTGACTTCTGTGATTTCTAGTGAGAAGCAAGCACTTCATCTTTGCCCTTTGGGCATAGTTTCATAACCATTTCATTGGTAACAGTGCCAGCCTAATGATTTCTCTGCCCACATGTCCCCATCCTCAACACAGCTCTCTCTTTTGTGTGTTGTGTAAACTGATAGTGCACCTGATCTGATTCACTGGATAAGGATCTGATCCAGTTGGAAATGGACCTTTTTGCTCTGCTTGGGCTGTTTTGAGTATTTGAGTTGTTGGTTTGGGTTTTTTAGTTAATTATTATTTGGTTGTTTTTTTAATGGATTGTTCTGGCTGTGTGACCACATGACGAGTTGTGCAGATTCAAAAAGGACAACTTAAGCATAGGAAAAGGAGCCAGAAGCTGAAGGCAGTCTCTGGGAAGGATTTATAGAATCTCTCTCCAGTATTTGCCAGTATTTTTCATAAAACATATAGCAACATGTTCTCTTTGAAAACTTCACTTCCCTGTCAAATTTCTTTGGAGCTGAATAACAGGATCAAAAGTTAATAAGGAAAGACAGAGACACACATGCACACACAGGCAGAATGAAAGAAGTCTGCTACTCACATAAATGGTTTTGATGAGCTCCACACCTTCACAGGTGCTAGTACGGCAGCCTTGTGAGACATAGAGTGATGAAGTAAAGTGGTGGAAGACAGCATCAACTGTAACATTTTCTCCTGTAATGCAAAGGTTTAAGCAAACAGCATCATGAATTGCAGGTAATCACTAATACACTATTATCCTTCTTCTGACACAGGTCTGAGCAGTCTGACACTAGGAGGTTTCCCTGCTTCTGCAAAGTCTATCTACAATCTAACCCCGACTACTATGGATGTGACTGTGAAATCTGCTCCTGTGTGGACTGCTAACTTCTGTTGAGTGTTAGTGCTTTCAGTACAAAGTACTTCTAGTGTTGGCCATTACTAGACAAATTTTTTAGGGCTCTGTAGGAAGTAACTGAGAGATCACTTTCCAGTAAAATTGGACAAAATCTCTTAAACTAGAGGGCAGAAAGGGAATAAGATATTTTTTTGGAACCTCTTTTTCCCATTATATTCTGGATTGACGGTAGATTGGCAATGGTGAAAGAAGAGATAAAATATCAAGATAAATAAAAGCACCATGACTCTAAAGGAAGGAAAAATATGGACTGCAGGTTCTTCACACTGCAGGTCGTGATTTGATAAACAGATAGGGTCAAGAGGAAAATTATTTTCAGGGAGTAGCGGCTAATCCAGTTAGGAGAGGAAGCAAGGGGATCCCAATTACTGCACTACAATGGATCACTGGTCTTGTCTGATCCAGTTCAAGAATTTCTATGTTATCAAAACTTCTAAACTTCTAAAAAACCTGCTAAACTTCTCCAGAGAAGCATGCACAAACAATCTGCCCAAACACCATGGGAAACATATATGGTTCTGCCCATCTGGAGAGCACTTCCATTAATACAAAGAGAGGTCATTATTTCCATAAGATCTACACAAGATGGACAGGCAAGGAGCCTGTCTGAGAAGCAACTTGCTAAAGGTCAGATGACTATAAAACTGACAAAAACTGACAAGAAACCACAGCAAGAGAGGGACACCCGACACCCCTTGCCTTACCTGTCATCTGGAATTCCTTTCGTACCTTTTCCAAGGCTTGTTTCACAGCTAACTTCAAACTATGAGTACTTGATGGGAAATCCGAATAATTCATGAGCATCACATTGATCACATAATTGTTGTTGTTACACCAATTTGAACCCACTTGCTTCAGCAGCTGCAGTGAGGAAAACAAAGGCCAAATGGCCAGCACCAACACCTGTTGCTTCATTGTTGCTCAGTTTAGACCCATTATGTGTGCTCTTCCATTTCTTTTTGTCTTCCAACTCTCTTTCTTTCAGATACTCTACATTGGTTTTGTTCCTGGATAGAATGAAAGAGATTTCCACTCTGAAGATTCAAAGACACGCTGTGTGATCCTTCTCTTCCGCACTTCCTTATTCCCTTCCCTGCCTTCACCTCTGCCCGTGCCTCCAGTGTACTAGATGGCACTTCAAGGTGAAAAACTAGAAGCAGCAAAACTCAGGAAAAGAGAGAGGCTAAAGGTTGCGAGCATGTTTGCTCATGGAAAGGCTGAGGCTATAAACTGAAACATTACCAGAAACTTGCCTGATAAGTGCACTAAGTCTTCATCACAGCAATAAGCTGAGAGAAGAAAGGGGAGGGGACAAATGAACCATAAAGACTACTCTTAAAAATGGAAATAAAGTATAAGGTCTGTTAAAGCCTAGAGGAAAACAGATGGTTACTTCATATTTGCATTGCCCTACATCTCTGATTACACTGCCACATTATCTCTGCTTATAAACGAAGGGTGTATTTTCCTCTGTGATAAGTTACCAGTTTCATTCCTTCACCTTATAACACAGAAGAACCTTTTGTGTTGGCAAAAATGTCTCACTTGCAATCCTTCAGACCAAAGCCTTTGTTTCTACTTACAGACTCAGCACAAGGCTTGTCCACTCATACTCACCCAGCACTGTGCACCAAAGCACCCCAGGTCTGCCCCAGACACATCTGCTCCCTGGCAGCAGAACTCTCATAGCCCATTCCCACCTCCTCAAATGGGGGCCCTAAATATTAATATGATGTGTGATGAACCTCTTGTATCAGGTAAGGATTAGCAAAGCTGAAGGCCACATCTCGGACCTGTGGGCCCAAAGCTAAATTTTAAATGACATCACTAAAGAAGTCACCCACAAAACAAGAACAATAACAAAACCCGCAAACAAACAACAACAAACCCACAAACAAACCAAAAAACCCCACCAACCCACAAGCCTGAAAGGTAACTATAGCTACAAAGGAAACAAATTTAAATAAAGTAGAGTGTGCTTTTGCTGAATATGGGGTGTTTATGCACACCTATATTAGCTTCTGTTTTTCTTCTGAAACCTACACTGAGGCTGTCAGATAATAAATCACTTTTATTACATTCCTGAATTAATTTTAAGACAGATAAGGAAAATCATGAGAAACAGTGTAAGTAGCAGAGATTTTGGTAGAAAACAAGACTGCAATTTCATGGTTTCTTTCAAAGCTTATATTCAAAAGGTATTGAATACACCTCAAATATATTTGCACAGACCTTTTTATGTGATTCTGTTTTAATACCAAATTCTTATTGCTTGAATCTTTCTAATACCCAGAGAAGACCACGACCCAGCATTTAAAAGTAGTCCTTAAACACCTCTGCATTCAATTACAAATGCTACAAATCTAGCATTTGTAATTAATAATACAGTAATTCTAAATTAGCAGTCTGTCATGTAAACATGTGGACTAGTATGGCTGGCTAGAGCCAGACTGAGAATGGAATGCAGTTCTTCATGCAGAGATCATCTGCTCATCACTGGTTCATTTTATTGGTATTTCCAATGTCCTTGAAACTTATCCCATATAAGTCAGTAAGAGATTTATCATTAACTTCAGCAGAGCAGGATTTGCATTTTTACACTCTTCTTAGCCTATCTGGGAGAAACAGTCAGCATGGATAATGCAACTAGAACTGAGTATTTTACACAGCTGGTCACACAGGGAGCATGGAATGGCACTGAGGCCTCTCTGGCTTTGTATCTATTAATGTATTTATTTGGTTTTCACAGCAGCTCAAAAATGTCCTTTAAAAACAAAAGTTAAAATCAGCTACAGCCTTAGCACAGCATTTCTTTTTACTCTCTCCATTGTGATGGTCCCACACCATCACAATGTCACAGTCCCAGCCAGAATATGGTACAAATTAATTGTTGACTTCTCAACCTTTTAATTGCCTGGTGTGTGTAGTCTCTCAATGCCAATTCCCATGATAGGAGCATCCAGTGATGTGGAGCAGCAGGGAGTGTGGCAGGAGGCAGCGACTAGGATGAAGCAAGCTCTCCCTGAAACCTGCCAAAAACCACACTTTCCCTTCTACCTTGGGGCTTTGGACATCAAACACAGCTGCCTGGCAGACTGATCAGTAACATCTGCCTCATGGCATAAGACAAAGAAAAGCCGTGGCATTGTACTGTAAACATGACAGTTACTGATACTGTAGATGTTCATGAGGGTGGAGAGAAGAAAAAGTAAATAAATGAGTCATATGTGTAAAGCACAAAATTTGATAGGCTTGCCACTAGCAGAAGCAAAAGCTTCTGTTAAGTTTGTGCTTCTTGCTGCTTCTGCCTAAGGGATTGTTAGTCCCTGAGGAATAGAAGAGGTGAGACAAAAATGCCAGTCCATTCATAGTGTCTTGGCTGCAGAACAAAGTTAAGCTCCCAGGGATCCCAATCAACTTCATCTAATTCTTTCGTAATGTCCAATCTAGCAGTTTATAAACTCAAGAGGTTAACAGTGATACAAACCAGACAGCTACCCACAGAAATCTTCTGTATCCCTCTAGGGCACTGCCTCCACTATCTCAGCAACTTTTCTCCAACAACTGTGAGCCAGCTCTCACACTTCCAAGATTAGTCACCGAAGAATCAAGTTCAGAAATCCAGAAGATAAATTACGTGTTGGAGGGAAAAAGAAAGCTTTTTGACTCCCATAGGTGACTGCAGCTTTAACTAGAAATACTGGCTTACAAAAGAACTACAGGTAAAGGGAACATCCTGAAGGCAAATGCAAATAACTCTGCTTCTTCTGAAAGAATGTCTCTCATGACTGGAGAAACAGAGCAAGAAATTCAAATACCAGCAATATCCTGCCTAAGGTAACCTCTCCTGACAACCCACAAAATTGTCCCAAAAACACTTTTAAAGCACACCTTCTATAACTATTTATTCTCTCTTAAAAGTGCTGAAATTTAATGACCATCTAAGGAATAAGGTGCTAAGAAACTGCATCCAACATCCCCAGTGCATTCTTTTTAGTTGTGATTTCAAGGCAGCAGCTACCGCTATTATCTTGACAGAAAGGTAAAAAAGATCTCAGCATTACATATCTCCACTATGTGCAAGTGTCTATCCAAGAAGTTGGTTCTTCGGTGAACATCAGCTTGAGACCCTCATCTTTGTAATCCTAGCATGATTAACAGCTCAAGGAGGTCTCCCCTTTAATCATTGTAGTTTATAATTTATTTTGCCTTCAGAAGCACAGGGATGATTTCCATTCAGATAGGCAGGCCCTGTGTTTATCTGTCTGAAGAAAAAATTCAATTCCTCACCACACCACCACTATTACCTGCCCATATATTGCATAGCTACAAAACATCATAATAATTCTCTTCAGGTATTCTTACAGTGTGTGTTAGATTAGAAATACCAACTCAAATTAACTCACCAGAGAACTGTATCATTTGTTTTGGTGAAAAGTGACTTTTAGTGCCTGGTTCTACAGCACTTTAAAGCACTGTATTGGTTCTGCCCTCTGATTTATTGGATAATAAACAACTAGATATTACAGGGTGTATTTGCAACTGATAATCAGCACTGACTTCCTGATCTAAAACTACTCTGAGAAGTTCTCTCAGTCTTCTGGTAAAGTCAAGGACACTCACAGAAAAGAAGAGCAAAAAATTCCAGAGACTTGTTCTTCTCTCAGCCTATAAAAGATTATGGTCTGTAGAACATTTTCCACTCCTTTTTTAGTGCTGCATGTGACAGGGCTTTGCTCATTTCAGTGGCTTCTCATTTTTTTTGTGCAGGGTCTGAAAGTCCTGAAAAATGGGAATGATAGGCCAGCCTGGGCACCAGAGAGTCCCTTTGCCTATCAGCTCATATTGTAATTGCAAGTGAATGATGCACTGTCTCCAACACCTTTACCGCATTCATTTTGAGGATCTTATTACTGGCATGCAGCCTAATTTATTTTTTACTTAGTTACAAATCATTGTTTTCACTTGGCCACTCATAAAGGAGAAAATGGACAATACAGAATTGGACAATTTGGAGACAATATGGAATGAAAATTGCAGAAATCTCAGAAGAGCCAAAGAATTAGGTGAAGGTATCAAGTGCCTGCAGTCAGTCAAACTGCTACTTGCAGCAATTGTTACCAATAGTCCTAAAAGGTCTGAAAATAACACAAACACATTGTCAGCTTGTCTTCCATTTCTTTGATACCAAAAACAACCAACGTAGCATTTTTCAAGCTACTATTTTCTAAAGAAACATGCATTGTGACACAATCGTCTTATTTTGCAGAATAACATATTTTGACAGTGTCCTTTAAAATGGAATTTTTCCTTGAATATTTGGTACAATTATTTCTCAGTGTCATTTAATTACAGTTGTTATGATCAGCTTACGTTTTTCACAATTACACATTATTTTTTATTTTCTCCATAGCCAGGAACTTTGACAGTACACAAGAATAGGAGTCTCCATTAAAATAAAAGAGATGCTGCAAGTCTCCAGCATCACAGAATTGAGAAATGTGAGAGAAAAAAATTCTGAAAATATAAATAAAAGAACAGCAGATCCCTCTACATTCCTAATTTTCACTCACTTAGAAAACAAATTTCCTTGATTTCAGTGGCCATGTCTATGTTTTTGAATAAGTGAGGTTGTCAACATTGTTTCCATCAAATACAGGATTTTTAATATTAAATATGCATGAGACATTATATGTTGTAGTAATTGATCATATTTAGCCAACAGGATAAATGCTGAAAAACTTCAATGTTGTTTTCAAGTTCTACCCAATAAGTCTGATTCCAAATTATTTTGGTTGACTGGGACAGCTTTTATGCTGCCTTTAAAAAGGTTTAGAAAATCAGGTTGAAGAAAAATTAAGTAGAAATGTTTCAGTGTCCCTTTTTTTCAGTTTTGTTAGAGGATGGAATCATAAAAATATGGTTACAGGCAGAAAATTAAAAAACATTGCACTGTAATATCTGTGTATATTTAATGTCAGTAACTTATACGTCTCAAGAGGAGAGTATAAAATGTCTTCTTTAACTTTCAGTATTAGAGAGGAGATTAAGGGCATGAAATAAATGTTTTTCCATTTTTAATTTTTAAATTATTTTTACAACACATCTACTACTACTATCTAGACTTAGAAGACAATAATGTAAATTATTATGAATTTAGCTGTAGAGTATGTATATATACGTACATATATAGCAGCTGTATACATGGATATAATATACATACATAGCAGCTGCATAGCAGCTATATTAATCTTTCAGAACTGATTTTTTTCCCCCCATTTCCTACACAAGAACATAAAGAAATGCTTTGCAAAGACTATTCTTTGGGACTGGAACCAACACCTGACGAGCAACAAGCCTGTAAACCAGCATATAAATATGTGGGTCATGTGATGCATGATCCTGATAGTACAGCATGATCCTGATAGTACAGCATGATCCTGATAATATTGCCATTCCCATGGGTTATCCAGAGTTAAGGTTGCTGCTATAATTTAGTTGCTGACACAGATCCGAATGAAATTACACTGCAAAGCACTGACTGTTCTCGTGAGAAACTACCAGTCTACTAAAAGGAAAATTACAGACATGG
Organism: Entomyzon cyanotis; assembly: GCA_024500445.1. Classification (NCBI taxonomy): domain Eukaryota; kingdom Metazoa; phylum Chordata; class Aves; order Passeriformes; family Meliphagidae; genus Entomyzon; species Entomyzon cyanotis. The sequence continues at coordinate 10,829,625 of JAKEPQ010001018.1, read as the reverse complement.
ATAAGAAAAGTTGTGATTGGAATTGCTCATGTTACCAGCAGCCTGGGTGGTGGCACCATCTTCCCATTGATCAATTATGTTGCCACATACCAGAAAATGAAGCTAAATATGTGATGTGTCATAAATATCTAGCTCTATTAAGAAAGTCTTCTTCCTTTTAACCCTTTCCCAACACATTTACATTTTGATGTGAATATTATTTATCCACCTAACTTGTATAGTATAAAAACAAATAGTAGGAAGTCTTTCCTCTTAACTACTGTTTTCTTTCTTGAAAGGACTTTGTTTCCAGAGTCACAGGACATATTTATCTTTTCAGTGTAAGAGAAGATACGGAGGTTTGCCTCTGTTCTAAACTCAGCAGGATACAGCTCTGTCAACAAACAAATGTAAACTATCCTTAATAGGCAAACATCTGTTCTGTTTATCTTTACAAAGGTAAATGGCTTGAGTATCTAATAATTTATGTCTTGGACATACACTCCAGTTTCCTTAAACTCTTTTGATTAAACATTACACATGTTTATACTATGTGATGGGATGGAGTTATGAGATTTTCAAGCTAGCGCACACTTGATCCTGTAAATCCAGATGGCAGTGGAACACTGTGCAAATATATCAGCACATGTCCTGAACCAGTACAAATGCATTCTTTGGGACACAGTGCTTCCAGTGATGGGGCTTTCTGGCTTGGATAGGTTTGTGTGGACCCAGCTAACCATGCATTGCATTTTCAGTTCTGACACTGACTCATGCTGGATCAGTGGATTATCTTGCCTACCCTCCTTTGGTTCTACATACATCAACTTCTAAAAACTTACCTAAATGTAATGCTAAAAACAAGTACAAGGACAGCTTTTTCATTAACTTGACTGAAACTTGACGATAGGTGCATGCTGGAAATAACAGAAAAATTCTGAAGGTGCGTTTCCAACAGACCCATAAAAATCACAGACATAAAATGAGTGAAAACTAAAGAAAGTTTCCCCTTCCCAAATAAAGATAAAAATGATTAATTTTCATGTCACCATTTGGAGGTCTTTAACCAACATGGCTGTTGTTTGCCTTCCAGAGCTGGGCAATAGAGACTGAACAAAAGCATTAAAAGTGCACATGGTCTGTCAACTTATGTATTTCTGCTTCTCTCATCACGGGTGGTCTATCCAGGGTAGATTCAGGCTCAGAAGTTGCTGACACCATAGAAAAAGAAACAAGTATCCTTCAAGTTCCTTTCTTTTAAAGGGATAATTTCCCATTTTCTCATCTCAAGGGACTGCCTTTGTAGCTGTAGCAGGTAGCATTTCATTGCTCCCACTTTTGTTTATCATTTATCTTGAGATGTCGTCTGATGCATTTTCAAAGGTGCAAGACACAGAACATGGTGAAGCATCATTACTGAAAGAACATGATCTAACCCAGACATTGTGGAAATTGAAGCACACGATTGCTGCAGATGCAAAGGTCATGCCCTAATCTCTTGCTTTGGTTATATGATGATTATGATTTTTTCCCCCATCTTGCTTTAGCTTTCTCCCTTTTTTGATTTCCTTCCCTTCCTCTTCTTAGACCTCACTTTCCACTCTCTGATTTTTTTAATTTAAACACTCATTCCACTCTCTGATGCTTATCTTGGTGTTTAGTCATGGGTGCATAACTTCCCTTTTGCTGCCATCAGAGTAACTCACATTCTCCCATTCTCTCCCTACTCCTCAGTAACTCCCAACTCCCATTCTCCCAGCCATTCTGTGTGGAAATAAACATGATCATTAATCATTTTACAGCTCACAGACTCAAGATAACGGCACTGGCTAAAAGAACAGTGAAGGTAAGAACTGCAGCAGTTTTCTGGTATTATACTAGAGCAGACAAATTTCTTGATTTGTCTTTAATTTATGAATTGTCATCTTAGTGTTTTGTATGAGTAAAGGATTATAACATCTCCACCCACTTTGTTATGCATCTTAATAATAATCTCTGCACCGGACACACTAAAAATATTTTGGTCAATTTGATGCTGCTATCACTTTTTATGTCAGTTGACACTGTGCTTTTTGTGCTCACAGCTAACACACAGGTACTGCATATCTTTTAGCTCTCGTGCATTCCCCAGCTTTGGATCCACCACATACAAACTGAAGTGGAAGAAACCAGTGGAGCAGCTGAGAGCTTACTTTCATTTGAGTCAATATTTTAGCTGTATTTATGTTGATTCTTAGTACAAAAAGATCTCCTGAAAGAACCTCTGTAAAAAAACATAAGAAAGAGATGTAGTAAAATTAAATTTTCAGTTACTTTTTCTTCAAAAAAATAAAATAATCTTGCCTAATTGTACTATCTGCTTGCTTGCATTTCAGTCAAAAATGTAACTCCTTCATCAATGACATCCTCTGCTTCTTCTGTTTCTCCTGCTTTACCCAATAGACTTTAGCGCTTGTATAGTAAAAATCTCTAACCAAAATCTTCAGTTTTCCTAGCTTACTGTACAGAGCCAGAATATTCTATGACACTACTGAAAATTACTTTGAGGTATTTACAACCATTATTATTTTCTTTCAGTTTGAACTGAAGTACTTCTGAGGTATTGTTTAAGATATGAAACAGAAAAGGCATCTTACAATATCCCTGTCAATCTAGATGATTTTTTTGATTTCACATGGTTCTGAGAAGACTTACAAATCTTCTAGCCTACTGAAATTATTTTTCAATTAGATAATAGAAAATCCTAGAAAAGTGATAAGAGGATAGATATCTGCATTATATTATTCAGTTTGCGTATACAATATAAAAAAACCCCACTTGAAATCAAATCTCTGAAAGGGCAAATAATTTCAGAATTATTTATGAAAAATTAATTTTCTCCTCACGGAAATAATACTTTGCATAATAGAGAAGAGCTATAAAAGGAGACCAAATCACCAGCACACGTTCTTTATCACTTTGACTAAGTAATTAAAAATTAATTTCTTGCAGAGAAATCCTTTGTGGGTGAGTGGATTATCTGCCTTCCTTCCTTGTGGCCTGTGGTATGAAAGCACATTCATTAACAAGGGACACCATTATGGTGCTGCTGTGCTCCAGTGGTTCCTGGCTGCAGGGCAAACTCTCAGACAGAGCTGTGTGCTGGGTGTATCATTCCTGGGTCAAGCCATCTTGAAGTGACTGAGAGACAGTGAATAGGGAACCACACTATGAAGAAGCAGCACACAGTTCTTTACTGCTGGTCTATGGTACAGATTATTGGAATATGAGAGGATATATCTATTCAAACAAAAAAGCTGCTTTTTTTTTTTCCCTGATGAAGTGCAAATTTTTTTCTTTTCAAGGAAGGCAAGAAACTAGAAAAAGGGATAGTTCATTAGTCCTATCCATGGACACGTGTTTTTCAGTTAGTTGAGTTGTCAACAGTAGTGTAATGTTTTAGTCCTCTGCACTGAACTTTCTAACCACAGAATCATTAAGGTTGGAAAAGATGTCTATGGTCATTGAGTCCAACCATTGACTGAACACCGCAGGTCCATCAGTTTCCCATGTCCCTAAGTACCATATCTACATGTCTTTTGAGCACTCCAGGAATGGTGATTCCATCACTTCCCTGGGGAATCTGTTCCAATGCTTGACCACCCTTTCAGTGAAGAATTTTTTTCTAATACCCAACCTAAACCTCCAATGGCACAACTTCAAGCTGTTTCCACTTGTCCACTTCCACTTGCGAGAAGAGACCAACCCTCACCTTGCTAACACCCCTTTTCAAGTAGTTGGAGAGAGGAATAAGATCTCACCAGAGCCAAGCCTCCTTTTCTCCAGGCTAAACAACCCCAGCTCCTTCAGCCACTCATCATTACGTTGCAAAATGTGGAATATGTAAAAATTTTCCTAAGAAAATATGTTCTTTGATGTTCGATCTTCGTATCACGACTAATCAACAAGAAGAGATTTAATCTGTGAGAGAGAGAGCAGCTAACAAGCAAGCTCTCAGTGACATCCAGATGTTAAAAAGACAAATTACTTGTTGGTAGCATTGCCTTCTTAAGGTTTAGGGCTTGACATGTTTCAATGATCTAGGACCTAAAGGGAGGTTAACAAAGCTTGGGAGTGAGGATGTACCACAGATAGTGGGCACAAAGAATGTAGCATTTACATGCCACAATGACACTTGGCAGAACCCCCAAGAAAAGGAAGAAACTAATAAAGACAATTCAGCAACTGTGCTGAATCAGCCCCAGCTGGGTAAAAGGTGATTTGCAGTATATAAATCGCAGCAACAGACTCAGAGACACCCAAAAGAAGAGGAAGACTGTGCATGTGGACTAATTAGCATGAAAAGTGAGAGAATCATTAACCAATACAAGATCGAACACTGATTATTAAGAGAACTATGTAACTTGTAGACAATGCACCTTAAAGGCTTTGTTTGCTAAAATGTAAAATTTTGGTAGTTGTCATGCTGGCTTTGAGCATTTGTCACACAGCATCCCTTTCCGTGCAGAACTGTAAGTACATCAAATACCTTGACTCTGTGTGTGGTTTGGCCTCTTGCACACCAGACGAAAAAACCTATTTTGGGACAACTAGACTTGTGCTCCAGCTCCCTCACCAGCTCCCTGCCCTCCTTTGGACATGCTCCAGCCCCTCGCTGTCCTTCCTGTCGCCGCAAACTGCCCCCAGGACTCGAGCTGTGGCCTCACGAGTGTACAGAGGCTGGCCACTCCATCTGCCCGAAGCCAGGACGCCACTGGCCTTCTTGGCCACCTGGGCACAGCTGGCTCCCGTTCAGCTGCTGTCACCAGCACCCCCAGGCCCTTTCCCACCGGGCCAATTCCCTGCCACTCTGCCCCAAGGCCGTAGCGCCGCATGAGGCTGCAGTGACCCAAGTGCGGCACCCGGCTGCTCAGGCCAAGGCCCAAAGGCGAGGAGAGGAGGATCCATGGGGTTCGGGGGAGGAACCAGCGCGGTTCTGACCGAGGGGCCGCAGCGGAGCCGGAACCCTGCGGACAGCCCCGCTCGTCAGCCGGCGCCTTTTCGCCGGCGCCTTCCGCCGTGCCGCCGTTACCCCGCAACGGCGCCGCCAGCGCAGCGCAGCGCAGCGCGGAGCTCGGGCCCGGCCGCACGATGGTGAGGAGCGGCGGGGCGCTGGGGGATCGCGGGGTGCTGAGGGGCGGCGAGGCGGCGGGGGAGGCTCCGCCGAGAGCGGGCCCCGCTCTGAGCCGGCTCCTCTTCGCTCTCTGCCCAGATGCTCTCCCGGGCCAAGCCGGCCATGGGGGATACCCCGCCGCCGGGAGAGAGGCGCAGGAAGAAAGGCAAGGAGGTGCCGCAGCTGGAAGAATTCTTGGCCCAGAGGGACTTCACCGGCGCGATCGTCTTGCTGGAGGTGAGGGGCTCCCCTCGGGAGAGCGGTATCGTGGTGCCAGCCCTGTTCCCTCAGGAGGAGCCCTTCCCTTGCCTTGTGTCGCTCTGCACCCTGCAGAGGCACCTGCTGCTCCTCGCCTCACACAGCCGGGTTTGGGCTGAGCGCTGCCTGCTGCTGTCCTCCGAAATGAGAGAGCAGCTCCACCCCAGCAGCATCCAGAGCTGTCAAACCATCCGTGACACATGATAGGCTGGTATTGCTTTGGTTATATGTGGGGCTTTAGAAACTGTGGCAGCTGACTAAATTCTTATGTTCTTTGTTGTCTAAAAAGTTTAAGCAGGAGGTGAATGAGCAGAAGGAGGATGTCAGCCTTTGGATTGGATACTGTGCGTTTCATCTGGGTGACTACAAGAGAGCTCTGAAGGTAAGGTGGGGAAATCCTGCTCCCTGAGGATGGAAATTGGGAATTGTGATAAAGCAACGACAACAGGAGGAAGATAGTCTGTAATAGGGAGCAGCCCTGCCAGCCACTTAAGGTACAAATGTATAGTAATGCGGCAGATGCTGTGGATTGGATTGAGGGGAAAAAAAAAAGGTATTTGCCTATGAAAGTAGAGCTTTTTAAATGTTGTCTACTGACTTACTTAATACTCACCTCAGCAGCTCAATTTGTTCTCTTGAGTGTCATATTTTATGTCCCAAATCCATCATTCCCGTTTTGCAGCTAGGTTTCCACAGTTTCATTTTTCAGGTTTAATTATGTTTTTGTCTTCATTTTGTAGCTTATCTCTGATACACACGATAAAATTCTTTCTATAGAGGTTGCTGCCCCTGGCCATTTAATGTATTTTATTGCTCTTCTTTACCTTTTCTTGTATTAGGTAATTTGATTAAATGAGACATTCTTGTTCTCCAAAAGCTATAAGTCACTCAAATATATGTTAATTATTCAAATATGCATACATTTTAATATTTGCATCTTAGAGTTCTGTGTGTCTCTTCACTGTGAAGTATAACTGAAGTATAACTGGTTTTGCAGTCTTTTAGCTTGCTTTCCCCAGAATCAATATTAAAAGCAGATGTTAATTTAAGGTATTAATGAAAGATAATAAAAAAAGAAATAGATTATAGGACAAGGATGATCTTTTCTCTCTTAGATAAAATGAGGTGTTTAACTATAGTAATACCTGGTCACATGCACAAGATGCATGCATGAGGTGAAAACTCTAAAGCTTCCAAGTAAGAAAGGCACAAGGCACTCTGCGCTTTAAGAAATTGAAGAGAAAAACATCTGTTGGATATACTAGAAATGCTCAATGAATCAAATTGACAGTATGCACAGTATAGAATGTAGAATAGCAGTACAGGGCATCATGGTAAGTTAATATTCATGTTTAAAATTGTGAAATTTAAATATTATTACTATAACAGTGAGTTGCTGTTGTTAATTTAGTTGTTGGCATTAAGTGTTAATAGGTAGCGAAGTTTAAAAAAAAAAAAAAAAGGTTGTATACAAATGAAAAATAGCTTGCACTTTCTTTGAAATAAGAAATAAATTCTGCTTTTCGAAATGCCCAGTAGATGCTTTTCTAGCCAGAGTAAATTTTATGTTTCCTTCAACAAAAAGGCAACTGTCTTTTTTTAAATTTTCCTAGTTAGTTTTTGCATGTGTGTGATTTTGTGGTGTTTGATTCACCACTAGGTGATGCTGTTGATTCAGGCTTTTAAATACTGCAACATAGTCTTTTTCCCGTTTTTCTACCTAAGAAGGGACGATAAAAGATTTGCATGAACGTTTTGTAGTTTGATTGTTTGTCTGTGTGTGTTTTAAGTAAGAGATCACAGGGCCTGTCTTTTCAGATTTAAGGCTGGTTTTTTGCACAGTGATGAGTCCTGATAGCTTTGTCATTTTGTGGTGACATGTGGGAAATGAGCCTGGCATCTCAACCTAGTTTCTCTGGGGATAGAACACTCTAGTTTTAATTTCTAAGGCTGTAGGTATCATTGCACTGTAGAGACTGAACTGTCTTTCAGTTATCAACTTCGATGTTGAAGTGTAAAATGCTGTTATCTCATCTGCTATGTTTACAGAGGTGTTGTTGCTGTATTCTCAAGGACAAATTCCATGATAATCTATACCCTTGAGATCTCGGAGCACTCTTTGGGGAGTGCCAAAAGCACTGTAAATAAAATACCGTGGGTCAAAGATTCTGCAGAATTCTCCAGAATGATATTGCACATTGCAGTCTAAATGATTCACACTCCTTATGTGTTCCTGAAAGTGACAACACGTAGTAGTCCTGGGATAGGCTCTTCCAGCAGTCATGGTGCAGTTCTTCCCTGGGGACTGACTAGCTTCCTTCACAGACAAACTTATTTTCACTGAGTAGCTAATGTCTTCCTGGCATCATGTGGCAACCAGAGCTTCCATAGTGGATGGCAGTATCAAAATAGTTTTCTGTAATCTTCCACATCTACTATCCCTAATGGGGAAAACCCATCTGTCTTTCTGCAACAGCTGCCACTTGTTCATAGCTCTAATCTTAATCCTTTTCTGAAAAATTCTCCAGTATCACCCAAGTACCAGAACTAGACCATGAGGCTAATGATTTTGTTTCTGAGCTGCCTGATCTTATAAATTGAGTCTCTTGGGGCCTTAAGAAAGTGAGGGTTTATTTTATGTATACATACATACATATATATACATACATATATATATATACACACGTATATTAGAGGTTTAAAAAAAAAAAAAAAGAGACAAATTGGCAAGGGCAGGTGCCCTTCTTTGCTGGGCTCAAGAGCAAGTTTCACACTTGCAGTCTGCACTCTCTGCCTTTAGGCACACAGGATGCTGGTGTAGTGTAGCTGCCCACATGAGAGCAAAGAATGATCCCCGGGCCAGAGCCTTCAATGCATTGTTTCTGTCAAAATCTTACTAGCTACATGCAGCCAGTGACAGTCTCTCGAATGTGCCACCTCCCTCTTAGCAGAGAAGTAGGAGTCATTCTGCCACTTCACTGAACAGGGCCTCCTGCCGGCTTGGCTCAGGGTAATTTTAGTCAAATAGTAAGTCATAGAAAGAACAGGACTATACTGTGGTAATTGTTCATCCATGAGCACTGTCTGGTCATGCTTGAGTAATTCTGTGGGAAGTGAGAGAATACAGGTACACTCCAGTTCCTGGCAGCTGAAGATAGAAAGTAAAAAATGGATCTTTTTAGCTCTGGGAGTTCACTAAGCTTCTCTATCATGATTGAAGCCAGTTAGGATAAGTATCTCCACACCTCATTGGAGCACATGTGGAGCAGCCATATATGTTGGCTTGTGTATTGGCTCTTCAGCATCTGTGTTTATGGGCTTGGAGAACCCAGACAAGTAATAAGGGCATTGAGCTGGCCCTCTGCATTGTCAGTACGTGTCCATAGTTGTAGGCAATCAACCTGGCAGACCGCTTTTGAGGAAATTGTGTGTGTCTCGTGATAGAGGCGTGAGGAGGAGGAGTGAAAAATAGCAAGGAGTTGTTAATGCTCCTGGATGGCAAAAGTATTCCACAGGTTGACTGTTAAGGACAGCTTTGAGGATATTTAGTTTGTTTGAGTTTGTTAGTTTGTTCAGAGAGGAGGGGGGAAAATTCTTGTGAAGTAGTCTTTGAGAGACTGATGTCGAATGGCTTTCAGTGAGGAACAGAGCAAAAGCACATATTCTGGCCACATGGCCCAGAACTACAGGATAAGGAGCATTAATAGTCCTAATTTTTATTTACTGAGTTTCCATAGATTCATGTTGGTACTCCTAGAACACTCGTTATATATTGCTTGCTTTGAATAGCCAAGCCAGAACATGACTTGTGTTTATACACTTTGTCTTTTCTAATTAATCTGCCTGAAGCCCTAGCAGAAAGAGACCTTTGGGTGCATTTAATCTGAATTAATTTTGAAAGATTCCAGATGGTCCCAATAAACAGCAGTGGCCTATCTGTCAGAGCTCTGTGACGGGTCTATGTTAAGATTAAACTGGCCTCAGTAGGAAAGGTTGACCTCTATGTAAACGTTTCCTTTTTAAAAATAGTAATCATCATTGTATTAATATTTATTTATTGTAAATATTGTTGGACGGCTAGTCCCTGAAGTACTAGCAAGACTGAGCTGGCTTTTAAGGGTGCTGCTTACCAGTATCTTCTCTGTTTGGGAGTGCAGTTTACTTTTACTTAGCAACAAAAAACTAATTCTTTATGCTTGCAAACTCTAAACTTTATTGTTGTCAGCATATTTCTGTTCTTGGGATTTGCTGTCCTTCGGGCATGGCCTGTTTTATCTCATGCTGTGTATAGATATATATATATATATCTGTCCTTTTCTCCAGAGGTAAGAAGTCTCCCACCCTCAGTGGCTCAGTCTGCTAAACTCCTGCCTCTGTTTTTAGCACCTATTGTTACACTGAGAAAAGAAGTTTGTCTCCAGGAATATAATTGTTTAGCAGCTGCAAATTTTTTTGCATTTAAAAAAAGTAGATTGAAAGATTGATCTGTTAAGTTTTTGCTGTTTCTCACATAACAAGAAATGAAGCAGTTTATGTGGCAGAGTGAAAGGAAATGTAATGAATGTGGATGTGTAGGAAATATCAGAATATGGTATCAAGTGCCTTTCTATTGCTGTTGGCTGTAAATCTTAAAATGGGAAATGGTAAAGTTAGGAACAGGTTATTAATATTTACTACAAATTGCTAATCTTCATCTGTAAGGAAATCTTGAATTTGCCAAATACCGACTTACAGGTTTGTATTGTAATGCAGTGGTCTCCAAATAATTTGCTCATGTACCCTTATCAGTAAAAAATTTTGAGTACATACCCCCAATGTATATACACACATCCATACATTTATAAATTATATATATGTACCACTGTACTAATATGTAATTAAAAAACATACACAAATTTAGGAACTAAAAAAATGATGTGATAAAATTAAATAAACACTATTAAAATATTTATTTTAGTTACTAAGAGTATAAAAAAATTATTCTTGCACTTGATGTTATTATATTGCATAACCTCGGACTTAACACACACTTCCACGGGTTTAATATACACTAAGACACTACCTACAGGTTTACAAAAACACATTTAACACTTGCTCCAGTAAGTACTCAAAGAGATTTCCCTGGTGTTTATGGCTCCCAGGCTTTGACTGGAGGAGAACTTAGAAAAGCAACAGAAGTTAGTTATATTGATGCCTTTATAACTTACATATATGGGGGTTTAGAAATGTAAATAATATATTTATAATAATAAATTTGCAATATAAATATGTTTTATAGCTCTGTAACTTCAATATTGACAGAAATCGTGTTCACACATGATGATTTATAGCACTGCTTGTCCCTGTGGTCTGTTATACTGCTGTAAACAAAAAAGAGTTAAGGACAGCTTAAAACATAATAGTTTTGTTGTAAGGACTGCAATGAACTTCAGAATAAATTGTTTGATCTCAGTAATTTAATGATACACTGTAAAGTCATGGAAGAGAGAATGATATTTAATACAAATATGCATTATTATGTATTTTTTAAAAAATTAATCCTCTCTCCTATTACAGGAATATGAGGCTTTAACCAAGCAACCAACTTGCAATCCAGATGTTTGGGTGAACCTTGCCTGTACGTACTTCTTTCTGGGCATGTACACGCAAGCAGAACAAGCAGCTTTAAAAGGTGAGATGTATGGCTCTGTTGGAAAAGACTGCTTATTGATTTGAACACTTAAAGTCATTTCCAGAGAAAGTATGCAATAAAAGATACTTTTGAGTGAAGTTTTTTGGGTTTGGGGTTTTGTTTGGAGGTTAGTTTTTCAAATTTCATTAAACAGGAGAATTATGATGCAGTTTCCTTCCTAAAAATACCTTGGGAATGTGGAGCAGCTGGAACTAAAAGCAGCATCTGGAAAATCATTTCTCTTGTTAATTTCTAAATACAAAACCCAGCATATGCCAACCAGCAACAAAAGGTTACTTTTCTTTTGACTGAGTCTGTGTTTCTGAGGCAGTGCAGATGAAGCAAATTAGGCCAGTGAAATTATAAAAAAGTAAGCATCTGAGAGAATTCAGCATTCTCCCTGATGAAGACGAGAGCTCTGTTTACATAGTTTGAGTGACTTAGTAGGTGGTCTTCTTGCCTTGTAAGTCAGATGTTAGGTATCTGATTCTTCAAGGCATGGAGTTCAATAGTCATATTATTGCAGTTCTGCTTTAATCTGAACGTGCCTGGGATCATTTGAAGAAGAGGAATGGAAATTAGATTTCAAGGCAATTTTTACTGCCTAAAAATGTTTCTGCAGTTTAATTTTGTTGCCCATCACTTTTTATGTGTCTTAGTGATTTATATTGTTTTCTGTAACTGTAGTATCTCACCGCTGTTTAAGTAGAATTAATAGTAGTGATATCTCAGTCAGCTTCTGACTCTTGCCTTCTTAGGATAAAACTCTTATTGAAGGATGAGTTTTCTCCTTTTTTTCATTAGTCTTCTTGTCTTGGGCTTTTTTCTTTCATATTGGGAAAATATGGTAGGAAAAAATAATTGTCTACTCTCTTCTGCTGTGAAGGAGTGCCTTCCAAAAGCAGAGCTTTGTAGTATTTTTTTAAAAATAATTAGGTGCTCATATCCCTTTAAAATCCTTGGAAAGATCATGCTTGAATCCCACAACTGGAAATCCTTTTTGTTTTCAAATGTCAAAAAATCTCATGCAGAGTTTTGTGATTTGTATTGTTCAAGAGGTTTGTAAATTTCTAATATTCACAAATAATTTAATCTTTAATGTACCACAAATTTGAGCATTGGAGATTGCAATCTAGGACTTGAAGTGAATCTGAAAATAAATGGGCAATAGAGCTTGAGGCGTTACTGTGACCTAAACCATGGAGGAAGCAAGCAGCTGTATCCTGTATCGGTTGGAGTCATTGTCATCAGTTTCACATCTTGTAAATTACAGTAATCCATTCTAGAGATGACATACACACAGCTGGTCATGCACATTTATTAACTGTGAGCTGGAGGTGAGGGAAGGTTAACGTTTGTCGTTCCCCTTCAGATTAGTTAATAGTACTATGGTGAGTGGCAGAGTAGGAGGTACAGTTAGTGGTACTTGGGTGCTGGAGGCAAGGGTAGGAATATTAAGAAAGCAAGAGTGGGAGGGAGTCTAGCTGAGGGTGGGAACAGAAAATAACTGAGTGGTCACGTTTGTTCAGTTCCTGATCAGTTCCTGATTTTATGTGGTTGTTTAAGAGGGACAGCATGCCAGTTTTTATAATGAAGTGCTAAACCTTTCTTGTGAGGACTGTAATACTGATGATTTCTGGCTAGTTAAGCTTGGTGGCGAGGCAGACACAGCTGAAGATTTGTAACACTTGTCCTTTCTCCACTGAAAGCTTCCAAGTGTGGTATATTCCCCTTTCAGTTTTTCTTCTACTGAGTTTAAAACTTTTTATTTTTCCCAAGTCAGATCCTCTTCTAAGTTTTTTTAACATTTTAGGATTACATCAGTTTTGGCTGTTTGCAATATAGTATTGACAGCTGAGGTCAAATCATCTTGTGGTCTCTTCTATGGTTTTGCAAAGATCTTGAAGAAGCAAAATACTTCCTTTGATATAGATACAACAGGTAAAGTCTTTAGAAGAGCACTGTTTATCCAATACTGCCTTGAATACCGCTGAAAAAATGATAGGAGGTGTTAATGTTAGGCTGCTTACTATTGCTATTTTGGGATTATTTTGCCTGAATTCTTGCATAGTGCATGCTGTTTATTGCTGCAGTTATGCTAAGCCCCTGAAAGTAGCATAGTGCTAAAACAAATTAAGGAGAACTAATTTATTTTCAGCTATAATTCTAAATTTCTACAATGACAGAATCTCTGTGTGACACAGAATCTCTGTGTGAAAGTGAACATAAATATCAGCTAGCTTTCTGGAATAGGTTTCCCACACAAACATGTAAATATCTAGAAATCAAATCAAGTTCTTTCCTGCCATATATTGTTGCTGTTGCTTAAGAAAATTATTTTTAACCGTCATTCCATTAATGAGGGAAAATAAGCATGATACTTAAAAATTAGGAAATGATCATTAAAAGCCATGAGGTAATTAATACACTCATACAACATATATAGTCCACAATCTCTTGTTGAGCAAAATTTTGTCTTTACTTTATAACAGATGTGAATTGATCTTTTAAGCATTTTGTTACTTAATTAAAACTTCATGCTATAGAGAGGATGGGGAGGTGATTAAGGACAGCCAGCACAGCTTCACCAAGGGCAAGTCCTGCTTGACCAACTCAGTTGGCTTTCTATGGTGGGGTGACTCCATCAGTGGGCGAGGGAAGGGCTACCAATGTCATTTATTTGGACTTCTGTAAATGGCATGATTGCCCACAACATTCTTCTCTCCAAATTGGATGGCTATGGATTTGATGGGTAGATTGTTAGGTAGATTAGGAAGTGGTTGGACAGTCACATCCGGAGGGTAGAGGTCAACACCTCAGAGTCCCAATGGGCATCAGAGACCAGTGGTGTCCGTCAGGGGTCTGTATTAGGATCAACGTTATCTAATATCTTCATTAGTGACACAGGCAAAGGGATCAAGTGCACTCTCAGCCAGTTTGCAGATGATATCAAGGCGAGTGCTGTGGTTGATGCACCTGATGCCATCCACAGGAATCTGGACAGGCTAGAGAGATACATCCGTGCAAGCCTCAAGAAATTCAACAAGGCCAAGTGCAAGGTGCTGCACCTGCGTTGGGGCAGCCCCTGGTATCAACACAGGCTGGGGATGCACAGATTGAGAGCAGCCCTGCTATAGAAGGATTTGGGAGTGCAGGTGGACAAGAGGCTGGACATGGCCCAGCAATGTGCACTCACAGCCCAGAGAGCCAAACGTGTCCTGGGCTGCATCCAAAGCAGTGTGGGCAGCAGGGTGAGGGAGGGGATTCTGCCCCTCTGCTCTGCTCTGCTCTGCTCTGGTGAGATCCCATCTGCAGTGCTGCATCAGCTCTGGGGTCCCCAGCATAGGAAGGACATGGACCTGTTGGAGCGAGTCCAGAGGAGGCCACTGAGATGATCACAGGGATGGCATCTCCTACAAGGAATGGCAAAGAGAATTGGATTGTTCAGCCTGGAGAACTGAAGGCTTCAGAGAGACCTCACTGAGGCCTTCCAGTACCTGGACAAGGCTTACAAGAGAGCTGAACAGGGGGCATTAACAAAGGTGATAGGACAAGGAGGAATGGCTTTTAACTGAAAGAGAGTAGGTTTAGATTAGATTCAAGGAAGAAATTCTTTACTGTGACGGTGGTGAGGGGTTGCCCAGAGAAGTTCCATCCCTGAAAGTGCTTGAAGGCAGACTCAACAACCTTCAGAGCCTTCAGCGACCTGGTCTAGTAGAAGGTGTTCATGTCAATGGCAGTGGCATTGGAATTAGGTATCTTTAAGGTCCCTTCCAACCTAAGCCATTCTGTGATTCTCTCAGGAAAGAATAAAATATGAATATCAAAAGTCATATAAAAAAGAATTACTGAGAATATAACCTAAGAAGTAGAGCAAAAAGGCAATAAAAAGAAATCCCTCCTTGTAGGTTTTTCATTACAGTTGTATTTTACCTTTTCTAGGCTTTCTTCCAAATTCCTGTCAGATTTTTCTGGCTTCTCCTTTTCCCCTGCTGTCTGCTTACATTGCAGTTACTAATGTTCTTGGTTCTGAGGTAAAGGTAGAGTTACTTCCAAGTCAGCTACTGTTCTGTAGTCATCATATAGTGAAGCTGCCAAGTGATGCTTTGTTTACTCCTTTTGCATCTGTGTTCTCATATGTTGGCTAAGCATATGTTTTCTGTGCTGTGGGTAGCCAATCTTGTCTTGAGAGAATGAGGCTTAAAGTATTGGTTTTGATTTACTAAATAATAATAACAATGATTTATCATTTTTTTCATTAAAAACTAATACTCTTATGTTGCATTCACAGTTCCTGTGCCTTGCAAAGGCCAAACAGCAGAAACTCAGCCTGGCACACTTGGACTGTCAGCCTGGCAACTGATCTGAGTGTTTAGAAGCCTGCATAGTGCTCTCAGAAGCTGTTGGCTTGCATTAAGAAAGAAACTAAGAACTAAAACATAAGTACTAAAATTGTTCTTTTAAACCACAAAATGTGCACATAAGTGGGGCTGCAGTTAAGTCTGTTATGAAAAACAGTCTTTTTAGGATAAATGGAATCTTAGAATTAAATTTAAGATTCATGCACAGACAGGGTTGTATCACTGAACCATTCATTAAAGTTGGGGGTTTTTTTCATCCCTTCCAATTTTTGATGGGAAAAGCTTTGTAATTACTTTGCTTCTTTACATCTCTGCATGTGTCAGATCTGAATGTGGTTTAACTGAACAGAGAACTAATTTTCCAGCCTATACTGGAAGGAGCAATATTGTACAAAAGCAGAACAGAGATGGGTTAGTAAGAACAATGACATTTTCCAAACCGGTTTTGCTTATTCATGAAGGAATGTTTGTCAGGTGTGAAATAGTTGTCACCAGTGAAAATGCGCAAGCAGGTGTGGAACAGTCACTGAGTTTTCTTTTTCTTAGAATTGCATGTTCACATACAGAAAAATTATCTGCCTCTTGCTTGTACTGTATTTCCTGAGAACAGTAGTTATTTTTGGTGCATTTTAGCTGAGGTTTCCAACCAGCCATTTCATATATGGAACTTGTAAAGTGCACAAGTGAAAATACCACATGTTCAGCTCTAAAAGCTATCAACCTTATTTTTTTGTTCGTTTTTTGAAGTATAGTGGAAGCTACAGCCCAGGAATAATTAATTTGATGATCTTTAATGTGTTGTGCTTAGTATGACTGAAATGAAATGTATTGCAAGTAACTGAACGTAGCTGAACTGCTTTTTAAGTTTTGTGGAAATAGGAAAATGTCAGTGAATATCTTCTGTAAATTTCATTCAAGAAAATTCTGAACTGTTGAGCTATTCAAGTGCATGTAAGTGTAAATCGCACTGCTGGGCCATGATTTTTTTTAAACAGTTTTCCCATTCCATTTCATTTTTCCCTCCGCCAGTGAAACTGTGGTTTTGAGGCACAGAGGGCTTCATTTAGCTGCTGTATTCAGGTGAGCAGGGCATTGTTTCTCAGGGACAGGAGAATAACATTTCCTCTGGTCGTGTTTTCTACTGTCATGATGCAGCCTTCTCAGCCTTGCTCCATTCCTACCAGCTCCTGCTATGTGTGTTTCGTGTGTTTTATGATGTGTGAAGGGCTGCTATAGCATATGCATTATGTGCTAGATGGGATTTGTTAATGCTGGATGCATGACCAGCATTGCCTTGCACTCTTATGAGAGGGCATAAATGCCAGATTGTCCATGACTATTTCGTCATCTTTTTACTGCCTGAGACAGCAATATGGAGCTCACGAAGACTCTGAGCTGCCATTTCTAGCGAGTTTGACTTTTTGTTTAATAATTAGTGAAGAAAAGTCTCTTCATTCTTACTGTAGCTGCTTATTATATTTTAACAAATACTTCACTAGGTGCCTGGACAAACAGCACTGATCATGCCAAAAATTATAGCAAGGGAATACCAGTGTATTTCATAGGTAGAAAGAGATCTATCCTATCCAGCTACCTCAGTGCTTGAGTACAAGGCCAGTGCTAGACCTTGAGCAAGGTCTGGTTTGTTGCTGTGCAGCATTGTCATCATGTT
The DNA here is from genome assembly GCA_024500445.1 of Entomyzon cyanotis. Classification (NCBI taxonomy): domain Eukaryota; kingdom Metazoa; phylum Chordata; class Aves; order Passeriformes; family Meliphagidae; genus Entomyzon; species Entomyzon cyanotis. Next base: position 10,812,532 of record JAKEPQ010001018.1, on the reverse strand, counting down.
TGTTATGATCCCAAGACTGCTTAGTACTCATTAAAACAAAACAAAACAAAAAACTAGAGTCATTGTCTTAAAAAAGTAGAACAGGAAAGAAGATTGTGCTTCATTGTAGCATTAACAAATCAGTGACAATGAAATTCAGTACCAGCAGAGAATAATAAAAGAACAAGCCTAATGTCTCTTAAATGTCCCTTAAAAATCATAATTTCTGATGAGGCAGTTGTATCACTTCCTGCTCCAGTGATTGACAATGTCTTTATCCAATATTCATATCCCCATTCTTTCTGAAAACTAATCTGACCTTGTTCATATTGTCTTCCTCAAAGAATGCATTTGGCACCAAGAGAAAAGAAATTGCTGATATTGAATGTTTCCATATTTCTGCTTAGTATATTGACAGGTCTACGTTTGTGGGGGGTTTTAAGCAACTTATTGTAAAGAATATCAGATACCTAATATCCTATAACATCTTATGAAGCAGGACATTTTTCCACCCTCCATATATCTATGCACGACATGAAAACTCAGATTTCATCTTTTGCCTGTTTTTAGGTGTTAAATAATGTGGGCTAACCCTCCAGTTTATGCCAAGAAGTAAATAATAATTTTAATGTCAGATCAGATGCCAGATTTGTGAGGGCAGCCTGCATTCATTGGTTGACCAATGTGAAACAAGAATTCCTTGATCTAGGTTCTTGACAGTATTGCTTGCAAATCACAATTTTCCCAGTGAAATTAATGCTAAAACACACTCAAAAGGGGGAAAAAAAATGGAAAACCTACTTGGAAAAGGAGCACTGTTGTTTTTACCCATAGTACTGTGATTACACAATATGCTATTTTCAATGTAAATCCCACAATCTGTCCTGCTTGTATTTTTGGAGTCTTTGATGACCAAGTGTTTTGAATTGCGAAGGGTGGTTGTGGCTGAACTTTCTCACTGAAGCATATGTGGGCTCCATGTGCAACTCTTCTAACCTTTGATATTAAAACCTATCAATTAATGCTGGGGTACATGTGGAATGAAGAGCATACATTTAAATTAAGGTACTCTCATTTTCTAACTCAGTGGATGAAATATCCATACTCTCACATCAGTTATACTACTGCTGCCTATACAATATTTATTGTAGATCAGAAAAACTTTCTGTTCTTTAATAATTAGGCTAATGAGAATTCCCATGTATATTCTAGACTGAAGACCATATAGCTTCTTAACAACTTGACACTCTATTAGAAGTATCTTACAAGATGTTGTGGTTTTGTGAGAATGCTCTTGTACCATCTTTGTATTTTGGACTTTTGTTCTAGCAGTTCTTTAAAGATACACTTCACTGTCCTCATTTTTTCTAGGAACATGCTTGGTAAGGAAAAAAAAGGAAGAAATAGTTGCTGTACTTACTAGAAGTAGGTGGGTAGCCTTGCACTGCAAATCTGATCAGAACGGCCTGGGTTTTGGCACTGTCCACTGTGCTACAAAGTTTACTTACTTCATGGAGAAAGAGCTAGAAATCTGGAAATCTCTTCCTAAATTGCTTAAAAAGCCCAAATTCCATCTTCAGGGGGTGGTGGGGAAGAGGGATTGGTGGTTTGAGCCCTCTTTCATGGTTTAGGGTGTCAGAAGAATTACAGCCTTGTGTTACAGGCTATTGCTTTGCTAACTCTGCACTTTTGTGGCCTTTATACTTACTTACAGTAAGTAATTCTGCTTTTTGTAAAGATTCCATGTACACCCTTTCTGTGGAACATGGTTTGCCAGCTGGTTGGTCTGAGCAAGAATAAGAGTGCTCATTAGGCTAGGAAAAGTACAGGAAACAAGGGAAGGCTTTTTTGAAGATTGCTTGCAGAAGAAATGAATAGCTCTGTTTGACGAGGACATTTGTCGCTCTTGGTGAAGCAGAAGGCTCTAGTGACTTAAAACTGCAGTTAACAATTTGTGTCATGGAGTGAGTTCAATGGAATCCTTAATCCTGCTAGAGCAAGAAATTTCATTAGCTTTACTGGCTCTAGAAAGGAGATATCTCCCTTAAAATCTCTTGCCATATCTTAGTTTGAATCTTACGTACTCTGGCCTTAAAATTCTTTCATGGGCCTTTCATTTCTAAGGACAGAAGAAATAGTAGAAGTCTAATGTAATGTGCATGCCTAACAAAATAGTAGCAGGACTGGGTTTTTTAATACACTAGAAGTTGACAAGATTCTGGAATTATAAATCACAACTTCAAATGTGGCACATCATAGAAGGAGCCTTGAGTTTATCTGTTGCTGTTTTTCATTTTGAAAAGGTGCTATGCTCGTGTGTCACAAAACCCCCCCCCGAGAATTATGCAGAAATCACTGCATGGAAATGATAGTGCAATTCATAGAAATTTTAAGGCTCATTGAAGCTGGAGGCCAATGAAAAATTATTTTCAGCAGGGATTTCAAAAGAAATAGTCAGGGAATGAAGACAGGAATGAGGAAGACCTCTAAACCACTCTAAAATTGGTAGAACCTTCCCCGAGACATGACCTGCAAAAGGCTCTCAGTGAAGAACTGTACTTGGGCTAGTTAAGGAAAGAATATGGGTGCATTCATGTCTGTTGAGAAAGAGAGTTAAAAATAAAAGGAGATACCCTGAGTAGTTCATTACAGCAATACTTACTGAGTTTCCCTTTCAGCGCCTAAGAGTGGTCTCCAGAACCGTTTACTCTTTCACCTGGCACATAAGGTATGATGTCTTTTCTTCACTCCTTCTTTATTTTTTTTCTTTTCAATTTGCTAATGTGTAATATATGCTGGCAACCTGGCAGAATAATTAAAATGTCTGTGGTGGCAGGAGAACAAATGTTTTTCATAACTACCCTACTCCATTAAAATGAGGAGAAAGCAAGTGTGAAAACATGATCTCGGACTAGATGCTCTCAACATGTTTCTAAGGAGATACACTTCACATAAGTCATACAATAGGAGCATAATGGTATTTTTGATCACAAGGAGCATGAAACCTTAATAGAATCAGAAACGTAGTAGCCACTATTTTACTTTTTTTTTCTAAATGTACCAAGTTTTCCTAATTTGCAGCGCTCTTAGCAATTTGACCAAAATGGTGTATATGCTATTACTGATCCTTCTAAGTAGTTCAGTATCCAGGAAGTCATATTGTTAATAGCATGAAATTTACTTTAATTTCAACAACAATTAAGTGCTTATTTCACTTACCACACATAGCTATCTTCCCTTGAATTAGGTTTTGTACCATCCTGTACAGAATACTTGACAAGTATTCTGCTACTAAAGACACTGACTTAAAAGAAAGTATAAATCTTGAATCTTGGCTTTGATGTCAGATTCTCTTTACTTAAATATTTGTTCATATTAAGAGAGAAATCTTAAACCACTTTTTCAGTGGCACTGGCACTTACAGATGTCTGTGATGAACTAGGAATTGCACAACTTTTCTTTATCTAGTTAGTCACTGGAAAGAAAAGGTTTTACTGAAACTATGAATCGCATTGCCTTTAGTTCTATTAAGTAACTTACCTTGCCTTTTAACTTGAGTATCATTTTGTGACTGGCTCAAAGAGGGAGGGAAAGGATTTGAAGAAAACTAGCAGATAGATGGAAAAACAAATACATAACATTAGAATTTGTGTCTAAGAGAAATTCATAATTACTGTTGAATCAGCAAAACCAGCAAAGGGAAGCAGTGCAGTGAGTGCTTTGAGGAGATGAGTTAGGTAAATAGCCTCAACTGCACTACAGTAATACAAATATAATGGGTATGTGTAACTCTCTTCCTTGTTTTTGGCCTTCTGTGAGTGTGTTTATGTGCTATTAAGCAATACTTTTTAAAATAAATCATTTAATTAAAGAAACTGGAAACTGAAGGCTGGTGAAAGTGAGTTTGTTAGTGCTGTAAAGAAGACTTGTGAGAATTAGGGCTTGTGTGTTGGCAAGTCTTGTGTTTTTCTGCTATCACGAGACATTAGATTTGAATCTACAAACAGCAAAATTTTTGCTGTCTTGAATAATTACAGTGAAATTTTGTGTTGCGAAATTCTGTTTGTGAAATAATTAATTCAGCTCTTTCCCTCTTAGCTATCAAAGCACGTGACATGTAATTACATCTAAATCACACCTTAAAGGAGAATGTGTGCTTACTTTTAGCCTTGTATTTATCCAGTTTGAACTGATCTGCCTCTTTAATGTTCGTCTTTCTCCACTGGTCAAATTAAAGTAACAGAGGTTTTCCAGATGTTTAATATTAGTCCTGCTGTTTACCAGCAAGGACAGAACAAACCTAGTTAATGAAAATGTTTTTCTTGCTGAACTCATCTGAGAATGTGTCACACTCTTTCTAGTTCAGTGATGAAAAGAAACTGATGAGCTCTCACCAGAATCTGCAAGATGTTACAGAAGATCAGCTTAGCCTGGCATCTATCCATTACATGCGGTCTCACTACCAAGAAGCTATTGATATCTACAAACGCATTCTGGTGGATAATCGGTGCGCACCTCTAAACCTTATTGGAGCGTCTGTGTTATTGTTGGTATTTAAATTACAAATTGCTGCTTGGTTTCTGAAAGTAGGCATTTTTCTCAACTGCTACATCCCTTTCCTATTGCAGAATGTGCACCAGTTGGAGCTCCTCAATTTTGTTCATTCTAAGTATTATTGAAAACCCCATGTTTAAAGAGAAGCCTGCTCTCTGTTGTTTTCTTTTAGTGAAATGGTTGTGTAATTCATTCTGATATCTTTTTTAAATTTTGTTACTTATTTATTCTGAAATGATACATGGTTATATACATGCTTTGTCTTTTTTTTTTCCCCTTCTGATGCCCAATCTTGTGACCCTTGCTTGAATTACTGACTTCTCCTTCGCCTCTTAGCCTTTTTAAGGGAGGGTTCAGTTCTTGGGTTTTATGTAGAATTCCCTGCATTCCTTAAAGTCTGAAGTTCTTTACTTTTCTGTTTATCCTCTATGACGGTAGTTGATGGGTTTTTCTGTCATGTTCTGCAGATTTTTAGTTCAGAATTTAACAAGGAACAAATTGAATTCTTAAGTGGCTGGAAGTATTTTTAATAAAATAGAAACTGCGGTCCCAGAATACAGCTATCTTTTGGCAGTGTCTCCTCTTGAATGTTTCAGAGAAATCCATCATAATGCATGTATCATGTAATGTTTGGGGAAGAGATTTTAACCTCCCAAGTCCTGCAGAAACAATCACTCAAAGCTAAATGAGTAACCTTCATAACAATTATCCTTTTACCTACAATTTTCACAAATGCTTGTATTTTTCTGTGTCTAGTTCTTCTGGCTTGACTGCTTGTAATGGCAAGGATTTTTTGAAATAATTGTACTCAGTACAAACTTTTATGTGCATATTAGATGTCTTTGAATGTATTGCTTAGAAAATCATGTTCTGCCAGGCCAATTATGGTGCTCATGTTCTGCATGTTTCCTTGGTGTAAAGTTGCCACCATTTCCCAGATTTGCAAACCAAAAATTTTGTTGGTAATTCTTAGAAGCTGCAGTAGCTGCCTTGGAAAAAAATACTGTGGATCTGTCTTAGCTAACCAACTAGAGCATTTCTCAGAAAACGAAGCATTTCTCAGAAACCCCAGGTTCAATGTGCTTGTAAAATATGTATATATGTGATAGTTTTCTTTTTATTTACTGATTTTAATGTGCTGTAGTGGGAAATGTTAAACTATCTGGTGGAATTTAAAGGTTCTCTTTAATCCTCTTTCCTGCAGGGAATACCTGGCTCTGAATGTGTATGTGGCCCTGTGCTATTACAAACTGGATTACTATGATGTATCACAGAAAGTGCTAGCTGTTTATCTTCAGCAAGTTCCTGACAGCACCATTGCTCTTAACCTTAAGGCTTGTAACCTTTTCCGACTTTACAGTGGGAAGGCTGCGGAGGTATCTACTGGACAGTCCTTCAACTCACCTTTAGTTTAGTTTAAGATTCCATACATGTTTCTTATCCTTTGTATCTGTCTTAATCAATAATGTTGATAATGGCCTTTGCCTTGTCACTGTGTCCTTTAAGGAATGTCACCTGTTTCAGTTTCCCTGGTATTAACCCATCTGTCTGTATATGTGCACAGTGGTCTTACCATTTTGCCAGTATCCTTTTGATCTTGTGTTTATATGTATTACCTAGTTGCTAAAATAATTACATAGAAGTGGGAAGGCAAAATCTTCTAGCTATCCAACACTGGTGAAGTTGTCTTCTTGTCAGCTTTGAAGCTCATTTGAAGCTTCACTTAGGCTTCTATACGTTTTTGGTTTTATGTTAAAAATTTGGAATGTATGTAATTCCAGGCAGAGCTCAAGAACTTGACAGACAGTGCCTCATCATCTTTCGAGTTTGGCAAGGAGCTCATTAAGCACAATCTGGTAAGTAATGCATTTCTGGGATTTAATGTGAACTGCACTCATTTGTAAAACTTTTTTTATAAATTTTTTAATTTTTTTTTTTAATCGTGTGATTTACTATCCTCAGGCATAACATTTTCATTTTTCATTATTCATAAAATGGAATATTTTGGTAATTGCAGGCTTAATTGAGTCTCTGCTGCCATTTAAGTCCCATTCCAGGAATCCTACCAGTATAATGAATGTGCCATCAAATGTATTTTTTTTTCCTGAATTTTTTCCCTGACAGTTTGAGACTGTGTCAAGAAAATAATAATATTATTGCTTTTAGCCCTGAAGGCATATTAAAATACTATATATTGTATAAGAATACCTTTGCAAGATATTTTGTGGAACCCACTCAATAAAGACACTGTAGAGACAAGTCAGGATGACCCTGGCCTCTGTTAACACCAGGACAATATAAGTGGAATAAAGAAAGCTCATGAAAATGGCCTTCATCCAAAAAGTACTAAGCAAGGAGTTCTAGGAAAAAAGATGCTCATAAAACCAAAATAATTGTGTGTTCTGCAGTAAAAGAGTCACGAAGAATAGCTCATGGTTAATTTTCCTTTCGGTGGTATTGTTTTGCTGAACAACTGGTAACAGTAGATTGCTCATATTTAATGATGGGCAGTTTCTTTGTCATTTTTCAAGAGCAATCATAACTAATACTTCTTTCCCCAAGAGTGAAAACTGCTTTCAAACTGGACTTTTGTAAGTTCACATTGTTTATTTTGTATGTTGGTATTTTTGCCAGTGCTTTATTGAATAAGTACCTTAGATCTTGTTGAAGGAGCTATCATGTGAAACTGGAGTATAATCGACTGCTCCTAATAATTTTAAGATCCTGTGTCATTCTAAATAAATGTAGAGTTGTTAGCTTTTTCATATGAAAAGATCATAAGCAGTTTGTAATGTTGTATGTGTTCCCTTCACTGAGGCTATATTGTTCTTTAAAATCTTCAATATATAATGTAACACTGTTTTGAGCTGCTAAAAGCTGAAATAAGTTAATCTTTACATATGGATTAAACACTTACATTCTTCAAAATAAAGATTGTCACACGTTATAATTCCATAGCTATATTAAAGCAGGAATTATGCTAATGCCAGAGCCACTGGCCTTTTCCTACTGTTTATATAGGAATTTAAGGATTAATTTTCTTGAATTAACATATCATAGGAAGATTCTTATACATGGTTATCAATATGCTGGTTTTCTCTGCAGGTGGTTTTCCGAGGAGGAGAAGGGGCTTTGCAGGTCCTACCTCCTCTGGTTGATGTTATTCCTGAGGCAAGACTGAATCTTGTGATTTACTATCTCCAGCAAGGTAAATACTGCTTCCTCTGGCTGTTTCATAGCTTCAGGGATGACATTCATTCATCTTAAGTCAACTTATTTAATGCTTTTTTTTCTTTGCAGTAAAATGTAATTTATTTCACTTTCTGTTCCTCTGGAAAGTAGTGAAGTAAATATTCCCATGGCTTGCAAAGAAGGGCTTTAATACTGTACAGTCAAAAAAAAAGCCTACTTCAGCAGAGTATCGGAGATTCTTGGCTTGCAGGAGATGGCTTTGGGGATGGTGGTGTTTATTTGTTTCTAGTGAAGGGACCTCTCCTCTGCCTGAATATGTCAGAATGGTAGGCATATGTCCTGTGAAGGCAAGGACAACCATTTCTGTAAATACAGCACAAGCAAAATGTGAGTCAAAGTGAACAAGGTATTTCATTAAAATCTACTTTACAATTCTTAAAGAATGCAGGTGGTAGCCAGAATCAGTTGATAAGAATTTTCTACTTGTGTCTTTCTTTGCCAGCTTCTTTGAATTATATCTGAGTTTTTCAGAGCTATTCCTATTCTCTCAGTGTGTTGTTTTATTCAACAGTGGGTTGACTGGCTGTGTGATTCAAGGCAGGTCCAATTAGATCGGGTCACTTAAAGCCTTGTCCAGACAGTCAGAACTTCCTCTGTTCTACCTTGTGTCCACTGCCTTTCATCTCACTCTGTGGAACCTGTCTCCACCTACTGTGTACTCTCCTATCAGTTAATTGTAGACAGTGATAAGATGTCCCTTGAGATCCTTTCTCCTCTGAAAGCTAAGCAAACGTAGTTCTCTCAGTTTCTCCTCAGTCCCCTTCCTGCCTTGGGAGCCCTCAGGTGGGCTCACTCCAGTGTTTCAATGTCTGTCTTGATTGAAGGATCCCAAAACTGGACACAGTACTGCAGGTGCAGTCTCACAAGTGCCAAATCAAGAATTCCTTCCTTTACTGTGATGGCTCCATTCATGCTAATATGATCCAGTGTGCACTTGGCCTCCTTTGCTACCAGGCTGCACAGACTGCCAGATTGCCTTTTAGCCAGTCAGCTCCCCATATGACTTGCTCAGGCGTGTTTCAAACCAAGGAAGATGCAGGACTTCCATTTTGCCTCCACTGAACTTCATCAGATTTCTTTCAGCGCGTTGTTTTTTTTTCAGCCTACTGAGCTTCTTCTCAATATCTGGGAGCTTCCTTTACAATCTTTTATCATTTGCAAACTTGTTCAGAGTACACTATCCTATCATCTGGATCATTAATAAAAATAAGTTAATAAACAGTATCAGTCCCTGGGGCATTTGATTAGTAATGAGCCACCTGTTGGATTTTGTACAACTGATCACTGTCCTTTGGTAGTCCAGCCAGTTTTCCATCCCCTTTATAGTCTTGCTTAGCCAGGCCTGTCTTTGAAGTTTGTATGAGAGACCATGTCAAAGTCATTGCTTAAAGTCAAGGTATACAGCAAAAACTACAATTTCCTTATCCACACAACCAGTCACACCTTGAATTAGTGAGTACATTTTGGCTTTGGTAAATCCATGTCTGCTGTCCCCAGCCACCTTTCTGTCCAGTCTTATTGTTGCCAGTGTCACTGTAGGCTATAATGGTACTATTACCAATTATCTTGCTCAATAATATTGTTGATAATAACATATGTTTCACATTAAGTTCTGCTTACACAGGAACAAAGCACATCTCATGCATCACTTAAAAATCAGTCTTGTTTACTTGTCTGCTGTTAACCTTGCAGTAATATTCCTTAGTTAGGTTCTGCTCTTCACTGAGGTATACAAATGACTTGTATACTGACAAAGAAGGTCAAGGGGAATTCAGACTAAAACCTCTTTTCTAGTTTGGCTAAGTCTTTTTAAGTCTTTCTGGGGTAACAGCATTGTTAGGAAAGTTAGAAATTCTTACTTCTAATAACTACAGCTGTCTCTCCAAAACTTGAAAGGTCTCTGATAAAGGTAGGTTTGTGCTAATTAATACATGCTCTGAACTGGAATGACTGAAGCACAAACATGCATCCTATTTTTTTCAGCTCTTCAGGGTAGTGGCTTCTAACAGGATTTGAGGTCAGTTGGTATCCTGCTGTAGTCTGCTCCAGTGAGATTTGCTAGTTGCCTCTGTTGGAGCCTGAAGACCATAGTTCTGTGTTGATGGTCTACACTGCTAAAAATAAGGGTTACTGTAATTTTTTGGGGGGATGGTGGTGGTGCTCTGAGCTAGCCAAAAATATAAAAACCAAAACCAACAACACCACCCCCCCCCCAAACTTTTGGCTAGTACATTGTGGTGCCTTACTAGGTGACTGCTCACAGGAATAGGTCAGAAAGCAGAGGTGATGGGTGGGAGCCTGGCAGCGCCAATGTATATTGCCTTAAGTGGCTGAATGGATTGTATGTTCTAGTTTTGTTTGATAAAGGCTTGTTTGTGTGAACAGTTGGTATAATTCTGTATTAACAAAATTTTGCCAGTAACAGAGGATCTTCATTAGCTTGGTTTACAAAGCCAAACAGAGTGCCAACAACTTTTTTAATTTAGGTACAGTTTAGGATCTATTCAGTTTGTATAATTCTTGTATGGAAAGGAAGTTGTTTAATGATTTCAAACTTCACATTTAAACTCCTATACTAGTAGTGCTTTTTCCTTGTTAATTAGGATCTGCTGGACAGATGCTGAAATATTGCTAAGGAAAAGATGAAGTTTCCCTACAGAATCATGTTACCCTATTCTCTTTGAGGGGTAAATAAATAGGAGAAAACAAAATAGAGGAAGATGATGGATTTATTCTTTTGACCTTCTGCTGTTGAGAAGGCAGCCACTGGATTATGAGCAAAGGGGCCAAATAATCTCCACTAGGAAAATTGTAGTAATAAAGGAGCTATTACTTACTCTACGTTTGTTATTTGTGTTCTAGAAAACTATCACCATTGTGATAGAAATTCACAATGATTCATAGTTACCTTTCTCCTCCTGTCTAAATGGTTTATTTCTTAGTCTATGACTTTTGGGGAATGTTGTAGAGGATGAGTGACTTGTTCTAATACTGTGTGCTGTTGGGTTGTCATGCATTCTAATGTCTGGCATTTCAGATGATGTGCAGGCGGCTTATAACCTGATTAAGGACCTGGAACCTACAGCTCCACAGGTAATTGGAAACTGATGTCATGGCACATAAAGACAGAGGTTGTAAATTGATATGAAATCTGCCACATACAAAACTGGTATCTTGAGGACAGCTTGACCCATTCTCACTCTTAAAACTCTTGTGTTTCCATCCCTTCATCAACGATAAATTTAATGTGCATACATAAAATATTATATATGTGCATATATGAGTACTTAGCCTGTTTATTACTGTGCCACCTGAGTTCAACTAAGAATGCAGCTCTGTTGTGTGCGGCCTTGATTTTGGGGAGTGGACCATTAGTGCATAGGTAAAAGCCCTCTTCCAACTACAGCTACTTGCCGGCCTGGTGGTAGCTTTCATCCCTCAGATTTGCTAGCTCAGATGCTTATATGGTTTTTCCTGAAACCATTTCAATAAAAATGATCTAGATTAGGTTAAAATAAGTGGTATTTTCTAATCCCATTATACTTTGGCCGCCATGAGTGAAAACTGAAGTATCCCTTGGCTGCTACTGTAATTTTCTTCTGTGGCTGTTCCAGCATCTTTAGTCTCTGATTTATTCCTCTTTGCTGCTTATTTTCCAAAGGTCGCATAGCTGGGCATAAAAGGGACCTTTCATGAGTCTGTTTGAGGAATTAGATGGAGGGAGGGAGGGACAGAGGGAAAAGGAAAACCTCAAAACACAGATCCGGTGATTCTGTGCTGAGGAGTGAGGAGTGTCTTCTGATGTTGCTTTACATTCTTATATTTTTCAGTGCACCATAACTTATTTGAAGAGTTTTCTGCAGCTCTTGGTCCTGTTGCAGCCTTTGTTGTTCCAATATACTTGGCTAATAATTCTTGATCACATTTTGAAATGAGAATCTTTGTGCCTTTTTTTTCCATTTCTGACTCACATTTATAAGGAACTCCCTGCTAAGACTTGCAAAACTACTTATAAAACCTCCTTGAGTACTTCTCAAATTTCTTCTTTGTCGCAATGCCTGTAGGATAATAATTTGGCATCTGTAAGACAGTTGGTGTGCTAAAATGATTACTTACTATCCTGGCTAGTACTCTCAGATTGTTTCTTTACATTCTGCTGTTGATCTCTTGAAAGATGTCTCTCTTCTTCTGTGTTTACCTCTGTGACAGGGCTGTCCTGGTTTATCAGGAGTACCTGCTAAAACAGGTTTATAGATACAACTCTTAATTATAAGATTTGTGTAAGAAAAAAGAGTCTGTTACATGCTGAGAAAAACTTGTTTAGAGAAGAATTAAACTATATTTGTTTCTCGTACTAGAAGTTACAAGACACTCAACTTCTGTTCCTAATTTTGGTAGAGTAACATGGCCACAGAGCACAGACCTCTAGACATTTTTTCCCTGATGAGAAACACTGAATTTTGCAGCAGGCATGTCAGTGGTTATGGTTAACCAATGTGCATATTTGAAAGGGAATCTGTGCTTTAGTATAGCAATAGTGCACTTATTTGGTGATGTGATGGTGAAGAGGTCATGAAGGGATGTTATCACGTTCCTTCTGTTGCATTGTCTTTGACTGTAAGACTTACCAGAAAACACAGTGCCCCTTTGCATATAACATATTTAGTAGAAGTGACTACCTAGCAAGTAGAATATATTAGTACTGTGCTTAAGCACTACCACAGTAACCAGCTGCTTACTAAACTCAGTTGGGATAGAGTAGAACTTACGAAGAAAATAATGTACACATAGGCTTTTATGTGTCTTCCGAAATCTTACTGTGTCTTCTCTGATCCCTGTTAATATTTTTTTTCCAGGAGTACATCCTCAAAGGGGTGGTCAATGCAGCACTTGGACAAGAAATGGGTTCGGTGAGTAAAGCCCGTGAGGTTCTCCAGCTTCTCCAACAACAGAGTGTGAACAGATCTGTTGGAACTGGAGTGGAGGGAAAGAGGCAGTCATTTCTTATTTAGATTGCAGGACCTCTGGGTCTCTTAAACTCCTTCTGTACAATAATCAGACCAGAATGAGTGAAATGCAAATTTCTGTTGCTGATCTTGGTAATAAATCCAGATGAATTGGATTTCACTATCCTGTTTCCAAAAACTCCATTTGCTCTGTACAGTGTTCTTCTTTATCTAGGCACATAGAGTGGCACATTTACCTTTCCTGTTTTTGCATCAGCCCTGGTTTGTCTATTAGTTGCTCTCCAAGTGTTCCTCGGAGCATTATTTTCACTGTGTATTGTAGCATCAACTCAGGAACTCATCTTGGATTTCTTTTTTATTCCTCTTACAGAGAGATCATCTGAAAATTGCTCAACAGTTCTTCCAATTGGTGGGGGAATCAGCCAGCGAACGTGGTATGTTTGAAATGTTCTTTTTCCATTTAGTAACCTGTCTTAAAATATCCAAATATATACCATCATATCTGTGTCTAACTGTTGACTGTTAGCAGGAATATTGCTGGGAATTTTGTTGCTATAGGATGAGTTTCAGAAAGTCTAAATTGTAGTCTAAAGCAAATTTGCAAGTTTAAACTTGCAAGCAGTCTCAATTCTAAACCTTACTATAGGACTTCAGCTGGAAAAGAGGCTGTACTGCAAACTGCAAGTCTTTGGTGAGAGACTCTTTGGCAGCTTGCCTTTGCCTAATAATCCCCATTATAGAAACAGAAGACAACAGCCTAATTAATTAGATGAAGTGAGTGGCTGAAGCCTCACAGGCAGAGAGATATGCAGGTACAAATCTAGGGCCACTAATAAAAGCCTGTCAAGTACATAGAGTCCTAGCATGGAGCGTGTCCTGAAACAGAGGGTCATAAAAATGTAGAGAGGAATTTGGCTACAGGGAGAAATGGAAGCTCTGGGACTAACTTTGTGCTTGAATAAGAGAAAAAAAAAAAAAAAGGCATTATTACCCACCCACCACCACCCCCCAAAATCAGTATATTTTCAATATTTAGTTTTAATTACTCAATAATAGACCAAACCAAGATCTTCTCTTCCCTTCTCTTTATCAAAACAAAAAATCTCAAATAAAAAAGGTCAGTAGATGTAACATAGAAATTCAGACTAAGTGGGACTTACCAGTTTCCTTTGTAGGCAGTGTCACTTAGTACTGTTTCTTTAGGTGTGTAACTTGTGCATGTTTACTGTGCAGAGAGCTTATGGTCCTCAGAGACAGAATGCTGTCTCTTGTGCCTGTAGTGACTAAAGAGAAGGAGCTCCAGAGACAGAGTGGCATCAGTGATGAGAGTTTCAGAAATTCTGTTGAGCCATTTTATTCTGTTCCCCTTGCAGCCCTGGTTCTATTGAGGTCATGAAGGAGAGAATTTCAACTGGGAAGGCTGGAAGTGGTTCCATAGATGAGATTTCCCTAACTCATTCCTTTTGCATTGACACTATCCCTTCAGAGTTGGGGGTCCCAGAAAACAGGAAGAAACAATGAACTATAGCAGTGGAGGACTCAGTTAGTGGGAATATAGCTAATTGGGTTTGCCATGCCTGTAAAATCACAAGGAGACTGATAAAATGACTCTTCATGCCTGTAACAGTCATGCAGGTGTGACCAGAGCACACATGGATAACAATAACACAGAGATAGTCAGGGGAAAGATATCCTGAAAGGATTTCTTGTAAAGATATAGCCCAAACCCAAAATTGCCAAGTCTGAATTTTATTGTGAAATATTTTTAAACTCATATGCAAAATAAAGGTAGAGGCTGACACTTCAACCTTTCTATTGTTGGGGGGGGGAATGGCAACAGAAATGTAGTACAATTAGGAAGGTGGATTACTTGAAAAAAATGAGCATATGGGAAGGATTGGTTCCAATCAGAGGTAAAAGGAAGCATCAGTACTGTGAGCATCTTACTCTCTTGGTATGTCCATGTGAAAACTGCTTTGTCATCTTCTTAAAAGCTTGTGGGAGTAAAATGACATACAGAATAGCACGCAGTTCAGGGTAACTCCTATAATGGCAAAATAGTGTGAGGGGTTTTGTTTCAATTCAAATGAAGAACAGATGAAGGTCAACAAACTGTAGATAGGAAATAGAAGAGGCAAACAGTTCTATTTAGGTAAGATATAACAAAAGACCAAACACATGAAGCCCAAGTGTGTAAGTGTTTTTTTAGAAATATTAGATGTTTTTAAAGAAGATGAATGAAGTGGAACGCCTGGTTTTAGAATAGAAAACTAAAAATTAAATAATTTTTTTATTGTTATAGTGGAAAAGTAACATGTAGGATATTGTTCCTGTTTAATGTACAGTGGAGATTGTACATAAATAAACATAGATAAATTGATTATGCCTGTGGAGAATTGGTTCTAAATATTATAGAAACCTCTCAAAATAAATATCTTTTCTTATCAGTGAGTAAAATAACATTGTTTTCATTTATATGTTTAGTTGGCAATTCACCGTACTGAAGCCAAATTATTCACCAGCCAGCCCAAATGGGAACTGTGAGTGGCATATTAAAGAGGTTACAGATATTATATAGAAAGATAAATAATAGTTGGAGATTTCCATTCTGTCCATATTGACCTAATAAATGCGAATTACATGGCATAATAAACAGGATTAACTTTTTATCTTTTTCTGAGAGAAAGCACAAGTGAACAGGTAACTCTGGACCAATATTGAGATTACATAATACCTGATTTGAAATTTTATGATGAAACTACAATTCTACTACAGTCATTTAAGCATAATCAAATTCAAAATCTGTGTGTTAGCAAATACCTCAAAAAAGTCACCATTACTAATCCTAAGAAGAGAAGCTACATAATAACCTTTCTCATTTCTAACAGAAAATTTACAGTGATATAGCAGTGAAAAGGATAAAATGCACCTGATTTGAACACTTGAAAGAACCTTTTGTTTCTCTAAAGAAAAGGTTTGTATTCATAATTAATGAGCTATAGGAGACAAATAATGACATGACTAGGTTTGCCAATGGTATAAAATTACCCATAGTAGTAAAAATAAAAGCTTCCATAATGATGAAAGATGTGAAAGACTATATAAGACTGGGTAATAACATGCAAATTAAATTTAGCAAAATTATCAGAAAAGTTGAAGAGTATCTTAGAAATTGATGAGGAAAGAAAAGACAAACCAAAAGTAATTAGTGTGTCATTGTATACAGATATTATTCTTTTCCTTGAATACTGTCTGCAGTTCTGGCTCTTAGATTTCTTTAAAAAATGGTAGAACAAGAGGCAATAAATACAGCAAGGATGATCAAAGAAAAGGGATAGTTTCTTGAACTGGAGAAGGAGAGATTAAATAAAGGAGGATACATGGGCTGAAAAATGATGACTGTTTATAAAGGTCAAGGAAAAGAGGAATAGAGAAGAATTATTTACTGTACAATACAAAAATCAAGGAACATTCACATAAATTATCACACAAGACAAACAGCATTAATTAACTTTTCACATAACACAGCTTATTCGGTAGAGAAACTTGTGAGAACCAGAATGTATAAAGACATTTGTAGATGAAAAGTCCATTGGCTGTTTAATATAAATTTTTCAGTGATGATTAAGAATCCTCAGTGCAGGTTGTTGAAAGCTGGGAGAAACTTCAGCAGAGGTGCCATTACATACCACAGTATGTATTACATGTGAAATCAGAATATCTTCTTTCTATAGCTGTATGCTCTTATTCAGGAAGCTCAGAACTAGACAGACTTTGGATCCACTGTAATAACTTTTATGTTCTTTGGTAATTTAGCATATTAGCCACTATGTTGTATACTTGTGGTCATTTTTGATCTGCTCCCTTTGGGTGGATTTAGAGTGGAGAACAGAATTCTTGCTGTTTGTATACTTGGGCTTTTCCTAAGTAGCTGGTCTGCATGTAGCAATGCATGTTCAAGCATGTAAGTCATGCTTCAGCACTTCCCACCCAGCCAGTCCCTGCAAGGACCTAGTATCACTAGGTACTTCAAGGTCTTTATCAAGTTACTTAGCTGCTTTGCAGATTTACAATACAGAAGTCGGTTGTTGCTTCCTAGCGTGAGGAAATCCTTTGCTGTGTCTTTGCTTGCAGTTGGGTCTGTGTCCCAGTTTTGCCTGGGATAGAGTTAATTTTCTTCTTAGAAAATGGTACCGTGCTGCACTTTGAATTAAGTATGGGAATAATGTTGATAACGCACTGATGTTTTAGTTGTTGTACAGTCAAGGACTTTTCAGTTTCCCGTGTTCTGCCAGTGAGAAGCTTCATGAAAAGCTGGGAGAGAGCATGGCCAGGACAGCTGGTCTGAATGAGCCAAAGGGTTATTTCATGCCATAGAACACTATGCCCAGTACATAAACTGGGGGGAGTTGGCTGGGAGGGGCTCATTGTGGTTTGGGGCGGGACTGGGCATGGGTTGTTTGGTGGTGAGCAATTGTATTCTGGATCAATTGTTTCTCGATTTTTATTCCTCTCTCTCCCCTTTTTATTTTATTATTACTAATAATATGTTATTTGAATTATCAAATGGTTCTTATTTCAACCCACAAGTTTTACCTTCTTTTTTGGAGGAGGAGGGTGGAGGGAACAAGCAGCAGAGTGGTGCTTAGTTGCCAACTGGGGTTAAACCACAACAGTCTACAAGTCTTCGTATTTTAATGTGGGTTATCAAAAAATAATGGATTAAAATTAAGATGTGGGGTATTTTTTCTGACTTGCTTTTGTTAACTATAGAAATCCCATGACTGCATTAAGAAAAAGCAGCAGCAGGAGTTTAGGAAGAATACAATGTCACTTATTTGTAAAGTCATTTGGAGTCATCCATTAAGCCCTTTGCTTTTTTTAATTAGATCTCGGCTTTGGAGGTTCAAGGAACACGGAGTAAACCGAGTTAATGTGCAAGTCATTTCCATTAAATGTACACATTTTATCTCATGTTGGATGTTATGCACTTTAACAGGGGACAGACTAAACACAAGAAAAAAATCCAGGAAGCGTTTAGAGTGTAGGAGTCAATATTCATCCTCAAGCAGCAATAAATAACACCCAAACAGCACCTTGGTTACTGGGGTTCTTTTAAGCTTAATAAAAATTCTTAATCCTAATGACGTGAAATGGAACAGAAAGAAGGATATAACTAGATTCTTATAGTTAGTTCTCATTCTCTTCTATTAGAGTCTCAACTGGGTGGAAAATGAAACAGATCAGATTTCTTTTAAGGAGGAAACGGGGCAAAAGGGACATCAGTGAAAACAAATTAACATTAACATTTCCATTAAATGCCGTGCTTCTGGTGCTTAGCATAACTTACAAACTACCCCAAAATGCTGCAAGCGTAATGAAGAAGAACACCCCTTCTGTTTTCAGTGGTCCTCTTTTTTTAGGACCAATTCAGGCATATTTGATGTTGGGTGGGAGGAATGAAACATTCCTTCTGAACTTCATGCAGTCTTTTCTTTGAGGTTCTCTTAGGTCACCAAATTAATTTTTTCAAATGACAAATTTTTCCTCCTTCTGCATGAGTCACATGGGGTGAATTAGAACTATAAAATTCTAGTTTTTCTATCACTAGTAGTATTCATTGCTGAGTTGTATGAGATACACAGATGTTTTACTTGTTTAGTTTTTTAGACAAAATATTTCAATAAAGGTATATGGGGGATGGTGTGCTGGGATAATAAAAATTTCTGCCAAAATGTGGACGTAAGAATAAATACTAAAATTTAGAAACTCTTGAATCATCTATAGGAAAATTATGCTTCTGATATTTTGTTACTGTGATTCATTTTTACTAAAAATGTGTCCCCAGTTTTAAGTTTTCTTTGCATGTTTTGCATTTTTAAAATTTTGTTCAAAATAAATTGTGAATTTATGAACTTCAAAAATCGAGTATCAGAGAAAAGGAGCATTTCTGTGTTACATGTAGTCTTGTTACTCTGTGTTTATTCGCTCTTTTTTATGTTGTAAAACTGTTTCTGTTATTGTTCTGTAAAAGCATATATTTGTCGTGAAAACTATGCCTGCATGTAAAAAAGGACAGATAAATATACAGGCCAGTTTCTGCTCCCAACCGAACAGTTCATAAATAACCAAATAATCTTCTGAAGTTGGAGATCTGAATGGTGTGGTTCATAGGTAAGGATTGATTGTCTCAATATGGAAAAGATAGGACATCCAAGCTCAGTATCTCCTAGAGCTAAAAGATAAAAAATGGGAATATTTTGCATTCCTTTGAAATGTCTTTTGAGGTCTTCTATAGTGCTTTCCAGGAATAATTACTACCCTACCATATTTAAAGGAGAATATACAGTTTTCCAGTTGAATGCTTAATTTTGGGTGGTGGTATGCAGTCAAAATATAGGTCCTTAGTTACATGAAATTTCTATATACAGAAAAGTTATTTTCATTTTCTGATGTGATGGGTTGATGGTAACCAACATTCAGGCACAGATTACTTCAGGGATATTGGTAGCCTTAGGATCTTATCTCTTGTCACCTTTCCAAACTGCACAGAGCAGCAGCCTCTGTAAAGATCACCTGATGTGGTGAAATAGTAGTGATTTGACATCACTTGCATTTAGGCCTTCCCAGCTGCTACTTGGGTTCATCCATCTTTGCTGGCTGGATTTAACAAAAATTAGTCCTGATACAAGCTTACTTCAGAATCTTTAAAAAAGCTTTGAAATAGTTTTTGGAGACACAGCTTGCAATGTCAGATTAGACACAGCATAATATGGTTGCAACAGAGTCTATGAAGACATAGATAGCAGCAAAGTTTAGTGACACCCATTTGAACTGATATGTCTAATTTATTTATGGCTTTACCTCCTGTGAGCAATGTGGTAATCCCAAATGCCTGGACGTTAAATTTCCAAACTGTCTGATGTCACTGAGTATTTTGCCTGTTCTGTATTAGTTCTTTTTTATAACAATATTGTCAGTATATCAAGTTTACTCTCTTTCTCGAACTAAAATTAAAATATGTAGAGTTTCTTCGTCCAGGATAACTGAAAAGCATAGTTTTAAAGAAAGAAGGCTCATGGGCTTAGAATAACAAACTCAGGCTTTGTATGAAGTGTCATTTCCTAAGAGCAAAAATAATTGTTGGTAAAATTATGCATCATAAATTGTGTCATGGAAAAGGCTTGTTACTTAAACTTGTTACTTGTTATTTGTCTCTGTGGAGTTTGCTGTTGAATAAAGTCTTGCAATAGTTATTGGATGCTGTAGAGAGAGTTGACAAGATGAATTAATAGCTTTTTTCTAACCTCTCGTATGGTATTTGCCTGAAAAGGCAAGCTGCACTATTTTTAGAAACTAGCTGCTTTCATAGGTGCCAGCAATCTTGGCAGTGATTTCCATTACCATGTGTTTTTAAATGCTAGAAATTTGCATTTCTCTTTTGAATTTTAGATACCATTCCAGGGAGACAGTGCATGGCCTCCTGCTTCTTTCTTCTTAGACAATTTTCAAATGCCCTAATTTACCTCGACTCAATCAAGGTTAGTATTATTGTTTAGTGTTGGTAGGACTGTAATGCATGGTATCAATACCTTTAGATTGTATTATGTGAGACACAATGGAAACATAAAAAGATACTAAAACAAAACAGTAAAAATGAAACACAGCAGTGACAGCAGGACATAAGTGGTCAGTACAGCAAATGGACTGAAACATAAAGAAGCAATTTAGAAAATAGCACCGTGGAGTATAGTGGGCATGATGGTCTCATCACACTTGCAATCTAACCATTATCAGGCTTTCTGGGGGCATCACAGAAGATAAGGAACATAATTGAAGGAAGACAATGAAAAAATGTATATTTGTGAGGAGGGCAGCATGGAGGAAAAAAAAGCCCAAATGTTTTCTTGAGACTTATCAAGTGAGTGATGGAGGTTATTGTCACTGGTTAATAACTGGGGACAACATTTTAGTGAACAAGACTGTGTAAGGAAGAAAAGACATGAAGGACTCTGAAAGTAGTAACATTTACATTTTACAGGGAAAGCAGTCGCTGAAGGGCTAAAATAGGGCAGTATTACCAAAGCAGTAAGTTAGGAGTGTTATTTTTGCAGAAGTTATCTGAGTACCGTGCAGACAATGTTGCATTTTTCAAAATAAGAGGACCCTGAATTCAACATCATGTACCATGATCAGATCACCAGTGTTCTGAATGGGTGTAACTTACAGATACACAGTTAAAGGAAAGGAGAGAGGGAGGCTGGAGTGTGATTATGGATTAAATGATTGCAGTCTTGTTCCAGTGGTTTGAAACTAGACTTGTAAGAACTCTATTTGGTAGAAAGAGGAATGAGAATCTTTAAAGAAACTATTTGGGAGATTCACAAGATGAGCATAATTACAATGTTCTGAGGAGGAAGAGATCTAAAGAAAAACATGTGGATGTAATGGTGCCAAAAGCAGCTGATGAGTGAAAAATGGTGAAGGTGTAGTGTTTTTAAACTTTGTCTGGAAGGAGACCTTTGAAGAAATCCCAGTGGTTCTAGCCACTGGAATGGCTGCAGTGTAGTGGAATGAAGAGGTACACCACTGCCACCCCAAACTGGAATATGTGTGTAATTGAAGAAAAATGAATTAACAGTAAGAATTGTTTTGCCTAACTTGAGTCATCTACAAGTCGGATTGCTAGTTAGAACTGGTCATCTGGTCTGAGTGTATAGCCAGTTGATATAGATGCTGATTTCCAGAGAATTCATCCTGTGTCTTTCTTATATTTATAGTGCAATGAATTAACCCACAGATATGCTCAGCTCTTTCCATTTCCTTGAAAAGGCTCTTAAACAACTAGTTCTAACCTGAAAAGGTCAAAGTTAAATGTGATTACAAACCACCTCCAAGGTATATGGGACAAACATTTAGTGCCTACTACAACTTTTCTTGCTTGTTCCTTTTGAAGTAATTGATCATTTTCGTACTTTTTCAGCTGTGACTAGCCGCGCTCAGATTTACTTAAGTAATTTCCCTTCTCTTTAGGACTCAAGGCTGCAAATAGTTGTTTCTGTACCATGTTACAGGGAAGGTGTAGATGGCTTTACAGTTACCTTTGTGTTTAATTTACAGGAATAAGCTTCAGTAGAATCTCTGCTGCTCTTAAAATGGAGCTGCCCTCTGTGAAGATTATTTGCTTGATATTCTCTCAAGAAACACCACCTTCATCCATGATCAGTTAAAACTACTTTAGGCATAAGAATGACTCAGAGGACACCTTATCATAAATGTATTGCCAGCTGCCCCAAGGGTGACATTGTAACACTGTCTGAGATAACTGAGAAAATAACCTGATTCAGGCTCAGCTGAGTTGTGGCCACAATGGGAATTATTCATTTTTAAGTTGGGTATCTGAGCATCTGGTTGAAATGGACATCGCTCAGAGGACAGTTAGTTTTATGAAAAGATTGAAGACCTCTAAAAAGGTCTTAAAAAGACCACAAAAGAGTAAATTCCAGTGCATATAATGTGGTTTAAAAAAACCAAAAAACCACAAACAAGCAGAAAACAAGTGATCTAGCTGCTGTGAATGTGTTGCAGTATCAGTAGCACTTGTTCATTTCTACTAGTTTTGGTTTTGCAGTGGATCTGGTCTCTAGCACTTACATGGCCAGGACAGAATGACACATTTGTTGAGTTTGGTTGCTGCCAGAGGTTCTTTTCCATTTTAATTAAAAAATACAGTGGGGACTACTTGAACAGAAGAAAGCATTCACGCAGTAAAACTTGCATCTGTCTCACCAGCTTTGCTTAACCTGGGACTTGTGCTGATTCACATGAAACTACTGTTGAGAAAGAATTCACTGAAGTGTCGTAATCCTCATATGGTAAAATACATTAGTTCACCCTAAGGGTACTGAAATGTTTTCACAAACTGAGCTTAAGGTTCACCCCAGTTGGTTCATCCTCATGCTTTCACACAGTTTGCTGTGTTTGCTGGCTTGTGGACCCTCACATAGACTGTTTGGGTGAAACCTGGATATTTGGCAAATAGTGGCAATCCCTCACCTTTCCTTTCAAGGCACTATCCTGATGTATGTGGGTGGACTGAATCAGTACACTTTGTAGATTGCCTGTGACAGTGAAGGGAAGAAGTTCCTTGGTGTCCCTACGTCATGAAAGAAGATACTCCCAGGAAAGGGATTTTTTTCCTTACTTCCTGTATCTTTTGTACAGTCCCAAATATGCTTTTTTTCCTCCTCCTTACTCTTTAAGGAGGGAACAAAACAAAAGTTTGATCTTCCTACACATGTTCTTTCTCCTTTATAGATGTTATATAAGGAAAATAATTTCTTCTTCCCTACACCTTGCTGTTATGCACCCATAAAAGGGAGGCCGTCTTGAATTAACTATATTGGATAAACCACCCTCCTTTTTTCCCATGCTGTTTCATAAGCACTGCACCACTCCTGAGCAGGGATCCTCAATCCCATTCATGCTTGTAACTGGTGTTCTGTTCTATCTTACTTCTACCAGCTCTACTGGTTCAGCAGTGTGGGATGGTGCTGAATGTAGAACACAGCTGATTTTTGGTCATCTGAGTTACACTTTAGTCTGACCATGATCAAATCTAGGCTCTTCTGGTCAAACCCAAACATCAGCCTAACCTGTACCTTTACATTTCCTGCTTTGACCCATGTAGCTTTTCAGAAAAGATACAGCTAGTTCAGTCTGGTGTGTCCTAAACCAGATATGTCATGTCTAGTATTATGGGGAAAAAAAACCTTAATGTTGCACTTCAGCTGGAGAGAAGGATACCTGTAAGCAAGTTTTGCTTAAGGTAGTCCAATTACCTGATATGGTGCCTGCTTACAGGCTGGTACTGTGGCTCCACCTCCACCCTGGGATCCATTGTGTCAGATTAGCATCCATCACATAACCAGCTGCACAGGATCGCTTGATAAACCTTGACAAGTCTTGGAAAAACAAACTGTTCATCCTCTTAAAGACTCAAGGAAGTCAACTGCCTATTCAGCCACCCTAGTGGTGAAATAAATGCTTGGGAGGTGAAAGAGACCATGGCAGCACAGCATGTCTTCACATGCCCCAAGTGAAAATTATACCCACAGGAGCTGCCGCTGCAGTTTTGGACTTGGAACATTTTCCAGATCTCTCATAGTTAATATTGTGGAATGTTTCAGCAGTGTTTGTAGTCACGAATGTAGGGTGGAAAAGCCAGTCCATAATTTTTCTGCCCACTGTTTATAAATACCATATGTTCCTAATGTGGGATTTTCTTCTTCCTTCCCATTGCCTTTATATGTTCTGGCTCGGGGTGGCGGGGGTATTTTTAATGTTATTATACCATGGGAGGAGGTTTTCTTGTTGCATTTATTTGGGGTTTATCCATATTTTTCAGAGTTACTTCTACAACAATGACACTTTTAATTTCAACTATGCCCAAGCCAAAGCTGCAATGGGCAATTTTCGTGAAGCTGAAGAGGTATGTATTTATTTTCTTTAAAAAACAGCAATGGAAACGTTTCCCCCATATTCCCCTCTTTCCTTTTCTTCACCTAGAGCTTCAAGTTGGTTGAAAATAAGCAGGTTCTGTGGAACATCTTCTTCCCCTTCTTAGAGGAACTGAAATTCTTGGTGAACATTATTCAGAAAAGATTATCTTGCTAATCTTGTAATGTGAGGTATATGGGGAGTCATGCTGCTTATGGTGCATCAAAAGAGTGCTTGCAGCTACCTCTAATTGATCAAAGAATGGCCTCTTAATCAGATTTTCTACACTTTGTCTGGGATCCCAGGCACTCTTTTTGTTCAGACTGAGTAGGGCATGCTGAGTAAAAGACACTGAATAGTTAAGAGATTCTAGGTGTCCCTCGAAATTTGTGTTTTTAAAAAAAAATCTTCCTCTGGGATATGTGGGAGGAAAAGAGGAAGTGCTCACTATCTTATTCAGGAGCATTCAGATGCAGCTGGAAGAGATTAACTTCTACACCCAGTACTTTTTATGTCTGTGTGCAGCAGAAACTTAATTACAACTAAAATATGCAAAAGCAAATAGCTATTATGGAGGTGGAAGGAACATTTTCCACAAGACCAGAAAAGAAGACAAGCCACAAAAAAAAATCCCACACCACATAGTCTATAGTGAATCATATAGGTTTGGTTGGTTTGGGTTTTATGTTTTGTTTTGTTGTTCCAGTCTTTCTGACTTTTTAACTATTGAGATTTGTCAATAGAGCCTCCCTGGTTTTACAGCTTGTCTCCCCCTCCATCCCAACCCTCCCATCCAGACCTCTCACCCTTTAATTTCTGTGACCCAAAATTGCATCTCTCTTTAAGAAAAATATCCAAGACTGTCAGGAAAAGGGACACATATTTCAATTCACCAAGCTTTCAATTCACTTAGCCTAATAAAAATCTTCCAAAATTATGTTAGCAGGCTATGCTGATTCCTGAAACTCCATAAAATTATAATGCTATAAGTAAGTTTTAGCAACAAGTAGGCAATGAAGAAACACAAACGTGTAAACTGCTGTTAATCTACATTATTCCTCTTATGTTTTTTAGAAACTGTTCTGCAGAAACTTGTGTTATATAGGTGATGCATTTAGATACCAGTATTATGTAATTAAATTGATTTATCTGGCCTCATGTCAGATCTCGGGTTGTGATGACACTTCCATATATAGATCAGCCTTCCCCAGTGTCTCATAAATTTGTAAAACATCTACATACAGCAGTTATAAGTTATTTTAAAGCATACCTCCCTGGACATGATAAAATAAAACATATGATAAAGCGCTACTTACAATGATAATGCTGCTTTCTTTTTATTTCTTCCCTATTACTGCTTCTCCTCCCCACCTAAATTAGGGGATCAGCATTGTTTAAGCAATACAAGTGTCAGTAATTTGTGTAACTCACTGTTCCAGTGCATACATGTATTCCTAAATAGGTATTTTGAGTTTTGCCAGTAGCATCCAGTATAGATACAAATATGCTTGAGAGAGGCATAAATAGCTTTTTTTTCCTATGAGCAAAGCAGAATACATTTTAAAATGTATAACTTCCCCCCACACATCCCTTTAGATGTCGAATGTAACAAAAACGTATTTGTACAGTAAGGTACAAAAGACAAATGCTTTGCCTCAGAACTGTACTGAAACCAAAATGGTTAGAAATGGCTTACTGCAGACCTGGAATGATCTCTGACATGTATGAGAGGAAAGTCTCATCTATATGTGAAACTTCTGGTATTTCAAGAAGATGCTAATGTAATTGCTTGCATGGCTTTCTAAACAAACACATTCCAAATAGCTTTTCCCACAGGCCCAGTGTTCCTTTGTGCTGTTTGTGTTGCATGGCCGCCCACTGGCACTTGTTCAGGGCAGCCGCACCCTGTGCACAGCTTGGTGCTCTGAAGCTGCACCAGGCCCTTGACAAGCAGGGCACTGTGTGAATCCTCCACCTACCCCACGCACAGGGATGCCCCTGCACTGCACTTGCATACCCAAACTCTTCTCATGAAGCAGTTGCTTCTGTGATTTAAACCTTATCTGTGTGTTGAAATGAGGAAGGTTTGCCTTCTGTTTGTTTAAAGGTACATGCATGTATAATCTTTTATTTTCCTTCTTCCTGCAGGCATTCCTTTTGATCCAGAGCGAGAAGATAAAAACTGATTTTGTTTACCTTAGCTGTCTGGCTCGCTGCTGTGAGTCACTTTACTCTCAGTGTTGCAGAACGCACATCCTCCTCTATTGCGTCAGTCCTGGCAATCCACTTTCCTAATTGAATTTAATGTTGTAGGTGGATTCAGGACTATGAAAGCGAAAAACTGATTGCACTAGTTATAGTGTGGGTGGTTATTGCACCTTTCATACATCTGGCTTTTATAAGCAATTACTGCTTCAGTGCAATGCTGTTACAGTACTGTCAATGCAGCTTTGTCCTGACCAGTGACCCTTTTTCTTCTCAATTGTCTACTCAATTGCTTGAGTGAAGACTTTCTGTCTTAAAAGACTGAGTTACAACTCTAGAATGTTCAGAGTAAAACACAAAATAGAAGCATTTATGCTGGGTCAGGCTCAAGGGTCTGTGCCTCCAAGGTTAGCCAATGTCAGATGTCTAGGGAAGAGAACAATCAGGCAAGCATACATAGTATTTTTCTTCCTACCATGTTACTCTACATGTAGTCCAAACTCCTATGCCTTAGAGATATCCTTTATAATCTCCAGCATGTATTTTGCTTCCAAAAACTCTTCTATTCTTTCCTTGAATCCAGGCAACTTTTGCTGTGTTTAATATTCCATAGCAAATCTTATTTACTTTTTCTGAACCAGTTTTTAAAACATTGCAGAGTACACCTCAGTACAGAGACAGCTGCAGTGCCACATACAAAGTAGTATAGAAGTGAGCTTTTCTAGTGACTCGAGTCTGAGACTCCCTGGGCTAATTCATTTTCTTTACAGTGCCTCAATACAAAAATGTGTTATCAAACCATTTTCAGCAGTTATACCTGGAATGCAAGTATATATGTTTTGGGATGCTATGCCATAGTACAAATGTAGTAAACATCTCTTAACATGATCTTTCCAGACAGGCACGTCACACTTAGGGATGCCTATCTATGATTCTGTTTTAGCATGTGCCAGTTTATTTCCTTTTTAATTAAGTTGCAGTACCTGGTTGTGTTTGAGTGGTTTATATATGATTTTGTTTTTAATGGGAATGATGAATATAGTTATCTTTTTGTGTCAAGTGTGTGAATTACTAACAGATCACACTATAATACATTAATGTCAGAGTACAATTAGGGATTGAGTCACAAGCAGTTCAACACTGAAATATTTCCAAGGGGCAAAAAGTACCAGAGATGCATCTTTTTTTGCATGACAGAATGTAATTTTTTGTTTAGCATTGTAGTACTATTTATACCAAATTCTTCTTGAAGAGAAAGAAAAAAAAACATTGCATTAGGACAGAACTCTATTGCTCTAGGTAGATAGATTGGTGTTTGAAAATTGAAAACTGGCTGTTTGCCACTGTATATGGTATCTGTAGCTGATGAGAGATAAATCTGATTTGATGTCTTGCAGCCTCCTAAATGAGAAGTGTCTATAAGTTCTGTGATTTGGTGTTACTTGTTTATTGTTGCTCATCACCCATTCTACCTGCAACATAAGTATAGACACAGTGGGCACAGATATAACAAGCTAAACAGTCCTCCTTTGAAAGAGCACAAGTATGGTCCATGTGTGAATAGCCAGGTACTCTCTGAGCAGCTATTAAGACTTGGAAAAGAAAGGAAAACTTAATTTAATTTCCTTTTCTCACAGTGCTTGAATGAGCCTGGAATTATGAATACCAACCTCAGATTCAAGAGAATGGCTTTTTATCGCCAGGAAATAGAACCTTTGTGTTTTAACACCCTAGTAGAATTGCTACTCACTAAGATGGAAGATTCAGATTCATTTATTTCTAACTGTGTATAGCAGTGATGTTTAAAGACCAATAACAATTTCTAGTCACAGAAGCAAGTTTAAAACCAGCACAGGATCTCAGGAATTTAGAAACATTTTTTCTAGTAAATGCATAATGACGAGTTTTGTTATGCTTGGAGGGGCTTGAAACTTTGCCCTCTCCTTGTGATTTGTTATGAATCATGGGTATTGAATGTTTAGGCTAAGGTGGGCACCAAGTATTAGAGACCTCAGTTTGGTGCCCATTAAAATTTTTTTGTGTGTAAGAACACGTAATCCTAAGCTTACCATCTAAGTGGATTGCCATAGTTCATTGTCCTGCATAAAAAAAATTCTCTGACGCTTTCCATTCTGTTCCTTAATCAAATCTGAAATCATGAGAGTTGTTCTTATTGCTGCATCTGTAAAATATAAATTAAGATGTAAACACCACAGTTATTCCTTTTGACATCTGTATTCTCTGCTGAATTGGCTGTTATCACTACTAAGGCAGAAGATAAGGACAGGTTTCCCTTTCCAGCCTCATGCTCATGGCTGTGGCATGCTTTTATCTTAAACAAAGAAATGCAGGAATATCTATTCCACCTGCCACCGAATATTGTGCGTGGCATATTCTTTTCACAAATCCAGCTTTTTCTTGTTATTGCAGATATTATGAATAAGAAACCACAGCTGGCCTGGAAGCTCTATTTGAAGATGGAGACCTCAGGGGACTCCTTTAACCTATTGCAGCTCATTGCAAATGATTGTTACAAAGTGAGTTTTCTCTTTAGAGCTTGGTGTTTGACATGTTAATTCAGTGATTGTACCAACAGTCATTTTTTGGATACTTTTTATCATTGTCATCACTACTGAACTGTTATAAATAACAGCAGAATGTCTAATAATAGGAATGAGTTGGCAAGGATTAGTCAGTATTTTAACCTACAGGCCTTCTTGATAGACAACCCATAGATTAAAATGTTAGTAAATTACTGAATGCTTGAGCTATCAATAATGATAACAGTTTCTTCTCCTGCTAGGGATTCATTTTGGGTAGAAATGACAAAAAACTTCTAAGGGAAAAAATCTAGCAGAGATTCAGCGATGAGCCCTCATGCTGCTTTTTAAAATTTTTTTTTTGTTGGGACAGTATTATGTTTTTCTTAAAGCTTGTAATGGCAATGGGAGATACTCCTTATGATCTCAAAAGCATAATTCTAAAACTGAAATAATTATCTCTTGTACATCTTTCAAGTACTCAGTTGCCATCTCACCCTCAAAGTCTTGTTGCTCAAGCAAGTGGCTATGCCTCTGGTGTTCACCATGCATGCAATTTATGAAAGCAGGTTGACAATCAGACCTCATGCAAAATCTCTCTCATGAACATTTCAAGTCTCACTTAAATCAGTTGATTGCTTTGTCTAAATTCTTCTCAAAATCTTCTTGTCCTGAAGAGGAGAAGCATCTCCACATTTTGGATTTATCTTGAGTTCTTAAAAGCTACATTTGTAGAACTAAATTTTTCTGCCAATTGTGTGTCTACATATGGCCGTGACTGCTCCAAAATTGTTACTTTAGTATTATAATTTGTCTTTCTACAGTAGCAGCTGTTTCTACCTCTTCCACAAAATGGCAAGGTCCATGTTTGAATTTACGTGGCATTTTTCAGTTGTTTTTGAAACATTACATTATATTGGAGGTCCACAGACAGCACCAGAAGTGTAACTTAAGAAGGCAGTTGCATTAGGCTTCACTCAACAGAAAACAGAATGAGCATGGATGCAGCAAAGTCAACAGTGTCCTGAGACTTGGTGCAGCTGGATGCCCATTGCTATGCTGATAAAGTTGTACAGTGAGAAAGCAGAGATGCAGGACTTCCGGCTAATTTCTTGCTGCTTTTTATGGAATAGCTCATCTCGTCTATATGGGGAACAGCACATGATTTAGGGTGAAGCATTTCTTACTTTCATGTCATATGCAAGGAGAACATTAAACCTGTATCTGCTTAATGGAGCTAGATCAGATACAAATTTGGATACAAAAGTATTCAAATTTTTCTTTTTAGCCGGCATATCTGATACTGTTCATGCTCACTATATTTATTCCCATCTATTTAAGAATTTACCAGTCACCAGTGGTTAAAATCAACATTTATGTGAAGAAAAGAGAATTATTACTCATTCTGTAGTATCTGTCTTTCTCTGACTAAAGTTTCCAAATGTAGCTCCCACAGCCTGCATTTTTTTCTCTGCAGGCTTCCAACTAGCAAAGGATGGGAGGTTGTGCTCAGTCTGCCTCCTGTGCTCTCTCGTGGGAAGATGCTAGTCACAAACAACATTGCTATTTAGGCTTGCCCAAGTGGAGAACACTCATACAGCCCACAAGAGATGCTGACTTCAAAAGCCACAGTTAATATGGTCACTCCTTTTGCATTGACTGTTGCCAAGCAACTTACTTCTTGTTACCAATTACAAGTAGAGAACCTAAGGCAGAAAAGATAGGGTGTACTGGATTTTCCTATGCTAAGGAAAATTTTGGATTATATGGTCACTGAATCTTTTTTTGTATTGTACTGTAACAGTGAAGAAAAAAGTTTACGTTAAAGCCGGAAGATAAAAAAATATGTGACCATGTCTACGTGAGGAAATGTGGTTTTGTTTTCAAATGTCTGGACTAGTTTGAGGTTGATATTCTGTCAAGGGCTTTGGTATAGTTGGTATGACACTAGATAAGGACACCACAAAAAAGGATGTTATAATACCACCTGTTATCCCCCTTTTCCCAACTGAAATGTCCCTGTTCTGTGTCACTTGCTGTCTGCAGAAAAACAGGAAAATGTACATTGCTTCTACAACTTACTGATAATTTCAGAAAACTGAGCTCAGTGTTTTTACCCCCCTCCTGAAAGGTGGACAGGAATAATGTTTCACTTCCTATGCAGGTGGGCCAGTTTTACTATTCAGCCAAAGCATTTGATGTTATGGAGAGACTGGACAATAATCCTGAATACTGGGAAGGCAAGAGAGGTGCTTGTATAGGTGTATTTCAAATGATCATAGCTGGCCGAGAAGCAAAGTGAGTATTCCACGTTGTATCAGAATTTATTTTGCTTTTTTCCTATTTTCAGCTACCTACAAGCCAGAATCATAATCTCAGCTTTAGGACTACGTATCATCTTCCAATTCTTTATTGACCTTTCAGAGAATAGACACCCTAGCCAGAGGCTCCCTATGCAGTCTTCAACTTGAAGTGTATCTTCCACACCAACAGTTACAGAATATATGGTAGAGAATAACTTACCAGAGAGTGTTATGAACTATAAGATACCAAAATACATTAGTCATCATACTAGGAAAAGCTAGATTGTAAATGTAGTTGTATGTTTGTGAACTGCGGGAAAACAAGCTCATTTCATGTTGACGGCATAAGAATGGAAAACTATCACATGACATTTTAAGGTGCATAGAACAGAACTAAGGGAACATTTACTCAACACTGGAGGAAGGACACAATTTCTCTAAACAATGAGTAGATGAGACTGTGTTTTCATTAAAATTTGTCTTCTGAAGACACTGACCATGTCAGACAAATATATTTATTTGATGAAAGCTTAAAGGAAATCATCTGTGTTACTGATAATTTTGTTTTCGGCCCATTTCACTGGATGGGGGAATGAGAGAGAGTAGTGAAGCTGTATTTAAGAACTGCTCTCTTGTGAATATTCTGCTGTGATGCCAGATGGCCACTGTTCTCTGGCCAAAGTTGCTGTTTCTTACATGACTGGTAGGTGTGTATCTTGGCTTCCACACCTTCCTTCTATTCACTTCTCTGCTGGAATAATCTCATTAACTACTCTACCTTTCAAGTGTCCTTTTAACAATCACTGCAGCAGATGCAGTAAAATACAGCTTGCCTGTTTTTCAAAATGTACAATCAGGTTCTTATTCTAAACTAGCTGGCAAACTGCAGTAGGATTTATATAGGTTTAATAATAATGAGTTTATCCTATCAGAAATGTTGATTTCCATGTTATTTGTGTTTATGTCTATTGTATTTGTGTATTGTGTTATGTGTAAAGTGTTTTGGCAGCATTAAGCTAGATGTTGCCATACTAAAGACTAGAAAATAACATTAAAGATTTTTTTTACGTTCAGTTTGTTTTGGGGAACTATTTTGCAAGAGTGAGGATATATGTATAAATACAGTTAATTAATTACATTTTGCTGATTTTTTTCTTTTAATTTCTTTACAGTTGTATACAAAACCTTTTTTTGGTTGTTTTCTTTTGTCTCTGGCATCTCATCTTCTGTGCCTTTTAACCTATTCCTGCACTGCAGATGAGTGGACCTCTCTGTCTTGGAGGGCCCTATGTTTTGTGAAATAGTTCCATGTGGGAAGTTTATTGTATCAGTTTGGTCTAACCCTCTCTTAAAACTTTGCTTTTCACCTTTGTAGAGACACTCTGCGGGAAGTACTGCACCTTCTGAAGA
The DNA here is from genome assembly GCA_024500445.1 of Entomyzon cyanotis. Lineage (NCBI taxonomy): Eukaryota > Metazoa > Chordata > Aves > Passeriformes > Meliphagidae > Entomyzon > Entomyzon cyanotis. The sequence goes on along the minus strand of JAKEPQ010001018.1, from coordinate 10,779,823 downwards.
GCACTGGTAATTCTCAAGCAGACTACATCGTTCGCATAATGAAAAAATGGGCCAAGGAGAACAGAGTTGCTGTTTAAGTCAGTGTCACAAAATGAACCAGGTCAGTTGCTACTCCATGGCTGGCTGCAAGACAAGGGTCTTGGTTTCTCCTGTGCATTCTGGTTATCTCCTTGCTTGCAGGACTTCAGACATTCAAGGTGGTTGACCTGGCTGAGGAAGAGGTCCTGCAGTGAGATTCAAAACATTCAGCAAGTTGGGGTTTTGTTAATCCAAACTTTATTGGTATTTTTTCTGTTGCACTTATTTGACTTACTGTAGTGTTCAATCTCACTTTGAAATTTAACACTCAAAACATTTATTCATGCTAATAGTTCATGTGAGAAATCTATTTAGTTTTGCAATCTGATGGATAAAAATATCTTTTGAATCATTTTCTTCAGCATTTAGCACTATCATGAGAAATACATTCATTACACTTTTGGATTTATTATACTCTCCTGTTTTTTAAGGAGAACAGTTCAGGGAATACATAATTCTAAAAGATGGCAACAGCTGTAACATAAAAATGTGTTATACATTTGGTAGTAAAAACCATTTGTATGTTATTTGTAAAAGAAACTTTACATTTTATAAACTTTTAAAATACGTATTTTTTTCTCTTTTGAGGAGAATTCAGAATACCATATTTTCTACTGTCTGTGCATTGAATAAAGATCTTATTTGAATCTACAGTTGAATGTTTTGATTGGTCTGTGTTCCTTCATACTGCGAAAGTTGAAATAGTATATTCATTTTGCTGTGGAAAAGGGCAGGTTTGTGGCTGGTTGTTAAATGCCTGTCATTAATCAGTCAAAGGCAAGCCAATGACCTTGGTCCTGATCTTATGGTAGTTTGCTGAAACTGAGGCAGCTGGGTGTATATGTAACATGCACACCTTTCTGCTATATAACATGTCTGGTTTTACTGCTTTAAGCAAAAAATGTATCATCATTCAGGTGCCTAGAAGCACATTAATAGTTGTGATTACTTGGATTTACATCTAGAAACTGATCCATCACACTAGCAGCAATAAGCCTTTCAGCAGGGATGTACACTCTTTTACACTTTTACACTCATTCAAAAGAGGTGTAAAAGGAGCAGTATTTTCACTGAAACTAGTTACAAAACACTTTTTACTCATAAATGGCATTTTTCTTTCCCATCTCAGTTTAATTAACTTGGAAACAGATTGGGAATACAATTATGAATCTTGGTACAAAGCTTCAAGTTGGTGGCTTTGTAGCAGATGTTAAATGCATATAATTATTCCCTTTATTGAAGCTTAACCTGCAGGAGAGCTGAAGAGCATCCAAGTCCATTACAGACCATTTTACATGTTGGTTGAATCTTCTGGAATAAGTGTGATGGGTTTGCAGCATAAGGGCTTGGGGGCCAATTTTAAATTCTCTTGTCTGTGACCAGTGAAGAAGTTTTTTAAAACCTCACCTTTTTTTAAAACCTCACTGTAGCCATAATGTCATATTTGATAAGCTGAATAAAGTGAGGTTTAGTACGGTGCATTTTATTGTCTGGTAATAAAGCTTTTGTCATTTAAAATATAACAGGGGACTGCAGGGCTTTGCCTTGAGCAGTGATGAAATAAGGTATTTTACATACTGTCCTAGCATTTAGGTCTTGTAATAGAATAGATCTGTAGGTACTATTAAAAGGCAGAACAAGAAAAGTACTGAAATACTGGTATTTATTTTACCTTAGAAATACATCTAGAAGATGTGTAACATTGCTCAATTATGGAACAAATTCATGTCATATCCAAAGAACAGAGAAGTTGTATTAGCTGATACAGAAATGAAAGGTAGTAAAGAATAGATAAACAAAATTTTATCCCTGTCCATTTCCATATTTCCCTAAACCGTGGAAATTTAAGGACTCAAGGTACTCTAAGTAGGATGGCTAGGAGTGAAGGTAGATGTGGGAGAAAACAGGAAAAGTGACCTATTAGAACAAGCAGGCAGTGAAGAATGCATGTGCAGAGTCAAGGAAATGGATACATTTATTGGGTCAGAAGTAAGTGAATATAAAATTGAAACAGTGGCATTTCAGATAATGTAGTGAAAAGAAGACTAAGGCAGAAAGAAATTGCTACATCATTATAATTTCAAGGAAGAGTATGGAAATTACAGTTATTTCTTACACTCTGAATAAGCATCTGATTCTGGGAAAATAAGATACAGAGAATGCACAGAAGGTACTGTGCTAGCAATTATTTAACAGTGACTAGTAGAGAAAGCCAAACCCCAAACAGCATGTAACTGCTTTTAGTTGGGTGCTGACCCATTCCTGATGAATAAGAAAGTCAAACTTCAATTAAAGTTGTTAGGACCTGAACAACAGCTATGACAGTAACATCTAAGTGAATTAAACTGGAGGTGGCAAGTTCAGTGTGAAAGAAAACTCATGTCACATTCTAGCTCTGGACTGTAGCAGGCATTTAGGTTTATGTGTTCCCTCAGCTTGAAGCTGGCTCATTGGTCTTCATAAGAAAGCTAAGTGTGAATGAGGAACTTGGCTATTAGGTAGTCAAATACAAAGTAAATAATTACAGATGTACTGTTGCTACATGTAGCTTCACTGTATGGGAGCTATACATACACTGAAGAAAGCATCTAGATTTTGCCCACTGGTTTACTGTTTAATCATTTTTCCTCTGTATTATCTCCAGAAGTAACTTCCACTCACACTTTTTGAAGTTTCATTTCCAGATTTCCCTCTTCCCTTTCAATCTATTCATATGATCATTGAGTAAGTAGATAATTGCATTAAAGTGTTACCAGTAAACTTAAAATCAAGTCATTAATTGACAGCTAGATAACCTAGACACTACATAGTGCAAGATGTTAGATTTCACCAGTGTTGAATCCAATAACTAACTAGACTTACCATAAAATATTTGCCAGAAAAACTTAAGAGTCTTAATTTCAAGAAAAATTGACATGAAAAATCCATGGTTTTTGCAGTTTATTCAAATGGTTAAATCATATTTGCTCTTTTATAAATTGTACCTTAATTCTAAATTCAACTTATATAGCCTTGTTTTCTAAAATTCGATTCTTCCAATGTTCATAATTGCTGTTAGCCATTAAAGCCTGGCATTCTTTGGTTTGGTTTTGTTTTTTGGTGGTTTCCTTTGGTTCTTTTTTTCATCTTTAGGTATGCAAAAAGTGCAGCAAGTCAATTCTTGTTTGTATGAAAGACAGCTTCCCTTGTAAACATGTTTCCTAGGCTGGAAAACTGGCAATTGGTTTGTCAGCCGATTTTTTTTTAAAACATGGCTGTTCAGCACTGGGCATAATTTATCATTGTATGTAACACTGGAATATGCTCCTCCATACTGCTGCTTGCTATTCTCCTGCATGGGTACTCAAAGACTGCATTCACCTTTTTTGCCATATTATCATGGGGGAAACTTGCATTAAACTCCTTCTTGACTGTGATACGACATCTAGGGTTTTTCCAGAACTGGTATTTTCCAGGATACAGTCTATCCTTTGGAGGAGACAGCCTACCTTTTGTTCTACAAAAATACATTTTGTTCAGATTGGCTCAGTTTGCCAGCTTATGCAGATCACTCTGCTTGACTATCTCATCCTCACTAATTACTAGGCTGTTTTTCTGTAGCTATTTATTAGTGCTGTTTTACAGCTATATCTGGGTCATCAAGGGCTATATTGGATCTTCCATACTTCCAGGACCCCCAGAACATTCTGTTAGTGATGACTGATGGCTGCTTTTCATCATTTGTCATTCTCAACTTACTTAACATGTACCTTACAGATACTGTATTATGCAACTCTTTAAAATTAGATATAAGACATCAGTATGTATTGCACCTGTAGGAAGTGCAGTCTTGTTATATTCAGCTAAACTTGTAAAAGATCCATGTCATAGGAGATATTTCGCATTCATTCTTTATTAGATAAGCCTTACAGCATTCCAGGGAGACTGATAGAGTCGAGTTGCTCAAGTCCTTTTGCAGAATTTGAAACAACTCTTTTCTTGGCCCTGTAATCACATTTAGTCACACACTCAAAGGTTACCTTTGACTTTAAGCTTTCATTGGGAACAAATAAAGCAGGCATTTCACATCTCTGGGCAAGGGACAGGTCCTAAATGCCTTATAAGTCTTGCTTAATTGATGAATTACATGAGCATCTATTTATAGACTTAAACATAAAGTCTACATTTAGTAAGAGCTGTGACTTTTGAGAGGGCAGTGTATTCTTCAATAAAAAAAGAACTTCAATTTCAGTTTATGTTTACACATTGAATTGTGCTTAGGTGCTCCACATTGTATTATTCTTAGTAATTATTTAGGAGAATTTAAAATAATGCAGTAAAATAAATAATGGTCTTTAAAATATTTTTACAATAGATCTTCAAGACCCTGGGACTCCAGTTATTTGAACAGGAAATATGCTGATAGTTTGTAGTGATTCTCAGATAACAGCTGTATCAAACTAAAAAGTGGGATGCTATGTATGCTGTTGTGTCTAAATTGCACTTCATGAACCTAGGACTTGTATTGAGTTTTTTGTAGTCCTTAAACCACATTGTAAGCTGGTCCTTAACTGGAGATGAGTGATGAGCCCTACACTCCACCATCTGCTCCTTGATTACTGTCAGCAACTTCTATGTGGTCAGTTCAGTGAAAAAAACACACACAATAGTGCAGAATTATACAAGGTAACATTTTAAGAATACATGTAATAATGCTGCCATTGTTTACATCATGTAGAAAAGAACTGTGCTCCAATTCCGACAGCTGCATTGCTCATTGTAACAGCTACAATTTTCCTTGATGATTTTGTCCTTCTTAAGCATGATGGGATCATTATGCCTGTCTACTCTAAAGCTACTTGTAGTCTTTTTCTTGCCTTACATTAATGGGTGAGGCCATTATATGGGGAGCCATTGTGTGACAAAACTCAGTATCTTATTTGCAGAGCTGGTGAATTAACTCATATCACATGATGTCATTGTGTCTCATGAATCCATGTGTGAAAGCTGTCTCTAAGAAAATGTTACAAAAATTAAATTACAAAACCCAATAAACCAAGTCATAAACTGCCTCATATATGCCCATACTGGTGATTATCCTAATGTTTTTATTCCACCAATCAGTCTTACTTTTGTCTGACTTACTCATGATGCCACACATGCTGAACTTAGTCATTACTGAACAAACTGAGAAGTTGGTTGTTTATGTAGAACTGCGGTGGTTTTCCCCACCATTAAAGGCAGAAGAGCTATTTTCCAGTCACAAGAAGATAATTTTAATTTCTGAGGCAAGCTTTACCAGACCCCCCCACTCAGTTTAGCCAGTTATTCTCAAACAAGTTTTATCACTGTGTCCACTTTTCATTCTGCATATTCTCCTTCCCTACTGAGTATTTTCCCTTCCCATCTACCCATTAACATGATGGGCTTTGCAGGACTACCAGACTACTGCTAAAGTACTGCTGTTTTCCACTTCCCCCTTCCTCCCCTTGCACCCCCTCTGAGTGTGACTTGCCTCACTCCCACTTCACAGGCATTCAAGGCAAGATATTTTCAGATTCATAAAATGCTAAGTCCTGTGGAAGACTAGAAATCAGTAAGACACTAAGAGTAACTCAGTCTCCTAAAACAGTGAGGAAGTGTTCAGATAAGAGTAGACTGTGCAATTACTTATCAATGTTGGGGTAATTCTTCTAAGGTCAGAAAAATTAAATTTGAAATAGAACTGTTATACAGAAAATGTAACTTGTTTTCACAAGCATTTCGGATATGTAGTGTCCACTCTATTCTTAAAATTGTCACTTCTATTGCTGCTATTCTACACTTGTTCTAAAATGTTAAAAAATCTTCACATTACATATGTCTTCTCAAAATACAACTTGGGGTGGAAAGAATTAGTTTTATAAAATTTCATTTGTCTATTTAAATTATTCATATATGGAAAATCGTTTTTCATATGTAATTTTTCAGATGCTATTTTTAATGCTGTGGCAAATCAAAAGCATCTTTGTGTTGAATCTGCAAGTTTGGTATGTAGTTCATTCTAGGTGATAAATATGTGCTTTGCTTTTTTGAAAGCAATTTGGCTTGGAAATAAAATCATGGAAGTATGAAAATGCTGAACTGCACATGCAAAGTATGCTTTTGACTATTCGGATGGTAAACTTGTATGAATGTTAAAAAAATGGTAATTTGCTTATGCAGTCACCCTCAGCTGTCTGTGATAATGTGCACTTACCTAGGTGTGGAACTTACATAAGTAAAAGCAGTTTCCAAAGTGCTGAGAGGCAAAAGAACTTGGTTAGGAAATTGGAGTTTTGGTAAAATCAGTCTGAAAGTGAAAGGAGGAACAAAAAAGAAAAACGTTTCTTCAAGGTCACAGCCAAGTGTTATGTTGTATGTCTATAACTTCAAGAAGGTTGCTTTGCCATCTACATGTGTATTACATGAAATTCTCCTTTTTGGGAGGATTAATGTTGCTCGACGGTTGTTGCCTTAAGAGTAACTATAAGAATTTAAAATATTTTACAGTATTCAATAAAATGAATAAGTTTCCTATAATCATTACAATATTTATATTCACTAAAAAACTAGAAAATGTCACTGTGGCAAGTGTCCAAGGCTTGTCTAACCAGCAGTCTGCCTGAGTCCGTTCTCAAGGATACCGATAGTGTTTGTCTTGTCCTAGGTCAGCACCCACAAAAGAAACCCTGAGCAAGAGCAAATCTGTGGCACATTACCTTTTGTACTTCTGATAATTACTTCCAGAGCCTTTTACCTCATTTAACAGCATTACTAGTGCTTTTAGTGTAGAAATTCCAATTCAAACTGAGAACTCCCTACCCAGGTAGTCCTTGCTTGTGTTACAGGTGGGTGGCAGAGCTACGGGAAATGATGACTCATATTCTTATGTGGCTTTCATTACTATGGGGAGAATAAAAGCAGCAGACAACAATACAGAGATAAGACAATAACCTGATTCCAAAGTTTCAGACAGCCTGGTAATCATCGGCTGCCTCCAGGGGTGCTGGCCTGATGGAACAGGCTTTTCATCGCAGATAAGCATCCCATGCTACAAGTATCTGTAAAGAATGGTGCAAATGAGGAAAAAAGTGAGGGACAACTCCCCAGAGCACATAATCCCTCTCAATCTCTGTAAACATCTAGGGTTTTTACACTTTCAAATGAGCAGGTGTGAATCATAAAAGAGCTACCATTAAGGAAGTCTTGTTCAAAGACAGTTCCTCTTCAGTTTTAAACTCTGCTTAGGTATGGTTTAAGTGACAGTCACAATCAACACATAACAGGCAGATGCTCCTCAGTGTAAGTTTCTTTGCCAGTCCATTGAAGTCTGCTCCCTTTCTATATACTTGTATTTTTAAAGAGAAGTGCCTCTGTGTGTGCGTGCACGCATATTACTGGGTACTCCTCTACAAAATCCCTTCTTTGTTTATTTCTGATGTAACTTTCTTGTTATTTTTTCTATTTACAAAAAAAGTTCCAGGATTTCAACTAAAAGGTTATTTTAAAGAATCATTGAATGGTTCAGGTTGAAAAAGACAACTTTACGTTCATCAAATCCAACCATTTACTCAGCACTGCCCACACCACCACTAAGCCATGTCCCTAAATGCCACATCTACACAGCCCTTAAATACCTCTAAGGAGTGTGACTCAACCACTTCGCTGGGTGGCCTGTTCCATTGCTTGACAATCCTTTTGATGAAAATATTTTTCCTAATATCCAATTGAAATGTCCTTTGATGCAATTTGAGGTCAACTCAGGTTTGTTCAAAGCTTTTCTTGAAGCTCTGGAGAGGAGTCCAGTGTCTCTTAGGCTCAAATTCTCCAGTAAGTGAGGTTTGAGCAGTTCACAGGGAACAAATACCAACAGATGGGATAAAGTTCATTATCACAGCTCCACTGCCTTGGAATTGTAACAAATGAGTATTACTGTCCTGTCAAAGGATATCTTAATTACCCAAAGCTAATGCATGCAGCCTTCCTAGAGTGAATCTGGCATTTCTCTACCTGCCTACAGTCCTTCCAAACAGTTTACTTCACTGAAAGGTATACTTCAGACTTCTTAAGGCTGTGGCAGGCCTGCTGATAACAACTCAAATACATGTGGCTGAGGAGAAAAAGCTAGAGCTATATTCTTCAGGAGACATTCTTTTTACTTAAAAGGAGAACAGTCATTAAAATATGAGGGGGAAGGCTCCTACAGATAAATCAGTTTTCCAAATGGTGTGAAGGGCATTCGTGTTTCATTTTGGAAAGAAAGTGGGTGGTTTATTCCTTGATTCTGGATCTGGTAGAGAGCAACTTAGTAAAGCTGGAAGAGGGAAGAGAAGTTGAAAAAAAAATAAAAAGCACACTTGAATTCAGAAAGCCTCATTAAACAGAAGACCAGTGATGACAGCCATGTTGTTGGTGCAGTGGATTCTTGTGATGCAGCAGCAGTTCTACTAAAAGCTACACAAACACCAGCCTACCTGCAGCTGTAACATCTCCTGACACAGCAATGGAAGTTGCAGCTGCTGTGGCAGCAGTTTCAGTGAAAGAACCACAAGGATCAACAAGATGTGTGGTTGAACCATAGAGAAATCACGGATATAGTGAGGAAGCAGCTGATGGTAAATGAGGATATTCTCACAAAAAAGCCCCAAACCAAAACCCACACACACAAACCCCACAACAAAACAAAAAACCAACCAAGCCTAAACCTGGTGGAAGTGTCTTGGAGACTTTTGAGTAATGGAGATGTGACTGCTACCAGTATGAGTTGGCTACCAGTACAGCTCCTACCTCTAACGTAGATTCTGTAACTAAGAAAAGGAGAGAACAAACTGCCATCCCATGCCACCCAAGTTTATCACATTATTATATATGCAGAGTACATTCTCTCCTGCATTCCCATCCAAGGACAACAGGCTCATGGAACTAAAGTAATAGCCTTTGAAGCTGAAAGCAAGCTCCCTGGAGACAGATGAAAGTGATGATAAGGACAGTTCTGCTTTCTGATGGGACCCTGGGCCTGCTGCTGTGGGCTGTCCAGCCCAGAGGAAGCTGCACAGCAGTTTCCATGAGGTCCAAGAGAGCAGCAAGCACTGGTCTGTAATGAAACAGGGTACAGCTCTGACTCTACCACAACCAACACTAACAGCCCAAAAGGATGAGAGTGCCACAGACAGAGAAGCTAGCACAAAGCAGAGCAGCAGAATCCCACCTGCACCAAGGTAGAGGCCTCTGTGGCTTGCTGGTCTGTCTCTGTTGTTTTCTGCATTTGAAACAAGGTCAGGTCAACAAACTGCTGCTCACTGATGTGGCTGTAGCACCTGCAGTTCCAAGCATCCACTTTGTTTGATCTACTCATACTGGCTTTCACCACTGAAATAAAAGGCAGTTTCAATATCACCTCAAAATTACTCTCTTTGTGCAGTTGTTACATTTTTAAAAACTATTAATGTGCCTCTCTGTGTCCCTCAGGTAACATACAAAGGGAAGACATCTTGTATTCTATGTTGGACTATTTCAGCATGGTCATATCCTGAGAGAAATCAAAGTAACTGGCAAAACATCTCTAATTACTTTTAAAAAATGGTATTGTTTTTGTATTGCACTGACAAGTGCAACATATTATACTATGTACAAACAATACCTGAGATGGAGCTTAATGTCAAAGAACAAAACAGATAGCAAAACAGAAAAAGGATAAATTACAAATTTAACTCCTATTCAAACTGTTTGAAATAGCACAAGCCTGGAACTGTTCTGGTATACACCAGATTCCTTGAAAACTTACCATCTAGTGAATTTGGTTGTTTCCTTTTCCAAGTGGTTCTAGTATCTTAGACCAAAAGTAACATTAACACATTCCAGTAACTACTATGCTTGGATTTGCTGCCGTATTTCTTTCTGATTTAGTTCAGCTACTCAGATCCAGAGCAAGCTCTTTGGTGACTTCACTTTAAATTCAAAGATCCAGAACTACTGTTTGTCTACTTGCATAAACAAGTATTAAGCCTTATAAAAATACGATGTGCACGCCAAGATGCTTAGAGGTTAGATAATATAGAAATACAAGGGTTTATTTGTCTAAATAAACTCCTAGGAGAGAGGAAGAAGGGGCCTATGAATTACTATTTCATAGTAACCTTAGAATTGAAAGGCTGCTTCTAGTATCAAGGTCTGCAATTTCAGAAGAAATGGCCACCTGGAACTATTTCCAAGAACTACTTCTGGTTTTCTCTGTAACCCTACCATGGGTCAGATGATGATTGTTCCTTTACAGCTTATTTTGTCCTACTTAAACAGCATGTTAAAAATCTGACCAAGATGTGCTTCCAGGTGTATCTACACTACAAGACAATATGAATCCCTGGATTCAGATACTTGTAAAACTAATTTTCTTGTGAAGTACCTGCCCTACATTCATTACTTCTGAATAAAGTCCCCTATATCTTAGGAGCTGAAAGACAGAATGGATTTTTACATTGTATACTTAAAATACAGAGTTTATCGTCATCACTTTCTATGGATATATCTAAGCATTTCCTGTGAATAAACTACCTCTTGTATTCTTCTTGTACTTATTTCAAGGTCTGGTCTCCCATCTGGTAATTAAAAAGGAATGTTCACCAGAGCTGCAGAAGAGCCTGTGACTTCCACATAAGATTTCTGTTTGATGTGCAATAAATTGCTCTTTTTCTGAGGAAAGGCCCCTTTTTGCCATCACAGGATTTAATGACATACATGACACAGAAACTTTGACGAGAATTGGAATCTTCCTGGCAGGGTCCACAGGTCTGGAGTTTAGGGATGCTCACTCAGTTTGAATCCAGAAATACATTGCCTAATATGTGCATCAGCAGATAGCTGTATGAAATTCTCAACAGGAGAACAACTGTGACTACCAAATTATATACTGAAAGTCGAAACATATCTGAAGAATACATCTACCTCTACCAAGCTTGCTAGTCACACCACAACATGCAAAGCTTTAAGATAAAAGAAGTCCCTTAGACTATGAAGCTCAACAAAGTTTCAAGCTTCAAAAGGAGAGTTTACATCTGAGATGGGGTCAGTCATTCCGGTGACTAGCTGCTGCAAGCAGTATTTTGGGATGCCCTCCATTCCCTGTTAGTGACATTATAACTTTCAGTAACACTGTTCCAGTGTCACGGATCTTCTCTGGAGTCTAGATGAAATTAAGAAGTCAACTCAAAAGACTTCCTGTGCAGTGAAAAGAAAACATCAAGCACAGTGATGCATGCAATTTGGAAAGTGGAGTAATGTGATGCACAGAATAGTCTGTTATAATTATCTACAATGATACACAGATGTAAAATTTTTGCTTTGCATGAGTACATTTTCTTAAAAGAATAAGTCCACTCCTACCTAATATTTCTGAGGCTAAAAAAAAAAGCCCAAAAAATGGTAATGTCTTTTTCTCTGCTCCAATGAGGCTGGAGGATACAATGTTCATGATGTTCATAGGCTTCCTGCAACTTCGCATTGCCTTGGCGGCATACCTCCATCTGGAAATACCAGCCATCAGTCTGTCAAAGTAGGTGGTGACAGACTGAAACACTTGCAGTATTTGCAGGCAGCTCCTGCTCATGAAGCAAGTCTCGCTGCTGCTCAAACCCTGCCTTCCTTGCGGTGCTCCCTCTCTCTCTCGAGCAGCTCTTTCCCACCCACCCGCAGCTGCTCCCCACAGACCTGGCACGGCCGCCGAACGCGCCCCCTGTCCCCCGCGGGCACACCGGCACCCGGGGCTGCTCTCTGTAGGAACGAGCTGCCATCAACCCCGTGCGCCACGATTTGGTCAAACCCCGATGTCCTCAGCTGCTCCGCTCAGCGTGGGCTGATGCCACCGGGACACGGTGCGTCCGCGCCGTTCAGGCTGGGAACGGCCGCTCTCCCCGCACGGGCGGCGTTTTTCCGGTGACTGACCCACTGCCACCGCCTTCAAGGGACCTCAGCGGACCTTCCCTCAGCGGACCTTCCCCTCGGCAAGCCCGCGGCCGCCGCAGCCTCCCCGCGCCGCCCCGGGAGGACAAACGCGGGCGGCAGCGGGCCCGGCGTGCGCATCGCCCCGGCAACCGGGGGCGGGCCCGGCGCCCGCGGCGTGTGGGCGGCGGCGACCGCGCTGACGTCCGGGGGAAGCTGAGCAATAACAGCGGCGACGCGGGCCCGGCTGCGCCTGCGCGGGCTGCGGGGCTGCTCTATTTATGTGGGGGGCGCCAAGATGGCGGGGGCGGTGAGGAGAACGTAGGGGGCAGCTCCGACCGGGCGGCGGAGCGGGGAGGAGGGAGAGGGAGGAGCCGGCGCCGGTGGGAGGGAGCGCGGAGAGCGGTGTCACCGAACGCGTGAGGCGGGGGCCGGCGGACGGCGGGCGGGGGGAGGGGGGCCGGCGGAGGATGGCGGAGCCGCGCCGGGTGCCGTTCATTAGCTTGTCACCCGTGCGGCGCCGCGAGGGCGAGAGCCCGGCGCTGGAGCTGGAGCCGGCGGGCCGCGACCCGGAGCCACCTCTGGCGGGCCGCGAGGCGCCGCCGCCGGAGCCGCCGCCGCACGAACCGCCCGGCGACAGTGCCGCCCGCCCGGAGCCGCCCCGCGACCCCGGCCGGCCCGAGCAGCCGCCGCAGCGGGAGCCCCCCCGGCCCGAGCCGCCGCCGCTGCCGCCGCCGCCGCGCCAGAGCGGGCGGCAGGAGCCGCCGCCGCCGCGGGAGGCGCTCCCGCTCCGCCAGACGGTCCGCCTGGAGGTGGTGCTGAAGGACCCCACCGAGGAGGGCTGCGTGGAGTTCAGCTACCCGGAGCTGCTGCTGTGCGGGGACTCGCGGGTACGGGACCTCCCCTTCCCCTCCCTCCTCTCTCTTCCCGCCGGCACGGGCCCCGCCGCGCTTCCTCCTCCTCCTCCTCCTCCTCCTCCTCCTCCTCCACCCGACTGCCGGCGGCCCCAGGCTTGCCGATAGCGTTATCGGTTACCCCGTGCTGCTCGGGGGTGGTCCCGGCACGGCGGGAGGGGCGGTGTCCTGGAGGGAAGTCCGGCAGCCTCGCCGGCGCTGTGGGCTCCTCCTGGTGCTGAGGCTGCGCCTGTGCCCGTGGGGGGAAGGGGAGGCTGACCACTTGTCCCTGAGCTGGCCGAAGGCTCCTGGCCTTTGCTGCGGGCTGAGGCGGGGGAGCGCCACTGCCTTGTGTCCCGCTTACCCCGGCTCACCTCCCCGCCCCTCCTCTTCCCTGCCCGGGGAGCTGTGTGTTGCATCCTCCCTGCCTGGGAGCTTTTTACCTGCAGCTGGACGAAACTCTGACCACGCTGGTCTGTATTCCGGGTTGTCCCTAGGCTGTGTGCAGATAAAGAAAGAGTTATTAGCCCGGCTCTGCTATAAGCCTTGAGAAGCAGTGAAGTTGAGCATTAGCAGACTTGGAGAGAAGTTTCTGTAGTCTTGGAGGGGACAGGGATAAATGAGAGTTAATGTTGAACCGGTAACCACACCTGTAAGTGTTGAGAACTTAATTCAAGAAAAAAAACCCGAAGTGCTCTTCGTTTCCCTGTTCCTCCCAAGCAGAAAATGTTTGGTACTTGAGCTGCTTTGGTTTTTAAGGACAAAGCTCCTGCAGAGAACTTCAGGAAGCAAGCAGCATTAGCCAATCAACAGGGCCCCGTGTTCCAAGTAGGAAGGAGAAGCATGTTCCTAAGCTGGTTACACTTCAGCTGCCCATTCTTAGTTGAGGGTACCAGTGAAGTTGCACTTGATTTAAATAGTTGTGGCTTCTCTTAATTCCAGTACAGTTTTAGAGAAAGCTTGATTCTTACTGGAAAAGGCAGAGGGCACGTAAGCAGCTACTGCCAAGACGGTTGTGGTAGAGCTGGTGATAAAAGCAAGTATCAAATACCAGTACTGATACTGCCATGGGGTTTTTACATCCAGCACAAACTCTAATATAGTTGAAACTTTTCTTATGAACCAGAGTGTTTCTAGGTGATGACGATGCTGTAACTATACTTAGCAGGCTGCTCACTTTTTCTGCAGTAGGAGGCATGTACACACTGGATGGTGTTCAAATGTCATTTGTCTTCTTCAAATGTGGAAGACAGAAAAATCAGTGACTGATTTTAATCCCTCTGAGATCTTGTCATGCAAGTTAAAAGGTTCCTTCTGTTCATCCTGTCCTACAGCTGTTGTGGGCAAACAGTGCCAGTTATGACTCCTCAGAAATAGTGTAGCATAATCACACTGCTCTCTGAAGAGCAATCTTTTTGAGCAGTTCTATGAAGGTGAAAATTGTGTTAGTGTTTAGAAGTGGTTCAGTACTTGGAGGATCACTTTTCCCTTTGGCAGTTCCCGTTTCCATAACTGCCTTTTATTCTGTAGGTTGCCAGTATCTTAATCATATAATCAGGGAAAAATGGCTCTTTCTGATGTAGTTCTGATGCAAATTCCATGTCTTCTGGGGGTGGGAGAGCATTGATTTAGGGGATTTTGGTACAGTTGGGATCAGAGATGGCTTTTAAGGTAGAGCTAGGGATAGAAAAGCTTTATAAGAAACTTTGTATATTTTGCAGTTCTGTAGAATCCAAATTAAAATGAATGGATCATAATGACTCTTCTGTTACTGGGCAGTGGAACAATCAGCTGGTTTACTATGTAAAACACTGTCATAAATTATGATTCTTTTAAAGTGATTCTGGACTTAGGCATGAATAAACATAGCCTGTCAGTTTAATTTCTTGCTTGCTATATGGTAGAACATGGAAAAGCTACTCTAATATTAGGGAAGGTTTAAAATCTTGAGATTTGCTTTTTCAGAGTAGGTAGTAACTAATTGGCAGTTAATGTTGTGGTTTTAAGTGGAGTTTTAGATTTCAAAATTTGCTGTTTTAGTAATGTTTCAGTTTAAAATTTACAGTTCAGATACTTTATTTTTGCTATGCCAACTTTTTGTAGGGTGAAGATTTATTTGATTTTCTGGAAGCTATTGTTGACTCCTCCCTAATAAGAAGTTGCTCAACTTTTTTTATAACATTTCCTATTAAAGTTTAACATTACAAAGTCAGAAGCTTGTCTTTCTGTCTTGCAGTATTCTTGGAACTGCAGCAACCAAGAAATGTTCTCCAAAGGAAGGCGGTTCTGGGAAGGCAAGGACTGGTGAACTGGAATAACTTTAAATATGGCTTTAATAGGTCATGATAATAATAGTTATATAATAATGAAATTATAGAGAATCCCAAAACTGATTTGACAGTGCAACTTTTCTTTTTTTAATTCCAAATTTGGGTTCCTATGCTAAATCAGAAGCTAGTGGAAATGTTTATTTTAAAAACTTGTGTTGTCCTTGTCCTTCGTTGCCTTGATAAATAGAACATCCTTTGATAGCGTTGTTTGTAGAGTTCATCTTTTGGAAGGAATTACATAAAGTTCTGCATGTGAGTAATAAGTTAGTGTGGTTGAAGGGTTTATTTGCCTCTTAAACTGGCGGAAGTGAAAGTGTGCTCCCAATTCTGTTGGGGTAACTGAGGCTTGGTGCATAAAACCTAAGTGGAAGTGGATGAGCCAGAAGCTCAAGTTGGCTTCTGTCAAACAGGCTCCAAAGGTGCTGAAGTAGTGACGTCTTAGTCTGAGAGTCATCTGTCCCTTAGAAACAGTCAAAACTAAAATTTGCTTGAATTTGAGTTTGCAGTAGTGCTTAACTAATGAAATTGATAGTCAGCTGCAGCTTTGAGTGTTTGATGGAGAGAGGCAAGGTAACACTTAAGTACTTCAGTTTTACTTGGTCTTTAGGCTCAATGTTGTCTCACTTCACAGTTAGAAAAAAGGTCACATATGCCTAGCAGAAGATGTAGAATAGCTTTTCCCAGCTAAAAGTAGAGAAAATAGTGTTTCATGAATTGAGCAGTATTTTATATTTAATTATGCCTGCAGGGAACAAGTATGCGGCTTTAATTTATGTTTCAGGACTAACTGTAGCCTCTATTAATTTTTTTCTCTAAATACTCAGTCTGGGAAATGTATTATAATTATGTGGTGTTTGCAGTTTTGCTTAGCTCACCTTCCTTATTACATTGGTCCTGAGACTATTGAGCTAGTTTGGTCACCATGTAGTCAATATACTGGCTTTTCATACTGTGGAGGAAGGGTCTTGCTGTCCTGAACTTAGTGTTTTTTGTTCTTCATAAATCTTCATTCATTCATTGACGAATTGTCCATGTGCAGTAAAATTAGTTGCCATCCGTAAAGTTCTGCAAAATTGAGCTCCATTGGACCATATTCTAGCATCCTGGTACCTTCCCTTCCAGCAATTACTGTATTTATGTGAACTCTGATTTGAAGGAGGCAGCCCTGTTTTTCTGCCATCACTTATTAAAAAAACCAAAAGAACTACGTATACCCTGTTCATTAACCTTGTCTCACTGAAAACCTCTTTTTAAAAAAAAAAAAAAAAGGAAAATGAGGGGATACTCCTGCTTATTTGTATTGCTAGAATATTAAATCCCTCTTGTGGCTAACACAGTTATGATTACTGAAATTAACTCTTGCACTGTAATTTTTTTCTTTAGATAAAAGAGTTACATTAATTATGGTTATAATTTACTGAGCTTTTTAGTCTTCTGGCTGCTTCCCTGCTGGTTAGCATACCAAGTACATCTTGTCTGTTGCATATAGAAGGATCGTAACACCTGTTAGAGGCACCAGTGGAAGCAGAGGTGAAAAAGAGTTGTCTTTAGAGGGAGTTCTTTCTAACCTCAAATGGCCATAATTCTCTCTCATGCTTACACTTTTAGTTGAGGTTGTAGTGGAATGCTTGGGAAAATACAAATCTGAGTATTTCTCTTAACTCTTCTGGTATTGTTCTCATCCGAAGAAAAGTAGCTGGATGATTGTTCAATGGTCAAAGTAATTTTTAGAGGTAAAGCATAAACTCTGACTACTTAGTCATCAGAGTATTGTTTTCTGACATTTAATAGGTTTTTGAGATGCACTCTGTTCTTTATTTCTTATGGAATGAATGTGTAACTTCTGCGTTTTTCAGAAGAAATCAGTTCATTTGGAGGATCCGTTTAATGACGAACAACGTGAGCGACATGAAGTAGAAATGCTTGCCAAGAAGTTCGAGGCAAAATACGTGAGTTACTGCACTTTGTTAAAATATACAAATATTTAATAGTGATAACAAATAACGCTGGTGGGGTTTTTTCTGAATAAGGTTGCTAATGTAGTGTCAAATGACTTCTGTACATTTCAGAGATGACAGTCTCATTGTGTTTTATTTAAGTACCTTGAAGCTGCCACAAGCTTATCAGACAAGTCTGCTAAATAGATTTGTCTATAGATGTTATAGCTTGTGAAGCTATTCTTGGAAAAGCTTCGTATATAAATACAACTTGGTAATAGATGCAGGTCAATATTCATGCTCTGTACTGTGCTGGAGGAAAGAATTTTTATGTAATGCTGTTGTGCACTATTGAACAGCTCTTCTGTTTGGGCTAAATACTGATGAATCTTGTTGAATTCCTAACTAGTTAGGAATGTTTCCATAGGAAGCTACTTGTTAAATAGTAAGTCATCACTTGATGAATGTCCTGTAGCTGCCAGCTGCCTCAAGATACTCTACTGGCTCCTGAAAGTGTAATGTGAATGACTTGAACAACACTAGACAGTAACATAAAAAAGCTTTCACCAGTAAATGAAGGTAGAAATCAGAAAATGTTGACAAAAACCACACCCAAACAGGTCTTTAAGAATTCATATGGGTAGGGTTGGATGATTAAGTCTGAGCTGGCAATCAGAGCTCATCATCGTGCTGAGGCATGTTGATATTCTGGATTACTAATAGAACACCTCAATAATAAAGATGGGAGACAAGAGCAGTCATTTGTATCTTTTGCTATTAATATACATATTAAAATCTTTCTCATCAGACTTACTTGTTTGGGTTTTTTTTTTCTGGCAAAGGCAGATTTTTTTTTTTTTAAGTGCCCAGTCTATATATTCTGTAGCAGTAATTACTATTTCAAGGCCTGTTAGCTGTGATACATAACACAATCAACCATTAAACTGAGAAAAATCATTCTTATCTTTTGGAGAGACTGGGAGAACCCAATATGCCCAGTGAATTAGGAAGGCTGTTCCAAAATACTGTCTGCTTTTAATTTGAATGATAAATAATTTTTTGAATGTGAGAGAAAAGTGTTTCAACCGTACTTTTTTAGAAAACTCATTTCCACGATACAAGTTAAGGATTTTATAATGTTGGAAACAAGTTGCTTAATTACAGTAGATGAAAGTCAATGTGAGCATGTAAAGCAGTATATGTAGGAAGGAGTGGTAGTGGAAGCAATCTAATTTTACATATATGTTTATGCATAGTTCAAAGCTAAACATGTACATTTATGGACAAAACATGTTAGACTTTAGAAAACTAGAGTTCAATGTTCAGTAGTCACAGAAAGGGGCAGATAGATGCTTTAACCATTTGAAAGCAGTAGGTAACAAAAAATTACAATTTTCAACAGTTTAAATTCGTGGTGCATTCTCGTCTTGATTACTGCTTGCACTTCTGATCCCTTCCCTTTCATTCTCTGACTTGCCTTATGTCCCTTCCAACCCCAGGAAAGGGAATGTCCTCTATATCAAGAACCACTTACTAGGTTAGAGCCACTAAGCATGAAGGGTGATGAGGGATTAAGATTCCTTGTGTTACATACTCCTGTCCTTTCTCTTCCAATATAAGAACCATCAGTCTCTACTTGCCATCCATGCTCAGAGGAATTGCATCTCTGTACACTGACCTCTACAATTGCTCATGTTCTGACAGCATCCAGCCATTTTCTGCCTCTTGTGGTGAGACGTTTGTTCCTTAGCTTCAGCTAGAATAGGGATCCCGTTTTCCTTAAGTGAGTGAGCAGCTGCTGGATACTCTTGTTAGCTGGAGTTAAACCATGACACTCTTTAACAGTGTTTTAGTGTAAAAGTAATCATTGCTTGTATGAGGAAAAAAAGAGAGGTTTTTTTTTTTTCAGATTTGCAGGAAGTACTGTATCCTCCTTTAACTAATTAGTTATTACTTACCTATATCTGTTTGAAATGGAGTCAATGTTTTTAATCATAACGTGTGGTAGTACTTCTGGAAAATTTGATGCATGAGGAACAGTCTGCCTTGAAGACTTTTTACTTCTTTTCAGATGAATCCCTATACTCATAATGAAATCAGTACACTATTTGATGTATTTTGCAGATGCTAAGAGAAGCCTGTGAATAAATGCACTTTTGTAAAACAAGATACATAATGTACCAGTTGTTTACTTGATTATTCAGAACTTTCCTGGAATTGCTGCACATATTAAACACCAGCATAAAAGATCAGCTCTGAAGGGTTCCCATCTTCATTGTTTTGATTGCTATTATTCTCTACATAAAATCAAACACTGTTGTGAACACATGATACTGAGCCCTGGACAATAGTGTACATATGTAAGAATTTTTCTTGGATCAAGACGAAGGTCCATCTAATGGATAAGGATAGCATAGTCTAATGGACAGTAGTGGAATCTCATACTTGAAAGTATGGTAGAGCAAGTGTGCATTGATGTTACTTCACTGTGCCTGTCTGGCAGTCTGTGTCTTAATTTCTCTCAAAGGTTACATGTTTAGTCTTTTTATAGCTTTCTGCCAGAGATCTGCCAGATCATTACTGGATTTCTGTATTCCACAGCACTGGAGTACCATGATGATTATCATATAAAAACACACTTTGTGTTTAAACCTGATGAGTTCACATGGTGCTGCATAGTTTTTTGTATTGTAAGAAACAGTGAAATAGTTCTACTTCTTCTGCCTATTGCATGTGATTTTGATGTTATCATCTAAATCCAGCCCTTTTGTTCTCCAGCTGTAGTGTCTTAACATTGCTATTGTGTGGACGTAGTGTTTTTTACCTTTAAACATACTTGTTGGCTTACTGTTCCCTTTTTTGTTCTAATTTATTTTTTTAAATGAAAGGATATTAATCGTATGATGCCCTGATTTGTCAGTGTTATAATGATGACTTGTGGTTTGGTTCTCTGTTCCTTTTCTTTTTCCTTAAGTCCCAATTTGTACTTTTTTGACCATTCTTGATTAAGCAGATGTCAGAACTGTGTATAACAGCTCCAGTGGTTCCTGAGCAGTGTAAAAAATTTGGAGCATGCTGTATTTTTTTCTTGCTTATACTGTACTTACTTTGCGGAATTATCTTGCTTTATTGATATCAAATTCAGCTGCCTATTTATCATACTAAATTCAGAGCAACTGTGAGGTCTTTGAGTGATTCTTCAGTTGTCATTTTTCCTTTACTTTCCTCAGTAGTTTGTCATCTTAGACCCCTACCCATCCCCAACTCTTTATCCTCTCTGTTGCTTCTAAAGGTGAGTAATGCATGTTCCATTAAAATGGAATTGATCACTTTCGTGGCCAAAATTGTAGATCAGACATCAATTTCAGTGGACCTTCCTTATCTCATGACAGTGTTTTGTCATTAAAGATCTTTGGACCTTTTTTAAAGCATGTGAAATACTTCTTTTCTACCAAAATTCCTTCCTGCTCTGCATATTCTTATGCCTGCTGGTTCTGTTGTTTATAGCTTTTATTAACTTACACAATATCAAGACCAAGTTTACCGGTTATAGACTCTTGCTGTGGCCCTTCTAAGATTCTTTAGGCATTGGCATTGTATTTTTCACTCACCTTCTAGTCCTGTTGGGCAAAGGTTGTTTAAACCTAAGATTACATGCCACAGTTAATAAATATCTTGATGTTATCTTTGGCTTTTTTGGGTGCAGCTGCAGGAGCTAGACATCTTAATTTGCTCTAGTGTTAGAACTGCTTATGTTCTGGGGCATAAAAGTTGGAGCTTCAGTGGTAGAACTCCCCTGGAGTGCTGCATAGTAGACACTGACACAGATAATCCCTTCAGTTCTTCTGCTGTAGTTTTGCATCCTTGACATCATTATCATGTGAACTATCAGCACAGTTCCTAAACATAGCTGGGTAAAGCCAGGCCTGAAGGAAAACCTCTTAACTATACACACAGTGGTTCAGATATTTTCATATGTCTGAGTACAGGTACTCTTTTAAGACTGCTTTTGTTCATTCAGCTCTTATAAGACTTTTTTTTTACTGTCTTTGTTCCATATCTGATTTTCTGACTATCAGGCAGCCAGAATGTATTGGAAATTCTAAGGTTTTTTTAAATTGCCCTTCTATTATACTGAAATTATAGAATTATATGATAACCATTGCTGCAAAAGGATTTTAGACTCACAAACAAGGATGTTGATAGTTTCTTGGGCCTAGCGAGATATGTAGTACAGAGGTGGATTGCATTACACATTAGTAAAATCAGTACAGGTGAAGTATGGTTTATGAAGCAATCTTAGCCTGCTGGCGCTTAAGTCAGAATTATGAATTATATAAGCTTTTGCACTGGTGTTAATCAGAATTCTTAAGTGCTGCCATTTTCTAACTTTCTTCTCCTTCTCTCATCCACCTCATCCAAACTTATTTTTAAAAAAATTACTGTATGTTTTGGAAATGTGCAGTCATTCAGATGTTTTTCCAGATGAGTGACTGTAGGAGATGATAGGACTGATAGGAATACTTAGCTTGGAATGTAGCTTGGAAGCATGAATTAAAAGCAGAACTCACTTTTGAGGTTTTTCTCCTAGGACTACTGCATTTATTTATTTAACTGTATGTGAGAGGTGCCTGTTTGCTTGCAAGAGCACATGCTTTAGTTTGTTACAAACTTGAATTCTCTCAAAATGTTAAAACGGAGTTGTTCAGAGGCTTACACTTCTCATAAAAGAGCAAGGGTGAAACTTCCTTTGAAGAGTGTCTGCATTCTGATAGTACCAAGGGGGCTGTGATTTTTGGATGTCACAGCTAGAAAGACTCACTTGCTCTAAGAATGCTCAGAGCTGTAGAGTGCAAGCAGGGAAGTTTCAGGAGCAAGTCTTGAATTCATGGAAGTTACCATTTTAATGAAGGTGGTATTCTTTTGAGAATACTATCTTTTTAAGACTTTTATCTTTTAAGACTTCTATTGATGATTTTGACAGTATATGGGAGCTAGAAAACTATGCCTTAGATCCTAAGCAGGTTTTTGTGTAAATTTAAGTTTAGATTTCTTGAGTATCTGAGCTGGCTGTGAGCTTTTACTTGACTTAACAATGAAATTTCCCTATGAAAAAAATACTTACAGATTAAAATTAATTTTGCCGTCTCCTGGAGGTAAGTGAACTCATTGATAATTTGTGATGCAGCTTCTGGCTTTAATACTCAAGTAACATTTTATGTTTTAAAACAACTTTGTGTGCTATAGAGAATTAATCCGTCTTGTGTAGGGAAACGCTTTACTGAAAGCTGGGCTATCAGTGTTTTCCCTTGTAATGACTTTGTAACATACTGAAAAACATAACACTTTCTAAATTATCCCAGACCTTCTATCGCTAGCAGTCCAATTGCTGTGCTTTAAAATCATAGGACAGGGAAACATTCTAAATAGGAATTTTGAGGAAGATCTTGGTCTTGCAGAAAACAGGTAGTAGCTGCCTTTCAGGGATGATTCTGGTGAGGCATGTTTGCCAAAATGCATCCCTGTTTGGAAGTTTTCAATAGTCATCTAGACCATCTTCAAAGAAGCATTCAAGAAAGGAAACCTGCTAATTCCTTGACTGACTATTCCTCCAATGCCTTATGCTTTGTAGGCTTTAGTGCATTGCTTCCATGTTTCCTAAGGGATGTAACAGTTGATTTGTTTCCAGGGTGGAAAGCCACACAAACATCGGAAAGATCGCCTGCAGGATCTAATCGATATCGGTTACGGCTACGATGAAACAGACCCTTTCATTGATAATTCTGAAGCGGTAAGTAAGCCTCATCAAAGCAGCAAGAAATCACGAGACATTGTTTTATCTTTTCAACAGAGAAGAAAGGTAAGGGAAAATGCTTTCTACCTGTCTGTAACTGATATAAATACAAAGGGCATATTACTTTGGGAGGCCAATGAATTACTCTATTTGTAGTCTTATTCAGGATATCATGATGTGCTGAAGAATTAAGCCATTCCTAGATCCAACAATTTCTGGCTTTAGAAATTAAAATACTTTTGTTTGTGCTCTTCATTTACTGTTGACTGAAATTACACTGGCTATGTTTAGTTTCTTGTCCTAGCTCTCTGGATTATTAGTGGGTTGCTGGCATTAGATTTCCTGCATTAGATCAGGAAGCTATTCTGCTCTTAAAAACCAGTGAGACTAGAATGGTTATTCTAGACATTGACTGAGTATGCCTGAAAAATTTGAGACAAAACAGGTTAAACAGCAGGGTATTATGGCTTATTTTGTCTGAATATTTTTCCGAAGTGAAAACACATCTCGAGGTAAAAGAAAAAGGTATTTGTTTGGTGCAGGCGGTATCAGGGATATTGAAAGGTTTATAAGGGGGCATTTGAAGTTGTCTTAGAGATGATCTGTGAAATTATGAAAATGAGGAAAAAGCTTGCAAAAAAGAGTAGATCTAAGAGCTCAGAAACCTCCTATAATTCTTCTTTATTGAATGTCAGAAAGAAGTAGGTGTACAGTTTAGTCAAGTGAAAAAAACAAAACAAAACCCACAAATAAGAGCTGTCACTTGCCAGCCTTTGGTTTCCTCCAGTGCTGAGTGACACTGGACGAAGCAGCAATGATCTGTTGTGAGGAGGAGGGAGGTAGAATTCTGAGTGGGAGAGGAAAGATTATGAAAAGGAGTTGTGAGAAAAGAATAAGAAAAGCACATAAGTGCATTGCTTAGCATATGTTATGTCAAGCCTCCATTTAAATCCTAAAACTTGACAGTAAAGAGCTCTAATCCCTGAGCTGTGCGGTTTCTAGCATGTAGATGCTGCAATGAATGATCCTATGACCTGTGTGAAGTGCACAGAAAGTATCTGCAGAACTGATACCTTTTTGAGCAAAAGTTCAGCAGCTAACCACATTGTATAGCAAGCTGAGCTGATCTGTGTGCGTTGATAGTTTTTGAAGTAGGTCTGAAGTTGTGTGAAGAGTGAGTTTGTTGTAAGGTGCTTATTGTAACTTGTATTTGTCATTTTTCATGGTCTAGATGAAAATTTTACTTGAACCTGCCAATATTAAACTGCCCTATCATTATCCCACAACTTTTGGTTGTGCTGCTGGAACAATATTGGGTGCCTAAGCCTTTGAATGTCTTTTCCAAAGGTCAGATTCTGGTCTTCAGCTTGGTAGAAACAGATGTGCTTAGTTTCTGTTGAGAAATCACTTTAGCCTATAGGTTTATCTGGTTTCTCACTGTTGTTCAAGTTCATCACCTTAGCTTTTGAAATTTTTTGATACCAAACCCAAATTCTAGCTTGGTTTTCCTGGATTTACTATGACCTGTCACAGATCTGATAGGAGATTCAGAACATTTGCAGCAGTCATAGCACAGGTTTCTGTCAAAGTTGTATGAGTCTAGCAAGGTTTAACATTCACTGGTACATTAATACTTAACATCCTGTGCATCCTTCCAGTGCTGGTGGTGTTACCAGCAGCAGATCTGGTAGATTTTCAGGAGCATTTACTTCTATCTCTTGCCAGAGTCCTTGCAGAATGTACAAAAGGCAGTTGTTCGAGGACCAGATGGTTGCATCATGTGCTGGCTGTGGAAGCTGTTGGGGAGAATGGTGTATTCTCTAAAGATTGCTCTCCTCAACAAATCATTATGCCTTGTGTCTTATGGATACAGACTAGTGAGAGGCCATCTCTGTTTTTTTAATATATTCTTATATATATAAATATTTTTTATATATTTTTATATATTCATCCCATTTTTATACAGAAAAGAAAAAAAAAGTGTAAGGTGCTGTTGCAGAGCTTAAGGGTCCTGTAATGTAGAAGCTAAAGTTCAACAAAACCTCTAATTCCATCATTCCATCTTGGGTACAAGAGGAATGTTCAGAAAGAAAATCTACATGTCTGGCTTGCTTATCTTCTGTGTGGCCAGTTATGAAATTGCTGTGTACCCTGAGATGTGTCAAAGCCAGGCCCAGCCTGGACTTGCTTCTTTTTAGAAGACACACTTTCTTGCACACAAAAAGCTATAATGTTTTGGGCACAACCGTGAAAAGTGAATGAGTGCCTCTTTAAAAATTTCTCCAGGATTAGCTTGTCTCTGTCCCAGGAAAAAAAAATCATTGAAAGCTTCCTCAGAATTTTAGTCCTTTTTCTTGTCACAGTTGTGAAAGAAATACTGAGCTCTTTGGCACTGAAACAGATTTATTTCATAGCTTTAGAGATACTTTCCTTCTAAAATATTTTGAGGTAAATGCATTTACAGGCAAGCAGGAAATCTGTGAGTAGCTATTTTTGAGTTGAGCATTTTGACTGTAGTCAGTAGATTGTGATAATTCCAGTAAAAAAAGGTAAATCAAGATCATACTATTGTTTCTAACGGCTGTATAGGAGTTAGTCTGATGGCAAGTGCTAATCTTTGCTTATGTTAATGAACCTATACAAAATGTCCATAACCTGCAAAGAAGGCTGTCCCTCCTCAGTGTTTCCTCTGCTTTGATGTTGAAAATAGGTTTTGCTGTAGTGTGAGCTGTCCAGAACTACGTTCTTTGTGGAATGGAATTCTTGTAGCATTTTTCACCCACTCTATTATTCCTTCATGCACGTGTGTGTCCAGCCAGACCAGGCTGATTACTTGCTCTTGTGATGACCTCTGATTATTTGGTTGGTTGGTTGAATACCTTCCTGGCAATGTAAGCTTTATATAGACAGAGATTGCAAGGGAACACAGTGCTCTCTGAGTTTTCTGCAATGTAACAAAGAAGAGGGAATTTAAACTTATACATGGTGTTAATGAAAACATATGCTGTTTTCTCCTTCTCAGAGGTACCAAGGCTTGGATATCCAAACCAGACTTCCCCCATTGCAAGTAGATGAATGTAGAAAAAGAACCATTGACCTAGAAATCTGTAAGCAGTCTCTTTTGAAGCTGTGGTACCAGGTAGCCACACTGGCAGGAATTGAAGCAAAACGTGAATGCCAAGGGAAGCAGGCAGTTCAGTTTTTTGGACATACAGGTCCCTTTGTAAATATTTGACCTAGTCTGCTATATTTGTGGTTCTACAGTAGCCTTCTAAATACTGATGTAAAGACTCCTGTGCTGCTCACTAGAGAAAATCACCCTGTCAATGGTTACTCATACATGGAAAGTTTTTCCAAAACAGGTACTTCAGCTTAGAGGAAGAACTTACTTCAGCTACATCTTGCCTCAAGAGCTCAGATCATCTTAAAGACAACCTTTCAAAGATTTTGTGTTGGTTTTAGTAATTCTGGACTCATTGTTAAAAACATGGCTCTTTTTCTATCTTGGTTCCCTAGAATACTTTGCATAATTTAAGGGCTTGGTCTCTGCAAAATTCTGTCGTGATACACCATTGTCACATTTCCAGATAAATTTGTCTTCATCTTGTAATCTCCAGACTTAAAAAGGTATGGTAGATGAATATCCTCTTCTACCCTGGCTGCCCCTAAAACCTGAAGCTGATGGGTTACCTATAAGGTCGTTGTGCAAAAGACTCTTGAATATCTGAGAAACTTTTTCCCAGTGAGAATAGTATCTCTTCAGGGAATGTCTTCTCAGTGTGTCAATGGAAATTTTTACCATTTTTGTGAGGTTCTGGGCCAGATGTAGTTTCAGGCCAACTTGATACTGTTCTCTCATTCTTACTAGTCCAAGGAGTTAGTTTTATGCATAACTATGGAAAGGAGTAGTGTTGCTTTAGAAAGATCACTGTCCCTTAAAAAAAACCGTAACAAAACAACCAAGCTGTCAGCCTGCAGATGTTAGAGGCATATACAGAAAAACACTCTAGGATCCATATTAAACATATTTTGATGGTGTATTGAGAGAAATTGAACACTGTGGCATTTTTCATCTGGAAAAGACTGCCTTTGTGGACCTCAGTCACAAACCTCATCCACACTGAATTATGTGAGGTGCATTAAAGCTTCTGTTTATAAGCTGTTCACTTGCCAACTGTTTCACTGGCTGTGGATTTGTGTGTTTATATTAGTACTGTCTTCCTTGTTCATTGTCACTTTGCCCAGGCTGGGAAGTTGTGTGCTTGGGGAACAGTGCTCACTTAGCCGAGTGCACCATGTCACCTTCAATAACACAACTTGCATGCTTCCCACTTCTCTTCAGGGGGAGATCTGCAGGCTGGCCCATGATGTGTTGTGTGCACTTGGGTGAGTACAAGGGCAAGTTTCAGTTCTGACATCCTTTGCTTTTTATCCTCCTCACCCCAAAATATATCAAGTTACAAAGTGGGGTATCAAACAAATAGATGCAGATAGAAGAACAATATGGCTAGAGGAACAAAGGTGGTTGAGTTTACAGAGCACATCTGATATTTGTTAAAGCAATAGTAATATTTCTGTGCTCCTTCTGCAAAAGGTCATACCCTTTTTAAGGAAAAAATAAGAATAAACTGAATAAACTGAAAATTCAGCACCTGCATAGCTACTTGAAAAAACCTGAGACTTGTATCTGGCCTTTGTAGTGCCACTGTTTAAATTTGTAGGAGAAGGAAATAATAATGGGCACAGCAACTTCCTGCTTTTTCCTAGATTTACTTTTTTTGAAGAGCACAAAATTACTTTTCAAAGTAATCTGAGCTGCTAGAGGGGTAGGTCATGGCCTGAGATCAGCTATTCTTTGAGTAGATGAATTTGTTTAAGCTGCATAGTGAACTTAAGCGTTTCCCAAAAAATACAGTACAAACAATATGATTATTCATATAATACAAAGGGAGGTTTATAATATACCAAAATAATAGATCTTTGATAAGAGTGTTTGTCTTCAGTGTCACGTATGGAAAGTCTGCTCTTCATGTTAAATTAGGGGAAAAGGAAAGAATAACTTTTTTCCTACAGAATCTTCTAGTAGTTCTGTAACATGAAACCTGGAGAGATTAAGTAATACATTACATAATTATTTAACACTGAACTAGATTTTCATTGTAGGTCAGGGTCAGAGCTCAAGCTCTGAAAGAATTGAGTTGAACAGATAAAAGTGGTCACGTGACTGGTCATACATTTTTATAGCTTAGGCTGAAATGTTTTCAAGGTGATAAGAATGTAATCTCTTTGCACTGAAGGTTACTTAAGCTGACAGCCCAACTCTGATGACTGGTGGAAAGGTATGAAAAATGTTGATTGAGATGGGAACAAAACAGGACAGTAGATGTCCATTGGTACTTCTCTCAAGGTGCTCTGGTAGGCTGGCAGATTTACTAAACCAGGATTTTCCTATGAGAGTACCCTGGGCCAAGTATTATATCTTTTATAATCTGTTATGCTTTTATTCTGTTGGGCTCTGGCAGCTGTCCTTTTCCCCAGGGTTAAAAGAAAAACAAACAAACCCACCAACTTGCCTGTGCATTTTGGAAGAGGAACCTTCTTTGTGACAGGAAAGCTCTTTGTGCTTGCTTTCTGATGTCTCCTTGGATTAGCAAAGCAATGTATTTTTCCCCTTTAACCTTGTTCAGGATTTCATTGTAGGTATTATTAATGCTGTATATTTTGAAAGATAGTTACGTGGTTTAGTTTGAAAACTAAGCCATAAATGATGGCAAAGTCAAAGAGTGAATTTCAGTTCTTTGCATCTTGAAGAAGCATAGAGATCAGTCAACCCTGTATGTTTGAAGTATCTTGAAGTGTATAGTGAACTGTTGTGGATATTTAGTCCATTTCAGTGAAGCAACTACATTCGACATAATTTCAGCTTGGCTTTTATTCAGTGGGCTACTGATGATCAAAACTAAACAGTTCCCTCCACCCCAAGCTGGCTAGAGCTACCACAGAAAATAAACTAAACAAGGAACAATTATCTCTGCCTACCTTCTAGCTAAATATCTCTTTCACAACAAATAATAATGAACTTCATTTGTTGAAACACTCAAGACATGTTTGCACCAAATCTAATTTCCAGGACTTAGTACAGTAGTGTTGAAAAACTATCGTATGTTTAATTTTGGAGGTTGTTGTCTGGAAGGGAGGTGAATGAGGAGGAGGATCACAGTAGAATATCTGAGGATTGTGGTCAAAATACCTGGACATAAGAGTAGACCATATTAATATAAGATACTGCTGTGGGTCTGGATTTCAGAATTACATTGGTATAACCCGTAAAATTTCACTGTTCTTGGTACAGTGATGAAGTTGAAACCAGTTAACTTATTTTTTTAAAAAAAACTAAGTTATCTTTCATACCAAAACATTTTTTTAGATTAATGGCACTAAAAGTGTAGTAGATAGCTCAAGAACAATAGTTTAAAATAACTTACATATGGACCTGCTTTTAGATCATCAGACAGTATATCAGTCTTACTTCATTATCTGCAGAATTATTGCATAATCAGTCATAGGACTAAACTGTGTTCACAGGAGTCAATCAAGTCGTATCTGTTTGTAGGTCTGAGATTTTTTGATTCTCACACATGAAATGTGTAAGGAAGAGCAGAACACAATAAAAGGCTTTAAACTTACTTTTGTTCATAAGATAATGTGTGATTTTATACATAGGAAAAAACAGTGCACAGCAAAGGTCTTGAAAACAATTCATGAGAAGATTTAGAATTTGCAAAAGCCATGTTCCCTTTAACTGAGAGTCCTGGAAGCACTTCAAAATGAAGCTTAATCTCTGTTGCTAATACCTTATACAAACATTCTCATTTTCTGTTCAGTTAGGGCACTAGAAAATAGTAAGCTTAGCTTGAAGAGGAGGGTGCTAGCTACACTGTGGTCTGCAGGCCTCTTTGTCTAAAGTGACACATTGAGTTACAGTTATACCTTGTTCAGTAGGCTCAGGGTGAAAACATTTTGGTAAAGGAAAGTAGTCTTATTCAAGGGTTAAGAGGAACTGAATGTCAGAAAGGTCTTTGAAAGCCTCCCTAAATTCATAGTCCTCAACAGAAGCTGTTGAAACCTCAGCTGCTTGCTTAGGTAATACATCCACATCTTGCTAATCTTACTTGCCTGTTGACTACTATGGAATACATTGTATTTTTAATTAATTCTGTCTTTCTTGTTGCCTTGTTCCGATGGGTCTGTGCCACACAGCATGCTGATCATTCAAATAATTTGCGGATTGTCTTTAATCCTTACCTGTGTGTTACCCAGGCCTTCCTGTACTGCTCAGCATCTAAGTCTTTACTGTGTTTGCTTTTGCTTCATATGATAATAGTCCCAGCTTTGACTCTGTGCTTTTTTCCTTCTAACTCTGCAAACTCTGTTCTTCAGTTTTGATCCTTTACTGCCCCAGCCCTGCCAATTCAGTTCACACCCTGTCAGCTCAAATGGGAAATGTCTGATCTGTCTATTAAGCACTGTGGATACTAATTTCTTTTCTCTCCTTTAATTTTTTCTTGCTGTTATGAATGCTGTTACATAATGAAGCTGTTTCTGAGAGCTGTGGGAAAAAACCATGAGTTTTCTCTGAAATTCTTAAAAAACCTCCACTCTCAAGTTTACTTTGCATGGTCCTCCTGGTCTTTTAAGATGAATAACATGTCTACTGTTGAGCCACTTCACTTTCATTTTGTCCAATTAATATATTCTCTCACTTTCTTGCACTAGCTTTTCATATAATTTTAGGGTACTTTATAAATGCTGTCACCACTTTTTCTTTCCCATTTTGTCTTTCTGTACTGCTTGTTAACCTCTCTGTTCCAGGAAGATAAAAGGTGATGAGTCAGAAGTTTCTAACTACTAACTCAGATTAAATCCCCACAAAGGTCTCCAGTCTCTTTCTCCAGCTTCCTTGTTGAAGTACACATTTACTCTTTTACTCTTTTGGATAATTCTTCTTCCTGTTTAAAAGTTTTTGGTAGCCTGTACTTGTCAGTTCTTAAACCACTTGAACTTCAGTATAATTTACATGGCATGGAGGCTACTGATCATGTAATAATAGAATTACTATTGTCATCCACTATACTGATTATTGATCACTTTTCTATGTCTTTGGATTTCAATGTTTTTGAGATTCAGCTTTAGAATTCTAACTTGGAAATTTATTCATAAATACTAAGGACTTTTCAAAATAAAGTGTTTATAAGCATTTGAAACATTTTATGATTTTAAAATTGTCTGAACAGAGTGAGAGTGTTTGCCTTTAAATGAAACAAGTCCTGGTATTGTGGTATTTGTGTAAAAGGCAATGTTGTATTAAACACCTAAAATTGGAAATAAGGTAACAGATACCATGGTTAAGTTTGTCATGTCTGGGTAGCATTTTTAACAAAAGAAAATTTCAGGGAGCCTCTTAAGAGAAGTAGGTTTTTGAGCAGGGTGCTGTGGTCAGAGTTACCTTCAGAAAGCAGTACTTTTAATGCTGTAATCCTGTTTTTCAAAAAAAAGGGCATTGTTTTGCAAGTTGAAAGTATACTCTGTGATATTAATATTCTCTGCCTCAGCCAGTAAGTTTTCAATAGAATTCCTATCCTGTTTCTATTCTAGGAAGCGGTGCTGTGAATTGGTATATATTTTTTCATGTACAGGGAGTGGTGAATGATCTACATGTTTAGTTTGTTAAGAAATGCTGATAAGTTCATCTTCCTTTTCCTGCCCAGTATGATGAATTGGTTCCTGCATCCCTGACAACCAAATATGGAGGGTTTTATATCAATACTGGTACACTGCAGTTTCGCCAGGCATCTGAGTCAGAGGATGAAGACTTTGCAGAAGACAAAAAACATAGGCCACCTAAGGTGAGTGATTTTAATTAGGCATTTATACAGATCTAGAAGCCAGGTGGACACTGGCAACACGTAATACACTTAGAATGGTTCAGATAAAGAGTCCAAAAGCAGGATGATGCATGGAACTGTTTTACTGCCTTTTCTGTTTTGTGGCTCATGTGCTAGCATTCAGTAACTAACTCAGGATGTCCACAGGCTGTCCAGTGTTGTAAGCATATGTTTAGGCAGCCTAATGAACTGGGTCCACCCATCTTGAATTGACAGATGATTCTGTAATTTTGTAAGAACTTTGTTATACGAGATGAAACCTTAAATTCATCAATACTGCTTTTATGATTTTGCACGCAACTTGCTTGATTTGAAATCGTTCCTAATATTGAGAATAACACTTAAATTTACCTGTTAAAATAAACTTCGTGCATAGCTAGCTAAACGAAAATAATACATACAATCTTTCCAAACAGCATGCTGTTCTATAAACTTTGACAAGTTACAGTCAATGCAAACATAATTGCAATATGACATTCCCAAGTTGCATGCCATTCTGAGAACTTTCTGCTTCCTGGTATCCCTTCCTGCTCTATAACTCCTTAAATTTAACATAATTTTAAGGTTCTTGTGTTGACTCTGACTGGGATGCAGTTAACTTTCTTTCTAGCAGCCTGCATGATGCTGTGGTTTGGATTTGTGACTAAAATAAGTGTTGATAACTACACCAAAGTTTTGCCTATTGCTGATTAATGTTTGCACAGCGTGGAGGCTTTCTTTTTCCCTACCCTGCACCCTCAGGTAATCTCAGGATCAGCAAGAACTTGGGAGGGGAGGCAGCGGGTCTGTATTGGCCAGCAGAGATGTTCCATACTGTGGAACTTCATAGTCAGCAATGAAGCT
This sequence comes from Entomyzon cyanotis, assembly GCA_024500445.1. NCBI lineage: Eukaryota > Metazoa > Chordata > Aves > Passeriformes > Meliphagidae > Entomyzon > Entomyzon cyanotis. The sequence continues at coordinate 10,747,069 of JAKEPQ010001018.1, read as the reverse complement.
GTGGCAGCAGAAGGAGGTGGGGGGACTCAGTCTTCCAAGATGGTCATTGCTCATACTGGCTGGGCAGCGGTCTGCATGTATTTTATTCTCTTATTGAAAACTCTAAATTCAATAACTGTTAAAAATGATTCATGAATAACACTTCTCAGTAACTGCAATTGCTGCTAGGAATCCGTTGTACCATTTGCCTGCACACACATTGAGGTGTCTTTCCTGGCTCTGAATTGGAAAGTGTAAAGGAAACTACGTGTTTCTTGATGTAGAAGTCCTTCAGGGTGGAAGAATCATTGTCCTTTATTTGATCTCTCTTCTAGATAGCAAAGTTAAAAGAAAGTGAAGATCGTGGAATGAAGAAACGCAAGCGAAAAGATGAAGGGACAGAAAAGGAGAAGAAGCCTCGGAAAATGAAAGTTCCTAAGCAGTTGGGGTAGGTTTATTTTTCTCTATAGGAATCCTTGAATTATATTTGAGGTTTGGTGTCAAGATTGTGTGCCAAAGCAAGATTATTACAGCTCTTTTGAATAAGCTTTTAAATTGTAATTAATAGCTTCTAGATTTTGTTCCAGAATTTGTGTAGGGTTTTTGTATGACTCAGTCCTACAGGCTAGTTTATGCCTCCTGAAACTTTGAACAAGGAATAATAAGAAAAGACAAACAACAGAAATTTTGAGTGTTATGAATAGCATTATCCATCACTGTCCTATCCAACATCTAAGATAGCACTAAGAATTATATCTTCTAATGAAAAATAATTTTCTTCCTATCTCTTTGTTTCTAATCTGGAATGCTGTAAATGTAGTTTAATTATTCTTCTACATATTTCTTACTGACTTTGTGTGTGTGCTTTCCTGAGTTTTGTGGCTAACACAGAAGGATTAAGGTAGTGGGTTTTTTAAACTGGCTTCTAGAAAACTATAATTGAGTGGAAGTTGTCTTACTGTGAATATTCACATTGAATATTGAAAATCCATTGATCTTATTTTTCTTCAGGGTGACAGATTGGTGGGAAATTCTGTTTAAGTTGCATGTAGATGTTGAGCCTGCATTTAAAAATTCTTAACAATGAATTTTTTTAAAGTACATGGTGTACAGGCAACCTGCCACTATTTAGGAGCCTTGAGAGGCAAGTTTAAGTATTTTAGTATCAGAAATCTGCTGTGAGTTTTAAATTGTGCCAGCTTAAGAAGTCAAAATGGAATAATCTTTGCCTTAATGTGTACAAAACTTAGCAAAACAACTCAGTTGGAGAGCATGTAATTATGTGACCACTAAAGGTTTATGTTAATTAATAAAATGGTCTGAAGATGGAAGGATGAAGTACTTGCTTCTTCCCCCTGATAATTTTTAATTGTACTAAACTTTGAGTTTTGTTGTTAAAGGTTACTAAGGCCTCAAAAGTCACATGCATGCTAATGAAAGATTTCTTTCCTCTACAGAGTAATGGCCTTAAATTCACACAAGTCTGAGAAGAAGAAAAAGAAATTGTATAAAGATTCGCTCTCTCTGGCTGCCATGATCCGTAAATTTCAAAAGGAGAAGGAAGCCATGAGGAAAAAAGAACCTAGTCCAAAACCTCCAGTGACTATTGCAACCTCTACCCCTAGTAAAATTCCTTCCTCCTCTCTCAGTGCAGGAAATGATATCTCTGACTTGAATCTTAGGATCAGTGATCCTGTCCTCTCCATTTTTGGTAGCACAAACGAACCTGAGCTCCTGCAAGAAACTGAAAGTGCCCTGGAGATGCTGGGAGACATTGACTTTGACAAGTTGCTTGATGGCACTTCTGATGGCAGCCCGGTCTCTGAGCTGTCAGGAGAAAATGGAAATGTCACTCAGGCAACCTACACCTCTCAGGTCATGACACCCAAGCAGGTGCCTGCCCTCCCAGAAGGTCTGCCTGTGCTACTTGAAAAGCGCATTGGAGACCTTCGAACAGTAAGTATGAATTCGCTGGTAGTGGATTGCATTGAAGAGTCTGAGAGAACGAGGAAGAACAATTAGGACCTTGGGTGTCATCCTTGAATTTCTTGCTGAAACTTTAAAAATGAAGAACTGATGTTAATGGCTGTGTTTATACTCAGATGAAAATGGGCAGACATGGTGCAAGTCAGTTATTCAAGCAGTGTTTGTTTCACAGGGGAAACAAGGTTTTCTAAACCTTCTGTGTACAGTAACTTGTTTATTTATTCATGGGGTTTTCTCCGTTATGGAAATACCAGCATTCCTTCAACTTGAATTATTAGTTGATGAAGTGTTATTCCATCTTGAATTATTAGTGATGAAAACTGTGTTTTCTTAGTTTGGAAGAGGTAATCTGAAATATGATGGCAGCTTACAAATCCATGTATTAATTTTTTTGGCTTTGACTTGCCAGTCAAAAAAAAAGGGAAAAAAAAGCCAAATTAAAAAAGCCACCTAAACCAGAAACCACCACCCAACCACAAAAAAACTAACCACAAAACAGAACTTTTTCTTCTGGAATGTTAGAATGGAGTCCAAACTTCTCAAAAATGAGATGAAAGGTACTAAATCAACGAGTTATAAATATTCCAGTAAGTTACTGAAAGGGATCAGAGCTATTAAGGTATTATATACTCCTTGTTTCAGTTGTGGATGTTACCCTAAGTTGAGAATAAATTTGCTGTTTGTTCAGATTATGATATTAAAGCTTTTCCTTACTTAGAATAAAGTGCAGCTTTTCCTTACTTAGAAAAAAGTGTAGCTTTTCCTTAACTCAGGGTAAGTTTTGAAAAAGCACTCCAAGTTACTACCTTTTTTGGACAAAAAAGAAATAATTTAAACAAATGCAAAGCTTGCTTTGCTCTTACCTGTACAGAAATGTCTTCTAGTTTTCTTATTTATTTTTAAACATACCAAACTAAATACCACCAAGGAATTAATATTTACTGAAGTGAGAGAGCTTCTGTCTACCTTTCAGTGTGTAGGTTAATTTTGCTATGAATCAACAATAAGATTCTAGCAAAACTGCAGAACTGGATTAGGCCAAAAGTCAAGAAGTGTGAGTGACCTGCCCCAAGTTAATTCATGTTGCTTTACTGGATAACAATCCCCAGCCACTTGGGAGACATCTTTGATACAGTGGCTCTCAGAAAACAGTTAACTCCTCATAGAATCATAAAATGGTTTGGGCTGGAAGAGCCCTTTAAAATCATCCATTGCAATCCTCCCTGCTGTGTGCAGGGACACCTTCTCATAGACCAGGTGGGAACTCTTCTGTCTCCTGTTTTGACAGTCCTCTGAAAGCTTCCTGGCTGTACAGAACAAGCTTGTTTCCCTTTACACTTGGGGAGCAGCTAGGCTGTATGTTGACTTAAAGATTGCAATTTCCATACCTCCTGTAAATTGCAATTAGACATCTAAAAAGCACTAAAAGTAAACGGGTCTTGTCAAATATTTACCAGACTCACAGCTTTTAGAGCCCTTTTGAGCTCTGGACAAAGAAGAGTTTATAAAGCTGTAGGAAGGAGTCTGTGTTTCATGGATGGAGTATTATATATCAGTGGAGTATATGGAGTATATATGGATGGTGTAATATATATTATATTGAAAAAAACCAAAAAGCCACTGACTAAAGGCAACAAAAACTTCCTGACTTCCTTTGGTAGATAATTGTGTTTTAGTTCTGTGAGTGGACTATTCTGAGCTACCATGACAGAAAGCTGGTAGTTGAGTACTGGTACTTGAGTATTGTACACAAGCAGGAAAGTCAATGAAAGGGCTTTCTTCTGTTTTGAAGGTCACTGTCAAGATAGTCTCTATGGAAAAAAAGCCCCAACCATAGTTAGTGTTGAAATTTTTGAATCTGCCAGTGTTGCTCTCTTTAAAAGCCAGCAATGCTGTCCAACACGATCGTATAATGCTGGAATTGTCTTTTAAAGTCTACCTGGGACCAAAATGTCAAAGCATATTTTTCCTTCTGCTTTATATAAACCAGAAGATGACTCTCATCCTTGTGTTAATTAGGCATAAAGGTACTGGATTTAAGGCTTTGTGACTTGTCTTTTTGGTAGCCTATCACTTGCAAGCATCTGTAACCTTTCTAATTTTTTTTAGCAGGACAAATACTTCAGTATTCTTAAACAGATAGTCCCATCCTCTCAGCAGCTGAATATATGGTAGAAAACAGTGAGTGGAATGCAGTCCTTGCAGGAACTTAAACTCCAGTATCAGTGTTCATGACTGAAGTGATAAAGCATTCAGACAATGGGCTACATTATGGCTTTGACAGAGTATCACACTGTTTTCCTGGGCAGTGTAAAGTTCACAATTTTTAGAAAGTATTTTTCTTTCAAACTTAAATGGGTCAGTTACAAAGAGCAAGAACAGTAAGTATCTAATAGTAATAAATTATTTTAATCATGTTAACACTTGCATTTATTTGTAGCTTTTAGCTATGTTGTTGCAAGTCACTTTTTTTTGAAGACATAATTAAAGATTCTTAATTATTTGAATATTCAGCCTCATAGCATGTTGGCTGCCTCTAGTTTTTGTCACTCACTATAACGGTACCACACTTGCCTACTTTTCTGCATGCATACCATTTTCTACCTCCTCTAGATATTGCTGTCTGGTGCAAATGCCAACATGGAAGATGACAGAAAGCCTCTTGAAGTGGGGCTCTTTTTTCTCAACTTCTAAAAACCTGCAGAGTAGATGTACATTAGAGAAAGGTTCTTACTGATTTTTGTGGAATGGTACAGGGAATTGGCTTTCTTCTGTAAGCTGTCATTCCTTTTGCAAAAAGAAAATCTAGGTGATAAGAAAAAAGATAAAGGGACTCTGCATGGGAATTCCTGTGAGATCAGTAAAACTTCTAATGAAATATGTATATAAAGCTCTCTTCCCCCTCAACCAGACTCAGGCAGAAACCAGACAAAACTAGAGATACAGTCTAAAGATGGCAAGAGTGCTGGACAGCAGCAGAAAAGAGGGATGAGGTATTCCTCTAGCATACGTAATCCTGTTGTAGAAATTGCAGTGAAGGTTTGAGAGAGATCTAAGAAAGCTGGGAAGATGTAACTGGATGAGGCACATAACAAATGGAAAAAGATGAAGTAGAAATGTGTTAGTTAATGCTCTTGTCTTCTTGACCTGTCAAACAATGCTCCTCTTTTTAAAACAATGGTAGTAGAATGTTGTTGGTGGTGAGGTAATAAAACGTCTACCATTTTCTAATGGTTATTCAAAAGATGAATGTGTTAACATCAGTGATCCAGGCAGATCCTAAACAGAATGATTGTTTGCCCTAGAGCAAGGTGTGTATATTTGAGTATAAGAGTAACAATCCTCACTTTTTTCCTAAACAGCTGAGTATAGCTTGGTTTTCTTTATTCTTTTCCAAATAATGTTATCTGGGAAATAAGAATATGATATGGCTGTAAAAGTAAACATACAAAGATTGTTGGACAAAATACTCTTATGAACTTGTATGCTCTTTTTTTGTTGTATTTCCAGGCTGCCAAGATGTTTGATGAAGAAGGCAGGAAGAAGTTTTTCACACAAGACATGAATAATATTCTTCTGGAGTAAGTGCTTATCTGTAGAACCTTCCCTTTTTGGAAAGGGGGTGAAAGGAAAAGTACAGAAGAGGAAGTATTATTGAGGTTGTTCCAACAAAGCCCTTAAAAGTCAATGAAGGTAGATCAGTCTAAGCTAGTTATTAGCTAAAGAGATTTATATATGAATAGAATTCCTGTCATGACTGTCTGTCTTTATCCAGTGTAAAATGTTTGTAGTGCCCTGGTCCTTGACTTCATGTGTGAAATTGAACAAAATTGCTGTTATTTGCTTCTGTCTCCCACTTTTGTAACTCAAAATACCTTCAGCTTTCATGAGGGAAAATGCCAGATTTTTTCTCTGTAATCTTCAACTAAATGTTTAATATAGAAAGTTCTGTGTTGATATTCTGAGAAAGAAAAGTAATCTCTAGAAGACTGTAGCAGTCAAAAGTGTATCAGTTTTGATTTGCTGTGGTGGGTGTAAATGAAATTTGAATGAGTGTCCAACATTGCTGGACAAACACATACATGGATGGCTTCTTGCCATCGATTAAGACTTCTTCCTTTTATAAAAAAAGTTTATCTGAAAATGTCTAAAGCTGCTATTTATAGTATGCATAGCTAGAATGTGCTATGCTTCCAGAGCTTCCTTAGTTTCTTGTTCAGTTGTCCTCTTTACCTTGGAGCATCTCTGACTGACTGTCTCCTGTTTGTTTGTCAGTATTGAGCTGCAGCTACAGGAGGTAAATCCTGCCATGCGCAATGGAGTTTACTCTCACCTGGAGGCTTTTGTGCCCTGCAATAAGGACACGTTGATCAAGCGCCTGAAGAAGCTGCACCTCAATGTCCAGGTAATGACAGGGAGATGAGCTCCAGCAGGAGTCAATTAGGTGGCAGCAAGGAGAACCAAATGCAGCAGAGTAGAGCAGTAGCCACACAGTCTCAAAACAAGCAAAGTATTTTGGATCAGTTGCTAGATGGGTTTAAAAGCTTCTTTCCAAATACCTGGTGTTGTCACTACCTTAGGAACAAATATTTTAAGTATTTCAGAGTCTTTATTTGAGAATGAAGTGCTTTCATCTTGAAAGCTGGGCACAGGCTATGAACAGGCTATGATGACAGTTTCTGCTGTCATCATTGATTATTACTGTAGTCACAGGGTACATATCAAAGTAGCAGAATTAGAAAGCTAGAGGAATAATGGTTATGACAGGCCAAAAGGATGTACTTTTGTATTCACCTTTGTGTCAAGAAAAAAGGCTAGATGGATAATTGATAACCCAGCCTGCATTATTTGTGCAAATTTCCCTTTGTGACTAGCTCTTACAAATATCTTGTATGCCATTTTCAGTTGCTTTTCTCTTGAAGATTGTTTTCATGTTGAGCAACATAGTTTATTCTTGAATAAAATAGTACTTCTGTGACCTGAAGTACCCTGATCAGATTCTTTAGATAAAATCCAGGACTAAATCCTGCAGAGGATCTGAAGATGAATGCAGAGATCTCGGAACTTGCTGATAAGGCAACAAATGCTATTTCTAAGCAGATAAACATAACAGAATATTCTAGATCTTTTCAATAAGCAGTTAAAAATAATGTAAAGTTAGAAGATATAGGAAGAGAATTTAAAACGTAGTGAAGTGTATAGTATATTACCTTAATGTTAGAAGTTCTTAATATTTGGAGACAAATCTAAATACACAGTCCTTACCTTTCAGGTACATAAATTGCCTGTAATAACAATCTAATATTCCAATAATACAATATGTATTTGTATTTTGTTCATCCCCTAGGATGCTTTTATACCACAGAACTTTTGGAGACCTGATTAATAGGATATTTATTTGCAAGTGTTGAGATATTGACTGGTCAGTTTCTCACTTCCTCCCCCTCAGGTTTTTTCCCTTCCCCATTTTAATGTGAAAGCATTATTCAAGGAAATCATACCATAATGTTTTGGGATATTCATGAAATTTCCTTGTGGCTATCTTTTGTTGTTTCTGGTCTCAAAACTTATGTGAGAAGTATGTGCATTTATATAATGCTGTTGCACCTAACAGGATTCAAGTGCCATGTAGCATATGTCTGTTGCAGTCCAAAAATAGTACTGGGAATGTTACCTTAGGAGTGGTCTGGAAAATTTCATGAAACTATCTGAAATGCTCTTTATTATAGATCTAATTTAGATCTGTTTTGGTGTTTCTCCTCGCACAGGATGACCGATTGAGAGAACCATTGCAGAAGCTGAAACTGGCTGTCAGTAACGTCATGCCTGAGCAGTTATGCAAGTATCAAGAGGACTGTCAGGCCCGCAATCAAGCCAAGAATGCCAAGTAGGTTATTCTGCAGGCTGTGCATGCCTGTTCAGAGCCTGTTCAGCTGGAAGTTTGTATCCATGTTCTTTACTCCCTTAGCTCAGAAAATCACTCAACTCCAGTTTGCAGGTGTCTCTGTTTTGAATTGTACAAAATACTTAATTCTGTGTAAGTGATGTTATCATCTAACACCAGAGAGAAATTCCATTAGCTAAATGAGATAGGTCTTGATAGAAAAAATAATCTGAAGGATTATTGGTCAATCCCTAAAATGGTGGATTAATGGAGGAGGATGGTGTGTTCAGGTTATTGGTATATTTCGTTCTTGTTCATTGTAATTGTTTCAATCATAGTTGACTCATTTTAGTCTTGGACTATAAGTTTGATAAGCATCCTACCACTTCCCAGTAGAGGCACTGCATGAAGCTTATAGGGGCATCAGTGAAAGCACTTTACAGTGTGTTGAGACTAGTAAAGCAGTAGGGAGAGGGCGATTAAACCATTTATCCTTTTGGAAAGTATAGCAAAAAATTTGAAAACAGGTCGTCTGTGGGTTATTTTCCTCCTAACACCTAGAATGACAGTCCTTTTTCAATAGAATATTTTGTCTGTGTAGTATAGTATAAAGAAAATAATTGGTCCAACTGTAGGTTGCAAGCAGAAGATGAACGAGAGAAAAATGGATCAGAGGAAGATGATGATGAAAAACCTGGAAAGAGGGTCGTTGGACCCAGAAAGAAGTTTCACTGGGATGACACAGTGAGGTAAAACAAAATTCCCTTTTCCACAGAGAATTTTCACTGACTTTATAAAGGGATCTCCAAGAGGATGTTATTACATGATACTGTTGAATAAATAATTTTTCCCAGAATCACATCTTGGAGAAGTTTTAAAGAATGTTGGTGTTAAATAGGCAAACTGGAATTCTGTAGAGGTGAAACACCTTCTTTAACTCAAATGGCAGGATCATCTAATGTCCATCCCTTTCAAGTTTCACTGCTTATTTTTGTGCTTTATCCAAATACATGAAGATTTTCTGACTCCAGGACTTTGAGATTCTTTAGGCAAAGAACAGATGTGTAAGCAGAGTTATAACTGCTTACCACCTTTCTAGGAGTATGTCACAAAACACCAATGAGCACTAGAGATTTCTGCCCCAGGAGGACAGGCCATTAAGATGGGTGATACTGATTTGGCAAACCTTCCAATCCTTGGGCAGAACAACAACCAGAGTGCATTATTCTTAACCCCTTCTATTCCCTCTGAACACAAATTCTTTGTTATCTCTCAAGAGTAACACAGATTCTTTTCTGAAGTGATCGGGTTATTAGAGTTGTGTTTCCTAGAACAGATCTTTCTGAAAATTGAGATTATTATTATTTAAATAATCTAGACTTTCAAGCAGGCAGACCCTTCTAAATTAGTAATTTCTCATGCAAGATGTAAGACAATTTCAGTACAAGTGTGTGTGTATATACATATATATATATTCTACTAAAAGGGGCTGGTGGGCTTCTCTCAATGAGTCTTACTAGTATTCAAAGACAACAGGGAAGAAAGCTTCATGAAATACGTACAAGCAATATAGCTTTGACTGACCTGCAGGGGAGATATATTTAAATCTGTTGCTTTTTTCATTCAAGAGGCTCTGAAAGGCTGACGTTACTTAATTGTGTGTACTTTTATGTTTTTTAAGAACAGTAATTATGTTTTTAAGAACAAAATCCCTGTCAGAAAGAATCCTCTGTTGAAGTACCCAGTGTAGAATGTATTTCAGTTCATTTGAGATAAGTAAGAGGTCACTGTGAGGAAAGTGAGAGGAGATGTCCCAACTGTGAGAAAACCACAAAGAGAATGTAAAACAAATTATAAAATGATGGTAGGATGAAAAGAAGAGCAATAGAGTCTGTTGGAAACGGAGAAGTGACAATGTAGATCGTACCGGTTTGTAATAGCAAACCTGTGCTGTACAAACTTCCAAAAAACACAGTTGGAACTGAGCACATCCTACAGCTATCAGTGGACAGCAGCTTCCATTTCTTAGCCTTTTTCTGCCGAGCTTTTGAAAGGATTGTGTCTTTCAATATATTTATTTGTTTCTTTTTGCAGGTCTCTATTGTGTAACCTTGTCAAGATCAAGCTGGGATGTTATGAGCTAGAGCCAAATAGAAGTCAGTCTGCTGAAGATTACCTCAAAACCTTTATGGAAACAGAAGTGAAACCACTTTGGCCTAAAGGCTGGATGCAGGCAAGGTAAGATACCTGCTTTAAGTATCTATTCATTTTGGTGTTAACTGTTCCTTTAGTTCCTATTTATTGTCTTACATTTGACTCAACCATGTACTGTTGATATTGGTTGGAACTTAAAAGTATGTTTGTGAAGCTGGGATTAATTTTAGAAAAACATTTGTTTTTCTAAAATGAATTTTCTGTCTTGTTTGTAAGCCTGAGAGTGAAAAAACCCACTGTTTTCCTGAAGAACTATTTGCTTTTCTCATCTCCTAGAGACTGAATTTTCTGAAGCTCCTAACACAGCATGAAGCATGATGCCTCGTTTGAGGAGAAGTATGAGGTGGGAGGGTAACAGCTTGAGAAGTTCTTTATGTGATATAGGAAGTGATAATGATCTAGAAAGCAGTTTTGCATGGATGTTGTAACACTGCATTATCAGACTGCTCACACAGGCCTTAAAATTCTAAGCTAGAATTTCAAAAGCAGTGTTCACAAAAGACTTAAGGCTTTTGCTCTTTATTTCTTGTTTGCAATTGGGATGCTCTGTGATTCAGCAGTTCAAAATACACCAGTTTCTGCACTTACTTCTTGCTGACGTAAGGAGAAATAACCACACAAAGGAGAGGGAGAAATAAAATGGGAACAATAGTAAACTGTTGTGACATAGAGATTTGGCAGAGATTTCAAATGGTTTGGTGTGAAAGAGAGGCAAATATGGTTTGGTCTGAGTTCTTTCTTTCTGTAGCACTGACTGCAAAAGACAATTTCCCATCAAATCTCTATCTGATTGTAAAAGATAAATGATGCAACAATACAAACCAACTTGCTCAAGAATACTTTGATTTTAGTCAAATCTGTATCAAGATGTAAAAATAACTGTACTGAGATACTTCTTAGAACAGCCAGTGTAGAAATAGCTGGTGAAATAGTTAAGAAAGGAACAAATGAAGTTTCACGCTGGCATACAGCTGACTTATTTTTGTTCAATTACTTCAGTTTTTCTATAGGAAGTATGCTGATGAGTGAGATGTTATCTGTTATGAAAATTTTGTGGAATTAGATGAGACAGAGAATCCCAGTTTAGTTTAAGAATGGAAGATATGAAGAACACTGATGGTGGAGAAATAGTCAAGAGATAGTGTGAGGTGATTCAAGAATACATAGAAGTGAAGCATATTAAAACTTTGTATTTGGAAGCCATAAAACATATGGTTACCACCTCTCCATTTGATAAGTGTGCTGAAAATTTCCATGAGCTTCTAAACTATTGATACAATTGGTTTCAACAAAAAAAGACGAAAACCAACCAACCAAAAAAAAAGCCCCCCAAACAAACAAAAACCACCAACAAACCCCAAGAGGTGACAGATCATAATGTCCTGTTGACCAGTGAGACTTCATTTACTAACTACGTAATTTTAGTGCCATAATGATTTACAAATTGTCCTGTATCTACTGGGAGACACTTCCCTGCTTTCTGTTAAGGAAGTGATGTATAATAATTTATAAGCAGACAGTTATGCATGAAAAGAGGAAAAGCAAGTGTATTTCCTGGAGTCTTGTAGTGGCAACTCCTAATATGGCACATAATTGATATTCTGGATGCTCATTTTGTTGGGATGTTAGCATAGGGATTATCATGCTGAAGGCTTATAATTTTTCCTTTTTATATGTGACCTCAAGTGAAAAGGATCTATACAAACTTGAGGGAAAAAAAGCAGATATTTAATGCTAAAATTGATCTACTGACTATATATTTCATAAGGAATTCTCACTAATCAGAATAGGTCTGCAGTACCAGAACTTTATGGGTTCAGCCTAGAGGAAAAATTTCTTGCAATTTCGAAGTTAACTGTATTTAATGTTTCTTACAGCTTCATAAAGAAGCAAAAGGTAAGGTATCAATCCTGACTGGAAATTTCAGAATCATAGGATTGTTAAGGTTGGAAGGGACCTCCTATACTGCTCTGTCCTTTCTTTATAACATGTCTGTGATTTCTGTCCTTTTGTAGCACTTACACTTTTGTCTTTAACCTTGAAGGATGATGCTAAAAATTACTGGGGTCTCTGGTTAATTTTGGATTTTCATTTCCAAATTAAAAAGATTAAGGAATGGAAAAAGCACCATGAAGGAGGTGGGGAGAGAAATATTCTGTAGAAGCCATGTAGGTTGTGAGGTGGCACATTAAACATCTAACGAGGAATGTTGGTTTTACTCCATGATGTTCTTCATAGGCATTCAGTAGTCTCTGACAGAACAATGTAAAACAAATTTGGAGGTTAGTATGGTGAAGAAAATGAAGCTGGAAGTAGAATCTGAGAAGTAAGGCAATGAACTGCAGCGAGAGGGTGTCAGCGTTTTCTTATTAGGTGATATGAGATTTGTGGTTACTTGGATTTTTTCGTAATTATTGCAGCTCTGCAGGTTGTATTATCAGCGGTGAAAAGGTCTCATTTAAACAGCTGTTTATGATGTCAGTGTCAATGTTATGGCAGAAAATGTTGCCTGTTCTAGTTTGCCTCTCTGGAAACAAGGAAGGGAACCAAGTTTTCATTAATTGTGTATTTATAGCTGCATTTGAATAGCAAGGTGTAGGATAGGTACAGGACAGTAATCATTCTCACTTTGTATTTGTTGACTTAGGAGCTGAAAACATTGAATAAAAACATGTGAAGTGTTGAGATTTGTCATACTGGCTCTTGCCATTCCTTGGCTCTGTAGTAATATATATGTGTAAGTCCAGTCTAATGGAAGTCAGAGAAATTATACACAATAGCCTAAAGTTTTTCTTTTACTAAAGTTTTTGCATTACTAAAAGTATTGAAGCAAATCAGAAACAAGCTTGGCTACTGTATTCTGTGCTTAAAAAAAAAAAACCCACAAGAAATTAAAAACCACAAACCCAAACCTATGATCAGTGTGTTGGACATGCAGTGTGAATAGTTTACAATAATCCTTCATTTTATATTTTAAATATTTCATTAGGCTTTGAGGGGAGAGCATTCAAAGTGTATTTCTTCTGTCCAATGGAAGGAAGTAAAATTCTCTTGCATTGATTTTTTTGCTTGGCCATTTACTGAGGTATTTTGAGCATAAATGTGAATTATTACCTTTTTTTTTAGCATTCTTCTGTGTATGGATGCCAAGACCTATATCATGGCAGCAATACAAACAAACTAATGACTAGCTCCTTTGGGACAGATAATCAAAGGGTGGTTCTGAAAACCAAAGGATGTTTGTGTATTTGGTGGTCGTTGCTGTAGAATCACTTTGTGTTTCTTTTCTCACCACTCTTTTAGGATGCTTTTTAAAGAAAGCCGAAGTGTTCACAATCACCTCACTTCTGCTCCGTGAGTATAATAGTGACAACTTGCTAAGATCTTTAGGTGTTGTGCATAGCATCTTTTCTTATCTTCATGCTACCTCTTTTGGACAGAGGGAAGAAAAGGGAGGTGTTTTGGGATTCGTTTGAAGATATTTACAGTGATGTTTCTAATCTTTTTTTTAATGCTTTAATTTAGGCATATAACTGTAATGTTCTTGTGGCATTATATTTTAACTTGCTTGTGAAGTGGCTAGATAACTCCAGGAGATACTAGTTCTTGAATTAATGCCTTTTACTCAAAGCATTTCAAAGCATTAGACACTGCCTAAACTTTGACATTCAGCATATTAAACTGAGCTCAAACTGCCGTACTTCCTGCTTTCTTTTCCTCGTAAATCCCAGAAGTCTGTGTATCTTAGTGGGACTTTATTGTCTTCATTTTCAGACAATACTGTGTGCCTCTCAGGAGCTGTGCACACTCAGTCAGAATTCAAATAAATTATTATGACTTGGAATAACGCTCCAATTGCAACTTTTATGATAAATATGAATAACATAGGATATTTTTCTACATAATAGCAAGACTGAGTCATGGTCCACCTACAGTAAAGTCTTTTTTTAACCAGATGTATTTATAGTTGCTTAGGAAAGGATCAAAAATTGCCTCTGAGATGTAAATATGTTGATTCCCCTTGAAGAAATGAAGTGTGAAATGCTGAACCTCTACATTGAAGCTGATGACTAATAATCCTTAATGCTGTCCTTACCTGCATAACTGCAGTTTATGTACATTGCAAAAGAAAATCTGACAGTTTGCTAAATGACTTCTTGCAACAAACAGAACTGTTTTAACAGTTGATAAGCAGCAAACCACCTTTGGGGGGGAAGAAACAACTGTTTTTATCTGGTTTGAAATAAGTGAGAATAGGAATCATCTTCCTCAGGGACAAAAATGTTAGCATAAAAAGTGAAATTATATTACTGTTCTCGACGACTTCAGTGTAGACAAAGCTCTGCTAAGTAGACAAACTCATAATATCGAGAGGCTGAAATTAATTGATATTTTGAAGTTCCTCTAAATCAAAAGTAAAAGCAGCTCTCTGGATCTCTGGATATATCCTGATCTATATGTCAGGTTATATGAGCAATTCAGTTGATTTTGCAACTAACTTACATAGAGATACATGACAAAAAATGAATTCAAAGTGTGCTATTTTTCTTTCCCCCTGTATTTTAAACCATTTTTCATTTCAAGGACATTTTATTATTAAAGCTGGACTCCTGTAGTCATCATTCTAGTTACTGGGATATAATCAGGGTAACACTTAAAATGAAAATTACTTGCTTTTTTTTGGTCTTCTGATGCACATATATCCCTTCTTTTTTAGGGCAAAGAAGAAGGTGATCCTGGCCCCTAAACCCAAAGTGAAGGTAAAAGCCCTTTTAGATATCTGAATATCCACTTAATGGCCCAGTATAACCCTTTGATATGACCTGTTTCTGCCTCTGATCCTGAACAATTCTTGCAGAAGGTTTCTGTCAGGCAATACTTATTGATTTGGTGGTGCATTACTTTAAAGAATCTAGTACAAAATACTTCTGTATAGCTTTGTCACTTAAAGCTGTATCAGGTTTTTTTGAAAACTGACTATGAAAAGGTACTAGTTCCAATGAAGTTTCACGTCTTTGAATGTGTGCTTTGTGTGTTTTCAGTTTGTATTAAATTTGGCAATACTGGAAAACAGTGTGGTGGGAAGGACACCATAGTATGGAGGTCCTCATATGACATGAGCGGGTGTTGTCTTAATTCAGTAGCAGTTTTATAAAGAGATCAGATTAGCTACCCTATTCTTCATAGTATTGATTGCCCTTCACTGTGTGAGAACACCCTTCACTTTTAGTTATGTGGAGCGACAACACTAGGCTTTTAAATACAAATATTAAATTAGCACACAGGGCTCCATCACCTAGGTATCATAGGTATCTTAGTATGAAAATTTCAGTAGTAGATCTTTGGTTTGTCTGAATTCACCAAATAAAAGTACTACATGAAAGGTGACTTTAAATCTATTCCAGAAAGACTATTAAACCTGACTTTTCCTATCCCTTCATTTTCAGGACTCCAGTCCAAAAAAAGAGCAGAAAACCTGTATGTCTTCAGTCAATTCAAGTTGTGCTGCTGTACTGGGTTCCAGTGCAGCTGTCTGCACCCCAGCCAGCTCTAGCTGCACACCAGCTCCGGAGACGATCTGCTTGGATGACTCACTGGATGAAGACCTCTCTTTCCACCCACCCTCACTGGACTCTATTTCTGATGCTCTGGCAGTTATCAATAATGGTGCCAAGGGATCACCTCTTGGGTCCACCATAGACACACCAACATCCAGACCTCGCCCTGGGCTGAGGGAAGAGAAACTAGCAAGCATTATGAGTAAGTTGCCCCTGGCAACTTCAAAGAAAGTAGAGCCCTCTCAGACATCCCATTCATCAAGTCTTATTGCTGGTCACACAGGGCCAGTACCAAAGAAACCCCAGGACTTAGTTCACACTGGTATCTCTTCAGGCCTTATTGCTGGATCTTCAATTCAAAATCCCAAGGTTTCCTTAGAGCCTTTGCCAGCCAAACTACTTCAGCAAGGACTACAGAGGTCAAGCCAGATCCAAGCTGCTTCCTCCTCTTCTCAGACTCACGTTTCTTCCTCTAAGACTCAAGCAGCTATTTCCACCTCCTCTCAAAGAACCAAGGATGCTAATATCTTGGTATCATCTGCTGAGGCTCAAGGTGGTACTTCCTCAACATCACAAGTGACAAAGGTGCACCAGCATTCAGCTGTACAGCAGAAATATGTATCTCCTTTACAAGCAACTATTAGTAAATCACAGACCAATCCTGTGGTGAAATTGAGTAGCAATCCCAAACTGTCTTGTTCATCACCAGTCATCAAGGCTCAAGATAAATCTGTAGTATATCGCCTGCCTTTGTCTAATCCCTCATCCGGAAGTGGCTCTCAAGTGTCTCACCCACTGGTTTCTCGGACAACATCCAGCACCTCTACCTCTAGTAACTATTTAGCCAAGGCTATGGTGTCACAAGTTTCTTCCCAGGGTTTCAAGCCTCCCTTCTCCATGGCTGCCTCTCCCAAACCTGCTGCCTCTCCCAAGCCCACTTCATCTAAACCGTCTGTGACACCCAAGCCCAATGCATCACCTAAATTTTCATCCAAGTCCACCTCATCCCCCAGGCCTGCAACAACACCCAGTTCTTCCAGTTCAAGTGCACTAGTTTCCCAGAGTAGTCACTCCAGCAACAACCCCCTTCATAAACAGACCAGTGGTGTAAATATCAGCAGGCAGTGTCCTACAGTGAATTTGCTGTCCTCTAATCGCACCTCAGGCCTTCAGCCTGCAAAGAACCCTCAGGCTTCTTCAAAATTGCCCAACTCTTCTCCTTCTGGACCTGTTGGTAAAACTAATCTGGGTGGAGTTGGAATGAATGTACCTGCCAGCAGAGGCAGTAACCTTAACTCAAGTGGAGCTAGTAGGACTAGTCTGTCTGGGGGAGCAGGAAGTGGAACACAGGGTGCTACTAAACAATTGTCAACTCCACACAGACCATCTTCTGCCTCAGGGTCTCCAGTTGTAGCAGCCAGCGTGCAGGTATGCATCTAACGAGTTTACATTTGAGCCTTACATGAACATTTATCACATTTAGTTTGTAAACATTCTTAATATATATTATCTTGATTTGGAAATGTCATAAATTTAATTTTTTACCTTTCTAAGCATAGTGCTGATACTGATGAAACTATTTCACACTAAAGAATTGATATTTCCAGCTGATGTGAAATGCAAGGATCAGTGTGGAACACTGTAAACTGTAAACTGTTGGTTGGTCTATACTGTGGAACAGAATTCACTTTTTTCTTTTAAGAGCACTAGAAAAGGTAAGCTTTGTGTGACCATATTTTCAGGGGACGTGGTATTTTATTGCGTTACTTGATTTGTGTATTCTTGCATGTTTACGTGTTTGTAACGATGATGGTATGTAACAGGTGTCTTCGTACATTTGTTGTCAGGCTTCGTGATTAACCTCAAAACTAGAGTTCTGTTGCTTGTGGTTGAGTAATTCAAGACTTGTAATTATAATTAACACTTGCAGGGGCCTTTTTTTGGTATTTGTGACGATGTATTTTATTTTGTGGGATCTAGACAAACTGAATGAGACACCTTATTAATATATAAATACCCCAGAAATTGAAAGCTTATATTATCACTAGAGATAAGACAAATCAAACAAAACAAATATTTTGAAAATACTGTTGTTCTGAAATGTACAACCTATTATTTACCTAGAAGACAACCTGCTTTCCCAAATTGTGTTCTTCTTACTGGGAATGCCTAATTACTGAGATGATTAGATATTTTCGTTTCTTTATTACTTTCTGTGCTGAAGTCATCACTACTTAAGTAGTATTGCTGTTAATTATATTCTTGGTGTACAGCAAATGAAAAGCTTTGTATTACTCTGAAGAGTGCACATTGCTGTTGCATGGGAGTGACATATACTCGACTTCTGGCGATGTTTTATAATCCTTTAGCTTGCCATCAAGTTCTTAATGCAGCTGAATAACAGGAGGAAGATGATTTTTACAAGACACTTCTATGGTCTTTCAACCTACTGTGCTGAATCAGTCGGCAGTAAAAGTCTGGCAGGCTCTGACACAGCATTCACTTACTCTGGGTGCTTTGAATGGAAAAAAAAATCCACAGCCTGTGAGGTGGCCACGTAGGGTCTGGAGAAGAGCTGAACCAAGTACAGTGCAGTTTGAGTACTCTGGAAGGTGCCTGGAGGAGACAAATAAGGGCTACAAGAAATGGACTGGGAAGAGAGTTGTTTCTTCCTGGTGCAGTCAACAGAATCCAGTGGATACAGTTGCTGTGATAGAGAAGAAAATGTGAAATGGGTGTGGTAGTGCTTAAAGGTGATGGACAAGGAAAATAAGCAGTGTTGTGTTGGATGATGAGCTGAATTCTGGCAAATCCTCCTGTAGTTAAAGGCAAGTAATTTTTTTTTTTTTTGGAAACACTGATCACCTGAGTAATGAAATGTGTTTTGGCCACAGTCCTATTGCACTAAAGTGGATGTGTGGTGAATAACCAAATAACATGAGCCCATACTATAATACAGCAAAATAAGGTGTGTTGGTATATAGAAAGGGGTCAATCAGCTATGGTATCTAAATTAATTATTTAGATACTAAAATAATTATTGAGACCTTCCATGTAGGTTTTTTTTGACACTTCAGAAATGACTTTGACTTTCTGAATCTAGAAATGGTTCGGAAGAATGGTGCAAAGAAGATAAACCATGGAATGAGGCTGCTGCTGCTGCGCACTTTGAAGTTGAAAAAAAGATTAGAATTAAATTAGCTCCTTATTCAAGTACACTGAAGGGAAAGATATTAGTGATCACAGAGGGTATTATTTAGCTATAAAGGTATAATGGCTGGCTGCTGAACCTACATCGGTTCCAGACTAGTTGTTAGGTACAATGCACTAAGGAGTTAGTTACTCTTTAAACTTCATGTAATACTGAAAGCAAATCTCCTTTCCTTCAAGGCCTTAGGGATTTAATTCCTATTTGAGATGCTGTTAGAAGATGAGAATTGTACCTGAATTGGCTCATTATACTATTCTGGTCTGCTTTCACTGAAGATTAAACTAGATGATTTCAGGTGATAATAAAGGTGTTCTTAACTAGGAAGCTTCCAAGAAGTGTTTCCCTCCTTTCCACTTCTGATTGACACAATTATTTACTGAGATATAAGGTTACACCTGCTGAAGCTTCACAGGAAGTTAGATTTTAAAGACACAAAGCCAAAGAGTACATGTATGATTTTCTGAAAAAGGTCTACCTACGATTAGTACTCTTGAGCAGAATCTGGCTTAGGCTTATAAGGATCTTAATGACTCAGGTCTGCATGACCAGGATGAATCCTTTTATGAACTAAATATAAACATCTGAACTGCAGCTCCTTCAGGGCATGTTCTGTAGCTCTTTTCCTCACTGTACTTCTCTCTCCTCCTTTTTGAGAGAGTAAGCAAGATCTTGGTAGAGCACTTTACAAAGTTTGTTTCTGTTTTCAGGCATTTTACAAATTCACAGTTGCAAAACATTACTGCTTTTATTTTGTTGTACTTTACTAGATTATGTAGACAATGAACAGTTGTCATTTTTTGTACATAAGCTTATTGTGAAATTAGTGCTTTTAAAGGCAAAAGAGAATAATCATGTGCATTGATAGTTTTTATTCTTTTTTTCTTCTTGTGGGATAGAGTATGTTGTAGAAGTTGGCACTTTTAAGATGACCAGTATTAGCACTTGCTAGGAACATCAGATGTGTAGGTAAATGCACTTTACAGGGTCGCTGTTTAAAATTTTATTTTCTTGAGAAGGAACTGCCCATTCTTCAGCTGCTTTCATCGGAACATCTTAAGACCAAAATTGGTAATGAGGACTTTATCCATGCTAGGAGATTTCATCACTTTGCTTTTTCCCTAAGTTGTTATTACAGAGCTCAGTGAAATGTCATTTTCATTTTAAGCTTATGTGTTCATTACAATGATTCTAAGTTTTGGGGTGAGTTGAGGCTTACATGTAAAATTGCACAAAT
Source organism: Entomyzon cyanotis (assembly GCA_024500445.1). Taxonomy (NCBI): domain Eukaryota; kingdom Metazoa; phylum Chordata; class Aves; order Passeriformes; family Meliphagidae; genus Entomyzon; species Entomyzon cyanotis. The sequence goes on along the minus strand of JAKEPQ010001018.1, from coordinate 10,727,003 downwards.
TTGAAGTCCTGTTCAGTCTGAGTCTTTTTAATTCAAATAACTACAATATCTGAGTTGGAGTCTGATGCAAAGTGCTTTCTGTATTAACTGTTTTGTAGTAGGTAATTGGAGAACTGAACATTAGCATGTGAAATTACTATATATGTAGTGAAGGAAAGATTGTTAAACAAGAATGAGCTGGTCTAATATTAGAGGAATTAATGTCATTTGGGAGCTGTTGTAGCTACAATGTTCTGACTAATTTTGCATTTTTATTTTAAAACTACGGTGAATCTAACTTCATTTTGATATATTTAGAGTGGAGAGATTATTTTCCTTTGCCTTTTCCTCTGACATGCACATAGCCACCTCTACATACATATGTCTGCATTTTGCTAACCTGACTTCTTAAGTTTGGGAGTTCTTATATATGAATCTTAATTTTCAGAATTCATTGTTTCTCTGCAACCTCTTTAGAAATAATGATCTGTTAGGACCCAGATTTGGAAAGGGGCGAGGAGTAATACTGTACTTCTAAAGGACTACTGATCTACACTGGATAATTTCATATTATTAATCTAATAGAAGATATTGCATTATGTTGTGACTGTAGACCCAGTGCATAATTAGAAAGGAGATCAAGGAAATTATCTGTAAGGCTGATGAGAAAAACATGATAAATGAATCATACTGTCCTGTCGGAATCTGAGATATAATTGTGCTTGCTTAGCAAATGAGCACTGGGAAGACCTCCTAGGTGGATAAGTGGATATTTATTAGTAGTTTAATACACTTCTCAACAGAGCAACACTTAACAGGGAATAGTTGATTTTTGTATCCTTAAGGAATACAAGTCAAATCTTTAAAAAAAATCTTGAAGTTCTGCTTTTTTTTTTTTTTTTGTATAGTCAACAGCAGGAGCATCGTTACTGGCTAACGCCTCACCTCTGACTCTCATGGCATCACCCCTGTCTGTAACCAGTCAGAACGTGACGTCTGCACCATTAACTCCTTTTGGGATGCTGGGTGGCCTTGTTCCTGTGACTGTGCCCTTCCAGTTTCCCTTGGAGCTGCTTGGCTTTGGGACGGACACAGCTGGAGCGACAACCACCTCGGGATCTACCTCAGCGGCTTTCCACCACAGCCTAACTCAGAGTGAGTGCAGTTAGCACACTGTGCTATAAGGAAAGATGCATCCTTGAAATGGAAATGGAGTAGGGAAGCAATAAAGTTCTGAGACACTCAAATTTGGTTCATGAAAATCCCTACAGTAGAGTAAATGTGATTCATTTACTGGTAAACTTCCATTACATAATTACCTAAATGTTACAAATCACCTTTGATAAGCTTGACTTCATTGTTATATTCACAATATATGAATAGTTTAGTTTTGAATGTGCTTTTTTGGGTTAACTTTTAATACCTTATCTTTAGAAAGGAGTATAGTTGAAAAGTCTCCAAATGCCACAATTCAAATAAGGTGATTCCTCAAAATATCCTTAACTCAGTACAAACAACTCCCTTAGGAAGAACTGTCAACCAAGATGGCATTTACTTTTTCTGATTGCTTATAAAGAAGCTATTTATGTTTTTAACCCATATAAATTCTTGGCCTTTCTGCCAGAGGAAATTATATGAAGAGCTGCATCTCAATAGCAAGGCATGATCCTTGCTCTGGCTTTTGATTAACTGTATCTGAATAGGTTTGTCTCTGTTCACTTATTCCAGCCATCAGAATGCTATCAGGTATTTATTTTTTGTTGTGGAGATGAGCCTGCTACTATAGCTACACTATAAAAACAAAAACTTGTTATTTCACAGAGACTGCCTCTCTCCTCAAGATTTATTTTTTATGTTTGCTCTCCTTTTTGTTCCCCCAGACTTACTGAAGGGTTTACAGCCAGGTGCTCAGCATGCAGCAACGCTGTCTCACTCACCTCTGCCTGCTCACTTGCAGCAAGCTTACACAGGTAAAGGCATGATACGTTTCTTATTACTTATTTTAACTTAAAAGTCAGATTTAGGCCCTAGACTGAAATAAAACGTACACCAGTAATTAGTTTAGAGAAGACGTGACACTGGGACAAACTTTGGTACCAGCAGGCAGTATTTACTCTATTGTAGCACTATTTTTTGAACCTGAACAATTTTTTCCCCTCTACTTCTCTTCAACATCAGAAACAAAAAAGTTCACAAATTCCAATACTTCACTGTAGCAATTCTAGAAACTGAACTGTACAAATTCAGCTAGTGGGGAAAAAAGGAATAGTACTTACTAGCCACTAACATGATTGTTTACAGGCTGCATAAAGTATTTTTCCACTAAAAATTTTCACTTCCCCTTTGAAAGAGAAACTGACCTTCCAGCTAAAAGCTTTCTCCATGTTTCTTACAAGAGTATATTCACACGTGTGAATGGTGTGATGATTTCTTAGTGGAGGATCTGCTTTCCTTAGGAATTTTATGCTTGGTAAGACTGAGAAGAGAAACTTGAGGTAGAACATTTTAGTTTTCTGTTTGTAAAGCTTTGGGCTGGAAGAATGTCAGAAAGCTTTAGAAGGTGCAGTTTAGAGTGTTCACCTTTCTTTGTAACCTGTAGTGTTTTCTGGGGGCCAGGAGAAGGAATGGGAAGGGTGGCAGTGGTTTTGGTTCTTCATGGTGATTTGAGAGTTCCCAGTGCCAAAAAATTGGGCAGTGTTATGGTATGAAACTTGGCATCTCAGCTTTCAACAACACTATTTCTAATAGATGAACTACAGAGAAGAAGCAAAGTCTTCCACTTGGTAAAGACAATATACTTTTTGGTGATGCTAAAGCTGAACTTGCAAAATTCCTGTCTCTCTTACTGTAAATTACAAAAACAAAAGTTCACTCATGCTTTTCTTCTTCCCTTTATGTTTCTGTCTCTCAACTACAGATGGAGGCCAAAGTAAAGGGGACACTAAGTTACAGCGGAAAAACCAGTGACTTCTGGACAAGCAAGGGAGCTGAAGCAGTTCTGGTTGGCTGACAGAATCTGCCCAGTTGGGAAAGTGCTTATTGTCACAGGGCTGCTGTTTCTGTCAATGTTTACATATTCTGATCCTAAGCACTGTGGTGAGAGGAAGAAGAAAAATAAAACAATACTTGATCAAAGAGAGAAGGAAAAGGAGGACTGGTCCTCCTGGTCATGCAGACTGGTCATAGTTTGATATTGCCTAAAGAAACAACCTTTTTTATCTGCTCTGATTGGCTCTTAAAAGAAATTGATCGTCAAACCCACAGCAGCACCAACGTTTTGTTTCTGGGTGAAGTCCAATGAAAAGTGGAAATGGTGAAAGGAGCTAGAATAGGTTTCTCCATTCATTGTGTAAGGTGGAATCATCCACTTCATTAGTGCCCAAAGTGCCCAGTGTAAGATTATGTGTGGGTCCTGAGTGTACTATACGGTTGTGGACCAAAGGTTATGTAGAATGGAGATGGTGCTGGGATACTTTGCATTATAATTAAACTTTTACACAAAAGCAGTTTCTGATAATGGGCATTTTTCCAGCTTCAGAAGGCTGTTTGGCTTTAGGGAGCCTACAGATGTATGCAGTCTCATCAGAGACTTGTCTTCTAAAACAGATCTCCTGGTACATCAAGATGTGAGACACAGACTATTTGATTTATTTTCAGGGGTTTTTTAGTACAAAAGTTCTTATTTAAGGGAGGAAGGGGATGAAAAATTTTTTATTTACATGAAAAAGAAACCCACATTTTATCGGTCAGACTAGCATTTCTTTCTCACATTTTTTTAAAAGCATGCTAATGTTTCAGTATTTCCATTTGTTAAACTTTCTTTTACCTATGCTTTGTGCTTATTTGCTACTGAAAAGATATTCTATTCATGTCTTTTCATAAACCACAACCAGTTCTTTTCTCAGTCTTCATCTTTTATCTAATTCCTCCCAGAAGCCATGCATTATATTGATTTGCTAGTTAAAGCTGATTGTGACCTATTCCAGAGTCAGGTTAATACTGCTGCAGGCATTAGCCAAAGAGGAGTCGTTCAAAAGCGACCAGAGGTGCCTTCTCTTCTGGGGGCTGAATGGGTTGTCTCCAGCATTTCCAGCCCCTGCTGGCCTGGGGAGTTTGACCTGAACTCTTTCTTACATGGTAGCACAAGACTGCAGAGCTGGCTTTGTTGTTTTTGGTTTTGTTTTTTTTTCTTTGATAGCAATACATCAACCGGTTCACGTGTAAGGTTAGGAAGCATCCAGCACGTGTTGCACTTTTGACACTAGGACAGAACTGTGCTGTTGAGTCCCTTGCACTGACAGATAAAAGGTGAGAATGGCAGAAATGAAAATAAGTCATAGGGGAAAGGAGCAAATAAACCACTATGATGCCCTTCTCCTTCAGCCCTGAAACATTCCTTTGACCAGAGATGCTGAAATTATTAGTAAATAGTTTTTCTGGTAGTTTGACTTGAGATTGAGCTAGACACTACTGGTTATCTCACACCTTTTAGAGAGAGACTTTGACCCCTGAATAATGAATCTTCAATGTTTTTTGCTAGATTACTTAGAGCTTGCAGGTTTCTTTTACATGTGATTTATTTTTCTTAGATCAGACAACAATTTCTTTTCTATTTAGAGCTCATTTTAATTTTATATAAATATATATACATAAATTTAAAATAATATATATTGTGTATTTAGTATAAAAATGTTGGGTTGAGCTCAGCAATAAATGTTTTTGCACAAAACTTCTGTGAAAGACAGATTGAATTAAGATGCATTAGTTCATTAATTTCACTCCACAGCATCTGCCAATTAAATGCTTTTTAGCTGGCACTAATGTTTTGTATGTGGTGTGTTGATCAGATAAGCTTACATTTCCATCGAGGTTATTTAGAGTTGAAACACATACAGCTGCATAGACCCTGGCATTCTTAATACTGCACAAATTCTGTCAAAAACCATAAGTGGTCAAAAACCATAGAGTGCAAGCTTGATCTGATTTTTTTTTTTTTTTTTTTTCCTCCTTTCTCCAGGAAGGGTTGAAGGAAGCCAATTTTTTTTTTTTTTTTTGAGACCCAACAGTTCTGGCAGGATGTTAATTCTCTGAACTGTGTCAAACCTGAGAACTTTAACAATGCATGTAGCTAAGGGAGCTGTGGCAGTGAGCCATTGGGCAGCAATATATTTAAAGGACCCTGTCCTAAGAGAGTTCTACCTCTTCTATGTTTTCCTCATCAAGGCATCTCATTCAAATTGTCATCTTTTGTCTTCATACATATTGAAATTTTAGACTGGGAGACTTGGAGCCCTTTATAACTACAGCACAAATTCCCTTTCAACATTCCTTTCTTCCTGGAAGTATGCTTCATCTTCAGTTGAAGAGTATCCTCTTGAAATCTTGAGGGTAGGAGTAGTCCTGGCTCTGTGTCCTATTGAGCTTCTCAGTCTTGGGAAACAAGTAAACTAGTACTTGTTGTGGAAATAGATAGTAGGATGATGAAAATGAAGATGACCATACATTGTTTGTGACATCAAATAACACCCCCCAGCAGTTAACTGTTTTCAGTCATTATTGCTCCTGAGCATCTTTTCAATGAACAACATTGGGAATATGGACCCTTTAATTGCTATTTCCTATTCTCCCTGGTTAAACCTAGCAAGGCTAAATCAGAGGAAATAATAGGGTGGTTCCCAGAGACCTTTGCAGGTAGCGTAGACAGGATGGGAAAGGGAAAGATTACTGCAACGTGTGAATGCAAAATTAGATTAATGTTTTGCTATTTTCTGCACAGCAGCTCTTCTGAAGACATTTTCCCCCCAAGTTTTTACTACTTTTTAAAGGCCTTTGTTAATAAATAAACTGTAGTTGTACATATTAAATAAACCCTCAGTATTCACAAGCAATAAGAAAGCCAAGTAGAGCTGTCTTTTCCAGGCAGCAGGGCTGAACTTGGTTTGTGGACTGTATGTGAGCTAATGTGTCAAGCTCTCTGAAAGCCCCAAACAAATGCAAGCAATAAGTTCCAACATAGGTTTTAGATTTTAAAACTGTCTGGGTAGTATTTTCTCTACTACACGATCCAAAGTCCCAAAAACCATGGTAGCTATTTTAAATCATTACTGATACTTGGAAAGAAAGAAGGCAGGCTAGATGAAAAACAGGCTGCAAAGTTTCCTGATAGCTTGGACTGTAACTGCAGTGTTCTCCCATTCCAAGATACAAATGGCCTAAATCACTTTGTCCAGCCTTCTCCATTGATTTGAGAAACATGTCTAAATACTGATCAACTGAGTCACAAGTGCGGATGCTGTGGGTTTCACATCTGTTTTCTGCTAATCAGAAGTCACTTTTAATGACTTGGGTTCTGCTTCATGTTTGAATCTGATCAAAGTTGTCTGATGCACAGATTTAGGGGTGGGGCAGATGCTAAAAGCCTGTTCCTTCCTGCAGTCCCATCATCTGACCTTTCCTCCACACTCCTTCTCCACTTGGTGCAAGACCCTTGAGGACATGAAAAGAGAGAAATCTGCAACTCTCCCAAGCTGCCATCAGTTGTGCGAACCAGTAACCCTCTGGGAGTCACCTTGGACTCCAACTAACTTTATCACATTTGCTGCTACATTCGTAAAATGAACTTTTGGCTGTATTTATTAGCAAATTTTAATCTAGTTTACAGGTTATTTTGGTTTTCTTTTGATTAGTTTTTGCCCACAGTTGGATTAGAAGTGTTTGGGTGTTTGGGTTGATGGGTTTTTTGTTTTGATTTTTTTTTTTGTTTGTTTGTTTGTTTTTGAGTGAATTGGTGAAAGCACAGTGGTCCCTCTTCTGCTTTTGTTCTGGATTTTTTTGAAGATGGCATTGCAGGGAAAATCTACAGCCAAGCCAAACTGTGGAAGGCTTCCTCCCACACCTAACTTCCATCTTTTGCTGAACTGGGGGGAAGATCATTAAAGGGACACATGTTTTTTTGTTTGGGGTTGTTTGTTGTTTTGTTTTTGTTTCTTTTTCATAAAATGAACCAGAAGGTAAAAGAATTAGGTAAACAACTGATTAATTAACACTTTATGCAATTTTAATTTTATAGAAATTTAAAAAAAGATTGGTTGACTTTGATTGGTCCAAGCTCTGGTGAAATGGCTGTTACCCTTCATGACTTACTTGATTCAGGCCTTTGTCCTTTGTTTAAGTGCCTTTTTTTTTTAAATTTTATTTCCCTACCCTCTTTAAACTTTTCTCAGAGATCCTGAAATGCTGGAAGGCATTTTGGAGGAAAATCTTAAGCTTGCCAAGATGGCTTTATGCTGTTATACTATTTTTTTTTCCCCTTTTGTAAAGAAAAAAAGAAAAAACCGAGTGTGTAATGTGTGTAACTTGATAGCTGCTGTACTGTGGCATTGGTTCTGTGTGCTTGTGCATTCTCTCTCAAGCACACACGTGCACACACACATACAAGCAATATTCCTGAAACCTGTTCATCCTTCTCCATTCTCCTGGCTCTGTTAAACACTACTTAAAGGTTGAACGTTTGTGCAAAGATGGCAGTACAATAAACGTGTATGCATGAGTGTGCATAAATGTGCATGAGAGAAAGGAAGTAGCTAATGGGAATGAAACTTCTTGCATTTTTCTCTGAAGGTTTTAAATTTGTTTCTTAATTAGGTCATGAGTAAAACATTATGGGCCCTGTTTGGCAACCTTATTAATTACTGGACTGCTTCACACAATCACTGAGTCTGAGGCAGAGATGTGTGGCTGACAGCCCCAAGGAGATGTGGGGTAAATCAAGTTAAAATAGCAGCTTGCAACATACTTGAATTGAGATTAACTGCAAGGAATCTTGTGTGCAGCTGGTCACATCTGCTTGATACCTGTTACTGTGTAAGGATTCTCGTATTTACCAAAGTTGCCACTTTCTACCATGCCTCCTATATAAAAATGAATTTGGTAAAACCTGCACGAGTGCAGCTGCTAATTGAGTTTAAAGCTGGCTATGCCTCACATGCTGCCTAAGTCACTCACCATGATGTACTTTTCTAGTTGTACTTCTTCCCAATTTATTGAGATTTTATTAATGATTTCTTCTCTTACTATAATGAACAGTAAGTTCATGTGTTCTTAGCTGCAGATAAACCCTCATAATAGTATCTGTGCTCGTTTCCTTGTTCTCAGACAAAATTAGCTATCTGCAATAGATGATCTAGTGATTTTAACAACTTTTTGCTGAGGATCCATCTAACTTATGATTATTATAAACATGAATTCCTGAAATTAGTAATTCACTTGTGGACCGAGTGCTAAACTGAAGGTAACATGCATATGCATCACTAGACTATTCCTGTTCTGTGATGTTCTTCCCCTAAGGAAGATCTAATTTTGAGTTGCAATATAAAAAGGAAGCATTTATTTTACAGAATGGGAATGGAATGAGGAGTCCTTCATGGGTGGAGAACCACCGTGGAGAACAGAAAATATGGTACCAAATACGTTCCTGGGGCAGAAAATAGCCTAACTCAGTTCTTGGCTTGTCTTCACATGTTTGAGTAAACCTGTTACATAAACTAGGCCATAAGTGGATTTCTCCTACCAATCTAATGGTGCCAGTCAAAGATAGGACTATTGCTGGTAGCTCAGCCAGGTGGAGTGGTAGTTGAGGGTGCTTCTTAATCTGTTTTAGGTGCATCAATGAAGTTACTTCAGTGAAGTTTACCACATCCACCAGTTACGTTGTTGAATTCATTTTGAACACACATACTCTTCATCCTAGGCTGATCTGTGGGATGAGAAATGTACAGCTGGTGATGATGGCTGACTGTTGCAGTCTTTAACAAATGCAGCTGTTGTAAAAAATCTGTGTCTGTCTACTGCTTAAGAAATCACTGCCAAAATAAGCACCAGAAGTATGCTTACTGGGCCACTGGAAAGATAACTGTTGTGTAGGGGAATGCTTTGTTTGTGGAAACTTCTGGTGAGGCTTCATCATCCTTGTTCTATGATGCAGTGATCCCTTGCTGCTGTAATAGCCTTTTGGGGCTGTAGAAAGCCCTAGTGCTGCTGTGAGTTATGCTGAGAGATCAACATGGCCTGGAACTGGCCCAAAACTGGGGAAGTACAAAGATTCCCTGCAACTGTTTTTGCACATTCATAAATAAAACTGTTCTAATCTTGTCAGTAGTCAAGGATATAGGCCTGTATTTTGTAGCCATTTTTGACAGCTGTAGTTCTACAGAGTAACGCTGGGAAAAAAACCCCAACCACCACCATGTTTTGTATCTAGAAGTGTATTTGGGTCTCTTCCCTTGCTGTCACCTCCTGCTTAAACAATAACCATTAGCTACTGAGTTTTTCTTTGTGGTGAAGTAATCTCAAGCAAGCAGTGTACACTATGTTTGACTCCAATCATGCACAATACTAAAAGGGTTTTTTGTTTGTTCCTTTTCTTCCTTGCAGTGTGTGCCAGATGTGTTTTATCAATAGATAGTTATATTTGTTACTGTCTAGTACCAAGAGAAAAAGAGTGGGAGAGAATCAACCAAAACCAGTTAGGAGATGCCAGCATCAAAGGCCAAAAGGAGTAGTTGCCAAGGCAGACAGACCTTCTTTGAGACTTGGCAGATTTCACCAGAGGAGTGGGAGAAGAAACTTGTGTTCTCAGCTTTTTCCAGATAAGGCCTTAGTTTGATTAGTAGTCACTAATACCAACTATGCAGATAAGTATTTACATGTTTCAGTGTTCCATGCATTCCTTTCCCCAACTACCCCTCGTTACACATATTGAAGTTTTACCCAAAGAAAATTGAATATTTTTGAATGTCTGTAATGCAGAACTTTTTTGCTAACATGAAAAAACCCTGTATTTTAAAAAAGAAACCCTTTCACTGGGGCAACAAACAGTGTCATGAAGTTGCTTTGAGAGGGAAGCTAAAATTGCTTCTCGTGACAGGTTTTAGTCTGAGAGTTTTTTAGAATATTCAGCTCTCACAATTGGTTTGAGAAGCTGCAGCAGTGTTTTTTAATGTGCAGATTGGATTTGGGAAGAAACTGATGAGACATCCCAGGTTTCTTTCCAGCATCAGAAGTGAATGAAATTAATTTCTCACTGAAATGAAGTTGCTTCTAAACAAGGGGAGTTACCAGCTAAATAAAAACTAAATCACAATCCCCAGGTATTTCTCACTGGTCTTTTAGTCTTGTTGTATGTAACTACAAATAACAATTTAGCTCAGAGATGAGAACTGTAGTATGTGTTTTATTGCCGGTGATTCCATCATGTAGCAATTAGTACCATGTTCTTGCATAGTTATCAAGATCTGTACTGGAAATAGATGGAGAAATTTTATTTTTGGACTACTGTTAAAAAAAAGAAAACCAATAACAAAATTAATTACTACTTTTTATCCCCCCAAAGTCTACTGAGCAGTGCTATATTTTAGCAGTTAAACTAGTATCCTTGTTATGTGATTTGTCTCTTGTAGTCTTCTTTTACTGAGGGTTAGACGCATTTAATGAGTAATCCTTAAAAAGTTGCCATTCTCTAGCTCAAGGTCAGGTGCTTATAATAAAAGGGCATCTGTGGTGATAACTTCTGATGATACAAAATCTCTATATTAAGAATACTTCATTGGGGAAAAAAACCAGGTGTGGGTACAAGTCCCTTTAGGTCTGCCTGATAAAAGAGGGTCAGTGAAGGAGAATGCTCTGCACAGCTAATGGCAGTGGGGATCATCCCCTCAACAGCAGTTTGGCCTCCGTATCCTTTGTTTGGTGTCACTTGATATATATATATATATAAAAATATATATATATTTTAGCAAGTTTGGATATAGCCAGTTTAATTCTACCTGACTTGCTGTGATACCCCAGGCAATGAAGGGCTGAGAAACTTCTGCTGCCTTTCACTGGGAAGCTCAGAACAAAAAGCTGGATGAGTTTTTTTGTTATTAGCAAGTGTTAAATCACAGCCAGAATTCTTTGCATTCCTTGGCTTCAGACAAAGGAGTGCACAGTTACTACGAGATGGCAAACCTGTTTGAGTTGGTGATTCCTGTGATGCTTTACCCAGTCCAGCATGACTTTGTACAAGATCACCTTCCTCCTTTTAACACTCACGCATTCCGGATCATAGGGCTCTGTGATGGAGAGAGGATCCCAACAGCCCTGTGCTTACTTGATGAGCTCTCCAGGGAAACTGCCCTGGGAAATGCTCCCCTCTTGTGACAACAAGCCTGAACAACCACATTCAGCTACATTTGGGTGGCAAGCACCACTTTCATTTGGATTTTTTAGGGAGGTGTGTTCCAATAACTTCAAGGGATACTGTGTTTTAAATGTGTGATTTCTTTCCTCTCTCCTTATAAAACTGGACCTGAACACAAGTTTTGAGTTGTTGGGGTTTGTTTGGTTTGGGTTTTGGTTTTTGTTTGGTTGTTTTTGTTTTTTTTTGTAATAATCTCAGGACCTGAAAGATTGTAGCATTTAGTGTGTCTTAAAAATGATGTACTGTACCAGCCATGGATTTTGTAAATACACCTGTCTCCCTTTTTGTATTTTAATTTTTTAAAAGTGTGTAAGGCTCTTTGCCAGAGGAACTGGTGCCTGCTTTATCTCCATCCTGAACTGAGACAGGAAAAGGAAGAAGCTGCTGCCACAAAAGCCTGTGTCAGTTCCAAACGTGTATATTGTTCTGGTCAGTTTAATGGCTGTTAGTCTTTTGTTAGTTGGGAAGCCAGTTAGTTCCCTGCACGTTCCCACTTGTGGCTAGCAGACCCCTGTCAGGGAGGCTAATTTTAACTCTCGTCTGTGTGACTACTTGATATTTTCACTCCTTCCAGGTACTCAGGTTATCTATCCCTGAGCAGTCCCATGCTTTCAGAGGTCAGGACTATTGGCCCTCTGCGAGAATAGAGCATTTTATTTTATCAATGCTTTGATCCAAACACAGTCATGGGGCTCATATCCTGCGAACCTCGCAGGTAGTGCTGCCTTCACCTGTTCCGGAAGGGACTTGCCCTTTTCTGCTTTCCTGACAGGAGCTCAGGCCTTTTTTGGCAGCAGCCTTAGCGCTGGGAGCCACCCTGGCCGGCAGAGCCTGTTCTGCAGCAGGAGCCTTACTGCATTCGGCGTAGCTCGTCCCTGTCCCGACCGCGACAGGGCTTTTCATGAGTGTACTTTTCTTTTTTTTCATGTGTCACGTGTCTGTGCTGTATTAAATAAAGAGGAATGTACATATTAGCCCCGCGTCTGTGATTTCTCGCAAAGAAAAAAAATGGGGAAAGGTGTCACTTGAAGGGCTGTCACTCGGGCCTTTTTGTCGGGTTTTTCGGTTGTGGGAGTGGGGGCCTCCTTCGGTCAGGGCAACCACCCAGGCGAGGGCAACACCGCATGCAAGGAGCAGCATTCTGAAACCCCCGAAGGGTCGGGATGAAAGGAAGCGCTTCAGCCGGCAGCTCGCAGTTCCGAACCGCTGCCTCACACCGCCATGAATGAGCCTCACCCTCAGCGCCGCCCCGACTCCCAGGGGGCCGCGCGCCAGCCGCGCGGGGCAGCGCTGCCCAATCAGCTGCCGCCAATGGGTTCCATAAAAGGAAAGGGGGCGGGGACAGGCGATAAGTACGCACACAGAAACTATCCTCCCGCGGCAGCCCCAGTGGCCTAATGGATAAGGCATTGGCCTCCTAAGCCAGGGATTGTGGGTTCGAGTCCCATCTGGGGTGGGTGCATTTTTTGCATCCGAGCCGCGCCGCCTCTCCCGGGTGTGTGTGAGCCGCCGGCTGCCTCCGCTCTGCGGCTGCTGGGCGTGTTGTTGGGCGCCCCTTCTGGTTCCAGCGAGACCTGTAGCCCCTTTTAAACCGCACACCCCAGAAACTCGTGGCGACGCGCTCGCGGCCCAACTCGGTTTCCCGCCGTACGATGCGCCTTTCGGGAGCCTCCCAGCGCTCCCGCTCCGTTAGCACAGGCTGGCGGCGAGGCGCGGGGCCGAGCGCGAGGCGCGGAGCGGGCACCCCCGGCCTCGCCGCTCGACCCGCGCCGATCGCGATGGCGGCAGGGGGCGGCAGAGAGTCGGAGGAGAATATCGTGCGCTCGGCGCTCGACTGCCCGCACTGCCGGGGCGCGAGGGCGAGGCGCGGCGGCGGCGCTCGATTGGCCGGGGCGCCCCGCGCGCGGGTGGGAAGATGGCGGCGCTGGGAGCCCCGCTGCGCACCCTGCGCGCGCTGCTGCGCGAGCTCCGCCACGCCGCCGGCCGCTCCTATCGCGACAGCCCCGCCTATCGCCACGTGCTCGCGGCCTTCCGCGCCCACCGGGTACGCGCCGCTTCCCCACACACACCCCGCACCCCCGTGCCCGGGCAGCCCCCGCGCCTCGGCGAGGCTTGCGGGCCGCCCTGACGGCGTGTCCCCGCAGGTGACCAGCGAGAAGCTGTGCCGCGCCCAGCAGGAGCTGCACTTCCAGGCCGCCACCTACCTGTGCCTGCTGCGCAGCGTCCGCCAGCACGAGGCCCTGCACCGCGAGTACCACGGCAGGGGCGAGCGCTCGCCGCAGGAGGTGGCCGGGCTGGTGGGCTTCAGACTGCCTCAGCAGCCGGGAGGAAAGGGCTGAGACGGGTCTGCTGTGTCCAGTGTTTGTTCCTCAATAAATAACCTAGAGCTGCCGGAACGGGCTGGGTTCTCTATCAGGGGTGTTTTGCCGGTGTTAGGTTGTGGTGTGAAAGCCACAACTGGGAACTCTGTCCCTTTACCAGGCTGCCCATGCCGTCCTCCTGAATGCCTGGCGGGACGGGCACCCTCCACGGGCTGACAGAGAGGCTGGTTGTGCTGGAAACCATGTCAGCCTTCACTGCTGAGCTGCTTGTCTCAGGGGCTGCAGCGGGTCGTGGTTCCCCCCGCGTGGTTCAAAAGCATCGGTAAGATAATTTGCCGAGTGTTCACTGAAGCGTTTTCCAGCCATGTTCTGTGTATGTGGAATTTCTTACTCTGCCAGGAACAAAGGTCGTCTCTGTGGAGTATCCATGGATTTTGGAGAACACTGCAGCAGCACAAACTTCTTCCATCTTAAAGATTTTTTTGTTGGTTTTTTTTTTCCCCCACGGCGGTGAGCTAGCAGTAGCAATTTAGAGTGATGAATTCTTAATGAGTTATATGTTTCTCAGTGTCTTTGGCAAGTCTGCCAGCTTCCTGTGCTTCCCTCATACACCGAGTCTCAGAGAAGCTGAAGGGAACTGACTCTTGCCAGTCACACAAGGTATACAAAAGGGACTGTATTCTCACTCATCTCACCGTCTGGAACGGCGAGTTTCTGTTTATAAAAGGGTCCTGAACTGTTGTTATTCCCAGAAGAATGTTGAATTGTGTGCAAGATATGTAAGAAATCTGTAACAAGGATGACTTACAATGGCCAAAAATGTGAGCTTTGCCTGGGGAGAAGCTTGGAGCAACTCTAGCAGAAGAGTGTGTTTGTTGGAGGGTTTTTTTTGCTGCCAGGGAAAACAAAGTGTTCTGTCGGAAAAGCATTCCAAATAGAATTAGTTCATCTAAGTCTCCATCTTCTTTCCCCTGTATTTAAAACTTGGGGATGATTTAATCCCCACAGGACAGTGGATGGGCACAATGCATCCTTAAAACTGGGGGGATTTTGGCTACCTAGCTAAGGTAAGGAGATTGGAACTACAAGTTTTAGGGTTCTGTAGACCAAAACCGCAGTTTGCAAATCTTACAGTGTCTCACTAGTTAAACGGTGGGTTTTTTTGAAAAGCGTTGATATCACAGGTGGGAAAGTACCAGCTCAGTGGATCAAAGTTATGGGCTATCACCACCCTCTGAGAATGGGTGTGACGTCCTGGTTGTTCTGCGCTATTTAATGCAAAGTGCTGCATTCTACAGTTTACTTTCCAGACGGACCAAAGATTTGCACCATCTCAAGTCCCACAGTCTATAGTTTATTGCTTGAGAAGGGAAATAAAACAAAACAAAAAGCTCATTTGGCCAGGCATAGATGCTCTTTAAAGGGTACAAGGAGGTAAGGTGTGGATATAAACAGTAGCTAAAATGTCTCAATTTCCCCTAAGCATACTGAGGTACTAATCAGAGAATTCTAACCAGTATTGGTGTCTCTTCCCTTTACTTCCCCTTCAATCCAAAGTAATGACTGACAAAAATAAATTTACATTCTAAACAAAAAGCAAAGCCAGGACATCCTGTAATTAGCTGAGGGGCACTGGGTAGAATCTTTTCCTGAACGTGTTAGAGAAGAGCATTTTCTCCGCACGTCCTTGTGAAACACAGGCAATTGGGCGGGGGCGGGTGTCATCCTAGGGGGTTTATGTTGCCTCTCTTCCCTCGTACGGAGCTAACCTTGAACGCGGCACCGCTGGCGGGCCCTTGGAATTGGTCTTTGTGACGGGTTTTGGGCGCTAGATGGCAACACGATGGCTGACGAAGAGAAAGTCACCCAATGCAGGCGTTCGGATGGGTAAAATCCGTGAAAACTTTATTTATTTTTTTTAATGGACCTCGGTGCCCCGTAAGTTGAATTAGCAGCCACACGTGGGCAGTTTCCAGGGAGGCTCTCCAGTAAGCGGGGTACTAGAGTGCCTTTCTCAGCACGCCTGCCCCCGGCACGGTGAGCGGAGCGCGGTCCGTGGTGGTGGCGCTGCAGTGAGTCCGAGAGGGCGCTGTCCCCAGAGGGCGCTGTCCCCGGCGGGCGCTGTCCCCGGCGGGCACGATCCCCAGAGGGCGCTGTCCCCGGAGGGCGCTGTCCCCAGAGGGCTTCCCCAGAGGGCGCTGTCCCCGGAGGGCGCTGTCCCCGGAGGGCGCTGTCCCCGGCGGGCACGATCCCCAGAGGGCGCTGTCCTCAGCGGGCACGATCCCCAGAGGGCGCTGTCCCCGGCGGGCGCTGTCCCCGGCGGGCACTGTCCCCAGAGGGCACTATCCCCGGCGGGCGCTGTCCCCGGCGGGCACGATCCCCAGAGGCCTTCCCCCCCTGTCCCCAGAGGGCCTGTCCCGGCGGGCGCTGTCCCCGGCGGGCACTGTCCCCAGAGGGCACTATCCCCGGCGGGCGCTGTCCCCGGCGGGCACGATCCCCAGAGGGCGCTGTCCCCAGAGGGCACTGTCCCCGCGCCGCTCCGCACACAACCGCGTCCGCTGACCCGGAGACCGTGACGTCACAACGGCCACGCGGGCCCTCCCGGCCAATCGGCGCGCCCCGGGGGCCCAGCCCGGCGGCCCAATCGGGAGCCCCGCCGCGCGGTGCGTCACCGGCCGAGCGGCGCGGGCCGTGGCCAATGAGCGGGCGCCGAGAGCCGTCCGCGCTGACGTCGCGGAGCGGGCGAAGGGGCGCAGGGCGCGTGCGCGCGGGTTTCCGTTCCCGCCGGCGCGCGCGTGGCGGGCGCGGGAGGGAGCGGGAGGAGGGGAGCGCGTGGGGGCGCGAGGCGGCGGCGGGTCCGGCGCGAGGCGAGTTTCCCGCTCCGCTTCCCACCGGGGAAGGCAGGCCGGGCAGCGCCCGCTCCTTCCCTCCCCCCGCGGCGGCGGGGGAGCGGCCCCGCCCGGGCCCGCCCGTGACGCGAGGGGCAGGGCCGAGCGCCCGCCGCGCCTCGGGCCTTGTAGGCCGCTGTCGGTGTGACTCGGCCGGGCCGCGCCGGCCCCCCCGCGCTCAAGATGTCGGCGCAGGCCCAGATGCGCGCCATGCTGGACCAGCTCATGGGCACGTCCCGGGACGGTAAGTGCCCCTCGGCCGCGGTGGGGCGGGGAGCAGGGGGCGGAGCCGCCGCAGCCCCGGAGGTCACGGCGGTACCGGGCGGGCCGGGCGGTGTTGGCCGCGATTGGCAGGGCCGGGCCCGTTCCCGCACGCCTGGCGGGGCGGGGCTGCTGGGGCCGTCGGCCAGCGGCGGGTGGGGGGAGCCTGGCACCGCCTCCCCCCGCGGAGCTGCCGGCGCCGGCCGCTGTCCCGCTGTCCGGGCGGCCGCGCTGGCGGCCCTGCTGCCATCGGAGATTCGCTCTCGGCGCTGTCCGCGACGCGCTGCCTTCCCGCGCCGTCACCGCACAGGGACGCGCAATTTTGCGAGATTCTGATCGTCGTGGGGAGGACACAGCGAACCAAAAAAATCCCCCCAAGCCAACAGCCCCTTCAGTAGAGCAGGGTGGGTTTTTGTGTCATGATAGATTTGTCTAAATTCTGGCCCAAACCATCGTGTCAGTCATCAGGCGGGTCTGGCTTTTGCTTTCTGAAAGGCAACGCAGGGTTGACCCAAGCGGACGAACTCATTTAAAAAACAAGCCCTTAACAGCCAAGTGAAAGCTTAACATCTGGAGGCAGTAATCCCTGCGGGAGATACCAGAGGTACGGCCAGGTTTCAGATGGCTCTGCGATAACACAGTGAGAAGTACCGCTACGGGAAGCTGTTGGCAGTTTTTGTCGGGGTGCTTGGCGGTGAGCTTGAAAGTTAGCCGCGGCATTCGCCCATCAATCCAGATAGCTGGGGACTGCTAGGAAAGAGCAGTTCCAGTCGTGCTGTGCAGTTCTTAAGTTCCAAACAAGAGAATACTGCACCCGAGGGTAGGCAGCAATTAAAGATGATTGGAGTGTTCTGCATGTCACACTCGGTCTGTACTCACACTCTTGCGGGCGTGTTACGTTTGTTGAAGCTTCGTGTTGAATTAAGGGTTACCTGTTTTCCCGTGCACCAGATGGGATGTGGGAAGCGGGATGTACCTTGTATGTCCTGATCGTCTCTTGGTGCTGGGCTAATGTGATACATCGGCTTTTTTTAGTATAATCCAGAATTTCAAATAAACGTAACTGGTTTATGCATACCTCTTACATCGTGAATGCTTTCTGCTGAGTTCTGAATTAGTGTTGTGCAGAAATTGTCTTCCAGAGTAAGGCTGCTTAGTGAGTTGTCATCATGCAGGATCTAATTTAGGGTGGTTTTGTCTTGCTCCAGAAGATTTTCCGATACTTCCTGTTGTGGCTGCGCATGTCTGAGTGCTTGGCAAAGTAACATTGTGCTTACGAAACTCCAGTCTTCCCAGCGTTGGCACCTAGATCGCTGTCTCAGTGCTACCCTGAGACTACACAGAAGGTTTAAAGGGGGTGGAGGAGCTGTTTCAATTTCTGAAAGTATATTCTGTTGGGTGGTGGGAGAAGAGTGTGATTTACTTGGGACAGCTGCCCAAAAATGTTATGGGACTAAAATCTAAACCAGGAAAAGCCATTTTGGACTATATTTTCTGTGGCTTTATGAGAAAGCAGTTATTTTGTTGATGATTGTATACCCTTCTTCCCACCCACCCTGTAATTCCTAAACTGCATGTGCTGAACTGTTCCGAAACCAACTGGCTAGAAAGGAAGCATTTAAATAAAATGGGCAGGATGGGGAAGGATAAGGAGAAAAATCCGTTTGTAAAACTGCCTTCCATTATTGGATTGAGGATCACAGTGTAACCATTCTAGTTAAAAAAAAAAAAAAAAAAAAAAAGTCCAGGGGAGCATTATTTAAACTGAAGTGTACACAGGGATTGAAAATTATCCCTTTTTTGCTGAGCTAGTATTAATAAATCCAAGGCCAGGCTCAAGGTCATTGAAATATTGCTAACCTTGAGAATAGTGGGGTTTGGGGTCATTAGGTTTTTCTATATTTCTATTACCTTTGACAGATATTCAGTTTCTGTTTAATGTGCAAATTGCAGCCTGTCATTAGAATGTGCCAATTTTTCAGTTTCTTGGTAGGTGATAATTCTAATTTCACCACTTGTCCCCATTGCCTTTGATTTTTTCTGCATGGCAACACCATAGCGCTTAAAATGTTGCTGAAAAAATAATCTTTCTTGGGCAGTGTTTTTGTTTTGTGTTGTTTAAAATTACCAAAGTGCTTTTTCATTTCCTACTTTACACAGTCTGGCAGGTTTTTTGTGTTGTTCAGGGGTTTTTTTGAGAGGCCTAGAATATGCAAGCTTAAAAATCTTACCCATTTTAGAAAAGGTAGATTAAACATTTGATCTCTTCAGTGGGAATAGAGGTAAACTCAGAGGTAAATTTAAAACCAATGTCCGTGCCTGAATATATGTAGGTTTTCTGGGGTTTTTTTTTGAGCTTATGGTATCATTTGTAGAGGACCATGCTCTGAAAATGGTTTTGAAGATTCCACAATGAGATGCTCAAACATGGTTTTAGGAGATGAGCTGCAGGCTGTAATTTGTGGAACTGTGTGCACACTCATTATAACTTCTGTCCCTAGGGCCAGAATGGAGAAGCCTGGAGGATGTAGTTATTAAATGTTTTTATGGATTTGCAGTTAAGCTCTAAGAACACCTAGAAAGCACAGTTCTGTATTGGTCACCAGGCTGTAAGAACATTCATGGAAAACAAAGAGAGGAGTCTTCTCATGTCAAACAGAGCTGCCTAACGTGTGGCCATCTAGACCCGGCTGTGCTGCTCCAGGCTGTACCCTTTCCTAGAGGGCCCTGTGCTTGTGGGCAGGGAGAGCTGAGGGCTTCCTGACTTCTTTGGCAGCCTGATTCCTCCCTTGGCTGAGCTTTGGCAGCAGGATAGATGCCCTTGCAGTCACATGGCATGGCTGGCTGGCTGATACCTGCCAGGATGTGGGGCTCAGGCATCCTCTTGGCAGCTGCCCGGCCCAGTGCTCCCTGTGCCGAGCCTGCCTTTGCTCATGTGACAAACACCTGACAGAGGGAAACTTAAGGCACTTGGCTGATCCTTCTCAGGAGTGGCCAGTGAGTTGCAGCTCTTAGAATACATCTGGCTTATCTAAAAAGCAATTGTGTTGTTGGTGTCAGTACAGTCAAGTGTGTGATCGGCAGGAATGGTTCTTTTACACACCTGGGAAAAGCATTTATTAATTATTTTAAAACAAGTGAGTTTTTTTTTTAATACACTGTGTATTAGCTATGTTAACCTCTTGCATGCTTCTCTGGCAAGTGGAAGACTGAATTGGATGTGCACTGTGCCAAAAAAAAAAAAAAACCCAACTAAAAGTGTCTTTGATTTTGATGCTCATAAAAAGCTTGGTTTATTTAATGTAGCCATGACTGCAGGCTGAAAAAAATCTCTGAAGTGTCATTCAAGTACTGATAACCTGGCACATTGAGAGGGGCTTTAAATATAAATTACTGAATATATAGTATGGGTTTTCAAAATATTGAGAAATAAGGAGTGCTGAAAACCAGGTGCTGATCTTACGTACTTATGAAAATTTTCTTTATTTTTCCTTTTTTACTGTTAACTGTTAAACTAAAGGAGTTTTTATTCCATATGTTGATAGTTGAAAGGTTAGTTCAAGTTGATCTTTTTGTTGTTGACCAGAGCTGCAGGAACTTGTCATTTAGGAGTATTAGAAGTAAGCAAATAGAAAAGTATGCCTTTTATTTTTTTAAATACTGTTTTTCAACTGTCAAATTGAGTAAACTTTTTTTAATAGTATGCTTACGTAAACCCTACTTTGCCATCCCTATTCTCTAGACAGCAGGAGTAAACCTTACAGACAGGATCATAACTAGAAATCGAGTCATTGCCAAATTGAGTGAAATGTTAACAATTGATAGACCCCCAGGATTACTTTTTTTTTCCAGAATATAGTTTAAATGGGCAAAAATTGAAAAGTTTTCTGTAAAAGGCCTGATGGGAAAAACCCCATTTTATCTTGAATCAGCTTACCTTGCACAAGTATTTAATTTTCCACCAGGTCAGTTATGTGCTGTGCCTTGCTGTGGGAGTGAGTGCTGGAGTCAGCCTGAGGAATTGGTTGGAAGCAGAGGGTGAAGCAGGATCATTACTAGTGACAGTAGTGGAGACACAGCAGATCCCAGTGGCCCAACACAACATCTTGAAACTGCTCAGACTTGACTGTTGCAAAGACATGTGGTGGTGGTTGTTTTGGTTATTAAAATAATTGCCACTACTTCTAAATTAGACTACAGTCTAGAAATCGGAAATTCTAGCAAAGTAATTAGATTCTGTTAAGAGACAGGTGAATTTGTGCATGCTTCTGAGACTTACACGTGGTCATGAAAATGTTTTCCCAAGCATCCTAACAAATACTATGCTATGTGACTTGCAGAAAAATCTCTGGAGCCTTTAGACAGATCCCATATGTGTGAAGTGCCAGTCAGCGCCTCTTTTTGCTTCACCTGCTAGCTTTTTGAGCTCAGCTGCTCTATTTGAAGTCTTTAACTCAGTTCTTTAGCTGCTATTAGCAAAAGGATTTTCCTTCTTGCAGATCATCTTCTTCTGGCTTTGAAACGTAAAATGCCCCTTTTTGCATCTGTTCACATCGTAACCATTTTTTCTGGGTTGCACTTCAATTGTCCTTAGTAGTGGTTAGTCATGTGTTACTTTTCTGTCCTCATTGTTTGGGGGGAGTTGAAGTGACATTTCTTATTGTGCTATTTTAGTCATCCTGTGTTTGGTGGCACACTTTATATGGTAACAGAGGTGTAATCTTAACACATATAACCCATTTTTTAATTCCTTTGTTTGAGTATGGGATTATTGAAGAGTTTCTGTGTGCTTAACAATGGGCAGAGGGTTGATGTTGGTATTTGCAGGGTAGGTAGATTTTGGTTTCCACTTTGCTTTACACTTGGAGGTAGAAGGTGGTATATGTGTTTGAGCTTCGATAGATGGTTGTCCATTCATGGAGGATTTTGTAGCCATTTGGATAGCTCCAGGCTGAGAGCCAGGCTAGCAAGCCAAGAGCCACTCCCAAGAGCTCTGCTTTCAAATACAGATCTGCAGCAAAGGCAGAGAAAAGTATCTCATACACAGAAATTTCTGCAAAACCTGCCAAAAGTGTTGAATTGAAATCAGCTTAGAAATCTGAAAAAAGTCACAACACGTAAAATTCATGAAAAGATGGTTTATTTGTCAGTCGGGAGTGATCAGGAGGTTTTAAGAGTAATGACTATGTTTAGTGAATTGTCTGTATTTTCTAGCTTTGTTACAAAGTTCTGGTAGTTTAGACCTTAAAAATTATGGGGACAGTGAAGTACTTGAGGAATTATTGTCTACTTGGGATTCTGTATGAAATGGCATTTATGAAGCAACAAACAGGCATATTTGTACCTCAGGGAAAACATTCCTATATTTGTTCCACATGTAATGCATTAGCTGAAGGATGGTTTCATTATATTCTGCATTCATAAGTGTTTCTTCAGTCGTGGTGTAAAACAGAGGCAGTCCTACTTAGAAATATGTGTTATTCTAAAAGTGTTAGGATCAAGATGTGTCCAGTGTTAGCGACAGGAGTATCACAATGAGCTGGCCTTTCACTGTGCAGCAGGAGCAGGATCTCTTATGCCTGCATAAGCCTCAGTTAAATAAGGATGTTGGGTACTGGTTTTACAGGGCTGGCTTTGCAGATGGAATTTGATACACAAGTTTTTAACCACATACTCCACCCATTTAGTAGCTCTTCTTGAATAAAGATTTCAGAGTCCCTTTCCAGCATATTGGGACTCATGCTTCAAAAATTTGAGTGGAAAGTGAATCATTTTTTGTTGATGTATCTTAATTCGGGAAGTCAACAGCACGAAAATGCACTTTGTGTTTCTCTTGCATGAATTGCACCACTAGTTTATGATTAGAGGTTACAGTTGGATTATAAAGGGTAATTCTCATCAGTGCATTGGGATTATTGACAGTAGTGTATTAGGATACATCACAATAGTAAGAGATGCTGGATCAAAGAAGTCATTGTTGCAAGCATGTTACAATGCTAAGCATTGTTGATGCCTAAAGTGTTCATTCTGCTGGTTTGTGATTAAAATATAGTGAACAGGAATGACATTGTGGAGGCTTGTTAATAGATTAGACTTGGGAGTTCAACGTGAATTGTGTAGTACAAGTGCACATTGTTATCTTAACCTCTGCGTGTTCCCTAATAAGCAGTATGCACTGGTCTTGAATATTAATGTCAACTTTGTAGTCAGTGTGTTTTACACAAAATAGAAAACTACCATTAGAAAGTTTACTTACTGCCATAATCTCTTGAATATTTGTGTCTCTTGTGTGCAGTTTCCTTCTGCTTTTAAAGGATATGAAATGTGCAAGTGTAGAAGTTTCCTTGATGTTCTGCTTTTTTTGTTGGACGGTTTCAGTTCTGTTTCAAAGTTCTCCACCTGGAAAGTAATCTCTTACAGAAATGTGGTTTGGGACAGATATTTTATGTAAAACTAAAGCCGATTCTTCTTGAGGAAAATTTAATTTGTATTTTCCCCATATAAATTTTATTAACCATATGGTGTTTTTTTAATGAAAAAAGATCTAATTGGAAACACAGGGATGGCTTACAGTAATTGATGTTGACTCCTGTAATGCTCTGGTAAATTAATTTCTTTAATGAGCATGGGTCTTAAAGAGGAAGTAGTTGAATATTCTGCTATTTTTCTGAGGCAAGGTTAAATAAACTGCTATTCTGAGCTAATTTAATTATTTACCTATTAAAATAGAACTTGTATTAAGGTCTGAAATATCAGTGATAGTGTCCTCTTTATAAATGTGTAAGAATACTTCTAAAATTTAGATGACTGCAGCTACCTGGTGCCTGGGCATATTACTTTCTTGTTACAGAATATATAAAGCCTTTTTTTTTTTAAACTCGTTTGTTTAACCATACAGAGAAGGTATCAACTTCTGTACAGTTCAGCAAGGAGAAGTAGCATCTTGGTTACCTACTATACTGTGCAAGTCCTTGGTGTAAGAACACATCTGTTTGTGTTGTTGTAGTTCTTAGAAGGCATCAGCATAAATCTCATTTGCAGTAGGTGGAATGTCAGGTGCACAGTGGATCCATAGAAGGGGAACCTCTCTCAAAGTCTCTTAAATGCTTGACTAAAGGCACATTCCAGAAAGAATAAAGGTTTAAAATACAAATGTGTAAGGTATTCTTGAGGCTGTTGTTAGTCAGTTTCTGCCACCTCCTTTTGTTTTTCCCTGTGCTGTCTTACATCAGTGTGGTAATTGTGATTATCATGCTAGCCACTGATGAAAAAAGACTCTATTTCAGCTGTAGTGTCAGTACCTAGTTGTGGTAGAGGTGTGAAAAAAGCTATTTTGAGGTAATGTCTGTGAAAATACTATTTGCCAACTTTACCTAAGGAGCCTGAGTCTTTCAGCAGTTTTCTGGTCTTGATAACTCCTTGACTCCTGACAGATTAGTGCTATTAGGCCATCATCTGTGGGGTTTTTTAAAATACTTTATTTTGTTCATGTGTCTTTATATAGAAGAATCTTTACAGTCAACATGTATTTCTAGATGCTGTGTTAAAATTGCTGGCAGAGTCTATTATTCTATACAAACTGAACAATCTGGCCCCTTGTTTTATTTATAAAGGTTCAATGTATCTTTGCCTGCCTACATCAATCTGCAAGGGAGTGTCAGAAAGGCCCCGCATTCGCCGAGCCGTGAGTTATCAATAACTTTTCAGATGTGTTAATGAATGTGGAACAAACGCAGTTATGTGTTTAAAACAAAAATATGGATCCACCTCCTAAAAAGGAAAAAAAAAAAAAAGAGCAAAACTCTTTACTGCAGTAGCAGGCATGATTGTAAAGGGATTACTCCAAATTTTTGGTAGTGTAAGTATAACTAAGCAGTCAGGTTGCCCTCCAGAAAACCTATTGTTGAACTGCTTTGAAGCTCTTTGGTTTGTGGGTTACAGGTTCTAACCATTGTATCCCGCAGGCAAATTAAGCGTGTGTTGTTCATGGAAACTTTTGTTTCCTTAATAATCTGAAACGTGGCCCATCTGAAAATGTTATCTGTTAGCATCCTATGCACAGAACTGATATTTAAAAATCTGATTATGTAATAGTAAGAAAGGCTTGACTAAAAAGATACGCGTTTTTTATTCCTCTCTGTCATGGTTACCTCAGTAATGAATTTGGCTTCTTGAATTGTTTAATAGATTGAAAAGTCTTAGAGTTTCAAATCATGAAGCCATAAAAAACCCCTAATAATTGCAAAATGTATCTACACTCTTTAAAATATTTGATGAAATGGAGGAGGCTGCTATCTGAGCTCACTGTATGTCATTTTTTCTCCCAGCAGCCCTTCTTGCTTCAGTAATTCACCAGTAGGTTTTCAATGATAAGAGATCATATCAAATTGTTATGTTCAAAAAAAAAAAAAAAGCTACATCCTTAGAGAGATGAAGGTGTTTTATCATGCCTGTGTCTTTACAAGAAGAGAGCCATTGCAATGATCTCTATTCTGAATTTCAAATAGTGACAATTATATTATGTCTCAAAAGGAAACCTTCAGCCCTCATCCCCATAATACCTGCTGGTTACTTTGTTCTGAAGACTTCAGGTCTTGCTCCAAGAAGGGTTATTTAACCTTGCAATTGGACCTCAGTGTCTGGGCAGGTTGATGCTTCTGCTAATGCAGGAGCTGCAACCTGCCACAATGAAGATAAAATTAAGATGTTCCAGCCCAACAAACAGCATGTAGAAGAGAAAAGAAAAAAGGTTTATCACACGGAGATATGCAAACACGTCTAAAATATTTTGCATATAGGTTATGCCCATATGTTTGACTGATTTTTTTTCAGGTTTGTAAGCATTTAAAATCCTTCTTCTGCCAACTCTTTAGGCTACTCCCATCAGATGTTAAAGGATGCCTTGCATCCAAGAGCAAAGTCATAAAATGAGTATCAGGTGGGATTTGGTGAAGACTCAATGTGTATAATTTTGTGTTTATGAGGCTGCTTTTATATGCTAATTCTCGCATAGAAGTACATCACTATTTCATGCAAAGTCTGAATAGAGCATTATAAAGCTCATTTAACAAATGCTGTTGTATCAAAGTGTTTTTAAGCTAATACTGACTTTCTGGTTTCAAGCACTTTTCCTGCTGCATTTTTGAAGGGGAAGTGCGAGAGGATTTTTAAATAGCATTATAGAGCATTAAAACACACGTTTGTGGTTTTGGTGTTATTTGGCAAAGAAAACATAGAGTGTTTTAAGTTCTAGTTTCCATAGACCTTCACTATGTGACAGGGCAGTGTTAACGCTTTGCATGTAACCTGCAGAACATGTCTGACCTCTGCAGATTTCTGACCTGGAATGTGCTGATTTCTATATTGCAGGTGACACAACCCGTCAGCGAATCAAATTCAGTGATGACAGAGTGTGCAAGAGCCACCTTCTCAACTGCTGCCCTCATGATGTGCTCTCTGGAACTGTATGTAGCTAAAGCTTGTATTTTATTTAGATAAGAGTGGAGAAATTTAATTATATTTGTTCTTTGTAGTATCTCCTTTAATTTCATGGTTTTCAGCGACTATTTAGTGTGCTCTGGTACTTCAGAGGAACTTTTATAAACAACTAATTTACGGGTTATTAAGTTAATTTTTAGAATTCTTCTGTTCTATGTGCTAATTATGACTTAAATGTCATTGTTTGCTATAACATGTTAAGCCAAATAACATTACCTATGTGAATTGTGCTGTACCAAAGTGGCCTTAAATTGGTACAGTTTGCAAGTAATAGATGCAAAAAGTTAAAATAATTACATTTCTAAAAGTTGAGGTTCATTTAATATGATGTTGATATTTACTGTACAATATCCAGTTACTGTGCCATTTTCATAAATTCTAAAGCAATTTTTAAATCTCCATTTATGGCATATCAGTAACTTACCTGACTTGGACTTTTGTGTACTCTCTAGTAGAAATTCTATTGCCTTAGCATAGGAAACAAGGGGCTTTGTCAGTGTACCTGTACTTTACCCTATGGTCTGTGTTTAAGGTAGCTTATTTTCTAGGAAAGGCAGGTTAGTTATGTTTCACAGATTATGTAACCTAATGATTGATGTTGTTAGAATAATTAATAGGAGAGAGATGTATTGTGATGATATGTGGATTCCCACGTGCCTACCGTTCATAATGCTGTGCTTGGGTAGATTTTTCACTGATGTTGGCGCATTTTGTTACCCTTTGGCACTGGGAAAAACAAGTACTGGGAAATATGTCTGAAACATTATTTGAAGAAGTATTGTGTAGCAATGTATATATATAGTTTTATTTTGAACTGTTTTGTGCATTACTGGCCAAATAGAATGGGGGGAAAGGGAGAGCAATGTGTTCCTTTTTACCCATCTGCTATGTTGGACAGTGTTTTGGTTGTGTGGTGAGCAAAGTAATTCCTGCTTGGGGGAGATTTGGGACATAGCAGTATGCTATAAATATGTACAAAGTCACTGGTCATAATCCACAAGAAGAGACTTTTCAAAGATTTGTTTGACAGCTTTTCATTGTGGTCTAATTTCTGTAAGCAAAGATTTTTGGAGCAGCTGCAAGTAAGAAATGTTTATCTTTAGAACTATAAAAGTCATAGGTATCATGCAGCAGCTCCTCTTACCATGCAGGTCTGTCATGTAGGCTGAGGCAGCTGCCACAGTTTTAAGTCCTTGCTGGAAGTTTTCATCTTGCCTCATACCAGATTCTGCTGCTGCTCTCGGAATACTGAACAAGACTGCTTCTTCAGAGAATATCAGTCTTTTTCTTTTCCTTCCTCCTAATGCAGTTAGTCATCATACCAGAAAATGTGTTCCACAATGTAAATATGGGTCCAGAAAAACGTGACTAAAAATTTTAGTGGGAGTAGTAGAAAGGGACTCATAAGAGACAGGCTCTACCTGGCCCATGTGATGTTCTCCTGTTTACCTGGTCGTAGATCTGAAGGAATGGGCCTTCTCTTCTAACAGCAGGTTTTAAAAGGGCAGGAAGCATGGAGTCTTACTGAACAGTTTGTCACTGATTTAGAAAATGTCTGTGAAGTTTTCTCCAGAGTTGTGATAGGAAGATTTTGATGCATCTTCACATTCGAGAGCTGTAGGTAACAAAAGTTGAGTGACTTTTTAAATTCAAGTCCTGAAAGAGTAAGGTCTCTGGGGACATCTTATGAGGTTAAGTCTCTACATTGAGTAGATTATCAGTGGAACACTGGATGTGAATTGCAATTTTTTTGGTGTGTCACAAGATGATCTGCAGTTCCTAGGTGCTGCAGATTACTGTTCCTGTCTGCAAAATGCAGACTTCTATACATTTCCAGTCCACCCACTGTTTCAAAAGCACTCAGGGAGGACATTCACAGATAAGACAAAGTGACTCATATGAGTAGGCCCTGTTATTTTAGTGTGTTCTTTCCCTTAATGGCCAAATTCCCAAAACTCTGCAAAGGCTTTGATTTCCTTTGACAACAAAAGCCCATGTTCCTCAGGTTGCAGTATGTATCAGTCGTGTGTGTATACTTTTAGTTTAGGAATTTTATTTATGGATCTGTTCTTGCGCTACTAAGTTTTTGGGTTTGTAGACTTGGAAATTTTAAGTCAAGCAGTCAGGGGTGTCTCTGCCTGGTGGAGGTGATATTGTGTTACATTCTGGGGAGAGATAGGGAGAGTGTTGGTTTGGCTTTTTTGTGGCCTTATTCTAAGGGCAGTGGGAATAATGGGCTGCATGGAAACCATAGGTAGAATACTGAGTCTCAGCAGCAAAAATGCAAACAAAGACAAAACGGTTAGCATTCTCTTTCAGTTTAATAAATTCCAAATCTGTAGTGCTCTGTGATTATATTTTTATTCAAAATGTTTTCTGAAGTTTGTGAGGCACACAGTAAACTAATTGGTAAGATCATAAAAGGTGTATTCAGGGTGTCTGTTTGTGCTTCCCTGATGAAAAAGTTTCACAAATAGTATATATGGTCTTGCAAATGATGGTTGAGAAACTCCCATCTTTCAGTGAATTAACTTTGTATTTATGTCTGTTTGTTGAGAAAAATGGCTTCGTGCATTTTATGTATGCAGACCTGAAAGTATGCTCTGTTGGCTTACCCTGCAGTTAAACCGATCTTTAGATGCTCCTAAATTTATTGCACACAGCTCTTCAGGACTCTTACTGACTAAAACCACGTTAATCAAGACCTTGGTTTAGCAATATACTTGAATACATGATTAACTTTAAGCTTATTAGGAGTGGAATTCAGCTCTAGATTAAGACATCTAAATTTAGATTTCATCTGAGGAGCTAGGTGTTGAAGCTTGCACTGAAGTCAGAAGGTATCTAGGCAATGGAGCCTAGAAAAAGATGCAGTTCACCTGCCAGTGGGTATCCCTCTCAAGGTGGGCTGAATCCATTTAGGCTCACAGAATGTACTGTCTGTATCTCCTTTTACTGTGTAAGAGAGGTTTAGATAGTTCGTATATGTGCAGATATACGTGTTAGTAAGAAGTTCAAATCTGTAGTGGATTTATTTGCCAGTAGTGCCATTGGCTCTGGAACTATTTGCATGCTTAAAACTTGTGTTTTGAGGTGCAACTGTGATTTTATGCTGTACTTGTAGAAAAAGCATTAGAAGCTGTTGGAAGGCATCGTGTCGGAGGGTATCAGCTTTTCAGTTCAGGACTGATTTGATCATGTGAACTGCTTCAGCTTAGCAAATCAAATTACATTAGGCTTGCATGAGCTACCTCAGTTTGTAGCCTTCAACCCAGTGGTGATGAATTGTAAAGTGTACTTACTGTTGTCCTCTCAAGCGATCATGTCAGTCTCTTGAAATGTATTCTTAATTTCTTTGACCAGCACCAGGAAAGTGAAGTGGTTGTACCACATTCCATTTTAATGGATTTAATATATTGGGGTGAAGAGAGTTGTTGCTTTCTGCATGGTTATCAACCTCAGTGTTAATATATTTTGTAGTTAGGGTATAAGAACAAATACTGGGTAAACACTGAAATGTCTCATTTAATAATAAGAAAGACTGCTACTAGTTTTGGTAGTGAAGATCTAAGAACTTAAAGTCTTCAGGAGTGAGAGTATGATTACATGGAGGAAATGTCTTTTAAAAAGTATTATACTTCAGAAGATACCTGAAATTCAGTAATTATTAAGACTTTGACTTAATAATTTCTGCATCTTTTTTCTCATTTCTTTCCTGCTGGTGAATTCCTACAAAAGTTAACTGTTTTAGTGGAGTGAGAGGACTTAAATCCCCTTCTAAATACGCATTGCCTACAAGAAAGGGTGGGCTTTATCACAAGTTTAGAAATCTGTTCAAAACAAAATTGGTAGTGCAGCAAAGAATGAGTTCCATAATAAGGAAGATCTGAGCAAAGAGTCTGTCTTCAGCTTCTTTTTGTCAGAAGTAAGTGCTCTCATACAGACCCTAGTAGTTGCCTTGGCAGCTTGGTAAAGGAGGAGATCTGATTCCTCCAGTATCAATTTTTCAGCAATATCAGATCTTTCTAAGCAAACAAACAAAAAATTCTTCTCTTACTGAATGTGAACTGCTTTGGTATCTTTATATCTAGAAAGAAATATCGATATAAACACTGCCCAGAGTATATTCTTTCAAAAACCTATCAAAGATAAATGCTGTTTTTAGAAGCATTTGATAGTTTGTGCTTCTGTGTCACACTTGGCTCAACATCAGCCCTTTGTGTTTTAAGTAGCTTTTGCTTTTCTGTGCTTTTTCTGCAGTCTGTATAAGAGTACATTCAATAATCAAATTTCTGATGTCAAAGGAACAATGTAGTAGTTGTGAAAGTGCCAAAATGAGAATTTTGCTGTAGGGTAGATCAAGATCTAAAAAAAGAAAAGGGGGGAAAACGACCCCACCTTAATTTCGCGTTCCAGAAACAGCATCACATGAGAGTTCCGTTTCCAGTTGAGTTATTTGTCAGCTACACAGAGTGCACATTTATTCTGCAGATAAACTCTTCAGAGTCTCTATTGCCAGATCCTTGGCCAGCTCTTCCTTGTCAGCTCATGTGTTAATTTTATTTTTTTTTGTACCTGATTTGAGTGAAGCAGCACTATGCAAACTAAGTGTACGTAATTCATATTTCTTTATTATGCCAAAGGCATTCTCTCTATTTTGTGGATGGGATGACAGAAATTATTACTAAATCATTTGAATATGAAGTAGTTGGGGATTAAAGTCTAGTTCTTTAAACCTCAGCTCTGGGAAATCAAGCAGCTTTAATTGCCCATCTAACACTGAGA
Organism: Entomyzon cyanotis; assembly: GCA_024500445.1. Classification (NCBI taxonomy): domain Eukaryota; kingdom Metazoa; phylum Chordata; class Aves; order Passeriformes; family Meliphagidae; genus Entomyzon; species Entomyzon cyanotis. Next base: position 10,696,032 of record JAKEPQ010001018.1, on the reverse strand, counting down.
AATAAAGTATTGCAGAAAGTCAGCAAGTACTCAAAGGCATTTTCTTCATGTTTTAATCTCAGTAAAAGCGCAGAAAACTGCAGAAAGACCCAAAGCATGGCTTAGCTTACTCAGTGAACTTTAGTTATGTCTAGCCTGGGGACTTGGATATTTTCACCTTTATTTGTGTTGTTTATCTGAACTCCTCTGTGAATCACTATTAAGCAGTGTAAGTCTGTCTGAAAGTCAATGTATTGACAGTGAAAAACAGTTTAACTTCATTCTTTTTAAGCCTTCCAAGCTCAGTGTCTGAACATAAGTCTCCCTCTTAGAAATCTTCTGTTTCAAATGTAATTGATGTTTAAATGGCTGACTACCAATGCTTGTTCTTTGCCTCTGGGGGAAGGGCATGTCTTGGCACCAAATTGCAGGATGGACTTGTGGAAAAGGAAAATAATGTGTCTTACTGTATCTTCTCTCCATTTTCTACTTTGTCCATCTACTTTGCAGCTACCCATATGAGCCATATTATAGTACAAGCTGCTCTGTGCTTATTAAGGTTCTTGGTAATCATGATCCAGCATAGACTTTTGACAGTAATGAATCATCCCCAAGATGAGTTCTTTGCCTGACGTTGCATAACTTACACCAATAGAAGTGCTTTTTAACCTGTTTTTGCATTTAATATGCAAACTTAATTAAGAGTGGTGGGTTTTTAATATCTGTCTACATTGGGGTTTGCTAATAGAACTTTTATGAAAGACATTTACTAGTAATATTTCTGTGAAGACTTTCAAAGGATTACTCAGGACTAGTATAGGCTGTGTTAAGGAGCATTTCCAACAATGATGTAATTTTTTCAGCAGCAAATTTAAAGACAAAGAGTCCTTTTCTCTTGTACCTGCTTGTTCTTGCTCCCTGTCGGTTATGTCACGTGAGTATTTACAAGGCAGCCCTGCTAGGTCAAAGTGGAGAAGGGGAGCCAAAATTTCTTGTCTTGTGGTTGAGACATGTAACAAAAAGGAGTCCTCTGTAACATACTCCTTGTCCCCCAAAATTTCTAATAACATTACTGAAGTTATACATGAGTTTTTGAGTTTGCCATCTTGATATTGTGAGAGATCCCGGCTGAAGTCTACTACTACGTTGTCCCCTACATATTGCCAGCACATTGTTTGTGTGGCTGCTCAACAAGTTGGACAAAAGTACACTGCTGAAAAATTTGCCTCTGTGTTTGGTTTGCTAAGATATTTTTTACCCAGTCAATACCCAGATTGTGTTCAACAGCACAGGCAGATGTGCTAGCGTGGAGGGGCACAGCATAGGGATGAGGGGAAGACAGAACACTTCTTGGTAGTAGTGCTGGCTCAGACTAATTACCATCCTTTCAGGCTTTGGATTTACAATTCCCAGTAAGAAATCAATAAATCAGAAAATGTACTGTTTTATGGAGATTAAATCCAACCCAAATAGATAGAAAAGAAGGATAAAGTGAACAGCATGTCATGGTAGTGTTTATGTGAATTCTGGGGGGTTTTAGTGTGCAGTGGAATTCTATTTAATGCATTTATTCAAGGCGTACACAGATTGCATCTTCGAATATGAGGGGTTTTGTGCTAAGATGGATGTGTTTCAGGCTTTTTGTCATTGTATTCAGACCTACTGAAGTGTGTCACTAGCCTTATCTATGCATTTATAACTTAAGTGCCTCACTTCAAACAGGATTGGCCTTGGGTTTTACAGTTTAGCCTTAAAGACTTTATTCAGTACAAGAGATGAATCAGCATAAAAACAATATTTTCGCGATTTTACTATAATTTTAAAGTGTCTAATTTTCAGGTAATTTAAAAAAGTTCTTTGACATTGCTCTCCTAGTACTGAAGTACTTCCCTGAAAAAAATGCTTCAGTCTAAATAATAAGTCAGCATGACTTGGAAAGGGACATCCATAATACATTGCTCAGCTTCAAGGTCTTTGTGGATTTGCATCAGTTAACAAAATTGCTGAGGTCCTGTGTAGTTGCAAAAGGAAAAGCTAATCTTTTCCTTTATCACTGCAGTGAGATGTTCCCTATTGCAATCAAATGTTTTCCGGAAAACAGATTTATGGTGGCTGAAGGGGATTTAAATAACTACAGTTTATAAAAAACCTTTTCAAGTTCAAAATTCTTTATTTTTCTGATGTGGGTTTTTTTTCTGTATCTGAAACTTCTGTATGAAATAAACCAACAGCTTATGTAAAAATTACTTTAATAGTTTCAGTGGAAGTCTTAAGTAAAAACCTGAGAAGACAAAAATAAGTGCTTTTTATTTATTTTACTATACTTATGAGGCTTGGATTGTTTACTGAAATCCAAGTATTTTGTGTATCAGAAACAAGAAAACAAAAATGCAACAAAACCCTTGCTCATTTGCCTTGCAGCACTTTCTGAGTTAACACTCATCTTCTCATTACAAAACTCACAAACAAGTTATTAATTTTTTTAGTTTTGGGTTTAAAATTCTTATTTAACTACAACAGTAACAGCTTTTCCCATCAGAGTTCAATTTTCGTCATGTGCTTTCAATGTTAAGAAGGGATTAATTTCTTCTTAATACTAAGTGAGCAGTTCCAAGGGCAGACTTAACTGAAAATGCTGTTTTTAAGTGCTGTAAATAACAATCACTTCCAATGATTTTACATCAGCCTGTGCTTTTATAGAGAGGCTGTTTTGGGTTTAATCAATTTTGTTTCCATTACAAACTGGGGGCGGGGGGATGTTGGTTTAGGTTTTTGGTTTGGTGGTGTTTGTGGTTGCAGTTTTTTTATTCTTGTCAAGTGCACATTGCTCTGTCTTGGTCACCAAACTTGCCGTTACAGACTGGATTAGGATTTCTTATGCTGTGTCCTATGCAAAATTCAATTTAATTTTTTTTTTTTAATTGAAATTCAGTATTTGTTACCTAGTAAGATTCTAGGCACTCTACTTCATGACATTGTATGCCAGGTCAGTGTTGCAGCCTACTTTTTACATTCATTGTTCCTTCCTGCCCTTCCTAGAATGGTTTTAGATTACAAGTGAAATATCTGTACTTTTTCTTCCCTGATTCTTGAACACAGTCCAACACTCAGTTTATCTTCACTCATTTACAAAATGTTTTGCAGGGATTTGATTTTTGGCTGTCTTACTTGAAATGCTTCAAGAATGTTTTTTAGGCAGCGCTTCCAATGGTGCTGTGGTTGTCGCTATTTCAAGTGATGAATATAACTGAAACACAGTTTTGCAGAGTGTGCAAACAGGTTCAGGTCAAGAATTTGCCCATTTAATTGCCAGTTATTTTCATGGAACTTGACTCTACTAAACTGTTTAAATTCAATACAGTCACTTTTTAAAAACTTCTTGTAAAACAGCATTTTTGCAGGACATTAACGATACTTTGTGATGCAAACAGCCATCATGATCAGTTGTTTGTTCTCTCCATTTTTGTTACTACTTGATCTGTGCATGGCTGTCAAAGACCTGGTATGATCTTATAGCTTTGTTAAACTCTCATTCCCACAGGATAGATTACTTGCTTCAGAATATTTGCCTGTTAAAGAAAATCATGCTAACCTGATTCCTTGTAACACTTCTGAAAAGTTAAACCACATTGCCTCTGTCTTTTCAGAGAATGGACCTTGGAGAATGCCTGAAAGTGCATGACCTGGCATTACGGGCAGACTATGAAATAGCATCCAAAGATCAAGATTTCTTCTTTGAGCTTGATGTATGTATTTTGTCTTAATGGTGGAGCAAAAGCATAGTTTGTGTACTTAGGTGGATAAACTGAGCAACAGATGTTAAGTTTTGGTACACACTGAAGGAAAACTTTTGAAAAGCAATTTTTATAAAGAGGCAGAGCAACCCTTGGCGCAGTTACATGAAAGATACTTGCCTCTTCATGATTATGTGCTAATTTGTGCTGGTAGTTACAGTTGTCAATAACTAGTAGACAACTACCTAGTTGTTGTCTAGGTGGAACTGTTAACGCCTCTCAAAATATAAACCTGAGCACTGTCTTAGTGTTATCAGATAGCAACCAAATGTTAACGCTGTGTATGTTTTAAAAAGAGTTTTAAATTCCACACTTAACGAAGAAAGTAATTTTGTATTGGAGGTAATATATTGTATACTATGTCCCCATACACTATAATTTGTTTTGAACTCCCAAGTAGGAAGTTTGCTAGGACAAACAGGTTTGGGTTTTTTTATTTTTATTTGAAGGGATGTTTAATATACTTAATGGCTTAAAGCCCTAGTGAGGAAAGTTTCAGTATTGCATGTAATGGCTGAATGAAGTGATCCTGAATAGCCTTTCAAGAATTTTAATGCCTGCTAGAAATACTCACTTCTTCTTCTTTGAGATGACTTAAGATAGATTCACTTCCAAATTTCACTTCCAAATTTCTGCAAATACTTAGAAACTATGACAATGTGTAGACTTTAATTTTTAAAACATTTTGTATTAATATGTGTGATTAGTCAGCATTAACTGGTAGATTATTGTTTCACTAATCACTAATAAAAACTTCAGAAAGTGAAGCCTTAATAAACTTGTGAAGCCTTACTAAGCTAATGAAATATTTGTATTCTTGACAGTATTGATCCTTGTTCTTCTTGATGTTTTAGGCAATGGACCACCTGCAGTCATTTATTGCAGACTGTGACCGGCGAACAGAAGTGGCTAAGAAAAGATTAGCAGAAACTCAAGAAGAGATCAGTGCTGAAGTGGCAGCTAAAGTAAGCATGTCAAAGTAGTTATTGATGTGTTTTTGAAGGTCTCTTTTTCTAATGAGCCAATTCCAAGTTTTGGAAAGATACCAAATCTGCGAATTCATAGTGAAGAAGGGGAAAAAGAAATACATTTTCTCTGTCCTTTGTAAAACTGCCTTTAAGGCACAAAAGAGAACACAGGGAAGAGACCTCTCTTGATATTTTTGACCTCAGGAAACTTGAGTGTGTGAATACATGCTACAGAAATGTTAGTAATTCTTACACTTTTTGATCCAAACTTCATTCATAAAGTAATCAAAAATCGGTGTCCTTCTCTCTCGATCTTTTTTGAATTTAAAAAAAAACTCAACAGACTATCATTTTTCTGCACAAATATACAAGTGCTAGGAGAAATGGTTGTACAAATGTTAATTTTGCAAGACTGGTATAGACAACAGTGTGAATTACTTGAATTTTTCTGAACAAAATCCGTCTCTGGAATTGTACATAGACTTGGTAACTCAGCCTTTTGGTATGTTTTTTTCAGAGAGGCATTTTCTGTTTCACTTTCACCTGAAGAAGTTCTCTCTGCATGTTCCTTTTTAATTCTGTTGTTCCAGTTTTGCATATAATGACTCAGTAGTAGTTCAGATTGTTCTCCCTAACTAAAAGCATTTCCTGTGTTAAGCCTTTTCTTGTCTTTCAAGGCTGAAAGAGTTCATGAATTAAATGAAGAAATTGGGAAACTGTTGGCCAAAGTAGAACAGCTTGGAGCTGATGGGAATGTGGAAGAATCTCAAAAAGTAATGGATGAAGTGGAGAAGGCTCGGGTAAAGAAGAGAGAAGCAGAAGTAAGTTGATTTTGTAAGGCTTGGGGGATGGAGAGGGCAGTCAGATATTCAACTGGTTGGCTTCTGTGTAATGCAAGACATCTTATGTCTATCACTTCCTTAGCTAATTGCTTCATATAAACTAAGGACATTGCTTTGTGGCATCCTGTACAGATGAAGTTTCTACCCTTCAATACACTCCTGTGCTATTAAAATTAGACTCCTTTCCACAAATGATGTATTTACCTTAGTTTGGCTATATTGGTTGGTCAGTTGTGTCACTGAACAGTACCTTTGTGGCTGTGATGGACTGACCTGGTTTAGTCTCACAGCTCTTGCTGTGGCAACCCTGTTGTAACCTCGTGCTTTGCATTAGGAAAGTCAAAATGATCCCTTTAAATGTTCAGATGACAGAACTCACCAAGAGCTTTTTCATATTGTATTACAAGATAATGAAATTTTTTGAAGCCAGTATCTGCAATTGTTTCAGGGTTGCTGGCAGAAGGGTTGCTGGCAGTCTTGCTGGTCTGTCATCTGAATGTCTTTCTACATAAATTTTGCTCAGATAGTATGTTTAATCAGTGTCTAAAATGCATAGATTTCTCAGGAAACTAATACTAATACTATTTTAAATGGGGTTCAGAATTAAAACTGGTAATATTTTCATAATATGTCAACATGGTAATTGTAGTGTTAATGAGCAGTGTTAATTTTAGTGTTAATTAATTGTTGTACATGAAAAAGTTGTTCACCCTTTTATGTAATATAATCTTAACATAGTCATTACCCCACTTCTTTTTTAATTTGCAAAACCAATTGCTGATGTCCTGATTTTAAATATGATCAGTTTTCAAAATCAGGAAAAATCTTAATTGTATCTTAATGATCTTGTATCTTAATGAGATACCTTGTATCTCAGTGAGACAGTTGATTTATGGATAGTGTGAATTAACTAAAGGGTGTTCTGGTGTACATTGAATTCTCTTATTTGTAGTGTATCTTTTGTAAAGTATCATCCTTGCATTTATGTGCATTGGGAAGTAACAGCAAATGGGTTTTTTTTTCCTAGGAAGTATACAGGAATTCTATGCCTGCTTCCAGCTTTCAGCAGCAGAAGCTACGGGTTTGTGAAGTGTGCTCAGCTTATCTTGGTCTTCATGACAATGACCGACGACTTGCTGATCACTTTGGAGGAAAACTACATTTGGGATTTATTGAAATAAGAGAGAAGCTTGAGGAACTCAGGGTAAATCATTCTTATATTTTTTGTGTGTGCTCCTACTTAATTATTTGCCAGGCAGCCTTAATATAATATTTCTTTCTGGGTGTGTGAATTTTTTTTATCACTTTAAACTTTTGGATTTCATTAGCCTAAAAATACTAAACATTCTAATTTAACATCAATTACCTGGATAGATTTGTAAAATGACCTCTTTTGCACTGAGGTATATTAAAACACATATTCCAGGTAATGCATCTTGGCAACAAAGAGCTTGAATCTACTTGTAAAATGGAGAACTGTATTTTGAACGAATAGCAATAGTGTTGGAACATACTTAGCAGTCTTAGAAGATATCCAGATGAACCTTGCTTTTAGCCAAATGACTGACTAAAAGTAATAAGGAGACTTGAGCATGTAGTTTGGAAGGATGATAACACTTCAAAAAGTTTTGAAAAAAAGGTCAAGAAATGCTTGGAACTCAACCTGTTGTATGGTGAATGACTAAAACTCAATTTGTTTGTTTTATCTGGACAAAGATTAGGTAGTATCTTTGAAGTTTTCTTTTTCTAAGTAGTTTTTGAGGGCTTTTAAGCTTAACTGACTAGAGGTGAAATAAACAGATTCCAGCAACTCAAGGCTGTACCTATCCAAAGTGGGAATACAAACTAATGTATATCTTGAAGTCAGAAATAATTGTTAGGAGGAGGCTGCACGTTCTCTACAGCTTGAGCATTTGAAATCCAGTTGGAATATTATAACAACCCTATCTTAACCAGAAGTCATGTGCTGGAAGAAAGACTTACTGGAATGATATTCTGCACTTCCAGTTTTCAAGATTTGAACACTGATGCCATTTATGACCTTAATGTACAAATTATGGAGTTCACAGCTTGATTAATCAATCATTTGACTGTAGAAATCACTGAAGACAGTAATCCAATTAGTTGAAGCCCTGAAAGCAGAAATTGCTGCTACTGGATTTGAATAAATTGACTTGGTTTATGTTTTGTAATATTCCAGCTGTCTTGCATGGATCCTGTGACTTACCCTTCAGAGAGCCCAACTTCTTCTGTTGATGATGTTGGCAATGTAGGCTTCTAAATGTAGCTGGTGTAACTTAAATCTTAGATTCCTAGAACAGGTCATATGTGTTTCTTCTCATCTCTCCTTGAAATTATGCAAAGAGTCACTCGAACAAAAAACTTTGCTGGTAGTTAAATTGCTGATGTTGTACAAGGAAATACATAATTTGACGTAAAGGGTTGAAATAACTGATTATTTACACCAGTTGGAAAAAAATATGCATGGATAACTATTTCACATTCCCAAAGCATCAATAAATTAATCTTTTGAAGTGCTTTGCTAACAAAGAAAGAAAACAATAACTATCCCCTCCTTCCTCAGAGCTCTCCTCAGAGATCTAATCAAGATGCTGCTGGGGCAATTCCACCTCTCAGAAGAAGGTCTTTACAAAGAGTTGAATTTCTTGCATCATGTCCAGAAGGTGGCAAGACTTGGGTTTGGCCAGATCTCCAGTTGTGAGTTCCACATCTGAGGGCCCTCTACTGAGCGTGCCTTGTCCCCAGTAGTAGTGAGTTCACCCTGGGGGCTATCAGCTGAAGCATCTGCTCTAACTTTGTCTCACAGTCACAATACAGAAACAAGTAGCCTCAAAACTAGGGTGTCGGCCCAACCAAGTCCTTTAAGAAACAATTAACTCTCCCAGTTCTGATTCCTTTCTGCCTTACCCCAGTGTCCAGAATATGATAGGATTGGCATGGAAACTCTCACATTAAAGGCATGACTTACTGCTCTGAATTCCCCTTTATTAAAAACTTAATATTTAACTCTGCATATTTCAGGTCTTCGTGTAACACCCACCCACAGCTCTTCTGCAATAACTTCTGTTTCTTCAAGAAAAAAAAAATATATATATACCGAGGAAGAGAGTGAGAATAATATACACAAGGGAAAGGGGATGTGCCTGAGGGAAAAAACTTGAGTGTTAACTGTCTAGATTATTTTTATAGCACCTTCATGTGAGAGATTTTTAAATACAACTTAATATATTCTTTTGCTTTTAGAGGATTGTGGCTGACAAACAGGAGAAACGAAATCAGGAACGTCTGAAGCGTAGAGAGGAGAGGGAAAGAGAAGAACGGGAGAAACTAAGGAGGTAGGGATCTATTTTAATTGCATGTACATTATGACCTATTTAAGTGTAATGGACAAACTGATACTGTTCGCACACATTTCTAAATTTGCAGAATTAAAACAGTTTGCATTCCTCAGAAACTTATTAGGGTTGAGATGGAATTTCATTCTAAGTCTTAAAACATGGATTTGTTTTCATAAAAAGCCTTTTGTAAACCTATTGATAGTATTGCCTCTACATATTTTAACAAAGGGCCTTTAAATGAGATAATTTTCAGGTGTGTTCCTTGTTTTGAGACCTCACAGAGCTCCTTACATCTGTTAACAGTTTTCTTCATGGATGTTAGAAATTTTTTTGGTGGAAGTAGTTGAATGTGTGATTAAGGAAAGTAATTCCCTGTTCTTCCATGAAATAATAGCTTCCAGGCCTTGTGGGGCTACAGTGGAACGGAACCTGAGTCACAGTTCTCTCGACGTGCCAAGTTTCAGAGGTTAACAGTGTAAATTTCTGAAATCTGTTGCAGTCTGGTACTGTTTGCCTGTCAGGAAATAAGGGAATACTGACTTCAACTGTAAGCTTTTTCTGTGGGAGGAATGTGCATTAAAAAGCTGGTTAGATACTCTTGTGGGTTTCTAGTATGGTAACCTCAAAAATAAATTAAAAAAACTCCAACAAACACAAAACAGGGATGTGTTTCCTGATAAACGTGTTACAAAGGTGTTGACATCAAATAAAAGGCTGTTAAATAATTTCTACTAAAACAAGAAATACAGGTCGACTAGTCTGGTTTATTATTACTAAATTGCACTATTTGATAGTGAGATTCTCTAAGAAAAATTACTATTTTCCATTTATTTCAGGTCCAGATCCCACAGCAAGCATGCCAAAAGGTATATAAATCTGCAGACAAGGAATACCAGCGGTGAAGTTAGCCTTTCACAAGCTGGAACATTTTAAGTTTGTCTAGCACTGTTAGTTTAAGATGTCCATCTTTACAAACAAAGCTTTCTGTTACATAGTCATCTCTCTGTGTGTTTGTGCAGTATTTATCACCATGCTACTGAGTTTATACATCTACATCTATTTTGTGGCTGCGACAATGCAGCTTCATGTCCCAAGTAACACTTCAAACACAGAGAATTGCTTTTTCTTTACATAAGCTTCTGTCTAATACCTTTTGATCAAAGCCCATGTTTTCAAAATCCTAGGCACCAGGTTAACTCTCAGTTGATCACCCATCAATAGTATGAGTGTTCTTTCAAACTTACACAGTTGAAGGTCACCAGTGAGGTATGACTGCAAAGTAATTTGGGGAAAAAAGTAGAAAATACCAAATTTGTATAGTGTTTAGAACTTTCCAGACTAGTTTTGTTGTTATAGCTATGGGGAACAGTTTTTAAAGAACGTCATAATCCATAGATTATGGCAGAAGATCCCTATCACTGCATCATGAAAAGTTCTACAGCTTTACCTGAAAAAGACACTATTTTAAAATTTAAAGAAGTAGGTTTTTCTCATTTTTATTTGCTTCCAGGAGTCTGAATTGGCTCTGCTGTAGCCATACAGTCATGAATTAACTGTAAAATTGTCTGCATTAGTCAAAAAGGAGTTTGTAGCCTTTCTAATGTTGCTTTCCCCCATCTGTTCACCTGTGATTAGACACTGCAGTGGCTCTGAACACCGCAGGCCATTCTCTGTACAGATGTGCTTACACCTAGAGTGCATAATGTTCACAGTGCACTGATAAGAGCAGCTGGGTAAAGCAGTGTGTGGTGTAAACCCTCTCTGTTCCCAGATCTAGGTCCCGAGATCGCCGCAGACATCGCTCTCGCTCAGCCTCGCGGGAACGGAAGAGAAGGACTCGATCCAAATCCCGTGAGAAACGCCACCGCCACAGGTCTCGCTCCACCAGCCGCAGCCGGAGCCGCAGCCATCATAGAAGCAGGCACAGCTCCAGGGAGAGGAGCCGAGAACGCAGCTCCAAAAAGAGGTAAACCTTGTCCTAGAAATAAATGGCTCTTCCTAACACACAGTGAGAATTTTCACACTAAATTTAGTTTACGCTTACCAGTTGGCAGTTCAAACACGTTTTGAGTCTTTGCTCAGATTTCAGTTACAACTTCATTATTTTATGATTTGACACACCATTTTCTTTTTTTTTTTTTTTTTTTAGTAACAGTAACAAGGTTATACATTATTTCTGGTTTGGATGAGTGCTACAGAGTATTGGTGTCAAGTTGTTAATACCAGTTTCTTATAGCATAGAAAGTGAAACAGGTGATTTTCGTTTGAACCCAGGGATATCAGCAGTCATCTTATTGTCATACATTGGGGTTTTCCCTGGGGCTTTTGTTCCCAACAGCAGAGCTCATCTGTTGTGTACTGTACCAGATAAAAACAAGTTTAGGTACACTTGACAATAAACTTGCACTGCATCTGAAGATGCTGCTTTGCAAGGACCTCTCATGGAAAGATTACTGCAGGGGGCAGGCTGGGGTTGTTGCTTTTGAATGATTCAGTGGCTGTCTGCTCCTGAGGATTGGCTGGCTTATTTAACATGAATGAGGTGAGCATAATTTAAAAGAGTTGGGATTGCGCAACGAGGCATTTGGTAGGGAGGTCTGCTCATAAACAGGATTCCTTTCTTGTATAGGTGACCCACCGTGCCATTCTTGGGAACAGTACAGTGATAGGGTGCCCAGTCTTAAAACCCCTGAGACTGTTGACCTGCAAGAAATAAAAGGTCTGGTTTTGAGGTGGCCACTCATGCAGGGTTTATAGTTCAAATGATTTCAGGAGTTAAATCACTGTTACTTCTGCAGGGGACTTGGGCACAAGATACTTGATAAACAGCTGTACTAACTCCAGGATGAACCTCTTATTTGGCATGTAGCTTGTCTTCTTCTGTGACATGTAGTTTGTGGAATAGGGGCAATGCCTCTGGATCCCAGTATTTCTTGCAAGTACTAAGTCTTGCAAAACACGACATTGTAGGGAAAGTAATCTTTTCAGATGAGCAACTAATGTGAAAGGTGACTTCTTTTCTTTGTAAGCTTACAAAAAGAAATTAGTGCCAGGAGTATTTTGCAGATCTTAGTTTTGAAGCTTTGAGGCAAAGTGACAGTAGTTTTCTGTAAGTGTAGAGAGTACAGTCTCACTGTCCAGTGTACCAATTTTTTTGACTAGGAAATGATTGGCTAGCTTTATAGCATGCTGTTAAGATTTTTCTGTAGAAGTCTATATTATTATATTTTGTGATTGCAGTACATGGTAAAATACAAATGCAATGTTTTTCAACAACAGACCTAAGTGTATCTGTAAGGGAACATAGAGGAAGATGTCTAATCCATTTTTCTCCTCTATAGGTAGCTAATTTAATTTAAAACTATGTAGTGTGTTTAACAAAACAGGTCTTTTCTGGCTCACTCATAAAGGTTGTGAAAAAGCCTATTTGTCAGAGTAAAATATCTAAAAAGAACAGTACCCCAACCTTTCAAAGTCATATAAGGGTTAATTCTTTTAATAAAATATGATTGTAAAACAGATTCCAGATTTGGGTTGTATTTGTCATATAGTAGCCTCCCTTCCAGAAGTACGCAAGTTAATTTCCTCCTACTTTTAAGCAAACTCCTGTTTTTAAAGATGTTTTATAAGTTCTTAACTTATATGCCTGAGAAAGGCTAGACAGTGTTCTTAATCTAGAGACTACAGATGAGAAATTTCAACTAAACTCCAGTTATTGGAGATTTGGAGGTGGAGGCTGAAAGTAAGAGATGTAGTGAAGCATACTGAACTTAATCTGGACTCTCTAATAAATGTAGATTAAATCCTACCTCAAAGTACTTCTCTTTTGAAGTGGGAAGTAGGAAAGGGAGAAGGGTAGAATGATTTCTGATGTCTTCTCATACACTTCTGTTTATATAAGTCTAAAGTTAGATTGGAAAAAAAAGAGAAATATAAAATCTAATTGCTGTTTGATAGCTCCCAATTCATGACTAACTCGAATCCTCAAATACACTGCACTTTTCAGGTCCTCTAAAGAAAGATCTTCCAGAGACAAAGAGCGTTCAAGAGATCGTGATAGAACATCCCGTGATAAAGACAGAAGCTCGAGGGAGAGGTCGCCGAGGGATTTCAAAGACAAGAAACGTTCGTACGAAAGTGCTAACGGCCGATCGGAAGAGCCGAGGAGCTCGGAGGAGCGTGAAGCAGGGGAGATATAACTGGCTGTATATTCACCTGATCTCTAGCTTCCTATGGAGTTGCATACTTTGGTTTAGTTTACAGTTGTTCAAAGGGACACCAGTGAGCAGTTCCAGACACTGATCCAACTAGGGTAGATGTACAGTATGTAAAAGTGGTTATAACAAAGTCAGAATTAAACCCCATGAATTAATGATGCCTAAAGCTGGGTCCTGGACTTCCACCAAGTTGTAAAACTTTTCTGAAAGATTTCTCTTTATTCAGGACAACAGTTTTATGTACCAAGATGCAGATCTCAGTGTTTTTAATCTCCTTTCCAATACAAGTTAGTGAACAAATTATATTGTACTACTTGCCTTGGGTGCTTTTGAACCTTTATAAATTCTCCAATTCTGCTCCAGTCAAAACAGCAGCATTGAAAGGTTGTATTTGGGGGGATTTTATTTTTGTTTGCTTTTTTGTAAGAGGGTGGGTGGATGGATATTAACTTTTACTCTAAGGTTATGTTCCCAGTGTTAGGTTTTATTTTTGTTTGGGATCCTAGGAGTTGAGTACAGTGGGAGCATTTAGACAGGAACGTGTGCTGGAGAAAGCGGAAATGTCTTTTTACAGTGCCTATTTAGACTTGGAAATTGAACAGCTGTTGCATTACATTTTTTTTATTTCTACTTAAATTTTGAAATCAAAGCCAGTCCCATATCTGTACCATTTGATTGGTATGTGTTCAATATATTTGTTTTTTTCCATAAGGACTCTTTCTGCTTTTTCTTGTGGGGTACAACTTTAATTGTATTAAGACAAACAAAAAAACCAGCAACAACAAACACAAATTAAGAACAAAAGAAATAAAAAAAAATAAAAAGAAAACATATTGTCCAATAACTTAACAAAGATATACTGGTCTCTTAAGGTGGTTAACCATCAGTTCAGTCTTTTAAAAAATAATATCTGGTTATTAGAGTTTTTAACACCCTGATGTGCTCTAGGAGAAGTAGTCATTCTGCCTACAGTCCTGATTATCCTAAAATCTTCAAAAGTAGAAGCATGTGGAGTCAGAATCATAGAACAGTTTGGGTTGGAAGGGACCTTAAAGATCATCCCCTTACTATATTCGGGGACACTGTTCACTAGATTAGGTTGCTCAGAGCCCCATCCAACCTGGCTTTTAACAGTTCCAAGAATGGGGCATTGACAAATTCCCTGGGCAACCCCTCACCACCCTCACAGCAAAAAATTGATTCCTAATATCCAATCTAAATCTACTCTCTTTCGCTTTAAAGCCATTCGCCCTTGTCCTGTCACTACAAGCCCTTGCAAAAGCCCCTCTCCAGTTACAGGCTCCCTGTAGGTACTGGAACGGGCTGTAAGATCTCTCCAGATTTCTTCAGACTGAACAACCTGAACTCTGTCAGCCTTTCCTCATAGGAGAAGTGCTCCATCCCTCTGATCATCTCGGTGGCCTCTGGGCTTACTCCAACAGGTCCATGTCCTTCCTGTGCTGGGGACCCCAGAGCTGATGCAGCACTGCAGATGGGCTCTCACCAGAGCAGAGCAGAGGGGCAGAATCCCCTCCCTCACCCTGCTGCCCACACTGCTTTGGATGCAGCCCAGGACACGTTTGGCTCTCTGGGCTGTGAGTGCACATTGCTGGGTCATGTCTAACCCCTCCTCCACCTGTACCCCAGTTCCTTCTCGGCAGGGCTGCTCTCCATCTGTTCATCCTCCAGCCTGGATTTGTGCTTGGGATTGCCCTGAGCCAGGTTCAGCACCTTGTACTTGGCCTTGTTGAACTTCTTGAGCCTTGCTTGGACCCACCCCTCTAGCCTATTGAGGACCCTGTGGACAGCATCCCTTCCCTCCGGTGTGTTGACTGCACCAACTTGCTGAGGCTGCCCGTGATTCCAGTCCATAACATAAAAGGGGTTGCTGTCCATTCTGTTGGATTGAAAGTGCTTTAGGGTATTGAAACTGTTCAGATATACCTTATGCCCCCACAGAAGAATTCAGAGATTGGTAAATTTTCCTTCTTGAGATCAGACCACTGAGTTAATAGTGATGCTTAAGAACAGTCTTTGTAGTGATTTATTGGCATTTCCAGCAGGTTCTGCAGCCTCTGTCCCTCCCTAGTACAAGTGCCTCTGAAGGCCTGCTAACATCGGTGTATAATACCATTCACTCTGTGCATTTGTCCTCAGTGTCTTTTCTGTAGCATCTCCTGTAGGGTCAGAGCATGGATGTGATAATTCTAACACAAGAAGACAAGTTAGCTGTATATTGGCTGGCAGTGAAAGCTAGAACAGGAGCTTTACCCCTCTGCAAGGACTTGGATCCAGCACTGCACATTCCACTTTGAATTCACATCACTTTACGCTCCTAAAGAAATAGTGATGATGACTAACTGCTTTACACTTTTTATTTATTTATTTGTCCATTTGAATTCTGAGCATGAGATTCCTTCCTGGCAATGTTTTTTGATTTCCTAGGTGGCCCAGATGCTTGATGAATGGAACTTACCAGTGTTTGTCCCTCTGGTAGAGTCACATGTGTAAGTGCTTGATAAGCATCTGTCATCACATAGTTGTTAATGGAATTCTAATGGTGTGACAAAAGGTGACCAGTCATTCCTAGAGACATCTTGAGTAGTATAAGTACCAGTGATTCCTTAGGAATTCCTTTCTGGAATAATGATATTCCAGAAATACTGAGGACCTATCTCCCCCTGCAGCCAGCATCTAGAAGTTTTGTATTGTAAAAAGCGGGTGGGGGTGATTTGCATACTGTGACAAAATAGTGCCTAGACTCCTTACTAGCAAATTCTGGATAATATGCCACTCATTTTACAAATGGCTTTTAAATTTAATTACAAAAGGGGTATCAGGTTTGGGCCTTCCCTTATGTAGAAGAAGTACCACACTGATGTTATGCAAGAAGGTAAGACTTATCTCTGATTTCTTCATAAAATAATCTGAATTGCATGTGGAAGTACAGGACTGAAGTGCAGTTGGAAAGAAAAAATTAGGGTGACTGATAAAACACACTTAAGATGTAAAAGATTTGGAGCATCTCTCAGAAGGGGAAGCTGCTTTATTAGTTGCGCCTAGGTACGGATCTTCCACCCTCCCTTGAGAACCCGACGACCTTAATTTCCAGGAGTGCAAAACTGAGGTATTCATCACCTGTAAATTTGCCACTGGACAGCTGAAGAGTGGTACTGACTGACTTTGGCCTTCATGGTCAAATAGATTATGAAATGGAGCATTTGAGGGAATCTAGGGATTCTGTAGCTGAACATCAGCTTTTGAGATCTTGGAAATGTTGCCAATACAGTTGTAGCTCCATTGTGGCTATTATCAAACTGCAGGTGTATAAATTGAGAAAAAAAAATCATTTCACTGATCTAAAGTGTTTGAACAGCAGAGAAGCTGCAAGCATTATTCCCATATCTCATAATCACTCTGGACTAGTCAGGGGAATGTAAAACAGGGAAAGGTTAAGATGGTAATCACCTGGAGAATGGCATATTACCAGAAATGAGATCCTCTCCTGAACATGGAATCATAGAATTGGTTACCTTGAAAAAGGCCCTCAAGATCAGCGAATCCACAGTTAACCCAGCACTGCCCAACCCATCACTAAACTATGTCACCAGATGCCACATATTCACACCTCTTAAATACCCCCAGGGATGGCGACTCAGCCACTTCCCTGGGCAGCCTGGTTCAATGCCTGTGTGTTACTTTTCCCACTGGAGCAGGAGTAGGAGGAGCCACACAGTAAAATGGTGACACTTCCAAGCAGAGGTGCTTGACCTAGTGCCACTCTATCCACTTACTCACCATCAGACTTGCCAGTGGAGCTGGCACAGGAGGCTGTTCCCCTCTGTCCTCTTGCTTTCCACCAGCTGATGAGTCTGGCAGTTGCCATCCTGTTGCCACAATGACCGTGCTGCCTGTCTCTCTGTCCAGCCTGTCTTGCACCATCCATCACCAGGGGCAATGGCAGAAAATAGATGAGCCAGCTCCCTAAGCCAATGCAAATGGATGATGGTACAAATGTTAAATAGCTTTGGAGCAAGGATTATCTCTTTAGCTGAAGAGAGAATGGTGGCAAAACTTCAGACCCTTGGGGCCAGAGCAAGGTAGCCAATGGCATAGGTGGCTACATCCAGGTGGGTGGGTGTAGCTGTAGGGACACAGCAGATGGGGGTTGCAGTTGGCGTTAAACCAAGTATAAATGCAGACTGAATTCCATCACTTACCACACTGCAGAGGTGATGGCAATGTGCAGTGTTGTGTCAAGGCCTGCAGCACCTGGTAACCCCTCCAGTTTACTGTTCTCCATCCCATATTTCATATGCCACCTTCCTCAGTATAGTTGTCCTTTATTCAACAGGCAGTAGAGATTAGTTTATCCTGATGCAGGGGCTTATAAAAAATGCACTCTTTGTCCAGTCCTGCATGATGGTTCTTGCTCTTTGGTTTTTTGCTTTTATGACTTTTTTCCACTTGCTTATTAAATTCTTGCACTGTTACTGCTTATGTAATTATTTAGTGTTTTCATTAAGATCTGAAATCTGTCTTTCAGTGCAGTTTGCAAAACTGGGAAGCGGCAGACTGCGGGGCAGGAGTTCTATCAGCAGCTAGAAATACAAGGAAAGAGGAAGAAATGTTTGCTTCTAGCCCTGGCTCTCCTCTTTATCCCTGCTTTCCCTGCTGTGGGCATAAGATGGAGTCAGCGGGTAATTAGAAAATCCTCTCATGACTTAAACTGTCCTAGCTCTGGCTTTTCACCTCCTGTTGCTGGGGAAACTGCAGTCCCAAATCCCTTCCCCAGGCTCAGTACTGCTGCCAGAGCACTACTGCAGGCAACCAGAGTCTTAGGAGATGCACCATCAGGAAGGCAGGATTAACAACCAACACAGCAGGGCTGGACACCAGCAAGGTCACAAAGGGCCTGACAGCAGCAAGAGCTGCCGTGGCTGTACAGCCCTTTCCCAGGCTGAAATGATCTGACAAATGCTGTCTGTAGTAAAGTATTGATGGTGATGCTCAGTTGGGTGCCCAAGGGTTAGAAATCGTTCCAGTTGCTGGCTCAGGGAGGCTGCAAAGAAAGCTCTTTAACGGCAATGACCCTAAGGCACCTTCAGCCCAGCTCAAGCCTCTCTCTCTCCATCTCTAGAAGGTGGTAAGTGGGTGGGGACTTTGCATGGAACTACTGTAACTTTTCAAATTGCTGCCTCCAAATCTTCCTAAACTCAAACTGCAGCAGAGCAATGGGAGTAAAGAACTGCCACAACCTCTTCTCAGAACTTTAACTACTTGTAGTCCCTCAGAGGGATTTGAGACAATAAATATTTTTTTACACGTCTTGTTCTGTTTTTTACAGTCCTTGCCAGTGCTGTGCATTATGCTTCCCTTTCTCCCTGAGCTGAACAGAGCACCAAAGCAAATAAAGCAGCCTGCCCCAGCCTCCCCTCTGGCTAGAGTTCATCTTCTGGAGTTGCCTTTTGAGCCTTGAAAATGCACCTGCATTGAAAATGCACATGTGATAGAGGGCAAGTACAGTTTTATAAGTCTAGCAAATTAGCATAATTGACAAGAATCCCCAGTTAGAAACACAGGTAATGAAGGAATTCCCTGTCTTGGTTCAACCCCTTCTGAAGCCCCCCTCCTTGCTAGTTGTTTATGTCTATTACATGGGAAAAGTGTCTTGGGAATGTGTCTTGACCTTGATTCCCAGAAGGAGCAAGATTAGAACAGGCCTTCTGGAATTTGTCTAATAGGAAAAGTTCTGGAGTTAGGATACTATATAACTATATAATAATAGTCTCCAGAGCTACATATATATATACGAAGAATCTTTAAAAGCAAAAATCATGTTGGCATCACTGGACTTTGGGATTTAGCATCCTTTACCAAATGCAATGGGTGAGGAAAATGACATGTTGAATGAAGGAAAACTCAGCGTTTTTAGCTGTTAACAAAATTACTGCTTCATGGTCAAGTGAAAAGCTTCCCTTCCCACCACTTGAGAAGCCTGACTGCTGCAAGTGTGATGTGTCACTGGGTGGGAATTTGAGCTGGTTTTGGAATACCCCCAGTACCACCAGGAGCTGTGCACTGTAACCAGCTGCCACTGCTGCACGTCACCTTTTCTGTGAAGCAAATGAGAGGCACATCTTGCTTTCTCTGTGTTTATTGCATTACACTGAAGCAAACCAGCGTGTGGTTATTTGCAGTTATTAGCTGATTATTTCACCAAGTTTAAGGAGTACAAAGAAAAGCAATTAAACAGTTCAGGACTTGGTTGGCACTGGAGGGAAGCTCAGGCTGTGTGACTGGACAGGATGAGTGCCGTGCCAGGCTGAGCCCCCCATGCTGCCCACGCAGGGAGGCAGCAGTCTCCATCAGCTGCATGCATTTTGAGCACTCAGAAGCCAGTGAGCTCTCTACTCTTGTCTTGTGGGAACGCAGCCCAAGTAATTTCCTGGGAGTAACACAGGAAATCCACACCCTGGAGACATTCATCCCTGCCCAGAGGGGTCCAGTGGTGATCACATTCAGTGTTATCATCCCTTGTGCTGAAAGCTGCGCTTAGAAACTGAGGTTGGGTGACTCTGCTGGCTCATGCAAGGTGGGACTTTCCTCGGGAATCTCCCAGATGTTGGTCAATCCCATACACCACTTCCCCATTGTTTAAGTTCAAACACAAAACAGTACACGTGCCTCTTAAATAATGACCTCTACCAGGATTCTGGACATGCTTCAAAATGGTCTCCTTCCTGTCATTCATGGGGATGGAGAGGTTGTAAATGAGCCAAAGAGCTGCTGGTGCTGCTGGAAGGAGCAAGTCTTTCTTTCAGGAATAGGAAGGCTAAAGTCATCATCTTAAAATGTAGTCTTCAAGGGTAGTGGCCAGAGGAACCCATCTGGAGCACTGAAACTGCAAAGCACATCAGGATTTGTTGTTTGACTTTGATGTATCTGCAGGTTTTGTTCAGCTGTAGTAACTCACTTTGCTAAGGAAATTGTTGACATTGATAACTATATTGCATAAGCCTTTTTTCTTGCCTTTTTTTTTTTTTTTTTTTTTTTAATTTTAATTTTTCCAGCTGTTGCTGGGGGCCCAAAAGCAGCAAATCAGTGCTGGCAAGGTGTTTGAAGAACCTGGAGGGTGCACATCCTCACCAACCCTCCTCTTTGTAGATATTATTCAGGTGGGTACAGATTTCATTGGTCACCTTCTCAAAGGAAGCTTTGCAGTCTCCGCCAAATTTCTCCTCCATCAGTTGTAAAATAATGTCACAGATAATCTAAACAAGGAGAAGGGAAGAAACAACCAGTGTGAACTTTTCTCCACATTAGAAGCATAAGAACTTACATATTTTATATATATTAAGCTAGGATTCTTGGAAGGTACAGGAACAATTCACAGCATGTGGCCTGCAGAGCTTGTAACAGGGCATGGAAAATAAGGTGCATTATAGAATTCACAAAAATCTGCTGCTTATTAACTATCCTGTATCTAGTTAATGTTGACTGCACCTATCACTTAAGGATGGCTGTATAGGACTGATGCACTTTGTCCATCCACTGCAATCCTTCTCCTGGCAGGGGACTGTCCTAAATGTTTAGAGGCCAAAATAAGCCCCTTGTTGGACACCTATGGAATACATGGCTGGGGGGTAGGTTTCATCCTGACCTTTCCTGCTCGTTAGCAATCTAGCACTCTCTAGCAGAGTTCATTTGCCCTTGCAGTCACTAGGTAGGTGGTGTAATTTGAAATGCCAACTCCTTTCTTGTGCAGTAATATTTTGTGTACATCTTGACCCTGAAAAAATATTTTCAGGCAGAAATCATCACCTGTTCTCCTACTTACTGAAAATTGGGCCCACTGCTTTTGTAATCACCTTCATTTGGAAATGACCTTTGCCAGAAGGTGCCTCTTTTTGCTGTGCAAGGCAGACAAAATAATTATAAATTATAAATCACTCTACTAGTGACCTTAGGTGGATCTGGGCAAGTAATTTGATCCTATATTTATTATTTGTGTTTGTTTAATGATGACAATGCTGTTGCCATTGTTGCTCAAAAAGCTCAGTTCCTGTTCCAAGATAAAAAATACATCAGGGACTGAAGTCCAGTATCAAACTGCTTTTCTGTGTCTTGTTATTAAATGGCAAGTGTGGAAATCCTATTGCACTGAGAAAACCCACTACAGTTCATGGGCAGCTGCGCAGCTCCCACCTGTGCAGACCTGCCTGCAGCACATCTGCTGCACAGCTGTCTTCCTCACCGATGCCAGATCTCTCACTCCTGCCATCTTCCACCATCAACCATCTCACCTTCCACCGCCTTCCCTCTGAGGCATGTAAATGTATTCATACATACAAAGCCTGTTTTCTTCAGTTCTACTCCTCTAAGGGGAAAACATCCTCCCCTCACAATTACAACCTTTGGGAAGAGGGCTGCTCACTCACCCTAAAGTTTTTGGGGTCAATCTTCAGCTGGGTGGCATGTTTCTTGCCAAGTGGGGTCACTATCCCAAGAAAAGCCTCAGAGTTGTCCAGGTGTTGCACCATGTCATTGATGGCACTGAAAACCTTCTTGCCATGGCCCCTGACTTGATCTGACTGTTTCATCTCTTCGGCAGAGTCCATGCCTTTGAAATGTGTGAAGTAAGACTTGGTGTCTGGGTGCTCAGTAAACATTCTGTTGAGAAATGAGAGAGGTCCTGACTTCTGGAACGAGGTATCAATGGCTACACATTGCAGGCTACACATTCCAGACATGGCTACACATTCCAGGCCTTGCCTTAGGCATTGATGCCCCTTTTTCCCTTCTCTTTATTAGAACACACACTTCTGCATTCCCTGTTTCTCCTTTGCCTTTTGCACCTTTGCACAGCCCCCACACACACAGCAGCCAGTCCTCTCTCCCTTGCCTCTCCCCAGGGTATTTCCTTTGCTCATTCCACCTTTAAACCTAAATGAACTTATTCCACTGCTTCTAAAGTAAATATTTTCCTCAGTGTTAACTGTGTTACTTTCACAGAGAAGTGGGAGCACATTCAGATGGGGTGACTGTGGCAGTTTAATATTCCCAAAGATGTTCCAGACAGTGAATATGACCATTGGGATACTGGTGGGTGTTTTCTTGGAGAAACCCTACTACTGGTTTTGTTAATTAACCTCTTCCAAGAATCCATCCCAAAGCTTTCTTACTGTCTGTGATGGATTGTTTGATTATGGGGTACTGCTCATTCCATTTATTCAAAAGTAACACAGTTCAGTGTGTTTGAAATTACCTTTGATCAATTATAGTAATCTTGGTCAAACTCTTTTTAAAAAGCAGTTTAATCCATTGGGTAAAACCACTCTCCACCTGAAATATCCATGGCAAATTCCAGATTGCATTTCACAGAGTCACAGAATGGTTGGGCTTGAAGAAACCTCTGGAGGTCATCTGGTTCAACACCACTGGTCAAGCCAGTTGCCCAGGACCATGTCCAGATAGCTTTTGAGTATCTCCATGTATGGAGACTCAACAGCTACTTTGGGCAACCTGTGCCAGTGCTTAGTTGCA
Source organism: Entomyzon cyanotis (assembly GCA_024500445.1). Taxonomy (NCBI): domain Eukaryota; kingdom Metazoa; phylum Chordata; class Aves; order Passeriformes; family Meliphagidae; genus Entomyzon; species Entomyzon cyanotis. The sequence continues at coordinate 10,673,327 of JAKEPQ010001018.1, read as the reverse complement.
CTCACAGTAAAAAAGTTTTCTGATGATCAGAAGGAACCTCCTGTGTTTCAGTTTGGTCCCATTGACTCTGGTCCTGTCTCGTGGCACAATCTGCACTCTCCATTCAGGTTTTTATGTATACATTGGTAAGATCCCCCTGAGCTTTCTCCTTTCCAGGCTGAACAGTCATAAGGCTCTCTCAGCCTTTATTGGAGAGATATTCTAGAATCCTCATCATCTTCCTGGCCCTTCACTGGACTTTTCCAGTATGGCCATGTCTCTCTTGTCCTCGGGAGCCCTGAACTTTTCTATAGGCAGGTCTGGGGCTGTAGGACACTAAAGCAAAACCTTCTAGAGTAAATTAGTCCAGGGAGGAAGCTGCTGGATGCTGCTAACATTTTATGGCTGCATTTCTGACCCTAACTGCGCTCAGGCTGTGTAGCCTGCAGAAGGGAAGAGCAGCATGTAACACTTTGTGAGGGTATTGCAGGCAGAAGGTGTGATATACAGGAAAGCTGGAGGGAGGGGTAAAGGTCTGATAACCAGAAACAATACTTGGATATGGAACTGATCCATGCTTATGGAGGTGATACAAGTCCCAGATGAGAGGGGGATATATGAAAGGTGAACAGAAGAGAGGAAAACAGGATGGAAGCTAAGAGAGGAAAGCCCACAGAAAGGGTATAATACATTGGAACAGATGGACTGAGGCTGAAGGAGAATCAGAAGTGAAACACTGAGTTTAAAAAAAGCATTAAAAGAGTTCAGAGGTAAAGCAGAAGAGGGAAATAAGGCCCATGTTTGGTCCCATTCTCTTTCACACTTTCTTTCCACGCTCTTTACCTTACATGGGTGAAGAAATTGCTCTTGTCTTTTCTTCTTTTCCCACCCCCTTACCCCTTTTATTTTTCCTTGTGTGGATTGCTCCTCTTCCCAGCAAGGGCTGCACAAAAAACATCAAGACACACTCCTAGGCAGGAACTCCATCCTTTATGCTGGTCCTTCTTCACCCCTCTGGGGCAGCAGCTGGATGGGCTCTCCTTACCTGACCAGCACAGTTGTCCCATTGTCCTCAGCATCCCCATATATCTTCTCCCAGGCACCACGGGCACTTTGCACCTCTGCTTCAGAGAACGACATGGTGGAGGAGATGTTGGCAACAGAGGATGCAGCAGGAGGGACAAAGACAGGGAGGTCCTGGCAAAGTCTTTCTGCTCCAGTTCTCTCGTCAGTGCTCTCTAAATACTGCCCTGGGGATTTAAGAGATCTTGAAGGGTCTCTTTGTGTCCGTTCCCCTCAGTCACATTTCTGCAGGTTTTAGAGCTACCTAATCGCTTTTAATCAGGAAAGAAACCAACCACATGAGGAGGGAGGACTAGCCCTGTAGTCATAGGTCAGGTGCCAAAGCAAAGGTCTCACTGTCTGAGGAGAGAAGGAAAAAAAGGCAGTTTTCAGTGGGGAAAAAAAAGATCAATTCTCTTCTCCTTTCACGCCTGCCAAAGCCAGTGCTTGGCTGCTCTTTCCTGAAGGTGATCCTTGCCTAAGCACTAATTTTCCTGGTTTTCTCCCAAGGGTGCTGCTGTGCTGAGGGCACTGTGGTGCCCTGCCATCCCCTCTCCCCAGCACTCTTTGGTCTTTCAGTCAAAGATCCTGTTTCCAGCTCCAACAGCTCTCTCCAGTCCATGCCACAGTATTTCACTGTTTTCCCCACAGCCCTCTGGTTTAACGGGCTCACTCCACAGCTGCTCCCAGCCTTGGTCCCATGAGGGTGGGAGGCTTTGCCAGCCCAAAATCACACCATTGCAGGGATGGTGATGGCAGCATGGCAGCATGGCACAGCATGGCACATATGGCCATTGCACCATGGCCATAGTGCCCTGGAAAGCCACTGCATTTTAGCACAGGAGATAAATGGTGCAGCACAGCCAGGCCAGGAGCACAGGTGTTTCACTTTCCTAACCCTCTTGGCTTGCAGCTGTGATCTCTGAACTATCTCTGAGCCCTGCCTTCCTGGGAGAAGGATAAGGGGCAGGAGAAGGACCAATGTGGAGCTGCAGACAGCACCTCTGGACCTGTTATCGTCACAGTCACTTGGAATTGGAGGTAAAAAATTTTCATGGATTATCCATGCAATGCCTGAGCTTAACCTCTGGCAGGAATGTTCTGGTTAAGTCCAGGGCATGCAGACAAAATAAGGGCTAAGGGGCTTGAGAAACTGCTGCTGGATGCTGAGGGCAGACAAAACCTTGTATTGTTTGGGATGGTTTAGAGTAGGGAAGGAACAGGTGCGAGGGGAAAATACGCATCATGTCAAGAAAAAACAGCCTGATACCCCAGGGCAGAAGGAAAGTGCTTGCTGCAAACTCAGAGAGACTGATTGGTTTTGGTGGGGTTGTGTCCCACTGCTGATGAGGGTGGCCTCAAATGACTTCACTGAAATTTGCTCCCACTTGTCTCCCTCTGCCTTTTCACCACACAGCAAACAAACAGCAGTCTGATAGAAAGCTGCACAGCCATCTTCTTTCTCATCCCCACATCCCCATAAAAACTCCCCAGATCTCAGGACATCCTGGGGCAGAGAGGGATATATATGTTGTGCTGCTCTGCCTCGTTGAAGGCAGCACTAGCCAGGGTAGCAGTGGTAGTCCAAGCCCAGCCACCAGTGCATGCATGCAGGGGAAGGAACAGAGGCCAGCACTGCAGCAATTGGCATTTCCCAGTCTTGGGAGCCAAAGCTGCTTGGGAGGAGCTTGTTGGGGAAAGCACCAAGTTTTTGGCTGAGACCAAAACATGCATCACATGCTTGTCATAGGTGGCCTGGGAGAGAGGCAGCTACTGAACAAATAGCAGCACTAACTTTAGCCAAAACAAAAAGGGCTTGAGCAGGTCTTGTTACATAACTTGCCAAAAAAACCACTGTAGGCCTCTTTACCTGTTTCTCCACTGGTTTCAGCCATGTTTGTTATCCTGTGTCCATACTTTTACATTCTTTTATCTTTTTGCTAGTTAGTCTTTAAGCTCTATTCAGCAACTTCAAGAGAGCTGAAAATGTTTCTCTCTGCATTATTTATCAGGAGGCAACCTAAACTTACCTGCTCGGTCCAGTTTTGGGGTGCAGTGAGTCAATTTTGTCTGCAGCAGCACAGGACAGTCCCTAAAGTAGACACAGCAATGACATCCTCCCTCAAGCATGTCACTATGCTCTCTCTGTGACATCCTTTTCTATTCTTCCATCTTCTGGTGTTATTTCTACTGTTTTGGAAAATTATCTTCTATTCTCCCCTTGCATGACTTGCTGAGTCCTTGTAAGATGAACACAATAATCCCTCATAAAGTCTTGACATCTCTAATAGGGCTATACATATCTAAGCTACACCTCAGCAATCTCTAGCAATTGAAACAAAAGAGCTCCAGGAAGCTATTTATTTTGGCCAACAGGTGGGAAAGGCTTTCTCTGCTGCCACTTTCCCAAACCATACTTCTCTCTCCCACTCCAGGGCATTAGTGGGCTTGGGTTGAGCCATGTTGGGCTTTGCACTGGTGAAATTACCAAATGCAAAGAGTAAGAAAAAAGTAGGACTACTCAGCTTCTTAGGACCCAGAATGGCCCTTACAAAGTGTACAGAGTGGTACCACCTGACATGGTAGAAATACACACAGGTTTCTGTTGTGAGTACTTTTATTGCATGCATAACATTTTAAATGTGAAAGCAAAGGTAGTGATTTCAAAATAGCTCTACTTTTATATATGATAGGACATAGCATATATGCAGATTAATTTCTAATATGATCATTACAACTAATAAAGATGCCAGTGCTGAGTTTTCTTGCAGTGTATCCAGCTAACCAAGAATTTGCATTGGTAGAGGCTGGTGTTCAGCAGAGAAACATTAGTGAAAGAGAAAGAAACAGCTCCACAAATCCCACCCCACCCCTCACCCCCCAAACCACCAGTGTGCTATCAACACCATTTTGCACACAAATCACACACTAGCATAAGGATCACTATGAAGAAAGATAACTCCACCTCAGCCAGACCCAGGACATTGCAGGATTGCATCCTTTTCTTGGACAAATTTAGGGCCATGAAGCCTACACTGTGCTAAACCTTTGCACAGGTGCTGCAGGCAGGAGGCAAAGAAATTAGTTTTTAGAGATATGGAAAATATCAAGCCCAAATCAGACATGCAGACAGTACCCAGAGCTGGACAGAGGCCTCAGGCAGCAGCATAAGCACTATTCATATCTGTAATGTTACTATCTGGCATTCATATCTGCCCAATTAATGAGATCAAACCACCCAGTTATTTAATGGAAACAACATTCCCACAGGTTTTGGACACAAGCCCCCAGACTGGTTCACTCAGCACCTTTGTCTGGGACACTGGAGTTTTAATGACACACAGTTTATATAAGTGATATTCTGAAGAAAACAGAAATCCAATTAATATCACCCCTAGGAGAATTAAACCTGGACTCCAGATAAAGAGACTTGATGTCAGAGAAAGAGAAGACACGACTGAAAGACATCAGGCTAAAATAAATAGTTGTGGCCTGCTTTATGTGGAAGTTAGACACCAGTCCAGAGGCTTTGCATCAAACACAGGTAGAATACAGATGATTATATTTGTAGTATGGACTATTGTGTTCAGAGGTACAAGCTACAAGGGCATGAGATAAAGCAGCAGATAAACCTGCTGACAGATACAAGAAAAAATGAGGTGTTAGACTGAAAGGCTGGTTGGCGAGCAATGGAAGGAACCAGAGAATCAGACTAGTAGTTTTCCTGTGTAAACAGAAAGCTGAATGATAGACTTATTGCTCTAATTGCTCCTCTGTTGTTGTAGTCAGAGAATTGTTAGGATCGTAATGGTTAGAAAAGATGTCTAAGATCTTCAAGCCCATATTTGACCACACTGCCTCACACTAAAGCCATTTTCTCCCTTGAGTTATTGTTCTTGCTGCTCAATATACCAAGTATTTATATAGCTAAAAAATCTATTATAACTGTTCGACTTTGATCGGAAGTAACATCAGTACATGTGGCTTTAAACTCAGTGAGCCCAAATTTAATCTGCACCTTCACCGTGCGATTTCTGCCCAGCTGTGTGTCAGGCGATGGCACTACACAGCAGCCAAGCTTTTCCATCCCTTCCTCATCAACGTACTGAGCATCCTTGTTTTTTGTACAATAGAAAGTAAAGACTATGCTTGTTTGATCTGGTTCTATTGGAGAGAAATCATAGTGGGCAACTTCATTTATATTCACTGACTGCCCAATTCCCACCAATTTCATGAAGAGACCTGTGCAGTAAGTATAGCCATCAATTTTTGAGACCATCCGTTTACGGGCATCATGGATAGCGCCATCAAATCTCCTACTTACTTCCACACCATATGTCCTACAGCTGATTCTAGAGGTAACAATGTGTGGATTAACTCCAAATAAAACAGCCCCTTTTGCAACGGCTGTTTGGGCCTCCATTGGACAAAGGATGTGATACTCCTCGCTAAAGGCCTGCCTGACTGCATCTCTCAGGATGATGCTGGTTGCAAAGCCTCCCACAAGCAAAATGTACCTGACTTTGACCATCTCAGGTTTGCAAAGAATTTCCCTCAAAGCACAAATGATATTGTTGACACTGTAGTCAAAGAAGCTCTTAATTTTCTCATATGTGATCATGATTGTCCCATCACACCACACAGCTCCTGCTGCTTTTTCAAAGAACTGGGAGATGTCCTTCTTGGACTCTGCCACTCTGGTCAGGTTGTAGTAGCAATGTATGTAGATTGGGGCCCTTTTATCAGAGCATTTCTGTAGGCTGAAGTTGTACATCATCTGTTGTAATTCGGTAGGGTGCTTCTTCACATATTCATCCCATACACCATCACAGAATATTTCCTGGAGGAAATTGGTGAAGTTTTCATCCACTCTGTTGCCTCCCCATCCACCTCCAGTTGCCTTGTGTAACTCCTTTAGGTAATGGTTTCCTTGGATCTCATGTACTGTGATGTCTATTGTGCCACCTACACACACACACAGAGACTCAAATTAATTGAGCTGTTTGTTTTAAAGTACATGAGGTTCATGATTTCCACTGAATTTAATCTTACCTTCTGTACTCCTGATTCACAAATGAGCTTTTATGCTGCTTTCTTTCCTCATTCTCACTCTTCTGCTATTGTCTGTAGTTCTCTAGATGTCTTAAATTTGTGCACTTTTGTTTAAAAGCCTAGTCTCACAAGGCTCCTACAGTTATTTCTGATAAGAGCTGGATGCTCCAACTTGCTCAGTGAGCAAGCTGATCTCCTATCTGACCACAAATGGAGACTGGCCTCCTCACATAAGTGGTTGACTCCTGAGCAGTGGTGATAAGACTCTCAGGAACTTGTGATCCTCTTGATGCCTTTTCGGTATTTGTTCAAAACCACCAGACTGCTCTTGGCAGAAAATTCACATCACACCAAAAAACCTCAGGAATCTAGAGAAATGACTGAGAAGTGCTTCATCAAATATTCTTAATGATTTACTCTGCAGTGCCTGCTAGCTCATCTCTTTGGTCACTTCACTGGGCACTAACTACAGTCTGCCCTAAAGAGGAGCTGTGAGCTTAGGCTACACAAGAGCACGTGGTGTGTGCCAGTGGCTGATGCTGGGATGTGGTGCTGGCTGATCTGCTGTGAGGAAAGGACCTCATGTAGTGACTGTCTGGCCTGAAGAGCACTGTAGTATGAGACAAAATCCTGTTCTTTCCTCTTTTATTTCTCCTTGCTCACGGGTTCTCATTAAGTGAGAAATAAAAATAAAAACACCATGACAAGCACAGCAGTGGAGTCCAAGCTCTGGGACTGCACTGCAGACCACTGGCCAGACTGTGAAACAGCCATGCACCATGCCCAGCGAAGATGGTACCTGTTAAATAGGGAAAATTTTACCTCCACAGTCAACAACAATATACTGGATCCCAGGCGAGTCATTAAACTTCTCCTTATCACTGCTGTCTGCCATAAACCCCTCTCGTGGAAGCTGTTTGCACCACAGCGATGCAGCCTCTGGCTCCAAGGCGATGATCAGGTTCTCAGAGAGCATGCCAGAGATAATTCCTGCCTAAAATCACAAAAGACAGTAGTCAGTTCAAGGAGAGCTCTGGAGGGAGATAAGATGGAATTGGGCTACAGGCTGTGGGATGCGTCTCTGGGAACCCATGGCAGCATGGAGAAGCTTGTCTCTGCCTGACCTTGGGAGGACCTGGCAGAGGCCCTGCAGAGGGGAGCTTGCCAAACAAATGAACGGTGCATGATCACCCCCAGGTAAGGACATTAAGGAAGCATATTGCTGATGTGGCAATGCATGATAGGCTGTTGATGGAAAAATGCAGTGCCTTTAAGAAATGTATAGAAACAGCTTATTTCTAGCAATAAACATATCAGTATCTTCACCAATCTGGGTCTGTGCAACTAGCCACCGCAGAAAGGTGGTGAGATTGCTGCTGCATGAACACCACCTGCTAGGGAGACTGTTCTCAGCCCAGCAGCTTATGCAGGCCTGGTGCTTCTTGCACTGCTGATCTCTGGGGGCTCATTTCTACATGGCAGTGGGGGGAGAGGGCAGAGCTGTTCTAACTGCCAGTTTGGGACATCCTCTCCTTCACCTCCCTCAGTGTGAAGATTTCTCTGCCTGATGGACTGAAATTTGACATACAGGTTGTTTACTTGTTGAGGTGTCCCTTTGCCTCAATGGGCAAAGAAACCTCCAAAGGTAATTTGAGGAAATGGGGTAACCCCTGCTTTTACCTCTTTTGCTGCCAGACGCATGAACTGCTTAGCAGCAGCACTCCATATGGCTGGGACAGTAATGACCCAGGTGATCTCCTCCTGGTCGTAGACAGTTTGGAAAGAAGCCTCTTTAATGGTGTTCAGGGCATGTTCCTTCAGGTAGCGCAGGCTTTCGGAAAAGACTCTCAAGGCAGGAAGCAACTTTCCATTGCTGGCTTTCAGCTCCATGCCAGTTGTGACATTCTGCAAAACAAAGTCTGAGGGTCACATGTTCCAGTCTCTGCATGAGACCTGTCCCCTTCACACTGAGCACTGCACAACACATGGCACAGAAGGAGGTCCTGTCTCCAAACCTGAGCAAACTCCCAGCAATGGCTTCACTGCTGTGGCTGAGTCTAAGTGGCACAGGTCAGCTACCAAACTGCTAACCCACCACGCCTGTGACTCAGCAGGCAAAATATCAATGTGGTTGATAAGTCAGCTGTTTCCCCTAGGCCAAGTTTTGTAAAGATCCTGTAGATCCCTGAAAAGCCAGTGGAGAGTGATTCTGTCATGAAATTTTCCTTCACCGTGATTCTGTAATGAAATTTTCCTTCACCATTTGCTCCTCAGATGCAGAGAAATAGTTCTGAACTGAAACCTCTCTCCAGCCCCTGCTGAATGAGAACCCACCACTCCAGAGGTGACATTGTGACAGACCACATCATTCCCAGCTTTCCTGGGGAGGAAAATCTTCAAGGAGGCCTCCCACCCACCACAGCATCCAGTTCAGCCCTCAGCACTTAACCCCAGTGGATGCCAAAGAGAGGATGTGTGGCCTTTTCTGGACCTGGCCCTGTGCTCTGGTTTATTCTACACTTTGAGAGGCCCTGTGGGACCCTGGAGCACAGACAGGAAAGCCCTAAGGTAGGCTGGTGTTTGGCTGAACAAACAAACCCAGATTAAGCTGTGAGCTATTCCTAACTAGCACAGAGCCTCCAGAGAGAAATGACAGTCAGTGAATGCTTGAAGGACAGCTGGCCACCCCTACACTAGCTTCAGCATAGCATTTCAAGGGAGGGAGAGACAAACTCGGGGGAGGTGTACAACATGGGATCATATTGTACATCTAGGATGATGCTCCTAGAGTGATCCTGAGGCTGCCCATCTCCTTTGAATTACAGGACACTTCACTTGATCCCCGTTCTCTGTTGAGGACTGAAGCAGGGAGTCCCAGAGGGAGGCTAGTTTCTCTGTCAAGCTCAGGAACAGGGCAGCTTTTTGTTAGGAACATGTATTTGCCTTCACCCAGGTATGCAGTCAGGTTTTATTGTCTTCCGACAAATAAAAAAAATCATAAAGGAAGGGCCCGTGAAGCTTTCACTTAATTACAAAAATAAATAATTTCCTCTTTGGCTCATCAAAATACTCTCTGACTTGTGCTCATTTATCCTCATTAACCAGACTTACTCTGCCCTCTTCATGGATTGTTTAACCCCCACCCCTCAAATACATTAATAGCTCTCAACCCTTTAGCAGTAACTCTTTCACCTACCGTGTTGTACAGCTGCATCTTGAAATTTTGGAAGAAGTACCAGCTGCCAGCTTGGCTGGAGGGCAGGCTCTTGTACTTCATCACAGCATCATAGCCAAAATACTTGAACTCCTGCTTCTGGTTGAACAAGATGCATGTGGGTGTCTTCGGGGTCTTGAACCCATGCTCTGCTCCCCAGTAAACCTGGCGGATTTGGTCTGTACCTGAAGCAAGAGAAAAACAGTAACCACTGTAGGATGTTCCAAAATCTACAGCAACAACGAAGACTGACTGGCTGGCCATGGCCACTGAAGTGCAGAGGTGTGCAGCTCTGGGAGCCAGAGAGGGGTGAACAGAGGGGACTAGACTGAAGCTGAAAGGATTGATATTGCAGGGGGAAGAGCAACCTCCCCTGTCTTTATTGGCTGGAGAGAAGTGTTACTCTAGACATACTGTAAATAGCACCTTTTCCTGCAAAGAGGCAGGGCTTTCTTCTGTTTTTCCTAACAAGAAAGTGCCTTTGTTAGGGAAATGTCTTATCAGTAGCTCTCTGCATTCCCAGCAGCACCAACAGTGTCCAGTGCTGCCCACACATTTCAACAAACATCTGCTGCTGCTGTAAAGGCATGGATTCACACAACGTTTATGGCTACAGCAGTAAAGAAGATTTGGATATACTCAATGTTCCTGGCTCCAGCAGACGAGAGGTGTTGGAAGGGCAGTGTGAGGACACTGATCCCAGAAAGATGACTGCAGAAGGCAGCAGGTATGTTACACAGGGGATGTCTCTGGATAAACTTGTTTCACCTTAGTGGGTTTGAATATTTCTACAAAGTTTCTTGGGAGGTCACATGAGTGCTGAACTGCAAACATTTTCTGACTGTGAAATATTTTAGTAAAAGCTTTGTTTTCTACTTCCTAACCTTTCTATCCATCACAGAGATAGTTACTTTCCCCAAATTCACCTCAAGTTCAACTCCAAAGTGTGAGGCAAATCTTAACTTGGTGCAAGAGGAAAAGAAACTAAAAAGATCAGTATAAAGAGTGTAACAATATCTGGGATTTCAGGACTCAGACTCTGAGCTCATCAGTTTTGTAGGGAAAGGCAGACTAACATACAAATTTTTTACTGGATTGCTTAGCTTAAAAAAATTTTTAAAGGGTCGCCAGTGAAAGACTGGAAGTGAAGTGATTTAACTGGAAAGGAATCCATCCAAGTAAACAAAACCAAAACGTGCTTCAGTGGGAGGGAGTGATGCTGAGAGAGAGGGGCAGCACAGTCCCTTGCAGCTGTGCAGGCTTCTATTGGCACAAACTGAAGGTAAAGCCTTATGCTTAGGCTTTCTCTGACACCTGGTTGCATGGATGAGCTTGCTTTCTGCTCCACCTGGATCCAGGCTGCAGGAGCAGCTTAATCTAGGACTGTCTCTGTAATGATAGTTGGTATTTGGGATCCTTATTAGGAAACAGGACACAGAGCAGTTATAGAAAAAAGATTACCTTGAGAACACAGAGCTTTGTACTTCTCTATTAAAAAAAACCCCACACTTGTACATTGCAAAGCTCATTTTAGCAGAACAGTCAGCTGCATGTGCTGTTCCCCTCACTCTGCAGGTCTGGGTTGAGGTTTTTTTCTCAGGAGCTTGTATCTTGCTCACTTCATCCAAACCTAATGATTACTCAAACCCTCCTATTTTGGGCATACCCTGGTCTGTGGGGTCCTTTGAGCTGTATCAGGCATTATCTGGGAGAGTGCTAACTGACTTGTGCCAAATCGGCATACCAGTGTGCCCTGGGAGCCTTTGTCCTGTCTATTATAAGGTGCTTGTTTTTAGGATGTGTTCTCACCCCCCTTCATTGTAAGAATTCCATTTTCTTTTTTCCTCAGACATACATCTGACACCTCACAGCAGCCATCAGCCTATGGAGACCAGACTTCAATCATGAAGCAAATGTTCGAAATGACGAAAGAGATATACAACAAAACAATGTGAGAGTGCAGTGACCAAAATGATACTGTTTAGTGTGGTCCATGACAATTAACTGTAGCTGGTGCACACTAGGGTGGGTGGGACAGAAAATTACAAATCAGCCAGACACAAGGGGGTCTCTGACTTAGCAACAAATTTTCCCCAGGCTATACTGGGAACCGAGAGCAAATTTACAGAAGCTGCTTGATCTGCAACATGTAATGTGCAGATCTTACACTTTGAGAGTATTTTACTTGCACTGTTGGTATTGACTCACAGAATCATAAACCACCCACCTGGCTAAAAAAACAGCCTTGAGAAGTTTTGGTCTCTAGATTTCTTTTCCCTATGGGGTGATCAGAAATTGGAGGGAGGAAGTTTAGCTTGTGCATTTTTTAAGACTTCAATGCATACCTGCCTACTGACTGCAATGTGGTTTATTATTTCTTTCTTCCCCTTATGGATGGATGGACAATGAGAACAGGACTTCATCTGACACTGTTAGTACTCTACCACACCTTCTGGATAATCTCAACAGGTAAAGTTATTTTTATTTTAATAATCAATATAAGAGGGGAAGATCATTATGATCCTCACAACCACACCTCCATTTCTTCTGATGTAAATAGCTTCCCCCTTGATTGAGCATAAATTTGGTGTGGGGGCTTTCAGGGGAGGTTGTTCAGCTCCCCTGGAGTTTTTCTGGAATTTTTTCCTCTGTGCTTTCCCACCTCGGAGCTTTTTTTCTGGAATTCAGATTATTCAACAGGAGCATGTCCACTGTTGTCCCAGTGTCCAAGTGCAAATCAAAGAGATCTCACAAATCTGTTTCAGAGCACTTTGTGGAAGGGTAATCCAAATACAGCATCAGGACAAAGAGGAAAATGAGGTGCTGAAAGAGAAGATCAAAAAGTTAGAGGCAAGGTAAGGTATTTCTTCATATTTCAGATATACTATGTGTTTCTACACTGAAAAGCCACACACTTTTTGCTTCCTCCAGTCCTCAGGGACTTTGTTTCTGATCAAACAGCCCAGACACCTTCTCTCCAGACTTTCAGCCTGCCAGCATCTCCTTCTAGCTGACTTCTGGAAGATGCCTTGTGTTGTTCTGCAAAGGGAAGGAGACATTCTCAGGCTAACCAGTTAAGCAGCCAGTACAAGAAACAAGTCTACAGTAACATTGTCAAGATGCCACTCTGATTAGATTCCACTGTGATCATGCAAAACAGAGCAGAGAAAGCACTATTTCCCACACAAAAGCTGCTTGCCAGCTATATAATGTAGTTGAGAAATGCGTTGTAGGAAACATGGGACTCATGAAACAGATTCATAAGTAAAATATTAACATTTATTCATTGCTTTGTCTTGGGTAAGATTTTTTAAATCCTTCTTGCCCTAGAAACAAAGAGCTCTTGTCCAAAGTGATGGACCTGCACCAGAACTCTGAGGACATCAATGACCCTTCACGTTTGTCTGCTGTGCTGGACAGATATGAGTTGCTCCGGCTACAGGAATGGGAGAAGGTCAGGAGCTCTGTATTCTACCGTTGGACATATGAACAAGGCAGTGACATCATTAAGGTTTGTTCCATCCCTTTTCTCCATCTGATTGTTATCAGATCAATATGGTGTAGCCATATAGCAGCCTTTAAGTACTTGTATTTCTGTACCAGACATGGTTGGGTCCTGAATTTGGGTCTCTGATTTCCCAGCCCAGCAGGGCCTGTGGAATGCTGTAGAGATCAAACTGACAGTGACTTTCTTCCTTCTGCCTTTCAGAAGGGCTGTTATGATCCAATTATTAAGGTTCTTTGGAAATAACTCTGCCCGAATTAAGGTGCAAACGAGACCATATGCCAATGAATAGTATGGGTTTTATTTGATAGCAAGTATGAGAGAGAGAGAGAGAGAAAAAGAGAGGAAAAGAGAAGTAGGAAAAGAGGTGGGGGGGACAGATAGAGGGAGAAAGAAAATATCACCATCCGTGGATCCCAACGATGTCACGTTGATACTCTCCAGCCGGTCTTCTTGGTGGTGCTGGTCCCCCCAGAAGCACAGAATGCCATGGGTTAATATACACTCAGGCAGGTGGCAATGTCCAGGCATGTCCCCCGGGGGGAGGGGGGCAGTCTCTAGCAGCAGACTCTGCTTGCATCACCTGCAGTCCTGTGGTGCAAGGCCTAGCATTTCGGGGGTCTGTGATGGATTGTGACTCCCCCTCAGCTGCCTCTCACGTGAAAGTCCCATGGATGTGGCCTGTGGGGTTGGGGGGTTCCACAGCTGGGCCAGTTTGTGCAAACCTGGCTTCTGTGAGCTGTGCTCTGCCCCCACCCCAATACTCAGCCAGGGATGATTCGCAGCACAGCTGGTGGCTTTGGCCTTTGTGTATGCATACCTTTCCCCCAGACTGAGATGGCTGAACAATAGGTTTCCCTTTATCTAATCTCAGCAGTTTGACTTCCAGTCCAAAGTCCCAGTCAAGTAGCTTGAGGGAGGCTTCTTTGATTGTAGCTTCTTTATACACTTTTTGTTCAAAACTTTGTATCAATGTTTGAGGCATGAACTATTTCAGTCTCTGACAAGGGCACACTCAAATACCAGTCCCATGTCTCACATGTGTTAAGCACAAGTGGGAAAACAGTCCACTTTCCTTTTGTTAATGCTTGAACTAATAGCTGTGAGACCTCATTTTGATGTGTTACTCACTGCTCTGATGATGGAGAGATCTGAAAGAAAATACCGAAGTGGTATTACCTTAAATGACAAGACTGAGATGAGGCCATTGGTAGCATTGGTTGTGAGGATAAAGCCCCACAGATGTGGAAAAATGGGCTTCAGTATGCAAGTGACTTGATGAAACAGTCTGCTTCACAGCTACTGAAGATATATTTCAGTCAGTTAGCAGCCCTACAATTTACTCTAATGCAGATGTGTTCTCAGCACATGCTTTGCACACTACACCTCTGGTTTCACTGTGATTGATGCTGTAATCAGATGTTGTCTTTGCACTGCAGAAGCTGTTTAATGCCTGTGAGAAAAGTATACAGCAGAGAACAGATGACATATTGAAAGTTCTTGGCATTTCACCTTTGAATGATGCTATGACCAAGAGCAAACAGGTATTTTATGTTTCTGTGTAAAAGGGCCATCTGCATCTGCCTTTCATTTAGAAGTTTGCTTTTGCTAAGGACACTGCTCAAAATCTGTCAGCAATGACACTGGGGATAACTTATGATGTGAGAGGGCTGGGGTGGTAGAAAGCTACGTTCCAGCAACCCTAAGTATGAGAGCAGCACTGGATAAAAAACAGGTCTTTCTCTCTAAGAGTTAAGCTATTCCAGGAAGAAGGAGGGAGCTGGACTTGAGGATCCTTGTGGGAGCCTTCCAAAATTATATGATTCTGTGTCCCATGATACACAGCCATACACTGCATGTCTGAATTGTCCAGCTGGATGAGGCACATATATAAGTGCAAGAAAGCATTTTCCAGCCCTATGTTGTTTTTATGGGACCTTCCTCCAAAGCTTGAGATGAGTGACTTCTCCATTACTGCTTCACACAATCAGAGAAACAAAAATTCACAGTGCTTGCCATTCCACATGATAATAGCCTGCTTTGTGCTATGATTGTTCTGTAGGAGATGATGCGAGAAATAAGGAAGCTCTTCAGGCAACCCTATTGCCAAAATCACTCATCGGTTTACAAGAAGATTGTTCAAGTGAGTAAAGATACAGCCCAGGAACTGGGGCAGTGATTTGACTTTCTGTGCAGCTTGTTATTTTAAAAAATGAGAGGTCTCCCTTCTGCTTGAGGTTGTTTTCCACTTGTGGTGAGGTCCTTTCAGCTCACATACTCCCAAAATATTCTCATATGCATGTAACATTGTAAGGGAGGTGATGCTTTAATAATTTCTTGGTTTTACCCTTCATGTAACTTGGTGTAGTTCTGTGCTTCTTATAAAACACTAAAAACCTCTGTTTCCAGCACCCTTAGACAAAACAATTGCTTCTGAATAGAGATCCAAGGACATATTCATTGCCCTAGGACCTGAAAATATGTAAACAACAGCGAATTGGGGCGGAGCGGGCCTGGGGTGGTTAACATCATCGTCACAAGGGTGTGATTGGAGAATTAAGGGCCAACATGCTAAAACAGCAGAACTTAGAAAAGGTCCATTCTGGATGTAGCCTCATGAGGGGGCTGTGCTTGCCCTGAATGTACCTTCAGGCCTTGAATATATTTGTCCACTTTTATTCTCCTAATGTTGTCTAGTCCTCTGTTTCAGGTAGCCTGATTTAGGCATCAGAGGTACAGCAGGACAGGCAGGGTTGTGCCCTTATGAACAAAGGCACAGCCCTACTGGACCGAAGAAAGGAGCAAAGAGCAAAAGGCAGTGGCGGTGGTGATCAGGGTCAGCCACAGACCAGTGATCACTGGACAAACTCACAGTGACCAGCCAGGTCAAGACCAAGCTGTGGTCTGTGGGTCAGGATCAGCAAGGCTGGGCACAGGCATCCCAACATCACAGCTCAGGCACACACCCAGCCACCACTCAGCTCCTGGGCTAAGTGGTGCACAGTCTGTGGGTGAAGATGAGGCTTCTCATAACTCCTTCTCACACCACCTTTTCTGCCAACTTGGCTGTTATTGCAGGAGTTGAATACAAGGTTATCTGGCTGTGCTAAATCTGAGCTGACCTTGAACACAAGCAGCCAAACCCCGGGGGAGGCAGAGACTGTTGTGCACAGAGCCCTGATACCTGCTATCCAAATGGACTAGTCTCTAGGGGGCTTTTTAAATGGAAGATATGACATACATATCACTTATATATATGAAACTTCCAGAGAGGAGCTTCCATCTTTTTCAGCTTGCTGGGCCTTTCCAGAAGCTCAGTCTTATCAAACTCCTTGCAGATCTCTCTGTGAGGAAAGAGACAATTGCTGGATGCTGGCACAGTCCAGAAGGCAGGACTTAGTAAATAAAAGAATCTTTTAAGTGACCCTGGGACTGCTGCATGTCCCACTCAAACAGCACCAGCAGCTTTGACAAGTGAGGTTCTTGAGAGGTTAGTTTATGTGGAGCAGCTGCGCAGAATGAGAACAGGGAGCAAATGTAAGAATACATCAACGTAACATTACAGAGCTTTGAAAATTGTTCTCATTTCATTTTCAGGAAGCTGCCGGTGTCACATTTGGAAATCAAGCACAATTCCTGCTGGAGTGCTGCCAAATTTATTGTTTGCTGCTTCTCCAGGACCTACCAGTTAAAGCTGAGTGGAACATGGACAAAAGGTATTTAGAGCACGTGGACAAGAAAGACGCAGTGTACTGGAAAAAACCAATACTTCTGTGGCCCATAATGAAACGTGGGGAAGAAATTATTGTGAAAGGTGTAGTCTGGGATCAAAGTAGCATGGCTTGAGAGTCAGGCTAATCACTTACTTAGCCATAAGAAGATGAAACAGCTGCTATGCAATACTCTGCTTTTCTTTCTGCCATGAACTGCCTGCTTCTCAGAGCTGGTGAGTTAGACATCTCCTGCTTGGGACACCTAGGATAAATCATTATTAACAGATATATATTAAAAATGGAAGCTATTCCAATTGTCTCCTCACAAAGCCCACCTGCCTGTTAGCACTCAGCTGCTTCCCCACGTCTGTACAATTTACCTCTCCCAAAGCCCTTCAGCTACACACCTGCCACAGCTCTGGACCAAAGAGCTCTAAAAGTTGTATTCCATGGCATAAGGCAGATGCAATGAGGCAAATGCATGTTTATGTGATTTTGTGTGACAGAGTATTCTGTGAACAACTTGAGAATTACCAAATAAAAAAATACTTATAATTTTTCTGTGTCCCTGCTGAGTCCTCTTATTCAGTTCTCCTTTCTAGTCTAGCTGTTTCCTTGGTTGCACAAACTCCTTGGGATTTTCTTGATGGGCCCCCAGGAAAAATGGCAAATTTCTGTGCAGCTCTCTGCAAGGAAATTGCTTTGCTTTTCTCAGGAATTCAGTATTCCCTAAGCATGTTGCAGGTTACTGACAACATGAGCTGGGATCGCAGGTGTGTGCAAGAAAATTTGCTTTCAGAAAACTGGAGTATTCTGAGAAACTGACTGTAAAAGACCTTTATTGGAAATACCCATATTATGGAATTTATATATATTATATATTTGGAAATACCATATATTATGGAATAGAGCAGGTGAAGTAAAATTACATATGTACCATATTTCCTACAACTTTCACAAAAAGAAATATCTACCATAGTTTTTCATACCTTGTAAGACGTTGCAGACTTGGGTGAGCAGTGCCTTAATATTTCATCTTTTCCAGGGTGTAGAAGGTAAATGACAGGAAAGTTGTCCAGTACAGGCAAGTAGAAGTTGCAGCATGACCCTGAGCCAAAGGCTATGTGATTATACAGGTATAACACTACACATATGGCAAGCTGCAATGCTCTATTTATTACCTGGTTAGAAATATTTTAGCCTAATTTTTTGTGGCTTCCTGAGTCTGTCTGGTCCTATGCTATGCATCGTTTTTCTTGAAGCCCATAATTTCTGCATCTTCTCATGTGTATCCTTTCCTTTGATTTTTGTCTCCTTAACATCACTTTTGCTAGGCTAAAATACTCAAGTTACAAAGCCTTATATTTCAAAGACTCTATCTAAAAATCTTCAGAAGGCTGAAAGCACTGTTACAACCCTTCTAACATGCTTGACATAGACTTCCTAATATCTCCCAACATCAGAAGCAGACTTTTTGCTTTGCCTGTGTCACCAAAAATTTTGGGAAAAATAAAACTCACCAATACTCTAATTTCAGTATTAGAAAACAGTCACTATTTTATTTTGGTGCTGGGTGTAAGGGGGATTGCTCCTCCTAACACTCCACAACTATCTAACACTAGTGTATATCTGTGTAACTAATACATACATGTCTGTTAAAGGAATTCACAAGACTAAGTACTGTTTGTTAAAAGATTTTCACAATGTCTGTACAGCACTCAGCAGAATCCAGCAGATCTGGGCTCTGAGGTACTGTTAAAACACCTTCTCCCTATTACATCTTGAAGGAGCAACAATTGGGTTGTTGGGGTGTCTGGAAGAGACCCCCAGAGCATCCTTGCACGTTAGTAACACATACTGGCTAGATGGCCCTCTAGTCTGGAACCACTTGGGCTGCTCTTTAAGTCATACAAATTTGCTCAAACAAATGTTGCCTGTTGGTTATGCAACAGCAAAACAAATGTCACACATCATCCACCCCACCACCTCAGTTTGATCAAGAAGCTCAACAGCTGCAGAAAGGCAGCACAAGAGGGGCTGCATTTTGTGTACCTTAATTTATAGCAATGCAGTCATGTGCCACCCTGGAGATGGATCAAGCACCCATGGACAGCTAAGCAGAGAGCTGGCATCACTGCTGGTATGATTTTAGGCTCATGAAGGGTTCCTGAATGAAAACCCCTGTGGGATCCCTGAGCTTGTGTGGCTGTGAGCAGCCACCTCAGCAGCACAGCTCTCCTCTGCATTTATGCCCAGCCCTCACGGGCAGCCCCTGCTCTGTTCAAGCCCAGGAGTATCCCCTGGGACCCTCTCTGTGGATCTCACATGGGGTGCTCTGGGGCCACCACAGCAACACGATGGATGCTGCCGCATGCACAGCAATGCCTCAGGGTCACTGCAGCTCAGCGTGCTGTGCTGTGGAGATGGCAGGAAGGGAACAGCGAGGGTGCAAAGGGGTCACACGTGAACCTCGTGACAGAGCTGCAGGCGGAAGCAAAACTGCATTTTGGAGAAGCGATTCCCTGTGCTGCAGGGCCATGAGAGTGTGCTGTGCTGTGCTGCCAAACTGCGTGTAGAAGGAGGCTCAACAGCACCAGGGTGACACCCAGAGCCACAGCCAGGCAGGTCACGACAGGGCAGCACCGTGGCAGCTCACCGCCGCCCAAGCTGCACAAGGCACCATTTCCCTTCCAGGGCTGTTTTTCACTCTCGGTGTGATTTCAAACTGTGTCATTCCTCCCTCGGAAGCACAGAAAAGGAACTGCTTCCTGCAGACACAGAACTATTGGGCGGGGTTTGGTGATTTATTTCTAAGCCTCGTAGAGACTCTTACGGCACCTCAGCGGACAGTGCAGAGGAAGAGATAGAGATTATGGTATTTATGATTTTGGAACGATTGGCGCTGGTAGCTGCCGTGTGCCCACGGGAGGTACAAGCGCTCGGCGCATGCCAACCTTGTTAACTCTGTCCTTGGCACGCGTGGCTCTGAGGGTCGGGCAGATCACGACACCCGGGCATCCCGCGAAGTAGGCGGGGCACCCAGGGGCGACCTGTACCCGCGCAAAAATTCATCTCACATTGGGAGTGAGGACCCGGGCGTCACCCCGGGTCGTTATTTTCCTTACTCATAAGTTTAAGGCATGACGAGATGCACCCCGTGCTGCTGGTACACTCCTGCGCACAAGCTCTATATGTCAGGGCGAGCACCTCCCTACGCCCCCTCACGCTGCCCTGCCAGTGCCCTCACGGCTCCGCGCGGTCCTTGTCCCTGCCGCGCAGCCAGAGCGCTGTCTCGGGCCGAACCGGGCCGCGCCGCGCCGTATGCAAATGAGCGGCCCGGCCGCGCGGGGGTTGTGGGTAGCCCCGGTGCAGCGGGGCGGGGCCGGGGCGGAGCCCGCCGCGCTGCTGAGGGCGGGGCGAGGGGCGGAAATCGTACGGTGTCACCTCCGGACTCGCTCGCTGCGTCTCATCGTTGGGGCCGCGACAAGATGGCGGACCTGTCTCTGGACGAGCTCATACGGAAACGCGGTGTGACGGTGAAGGGAAGGTGAGCGGTTGGGAGGGCGGCGCAGCGCCTCGGGCCCGGCGGCCCCGGCCGTTGTTCGCGTCTCCCTGCCGGCGGCTCCGCTCCGGGGGCTGCGGGCCGCGGCTGCCTCGGCGCGGCCCGGCCCTGCTCCCGCCCTCGCGTTCCCATTGGCTCAGCCGCGGGCCTGCGGGGCCGCGCCGCGATGCGATTGGCTGCGGCGGCCGTCACTCAGGGCCGGGCGGGGGTCGGCCCCCATCTCGGCCCCTGCGCCCGGCGCTGCCCCGGCGGGGCAGAACACCCACCGCCCCTTCCCGGCTCGCTCCTTTCGGGACTCCTGGCACCGTCCCGTGTCTCACTGAGGCCCCCGACTCGCGCTGTCCGCGCTGTCCGCGCTGCCTCGCGCTTGTCCCCGCCGACTAACCCAGCGCTGCTCTCCTGAGCGCGGTGGGCCCGCCGGGCCCCTCGGTGTCCGCGCTGCCGGTGTTAGCCGGGCCGTGCCCCGGGCTGCCCCGAGCCCCGCGCTGCCGGAGCCGCTCGGTGCATTGTGGGAGAGCCGTGGGAGGCTCGGGCAGCCGTAACCGCCCGGAGCCGCCGGGGCTGCGGCCGCACCGCCGCCCGGGCCTGGGGAGCTGCCGTGCCTGCAGCGCAGTTAGCGGAGCTCCGGCGGAGTGAGTGCAGTGCTCCAGAGGACGTGCAGCATGTTGCACACCGCGGCTACAAGGTCGGGTTGTTTCTTTGCACGGCAGATGTCTCCGGTGTAGGAGGGCCATTTACTGCTCCAGTTGGCAGTTCTCACCGGGATTCCCCTTCGGCAGCTTTTCATCTTCCCTTTTGCCATAGTCTCTTAATGTTTCTGAAGGCCTTTTCTCCCATCTCTGTTAGCTCAGTGTGCTCTTGCTTTGCTGGTTTTATTTTTTTTGTTGCTGGCTTTTTAAAATTTATTGGTCGTAGTTTTTAACTCTGAATGTATATCCACTTCCATGTCTAGAGTAATATTCTGAAAGTTACCTGCTAACATATACTATCAAAACATTCAAACATATTTAAATCCTAGTCTAGACAAGGCCTTGGCTTTGCACTTTTATTCACGCTATCCTGCAGATTTGGAACAGTCTTAGGCTGCTTACTATGCCCCAAGTACCTCCTTTATCCTTTTTCAAATCCCTCCTTAACTCTCTTTTTTTCCAGGAATTCTTCCTGCTTTTTTTTTTTTTGCTGAACAATAATCCCTCTGCAGCACTGTAAGAGTTGTTGTGCCCCACACTCCTCTTGTATGTCATGTTTAGCTCACTTTATAGATTCCTGAGGTAGCAAACCTGACATTCTGGAGGCTGCATAAATGGAATAAACTTAAATCATTATATCCATGCTGTTCAATAGTCTAAATGAAATGATAGAAAAATTTTCACCTATAAAATGTACTGATCTATAACATATTCAAGACAGAGCTTGGAATCCTGGAAAGTGAATTAGATGTTTGAGATCCTCTTTTATTCCAGGTGCTGTGGCACAAATGCCTAAGCAGTTAATGCTCTTGTAGGGTAAGCAATTATCTGTGGAAGAGAGTTGCTTATTAGGGTAAACACACTCTACAGAAATGGTGTAATCTTCTGTACAGTTTCTTAACCTATTTCATTGGGTTTTGTCTTCAACAGTCTTAATTAATTCTGGCTTAAATGCTGATACATACATTTCTTGTTTTACTTTGACCTTTCTTATGCTCATGAACCACTCATCCAGCCCTCTGCAGCACTCTAGCTGGATGCTTTCAACATGGCTGAGTAAATGCTTTTTAAAATTGCAAGGAAAGTCTTGCTCTGTGTCTGTTGCTTTATGAGTACTGTAAGTCTTCTGTATTATTCTGGGTATATTTTCATAGATGGTTTTAATAATACTCCTCTTTCGTCTAGCTGGTTTGCTTTGGCTGTATGAGAGAGCAGCCATAGGACTCTTAGCTAGGTAATAAAATGGGATTCTAGTCCCAGCTTTCCAGACATCTGGACACAAAAATGAAAGAGACAGAAGCAGAGGTTAAGACTTTAATCTCTTTTTTGGTTGGTTGGTTGATTGGTTGTTTGGTTAATTGGGCTTTTTTAAGAGATCTCTTCACTGAAAATACATGACTGTAAATAATGTCAAGGTTGCGGAGTTAGAGTAGGAAATACTGATATAAAGGTGTGTGAAGAATTGAAATAGCATCATCATTTGATTTTGTGATACTGGTGTTTTGAGTATTACAAAAAATTCTAGTTATCTACTTTGCAATACTGGACAACACATTCCTGAAAGCAGATGAACACTGTATCCCTCTGTTTTGACTTCTAAAAAGTCAACAGCAAGAATATTTTTTCAATACCTTAACTTTAAAATTCCTCTTACTAGTTTGTCCTTTTTTTTTTTACTACAAAGAAACTCAATGGAAAAAACTTCAAAAATATTTATCAGAGGAACTCCATTGAGATTATATAAACTGGTTTTGTTTTTAGGGTAGATTTTGAAAAAGTGTTTCAGACCTGTAATAAGAAAGTAGTCTTAGCTTTCACTGCATGTTGTGCTGCTTTTTAGGAATACTTGTCTACAAATGCTGTAGTTTTTGTGGGCTGTTGTCTTTCTGTGTTCAGTTTTGTGATAATGATGTGCTTAAAAAGTAAAGACCATTGAGCGCAGTAGTTCTTTTAGCAGATTAAAGAAGAGGCAGTCATGTTAAAAAGTAATTTGACTGATGACTATTCTTGCTGGAAACTAATCAACCTTGAAACTGATGGCTTTGAACTGAGATTGTTACTGGTGCTTGTACATCCTAAAATTCAAGTTGCTGTGCTCCCACAAATCTGAACTTGCTGCCCAGAATTCTTGAAATCATGTGTAGTTCCATGTTTCCTCTGTATCAGGATGTGTTATTGTATTACAAAAGATGCTTTCACAGACCTGTTCAGTCCTAAAGCCAGAAAGTCTGTTCCTGTTCCTCTTTGTCTTCAAAGGTTTCCCTGAAGTACCTGAGTTGTTGAATTTTGTTTAAATGTAGTAGGTACTTAGCACAGCTGAAGTCAGATCCTTTTGTTTGTAAATGTGAGCTTAAAGATGGATTTTGGAAATCAGTTCCTTAGCTGTTTATGTAGACAGTAAAATCCAGCATAAAACAGCTTAGGAGCTCTACTGTTGTATTTAGACATCCAACCTGAGTGGATTTCTGTGCAGTAATAATGAGCTTTTGTTTGCAGCAGCACAAATACTTTTATTGACAATATATCACATCTTACAACGCCTGAAACTATTTTTTTTTCCTTTTCTTTTCTTTTTTCCCTCCAGACCTAACACAAGACCAGTATTTGGGGGTGTAAGATCTCGCATTGGGATCCAACAAAACCTTCTAAACAGATCATCACCAGCTGTGAGCTTCCAGCAGACGTTTGACGCCCGACAGAAGATAGGACTCACTGATGCCCGACACAAACTGGGGGTTAAAGATGCCCGTGAAAGACTGGTGCAAAAAGACGCTCGCTTCAAAATCAAAGGGAAGGTGCAGGATGCTCGAGAGATGTTGAATTCCCGTAAGCAGCAAAGCGTTGCTGCTGCTGAAAAGGTGACCAAAGTGGTGGATGCCAGAGAGAAGATCAGCTTAAAAAGGAGCTCTCCAGCTGTTATCAGCCCAACTATGGGGACAGTAAATCCAGCCATGAAAATCACCAAAACTATCCAAGTAGGTGAAGTCAGTCACCTCTGAGCCCCTCGGTTATTGTACAGCAGTTCAGTAGACAAGATAGCACATTAATATATTCATATGGTTACAGTAGAAGCAATGATGATACAGTTCATCCCAGCCTGTATGAATTCTGATCCTTTTGTGTGTCCTTGCAGCTGCTTGAAACTTTTTGTAGGATCACACCTTTCATTTAAATTTTCATTTTCATTTTGGGCTCAAAAAGACTAAGGCAGTGCTCCTGTCAGCATTAAAGGAGATGTCTTGAATAGTTAAGTAGGCTCTCTCATACCTGAATGCAAACAAAATGATGCAGGTTTTTTTGTCATTCTTATACTGCCCCTCTTTGCAAGTCTGATGTGGTGGTTTGTCCTGTATAGGTAACTGGTTTATCCTAGTGGTGGGATAACAGTTTAGAATATGCAGCTGTGTTTGTATCTAAGAAAATTTAAAATTCAATGAGCCCTTCTACAATTTTCTCTTTTTATACTTGCCTGGTTTTCAGGAAAGCCTTGGTTTCCAGGGAGTTGCCTGATCACATTCCTGCTGAGGCTCAAGATTTATTTCAGTTGCATTATAATCAGTTGCTCACTGTGACCTGCTGATTTCCTGGGCCAGTTTTCTGATTTCACTTTGCCGTGTGCAGCAACTTGATTCTTAGCCAGCTTCTCTGAGAAACAACTGCTGTTGAACTGTGTCTGTTAGGTACAATGGATAGAGTCAGAAGAGAAGTTTCCAGACTGTCAGGATGGTTGTTTCAGTTGTTTTACTCCTTACCTCTACAATTGTGTATCTGAAGCTCCTAGCCTACCTCTTCCATTTCCTGCCAAAAAATCAGCAGTGTGCTTACACATACCCAGGAATCTCCTATTGTCATCAGTTTAAAAGCCAAGATGAGTCTGCTTTCTGTTCAGCTGTGGGTTTTGCTCAAAAGCATCAAAAATATTCTGTAAATTAGGCTAGGAAGTTTCCCACTACTCTGCGGCTTTACTGCCAGGCTGATGTAAGAAAGGACTGTTGTGGCAGTAAGAAGGGCTAATCACAGAGCAATAGAGCAGTCTGTTCAGCAGTCGTTAATTGGGAGGGTGATTAGTGCTCTTGCTGTCCTTCTAAGCCAAATCACCACCATCAACCGTAAGAAGTTGAACATTTTCTACAAAGTTTCTAGGAGTTAAAGTAGTTTCCAGAGACTGGGTGCAGTAGCTGTTTGTTCTGACCTGGTGTTCTGGGGTTTTTGTGACTTGATTTGACCAGTAGTATTTTCTGTTTGTTAGACAACACAGTGCAAGGAAACATATATATTTATATATAGGATATAATGGTGATTCAGACTGTAGAAAGAGCCTTGCACATGAGAAATTATCTAAAAATTTTTAAAAATACTTGTACTGGAATTCCAAATTGCCCATGACCCTCTATCTTTCCAAATGTGGAAGCAGAATCAAACTAGTGTATCTTGATCCAAGACACGACACACAGCTCTAAATGTGCTGTCCTAAGGGCTTGTTTCTCATAAAGCAAGAAAAACTCTGTGAAACCAAAAATTCTGTAGGTCTGCTGCTGTTTTTGTAGGATGTGTATCCTTGTTTCTGAATTGATTAGCAAATTGAAACATGAGTTGCTATGGTATAAGTTACAGTCTAGAGAAAATGCAAATCAGAAGATTTTACTGCCTGTGTGGAGTATTTTTGCAAGAAGATCCATTTCCTAATGGACATCTCCCAGCTTTTTCAAAAAGCAAAAGGGCATTTTTGAGGGTGTTGTTGCATGATTTCAGTTATTGATGAGTACAGCTACATTGCTTAGCTACTTCTGTTGTGGTTTCCCTGTTTGATGATACAATGGGCTGCAAAAGGGGCAGCTTCACTACCCTGTGCATCATTTTATTCCACTATAGTTTATTCCAGCTCTAGTGCTAAGGGGCAGTATATACTTCTCCTTTTGTTTGACAGAGATATGTATGTTTAGTTACCTGTAGCATAAAAGAAGAGACACTTACTTTCTGAGTTACCCCATTCAGGTTTTGTGTTGGCAGAAATGTAGATCTAGTCAGTCCTGACAGGACTGAAGTTAACTTCCCAGTAATCTTGGACTAAACCCTAAGTTATTTGAATGTTTTTCTTCACGTGGTCTTAGATGTTAATTGAAGTGAAACTATCTCATATTGAACATATCACAGGAAATGTAGGTGTTACCTGAGAGCATAATGTGGTAATACATTTCAAAGCAGGAAGGTGAGTTTCATTTAAGTCATCTCAGGGTATTCAACTAATAGCTTTGATCTTCTGAAATGAGGACCTGATGGACTGTAGAGCTTAATGCTTTGGTTCTTTGTCTCTAACTGTAGCAGAAGGCTCCAGTTCCTGGGCACTCTAATCCAGCAGGAATGAGGATCAATGTGGTGAACAACCATACACATAAACAGGTGTGTACCTGCTCTGTCCTCTGTTTGTTACCTTTGGCAGGGAAGAAAATGTGTCCATAAACATTGACAGGTGCAAAGAAAACTCTTAAGTAGGAAAGAAAAGTGTTTGGAAGTTCTTCATCAGCTTAGCTTCCATGTCTTGCCTCTTTAAGATAGTTTCATGGTAGTTGAGGTTTTCATTTAGTATAATTTATCTTGATTCCTAGTGTATTATGTGAATGAGAAGTAGATACTCCCAGTTTTATCTGCCTGTTCTAATGGTATTTTTTTCCCTAGAGGCAGACCTCTAGCTCTCATGTTTTTCTATAAATTTCTAGGGCACTGCACATCACATCGAGTTGTTGGTTGTTTTGATTCACCATGCTGCCAGTCTCTTCAGAGAGTGGATGTGATTGTACATGGTCAGATATGCTATAGTGAGGTGGAAGAGAGTATAACCTTCCTGTAAAATCCCAGCTGTGGGTCACTGCTGGAAACCTGATAGTGAATGATGTTAACTAGTATTCTGATGTACTTTCAAAGTTCCCATAGCCTTTATCAAGCAGATTTTGAGAAAGACCCTAGAGTATTGTCTTTCTGGGATCAGTTTTAAAGGCCTTGGTCGCAGCCCCCAGCTATTCAGCCACCTTACTATCTTGGGTTTAAGATTTTTCAGAGAGGAATTACATATTTTTATTACTTACGTTATTTTTTGTGTATACACATAAAGTATTGCATGGAATAGTGGAAAACTGACATTCACAATATCATGTCGGGGGTTTTTTGCCTTAAATAACTTCAGCTATTTGTGTATCTTACCTTTATGCTGGCCTGCTACCCTCACCTATCCCAGATGCTGTTTATGGAAGTGTCTTCATTATTCTGACCTCATCACTGTAAATGTGGAATCCATCTCATTTTGTCTCAAACTCAAGTCCATTGTCCTGATGACTACTGTTTTTCCCAGCGCTTTTATTTTCTGCACAATTCTCCTCTGTTCTCCATCCATTTTTGGGTTTTTTTCCTTCATAGCATTTCTGTGACTGGAACAACTTCCCTGTTTGTAAACCAGAATCTTGCTGACTGTGACAACCCACTGATTTTGCAAGCTCTCATGGCTAATCCCTCCATTTTTCTTTACCTTTCTGATGGATTAATGGGAAGCTGTTTGCAGTTGTGAATTCTTATGTTCTGGGCACTGCCATATGTGTCTAGACTTTTTCTTTACATTGTTTAGAGTCAATGAAAAAAATACTTGTGTAGGAGTTCACCTCAGTATTTTAAGGCAGTGTTGTGAGTGTTAAGTTGAACTGGAAAATTAATTACTCATTCAGTAAACCTCCTAGTGCAGTGTTTTCTAGTGCCGGATGGATATGTTCTGTGCTAAGGAAAGCAGGCTATTCAAAAACAATGTTCAGTCTAGGTGTATTCAGCAGGCATCTATTTAATTAAAAAAAAAAAAAAAGACAATGCCCCCCTGCCAAAAAAAAACCAAAACCAAACCACCCCAAAACAAAGCAAACCCCAAAAAACCCCCAAAAACCCAAAGCAAAAAACAAACAAAAAACTCCACAAAAACAAAACCCCAAAACAAACACCCCCAAACTAATTTAAAAATTACATGCACAGGCTTCAACTGTAAAGGTAGCAGGGTGCTAAAAAATGAGACATTGAGGCTTTATTTCATTGATGTAGCTTCAATAGTCCTAGTGAGGTCTAGGAATAGAATCTGTATGTGATTTCAGTGTATCTAGGGAAACAGTTTTGATGTGCTTTTGGAAAGGAAGTCTGATAGCTTTTACACTGATGTTTTGACATGGACTTGTATACGTGAAGCTAAAATCCAGTGTAATCATGTTTATTAGCTGAAGATGGTTGAAGACAGGAGAAAACTACCTGTTTTTGAAATGTCTCAGTGAAATCTACCTGCATGTAAGCTATTACCTTCTTCACTTCAGGGTCTGTATGACATGGAAGATGATGATGAAAGCGTCCCTCCCCTTCCTAGCAAACAGATGAAAATCACCACCACAAACAGTTTCCTGCACAACTCGGTAAGGGATTATCTGAACAGTCCCCACCATGCCATGCTCACATTGCATGGACACAGAGGCTATTTCTGTACAGGGCTTATGTTCTTTTAAAGTCTGTAAATTATGTTTTCTCGTCAAATATTTGCTCTTCACCCCACCCTTGCTTTGTGCCAATGCCTCTACTGTTATTTTTGGAAAAGAGTTCTTTTAGGGTAACTGGTTTTGTGGGCCCTTAGTGGCCAGAATGTGTGCTTTCTGCCCTGCTGGCAGGTTGCTGCATCCTGGCTCTTGTCTTCCTTCTTGTTGAGAAAGTGCATTGAGCCTGTGTGATCTGCTAAGAATGAGTGAGTAGTGCATCCTTCCAGCAACAAAGGCCAACTGTAGATGTAGTAAAATCATAGCCAGCAAATCAAGGAAGACATGTTGAGAATGTAGCTGGAATTCCGTGCCTATTTTGGGCTCTGTGATACAAGAAAGAGGGACTGGAACCAATAAAACAGGGTGGTCAGAGGGCTACACCAAATTATGTGTGAGGAGAGGGTGAGAGAGCAGTGTCTCAAGGCTGAGAAGGCTGTAGTGAGATCTGTCAGCTCTCCCTGTCTGGTTATGGAAAAGGCAAAACCCAGGTCATTTTCAGCAGTGACCGTGGAGAAAATGAACCAACACATGTGCTGCAGCAAAAGAAATTCTAGTTGGTGAAATTCTCATGGTATTGATCAGCTTCTGGCACAGGAACCCAGAGAGGCTGTGCAGTTGTCATTCTTGAATATTCAGTGCTTAGCTGGTTAAGGCCCTTAGCCAACCTGATGTGTCTTTGAAGTTAGCCCTGTTTCAGACATGCGGGTTAGACACAGGTTTGTGCTAAGTTATTTATTCTCTGGTTCTGGAAAAGCAGATTTGTGTGCTTTTACCATCACACAGGCATCACTGTAGTGCAGTGATTACTCCATGAGTTTATTTCCTCATGTGGGTATTCAGAATAGAGCTTCTGGCTATTTGTGATTCTCAAATAATCTTAACAAGGGTTTTTCTAGGTTTTTTGGGGGTTTTTTTCAGGAGTAAATTTGTTCTTTCCAGTGTTCACAGCAGCTTCCAAGCACAAGTTTTAGTCTAGCTTTAAACTCAGGTGTTTCCAACTAAAAAGGTTATGTTCCATGTCTTTGTGTGCCACAGCTTGGTGATTTTGAGGAATTACTGCTCTTTGTACTGGGCTTCTCAATCTTACTGTTAATGAGCAACCTTTGTGAACACATCGTAAAGTGCTTGAAAATCCTTGGATGAAAGTAGCTGTTCAAATTCAGATCACATTCTTAAAGCTCATTTAAGAAGAGTATGAAACCAAAAAGAGCTTATGAGGGAAGTGCTCTTTCTGGATAAACATACTTTTTTATGTTTATGCCCAGAAGCTTTCGCTGATTTTTTTCTCAGAACTGAAAGTCTTGAGCAGTATAGTGGTTTTGACACTGGGAAAGACATGCAATTCTTAGTGCAAACTAGTAATACTCTGGTGGTGGTGCTTGAAGAAAAGTGATGGCTTTTGTAGGCTGCAGCTCTGAGATACTTTCTTTTTTCTTCCTGTAGACTGGTCTGAGCAGCAATAAATTCTCTCTGTCCAAGACTGTTCCCCTGACTAAAGTGGTGCAGAACGATACATACACAGCTCCACCTGCACCTCCCTCTCCTATGCGGACAAAGGCCTTGACAAACATGTCCCGGACCTTAGTGACAAAGGAAGAGCCTCCAAAAGAGCCAGCGCCTGTTGAGGTGAGCTTAGGGAAGGGGGAAATGCTCTCTAGAGAAGTCTCTGAAACAACTGAAGCTTGCTGTTTATCAGGCATGTGAGCAGCTAATATCTGCCTGCTTTTCATTATTACTTCTGGCACATCATCAGGGTTGTTCTGATAGCTGCAGTCCATGTCCCAAGAATTTGAAACCTGTCTGAACATCCTTTCCCTGCACATGGTCCTGGAGGAATCCATATTATGAGGAGGTGGCAGTTGTTGTTTGGACGCTCCTTGGTGGCTTTAGTGTCCCTAGGAGTAGTGTTTTAACACTATTTTATCTATGTTGTGTCTCCACTCCAGTTAGCAAGGAGAAAAAAAGAGTTCTTCCAAATACAGCTTCTTACTGTACACGTCCAACCTCCCAGGCAATTTGTAGACAGCCTGCCTGGAATTGCTTTGCCAAACTGCCTGATGTTGGGTACAAGTAACCCACCAGGTGTTCTAGGTGTGTTGAGTTCAGCATGCTCTTGAGAGGCTGGAGCTGAATTTTGGGGTTTGCTGGCTGGTGTAGAGTACAGCAGAGACAGGCTAATAAAAGGTGGGTGTGACCAGAGTACTGTCTATGTATGCAGATTAAGTTACTATTATTCTTGGAATAAGAGTGAAAAATCTCTTCGGAGAGAAACTAGCATGGAAAAGGGGCTCCTTTTTGCCATCAGATGAGCTGGGCTTTAATAAACATGGATACTTCCCATTACTTGCTGTGGCTCTCTCCTTTGTGTGTGCATACAGACATTCCCAGACATACCCTTAGTGACTTTTTATTGCTTTCCCTGCTGTGCTGTATTGTGTGCTGTATTTTGGATGTTCTTCACGTGATGCGTTTGTTTGTCTCGGCAGCTGGCGTTCAGTCCTTTGGAAGGCACAAAGATGACTGTAAATAATCTGCATCCTCGAGTCACAGAGGAAGATATTGTTGTGAGTGTTGCTTACTGCCAGACTGTGCATGAGTGACACTTCCTTTCCTTATCCTACCTCTTTTGATAAATCAGTTGACCTATGGTGAATACAGTGATGAGGGTATGACGTGGGTTTACTTTCCTTGCAAAAACTTAGAGGGTTCCTGATTATTTTGGGGTTGTTTACATTTTTTTTAAAGTGTGTGCTTAAGAAAATGAGACAAAATCCCACAGAGTATTTTGAGATCCCTGACATCGCTCAGAAGAGTTCATGCTTCTACCCAAACTTACGTCCCCCTCCAAATTATCTAGGGGCTTCCATTCTCACCAGGCTGAGAATGAATCTGGTCTTCCTGGTGCCAAGCACTTACACCATAACAAACGCTGTAAAACAAGTGTCCAGATCCTATCAGGTGTTTAATAAGCAGGATGGGTGGTGTGATGAAGCAAGTAAACCCCTCTCACTCTGTGCCTTTGATGTGACCATGGTCACGACTGACTCTGTCTGCAGGAGTTATTCTGTGTGTGTGGCGCTCTGAAGCGAGCCCGGCTGGTGCACCCTGGAGTGGCTGAGGTAGTATTTGTGAAGAAAGAAGATGCTATCACAGCATATAAGAAATACAACAACAGGTGCTTAGATGGTAAGCTTGATGCCAGAGTTGCATGTAGGATAAATAAATTGACAATGACTTTTCCACGTGAGTGGAAGGTTTAAAAGCATCTCACATGCTCATATGCTAGCAAGAGAGAAGAAATGCTAGAAAATCAGTATGGATGTCAGATGAGGAGCAGATTGCTAAGAATGGGAGATCCTCTTGTGTCCCTGCTAAGGGCTTCATACCTCTGTGTAACTTCTTAATTAGTAGGATCCTTCATATTGTACTGAGTGTTTCAGTGGCTCCTCTGTTTCTCTGATTTTGCAACAGAAGATTTATCAGCTGTTCTTTCTCAAGTTTCCCCAGCATGTTGAATTCTTATTGCTTGTGCTGTTGTTTCAAGGATCTTACCTTCCCCAATTGTGATAGAATTACTTCTGTATTTTATTTTTTAGGCCAACCAATGAAATGCAATCTTCATATGAATGGGAATGTCATCACCTCAGACCAGCCTATATTGCTGTAAGTATCGTTCAGCGGGGAAAGACCCAGACGCTTTTGCAGGTTCTATTTTGAGAATTGTTGTCCCACAAATTTTCTTTCTCTTCCCTTCTGTGGTACACAGTGTTCTCAGTCCTTAGGTTAAAAAATAATCTGAGATGAGGATGTTTTCTTGTGAGAAAATAATATTTAAAGCCTTAAACTCTAATATTGGTAAGGGGGCAGCACTGTTAACAGTAAATGCAGACACAGTGTTAAAATTTATTTATCATAAAGTGAGGTTAAACACTGCCTCTTTTTGTTTTCCATAATCTTGCAGCCGATTGAGTGATACCCCCTCAGTGAAGAAGGAAGGGGAACCACGCCGGTCAAGTGCAAGCGCCTCCTCAAATCCCCCAGCTGAAGTGGACCCTGACACTATCTTGAAGGCACTCTTCAAATCCTCAGGGGTCTCTGCCTCTGTGCAGCCCACAGAATTCAAAATTAAACTCTGAGATGGGGGAGCAAGCAGTGGACTGGAAAATTCATATAAGTTGGGGGATGAGGAAAGTGCAGGAGTGCAGATGTTATTTGCATTTGCCTCTCCTGAAATTTTTTGTTTTCTATGATCGCTTCCTTACTGTACAATAGTGTTTCCTCTTGTGTGTGTACTTTCTGTTTTCATAGTTGGAGTTTTCTTCCATGATTTTTTTTCCTGAGAGAATAACCTCCCCCTTCTGCCAGTAATGTATTACCAAGCATATACCATGTAACTCCATCCTTTATTCCAAAGCCCCCAGTGGCCATTAAAAGTGCACATAGACTTTGAGGGAAGGAGTGGTGATCTCCTTCTCTTTTCTTCTGACTGACCTTTAACTAAACGGTGCATCCCCTTGAGTGTCCACAGGCAAGAGCACCACGTTGTTTCTGAAGTTGCTGCGCTGGGTACAAAGTCAGGTTGGGCTCTGTACAGAAGGGACTTGTATGCATTTGGTGGAATACCTCCTCATTCTGGCTGTTGGACACTTCCCTGCTCAGCAGCTGTCACAGTGAGAAGTGGGGAAAGCTGAGCTGCCCGCTGTGTGTGCCAAGGAGACATCAGGCAAGAAGGACTTAAGCACAAGTGCACCAGCCATTGTGCTATGGGCAGGGGTGTTTCAACTCTAGTTGTGTTGGAGGGTTGTTCTGGCATTTGTACAATTAATAATTGGCTCTGGAGGCTCAGGCTCAGTTGCTCTCCTCTTTCTGGACTGAAAAATTAAGAGCCAGTTCAGAGCTAGAAGAAACCCAGCTGTTTGACTCCCATTAGACTATATTGCCTCCTCCTGCTGATGCAGGGAGATGAGTTTTTTTCTTACCTTCTAACTCACCCCATCTCCTATAAAAAGGAAGAACCTGGGACCCTTTTCAGATCCTAATACACACAAAGTCTTCTGTCTGAGAACTCCTTTGTTTGAGAGATGCTATTTGAGCAGTGTTCGGCTGCTGTGCAGGTATGCAGCTGGCATGCCTGGATTTGGAGGATGATTGCTGCAGTGTATGGCTTCAGGAGGAGGTCTAGGAGCAGAGAGCAGTTAGCACTGGATAAGGAACACGGGAGAGGAGTGACGAGTCCCGTGCAGGGTGGCGAGGACGTGGCGTGGGCCAGCAAGTGTCTGTGACAGGCCACTAGGTGGCACTTCCAGTACTTCCCATTGTTTGTACGGCATTGGCACCTTGGATGTTGAAAGTCCCTGTAGCTCCACTCGTTTGTGTTTGTTCTAACTGTATTATAAGAGAGAAAAGCTGAGAGCAACTTCCAGAATCTGGTTGGAATTTGAACTTGATCCTACTAGCTGGGAGACTAACCTAATCCATTCTGTTCGGCTCTGCTGAGTTGCACCTGTAAGTTCAGATTCCATTTCTTGGACAACCCTAAGTTTCTTTTGCTTTCTCTTTCTGTATGAACTCTTTTCTCTGTCTAGCTCGTGCAGACCATTCCTCTATCTCACTGTATCCCTTTTAGCCATGGAAATAATGAGGACTTGGCAGGACTTGTTTTTCTGGAGTACTCTCTTTGGTTTGAAGGCCAGTGACACCATGATTGGTAGGGTGCTTCATGTGAACAGCAGATGTTTGTAGGGGAGGGGACCTAAGACAGCTATTGTTCTCCTTTTATAGATTGCCCACCAAATACCTGTGTTTTAATTAAAAAAAAAAAACGGGGGCGGGGGGAGGAAACATTAGGGGTTGGAGAAGATAATGTATTACCTGTTTCTGAATAAACGTTTGTTATACAGAGAGTGGATTCTAAGCCTTTTTAGATGCTGCGGAGCACCTAAAAATAAGTGGTGGTGTTCCAACATGGAGTCAGTCATGCTTTCTGGGTGAACATAGACATTTCAAAACTGATAAAGTGATGAAGAGCATATGGGTGAGAGAACTTTTACTCATCCACCTTTTAACCTGGATTATAGAAATTAACATCTGATTTGCTACTAAATTGGAGCCATTTGTGTTCACCTAATTCCAGTTCTCTTTTCACAGAAAAAAGGAGCAGCCTTTGTTACTGACAGCCTAATAATTTAAAAAGTAACTTTATAACCAAAGCAGCTCTGAAATCAGGGTACTTGTTCTAGGTGAAGTAGGTTGCTTTCATTATCAGCTAGACAGAAGGCTGTGTGAATGTGAAGACATGTATTGTGAGTGCATCTCTTGCCTCTTCTGAAAGAAGGGGGACACTCAAGGATTGTATTTAATAGATTAATGTCCATTTGAAAAGCCAAATAGGAAGATGCATTTTAAGTTACTGTTAAACTCTGCGTTATGTTTAGGTTATCTGAGAGTTTATGATGACATTGACGTACTTCCTTGGAAGATCTACTGACTGCTCTGTTCCATAGCTCTGTCATCTATGGCAGTATATTTTTATTTTTTATAAACCAGTGAATTAAGTGGTTGTCCAAACACCACTCCATGACTTGTCTCACAGCAATGTCTTGGTGTACATTGGTATTCTGTTCTTGGTCAGCTCTTTATTGCACCATTGCATGGCTTCTTCTGTTGGGCACTGAAACAAGAGTAACTGTATTCCCAGTTCTTTTCAGGTTATTCCCAGTCCTTTTCAGGAAGTTCACCTTGGGTCTCCAGTTTCTCGCATGGTTGACATGGTTGTGAACCTACCACCTTCTGACCTCACATCCATCTACATTCGTCCTCGTGCAGCATGGTTATGTTTTTGTGCTGGTTGGGGTTTTTTTCCTGGGCTGGTAGAAATTATGAACTTGCATATGAAATACTAATTGCCTGCACTTTAATGTGCATTAATTTAGACATTAAATTAAATGGCTGGCCAGGACAGGTGGTAGGTAATTTGTAACGGTGGGGGTTTTTTTGGTGGTGGTTTTATTTTTCCCTTGGTGTTTGTTTGTTTGTTTGTTTGTTTGTTTTTATGGGGGGGTTGTTTTGGTTTATTTTGTTTTGGTTTTTTTCTCCAAAAATGTAAGGACTTGGTGAACTGATGTGGCAATGTGCAAGTTTAGTATATTTTCATTTTCATGGCTTTTGCATTTACTTTCCGATAATGTTCATTAACTCGATATTTGGTTGGGTCAGCTGTTCACATCATGTCGTATTTTGTTACCTCCTACATTAGTCTTGCTTCGGTATTTCTGGAATGATCCTCTCTTCCATTACAAGTTCCTCTGTAAAGGTTTTTTTTTTTGTTTTGTTTTTTTTAATTAACAAGAGTCTTTAAAAACAGTTGTCCTTGAATGTTTCTACATCTCTTTACGATTTATTTGCCTCTCTCAGATTCAGGACAGTGCCTGAGTTTCACAGTTTTCACAAAAACATAAACTTAGCCCCGGGGCTGCGGCGAGTCCACCCGCCGCCGCCATTACCAGTGCCGCGCCGCGCCCGGGGAACTACAACTCCCGGCAGCCCCCGCGCCGCCGCGCACAGAGAAGATGGCGGCCGCCACGGGGCGAGCGGCGCCGGCCGGGTACACGGGTGAGGGGCGGCGCGGGGCACCGGGAGCGGGGCCGGCCGGGTACACGGGTGAGGGGCGGCGCGGGGCCGGCCGGGTACACGGGACAGGGCCCGGGGCGGCAGCGGTGTCTCAAAGCGGTGCGTCCCTCGCAGCTCTGGCGGTGAAGTTCTCGGAGCAGCAGCGCTCGTCCCACTGGTTGTTGGTGAAGGAGCACCAGGTGCGGGAAGGGGCCGACTCCACGCACCCGCCTCGCCGCACGCTCTTCGTCCTCAACGTGCCCCCGTACTGCGGCCCGGTAAGTGGGGCGGCTGGAGGCCGAGGGCAGTGCGGTGAGGGCGCAGGAGGCGGCGTGCCTCGGAGGGCCGGGCTGGGGCCGGGGAGCTCTGGAGGCGGTGCGTGGGAGGCATCGCTCCTGCTTTGCTCTACCGCGTGTTCTCTCTTACTCTCCGTGTTAAGGACTCTCTGTCTAGGCTGTTCTCCCGCTGCGGGCATGTGCAGTTTGTGGACATCTGCGACAAGCCAGGGCCAGGAGAGAAAAAAGATAAATCGGCATCCAAATTCTTCAACCACAGAACTGTAAAGGTAAAGCTTGGGGGAGAGAGGAATACTGATGCTCTGATGTTTTAGTGGGAAAAGATGGCAGGTACTGAATGGTTCTCTTCAGGACATGAGGTGCAGGAAACCACATGGGGCATTGGGTGACATGATTACTTAAATTTACTCTGTCTTTTTTTTTTTTTTTTTTTTTTTTTTGCTATCATATTGCCACTTGTGGTTTAATTTTTATTTTATTTTTTAAAGTTATTTGTTGTGCAGTTCCTTGCTCCATGACCGGTTTCCCCAGCATATCTGACTGACTTGGGTGGTTTTTTTCTTTTAGGGATTTCAAGTAGCATACGTCGTGTTCAGGAAACCAGCAGGTGTCCAGGCAGCCAAGGCTCTATCACAGGAAGGTCCCTTGCTAATATCTACAGAGAACCACCCTGTGAAAACCGGCATTAGCAGTACGTCAGCTCTAGCTATCTTTCTACTGGCTACTGCTAGGGAAGAGCTATGTTCGTTCTTTGCTGAATCCTACCCTGCATGTCCCATTTTGTACTAAGCTGGGAGATGTTCAGTGTTTATGTGCTTTTATTATTCACAGAGTAGCAATCTTATTGAACCTGGTGTTGAAGTCTGGTCCAGTGACCCTATGGGAGAATGGGGTCACTTGGAAGGGTGCTTTTTCCTGACATTTTTTCAGTATTGCATAGATTCAGAGATACTGTCTGCATCTTGTCCTCAAAATGGAAACCAGACTCACGCAACAGGCACCAGATGTCTGTCAAGATGACAGCACTTTATATATAACCCCTTGGCAGAAACACAGCCCTGAATGTTGTGCCCATTGGGCTTAAGACAGCCCACTTCTGCCTGGGAAAGTTACAAACTCTTCCCATCCTGTATTGGTGGTGCTCACAGTTGTGCTGAACTGTGGTGGGGGGAAGCTGACCACAAATGGGAACAGTGTGTCCTTTCCACACTCCCGAGTTCACTCTGGAGCTGCCCAAAAGCACCACACTAGCCTGCTTCTAACAGCAGCTACTGCTGACTTGTGCCCTCTCTGTCTCAGAGTGGATCGCCAGGTATAAGGCCTCCATCGTGGATCCCAAGGAGCTGAAGGCTGAGGTGGATGCCTACATGCAAGACTATGACAAAAAGGTGGCAGAGGTGAGGCCAGGCTAGGGAGGGAGCCCAGCTAAGCGATTTTTTGGGGGCAGAGGGAAAGAAGAGCGATTTCTCAGTGCCCTGGCAATAGTGGAAAGGGCTGAGGGTCCCACTGTTTGGCAGAGGTGTTTTACTCCCAGTTGCTGGTGGGCAATCAGGCTCTTGTTTGGTCTGCAACACCTGACCCTTACCCCAGGGCTTACAATAGATATCCACAAATAAGTTGGTTCCTGGCTGGCATGAAATGTTGTGACTGAGAGCTGGATGCTCGCAGCCCTGATCCCATGCCTTCCTTTAAATCTTGTGTGGAAGCAGGAGCTGTAACTTTGTCTGTGTTTAAGGAAGGGCTGTAGGGGAGCTGTGCATCAGGCTGGCTGGCAGCCCATCTGCACTGGGCTCCTCACCCTCCTGTCTTTACAGGAAGAAGCCAAAGCAGCCAAGGAGGAGGGTGTACCGGATGAGGAGGGCTGGGTGAAGGTGACACGGAAGGGCCGGAAGCCTGGCCTGCCCCGCACAGAGGCTGCCAACCTGCGGGTGCTGGAGAAGGAGAAACAGAAAAGAGCCCGCAAAGAGCTGCTCAACTTCTATGCCTGGCAGCATCGCGAGACCAAGAGAGAGCGTGAGTGTCCAAGTCTCCTACCCCTGCCTGTGTCTCTCACACTGTGGCCCAAAGGGCATCCTGCCTTCAGGGGAGGCTACATCCAGCTGCCGGTAAACAGCTGGCTGGCTGGGTGAATGGCCTTGCCAGCTCTTGGGAGGCCTCTTGCCACCACCTGTCCTAGCAAGGGCTGCTGGAATATTTTGTGGGAGGGTGTGCAGGTCGTGGTTTTCCAAGAGATGCTTAATTCAGTCTGAACAAAAGCAGCTATTGAAGGGGGAAACTAGCCAGATTCCTCCCCAAGAGGGAGCTGCAGCACCGCCAGAGATGAACGGCTGGAGCCCCAGCTTGGCACTCAGCCCAGGTGTAAAAGGACCCGCTCTGGGAAGTGTGTGTTTGTGGCTGTTGGGACTGAACCCCTCCTGGTGTGTGGAAGAGAAGCTCCCAGGAGAGGGAGATTTGCTGCTCCCTGTGTGACCTGTTATTTCTCTTTCTCCATATTTTAGACATTGCCCAGTTGAGGAAGAAATTTGAGGAGGACAAGCAGAGGATCGCACTGATGCGAGCCCAGCGCAAGTTTCGGCCATACTAGGTTGTGCTGAGCTATTCTTCAGGTGCCTGTGCTGGAGAGGGTAGGAGAGTTGCCTACTGATTGCATTTGCCAAAGGATTTTAAGGAATTGAGGTACCTTTGGGTTGCTTCTAACCTTGGATCTGAATGGGAGATCCCAGCAACTGCTGCTGGAGGGGAGTTCCCTTTACTTGCTCCAGTATCCTCCTGCTCTTCCATCATTTGACTCTGTGGCACCACTTCCCGGGGTGCTCAGGTCAAGGGGCTGAGGCACATCTTATGACATTCTGTATCTCCCTACCACCCAAAACCACACCTCCTAAAGCTTGGTGAGAAGTGGGATTGACCTAGCACAGCCTCTGCAGGGGCAGGGAATGGCTGAAGAACTGTAAATAAACTGCTGCTACTGTTTTCCAAACATGGGAATCCTTCTCTCTCCCACCTGGTTGCCTATGGGAAGCAACTTCTTCTGTGCTGGGGTGGTGGTAAAAATCATGGCTTGTAACTTGGTCCTCCTTTGCACATTTTATTGAAGGAAAGAGGAGGGAAGTGACTTTAGGAAAAGCCTAACTGCAAAGTTCCCAGACTGCTTGTCACAAGGGAAGATCAGTGGTTTGGTATAGAGGTTCCTGTTCTCTTGGCAATTCCCTCCCTGACAGCTCCCTCTCAGCCAAGTGCTGCATTGCCCAGTCATCCAGCTCTATGTGGAGCTCTGCAGCCATGTCTAGGCTGAATGGGAAATTCCTGATATCCAGCGCTGTTGCAAGAACAAGTGCCACTTTGAGCAGCCTGGTTTGGAAGGAGGAACCAGACTCTCCATGGCCTGTTTCCATTTAACTTGTCACCAGCCCAGAGAAGGCAGGTAAGGATGGCAGCAGCCACATTTGGGTGTGGGGCAATGCTTTTGTACTGCTCCTATAGCATTTGTGCAGCTTTGGACATAGTGGTAGGTCTGTGACTGAAGTAACCCACCCAGCCCCAGGCTTTTACACATCTGTTTTACTACGTGCAGCATCACTACAGACGTGACCATGAATGTAAGCTGGAAGTGGTGGTAAACTCTGTGGAGCTGAGATAAAATGGATTTACCCTCTCCTAAAACACCCACTGCAAATAGTTTGCATTGCTTGCAGATACGACAAGCCTTGCCTGCTTCAGTGGGCTTTTTCCATCAATTTAACTGGGCGGCAGATCCTTAATATGCCCTACCTAAAGCAGACAGTGTGTTAAAATTGCTGCCTCCCAAGATGCATTTTAGCTGCTTGGGTGAGCAGCCTGAAAGGAGGTTTGTTCTCTTATAGAGTCAAGAAGACAGACTTAACATTAGGACATTAATCTTTATTTAGGACAGAAATCATCTTTGTCAACTTTTCCATAATTTGTAGTTCTCCCAGCTGCTTCAGCTGGATTAGGGACATTCTCTAGAGTTCATTAAAATGGTCTTCTCTGCACAGGTGAGCTCTTATTTAAGCTGATACTTGAAAAAAACCACTAGCTCTCACAGACACACTGAGGCCCTATGGGAGCTCAGGCATCTATGGAAGTAAGCAGAGAAGCAGAACACTTCCCTTGTTTTTCAGGAGGTTAAATCCTGGGAGCAGCCTGTCCACACCAATCCTCAGGGATAAGGCAAGATGAGCCACCTCTCTTGCAGTGCCAAAGCTGGTGCTGCTGCTGTCACAGAGGATGCCTCTGCTTGTGTTCTGCTCTGTTTCAGGGTGCAAGTTTGGACTAAGTCAAGGGGAAGGCCACTCTGGGCCTCTATCCCTGTACTCACAGAGCTGGAAGTGGAGCAAGGATTCCTTCTCCCTTTGACAAATGAGATACTTTGCTCAGCTCTCCTTCAGAGAATCCCTGGCAGAACTGCTTCCACCCTGCAGTGAGCTAAGCATAGGAAAGAATATCACAATCTGATGTTGGATGTGAGGTAGGAATGGTGACAATTCTGCTGGAGCTTCGTTGTTAGCTCCCAGTTCTCCTGGACTGCTGCAGTAATGAGGGCTTCCTAGAGCCTGGCCCTGGTGTTCTGTGCTGTCAGGAAGCTGCTGATGATCCCAGATACCACTTCAGGCTCATTCAGGTGCACAAAATGAGTCCCAGGCACCTCTGCTAGCTGGATGTGCTGGAGGGAAAGGACACAAGATGTCAACTATGGAAGTGTTCCCTCAGGCATACACTGCTTGCTGTGTGACACTTAGGGGAAGGGGCAGGGCAAGTGAGGCAGGACAGAGATGGGAGGACCAGGGAAAGGGAAGAGCTGGGTCCAGAGGGCAGTACTAACTTGGGACTTTGGCAGCAGGGGTGGAGTTGGCTTCCTCTCCCTGCCCTGGTGTGAGATCTGTGCTGTTGAGGACAAATCACCTAGTGAAGGTTGTCCACCACGGCCAGCTGCTTCCCACCTGCTGCACAGGTGGTGGCACATAGAGATAAAGGAGGAAGTTAGCTCTCACCTCTTTGAGGGTAGACTCGAATGCCTCCTGCAGGGCTTTCACAAAGTGATTTCTGCTGGATAGGTTGTGCGGTACCAAGAGTCCATCTTGTGATCTGAAAAACAACATCAAGGCTCAGTACAGCACCCAGTGTGCCTCCGTTTGTCTGCAGCTGTCCTGGGCAGAAGCAGTGTTCCCAAGACAGTGTGGTGATAGACCCAGCTGTTCTTTCCAGGCTGCTTGTAAACAGCAGGGTGACAGGGTCATATGTGGTAGTCAGGGTGCACTGCACAGCTTGGCTAAGCAGCTATTTTCTATCAAACTATCTGTAAAACCTTGGGTGACTGCCTAGTAGTAACAGAGGGGAGACTGGCTAAATATTGTCCTCCCAGTGCTGGCTCTGTAACTGGTCTGAGAAGATAATTCCCTGCCCCCATTCTGTCTTCCGGTCTTAACTTTTTCCTTCCGTATAGTTTCCACATCTCCCCTCTATCCTTTCTGCTTGTCCTTGCTGCTTACTTAAACAGGGTATGCCCTGCTCAGAGCAGGAGGTACCAGGGCAGTTTCCCGGGAGAAGTCAGCATCAGATGTTCTGCAGAGGTAAGATCATGCTCTCTTTTACTGATGGGACAGGGAGACAACCCAGGCTCAAAAGCATCTCTATGGCCCAGAGGACTTGGCTGCATCACAATGGTACATTTCTGGACAAGCAGGAATAACTGTAAGCTCTTGTGATACTAAAACAGATCACAGAAGCCAAAACTGCACCTCTCTTCTCAACTGCTAGCACTTCCTCTTGTTTTCTAGACAATCTTTTAACAGCACCCCACCAGCCAAGGTAGCCAGAGCCCTGCACACTTTGCCCTCCAAGGAGATGGGAAAAACGCAGA
Source organism: Entomyzon cyanotis (assembly GCA_024500445.1). NCBI lineage: Eukaryota > Metazoa > Chordata > Aves > Passeriformes > Meliphagidae > Entomyzon > Entomyzon cyanotis. The sequence continues at coordinate 10,631,216 of JAKEPQ010001018.1, read as the reverse complement.
GAACAACTCGCAGAACAAGCTATGCACCCAGACAGCTAAACAGTTTGCGGGGCTCTGTGCAAGCCACTGGCCATGTCCCCAGAGCTTCTTGCCCCAGGTGCCACAGGAGGGAGCTTGCAGGAGCTCCAGGAGCAGCTGGAGAATATGGAGGGTGCTGTAGTTTCAGCTGTTTGCTCAGGCAAGAGGTTTTGGGATCTGGAGAAGGGGGCAGGCTGGGTTGTTAACTGGGGTAGAGTCAGGTCAGGAGGACAGCAAGTATGTGTGGTGCTGTGGAGGGTCACGTAGTTGCCAGGATGGCCCCTTGCTGTAGCACCAAGGAATGGAAAGTTGTGAGATGGGATTGTGAAGCCAGAAGCATGGGGAAGATGGGGCAGGACTGGTATTTCCTCAGTCAGCCTTGCACAAGGGAGTCCCAGCCTGGGAGGATATTCCAGTTGCTCTCTGCTTGTTCCAGGAGCCTGCCCAACCCAGGGCAGTGCTGGGAACTGAGAAATACTTCTCACATGTGAGGCTGTAGTGTTATGCCAGCTGGCCAAAGGTCTGGATGACTGGTGTAGAGAAAGGGGTACTGGAGGACTCCTTCCTAGCCTTCATTCCTTCCATCAAGGGAGACAGCAGGGGTTGGTTTGGCTTGTGCCTCACTCACATAATGATGAGAACACGGTCTTGGATCTTCTGCAGGAGCTTCACACACTGCTCCACTGTGAAGAACTCTCGACTCTGCTGCAGGTGCAAAGACAGGGAAAGTGGCAAAGGTCAGGGACAGCAGCTGGGGGCAGAGAATGTCCCCAAGCCCTTCTGCACGAGTGGCTCTGAAGGTAGAAGTAGCTGTGGCCCTTCCATGCTGGGACATGAAAAGCATCCAGACTGTGCATAGGAGTAGCTGGCTCTGCAAAGGCTCCTTCTGTCCAGCTGTGTTTAAGCGCTGCCAACAACATTGCCTGCTGGGATGCAGCACATATGGGAATGATCTCATAGAGAAAAGCTTTAAAAATCCTTTTACTAGAAAGGAGAGAGTACATTATCCTGGCTTCCATATCCTGGCAGTAGCACAGGTAGAGGAGGCCCTGTTTGCTCAAAAGTGGCACAAAACTATCAAAATACCAAACCTAAGGACTTTGCTCCACTTCCCTTATTCAAGTCACCTGACAAAGAACCTGACAGAAAGCATCCATCCATCTGCTGCCTGAAGAGTAATAACAGCAGAAAAATGTGGCTAGGAGGCCCTGGGGCAGAGGAACTGCTAAAAAAATAAGCAGTAACATTTTCCAGTGACTCTGTAAGCTGAGTCAATGATCAAGTGCAGGCTCTTCTAAAAGGGGCAGTTAAAAGGAGATGTGGGAATTAGGGAAGCAGAAAGTAAGTGGCTGGGTGGAGGCAGGGCCTGGCTTAGTGAGGAGGCGTCCTCTATCTGAATGTTCTGTAAGCTCAGGGCTCCAAATTAGCAGGGGGCAGGTCAGAAGAGCAGTGCTCACCGTACGGGCTCTCATGTCTCTGTTATACACCAGCCCTGGAAAGAAAAAACAAGAGGTTTTCATGTCTCATAGGAGCAGGAGTTGTTCTGTTTTAATTCACTTTTGGGGTCTGCTCAAGTCAAGACTTTTTGAGAAAGGAGGAATAGGATCAATTCAGACTTCTCCTTTTTTTGATTTATTTTCTTTAGCTGTTCTAGGACTTGAGCACCAAACCCAGTTGCTTGGAATGGAGAACTCTGCCTCCAGACTTAATTGATCCCATTCAGGCTGTGTAAACTTGTAGCTAGGGCACCCTGTACCCTGCAGAAGACAATGGCTGTTGGCACCAGTCCCTTCCCACACCCAACACTGGCCAGGCACCACACAGCCCCTTACCAAGGGGTGTCTCAGTTGCTCCTCGCTGCAGCAGGATTGCCCCACCCTCTGCTGTCAGATGGCTATTTGCTTCTAAGAGCCTGAGGGAGACATGACAGAAAAATTGTGCTGCTGGAAAAAGGGAGGAAGCAAAGCAAAAATGGCATGACCAGGTAACAGCAAGCTCTCAGACTGCTTCAGAAAGGAGCAGGAAGAAGCAGCAGGTTCTGGCTGCAGAAGCAAAAGGTCTTGCTGGGATTCCAGAGGAGGACTTGAAAGGTGAAATGCAGGGACAGTTTTCCTTTGTCATTTGTGCAGCTGTAGCTCTGTTAAGGTGAGGGCAGGCAATAAACGAAGAGGACGGATGGGAACCCACCTCTGCAATGCTGCTTCAGGGCTCCGTGCTTTGGGAGTTTGCTGCTTTGCCTCCAGACTCAGTAATCTGTCAATCACCCTCCGTTTAGATTTCAGCCATGCCTCAGTGTCCTGAAACACAGAGAGGTAGGGAAGAAGAGTAACCACTCTCTTCTGAATGATTTTACCCCTTATCAGAGAGTGGAAGAGGGAATTTCACCCTTCAACATCCCTCAGAACTGGTACCATTTATGGGTATCTTATTAAAAATGCCGATTTCTGAGAGAAGGGGAACATCAATACTGCTGTAATGAACTTACTAACTTTTTATCCTTGCAATCTTTTCTAATCCTTCCTACCTCACTTCTGAGTTGAGGGCAACTCTCCAAAGTCTGGCATCTTTTGTCTCTCTGACCTAGGGCTTCTGCCCCACTTCTGCCAATGAAAGCTCCAGCATCTGGTAGCAATGATGGCAAGTTGGGAATGTAGCTTTATGTTCTGCCAGGAACAAAAAATTCCACCAATCTTGTACCCAGGTCACCCAACAAGCTGTTGGCAGAAAGATAACCTCAGATGGCAGTTGCCTGGCCAGAGGTTCCTGTTCCCTTTGTACAAGGGCTTGGCACAGACAAGCAAATTTCAGTGCTAAGGGACTGCAGGATGTGGAGCTCAACCAAGTGTGCCCCAAGGGCCACCCTAAGGAGGGACTTGAGTCTGGGCAACAAGGAGCAGATCAGTGCCTGCCAAAAGGAATAGCCCTGGGCCTTGTGTGACCTGCCAGGAAGTGGTCACATCAGTGCTTTCTCTGAACAAATGAGGGAAAGAAAAATATCATCTATTTTTCTGTTATTAAAAAGTGATGGGAAGGACACATGAAATCTAACCTCTGGAGCAAGAAGAAAGCCAAGACTTTCCAGCAGGATCAGCTTGTCCACCATCTCAGGATAAAGGAAACAGAACTGAGGAGAAATGAAAAGAGAATGAAAAGCTGAGCACTGAGTGATGTCTTTATCCTGCTACATGGGAGAGGGGTCAATGAAGAGCCTCTCCTCCCCTGAGATCCAAGTCTGTCCCTTCATTCTTCTTCCATGTATTGTTGCAGCTGCAGAAATCACAACCCCATGAAGAAATGATGCTTTACTCACCATTCCTGCCACAGCCCCACCTACAAAGGAGAAAAGGGTGCTTAGTTATGCGCAGAACAGCCCTTGGTAACAGAAATTCCCCTTCTCCACAGCAGGAGCTGACTCAGAAATAAAAATGCGCATTGTCCCATGGAACAAAGCCCCAGTACAGAGGAGAGTTCTCCCAGCCCATACAAGAGTATTCCCCATCTTGTGCCATCCCCACCTCTCTCAAGCAGCAAAGGCCACTGAAGAGTTCCTGTTTAAAATGCCTCGGTGTGCAGGTCTTGTTAGCTGTGACCAGAGCAGTCCTGGGAAGCAAACTCCAAAACATGGCAAAATCAAATCATACTCCAAGCTCAGAGGGGTGGAACTGGAGTCCAGTTGCCCTGAGCAAGCTTTATAGCCCACCAAATGGGCTCTCTGTTCCCAGGCTTTGTGGGGACCAGGCAGGAAGGCCTGCTGTGAATTTTCCTGCATAGAACACCCCTTTTTGCCCATCATTGTTCCCTCCTGTGAGTGGGGGAAATGCCCACAGCAAGAGTTACCACTGTCTGTACTACAGGGTCTTGAAAAGAGAGGCATTACAAACAAGGGCACAGATTTTTTAATGACTCAGGCAGGAACTTGCTACTTGACACAAGATAATAAATATTCCAACCCCACTCCTAGCAGTATGTCTTGGAAGTTAATTCTCTACTCCAATTTCTATGAATCTCACAGTTTACAAGGACTAGAGCTACTTACCCATACTGTGGCCTATCAGGGTGAACCGTCTCCACTGCAAGGCTAAATGGCAACAGACAAAAACAGATAGTGCTGCATGAGAAACCAGAGCAGGAGCATCTTGCTACTTCTCTGCTGACATGGGCTCTTTCTCCCAGGAGGGCTTCTGCACTGCCTAATTTGCTTCTTAATCCAGAAACTAAGTGGCTAAGTAGACCAGCTTTAAAGACAAAGAGCATTCACCACCTCATTTCCATGGTAGTTAAGTCATGCAGCTCTCAAGCTCTCTCTATGTCAAACTCCAGCAAATTCCCATTCACTGCCAGACATGAGACTGGCAAGAAGCAGAGGAGCCTAACTGGGCAGCATCTGGTGGAAGAGAGAAACCTTGACAGAGCATCCTGCTGCAGGGCATTCTGCAAGACATGTGAGGACACAGAGCCAGGTCTGCTGCATTGAGGGAAGTATGATTCCAAGTGAAAGCTTTCTGCACCATTTAGCACATCAGGCTCTTCAGTCCATTTCCAGGGCACTCTGGGAGGCTTATAGGAAAATACAGCTCTATCAGTGCTGCCCGTCTGAAATATACCTCACTGAAAGATGGGGTTTACCCTCAGGAACATCTGAGAGCTTCTAGAGACTCTTTGTGTACTGAATGAGGGTTGTAAAACCACACATGCCAAGCATACAGATGGACAGTTACATCAGGAGTTATTAGGAGTACAAGGTACTTTGACTTTCAGATTTCTTTGTATGATACTAAAGCAGTAGCAAACTGCCATCAGGGAGAACGAGAACTTTCCCACTCACACCTAACATTGGTTAGGAGTCACTGACTGCTTACAAAAAGCCAATCTGGCAGAATTATTTAGTTGCATCCAACACATTACCACTACTGCTTTTTTAGTATAGAAACACCCAGGGCTTACTGTCTCTTCCTTCCCCAAAACAGTGAGAAAGAGGGATGCTTATTCAGTTACAAAGCACTGGCTAATATCAAACTGAGGAGAAGCAGGGTGAACTAATTCCTCTCCTGGCAGTAAATGCTGCCTGCTTGTTGTAAGGAGCAGGACCAATACAGCACCCCCTGCACAAGCACCCCTGCACAAGCACCCTCTCAAGAGTTCCTTTTAACTACCCACCTGCTGCCACCCGGCGCACATCGGTCACATAATCTAGGAAATGGTAGGCGCAGCCTGCAGGTCGGTGGGACGACAAACCATGGCCAGAAAAATCCATTGCCACATAGTAACAACCTGAAAGGAAAAGAGTATCAGATGGGCAGCCCTGCCACACAACACAAGCCATCCTGATGAGCCAGACCTACCTCTGGGGAGCAGTGGAATGAGCTTGTCAAAGGTGTTGGCATTGTCCAACCAGCCGTGCAAACACAGCACAGGGTGTCCCTCCGAGGGTCCCCAGGCCTTGGCTGCCACATGTCCCCAGGGCACAGGAAACTTCAACTCTGAGAACATGCCCAAAATAGGGTGATGTCCCTGGAGAGTCACGTACTTGGAGTAGGTCCCAGGGGTCTTGTTAATGGTCTAGAGCTCTGAAAAGAGTAAAACAGGTCTTTAGTAGCTCACCAGCCTCCTGTGGTCTTAATTAGCAGCTTGCTGATTTATAGCTCCCCATTCAACATCCCAAGCTGCCGATCCTGACTGCCTGTTTGGGGAATCCTCCTCCCAGCACGTACTAGCTATGCTCCTAGGAAGAAATAAGCTTTCCCAGCACAGGAGGAAAAAGCCTTCTCTCTGTCTCTGCAGCAGCTGCAACCCAACCAGAAGGCGCAGGAGATCTGGCAAGAGGGAACCATGCAGAATTCCCCCAGCTAGCTGCAGTCAGCCAGGCACCTGTCCTGGACCAAAAAGAGTCTGGGGAATAACGATGCTGCCTCCAATATTAGACTATTACTACCTTGTCCTCTTTTACCTTGGTGCTTCTCTGTCGCACCACCTGTTGGCACATTCACGAGAGCAGCTGGCTCCTTGCTGCACAGCAGGTCACTGCTGCCACCCACCTGTGCACCCCTCAGGGCCAGGGACCTTGCATGGGATATGGGCCCACAACCTGCCAGGCACTTGCTTGACCTCAAACCATCTCATCTACCTGGCAATCACTGATCTACATCTGACCCTTGCTCAAGCGCCAGCCTCTGGGGACCCTCCAGCAGTGGTTTGAACATTTTGCCTTTACCCCCAAGCCATGGGCAACCTGACTGTCCCTATGCCCAAGTCTCTTGTATCATATCCCCTTCCAAGTGACTTCTCTTGCTTATCTGCTCCCTTAAATAGCCCTCTGAGACCGCACAGCAATTAAATCGCTCTACAGCAAGTCCCTCCTGAGCCCATACCTCTCTAAGGCGTGAGGACAGAGGGGGTAGGCTGCTGTCAAAGCCCTGATGGTCCCAATGAGCCACGCCTGGGGCTCCCCAAGAGTGTATTTAACTCGGCCCAGGAGCAGCCCCAGCAGTGCTGCAGGAGTGCCGGTCGGTCTTCATCAGCAACGCCTTCGCCCCAGGAACCGTGGCCCTGCCTGCTGATCACGGGGCTGTGACTGATCCCAGCTGCCCTCACCGGGCCAGATCCTGACAAACAACCGTGGGCTGACTTCCCACGGACCTGCCCCTTCCTGACGGCCTGGGCTGCTGGCACAGCCTGACAGCCCTCCCCGGGGAGCCCTGCCTGGGCCCAGCGGCTCCTGGGGGACCTAGCGGCTCCTCCGGCCCTGGGGTGCTCCCGGCCCCGGAGTCAGGCCTCCCTGGGCGGGCAGCAGGCGCCGCTACACCCGGGCCTGCGTCTCGGGGCGCCCTGGAGGTCCTGGTCCTGACACCGGTCCCGGCCCCAAGGAAGGGCTGCCCGGGGACCGACCCCCGCACGGAGCCGAGAGCAGCCCCGGAGCGCCACGGCCGCCCCAGCCCCGCTCCCCGCGCCGCCCTTCCGCACCGCCCCGGCCCCTTCCTACCGCTCCGTGCGGCCGGGCCGGCTGAGCAGAGGCGGCGGCAGGGCCGAGCAGGGCGGGCCGGGCGGGCTGCACCGCCCCGCTGCCCGCCTCCCCAGGGCGCCCGGCCTCCGCCCCCGCCTGTGTCTGGATCGGGCTCAGTAAGGGGAATCACAACGATGTCTGTGGGGTCGGAAGCTGGGAACAACCTCCTCGGCATGATAGGAATCTCTGAGGAGTCGAAATGAAGAAGGTACAGCTGCATCCTTGACTGCCTCCAAGAAGACACATTACTGATGATGGAAAGTGCCTGTACTGTGGTGACACAGTGTGAGATGTTTTAACTGTGACCTAGGAGCTTCATAATGACATCAAACAGGCCCAGTGCTTGACACTAATACTGAACTTCTGTCGCTTTCTGATAGACTCTTCTGAACTCCTGAGGCTTGCTGGAATTGTACTGCTTCAGGGACAAGAGTCACCCTCCCCTACTGTGACCCATCGCAGTGAACTGACTCTAGTACAGGGCCAAGCTGCCACAGATACACAGCGGACAGCACTGCCTTAGCTGCTCCACTCCTCCTCTGCGAAAACAGACCCCTCTCAGATGGAGAGGTTTCTATACGGTTTGCCTCATTAGTTGCCAAAAAAGGTGATGTCTGCACAGACTTTTCAAGAAAGTCAATATCCAAGCATGGCTGCTTGCTGGTACTTCTCATTCCCTCCAGCAATCAGTCTGCTAGGCCTAATGCAAACCACAGCCATTCCTCTTCAGTCAAGGACTCCGCGGTGAAAGGAAGCAAAGTCAAATCACACTGTGAACAGTGGGACTCCTTGCTGGAACTGCTGGAGAAAGCAGAATGAATGTATATTCTCAGGGAATCATTTTTATATTGGTAACTGAAAGCCCTATGCTCAGTTCAGCACATCAGTCTCCTAAATTACACAATATATTTTCAGAGCAGCCTAAAAAGCTTGAAAGAAACCAGTGTAGAAGCTTACAGCCCAATTTTTCCTGCCTAGCTTTAACTCATCCTGGCAAAATGGGCTCTGCACCACAGCAGTTAAAAGGTAACCTTGGGGACCCATCACTGAGAAGAAACAAGAGCACAATGTAGCTCACAGCCTCCCCTCCAGGTGAGCCATTAGAAAGGAAACAAGAATATGAATTTTTACAGGTTTGCAAAGTGTCCAGTGCCTTGCTTTTTCTTACGCCTCCATGCTGGAGGAGCAGGAATGCAGACTACAAGTGCTGGGGAGCCTTGCAGAAGGAAAGAGGCCACAGTAACTTCTACAGCTTCTCTGCTACAGCTGTCAGAGGTAGATGGCTGATTACAAAAGGTGAAAAGCAAGAGACAGCTTGGCAGAACAGATTTGTAAAATGCACTCAATAATCAATTGCTGCAGCTGCTGCTAAAGGAGGGCAGGGCCCTCCTGGGAATTCCTGGAATTCTTTCTAAAGAAGCCACCAGACGGCAGTGTAATTGCTAGGCTAGGCTGTTATGCTGCTGCTAAACTTGTGGTTCTTCAGTCTATGGCATGACTTTTGAGGAAGAGGACCCTGTGCCATGAGGAATTATGTGGATTGTTGGCACACACTCCAGCGGTTGGTGGGACGACAGGCTACGGCCAGGAAAATCTGTTGCCACTTGTGAGCCACACCCACTTCTGGGGAGCAGTGAAATGAGCCCACTGAAGGTGGTGGCATTGTCCAGCCAGCCATGTAAGCACAGCATGAATTATCCCCAGGTGTTGGCTATCACCTGTGTTTGGGGCATGGAAAACTTTACTTCCAAGAACTTTTACCCCCAAGCAACATCCTCTTAGTGCTACATGCTGGAGCTGGCCTCACAGAGCTTGTTAACAGCCAAGAGCTCTGGACAGAGCTGGTAGGTAAGTGGTAGTTAGCATAGTTGTTTACCTGTCAGCCCTGACCTCTACCTAACACCAGTTTTTGGGCACAAGTTTGTTTGGGATAATCCTGGGATCCTGCTGTAAATGTTTGCCCTGGCAGTATATGCATCACCACGCACGGGTCTTGGACCACCACACTGGGCTCTCTCCCCCATTCCAGCAGCAAGTAGGATCTGGGCTCTCATTGCTTTGGGTCACAGAGATGGTTCTGGGACTGAGGTGGGAATAATGCACACTCTAGTGACATTGGACTCCTGTGACCTGCATCCTAAATCACTTCTGATAGGAGGCTCTGTTAGCAGCTACCTGATGGGAAAGGAAAAATTCCTCACAGAAATGATCAGGAATAGGTGATTTCAGATAGATCTCCAAGTCCCTCATACCTTCTCTAGCAATGCTAGTCACCCCTCTAAAAGAGCAGCCCAGCATCTTCCAAGACTGTACATCTTCCCCAGCAAAGCCTGGAAAACCACCCCCAAGGGGAAGGCCCTATGCAGGATGCACAGCAGAATTTGGATGGCTCACAGAATTCATTTTGCTGCATCTACTTCACAGGCTACTGCAGTGGAATTGCTGTTTGTGGAGGACCAAACTAGACTCAACCTGGAAAGGTGCTGAGGTGTCAGCTGGGCTACACTGGAATGGTGGTAAGAAAGGCTGGTTTTGAATAAGAACTCTGAGTTAGTGTGAGATATCCCGTGTGCTTAGCAAAGGATAATTTAACCTCTGTGTCCTTGCAAAGGAGTAGGAGACCTATGAGGGTGAACACTGGGACATGCAAAGCTGTTATGCTCCACTGACTTGGAACAGCATTGATCAGTTTGTGCTAGCTGCAGATCTGGTGAGGAAACTTTAAGTACAGCAGATTGATTGCTACCAGGGGACAAATTCCCCATAGCTGGTTGGATCCAAGCACTGAAGTACTGACATATTGATCTATTTATGTTGATTTATTAGCAATAGCCCTGTACCCCAATTTCTTTTGTGCGGTTACACAAATAAAAAAAAGCATGCTGTTGCTAGCTTAACCGATTTCTTTCAGAGGATATATAGAGGACACACCTCTATATAAAGCCCCATATTGTGAGCATATGCTGCAATCTATAGTGGACAGGAAAATAAAAGTGATCACAGGGAAGCATGTTATCATGCAGCCAGCTCCAACATGCTGGCTTGCAGGCTTTAGTTGGAGCTCCATCAACAAATCTTGTTGGCCTTGGAGATATTCCCAGGAAGTCTCAAGAGTTTAAATGAGCTCTCCAGATGGGAAGAGTTGAGGTAGGATATTATCATCCCACCACCTCTGGGCCCTGCTCAACAGCCACAGACCCATCCAGGTACCTCATGTTGTGTACTTTCTCTTTGGCTCTCCTTAATTTCTTGTTGAATTTAATTTATGTGAGTTTCTGACTGAAAAAGCTGCTTATATATTAAGCACAAAAAAATGCTGTGATGGCTTAAGTTAGTTTCTCCCCCCATGCTCCAGATCTGTTGTGCTCCTCGTTATTAGCATCATGCTGTAACCAACTGAGCTAAACTCAGTTGTTCCAGAGTTCTCCAGCTGTGCAGAAGGTGGGAGAGACAAATAGATGCTGGCTTTTTACCCACCACAGTCTGAGGCCAATCCGATAATTTAAATGGAAATCTTTGTTTTAAGCCAAGCTATGAGTGGTTGAAAAAGTGAAGTGCATCTACTTCAGGGATTAACCTGCAGCATAATTTGGATAGTGGGGCTGCTGAGTGTTAAATCATTCCCACATGAACCACCACCATTCAGCTGGAAGCAGCCCCAGGCACACACCATGCATCAGGTCCAAGTGGTGCACATTTGTATCACTTTATTTGCAACTAATGAAATAGCTAGAAACATTTATTGCATATAAATTATATATGAGCACCCATCATACAAATAAACTCTTTCCAGTCTCAGCTTTCCATTTCCTCCTTAATCAGAAAGTGTATTATATTTGGGACAGATTCAGGAGTCTCTGCTGGTTCCCATCCCCTGGGGCTGTTTAGGTTAATTTGTGAGGTGAAGTGAGCTGGTCTCCAGATCTCTACAAAACCCATACCCAACTTTAGAATACGCACCTATTTTAATGTATGAAGTGGCAGGGGAAGAAGAGAAGTTTCTCTCCAGCTCTTGTCTAGACTTAACCTTCTTTCACTTAAAAAATCTGGCAGATTCCCCATAGGCTGAGATGAAATAATAGTGAAAACCATAAGTAATCTGACACTTGTAATTACAGGCCTACCAGCTTCTTATTGACCTCAGACAGAATAAGGAAATAGCACATACTAGGATCATTTTAGGATCATTTAAAAACAAGGGAAAAGTTCTAGTTAACACTAAGTCTCATGTGTTTATGGAAAAGAATATATAAAACTGCTTGGGAACTTTTGGAGATGTAAGTTATAGATTTGGGTTATGGATTTGGCTGACAAAAGTAAAAGCTGTTGAAGTAATAGCTCTCCAGCAAGGAAACTGATACAGTCTTACACTGTGTTTTGATTTTTAAAATACTGGAATGATACCAAATTAACACATTTTGTAGTAATTGGACTGAGAATTGACTAGATAGCAAGTGTCAAAATATTAAAGTTGATCCAAGCATGTAAGGGGTGTTTTTGAAACAGCCCAGTTATTCCACCCGGGCCACTCTTTTGGTCTGGCAGCGCTGTCTGTGGAAGAAGTGACTCTGATGAAGGACTGACTCACAGTGTAGTAGCAGCCGAGTGTGAGCTCCCAGTGCAGTCAGAAAGGCTAATTCCATTCTCCGATGTATAAGCAGGGAATGCGGAACAGGTGTAATGAGATTATATTGCAGGAGATTATATTGTGTCTGCTAATTCCATGGAGGTGATTACTGGTGTGAAAGAAATCCCAGTTTTAACATCTGTGATTCAATGAGGAAGGGAAGAAGTTGGAGAGGAGTCCTGGCAGAGCTTTAAGGCCTGTTAAGGAGTTGGAAGACATTTTATGGGAGAGAAGCATTTAGGATCAATATGATCAAAGCCTTAGTATATCTATGTAGCATTGCATTTTTGCTCCTCCAGTTGTCACACTGCCTAACAATGGCACAAGAAAGAACAGTCTAGAGATGAGGTATACATTTGATAATGGAGAAAGGAGTTAAATACTTCAGTGGTTTACTTAGGGTGCTGGCAGCTTTCCAACCATTGGCAGTTTTTTAATGAAGATGGGATGTTTAACAAAACAACAATGATTAATGTGACAGAGTCCTTTGTCCTGTGATCATCTGGAAAGCAGAGTGGTCTGGAAATTAGTCTACTGCAATAGACACTGCTGTCGGGTGGTACCAGCCTGCAATGCTTCTGTTATAACCACTCCCAAAATTATAGCTCATAGCTATACTACTTGCATTTTATGTTGTTTTACTTCATTTAGAGGCTTGGTTTTCTCAGCTGAGGAAGCCCCTGTTTCTAGGTCCAGCAATGACTTAGGACCTTTCTGCTATGGGATCTCTGTCTTGCATTGCTCCCTGCAAAAAGCCTCTCCTGGCTGTTTTTGTCTGCTTTGGAGAAGTGAGTGAAGTGAGTGAACTCAGTGCCTGTGTCCTGTGAGTGAGTGGAGGTCAGCATCACCACCTGCATCGGTGTGGGGAGACAAATCTGGGGAAGCATGGGCAGGGCTGAGGTTACATATTGCAAGTGAAGGATTCTGAGCAGAGGGATTTGGGCAAGGTCCACCCATTTCGGACAACTCTCCAAGAACATGTCCTGAAAACGTGGGATAATAAAGAGAGGCAATATACCTCAAGGATGCAATTAAATACTTAACTGAATTTCTACCTCCATGTCTGTTGGGCAGCAATGTTGGGAGAAGTTACCTGGGGTGGTCATGGATTTATGTAACCACAGAGCTTCAAGGAGCTCACACCTGAGTCCAGTGGTGCAGAAGGCTTGTACCTCGTTTTCCCTGTCCCGGATTGTCCTGTACTGCTCCAGGGTGTTTGACATAGACAAGATTCAGAGGTGAGGGAGTGGTTTGCTCTACAGTTATGAAAGACTGCAGCTGCTTAAATCTGACCTAAATGCCTCCCAGATTACGCAGCCTGATGCTTTGTCTGAAAACCTAGAAGGTCGCTGTCTGCTGGGTCTTCCTCCCTCAAGTGAACCAGGGGCACGGACTGGCAGTGAGTGAGAACTCGTGTTCTGCGGTGGCCGTGGGGGAAAGCTGCAACAGCAGAGGGTGTTGCAGACTGGCACCAAGGCGCATCGGCCGCGGTGCGCGGGGTGCCCCCTGCGTTGCTGGCTCTGGCTTCCCGTGCTCCATCCATCCATCCGTGCTCCAGCTGCTGGGCACGGCAGCGCAGCAGCTCCGGGCGGGTGCTGGCAGCCCGCAAGCCGCGGCACCTCGCTCCCCGCAGCAGCGTTGGGTCACCCCGCTCTGGGCAGCCCCTGTACCTTCGCTTTCCTGGAAAGCAGTTTCTCTTTGTTACTGAGAAGAGCTCTGCTCTGGTAGAGGAAGGAGGGGCCTTGCCACAGCTTCATGCAAAGGGGCCGCTACTGGTGCTAATTTTTCTCATAAGAGTGGAACTAAAACACAAGCCTCTGCTTGCCCTAAACCACTAAAAGTTTTTTTGTTTGTTTGTTTCATTGGTTGTTTTTTGTTTTTTTCCTGGGGGGAGCAGAGGAATGTGGCTGCGGGATTTTTGTGCGTAGGTTTTCTCCTCCTGGCTTTCTCTTTTTGTGTTGTGGGTTTTTTCTTTTTTTCCTTCTTCTTAATGGTTTGCTGTTAGCGCCTCCTAAAAGGAGGCTTTTAGCAAGTTAAGAGAGAGACCATCTCTAAAAGCGAGGAAAAGTCAAAAGGGAAAAACTACCTAAGATTCAATGCAGTCGAACGATGTACATTTTGTATTATTTGCAGGTTGGACTTGCAGCACATCAGGAGATGGTGGCAGTCATTTCCTACCCACCCCCCAAGCATCCTTCCATCCTCCTTTCTCTACAAAATATCATGCACTGCCTGCATCACCTCTCATGCAAGGGTACCCAGGCCTTCCCCTTGCTTTCTTCTCTCCCTTTCCTTCCCATTTAACCCCCTTGGCAGGAACCCCCGAAGTTATGTCCTGGTCACTTGGTCAGCTACATATTCAGGGCAGTTTCATATCCCACTCATATCCCATCCAGAAAGCCAGTGTCCACACCAGTGGGCAACAGCATGTTTGGGTCTGGCTGGGGGCCCAGTAGGGCACTGAGATCCCAAGTAATTGGTCACTTGTCACTTGGAATTGGTGCTCCAGCCCCAGCTGAGCTTCCATGCACAGGTCTGCTAAGCTGAAGGGCAAGCCAGTACTGATATATCTAATGTATTCACCCATTTTGCCTCATCTGTGCCCTCTGTACTCTTCTCCTTTGTTTTTTTTGTACCTCTTTCCTTTTCTTCTGCAGATTTTCAGTGTTTCATCATCTCCACTTTGGTTCTTTTCCCTTATCGTATTATCCTCTCCCTACCTCTGGGGCAATGTTTGCCTTTTGCTTTCCCAGAAAACCATCTTTATTCAGTAGTTTGCAGTGACCTGCCCCAAAATACTTTTCTTCTTCCCACACCTCCCAAACTGATGGGAGTAAATAGGCAGATTGTGGCTCCTTCTACTTTATGCAAAAGCTGTAAGGAATCTGCATGCTGAGAAGGAGAGAAGCTGGTAGGGTGTTACTGTCTCTTGGGCTGCTGCATATCAACATCTTGGAACTTATCAGACTTGGGAGTTGCTGAAGAGCAAGCAGAGGAACACCAAAAAGAAGTAGTATGATCCAAAGGTAGAAGGAGTTCAGACCTACTGCTCTCAGCAGCAGGACTTCAGACGTGTTCTCCAGAAATGGTTCATTCTGTCAGCAGTTCTATCAATTAATGCTTTCATGTTTAATGTGGTTTAAAGTCTTAGTGTCAGGGATAGTGAGGTATATGTATCCATAGGCAGAGGAAAAAATGAGGGGTAGGATGAAACTTGTAAAACCTAAAAACAAATTCTGGCACCTTCTTGGGAGCTATGCCTTGTCATGTTGTCATCAGCATCCTGGGCATCTCAAAAACTGTGTTTACGATGGATCCAGCTTTCTCCAGAGATGCACCAGTGGGCAGCGTTCAAATTAGCCTGGCTGTATCCTCACTGTCATTACACAGAGCTTCTCAGGTGGGTATCGTTGCACTGAAAGCATTTGGGGAAAAAAAAGTCATTAATCCAGTGGTGAGAGCATGCGAAGTCTCAGTTCTAGGGAATTTACTTGTATTCTTTTTTCCTCAAGAAAACTCACCTAAAGACAGGAATTGTTTTTCATTTTAAACACATCCAGACTTGGTTTCAGGCTCACAGGAAAGAAATGCAGCACTAGCGAAGCCTGTGCTTCTGTGTGATGTGGTTGCCTTCTCCTTCATGTCACAGGACACGAGCTATTTCAGCATCCTTGTGTTTTCCACCTATAATGAAGCCACCTCAGAAGTACCTTGATCCTGAACACATTTTGGATCCTGTGGGTCAAATTGGAGCTTTAGAAAATTGTGGTCAATGGTGTCATTGTGACATGTCTCACTGGCTTTTATGGCTGAAGAGGATTGCTGCAATACGCTTCAGCTGTAACTGCTGCAAGGTCACAGTTTCAAGCGCATGAGAGAAATATGAACAAGACCCTCAGACAATCTCGGAGCAGTGAGGCTGGATGTTAACTTTTCACAGGCAAAGATGAAGAAGAATAATAAAAGGCAGAATTAGACCAGACCATTTAATGTTAGGGCAAGGTGGCTGGACGAGTCTATGAAGTCACCCAATAAAAGTTATAAATATCCACAGAGGGAAACAGACTCCCTACTAGGCAACTGTAAAGCAAACCACAGGATATTTTTGAAGCTGCCATCCAAAAATACAAAGAAAAGTGTGACAAGCCTACTTAAAAACCAAAAATGGAACAGACAAGCACTTCATCCCTGCTGTGATTTAGAGCTCCAGCGGCAGGTCCTCCCACTGAAGCCTCTCTGAAAAAGAATGAAGTGCTTTGCCCAGATTCTTATGGAAGTTCAGAAATTCTTCTGTGGTCAGCAACATCTTCATGCTTGGTTGAAATAAAAAGCAAGAACTGATGTCTCAACAGTCAGTGGAACTTCTGGCAGGGCTGAGGATCATCAGATGCAGTGGTGTGTCTCTGACTGGTTTATGCTCCCTAGCAATGCCAAGCAGCTGTAAAGCCTGTAGTCTACGGCTCTGGCTGGAATTACAGCTGCTTTGCATCACTAGGCTGGTACAGAGCAGCCAGAGCATGTCTGCATTTGGGTTTTGCATACAACTTTTTCAACAGGGGAATTCACCTGGCATGCACACACCAGGGAACATGCACAGCAGGCTCAACAGCATCTAGGGAAAGTATAGGTGAGTGACAGCTCTGATGACGTGATCAAATCATAGCCTCACTACAGGCTAGGCCTTTAAACTGTGAGGTTAGTACTGAATTCCAAAGTTTGTATGTTCTCCTATTACATCTATTCTCTCTGAGAAGCAATATGCTTACAGTATGCACCACTCGGTGCACTATTTTTTATACCATGACATTTCTCTGCATTTATAATATTTTACATGATTTCCCCTATTTTAATTTAACCCATCAAGGCAACAGTGTGCGTTTTTGGGTATACTCCTTAGAGGTGCATGTTACCCTGTGATTCCAGGGTGCCCAGTGCCTTTCTGAGAGCTCCTGCAGTGCCCGAGAGGAACTGGGAGAACTCCGGCAGGGAAGGTCGCGAAATGGCTCTCTATTTTCCGCTGGTTTAAAGAGCCATCTGCATCACCCCTCGGCCCTGGACGTTGCCCCCTCCCCCACGGAGCTGGCGAGCTACGATGCCCCAGCCCCACGCTGCAGGGCAGCTGACGGCGGCTGGGAGGAGGGGCGGAACCGTGGCCCGGCCGCCGCCTCCCCGGGCCGACACGTGGCTCCGGCGGGACCCGGGGCTGGCGGATGCTGCGGTGCCGTCCCGGTGGGGTTCGTCTGCCAGCCTGCAGCGGAGGGGCTTTCACAGCATCTTTTTTTTTTTTCCTTTCCTTTTTTCCTCTCTCTCTCCCCCCTATCCGTCCAAGTTCTCATTTAAAGAAACCCAAACTTTTTTCTTTACTTTTTTTTTTTTTTCCCCTTGCAAGAGCCACGCCGTGGAAAGACGGGGTGGTGGAGGAGGGAGAAACCCCTCCCCTTCCCCTCCCCCGTGGCTCCTTCCTCGGAAAAGAAACACTCGGGGGGGTTTCCTCCCCTCCTACCCTTCCCCTCCCTTCTGTGCCGCTCCGCTCCTCGGAGCCGAAGCCGCGGCCGAGGAGAGCCCGGCGTGGCAGCCGCGCCGCTCCCGGTAAGCCGCGCAGCGACCCCTTGTGAGCGGAGGGGCCGCGGGGGGATGCGGAGCGCGGTGGGAGCGGGGAGCGGGGAGCGGGGCCGCCTCCGTTGGGCTGCGGGGCGGGAGAGCGGCGGGGGCCGGGCCGGGCAGCGCTGTCGCCCCTGCACTGAGCGCTCGCTCGCTCGCACCGGCGGCAGCGCCGCCCGCCCGTGGCCCCGGAGGTGCCCAGAGTAAGTTGTGCCGCGCTAAGTGGAAACAGCCTTTTTGGGGGGCGGGCTGCGAGGAGTCTGTCTGTCCGTCCGTCTGCCTGTCTGCTGCCGTCCCCCCTTGGCTTACGAGGGAGTGCAGCCTCTGCTGGTTTGGCTCCTTGTTGGTACCCTTGGGGCCGTTGTTGGCTGGGAAGAGGGACCAAGCTGGGGTTGGGGGGCTTTTCCCGAGGGGTCGGGGGAGATTTGGGGTGCTGGCGTCTCACTGCCGGCCTTGAAGGGAGCCATGTGCTGTGCTGCGGTGGCGGCGGGTAGCCTGGGAGGCTCCGTGGGGACTGTCCTGCTGTCAAGGTGTGCTTCTCAGCATCTGGGCAGGGAGATGCTTCTTTTAAAGTGAAACCTGCAAATTATGTAATGTCTTAGATGGGTCTGTAGGGAAGCAGCCGCACTGGTGCGGGTAACTTGGTCTTCACGCCACTTCTTCCCTTTCACATGAACCGCTGGAGAAGCGGTGCTCAGGATGTTACACTTAGTTTTAGCTGGGAAAGGGAGCTGCCTGCCAGAACTGAAGGCGTTACAGGGAAGCTGGGTTACTGTGAACCAGGGGCGTACGTGCCCGTTTGGGGTTGCCGTGAAAGGCAGAGGAACTCTCCATCCTCCAGACCTGGCACAGTCAGAACGCAGCCTCACACCTGCTTTTTCTCAGAAGATCGGTGCTGCACACCCATGAAAAACCTCATCGCAAAGGTTATCAGTGAGTCCTTCTTTATGCAATCTGAGTCATGGTGCTCACAGCCATGCAGGATCTGCTACTCACTTTTTCCCACAAATACATGCGCTGTTACTGAGAATTTTGGAATGGTTACCACGTAAAACCTCAGTTCATGCTACTCTTAGGATTTTTTTTTTCCTTTTTTAAAAACTTAGTTTAAGTGTGTATTCCATCCTGCTTAGTAGAAGCTTGGAAACAGGATCTGGATGAACCCCAGAGGTAACTTGAGAGGAACTCAAGAATGTTAAGTTAATGTCCCTGCCTTTTTTCTTCTCCTGCACGGTGAAGAAGGGGGGTGTGGCTTGACCATTGTTCTGGAAAGTTGAGGGTAAAGAGTGTTGTTAGCAAACTGCTATTTAGGACTATGTGGTCCAGACAGTGCCATTTACTAGTTCTAGTCCTTGCAGCTCTCAGAGAACTTAAACGAAAAACCCAGTCACATGCTGACTGCACTCAACTCAGTAAAATGGGGTGGAATCAGAAATAACTAGTTTCCTGATGTTTCATTCTCTATTGACTGTGTCCTTAAGAAGGTATGCAAGCATATCTTCTTTCTCCAAACAATTGCAACTGCAATTCAGATGCTGTGTGAATGTCACATGGCCCGTTCAGTCACAGCAGGGCAATGGTCATGTGCTTAAAAATTATGCACATGCACAGAAGTTTGTGAGACTGAGGCTGTATTATCACATAATGTTGCTCTTGCTTGAATCAAGTTACGACGAAATGTGGCCAGTTGCTGCAGATGAAGCCAAGCTTTGTTTCTGTGTTCATGAGTGATTCTGCTGGGTATGTGATTTAAAACATAGTTGTTAAAGTATGGATTCTTGTTCCTTCCAGAGGGGAATGCTCTTGGGCACAAACCCGCAGGATTACTGGGATGCCAACCTCCCACACAGGTTCCCATCTTTTCCCGAGTTAGACTGGGATCTGGACCTTTGTTATTTCTGTGCTCCTTGTTCATGTTTAGTATGTTGTATATCCTTTAATAACCTGGCTTGCTTATCACTTACTTAAATGTAGTGGGGTTCAGTGGCAATACAGGGTTTTTTCTGTAAGTTTGTGTTGGAAGGCACAGGTAAACTGTGCTGGGGTCCCCAAAAACGGGTACAGAGGAGCACTGGGGAGAGGCTGAGCTTCTTCAGATCCCAGGTGTCTGTGTCTTGTCCCCATTGTGCCTGCTCAGAGAGGGCCAAATTCAGCTTCCAGATGACAGCTTCAAACACGCAGCCAGTGCCTCTTACCCTCCTAAGTCCAGCTGGGATTTCTGTGAAGTTGGTGGTCGGTTTGCGCAAGGATAGAGCTGGGGCTGGGTGGTGCAAATTCTTAATTGCTGTCACTAATACTGCGGTTGCATTGCTGAGAAACAAAGGAGAAAATGTGCCTTTGGAGCTGTGTTTTTTCCCTTGTTTCTCTTTTTCTCTGTCCCCACTGGGAATATTTCGTTCTTTCCTCCTAGTCTTTCCCTGCAGCTCCTTGCCACCCTCCTTCCCCCTACCACCCGCAGGCTTCTCTGTCCTGTTTCTCCAACCTTGCTTTGGTCAGCCTTAGAGAGATAGTGCCAATACTAAATGACATCATTTGGGTCGGGTTGATACTTTGGTTAGATTAATAAAAGCTGTGGGGAGGTGGTGTGTTCCTGAGCTGTTATTCCAGGCTGCTGCAGACCTCGGCTAGTATTGCTTACCAGAAGCTGTCAAGATTGGGAGAGGAGGGCACATGCATCTCTGTAACTTAAAATGTGGATGGTGCAAGAACTGAGTATGCCATACAGGGACAATATCTTTTTACAGAGTTAAAGGTGTTAAGTGTGTGTGTCATTAGGAGGCACATTTATTTAAAATAATGCCACTTAATGCTACATTAATTAGATCCTTGATTACGTGTAAGTAGAGGCAGAAGGTGGGTATGATAGCAACTTAACCCCTTCTATCCTGTCAGTCTCCTTCACTATGACCTACTCCTCTTGTTTGCATTTGAGCATATCCTGCATCCTTCTGCCTCAGTAAGGTGTTTATTATCTCACCATTTTGCTGAAATCATTCTGAACCTTTAAAAAACCCCAAAAAAACGGTGCTGTGCTGTTTGATGTAATAGGATTTGGTGACTTCGTGTTAGTGAGTGATCTAAATGACTCGAGTAAAATTCTTCCTCCCCCTCGCCCCTGACCAAGTGCAAGGTTTCAAATTAAGATTTAGAAGTGACAGGTGTAGAAACTCCTGCTGTTTAAACTTCTGGGAATCAATGCTTCTGTTCAATAGGTATTTAATAGCAGAAAAATGTAAATTCAGTTTTGGTAGAATGGCTAAATGATGGTTTGTGTTGTCTTTGGAGACTTTAGAGCTGCCCCTTATTTTCGTCCTCTTCAGAGCAGAAATGAAAAGGCCTGTGTGCACTTCACAGGAAATGAGTGTCTGATACAGGCTTGCAGGCTGCACATTTCCAAGAACCGCTCTCAAGGTATTTTGATAATGCACATTCTCTGTGCCTTCTCCCTTCCTGCTCCTCCTGCACTTGGTGTGCTTCTGCTTGTTCGCAAACACATGCAAAGTTGAGGGGAAGAATCGAACGGTGCCACTATTAAGTTTGCAGATGGGCTGCTTTATCTTTATACTGGAGCAGTGGTTGGCAAAATTGGGTTAAACTGGCAGAATTCAGTTGCCTTTGTTGCAGAGGGTTTTTGTCCTTCCCCTCACTCCCTGCAAATGCTGAAGAAAAATTTTCACTTCAGATTGTGACTTGTTCAACAAGGGAGTTTTTTGTGTGTATGTGATTCTGCAGTTCAGAAACAGTTTGGATCTACTTTCATACTTCCTCAGTAGCAAAGTTTATTTGGAAACTTAGGCTAAAGCTACAAAAATGAGTGTGGCTGTGAGCAGTTGGAAAATTCTGGAAATCTGCAATCTGAACTGTGTAGCTGGGCTTCTGCACATCCTGCTGAAGGTGCCTTGCTGAAGGTAAGGGGGTTCAGCATAAGTTTGCCTGAGTTGGCACACTGGTGGCGATGAGCACAGGTTTGATGGTGCAGGAATGGTTTGCTTATGCTTTTTGACAGCAGTCTTGTCTTTCATCCATATTCTAGTTCTTCCTTCTTTTCTGGTGAGATTTTGTGGTGTGGAAGGAGGGAAGTTGGAGCCGGAGAAGCATTTACTGCTTTAGCAGTGAACACTGAAATCTGCCGTTTGTGTAGGATGCATGCTGATACTCAAGTCAGCACATCCAAAGAAGAGGTGTTCTTTTTAGTCATTAAAGAATGAGGAAAAAATGGGCAGAGCTATTTTAGCTCTGCAGCAGGTCCATAGTTGATTCCTCATATTGACTTTGTATACCCTTGTTTACTACTTCAATTTTGCACAATTAAAGGGCATTTATGCCTTGTGCTGGGCTCCCCTTAGTGTTATGTCAGGTTTGAATGATTAAGAGGTGTTTTAAAAAGGTGTTGCTAAGAAACCTTTGCTTCTGGATTCCTCTGCTTAAAGTGTTCTAAAGCATGACATGGTGGGTACAGCACAGAAACAAAGTAAAGACATTTGAGAAAGAAGAGAAATGAGACTCCTCAGATCAGCTCTCTCACTTTCCCCAGAAACAGCGCTTAATGTCTATATGATTAGAGTTTTTCCTTTTATGAGTTTTAAAATTAGTTACTTTTCAGTCTTGGTCACCTTTGAACTTCCTCTCATCTGGTTTTCTGAAAGAGCACAAAAAGAATGTCCTGATTGTACTGTGTCTTTCTCTGGCATCCCCTTGTATATATGTCTGCTCTAAACTGAGCATGAAATTTCTCCGGTCTCCCTCTGCACCATTACATGTTGCTTCTTATCACCCATCTTTAGGCTTACCCTTCTTGTTTCAGCTCTGGGTGTTTTTATTTCAGGTGACTAGAACTGACTCTGTTCACTGAGGTGGTGACATTACTGCTACATTCCCACCCATCCATTTTTCACCCTCACGCTCCCACTTGCATCTTGGTTTTTAATGACTGCTTTTGCATTTGGAGCTGGAGCTTTCCTTAATGAACCCTCAGCACTGTTACTCGGCTCATTGGTCAGCTGCACCACTTAATTTATTGCTCTTGAAAATACAGACCCAGTTGGTTTTCCTGCAAGCCTGCATGCATTTGCGTGTGTCAGGACAGAGTCTTGCCTGACCTCCTGCTGCTTTCCTGCTGACGAATTTTGAATGACCTCTGACTTCTCTGTCCTGCAGAGAGTGATTTTGTCACTGTTTACCCTGGGAAGGTGGTGGAGAGGGCTCACCAGGTTTCGAGTTGTCTGCCTAGATTTAGGTAACATCAGGCTGTAAGCTGCCTGCTGCGGGACAAGGTTAGACCTCGGAGGTTTCAGGTATTGTGGGTAATGGCAGCTTGAAGAGAGGGAGAGACAATTCTAGGAAGAGACTTGGGTCAACATGTGAGTTTGCACAGTCATGGGGGAGGGAGCTGCTTGCATAAGAGCTGCAGGAGCCTTGGGGCTGCTTTCACACCAACCTGTTGAGGAGTGAGGAGGAATGCTCTGCAAAGTGGGCTGCGTTGAACCAGGGGGAAGATGCAGTGGCTGGGAGGGTGGCAGAGAGGTGACCAGATGTGCAGGGGCTGAAATACCTTGGTTTCCTCCAGCCACCCCTCTTCCACCTCCCATTCATGCTGTGGCATGACTGCTCCATGTCTTCTGCCCATCTGCTTTACAGTCCTGGGGTGTACAGTGCTGGCTCTTTAGCTCGTGTACTGTTTGTCACTTTTTGACTTGCTTCTGGTGTGGAGGCTTTGGGGAAGCACAAAATGTGTCCTGTCATCTGTTGCTTCTTCAGATACCATCCTCCTCCTGGGGAGCACTGCCTGGGGATTGGCTCTCCCCCACACCAGGTAGCTTTGTGCTGCTCCTGCCTTAGCAGCACATGTCAGAAAAGTTCCTTGCAATATTTGCAGCCCTCTGGCAATTGCTAGTGTAGCTGATTTGATTGAGAGAGCACCTCTCTTTGTATCTCAACCATCCATTTCCAATTCAGAATCGCTGTGTATAGTCTACCATGCCCAGCTGGCTTTCTGCTTTAATGTCACTTTCCCCCCATCTATTCTGATAGAGCACCCTCTTTTTTCCCTTCAGGTTAATCAGCATTAAATACTGGGGAATCTCCTCAACATCCTGTGCAAGAAAAAAATTAATTAAGCTTGCTTGTGTAGCTTTTTTGCAGTGTCCCTGTCCTCACTTGCTGGTATCCCACTCAACTAAATTATTCCCCCAGAGGTTTTCTGTGTTTGATAAACTGAAAATGCCATATGTTTTCTGGGTTTTGTTTTGTTTATCCTGGCCCCCTACTGTCCCAGTTTCATGACAGCCATCCTCATATAAATTTGTTCCCTACTGTCAGTAATTTATATTCCTTTATATTGGCTCCTCCAGGATTATTTTTTCATCTTCTGAAGTATTATTGAGGTTGTAGAGAGATTTGGACAGGAACTGTGGTTTTGTAGTGTGTGTGTTTGATGTCTCTGATCCACAGTGAGGCCCTTGCAAGCTGTTGCACCTACATCTAATACCTGCAGTGTGATCTGTATCATCCCCCAAGCATGTGCTCTTAGCCCAGCAGCATCTCTGTGCCATCATCTGTAGGAGGTCTGTGCACTCTGTCACTTTAAGATTTCCTAAATAACCTTTCATGACTTAATTATTATTTTTTAAATTCTTTTTACTTGTGACTCTCAGGACTAGTTTCTTTATTTTGTGTGTTGGAAATCCCCCACTATAAAACTTAGTGTTGTGGTGTGTCTGTGCTTTCTGACCTTTGCCCTTTCCTCTGAAGACACAGTAACTGGTGCTGTGCAATGGTCCTTCACATCTTTTGAAGCAGGTCCTTCTGAAGAGTCAAGGCAGGGTGTCTCCCTTGTCCCCTGTGCTTGTGGTGGTTAATCACCTGGGACTCTTCTCTAACAGCATAGTTCTGGTCAGGAGACTGAACCAGTTTTAGCTGCAGAAACTGCTCATTTCTCAGAGTTAGCTGCTGCTTTGAATTCCTTTCCAGCTCAATGTGATGGTTTTGATAAAAAGCCATGGCCATCACAGGGACTGCTGATGGCCTTCGTGTCTCAGGATTTACTCATTTTCTCAAACATGGTTCTGGAAAAGTGAAATAAGTCAGTTGAGCTGAGAGAGGCTGGAGCAGAGGAAATGTACCTGTGCTGCTGCTCTGGGGGTGGGGGGAGCTGGTAATGCTGAGGAGGCAGTGATGGGTGGAGGAAGCCCTGGGCATCACTACTCCCTTCCCACTGATCCCTCCCTTGGCAGGGAGATGGGACAGAGCATTTCAAGTAGGTAGATGTGAGGGACTACTGTTATCTTGGCTTCTTTCTTCTTCCTCATTGTGCCCTCTTTCCATCTCCTTGTTTCTGCCCCCAAGCTGGGGAGAGCCCCAACCACCTTTCCAGAGGGCTGCTTCCTGAGCCAACTTGTGTGGAGGGAGGGAAGGCAAGGCAGCAGCACGGATTCTGTGTTCCCAGGCTGAGGACAGGGCTGAGGTTTCGTCTAGCTCTGCAGCACTGACATTCACAGGAATGGCTGCTCGCTGTGAAACTGTAAAGGTCAGGAGCAATGCGACTGGGCTTCCCTCACTTACCAAAAATGCTGTTGGCCAGAGGAAGCAACAACTCTCTTTGCTTAAGCCATGGCAGGATAGGCTCAGCTGCAGCTTTGGAACTTAGTAGTAACCCCTCCTGATTTCCTTTTTCTAAGTTTTTTTTTTTTTTTTGGTTTTTTTTTTCTCTTTTTTTTTTAAATTCTTGTTTCCCCAGTTACAGCAGAAGGCAGAAATAATCCAGTCTACAGTAGAAGCTGTCTTTGCCAGAAGTCAGATGGTAGTTTTGGTCGTTTTACTTGCTGTGTAACAAGCTGTAGTTGCTTGTGGCTACTGCAGAGCAGCCTCTGAGTACAGGGAAGTGAGGGTTCTCTGTTATTCTCAGGATTACTTTTTCACATTGGACTATTTCAATGAGGGGATAGGCTCTTTTATTTAGAAGTATTTCTGAATGTGTGTAGTATTTCCAAGGTATGAGAAGGGGGCCCTGAAAATGGGTGTCTTTCTTCCAGCTCTTTCAATTATCCCAGTAAATGTGATTAGCTTTTCTTGTAAACTGCCACCTTGCTGGGTTTTTCTTAAAGCATGTTGTGGAGAAAGCAAACATGCTTGCAGACTTCCCTGTCTGGGAGAATATTTGGCACACATCACACCGTCTTGTTGGTTTTCCTGGAGTAAAAACCTTTTAGCCCATATCAGCAAAGTGCCATGTTAATTCAGAAAACACATCATAGAAAAATATGATAAGAGCCACAAAACATGAATCTCAGATCCATGAAAAGTTACTTGTGGGTTTTGAAGTATGTTCTCCAGCCCCAGAATGCTGAGAAGTGTTTGATAAGACCAGTCCTCTTGCAAGGTGTCCAGCTGCTGATTCCCGGAGCCTGTGTGCTGGCTCTTCCTGTACGGTGTTTCTACTGTGAGAAGTAGGGACTGCCACAGTGTGTGTGCTGCCTCAGCTTATTTTACGAAATACTGCATCCTTGAATGCTGGTTGTATAGGGAAATGCAGTTTTGGTTTGGGTTATGTGTGTGTGATGTGGTTTGGTTTTTTTATCCACGTATTCCCTCATGTGTCAGACATAATGGCAGCCTCACATCAAACTTCCATGGCATAAAAGATAGAGGGAACTGCGATGTCTCTGAGGCTTGCTTTGTGCTGAAGAAATTGGCTGTGGTTAACATTGGTCCTCTTAGCTGAGCTGGGCCACATTCCTCCCCTAACCACAGCTCCCTCTGTGCTCTTTGGCACATCTATCTGTGCATCTCCTTTCTCTTCCTCTTCTGTGATTCCCTTCTGGATCAGCCCTGGTCACCTTGGCCATGGCAGGGTGCTCATGACAAGGGGCATTGGTGTGACCAATTGATTTCAAACCACTGCCAGGGTGTGGCAGGCAGTGGCAGCCATGGGGAACCAGGCTGGCCCACCATTAAAAACCAGCTTTGCATGCTTGGCTCTTACCAGGGAGGTTTTTTCCAGCCCTTTGCTCAAGCTTTCCTTTGAAACAGCCTCCCCGGCCACAAATCAGTAGGCAGTGTATTTCTGTGGGATGCAGACGTGCAAATGAGAGATGTCTGCTCAGGCTGTGCTGCCTGGAGTAGGGATGCTGTTGCAAGGGCTTGAAGGCTACCTTAGGGAGAGCTTTTTCCTAATAATCCCAGCTTCCATCTAACTGCTTTGGGAACTGCAGTGTTGATATCTGTGAGATATCAAAGTCAAATGGAGTGTTAATGGGAAAGTGTAATAATGGGATAGACCTGCAGGTTTGCTAGCTGCAAGTCAATGTGGCTTGTGGGGTGTGTGCCCAGTTTGGACTGGGCTGGGGAGGATGCAGAGAAGTGATGTTGTACATGGGTACAAATGAAGACATGCAGGGACTCTGAAAAAGGCATGCAGAAAGGTGGGATTGTTTTTTCAGCTTGCTGATTGATCCACTGACAGACACATGATTGCACACATGGTGGTCTGCTGCTCCACCAGGTGAGTGTGTTTAGTTTGCCATCTGTGAGGTGAGAAGGAAAAGCCTTGAGAGCTGGGGAAGCAGGGCAGAAGAGTGTGGGCCAGAACAGTGTGTCACAAGTAGGATAACACAGCAGTGAATGGCTACCTACGTGGTATCAAATAAGATACTCTAAATGTTGTGTTGTATTCAGCACAAGTTGGAGTTTGCTGTTCCAAATCCTTACGTTTATTCCTGTTGCCACCATCTCTTAACATTTGGGTTTTATGGTTCCTGCTTCTGGAAGATGATGGCAACTTTATGGTCTTTCCATTCGTCCTTAGGCCACCTGTGAGCTGCCTGGGCCTAACCAGCTTTGTAAGTAGCAATAATAATAACAACAGCAGCAATAAAATCTGCTGTCTCTGTTGCTATCTGAAGTGCTGTATACATGCTTTTACAGTAACACAGATCAAAGAGATCGAGACAAACAACCTGTCCCCAGATTTGTTGTATTTTAGATCCACATTACAGCAAACTAATGGGCTTAGTCACCTGCTTGATGGACGTCTCTTTCTTTTCAAAGGATGGATCCGCTCTTAAGTAAAGCTGTGCAAAAACTGGGACGTGCTGCATCGGAGCTTTTGAATTTGGACCTCTTCCAGGCCTGACATCCAGAAACACATCCCTATGGGTGGCACAGACAAAGAGGTAAGCTTTTTCAAGTGTCCTGGAAGAAGAGTGCAGGGAT
Source organism: Entomyzon cyanotis (assembly GCA_024500445.1). Lineage (NCBI taxonomy): Eukaryota > Metazoa > Chordata > Aves > Passeriformes > Meliphagidae > Entomyzon > Entomyzon cyanotis. The sequence continues at coordinate 10,603,761 of JAKEPQ010001018.1, read as the reverse complement.
GTATCATAGATAAGTACTTGAGGCAGCTGTTGAACATGCCAGATTTGTCAAGCCCCAGGGTGCAGGGCTGGCTTGGCTGACACCACGTGCTGTGTACAGTCCCCTGGTTTACTAGAATTGTCTCCTTATATAAATTATGCTGCCTTGCCTGGGTTGTGAGTGAGGAGGAAAGCAGAATGCCCTGTGTCAAGAGCACTTATTCTGAAAAGCTCTTGAACTTGCAGCAAATTAGAAAGTCTGGGGAAACTTATCCAGCCTTTTAATTAGTGGGACACCCACTTTTTAGGGTATGTTGCTTTGGCTGCAAGCACTGTTCTGACTTGCAGTAGGGAGGTAGTAACTTGTTTGGGCGTTGGGGTTTTTTGGGCTTTTTTGGTGGGGAGAAGAGAGAAAGCAAAGCGTGGTGTGGCAAGTCAGCAGAACTAATTATGCATGTGTGTTTCATTACACCCCTGGCTTGGCTTATTCCTGATCCTAGGTCTGTACATCCTCCTTGATGTGGGAGACCATGTACAGCACAGACCCTGTTGACCCATTAAAAGTGAACCTTAAAGGTAGTATCAGGAAACACTTCTAGGGCTAATATTAATGTAACTAATGCTGCGCTGCAGGCCAGGCACTTATCTCTTGGAAATGGGTCACTGAAGCTAAACAAATTCTCCCCATCCGAGGCTCTGACCCATATGTAGATTTCAAACCAAGTGAACAAATTGTCAAGGTGCTATTTTTGGATTTACTTTGAATTTGAAACGATGACACAGTCTCAGTTCTTAGTCAGTCAGATTTCTAGTAGCAGTGGATTTTTCTTAAAGGACTTGGGTGAATGACTCAAGGTTGAAAACTGGGACAAACCAGTTTGGGCGTTTTTTCTGTCAAATAGCATCTGCAGCCTTAAACAAATTATATATTTATTGTTTTTTTAAAAATTAGCCTAGAAATGAAAGACAGTTTTCTTGCTTGAATTAATTTTCCAGCCTTGACCCGTGAAATTGGCAAAATTTCCATTTGGACCCAAGAAAAGATGCTGTTTAGGAAGGTTCTTTCTCATTCCTCTTGAAGCTATACCCACAGCCCTGGAGGCATCTGGTAGATGACCTTCATTTTCTATAGGAGCTAATGTCAGAATGGCCTATAGCTTCCTTGCCCAGCAGAGAGGGGAAGGGACAGAGATGCTGCAACTCCTTGTGATGCCTTCTCTGCTAAGTTTTTGGTGGTGATAGATGGCCCTAGTTGCTGTGGTGGTGACTGTGTTTGTCTGCATCCTGCTCACTAAATCACCTTCACCTAAGATTTATTCTGACTTGCTGAATGGCCTGAGCAGCTTTCAACTGCTGCCTTTTTTTTTTTTCCTTTTTAATGGAAAAGAAAAAACCCAACTTGATTAACTCCTTCCTACCCTTCCCACCTTTCTCTAAGCATGGAATTTCCCTCCCACTGTGACACTAGCTAGAGGGCAGGATCAACAGCATTCAGAACAGCACCAGGGACGTTAGGGGCTTGTGGACTGCAAGTCGCAGGGCTGTAAGCTGGAGAAGCTTCTGAGGCTGCTCTTGGAAAGGATGCTTATGGCTCCATATATGAAACGTGCCTGGCAGCTACATTACTGGTATTACTGCTAAGTATTGAGAGAGATGTTAGACTAGAAAAGATGTCTGTAGTAAGGCATTGCCAGGCACATGCCTCCTTTCCCAAAGTGCTGTTCCCGTGTGAAGGGAAGATGTTTGTCCTCTCCCTGGGCACAGAGTGTGCATGGCCACCCAGCTGGCACGAGCGCCAAAAGGAGCACGAGGCTTTTGAGTAGCTGGCAAAGGGTGTGAGACAGGGAACCTTGCAAGGAGCTAAGCTTAACATAAAGCTCTCTCTGCAGAGCAAGCCCTCCACAAGTCCCTGCACATTTCCTTAGGGGCTGCCTGCCTGATATGAGCCCCGATGCTCTGGCAAGTGTGTGTTGCGGGGGGAGTGCTGGAGATGAAGTGTGTCTCTTCCTCTGCTGCAGGCTGTGCCAGCACTCAGTTCTGCTCCAAGTGTGGCTGCGCTGTGAGCGAGTATGACTGGGTTAATGGAGTATGTCAAGAGAGTGAGGGCAGCATTTGGCGGTGAGCTGCTGACTTGTCAGGCCTGGGGAAGTGGTATGTTACAGCTCAGCTTCTCACACAGAATGAGCCTCTGGCTTAGGGCTGTGGTTTTTATGTTTGTGCCTATACACACACACATTTAGAATATGTATATTTTTTTATATAATTGAAGTGACTTGGATGGCTGGTGGCAATACTGGGTTCAGAAATTTGCATTTCTGAAAACAGGCAGCAGGGTGACAACACAAGGTGCAGGAGATGAGCAGGGTCATGACAGTCCATTAGAGGGTGGTGACTAGGAGAGGGCAGCATTGTCTGCAGGCAGGGGGAATTGTCCTTCTGGAAGAAACAAATTAAGAGTCTGGAATCAGCAGTGTCTGGTACCAGTTAAGTGAACTTATTCATGGCAGTCCCAGCCTTGAAGCTGATGTAACATTTCTTGAAGGGGTCTTGATTTGAGACCTTTGCTTTGTCCTGACATAGTGAAATAGGCATGTCTTGGGATGAGGGAATGGTACCTGGGATTTGGTGAGAAAGGCTTATCCCTGTCTTCTGCTTTTGCTAAGTCCTGTTGTCAATCTTTTTGTTGGAGAAAGGGTCGGAGAGGTGCTAGGAAACCTTTCTACCTTTCACTGAATGGCAAAGTAAATTATACTTACCTGCTTTGGGAAATTTTTCCCTTTTGATTTGTGATGTCATTTCCCCTTTCCAGTCTCAAGGCCACTCTGAAGAGTCCCAAACATCCAACAGAAGGAAATGTTGAAATGCTGAGATCTGCTAGGTTCAGACTAACCTGCTGGAGGGTGTGCAGGAGTCCCTAGCAGTGAATCACAGAAACCCAATGGATGCAGAGCTCTGTGAGGTGCCACCTTGTGCTGGTGGGGACCCATCTGGAGCCCTTTCTTCACATGTATCCTTGGTTGTCCCTACAGGTGGGGGTTGGTGACATTCAATAGATCCTTGGTACCCTCTTGGGTACTCTTGCTGGTCTTTGGTCCTTAGGAATTGTCTTCGCTTGTCCGGGTTGAAGAAGATACTGGGTTTGCCTCACTCTCCTTCTGTCCCACAGGCTGGATGCAAAGGAGGAAGCATGGTAAAGGCAGCATCTTTCCAGGATTCATGGGCTCTTTGAGAGATGATCAGAGGGAGGCCAGATGAGCTGCACAACACGCACACCACTGTTTCTCGTCTGCAAAGGCAGCATCGCAGCGTTCTCCCTAGCCCCACGCCACCCGGCTTGCCCGATCGTTTCCGGATGTTTCGCAGCTGCGAGTGGGAAGTCCTGGAGCGATCCCTCAATATCCTCCAGGCCAGTGACTTCTACTGGGGCCCCTTGTCAGTGGGGGAGGCTCACGCCAAGCTTCAGCGGGAGCCCGTAGGCACCTACTTGGTGCGGGACAGCTCGCAGGGGAACTGCTTGTTCAGCCTGAGCGTGCGGATGCCCACGGGGCCCGTCAGCCTTCGAATCTCTTTCCAGGAGGGCTATTTCCGCCTCAAGAACTGGTTTTCAGACTGTGTGGTCCGGCTGTTGGAGCTGGTGGTGGCGGGGACCCGGAACAACCCCTTGCACTTTGATGAGATGGGGGGAACTCCCCTGGTCTTCTCTGAGCCCCTGTGCCGGAGCCGCCGGGCAGTGCCCACGCTGCGGGAACTGTGCTGCCGGAGCCTCCCTGCCAGTGCTGTGACCGGGGACAGAGCGGGGCTGGGGGGCTCCTTGGGGATGTGTCTGAGGGAAGAGGTGTTCTCACCCCTGGACAGAATGGGAGGGTCAGAGGGGAGCATTGTCCCCAGCTCCTCTCTGTCCTGGGCTGGGAGATGATGCCATGCATCTGGGAGATAGAGGGAGATGCCTCTTTTATGGCTGTGCTGGTGTGATGTGTGCCACACCAGTGAGGCTGGACTGGCTGCTGGGAGAGGAAGGGGGAGGGCAGAGGGAGCAGAGCTTGAGCCCAATGGCTGTGACAGATGTGTCCTCATATGTAACACAGCATGTGTGACTTTCCCTGGAGATGCCTGGGGTAAAGCAAAACATGAAGAGCAGACATTTCCACCACCACCACCATGGCCTGCTCTTTGCTCCATTTATGACTTAAAAACTACAGAAGAAGGTGAGTTGCCTGTCTTCCCAGATCAGCCCTCTGTTTTCTTCTACACCAAAGTGCCTGAGCTCATTTCTGCTTCAGATCTGCCCTTGTGAAGCGGTGCAGCTGAGTCCAGTCCCACAGCAGTGCAGCTTGGACATCAATAGCCATGACCCTGTGCTGACCCACGAAGCTGTGGTGGAGGAGGAGCACGTTTCACTCCTGGCAGCACCAATACAATGCCTGTTACATCAGAGGCTGGCGTTTGCACCCAAGTGAAACCACTGCAGCTGTGTACGATACCTGCAGCTTCACTGGCTTTTGCATTGCTTTATTTGGTCGGATTTTTGGGAGTGCAGATGGGTTACACTGTACTAAGGGTATGGCACTCCTGCAGAGGTTGCCCTGGTCTGGAAAGTCATATCTGCCCTGGGAGGGTGTGAAGAGATGGGATCCTGCACCCTTTCGTAAGCTCATCTGATAGTGTGCTGCTGCCATCTGTCGAACATCAGAAGATGTTTTTGTTTTGCCTCTGAAAAGGCAAAGAATTTTTTATATAAAACTTCTAAAATTTTAATAAAATTTTTATACTGATTTTTAAAAGTCAGCAAATACATGGCGATAACTTCATTCCCTTGTAATGTTGGAAGCCCAGTTAGTTTAGAGCCAAGGCATGGCAATCAAGCTAAAACTGAACAAGTGAGTTTCTCATAAAGAACAAAAGCAGAGCATAAATGAGTGGTCCTAGCTGGGAACATTAAACTTAATTAATCTTGTGGTGTAATTAAATGAAGAATTTTATAAACAGAGAATACTTCTGAAAATCTCACCTCTACATTTTTAGAAAGTTTTTTTAGTACCTTAAAATTTTACTGAGTATTTGAAAAAACTGAGTAATTTGAGATCTTGAAACAGGGCACAGCATCAGTGAACTCGAACTGGTGAGGATGAGTACAAATTGGAGGGAAGAGAGTTGGCTTAAATAAGGTCATAGTTCATTTCAGGGATAGTCGGGTGTGATGTCTTCAGAAGAAGTGATTGAAAACAGCTACATGAAAGGAGAACTTCAGATACTGTAAAATTTGAGCCAAGCCATTTTGCATGCTGCTAAACATCTGTAGCTGGGCAGGCAGCCTGCTGAGCTCATGCTGACTTTCCTCTTCAGACCTGTACAGGAGAAAAAAGCTGAACTGGGGAAGAGAGTACACTGAATTTGCTCTATTGTCTTCAGGTGTCTTATCTGAGGAACCAAAGTGTGTGGTCAGCATGGAGAGAGAGATACAGACTGTGATTCATCACAGGAGCCTAACTTAGACACTCTGAATTATTCTCTGGAGGGCTCTGTTGCTCTGCTGGCAGTGAGGTGCCTGGCCGCCTGTCTCGGGGCATTGGCTTATGAACCAAGGTAGTTAAATAAGTGTCAGGGAAGTGGTGATCTTGTCCTTGCTGCCTGCTCCTCCCAGCTGCACGGAGGCCAGAGGCAGCTCAGTGGCCCTGCAGCTACTGTGTCTCTCAGCCCAGCACAAAACCAGGAGCTGGGATTGTTCATTTTCGCAGGGCTTGTGTGCCCTGTGATGGCTGACGTGGGTGTAGTGTTGCTTGCTGCCAGCATTTCAGGTGACTCTGGGCACCTCTGGGACTGTTCCCTGGCTCCTGGGTGAAGCCCCTGCCTAGGCAGGGTCAGCCACACAGCTGCCCTCCATCTCTGCCACAGAGGAGTGGGACTGGATCTGCTGCCCCAGGCATCATGTCCATCTCTTAGATACTTTTCTTTTTTCAGGGTATCTGCTGAGGTGCCTTGGCTGCCTTCCTGTGTTCCCTTCAGAAAGTGGGGGTGTGGGGGGAAGAACAGTCTAATTTCTTCCATGTTTAGAACTGAGCACAGCAATGCTTCTGTTTTCTGGCCACGGTTATACCTCACAGAGGGAAGAGCTTTCTACCCGTATTGCTCTGACCTGGCTGTGAACTGTTCTCATTTGGCTGCAAATGAGTGTCTTGGGTTGTATGGCTGGGGGCTGCAGAAGAGCCCTATTTGTGGCCTGGATTGTGTTTTAGGAAAATCATACCACAGGAAAAGGAAATAGTTTGGATTTTAATAAAGTCTACTTTATTTTGTTCTTCTTTTTTTTTTTTTTTTTTTTAATTGCACAGCAAGCACTTGTCTCGGTCTTACAAGTAAGTCAATTCCATGCAGGGCTGCAGCGAATTGATTTGAGATCTGTGGATGAAAAGCAGTGAATTACTGCCAAGCATTGTTATATTGTGGAAGTTGAAAGCACATTATATGTGAGTATCCTCATTATTCCCAAGGAGAGGTCACTTTGCAGATCAGGATTGGTGCAAGAAAGGAAATCAATGTAAAAAGAACAGGAAAGTGAAAAGTGCATTGGCTGAGGCAGGTGTTAGAGTCCTTCGTTTCGTTCTCTGCTTGGATGTTGGAAGAGAAACCTTTTTCTTTCAGCTCTTGAGAAAAATTATATACAAAGCAATACAGTAAGAATTTACTTCCATGGGGTGATGGCAAACACTATCCTGCTGCTTTCATTAGAGTGGGAGATGTTCACTTTAATGACCCTGCTTCTGAACCAGTCCCTCTGTCACGTAGGAGTAGCTCCTGGTGGTCTGTATCCAAATGTTTCTTTTGGTGGCTCCTAAGGGGACTTATAAAGAAATTGCAAACTTCCTCACAACCTCTTGAGCGCCATTTGGGGAATAGAAGAAAATTGTTTGCTTTTTTATATGTTATGTTATACATTGCTCCAGCTGACTCATTTCAGTTTGTCGAGGAAACTTACACAGCCTTGCAGATGGTTTTTTTCAAGTGTTCTTCCTAATAGCTGAAGTTGAAAAGTTTAGTGCTTGCAAGAAGGGCTTCCTCTACCATGCTGTGAAGGGCCTGGATTTCAGTCCCAACATGCTGCAGGCATCCAGCAGGAAACTGCACTTTGTCTGCCCCCAACTAGCTGTCTGTTGGTAGTGCTCTGGGGCCTCAAGGGTTAATTTCCCAAAATTCTCCACTGGAACTTGCTAATAACTTCCATATGTACCCATGTGTGCACTCAGGAGGGGCCCCACAGCCAGCAGCTCTTGTAATAATACTTGATTACCTCTGACATAAGGGTCTGTATGTCATTAGGGATCAGGATTCACCAAAAGACACAAGTTTGTGCAAAAACACTTTAAAAACGTATAAACATTTGGGCATCTTCAGTGATTGGGAAATGAGCTCTTCTTAGGTAGTCAAGCTTCAAAATAATGCCTGTGTAGACACAGATGGATTTCAGTTTTGACCCTTACCCTGATGTCCCTCTGAAAATGTGTCATTAGTCTTTAAGAGTGCTAAACCTCTTAATTTACAACATACCTTGGTTAGGGATATGTGATGGCTTTGTCTGATTGAGTTCATTTTGCCCCAATTCTTTAGATGTTTGGCATCTGTACAGTTATAATAACTGCACACACTGGAGCTTTCTGCCTGCCCCGTGCCATTCCCTAGTGCAAAGGCCGGGCTATTGAGGGCAGCCTTCAGAGAGAAAGCAGATGTCAAAGGGAGAGGGAGATGTGGCAGAGTCGCTCTGAAACTCGTGCTGCCTCCCTGCAGAGCTGCCTGGGTCTTGGCAGGCTCCTGCTGCCTTCTGATCTCAGCTGGGGCTGGCGGAGCTGGGGTTTTGATTCAGGCAAAGCAAAGTACTTCCAAATGCTTCCCGTGCAAGGGCTGGCTCAATAGTAGGACTCTTCAGCCAGAAAAGAGCTGGCTGAGGTCTGCGGCAGAGATCTGTAAAGCCTAAATGCCACGGAGTAGGTGACCAAGTATTTTCTTAAAAATCCAGGTAAGCATCTGATTAAATACTCAAGTGCAAGACTCAAAAGGATACATTTCTTCAGGTGATGTGTAGTAGCTTAAGCTGTGGAAATCTCTGCCACAGGCCACCAGTGAGGCTAACCTCTGTGTGGGTACAAAAAGGGATTAATCGTGATTGATGGAGCACCTCTGGAGGAGGAAAAGCAGAGTTGGGAAATAGGGGAGAGGTGGGATCCAGGTGCAACTTCGAGTTCTATGTCTTGTTGGGCAGATCTCTGCTATGGCAGGAGTGTTGGAACAAGCTAGCCTAGGCTCAGCCTGAGGCTCAGCAGCACAGGGTGCCACCCAGCCCAGCTGAGCCAGTGGCTCAGTGAGGGACAGCTGTGCTGAACTCCCAGGACCTGGGCTGGGCCTCTGCAGACAGAGGGGGTTTGCACCTGGCAGACCTGTGCAGCCACTCCTGCAGTGCAGTTGCGTGCCCCAGCAGTTGGATGGCAGCCCCAAAGGGAGCAGCCCTCGGGCGCTTCTTCCCAGCTTTTGCAAGCAGAAAAATTGGGACACCCATCTGGTGCCTGGAAGCAAGCATCAGCCCTGGCTGAGGATAAAAACATCTTTCAGAATGAGTGAAAGAGCCTGACTTGTCAGCTGAGGCCACTGGGGGAGGCCAGCATCATCCTGAGGTGACGGCTGGTGGGGGCAGAGCTGAGGGGTCCCAGCCTGACTAACTGCATGTCAGAAAGGAGCCTTTGCAGAGCTTTGAGAAGCATAGCAGTGGCACTCTCCTAGGTCTTCAGTTCATCCATCCCAGAGCAAATGACATGCATATTCTTCTAAAGATTTTTGCCTCCAGGGCTACCTGCTTTCCCAAGCCACCACCCTTGCCATCAGAGCTCTCAACCTTGAGCTGGTCCCAGATACCACTGAGATCAACGACCAGATTATTGTTCCACTCTGAAGATTTTATATTAGGCCTCCCTGTTTTGTCAGGCTGATGTGAGCAAAATGTGGGTTTTCCGCACTAAACGTAATCAAAACAAATCCTGCTCCCACTGGCTTGTGCAGCAAATCATGCTGGGGGAATTGCTGGCATTCGGCATGATTAGCCCAAGTGCAGATGCCTTCCAGCTTGTAAACAATAGCCTAAAGGATTGGAGAGGATCACAAACAAAGCACTTACAGACAAGACAGCATTTTCAAAAGGGACTTGAAAGCTTATGTCCATTGGGGGTTTGTCTTTTAAAAATAAACTAGAAGTAAACAAATTGACAGAGACGGCTCTGAAGAATCTAAGAGAATGAAAGTGAGGAGACTGGATATAATACTCCAAAAATTAAGTAGGGGAAAACTAGACAGGGGTAATGGGTCCTCTTGAACTCCTCAACAAGATGTCCCACAGCCTTAGGGATGGGCAGACACTGGAAATTCCATCTGTCCCTGTCAATAAAGCCAGGTGGGATGTGTAAGAGAGGCAGGAGAAAAACCTTTTTCAGTTCACGGGAGAAAAAAAAAACCCTAAAAAGCAGTGAGAGCAGCAAAAGAATTAGGCAACTTGTGCTTGTTTTATGGTGATTCAGTCTGAAAGGGACATTCCCTCCTTGAACTGCAAGCTAGTGACAAATTGCTGTGAATTTCAGACTGAAAACTATTCAAGTCATGTAAACCATAGTTCTTGTATTGTGCTTTTAATATTTTTTTTAAATCTCGTTTTTATATAGGGTTTTTAAGCATTGGCTGAATTATTTTCAATTACGTCTCATTTCTCCTGGCCCTGGCAGAGTGAAGTAGCGAGTGCCCAGCTTCAGACTCAAGAGCTCCTGCAAGGGGACAGCAAGGTGTGTGACACTGATGGTCGCTCATTTAATGACACGATGAATGGGAGCTGCAGCAAGAGCTCACCAGCATCTCTGTAACTGAGATGGTCTTGCAAGTAATGCTAAATCCGGACAGATGTGAGCATCCTTCATGCTTTCCCTGGTTCTGTGCCTGCTGGGAATGTGCAGTTCATCCCTTTGTTTGAAAGCTTCAGGTAGCAACTATTCTGATCACAGAGCATGAACTATTGACCAGGTCCTTGCTGCTAGACTTTCAATGCATGTAGAGTTGTTTTGGGATCCATGGAATCTCAAGCCTAGAACAATACAGGTGCAAATCCAGATGTTCTTGGTAGTATCCAGCCTCCATGTTCTAAGTGCTTCAGTACTACAGTTGTCTATTCTGCAGTACTGAGTTAGGAAGGCCAAATGGTTCCTTTGGTCTTCTGTAAGGAGCTCTCCAAGGCATCAGGATGAGAGAATGGGGTGGTGGAGAACGAGCTGCAGATCTTTTCCTGCTCTTCCAGACTGTGCAGGGAATCAGCCAGATACGAAGGCAACTCTAATGTACGTGCTGAGATACCTAAAATAAGCCATGCAAACAAATCAGTCGTATGTTATCCAGATGGGACTGTTCAAATCCAATAATAGCAGTAAAGTGCTCCCGAACTCTGCAGAGAGAGAGATTATAGAAGGATCAGGTATAATTATAGTGCCTGATTATTACCATTCTCATCATTCTTTCTAACAAAGCTTTTCAATAGGATGAAAAAACTTCTTGCAGGAGATCCTAATGTGTTTGCTGGCATTTTTTCATTCTTCCTTCCAATGCTGTTCAAGTCAGCCCAGTAAATGGTATTAATAAATATAATGATCTTGGACTTCATTATCTTTCAGATGAAACCTTCTTTTAGCGTCTCTTTATGGCCTTGACTGCAGCAAGCCCTTCTGCAATACCTCACTGTTGCTACCACTAATGAGATCACCAGCAAAAATACCCCAGTGCTGTTCTGATCCTTGCCTTGATACAAGCCCTCCCAAGCAGGGTTAAGCAATACCCTTGAAATATTAGTGGCTGCAAATGGCTTGTCTGTGTACTGCTCCATATACTCCACCTGGACTACAGGTGGAATCACTGGGCAAAGATTTTGTCCTTTGGAAAAAGTCACAGAGCTGGAGGTATGTATCTGCAAAATGTTCTCCCCTGCCCAAGTCCCTTCTCCAAACACCATGGGTGCTTGTGAGAAAAGCCCAGAGTTATTAGACTCAGACCACAGGCAAAATGAATGCATGAATCCTTGACTGCAGGTTGGTCCTGTGGGCTGGCACCACTCAAGAGAAAGAAAAAAGCCTCCTGGCATTTATTCAGCAGTATCCCTTTCCAGATCACTGCAGATCCCTGGAAATACTGCTGTAACATGAGCCTGACAGTGCAAGGGAGCCAGTTCACCTTGGAGGCACAGCCACACAGCAGCTCTGAAACCCAGTATGGACTTCCCAGGGAGGGGATTTCTCACAAGAGGGAAGTCCCAGGCAGCACTTCCACTTCTGCAGCTCCCCCAGCCTAGGGAGCACATTGCTGCGGGGAAAAGCTGTCAGTGAGTGTGTGGACAATAAAAACTCTGCCAACACATCTTGTTCTTAATCTGCAGCACATCCTGCGTTGCCATTCTCGTGGCCATGATTCAGTGAATCCCTTGCACCTCTCTCAGCTTGGGGACATGCCTGTGCCTGTGTCAAGTGTTGCAGTGCAGGACAGCATCTCTCTCAGTCTCCATGTCTCCATGCCCTGCTCACCCCTAAGTTCCGGGCAAGCCAGGAGGAGAAGCAATGCAGTTTGAACAGATGCAGGAGGCTTGGAAGGGGACAGGTTACGTTTGTTTCTTGGGCTGGGAGGAAGGGGTGGTTTGCTGAAATGGGTCTTTCTCTTCTCGTCTCCCCTGAGCACCTTGGCAGAGCCTTGCTCTCAACTCAATGAAAGTAGGGCAGAGTCTAACCACATTTCAAGCTGTCTGTGTTTTTGGATTCTGGGTAACTGTGATCTGTATCTGTTCCTAGAAAAGATTTAAACAACTTATAAACCACAGCTGGGCAGAGATAATAAAAGTAGCAGCACTGGGGTGGGGACAGATCTCCCCACAGTGTACAGAGAGAGTGGTCTGCAGGAGAAACCGTGGGCCCAGCTGTGGTAGAGGGTCTCAGCATGGCTACTTGGGCTGTGGGGGGACACAGAGGGGCTGCCTTAGGGAAACCTCAGCAGTATTAGTAGCAAGGTATAAAATGGGGGTGCATGTATATATATATATATACACATATAAAGACCAAGTGGAGATACAATTAGCCAGAGAAGAAGGGGTCTGAACCCTGCTATGATATCCATATAGTGTCACCTCCATGAACTTGTGTTCCTGCTGAGGTTTGTGTCTGCATGCAGACAGGATATGCTTCCTCTTGTACTCCAGGGATTTTTGCATTTCTCATCCTTGTAGGATCCACATCTATGATCATGTGGTTTTCCAGGCAGAGGAGACCCCCTTCCATTGGAGGGGTTGGAGTGGGTTCAGGGTCAGTGCCTAACCTCCAGGCCCACAGAGAGGTTCACAAAACCCCTCCCAGGTCTCTCTGTGGCCTATGGCAGCCTTGGATGCTCCTGGTGTGCTCAGCAGTGCTCTGTAAGGGTTTGAAAAACAAAACCTAATCATGTTTCTCTTGCATTAGGCCAAAACTATAAATCCTTGTCCTGTAGTTCTGTCAGCCAGGAATGTAGACAGCAGGTGGGAAATTCAAGGGTGGGGAGGGAAGACAGAATGAAACACATTTCTGTATTGGCAAAAATTCTAGCAGAGATGTGGTTCTTCCAGCACGTGCTTTTACCAGGATCCTTTATTTAGTTTTCATAGCTAAAATAGGGCCTGGTGGCAAAAAGATGTTTTTCCACCCTAGGAGGGTGTGCTATTACAGCTGTATCAGCTTGCATATTCTCCACAGTCCATAATAAAAACAAAGTTGAGGAATTAATAGAAAGAAAAAAACCAACATATGAATTTACCAGTGAGGTACTTAGCTACTTACTCCTTTCCCAGCTTTCTTCCTGGGAGCTGGCAGAAGCCTGGTGTGCATGAGGAAAGCTGTGCCAATCTAAAGTGGGGTGTGACTGCGTGCAAGTGTCCGCTGCAGGGGTCCATGCTGGTTCCCAGGGCCACTGCAACTGCAGCTGTGCTGCTGGCTCTACTTCCCAGTGTCCTGAGCTGCTGCAGGCTGAAGAAAGTGTCCCATATTAAAAAAAAAAAAAAAAAAAGGAGAGGAGGAGCAGGGAAGGGACTGAGGTGGTTTGGGTGGAAGAAGGGAGTGCAGGGATTTCTTGCACAAGCTCAGGGGGAAGGAGCTCAGATTTGGAGTCAGCCATGGGGCAAGCCTGGGTACCTGGGGGCAGTCAGAAGCTGTTGCCAGGCTGCAGGGAGCTGGGGTTGGCACAGCTGGCTGGCTTGAAGCAGGGCTGAGGCCCAAGCAGTTTTCCTGCACAGACGAGACCAGAAGGGCCATCTGGTGAGGCCGTTGCTGGCAGGGACCAGTCCTGCGGCTCCCTTGCAACTGCTGCCATCTTGTCCAACATGATCCTGCCTGCGTGTGCCCTGCTCAGGACCCAGCACCTGCCAAACCTGCCTGCCTCCCACCCTTCTCCCCCAACACAGGGGATGCACAGCCCTTCACTCAGGACAATTTCAGGGCATGATGTGCACACCTCAAGGCATGCAGCTGGCAAGGAGGGGCTCAGGGGCTCCTGTTTTAGGAGAGCGCTGCTGGCAGCATGCCCTGTCCTGCCCAGCATCCTACCCCCAGCATCTGCTGCTAACGTGAGAAAGTTTGGGCTGGCCTGGTCGTGGCACTGTGGGGCTGGTGACATATCCTGTGACCGTGGGAGGGCTACGTGCCTGTGACTCCTGCACTCATGCTTTCATGGGGGCTGTCGAGGTGTGTGAGTCTGTGGCTTTTTGTGGGGACACTCCTCTGAGCCTGCCCCTCCTGAGACAACCACAGCGAGCTGAACACCATTACCAGTGCCTTGACCAGGGCAGCATCACTGGTCAGTGGCATGAAATAGACAGCTGGGCTTTGCTGGTGGCGAGAAGCACCCAGACGTGGTGCCAAGAGGCCCCTGCAAGCTGAGAATTGTCATTCATAATGAAACCGCGCTCACTAGCCCTGGCAGGAGTCTCCAGAGCACCCTCGGCATCGGAGGGATGGCTTGTGAGTGGGGAGACGGTGCCAGGGCTGAAGGCAATGCCGGCAGCTGCCTGTGCTTTGCCCCCGAAAGGGCTCAGGAGTGACTCGGCTGTCGCTGCCGGAGCTGCGAGGGGACAGTCCAGCGGCGGGGAAAGAGGTGTGTGGGCGGTGAGTGCTCTGGGTGCTGCGGGGACAGCGATCTCTGGCAGCAGAGAGCAGTGACAAGGGCAGGACACAGCGGGGCTGGGTCACACCCACGGCAGACAGGTTCATTTTCCTTTTCCACACCCCGTCTTCCGCTGCTCCTGCCTGACGGCGACTGCAGTCTCTGCAGCTTGCCGAGCAAAAGTTGTTCCTCGAGCTGTTGATTACGGTTAATTAGCATTAATTTTGCCTTAAGTGGATGCCAGTTGCGCTCGCTGTCTCCAGGGTTGCGGCTCCCCGGTGCCCTGGGCCCGGAGTGGGTGGGCGGGCGCGGCAAGGAGGGAGGGGGCGGCCGGGGCGGCGGCGCCATCTTGTGGGCGAGGGCGCGGGTCGGCGGGAGCGGCCGCCGCCCCTCCCTGCCCGGACCGGGGCCCGGTGTCCCCGCGGCCCGGTGTCCCCGCCGCTCGGTGTCACTGCCTCACCGGCTCAGCCTCCCGCGGATGGTGGGGGGGGGGGGGGGCTGCCCGGGGGAAGCTTTAACCCCCTGGATCAGGAGGACCTTACGCGGCCCGGTCCGCCCTAGCCTCGCGTCAGCGCCAGGCCCGGCCAGGTGGATGTTCTCCAGGAAGGTGCCAGCCTGAGCAGGCAAAGCTGTCCCTCCAGGGGAATTCCCGCCGGCCACAGCTTGCCACACAGGGAGCCCATGAAGGAGAAGGTTGGGAGGCTGAGGCACGGCCCTGAGAGCGCGTCAAGCCTGTGGTGGTAGCTTAGTCCCTGGGAATCTTTCCAGCAGGTGAACAGAGAAGAAGCAGGAGTGGGCGATTTCTGAGGCAGATTTGTTTTGCTGGTGGAAGGGAATTAGTGAAGTGCCCCCTCCCTTCCCCACGGTGGTGTCAACACCTCTAATTTTCTGTTTTCCCATCAAGTCACTGATCATCCTCTTCCCTAGAGCAGTTCAATGGGTAGAAACGTAGCGAGGGCATTGGCAGCTTTTGCCTCAGCATCATCCAGCCCTGCTGAGAGGCACTCGACACACAACAGTGGTAAAAATGCTGGCAGAGCTATGGCCCTGCTCACGCTGGCTCTGCTATCACTCCTGCCGCCAGACAGAGGGAAACTGTACGCCTTAGAGTCTGGGGTTAGAGAAGTCAAAGAGATTGTGAATCCTCAGAGATGCATGTGTTGCCACTGGCTGGCTTTCCAGCGATGGGGGCTTGAGCTGGTCTCTGACAAGGCAGCAAATCCGGAGCTGCCATGCTGGGGAATGCTCTGAAACGCTCTGTGCAATCAGGCTCGTTGAGTTGCTGCAGCTCTTCTGTGCGCCAAGTGGTGTTTCTCTTTTGGATGGTTGTGGTGTTAAACGCTTCAGCAATAAAGAGGCTTTGTTGTGGTCGCTGCAGCATTGCTTTTGCCTTGGCTAGCAGCAGCCTTTTTGTTTGAATTAGTGCTTTCCCTGGAGTTGGCTTTGGGAGCATGTGTGGGCACGTGTGTGTGCGCGCCTTTACTTGTGCATGTACATTGGACACAGCTGTGAACAGGCACTGCTGGTAGGTGCAGCACTTGCCCAAACTCGTTGTTTGTGCATGCCAGGACAATGTGCTTTTCCTCGCTGTTAGGGATGCTGGCCACTGCTGTGGGCTTTTAAAAGTGCTTGAGTGAAATTAATAGCCACTTTGCAGCTACAGGCAGAAACTGGCTTGAATCTACCCCAATCCTGTATTTAGTTTCAGGAAGTGTCGGCATTTGCTGCATCAAAAGAAGGACCAATCCATACAGATCCTGGCTAGCCAGTGCTGCAGTGGGGTTACAACTGGCCAAGCAGTTCCCTACTCATCGTGCTGCAGGGACTGGCTCACATGCACCACTGTACTGTATAATGCATGAGTGAAGGTCATACAACGACCTATTCCTTTGGAGCTTTGTAATTTTTTCCTTTGGCACAGGTATCCTGGTTAGTTCCACCTAAGTTTTGGGGCGATCAGTTCAGTCCTGCTACAGGCTGGTAATAGCAACTCCCCAGCTTTTCCTCATCTTCCTCCCATTTATGTCTCCAGGGTTAAAACTCAGTTCAGAATCCCCAGACCAAATTGAATTAGAATTTAACATTCAAAGATTCAGGCTCCCTTTAGGCTCTAAGGAACAGAATGTCATCCTGTCTCGCAGTTAATAGCTGCTGGGTAGTCGTTTCAAAGCCATTTCTTTTCAGTGAGCTCTACCATAGCAAATCCCAGCAGTGAATGTATTTCTGGCCTGGCCGTGCCTTTAATCCCACAGCTGAGTCTTATGTGTGATCTCTTTTGAAATGCTAGATTTTACTTTTTTTTTAATTCCAGACAGCGATATTTCTAGGACTTGGCATTTTGAGTGGCAACAGGGTTGTTTATAGGAAGAGAACAGAAAGGACGGATGGACGATGGTGACCTAGCAGCCTTACAAACCTACCGCACTTAATCCACTTATCACTCTGAATTCCTGAAGCAGATAAATGCTGATAACGGTTAAAACACATCACTGACAGGAGCAGCGTGTTCTGTCCTCTAGAAATACATCACTGCTGGAAATTGCAAAGCTGTGTGCTACCATGGGGATGAGCATGATACAAGAGCTGAGGAAGCCCTCACTGTTCAGCAGAGTTCTTCCACAGGAGGCTAGTGGGCCTCTGCTTCCTTCTCCCTCCCTGCCCCAACTACTTTGAAATGCCATTCAGACCTGAGAAATGCTTCCAAACACTGTTGTGACCCCAGAGCCACAGCTGCCTGATCTGTGCCTCCATATCTGAAATACCAAGTGGGCCCCAAGTGTCTTGTTACTGCTTTTGATTGTCCTTGCTGCTCAGCATTAAGACCTGTGAGGAGTGATTTCCAGCTGAGACCAGCCCCGTGCAGCTCACATCAGTATGTCTTGGGGAGAGGAGTTGGTTTTGGTTAATCTGAGCTAAACCTTCCCTGGAGGAGTGCAGCTGCTGCACCAGCCTTGCAGAGCCACACAAAGCCACTTGCTCCTCTCCCCATCTGTCAGGGCTCTCAGCAAGGTATTGGAGCTGTCCCTGGGCTCAGGGGGCTGCAGTGGCCGCAGCTGCACGCCTCCCCCTGTGTCAAGAACCTTTCCTCCAGGGGACCTGTCCCAGGCTGAGCAGGAGGAAAAAGGCTGTAAACCGAAGACTGTTTGGAGTAAACCTTGTTCCTGCAAAGTCTGGAGGGATAAAACAACTGATAGGGCTTTTGAATACATGAAGTTTACAGGCTCATCTGCTGCCTTAGTTCTTCGCCCATGTGGCCATCCCCCACCAGTCTCTGCAACACAGCACCCCATGTGAGTGGGCACCCTTGAAGTTGCAGCAAAGTGTTTTCTTGTGGACAGTGCAATTGTCTCACAAGAAGTGAGAAAGGAGGAAGCTGCCTAGAGAGAAGTGAAGATCTCTCAGACATGGGAATTTTTATGAGTCAGATGCTACTCAGCTGTTGCATTGCAGATGTCTTAGCTAAAAACAAGCTTTCGTTGAAAATAAAAGACTCTTCATGAGTATAGGCAGCAGGAGTCTCCCACAAAACGTGGTTTTTCTTCTTCAAAGGGCTCTCCTTAGATTTGCCTACAGTAGGTTTGTGAAGCTGATTCAGAGCCAGCATGGTGTGGATCTGAAACAGCCCAGCTGTTTGAGACGAATTCGCTGTCTGGTTGTTCTCACTTTGTGAATATGAGTGCCTTTCTCTGAAGGGACCTAGTGGAGAAGTTGGCTGTGGAGGGACATTTTGTAGAGTCAGAGGTACAGGAGAGCCATTGCTCTGTACTGACTACTTATGTGCATACTAGTTTTCTGTGTTGAAGGCAAAACAGGTGATCCCACACTTGAGTTTTCATGTCTCTGGAAGGTGGCAAAGTTAGTTTTAAATGCATGGCATATTTTACGGTCATCAGGAGGCAAAGCTCTGTGTGTTAAATTGCTTAGGGTCTAATCTTTGGGTACCCGCTGGTAGGTCTAACACCATCATTGTAGTACAGAGAAATCAACACTCCTGTGGGGAGGAGTCTGACCAAAAAGCAGAAGAGCTTGCATCTGTCAGGAACTGCTTGCCAAATGTGGTGTGTGTGTACATCCTGCCTGTCCCTTTGCAAACAGGAGGGGGTCAACCAGCTGCCTGGGTGTGAAAATACCTGACAAACCCCCGTCTCCTTTGCCTTTTGGATCTTTGTGTCAGGTTGCTTTCTTACAGTCTTTGACCCCCATCATGGCCTCTAATCTAAAAGTCATCTTCCTGTTTCCTTGGTTGCTTCAGTGTGGAGGTAAACAAATATTTTCTTTTTAATTCCTTTTGTTTACTCTCATATTTTTTCATATTAGAGCATTTCCAGCTGCTATCTTTTGCTAATTTCCAGAGATCCCCTCTAGGAATTTGCACGCTGCTGCTATTTCTGTCTTTTAAGCATTTCAAAGCTAAGAGAGTGAATCCTCAAGAAAGGGGGAACATGGGAGAAGGGTTAGATAACCTAAATAAAATGGTTTGGCATTTTCCTTGGTGTGCTCTTCTCAAGCTAGTAGCTTCTGGAATAATGCATGAAGATGGATCTCTCCTCTCTTTGGTTACAGTAATGCTTAGCCATGTTTTGTATAGAAGCTACATTAATGTGTGTTCAGCTGTGTAGAGATGAGGGGAAGGATGATGAATTATTTTGAAAAATATGGCCCAGAATAAACCCCACTTGGGTTATTACTCCCACAGTGTCTGCAGGATTTTGTTACCACCTTTCCATAAGATTGTAATTAGTGTACACAGGACTGAGCCTGTCCCAGAGGACTTTACTGTATCTCAGTTACTTTTACAGGCAAGAACCTTTTTCTGGTGTTGTAACCTAAGCTCTTCCTTACTTTCAGGCTGTTGTCCCCAGCTCTGTGATCTCTAGAGAATTTTCCTCAACAGATGGTACTTCCCAACAGTCCTTTCTGGGCAGTGGCTGTGCCCTCTCTCCTTTGTTGCCCTCCACCATGCATCCTCAGTGCTCAGCATTCAGCAGTGCAAAGTCTGAGTTGCCTTTTCCAATGCCAGCTCCCGCTGTGCTGAGGTGGCGCTGCTGTTGTGATGCAGCGTTAGTCCATGATGACAGAAAAGCACGTCTGGCTGTGCTCTGGGACAGCTTGAATACCTTGTTATGAGCCTGCTCATAGATACAGAACTCCAGGGAATTCCATCAAAAGCATGAATGGAAAAGCCTGCCCATCCCCTACTTTCTCTCTCTACCTTTTTCCCCCTCTTCTCTTTTCATGACTGAAAGAATCCTTCATTTTGTAAGAAGACTTGTGTCTTCCAGCCTTCCAGTTCCCTTTCTCAAAAAGCCTCCTCCTAAGGTGCTGTGTATGTGGTGTTTTGTCAGCTGACAAGCAAATAGATCCAATAGAGACTGCCTGATATTGAACCCATATTTGGCTGGGAAGCCAAAGAAGTCCCATACCCCAGTCTCCTTACTAGCCTGTGGCTCACTCTGAGGTTTTTTTTCCTTTTTATTAAACAAATAGGGAGTGAGCTGTGATGTGGTTCCTCATCTTATTCATCCTCTATTTTAACTCCTGACCTCATTGTCTACTGAATTACAGTGATAGATCACTTTAAACTGCCTTGTATGTATTATGAGGAAGCACATGAAGGGCATGATCTCTCGTCTCTGCCTAAGATACTGTCATGTATAAATACTTAAGATCTGCAGTCTTCTGCAGATAGCTCCCGTATCTAGCATTGAGGCTTGTGCTTTGCTGCCTTTTTAGAGCAGCAGAAGTTTGGAGTGATTAAGCTGTGGCTTACTTCTCATGGCCCTGGTGCTGGCCCCTGTACAGAATATGCAATTTCCTTCCTCACTTGCTTTTCAGAATTATACAGTCCCACTGATAACACCTGCTTGCGTACAACACCTTCACTGCCACACAGCCATCATACGGCCACACATGGATTCCCAAGCAGGGTTTATAACTTGGGAGTTTCAAGAGATGTCCAGCTAGCATTTGTCTTGGAAAATCGCTTTCTATTCACCTGCTGTAAATACTGTCATACACCACTGCAAAATCAGTTCACTTCCTGCTTCATTTCCTGTCTTTCTGCGTGCTGGTGTTATATGGAGGAGCTCACAAGAGAAAAGGGGAAGCCTGTGAATGCAGCAAGCTATCGTGGATCAGACAGCAATTACCCAAGAGATGTGGCAGATCACAGAGGGCACGTGCTCTGAATCACTCAGCATCTGACAAGGGCCAGCACTGTGTGCTATGGGTGTGCCTCCTGTTGTATGGTTATTTTCAGTGTGATCCTGTCTTTGGGGCAGCCATCCTCTCCTCACGAGAAGTGATGTTAGGTGACTGCTAATAATTATTACCCTTGCAGGGGGAAATGTCGATGTACAGCAGAAACCTCCAATCCAGGTTGCCCTGCTCAAGGAAGGAATATCCATCCCCTGTAAAGTCATCTTCCCTTATATGCCGAAATACACCACATTTTCAATCTGCTATTACTGGATTAATTCCCTGGACCAGAAGACATCTGTCTATAATAGGACAGAAAATGTAGCCATTCCTCCTGGACAAGAGAATAAGACTGCTGCTTTACCTTATGACCACAGAATCATGCCACTTGAACACACCTCTTCTACTGGCACGTACTATTGCGAGGTCAAATGGAATGATATCCAAAAAATTGGAAAGGGAGTGTTTGTCCTTGCTAGAGGTAGGTGAACAACCAGAAAGGAAGGGTAGGAGGTTAAAAATCAGCTGCATCTGGCTATGAAAACCTGATCTTTGCACTTCTTTTTCTCCACCCAAACATGCCATGAAGTCAGGTATGAATAATGCTTTGTGCCCAATACTTAACTGCCATCAGGGTTGAATGCACTTGGCACAGGTGACCTGTGCTGCTGCTCCCAATGCATAGATGGGGACATGAAGATGCAGTAATTTACATCTGCCCTGCCACTGCTTCCTGGGAGTCCAGATCTGTCCAGGGAGCCTGGGCACTGGGTCAGACAGTGCTTTTGTCACTCTTCAGGAGACAGTGTAGTTTGGCCTTCAGCAGTGTACCAGAGGCAGCTGATAAGGTCAGTCATTAGGGTGCTTGCTGTAATCCCACATACAGGTTCAGCATGCTCAGTTGTAGGGGCTCACCAACAGGTTATGGACTCACCAACATGCCTCCCTCTTTTCTGTTTGGTACAAGGAGTTGGTTAGTCTGTTAATCAGCATCCTGGAAAGCTGATGCAACATAAGAGGAATGTTAAAGAAAAGTGATAAGAGTATGCATGCTGCTGACTGGCTGGATGTGCATTACTGACTGCTGGATATGAAGAACTTGTTAATATAAATGCAAAGAGCTGTGACAAAATAGCTTTGCTGTACTGGTCAGAGTCCCAGTTCTGGTGGCCTGTGTGCTTTCCACCATCTGTCTTTCTGCTCCTATCACGGAAGACCTTTGCCAGCCTCTATCTACCAAATTTCTTGGCTATCATAGTTATGTCACCTCCCTCTATGAAATGGAGCTGCTTATACCCTGTGTCTTCTGTGTGATTCTGCAGCTGAACCTTGCTCTTTCTTCAGAGTCAGTATGTTTTGAAGGGTGTGTGCATCTCTGCCACCATATCCCGCACTCCTGTATTTTAGTTTTCTTAAGGCCCTTTCCAGGGTTAAAAATACAGTAGGGTTGTAATTCCACTCACACTGTGATACTTTTGCCTTCTTTCTTACAGATACAGGGTACATAGATACCTCTTATGGGTGGGAAATCCTTGTTACCCTTACTGTTCTTCTTGCTGTATTGAGCATCACCGCAACAGCTCTGCTTCTGTGGAAAAGAAAGGCAAGTAATAACCAAATGAAAAGCAATACCTGACCTGTTCTAGGAATTCATTCCATTTGCTTCTGAATTGGAAGTCCCCATGCTGAAATTTTCCATGCTGGGTGTCTGATCGAGTTTATTCTCTTAAGTTCAGTTTTTCTGAGAAAAAAAGATTACAGGAAAGATAAAATGAGTAAGTGATTTGTCCATTAAAGAAATTCTGCTAATCATTTTGACTACAGCATGCTCTGCTTTAGAGCAAGGAATTTGACACAGGGCAAGAAGTCACACTAGCAGTGTGCTGGCCCTTGGAATATTCATGGAGTTGTAGCCTTGTGATGGGATTTTGGAAAATTGCAGTTTGTTCATACTCAGTCATGGTTTTTGTCAATTAACCAGTTCAGTTGTCTAAAACCCCTGTGAAGGAGCCAGTTAGATAAGTAATGTCCTGTGCACCCAAGCAAGACTTTTACAACCCTGATGGCAGGACTTTCCCTACTGCTAATCCTCTTTCAAGATGGAGGTTACTCTGTTTCAAGGAGACTGCAGCTGCATTCCTGAGCTGGGGCACCATAGAAGAAAAGGTCTGCAGTGTGATGGGGATGGGAACCAAAGCCTTGGGCATCTGTTTGGCAGAGAAAACATTAAGAGACAGCGTGAGAGGGGAAGGTCAGGACAAGGACCCCAAGGAAGCCTGTGTGGAAATTACAAAAAACTGGGGAGAAAAAAAAGAAAGCTAGAGGGACAAGGATCAGACTATACAATCTCCAGGGACACCTTCCATCAGCAGTGGTTCTGTGAGGCTGGAAGAATGAGCCTCAGGGGAGAAACTGGGACTGGAATCTGGAGTGAGGAAGCACTAGGAGGGTCTTAAGACTGGATTGACAGAGCCCACGTTGGGATCAGCTGGGTAAGGAACTGGAAGCTTGGAAGCTGAGGGCAAGGGGAATACCAGGAGTGGGGAAGAAAGGATTTGGAGAGTGGGAGAAGAAAAGCCAAAAGCAGAGCTGAAAGATCTGGATGAGATGGGCTCTGTGGAAAAACCTCTGGAGTCATGATATTGGAATCCCTGTTGTTTGGGGAAAACCTACTCCTTCTAGTACTGCCACCCTCAGGTGTTCAAATAGCATCATCTGCATTCTTACGGAGATCTCAAGGCTGGCTTAAAAATACCCTTATATCTTTTAGGATGGAATTTGGGATTGTTTTCTAGGTAGAGTACACCCCATAACTCCTTCAAGCTACTCTCTGCCACCACAACAGCAGACTCTGCATGCATTTTTATGTGGAGGCTGTGGTGCTTGCACAGTCCTTTGACTGCAAGGAGCATCAGGCTTCAGCACACACAGTCAGAGATCATGAGGTTGAAAACAGAATGGCAGCACTTGGCAGCCCAGCTAATCTCATGAGACTTACCTTGCAGGCAGTCTGATGCAGGGGAAGGAGTGTAAGAGGCAAAGGGAGTCAGCTGGAGACAGGTGCCCATCTCTGTTTGCCTAGACAGCCTCTCCGTGGGGATAAGGAGGGGAGGCACTGTCACGACTCACCAGTTGGCCTCTCTGGGTTTTGAGGTGGGCCAGCAAATCTCAGACTTATGGCCTCTCCTTGGGTTCTGAAGAGATTGTGCAGTCATTACATTTGCCCTCCTGCAGAACACAGCCCATATTTCTCACCACAGCTTGCTCAGACCTGCTGGTTTAAAAATGTTTATCTTTAAGAGAAGCTATTTAGCATCCTCCTTAGTTACTAATGGACTGGAAAGCAGTTTGTCGTTTTCATGTGATGTGAATATAATCATCCCACTTCTTTCTGAATTAGAACAGAGATACTTAGCAAAGCCTTCTGCCTTTTCTGCCTCTTCTCTTGCTTGCTGAGCAGGGCTAATCCTTCTCTGTGTGTGAATGGAATGTGTTCAAGGAGAACTCACCTGATGCAAGAAACATTTCAGACTAAGGGACCTTCTTCCTTCAGCTCCATGCTGGACTTGTGCATTAATGTATCACTGACTATATCATTAATGATTGTCTGGTGCTCTTCTGTAGACTCTGCATATTAGCAAAAGCTTCCCTGTCAAATCCTGATAAAAGCAATTACATTTTGCCTCTGAAATTCCTCTCTTCATTGTGACCAGGGCCCTGCTTTACTCCTTGTCCTATAGCATTGTTCTGTGCTGGTAAATATTTACGCCCTTCAGCCAGTGAGGTTTCAGTGGTGAAAGTGCTTTATATGTACACACAGAGCCCAGTTCTCCTTTCCACTGCTCCAGTGTAAGTCACTGGACTCTACAGTTAACCCTGCAGTGAGGAAAGTAACCAGAACGTGTTGTGCAGACACTGCCAGCGCTCTTTCCTGTGGAAGCATTCAGGAGGTATGCAACAGCTGGCTTTGTTATGACTTGGTGTTCATTTCAGTTTTGTAGAGATGTGGTTTTCTCCAAGTGTGTCATTTGGTGTCTTGTCCTGAGCAGGTGTTGTGCCCTAGAAGGAACCAGCTAAATATCCTGAGACAGAAGGTGGAAACGCAGCTCCCTTCAGCCAGCCCACCACCAGCACCTCCTGTCTATGATGTGAGTACTGGAATCACCCTTCATCCCTTGTGTCCACATCATGGTACAACTCTTCCTTTCCCTGCCGTTGTACAGACAATGCCAGTATCATGATGTGAAACGTAAGCAATACCTTCATAGCAGCCTGGTCTTGGTGACCTTGCCCTGCTTAGCTTCCCTCAGGGACTGGGTGTGTCAACATCCTTGTCCCATTCATGGCCTCCCCAGTGCCCAGGCCTTGCCCCATGCCCTGCTGGGCAGCACCCTTCCCTCTGCCAGCAGCACAGAGCAGCAAGTCTGGAGCCAGAGAGGGTTCTTGGTGGAAGAGGTAGAAGGCTCTCCAAAAGTTGGGAAGGAAGAGGGACTCTCAGCCCCAGTTTGTACAGCAGAGTGTCTCAAAGACATGCCCTTCCAAGCTAGAGAATAATGGCTCAGGAAAGGGGCAGAGAAATGTGCTCCCCTAAACAACCCCCAGCTGATTTGAGTTCCTGCTGTGGCACCTTCACTGGTGCCAGTGTCACAGACCACTGCAGTCCTGAGCAGGCACACTGGCTAGCAGGGGAAAATGGGCAAGAAGAAAGTAAAGGGAGTCTCTTTTTTAAAGCGTTTCCCTTTTCCATTTCCCAAACTGGGGAATGCTAACTGCTCCCAATCCTTGAGCCCAGGAGCTGCAGTGTCAGAGGTAGTAGGACTGAGGTGGCTTCCCTGAAATGTCAGGCCTAGACCTCAGTCAGCTACCTCAAGTAACCATGATTCCTAATCCCATTTACAACCTGTCCAGCTCCACTTTAAATGGATTTCTTTTTCTCCTTTTACTCCCATGGCAAGGCTGCTCCCCTAAGAAGGGAAGGGTTTTTTTTTTTTTTCTTGTGATCAGGGAGACCAACAAGGAGGAATAAAATGAAAGTGAGTCGAGAAGGATGTTGCCTGAATATTAGGAAACCTTTCTGTCTGTGAGGTTTTTAAGGGCTGGAAAAGTCTCTCTAAGGAAAACCTGTGAGCGCTGCTGCATTAATCATTTAAACTAAACAAAGCAAAGCTCTGGAGAATGTACTACAGAGAGGAGCAAAGCTCTGCCAGGGAGGCAGGAGACCTGATTGAGGGCAGATACCAACGGGAGAATGGGTCTGCCCCTTCTCATTCTCACTCGGAGGGTGGGGAGGGGGCACCATTTTGTGGCCCTAGTTTTAGAAATAGTGGTTTAAAAGAGAGCACTATGTATTGTATGTGATGTGTTTATTCTGGGCAAAAGACAATGCTTTGGGTAAAGAAGGTTGCAGGTTATAAACCTTTTCATTTGTAGCAAGTAATTTCTTTTTAATTCAGGCTTATACAAATCCAAATGGGTAGTTTCCTGCTGAAGTGGATGATTTCTGCAAGGAGACAAAAAAAAAATCAAATCCATTTCTCGCTCAGTCGGCCTCGTCATGCATCCTTAGCTCCATCTTAATTACATGTTTCATCATGTTTTTCCGTTCAGGCTCCACTAAGGCTAATATAGCAAGCCAGCAGAGCCAGCCTTAGGCACAGGCAATCCCAGGAGCTGGCTGGGCCCCTGTGCTTGCAGGAGCCCTATGGACCTGGCCCAACCAGCCTTCTTGCGGAGCCTGTTAACCACACACCAGCTGTGCAGGGCTCCTGGCCAGCCCGGTGTGCAGGGCAGGTGGCTTGGCCCTCTTTGGCAGGGCTGCAAGCAGCCTGGGACCATCTCCTGCACACTGGGGGGTACGAGTCTGCCCACTGGAGGTTCCTCTATTATGGAGCAGCTGCTGCAGCAGAGCTGCTTGTTCAGGCACAAAGCAGCAGCTCCCGCTCCAGACAAGGCACATGGCAAGAGCAGGGCTGTGATGTGGAGAGCAGGGAGCACGGCCCTGCAAGGCATAATGTGGGGGGAGAGAGGGTGAGAGCCCTGGGATGGAAACCTGCATTGGATAGGCCCTCTGGACAGGTGAAGGGAATAGAAAGTTGACAAACCTGATTTCCTTTGAAAAGGAAAGCTCTGGTGCCCTTTAAATTAATTTTTATTTATTAAATTTATTTGAGGCTCTGCATGGTGTAAACCCAGCCCTGCAAACTGTATTTGAAATTAGGTGAGTTGTGAAAATCTATTGGTGGGTGTTGAACTCAGTGCTTAATTCATGGGGAGGGAAGCAATCTGTAATTGGCACTAGGGTAATCTAAGGCAAGGAAAAAAAAGGAAGGACGAGTGAGAAGTAACTCCCAATGATGGATGGGATAAAGAAGGAGGTCAGAGATCAGGGGACTGGACAGGAGGCCAGTACATGCCAGCTATGCTATGTGTGTGGGAAAACAAGAGGCTGGAGTCTGGAGAAAAGTCAGGCCAGGGAACCACAGTGTCCTTGCAGGCATGGAGCTGGGAGCAGAAACAAGAGGAGGCAGCACTGGACATCAAAGTAAGAGATGCTGTTGGAACTGACTGGTGCAGCTCATTAAATGCTCTGTGTTATCCTGCATGGTAGCAAGGCTTATCCCTGGTGTGGGAAGAGTCCTAACATGCCTTCTGCAAAGCCATCCTGCTGAACATCCCTGGGAACAAATACCTTCCCTAGTGGCTCTTTCAGGTCCCACTATTTACCTTGTGGTCCCTGGGGGTGCCTGTATGCAGTGAAAGGCATACAAAGTAGCAAAAAGCCAGGTAATAAGGGGGCAGCTGGGAACCCACTTTGTTCTCTCTATGCTGTCTTCCTTGACCTCTCTGTCCTCCTGCAGCCCTAGAGTAGCTCTGCCTTACTGCACTGCCCAGAACCAAACCTGTGTATCCTCTGATTTCCAGCTTAGCTGCTTAGTTAATGAGCAGCTTGGAAATAACAATCTGAGGGACTTGCTTCATCTGCTTTACACTTCAAACAAGCTGTTTTGAGCAGCAAACAGAACTCCTGCAGTGCAGGTGCAGTCAGGTTCCAGAGCACAGGAGCTTTTCCAGGTGTGAGGGAGACAGGCTGCTCAGGGGTGGGAAGGCATCTGTCAGCAGGGAGGAGAGTGGCCTGCGTGCCTCCACTGTGACAGTAGCAGGTGATCAGTGACCAAGTAAAAGTAATTAACTTGCAAATGGTGTTAGGAGACACCAGCTCTCCAACTGACCAGAAAAGGACCAGCATTGTTAACAGCCTCCATGGGAAGAAGGCCTGTGGAGGGAAGAGAATCCTTTTTGGAGGTTAAACACCAAAAGCAGCCTTCTTGCGTGCAAGCAGCTTCTGAATGGAGCAGAGAAAGAGACTGCCTGTCCTGCCAAGGGGACATGGAGCCAGGCTTCTGGAAGTGGAGCACGCAAGCTAAGGTCCTCACTGTGAGCATCACAAAGAGCATTGAAAATGAGGATGTGTGCACACTCAAGCAGGGGGGATGTCTGTGTAGGCAAAGCAGGTTTTGTGGAGTAGGAAGCAGACAGGTGAAATAATTTGACTGTTTCCAGAGTTGCAGTGGGAATGCAAGAGCTGTGTGGTGCTCCATTCACTGTGGCCAACTCATGTCTGAGTGCCTGTTTATTCCAAGGCCTGTTCTCCAATGCTGCTTCTCTATCCTCTGGTCCTGTTCAAAGCACTGTCCTGCTGGCCATGCTCCTTAAAGATGCTGAGTGTTTGCAGCTCCAGATGAAATGAGTGTTCAGGTGATTGGCAGCCCCCAATGAAGGCTCCATGTTTTGCTCATCCTCCTCACTGCATTTCAGGGCGCCTTGCTCTCTTCACTAATACCATCTGCCCCTCTTGCAGCCGGAGCTCCTCCCATCTTCCTGTTGCCAGAGAAACAGCCACCTTGGCAACCTGCTGTCATCCTTGAAACACACATGGAAAAGTCCTCCTGATTGTTATGTTTGATCCTTCAGGCAGATCTGGAATATCACTCAAACTGACATGCATCTCCTGTGACACGATTACCTGGGGGACAACGGGTGCATATGCATGTAGGGTGTGTGTGTTTCTCTGTGTAGCTGTGTGGGACCATGGTAATGTTTGAGGGCCTGGGAGAATATGGATTTCTTTTTATTATTATTATTCTTTGCTCACTCAAAGAAGAAAGGAGAGTTCTGGCTTGGGAAAAAACCCCAAACAAACAGACAATAAACAAATTGTGTCCATTTTTGACAGCCCCTGTGCTTCAGGACCCTCACCCTCTCCCATTTTCTCACCTTTGTGTCCCCAGAATAATCATGAACAAGAGCTTGTGGCTGCCAGGCACCTAAACAGTCTTGGGCAATGCAGAGCATTGCCCCTTACCTGTGGTGCCCCTGGTGCACAGCATTGTTCCATGTGGCAAAGAGGTCTTCATTCTGCATTCTGGGACAATTTTGGAGCAGAGGGAGGCCAGGGCATTGGCATTCTTCTCCACTGCTTTACACAGGGTAGGTAACATCAAAGCCTGTCTCTATAAGCCTGAAAAAAGAGATGATGCAGCTGCATTTTAGGGATTTCAGGGGAAAGAATTTTCCATTTGCCCAAGTTAAGGTCAGGAACTTCAAAATTTTGGAGATGGTAGGGGTTCCTTAAAAATGTCTGGCATGAGATGGGGAACAATCCAGTGGGTAATTAGTTGTCTTAAATCTGAGTAATTTATTTGGCCCCTACTTTCTTCTCTTTTCTGTGTGCAGAGCCTGGATGTGCACCAAGTTGATGTCTATTCTAGCCTCGAGAACAACACAAACAACCCGTCGCACAGCAAGAGTCCTCCTGGGAAGGTAAGGGCTGGGGCTTTGTTCTTGGAAAGTTCCCATATGCCCTGGGCACATGGGGAAAGAAACCCCACAGAATCCCATGACCTAGCAGGCAGTAAGTGTGTCTCCAGTCCTACCAAAAGGGGAAAACAGGATGTGGCATGCACTCGCCAGCTGGGCTGCACATGTAGCCTATCTTCCCTCTTCCGGCAGAACCCTGGCTCCTGCAGCTCTACCAGTTCTGGCACTCATGGTTTTGTGCAGATGCTTTGCTGTATGACATATGCTGAAAGGCATTGAGGGGTTTGGCATCACTGCTCCTTCTGAACAAGACGGGCATTCACGAAGAGTTGGGCAGGTGCTGGTCCCATTATTGCCCTTTCCAGATTATTTGGGCAGCTGAAACATCCTTGGTGCTGAAGGAATCTGTGTGCCAGGAGCAGACCCTGAACACAGCTTTCCTCTCACCAGCATTAAGCATCTGAGAGCCATTTCATGGTAGCAGAAGCTAAGATGGTTTGAGCAAAGGCTGTGCTTATACAATCTCTGCTGTCAGCTCTGGTGCTCAGGAAAAGGCAATGTGGGTATGTTTTGGACTTGGATCTTCTTGCTGGGCTGAGAATTATGAGTGAGAGACAAGGAACTAAATTCACTCATAGTGAAAATAGAGGCAACTAGAAATGTGCAAGTGTAAATTAGTTGTGGGGGCCACATGAAGCAGATCAGAGGCTGACAGAGTCTTCCACCCTGCCTTTGGCAGGCATCAGCTGTTTCATGTGGACAAAACTTGCATCAGGTGCCCCAGGGAACGTTTCTTTCCTATCCTCAGAACTTAATTTTTCTTCTCCAGACCCCTTATCTGCTTAAAAAATACATTCTCTTCTAATGCTAGAAAATGTTCCTGAAATGTCTGCTGCTTCCTCCCGCTAATGTTCTGTTGGGGAGGGCTCCCCTGGTTGCACCATCCCTCTCTTTCATGAAGGATAGTATTTTCCAGTGTCCGAGACATTTTCACAACTCCCACCTTTTAGGAAAAGTAGTCTAAAATCAAGCAGCCCCCTTTGTGTCAGGGCTACTTGCCATGTGGTCTGGTCCTATGGCCACTGGCCTCCTGCAGTTACTGCTGTGGCATCACCATGGTGGTGTAGCAAAAGCAGTGGCAGGTCCCTGATTATTGAGGGGAAGGATGGGTTGTTCTAGATAGGCTTGTCTTACATGATGCACTGGAAAAGACAGCATCCCTGTGTTTGTGTTTTGCTGCATTTTGAATTAGTTGGATAGGGTCCCTCTTTCTGACCATGTTTATTCTTCTGTATACCTTTACCAGCTGCTCCTTTTGAAATTATTCAGTCTGCATGGTAAGATGAAGTATGTGTGGGGTTTTCCCCGGCAGGGAGCTGTCTGGGCTGTGCTGAGTTGCTTGTGTATGGCCCACACCATTCAACTGCTGCTTGGAGGGGCAGAGCATCTGTAAAACAGAGCACCAACAAAGCAACAGCAAAGGAGCACCTGTATGTGAGGAGGTCTGGTGCCAGCAGTCTCTGCCAGGGTGGGGTAAAGGTCAAAGCAGAGATGGGAGAAAGAGAGGAGAAGAAAATGAGGGGATGGGATGAACGTTCACTGAGAGCAGACAACTCCAAGTGTCCTCAGTTCTTGTGCTGCTCTGAAGAAAGGGATGTGTGAGTGGCAGTGTCCCATGAGCTCAGCACTGGAGCTCATGGGACACTGCCATGTGGTGGATAGTTTGCACTATCCACCATGGTTGCAAGCACCTTGATCAGCTTCCCTCAGTCATCCTGGGATGTGACCACCTGAGACACTTGTCCTCCAGCTGTCTTTGCCAGAATATAAGAGGGTGTTTTCCCTAAGAGTTCGACTTCTGGCTCAGTGAGTTTGGCTTGTGAGTGGGAGCTCAGATTGCTGAACAGTGGCTGACTCTGCTTCAGAGGGTCCAGCCCAACCCTTGCTGCTGGGTGCTGCACATAGAGGGAGAGTTGTAAAGGGAAGCAGGGCAGAGAGCCTCTGAAACGAGCATTTGCATGCTGTCGGTCTGGACCATCAGTCAGTTTGGGTAGCAAGGGGTTAATCCTGCATGCTTTGGAGGTGCCTCCGCTCAGCACTTTTGTAGTGTTTCCCTTTGGTGGTGGCAACAGAGAAAATGCTAGTGTAGGTAGGGCTTAGTTCAGCCGGTGGCATTTCAGCTGCTTGCTGTGTAACCTTGCTTACAGCAGGCCTGTGCCACACAGCACTTAAAATATCAGTCTGTCAGCGCCTTGTCTACACAAGGAACGGTCGTGAGGAATAGACTCAACTGTTGAAGAAACAGGATTGAGGAGGTCAGGGAATTCCTCCTTCACAGAATCCAAAGTGATTTATTTTCTTACCGAGTCCAATTTTCCCTCCCCTCCCTGTCTGACAGTTTTTTTGGGGAAGAGTGACTAGTAAAGGAGGCATCTTTATCCCTTGGGCTGGATTAGTCATGTTTGCCTCTGGTGGAGCAACATTTCTCACTGTAGTGGCTTCTGTTTCAGCAGATCACTTATAGCCATTTCTAACAGAACAAACGTCAGTGTCTGCTTATTAAGAATTAATTCATCATCTTTTAAATAATTTTCCTCCATTTCTTTTTTCTCCTTTTCATCATTCTGCAGACACCTAAGAAGCAAGAAACTCTAGAAGAATCCTGTGATACATTGTATGAGAATATCTAACAGGGAAGATATCTGACCCCATGTGGACCAGACATCTTTCTGTATGGCAGAGCTACTCTCTTACATCCCAGATGAGATGCAGATACATGCAGAGATCCACAATGACTTCAGAACACAACCGCGAGGGAATTGTGAACCCCTGGCTCCTTCTAAACTGCCCTTCATTAACAACAGAATGTATCTGTGAAAATCCCTCGGGGCTCAGTCTGCATTGATGCAGCAAAGCTATTTTGCAGCAAAGCTGTTGGATGCAAAAGAAAAGCTGCTTTTGTCAAGCACTTATCTTGGGAATGGGCAATCTGTGAAGGTTTGTCTCTCACCTGCCCCGGCTGAAATACTTAACTCTCGATCCTCCGCAAGTGGTAGGACAATGCAGAGTCCTCCCTGCTTGCCGGCTTGATGTTCTGATCCTGACCTGCAGCGGCTGATCTGATCTGTGCTTGTGGCTTTTTGGAAGTGGCCATCAGGACTTCATGCATAATTTAACCAGATCCAAGCATCCACCTGCCCATTTTCCCTTTCTCAGGAACCCCACAGCAAACACGCTTTCTCATAATCTGCTAATCCCATCAAGTAGTCACAGATGCCTGCTGTGACCTTACTCGGGCGACTCAAATCAGTGCCTCCAAGTAAATGCTTCCCCTTCAGCAGTAGCAGCAGTACATGGTGAGGACTGGATGCACTGACAGAGATAAAGGTGGAGAAAAGAAACACAGAGAAAATACCCATTCCTGACAATGTCTCAGAGACAGTGCCCATTCCAGGACAAGAAGAAGGAATAAGGAGGTGGGAATGTGAGGAAACTCCCTTGCTGAGGCTGCATAGACCAGGCTGGTCTGGAGCCCAGATTCCAGCCCACAGAAGTTCAAGCCGAGCTCCCCAGTTTCCTGTTCTTCTTGGCAATGGGCATTTTTATCACTTGGGATCTTGAGCCTCTGTGGGAGCAGGCATAGTACCTCTGCCCCACCAAAACCAGTAGGTTTGCCTTTGTTTCAGCTGGCTGCTATAAGGAGTATAAAGCTCCTTTCCCCCCCCCCCCATACATTATTGGCTGGGGAGACCAGTTCTGAAACTTGGAATGACTGGGGGAAGGAGGAGGGAGGCCTTAGAAGTGAATTTTCTATCCAAGTTCTTCTCTCCCCTGTCAGTTGGAACTTGCCTACCATTTTTGCTGATGCATATTCTGGTTCTGGTAGGGAAGAAGCTACATTAAATATCCATATAACATGATCAAACCAGCAGATCAAAAAGCTGAGGCTGTTTTATCTCATATTAAAAAACAACAATGAAATAACAACCAAACAAAACTAACCCAAAATAAGAATATGCAGCATAACTTGAGAAGAATCATAGAAACCTCTTTAAAGGAGAAGATCAAATTAAAATTGAGCTCCAGGGTCATAGGACCCTCTCTAGCTGAAGATAATGTTGCTATGTATCAGAGATAGAGGCTATGGAAAATGTCTCCAGGGCCTCCAACCTTCCTATACTATGTTTAAAGAGATAATCCGCTTATTGCTTTCCTCTTTTTATTAGAAGAGATTTCAAACATGCATTTTGGACTTTCTTTAGCCACAGAAAAATGCCTTTTCTCTTCCCAGTGCTGAGGAATTCATTTCAGAAAGAGCAGTGAATAGACAACATGGCTTATTAGACCCATTTATTATTTAAGTGATCACAACAATTATAAACAAATAGTTTTGAAGAAAAAGTTCTAGATTTTACTAATATGACCAGGAAACATTTGTGTTCACTGAAGAATTTACAGAGGATTGTACAGGTATAACAATTCCTTTCCTTAATGAAGTTGAAGAAATGATGAGATGAATTATAAATATGTTGCAGTATGGCAATAAAATATTCAGCAGATGCTGGTGGATTAGATGAAAAGTAAAATCTTTCAAAATAATGATGCTTAGGTTTTGTGTTTTGTTTTTTAAATTTTATAAATGCTAAAAATACTGGGTGCTGCTGGAAATTTCCTGGCAAGGATCTCTCTTTGCAGTGAGTTAATATGTCTTGTGTTTCTGTTACCTTTTTAAGTAGCATGTTTCTTACATTTATGCCTGAACAATTCTATATATTAAATAGCTGAAGCTGTTTAAAATGGAAGAAAGAACTGTATTTGGAATGAAAAATGTTATTCTAGAACAGTCAGTCCTAAAGTACTGGAAGAATCACACCAGGTTCTGATCGATTAAGTGAAAAACTAAAAATTTCCAAGAAACACTGGCAAGTGTGGGGATTTGGGCTGTGTGCCAAACCTTGTCAAAATCGGGGTGGAGGTCGCTGTGTTGATTTCAATGGCTTTTGGGTTGGCTTTGTGAGGAAGGCGAAAAGGCTGCTGCACGAGAAAAGGGAAGTTTAAAGCTATGTAGCCACAATCTAGAATCACTTCTTTAACATCATGCACCATGGGCAGCCATGGCAGCAGTGGCATGTGTGAGAGAGAAAAGCATAAAGCAGAAGGCTGTGAGAGCAGGGATGTTTTTAAATGGTGTGGAGTTTTCCAAGGTGGTGTGAGGAAATGCCTGCAGGCACAGGTCGGAGCAACTAGGAAATATAATTTATATAATATTGGTATAGCTACTTTGTAGCAGAGATTTGTTCAAGGAAAAGGCAGTCATTTGATCTTTCTGTTGTCATTTGGTCTTTTTGTCTTACCTGGCTCTGTGGCCCATGAGAGTAGGTGCAGAAAAAGAGTATTACTAGCAAAAGGAAATGAGTTCATTTCTAATGTTAGGCAGTTGGGGAGGAAAAAAAAAGGAAATTATGGATCAGTTCCCCCAGCTCCACAAATGTGAGAAGCAGTGACTGTTTTCTTGTGTTCACCCTACACATTTTGCTTTAAACTGAATGCTGAGAATGGATTCCTCTTAAAAACTGTGTCTCTAAGGGCTTCAGCTCCACTTGCTTCCCCCAGCATGGTGCTGTTAAGCACACAGCAAGCTCCCTGGTTAAAGTGGTATAACCTCTGATTCCCAGGTGTTGAATTATCCTTTTCTATTGTCAGGATTTCAGGGAAGTGGAGACCTGTTAAGTAAGCAGTGGTGCAGGGTGGAAACGCACTGCCTGCCTTCTTCTAAAGGAGGTGCTCTGTTAGCACTAGGATCCTTTGCCCTCTTCACTAGGCGTGAGCCTTTGGTCCTGAGATGCAGTGTCTCATTGTGATCATCCTCAGTCTCAGCTGGCATTGCTGCAAAGGACGTTGGTGACATTGAGGTCATCTATTTCCTTGAAATGGACTCCTTCATAATGCTTTACAGCAAATCCTAATTTGAGAAGGCAAAAACCAGGGTACACTTGAGAGGTTCATTGGTTTGATCTTTTTCTGCAGAGGACAAACTCTTGCATGGGTACTGTTTTGTCATGTGAAACAGTGCAAACTATATTTTGCCTTTCTCTGTAGACAAGACCTTACTGTGGTGGGTAACACCAATGAAAACATGTCCAAAGTGTTCTCCTTTATTGTTTCTGTCTTCTCTTCTTTAGCATTCTCAGGGGTGTCTCTACTGCAAATCATCTCTAAACACCCAGCTAGGGCTGGTTCTTTATCAAGGGAAGTGCTTGACTGAACAGCACCCAAGAAAAATGGTTACTGTGGCTCTGGTTTGCTCCACTGTCCCACCCAGCAGTGCAATAAGGGTGTGTGAGTCTGGGCCAAGGGCAGGGGTCTCTCGTTCCATCTGGACTGTCTCTTGAAAAGACTTGGTGTTCCTTCAGCCCTTGGCCATACAATGTTATGACCCTGTGAGACAAGGATTTAGGGAAGGCAGTGAGTGAAGCCACCAGATGGTGCCCTAGGTCCTCTCTGCTCTCTTTCCTGTCCCCTGCATGCCCACATGCCCCCACCAGCTTCCCTGGTAACCCCCAGACCACAGACTACCCGGGGGTGGGCAGCTGCAGCCACGCAGAACATCCCCAGCCATGACTGTCTTTTACCCCTGGGGTTGGTGACTCTGACACTCCTCAAAGGTCTGCACCATGGCCAAGGTACCACCAGCACCTGTGAAGAGATGGGAACAGCACAGGTTCCCCTCTTTTGCATCCATGACGTCTGGAGCAATTGCTTCATCAGATACCAACGTCAATTGGATCAGAGTGGCATCTGAAATGCAAAATTGGCTAGATGTTGGGGGCTGCTTGGAGCTGCCACCACTTTCTTTCACCATTTGGAAATGGCATCTTATCTTGGGTTTAGGAAAATTTACTGTGTTTCCGTGGTGAAAAAAATCCTTTGCATCATATGCTGCTTCTCTTCTTTACTGTGTCAGGAAGCTGATGAAGGCTCAGGACCACTCTTTCTGTGTTTTGGGATTCTGTGGTGGTGAAGATTTGTTAAGCACAGTGAAGTATCATTGAGAGTTTATAAAGAGAAAAGGAGAAGCTCAGAGGGCACCAAGAGATCTCCAAGAGAAGAGAAGAATGTGAACCTTCAGTGTCTTCTCTTGCTTGATTCTAGGGTAAGTCTCCACTTACTGTGAGGGATCAAACATTTTTCTTTGTTAATGATAAAGTAGAAATGCAGATTACTGTTAGTAACCAGTATGTTACTAGGTCCTTCACTGTTAATAACCAGGCCTGTAAACTGCTGGAATGTGTTGTGAGCTGTGGATCTTCAAGGTTCACAACATCTATGCATCACAGAGCTGCAACTACTCAGCTACCTGGGGACAAAGCATGATGGTGCTTTGACAATATCAGGCAGGTTCCTGTGGAAAGTGACACAGGAAGGGAAGCTGTCAGCTTCTGAGCCAAGGACTGGTTCAGCAGGTGGAGAAGGCTCCTGCTCGAGCAGGAAATCTTTCTCACTAGCTGATGAACCTCTCCTAGAGCTCCTCTTTTCCTTCAGCTTTTTGAAATATGTGGGTTGTGTTATATTGCTCTGGGCCACATGAAGATTTGGATATACAGCTGGTAAGGCCAGGCAGGTCAGCCACCCTGCTTTAAGGAGTCAGAACATAATTATCCAAATTGGAACAGGGTGAACATGAAAAAGCTAACATATGGGCTTCTTCAAAACGTTATGTCATTTAATAACCTGTCAGGGCCCTGTGGTTTCTATCCCATCTGAAAGATTCATCTGCCTACAATTTTGTGCAATGCTATCTGAGCACTTCCAGGGGTAATAATTGTATCCAAAATACCTGTGGCACAGTGAGCTTCCCTCCCTTGTGAGAATTAGGGCTGTAATGGTGCTTTTGGCACTGACACGTGCTATTAAAATCAAAGGTTTCAGAAGTTCTTGCAAGGCTCAGTATGTCATTTCAGTTTCATGCATGGAAAAAATTGAGACTCAGGAGCTTAAATAACTTTTCCAAAAATGCAGAGCATCAGAGGTGAAATCTGGAATAGAATACAGGTTTCTGTGCTTTTATCTGTATCAGGTCGTCCAGGAAGGAGCCAGTAGCTGGGCAAGTAAGAGCTGCTGAGCTACTTATAGTTTAGAGGAAAAGAAAGTTTCTTCCTGAGTCACCAGCACTGGCTTCTGCAGCATTTTGCTTTTCATTTTTGATTTCTCATGCAGGTATCAGTCAGACTCACATCTGCCTAGCTGAGGTCTGTTTGCTGAGGTAGCAAAGCTGCAGAAGAAGTTACTCCTCTCTTTCACAGAGGCAGGCACCATTTTGGCAATAAGGAAAGCTCATCAGATCCAAATTACCATAGAAAGCCCAAATGTGTATGCTGTAGTTCCCCAAAGAAATGCTTATAGAGGGAATGTGCTGAGTTGTTGCTCATCCAACCCATGAAGTCTTTCTGATTGCTGAAGAAGTTCCTTAGCTCATGGAGAGGAAAGCAAATGGCTCAGCTGAGTTGCAAAGGCTCTCTCCACTTGCAAGGAAGGTAGGCAGGGAAGTCCCTACCATCACAACAATGAGATGCTGAAGAAGGAGGTGTGAGGAGAGGTGATAATGCTGATAATTAGGAGAATGGAAATGCTTGTCATTCTTTTTATGTTTAAAGGAAACTACAGTTTTGAGGTGATGTAATTCCTTCTCAGTTGGGTTGTTTATTCAAGCAGTGCAGGGCGGTGTTGTGCTGGCACATGGCGGAGAGAAAGCAAAACTTCATCTTGGCTCCTGCTCTTTTTTGGAATATCTGTACACTTTCAGACTCATTCAGGTAAAGACAGGGTGTGAATCTGAAGTACAGCAGCTCTTCCAGCATGGCCCTCTGTACAGACTGGCCCTTTGATAAGGAATGTGCAAAATGCAGATAGGGGTTCTGAAGGAAGCACTTTAATAGGAATTGTAACTCTTCTCCCCAAAAGATTTTAAATAATCTCACTGTCCATAAAAATCAGGTTAGCTATTTTGGGTTCTTGCCTAGCTAAAATGAATGCAGCGTCTCTCATTTCCAGTCATGATAAGTCACTAGATATCAATTCTTAATTGCTTGATTAATCTTGAATTTTCAGAGCTGACAGTGACTGTCCCAGCACTTAGACAAGAGCTACATTTAAAAGAAAGGAGAAAATGCTTCTTTTTTTCTCTTTTTTTTTCTTTAAGCATAGTCTGCAAGGTAAGAGCATGAAATTACAGAGAGATTTGTAACATATGTTGTCCTGAGAAAGATGGACCATTAAGCAGAGTGCAAACAAAACAGTCACAGGTTTGTGATAAACTAGGGGGAGTGATGAATTTTAGCATATGCTTCAGCAATTCCTTACAAGACTATCTCAAATATCAGTACACTTACATTTGCTGTATGTTTGTGCATGTTAGGCCATGTTTTTCATTTAAATAAATAAGCAGAAAGGTTTCCTTCGTGAAGATCATGACATTTCTAGGTAGAGAAAGGCAATTTAAGATCAAGACTTATGGGGGACTATACCTTTGTGTGCTTTGTGTATAGATGGACTGATAATGATCACTGCACACACACCCCTCTCTAAGAGGTGGTGTTAAAAAAATATAGATCAAATAAAAAAAAGACATTCAAACTCCCAACAGAACATTTATAAAATTATTTTGGCTTTTCTTTTTTTTTTTACCCATGGTTGTTTATTCCCCCAGCAATGAGTGTGTGGCACATCCAGGCTGAGCAGCAACATGGTGTATCAGCCCTTTCTTGGGAAGTGACATATCATACTGTCATGTCTCCTTTTCTGTATGACAGGCAGGTTAGAATATATGATGGCACAATGTAATGTAAAGGTGTTACGGGTACCAGCTTTCCTATGTTACATCCTGTCTTGGTCTCATCCCTCTAATTATAGACTATTAAGGATTTTTTTCATTCCAATTGATGGCTGTATCTGGATGCCACAGACTTCTTGGAAGAGGTAAGTGCTGTCCAAGACATCTACTCAAAGGTCTGTGTAATCCAAGTGAATGTATTTTAAAACATCTCTGCTGTTTTTTTCTGGATGATGAGCCAGTGACATCTCAAGGAAATCATAGTGATAGAAGAGAAAAATTCTGACAATAGACGTTCCCCCCGCAACCCCTGTGAATACAAGACTCCATCCATGGCTACCCACATGGTTATTTTGGTCTACAAGTGTCTGCAGCAGTGGTGTGGAGAAGGGAGATTTCCATGTATTGGGCTGAGACTTTTATTGCTCTGCATACATCCCAGTCAGTGAGCAGTTAAAGGATCCCAAAGGCATTTTGTCCTCATGTAATCCTTTCCTGCAGTCAGGATTTCTTTAGTGGTTTCTTGTGTGCTTTGCTCCATAGTCTTGTGTGAATCAGGTGATGGGAGCTTCTGTGGGATGCCGTCTTGCAGTCTTGTAGATTATTGTTTCTTTTGCTTAATTTACTTTACATTTATACCATTTATACTAACTCAGACAACCCTAAGCAGTCTTTCTCGCTCCCTGGTGCTTCTGCACTCCTGAAGTTCTCAAATGCAATTCCCATGATGCTCTTCACAGTTGTTATTTGGCCAACCTACACATGCTGTAATCCCTTCCAGCTTTTTGTGTTGTTCTTTTTTTATTTCCCTCCAAGTTGTTGACATCTAGCTAGCACTGCGTTGTCCAGAACTAAACATGTCTTCGAACTGCGGTCTCACCACTATATTAAAACATGGGACTATTGCCTGTATCTCTGAGAAGAGGTCTCTGCCTTTACAACCCCAAATTAAATTAACTGCATGATTTTTGCTGCCATATCACATTGCAAAAACATATTAAATCTGCTGTCTACTGTCTCCCCGAGGTCTTCTGGTATTTCTGCTTTCAGTGCTCGAGCACAGATGATTCCTCTCTTCACCTCAGTTTCTGTCTTTCAGTAGCTCATATGTTGTACCTACTGCCTTTGTAGACACGTGGGATCATTCAGGGTTCCTCTTTGAGGAACAGCAGTGTGATTCCTTACACATAAATAAATTCCCTCTATATTTTAGCCTGAAATAGTCTGTCTCCACCATTTCTCTTTCAAGCTGTCCTATGATAATCTGCCTCAGTGCAATTAAAGGGCGTGTTACTCTTTTTGGTTTCCAGATTTTCCTATTTATAACTGTATAGAGCGCTGGCCTGTATGTTAATAATCTGCCACAATCTGTTTGAACGTTGCATAGTGAGGATCACAGGTTGAAACTCTTTTTCTGGAGAAAGGAAAGGGCTGTTCTTTTCTTAGGAAGTTTCTGTCCCAAATGTCAAGAAAACGGATTAGCTTTTCTTTGGTGAGGAATGACATAGTAAAATGTTGCTTTGTGCGGGAGACTATTTCTATGGGTGGCTCAACACTCTGAAATTAGCTTCCCTGGGAAATAAGGTCTATCTGTCACAGAAATTGCAATTATCCTCATTTTCTATGATATAAACACAGAGCAGCATGAATAGAGGAAAGGGGATAAAACCATTACAAACCCAAAACTTTGCTCCATGTATCATTTTCGTCCTGGGGAGAAAACAAGAAAAATAAAAAGAAAACCAAACCCTTCACATGACAGATGGTAGTCAGATCACCTAATGCAGTCCTAGAACGTACTTGAATATTATGTTTATGAAAACAGTGTAAGAACTGATATAGAAGGGAATACATTTTATCATATTCTACTTCATAGATAAGAGAATATGGACGAATTGGTTAAGGCAAGACATTAAAAGCCATGATGGTCTAAAGATCCTAGGGAAGCAAGGCTTGTGGTGAAAGGTAATATCTTGTATTAGATCAACTGATAGAGCTAGGAAAAGCAAACAAGCTTTTGGGCTCAGGGTCTTTTTATCAGATCTGACAGAAAACAGCAATATTCAAGCTAACTGCAGGTTAGATGCAATTGCTTGTAGTTTAATCTAATTATATTAATCAATTGGACCACTTGAGAAAAAAGAAAAAAAAGGAGCACCTATGAAGTGGAAAGGGGTGTAAACAGCAGTGACTGACAGGCTGCTGGTTCTCTGGGACCACTAGCAAAAAAAGGGCTGTTTGGGCTGGTGACAAAGGAGAGGTCAGCAGGGAGGCTGTAACAGGC
The DNA here is from genome assembly GCA_024500445.1 of Entomyzon cyanotis. NCBI lineage: Eukaryota > Metazoa > Chordata > Aves > Passeriformes > Meliphagidae > Entomyzon > Entomyzon cyanotis. The sequence goes on along the minus strand of JAKEPQ010001018.1, from coordinate 10,562,474 downwards.
TAGGCAGGCAACATCTCCCTTAAATCCATAGCTTTAGTATCGAGGGATTATAAGTTTTAATGCCAAGCTTTAGCTTTTGGGAAGGTTTTGGTGTCCTTTGGGGTAAGGATTGAGGCGTTCAAGTTGTTGGTGTCTGACAAATACTCCCCTAATGTCCTTTACTGGCTGACTGTATGTGCTTGTTCTAAGACAGCAATTATTTAGTTTCATTCACATGGTTTCTGTGGGGTTATCTCATGTGCTGGATGAAGTGATGAACTGTAGAGATTTGGGATGACTACATGCAGGAACAAAGAATTTCGGCAGATTTGCTATGGGAGGAAGGGCATTGATTATGCTGTCTGTGCAGTGGTAGTAATGTATTTTATATTTAATGCTCTGGTGGTATCTGGTTCTATTTCTTACATTTGCGTCTGTGGATTTGCTTCCTGTAGTGAGTTGCAAAGGGGAGAGCCTGAGGGTTAGGAGGAGAGACATGGGGGAAAAAAACCCAGAGCCAGTAGTTTAAGGGATTATTTTATATGTGGATTTTAGTGTGGAGTATTATCACTGGCAGGAATACGTAGTTGCAGGAGAGAATCCTACAGCAGAGACTGTAAAATAAAAAGCAGAAAACCAGATTGGCAGAAGGCTTATGTGGTCAGAGGCTGTCAGTCGCTGTTAATTTTGGTAGCATTATATGAACACTAAATAAACCTTGATTCCTTGAGAAGTTATTTTCCAAAATTGCTATTGTTGGTGTCATATCTTTATTGTAGTAAATTTGTATTTATTTTATGGAAGACTGACCTTCCTGGATAAAGCAGATCACCAGTGTTCCCCTCAGAGCAGGTGTAACAATATCTGCAAGGCTGGCTGAATCTCACAGCTTTTTGTTGCATTGTGAACGGCTGCTGATTTTATTGCATCTGCTTTCTAGAGAAAGTTTGATGGTCTGTGGGTTCTTGTGTATGTGCTGGCTTGTGGGGTGCCATTTTTTAATGTCACTTCTTGTGTCTAGGAAGCTGATGCAAGTGGAGGAGCAATCTTGGGACAGCAGGGGAGCTGCTCATTGAATTGGTGGCCGTATTTGATGAGGGAATTGAAGGTTTTCTGAGCTGTCTGCATTTTTGATAGAAATGTCACCTGTGTTTCCCATACAAGGCCTGGCTTGGTGGTGTTGTTTTTCAGTCTTGGATCGTGAAGAAAAATGGCATATTGGGGTATTAAAGACCTGCAGAAAGGTAATCTCTCTCTGCCCCCTACTTAGAGCTTAGCAAACAAAGGGAGATGACTAAATGCTGTCTGAAGAAGAAAGCTGGATGCTTGCTGCATGATGTAGCAGACACAAAAACTTCAAATGGTTCAAAACCAAAATACTGAATGTATTTAAAAAAATCCTTTAGGAGCTGTTAAACACGAAGACCCCATCTATTGGGAAGTGCCTGACCAGGATCGTGGTTATGGTCATGGAGGGAATCTTCTGGGGCAGCATCAAGGTCTGTTTCTTGTAGCCGACTTACTAGCGTTTGTCTGTTCAGCACTCTCACAGGCAGGATGCTGATCTGATCCAGTACTGCTATTTCTCATCTCTCTTCTCGAGAAAGCGAGGGGTTTTCCTCTCTTACCCTGCGAGCCCCAACTAGAAAGCACATAATTACGTTTTTATTTACTTTCCTGACTGCTGAGGCAGGCCCGGGCCTGTGCATCAGGGCCCCGAGCGCACCACGAGCAGCCTCAGGAGGCGAGCAAACCCGCAGCTCGGCGCTCCGTGCCACCACTCCCACAGAGGGTCTGTCGCGGGGGCAGGACGGCTCGCAGGGCTCTGCCCGCCCGGCCCCGCCGCCTCAGCTGCCAGAGCCCTCCTCGCCCTCCTCCGCGCCCGGCCCCGCCGCGGAGCCCGCCCCGCCGCCGGCTCCTCCTCCCCGCCGCCGCCGCTCCGCCAGCAGCCAGTCGGGCCTGAGACCCGCGCCCGGCTGCGGGGCCTGCGCCGAGCGCCGGCGGAGGGCGGGCAGGGCAGAGCGGCGAGGGGGAGCAGCGGGGACCGAGCCCGCCGCGTCACATGAGCTGACAGGACCCGCTCCCGTTCCCGTTCCCCTCCGCGCAACAAAGGCTCGGGAGCTCCGGTGCCCGCCGCGGGACGGGGCGGGGCGGGACGGGACGGGGCTGCCATGGGACACTGAGGGCCGCCGGCCCGCGCAGGTAAGCGGCTCGGGGGGTGTGTGTGAGCCCGGCGTGCGCGGCACTTGCTGAGGGTGTTATTTGTTCCCCACAGCCCCCTCCCCGGGTCCCTCCTCCGCCTGCCCGCGTGTGAAGGGCGGGCGGGGGCTCTGCCCTTTCCCCCACGCGTTGGGGTCTGTCCGGCTCGTCAATCTCCGATTCCTTCATGCTATTGCATTTTTGACGGCCATCCAACAGTTAAAACCGTGGGGGTTTGTGCTTTGCCACCCCCCTCCCCTCCCCTCACCCACCTCCCTCCCCTCCCCCCTTACGGACCTCCACGTCGTGACCTTTCTGGCTGTTAAGGATAACATTAAGGTGATCTTTATTTCTGTTAAAGCGCTGTCCTGCTTGCGAGCGTCCTTTCCCCGGGCAGATGAGTGCCGGCGGTGGCGGGCAGCCCCTCGCCCACCGGGACTTGCCCAGCGGGACAGTGGCTGGAAGTTGTTGACAGTGGCGGAGCGCACGTGTGCCACACGCTCCTGAGCCGCCCAGGTTCACGGCTGCAAACTCCGCTGGGAGCCCCGGCAGCCACACCGCCGGGGGAAACAGCCCAGCGAGGCTGGCGCCTGAAACCTCTGCTTGCTTGGGAAGCCCTCTCCCCGGGTTTTGCTGTGCGTGGATGTGCAGAGCGTGGTGCTTGAAGGGGTCCGTAGGGCACAGATGTCAGGAGAAGTTTGTGGATGGGCTAAGGCGGCCCTGGGGAGGTTTGCTGGGGTGCAGGAGGGGCTTGCAGGGAGCTGGCACGGTGTCAAGGGTGATGGGAATGAGGAGTTGTGGACAGCCTGGGCAGGGTGCTTGGCCCCTCTATTGTGTGTGTAGTTAAGTGCGATGCTGCTGAAGGGAGCAGTGCGAGGGATGATGTGGGGGGTTTTTGTTTGTTTTTCCGTTGTTGTTTTTGTCGGGGAGGGTTTGGTTGTTGTTGTGGTTTGGTGATTTTTTTTTAAATTTTTTTTTTTGGCTTGCGACCCTGTATGCTGTGATCTGAAAATACTCTCTCCTGGGCATGGTTAGCATCATCCTTCATATGCCAAGTGGCCACTGGATTGAGTTTTAATGGAGGCGCCCCTAAACCCTGGTTCTGTCCAGCTGGGAGTGTCCTTGGGAAAGACTCTTCCTCTGCATGGTTATCTTGGCTTGTGCGGACGGAGAACAAAACGCAGTCCCCTTTCAAAGGGAGATGCTTGGCCAGCCTTGATAATTGTGTTAAATCTCTTTAAGTCCAAATTAAATGCAAGTAGAACTACGAGGTGAGGAGAAACAAGCCACCTACTGCCCTCTATGTGCCAGGTGCCTGTGAGGGCAGAAACAGTTTCTGGCAAAGTAGTGCAGGGCTGTGGCTCAAACAGGAGGAAACTGATGGTGTGCCAGTGAAGGTGGTGGGCAGTGAAGAAGCCAAGGGTTTGTAGCACCTTCCAGTACAGCTGATGTGTCCTGAGGTGTTTCACAGCTCCTCTTCCTGCAGGGTTTGGAAAGAAAGGGGGTGCATGAGTAAAGAGGTAGGGCAGATACTGCTCTTAGCCTTGACTGTTCAGACTATGAATTAGCCCACATGTGCTGCCCCCACCTCAGCATTTTTAAGGAATTGGTGTCCTTCAGGGTGAACCAGATTTGCAAGTTTATGCCTATCTTCATTCAGACTTGAATCCAGAGTTTATGTTTAATGGAAGCCAAAAATCTCAAGTAGTGTGACCTCAGTTAAAGTGTTCCAAAACTGGGCAAAACTGTAAAACCAGACAATACTCATTTTGATTGTGCATTTTTTCACAACTCCTTCTTTTTCCAAGATTTCTGTCCAAACTTCCCTCCCTTTGTGGGTGTTTCTTGGTCATGGTGGAAAACAGAAGGTAACTTGTCAATAGCCAGCTCAGGTTATGCTGCTGAGGGCTGAGAATGTGACTGGTTTTTAATGTAACCAGCTAACAGTGTCACAAGGGTCTGATCTGGGACCCTGAGAGTTCGTTTCATGTGGGTCATTAACTGCTGTGGAAGACTAAACGATTGTGGCTGACAACTTGTGTCTTGATGAAATAGGAGAAGAGGTTGGCTTTTTCTCTGGAGTGGATGGGAGGTTTGAAGTGGAAGTTAGTTCATCTGTCCCTTCCCTTCAAAAAAATGTACAGCACATTTTTGAAACTGAGTCATCAGGTACCATTTATTTCAAGTATTTTAAGCTGTTATGAATTTGATGCACTTTGGCCACATGCTCACTGGAAATTGTTAGACAGTCTTGCTCAGATTTGCCCTGGCTGGGCTCAAAAAGGTGATGAGGGAGTTTCCTTGCTGCAGCCCTAATACATCTGAGCGGAGCAGAAATATCTTTAAAAAGGGTGGAATATTTTGATGTTCCCTGCTCCAGACAAACTGGGAAGGGAGCGTGCAAGGCTCTTGTCCATCAGCCAAGCTTGGATGTGCTGCCTCCCACTGATGGACCAGCGTTACCTTTTGACTGTCTCTGAGCTGTGCTTCTTGAGAGGTGTAGCACAGGACTGGGCACATGGTGTGTGGAGAGCAAATTCCCTCCAAAGTCACTTTGTCATGGAAGTCATAACAAGGATGCACAGATTCAGGAATGGTTATTAGTGTCTGATGACCTGACCAGGATTGTGTGATGACACTGAGTAAGAGATAAAAGGTTTTATATCCCATAAACTTGGTTCTAGCTCCAGGGTAGACTCCAAGGCTTTTGAAAATGTCTGAATTTGATGGCTCTCTGGTAACTGCAAATAGGTGTAAACATTAATTGCTTGAAACACGTCCTTAAAAATAAGAACAGACGCAGATGCAGGCTATAGGCAGGAGACTGAAGGAAGACCTAATTGCTATTTTTTGGTGTATTTTTCAAATCACGTTTAATCCTGCATATATGATTCTGTGGGTGACCCAGCAGCTCCAGCAGTTTATTCATTTATTTAAAACAGCTTTGTAGTTCACCTTGAAAACCACTTCCTGCCATATGGTTATATTATTTCCCTATGCCACGTTTTTTGCTAATTATCAAGACCATTTGCTTTAAAATAGGTGTTTTTAATTTCACAGCCTTGTCTGCCTCTCCTGCTTGATCCTGCCCTGGAGTCAAGAGGCTGTGTCTGTTCTTTCTCCATGGCAACAGGCTGTGATTTACTTATTTCAATTTAATTAAAAAGCAGATATCAAATTCTAGGCATTTTATATGTTCCTTGTATTAGGAAAATATCAGTGGATCAGTCTCCACAACAGATCTGCCAGGCTCAAAAATAAATTTCTCGACCTAAGCCACTGGCTTCTTTCTCAGTCCATCTCTTTTGGAAGAGTTTAGGAGATGGGGGAGTGCTGTAGCCTGAGCTCAGGTGAAGGGGATGGGGAGCTGCTGGGCTGGGGCTGTGGTGAGAGTCAAGTTTTGGATTCCTGTAGCATTGCTGATTACGTTGGGGTGCCAGTTAAAACCCCTGGAGTAGCTGCTCAAGCCCTGTAGGTCACCTCTCCTCCTGCTGATGTGGTGCACCTGGTGGGAGGTTTTGGGGCTTGAAGCGTTGGCACCAAGATCCCAGACCTTGCCTGGAAAGGGGAGCATGGCTTGGGTGCTCTGTGCAGGGACTCCCACTTGCTGGGCAGGCACTTCCTGCAGCAGCTGCATGTGCTGAGTTTGACACCACTGCAGGCTTGAGTGAAAAGGGCAAAAGTATCAGTGGGCGCGAATGTTGGCGTTTGCTGCAGCGGAAATGCAAAAAATGGAACTTCTTCTAGAAATGTGATTGTGTTTACTGGTTCTCCCCATGTAAGAAATTTTACAAGTCCACATCCTTTGGTGGTGTGCTTGGACTTTGGGCCCTTCTTGAAGCTTACCTGGTTTTTGATGCATGTGCGAGATGGCTTTTGGTTTCGCGCTAGTCACAGCACAGAACACACAAGTCTTGTTGGTTTAAGCATGCCTGGTATTTGTATGCAGGCTGGAAATGAAGGCCTAAATCCTAATTTACTTTTTCAAGCTCTGTGATTGTATAAATACCAGTTTGTGTTAGTCAGGGATAAGGAAACACGGGCAATGACCAGCAGTTGCTGGCTAAAGAGGGGATAGTGTCAAGAAAGGACCTTGGGGGTGGATGGAGGAGCGTGGTGAATTTACTAACCTACAGGTGTTAGGTTTGGTAGAAAATGGAGTGGAAGCGGTGTAATTAACTGCCAAAATTAACACTGCTTTTTGCCTTCAATACCGACACACCAATTCTTAATAGGATTATTTTCCCTTGAAGGGCCTGTTGAGATGACTCAGCCTTTGGAGTACCTGCATGCCAGTGGTGGTTGCTTCCTAGGAGAAGCTGTGCCTGCTGAGTTGTATAACTAGACTCAGATGCTATTTCTGAGCTCTGATAATGTGTGGAAGAAGACAAGTTGGCTGTGCATTTTTATTAAGCCTTAAGGAGCAGTTATCATCAGAAGAGTGCCTGCACAAAACTGCACCTTTGGATTTTTTTTTTCCCCTTTAGTGTTGCTACTCCCAGTGCTTTTTCATAGTCACGGCTGGCAATTATAACAACAGACATGGGTTCTTGCTCCTCCTAGCCCTGCCAAAGCCCATGAGGCTATGTCAGAAAACACTGGACTCTCTCCTGGCTTGCTTATCTGAATCGATTAAAATTGTGTACAGAGTTTTTAGCTGCAGACTCCTGGTGATCATGTACCAGCTGGGAAAGAGACCCTCCTGGAGTCCATGAGGTAAGCAGTTAAGCAGTGTTTACTGCTAAAGCGAGCATGTTTGGTCTGTGAGCGGTAAATCTGAAATCTCATAATGTTGTTCCTAATAATAACAGAATAAACCCAAGCAAAACCTCAAAGCAAGCTTTTGTTTGTTACTGTGTTTAAGCAGATACATTCAAAGAATTTATATCCAACTGGCAACATGCTTAATTCTTTATTACTGGTTTTACTAGAGTACAGTCATGATCTGTATTCTTTAAGAGTGCATCTGTTCCTCTTGCTTATCCAGCTTTGAAGTAGACCTCGCTGATATTAATTTCTGTGTAGCCTGTAACCTCATCTATAAAATGAAGGGAATACTTCATACAGGCAGCTGTGAAGTTACATTTATTGTCTGTAAATTGCTTCTAGTAATTGAGCAGAGGAGGTGGAGAGAAATAAAGACAGTGGAGTTAATATAGGCTTGGTTTTTTTAATAAAAGAAAAGCATTATTTTTGTTCATCTGATGATGTAGAAGCTAATGGGAAAAGAAAAATGCACCCTGAAACTAACTGTTAAGTTTGTAATGAAAACAGACATTTCTTTAGCATAGTGATGAAGGCAGCCATCTTGTTTGATAATAACAGAGTCCAATTTAGAAATAGGGAGGATTATTATTGGAAATTCTGCAGTATTTCTGTCTAGTTTGGGTCTGCTCAGTTTTGGTGTTGTTTTTTATCTATGTGGCTGCCTTCGTAAATGCTATTGGTAACGACACCTTAATAATAGGTAAAATTACCTGTTTTAAGATTATTAGCAAACACCTCTCCTGCAGGTTTTTCAGCTAGGCCACTTCTTTTGTGCTGACCAGTATCCTTACTGGAGGAAACAGCAGTTTCACATGGGTAAGGATGGATTTTCTTGTTGTGGGTAACCCAGTCTAACCACTTGCTCCTCCTAAGACGGGTGATCATGCCTTGCTCCTGGCTCTGTGGACATATTCCTTACCTTGTGGATACAGCTTGTTCAGCTTTCAGAAAGCTGACTTGCCCAAAACCATAAAAAAGTGAATTGTTTTCTCCTGGGGCAGAGACCTGAACCTGTTCACCAGGTTCAGTCTCATATCAGAGCTGCCATGCAGGAGGGGCGAGATTTGTTTTGCCAGCAGTGAAAGGTAAGGAATGAAAGAAAGGTGAAAATGGGGCCCCCCTTTTTTGGCAGCAGTGACCTATTAGCCTGGTTCAGTTGTAATGTGAAGCCTCGCCCTCAGCCTTCATTTTCAGATCCCTCCCTTCCCCCCTGCGCCTCTTTTTTCCCTCAGATGTACTCATGTGCCTCCAGATGTTGACTTCATTCCCAAGCAGTATTTTCAAAAGGGGGGAAAAAGGGGAAAAGGTTGAGTTTTGCTACCTCAACAATAGGAGACATATTGTAGTTCCTGAGAGCCTGTGGCTAGCACAGGTCCTTCCCGTGGGAACATTTTGCTATATTTCATAAACAAGATAAAGTTTGGATGTTTTGCAAACAACGTCTCCGGATTAGGTCAGTTCGGGCTTGGCCAGTTGGGCCTAGGGGGAGGTCTCGGGCTGACCAATCTGGGTGACCTCTGTAGACTCTATATATATGGAAATCAAAACAATAAAGCTCTCTTCTCTCTTTCCTTGTCTGAGAACCTGGGTCATTCCTCAGCTAGCGGCTCAACAGCGACAAGAGCCCATTGCTGTGAGCCTAAGAATTACTATTATTAGGCTCATATATTATTATTAATGGGCTCAAAAAATAGTAGCTGTAACTGTTCCTTATAAGAGGGCAAAAGGAAGCTGCCTGGTGGGATAGCTGTAGGCCAGGTTGGTAAAAGAGCTTCTCCAAACCTGGTGATGGCAGCTTTTTGGGTGGAGACCCTAGAGCTGGTGGGACCAGGTGTTCTGGGTAAATGACAAGGAGAGGGAAACATCTGGAGAATTTTCTGCATGCCATGGTGAACCGTGCCTGGAGTTGGGTACCACGGCACCAGGGGGAAGTCTCTCCATCTCTGAACTGTGACTTGCAGTTGTTCCAGGTGCTACTGCCTAACTAATTTTCAGATACTAATAGAAATTGGGAAGGCCGTGTGAGACACTGCTGTGATATTGCAGAATGGTGCTGTCTTGCTCCAGGGGTGTGATGCAGCCAGGGGTGAGATGAAACTCAGGCTCCGTGGGAACTGGCTGAGGCAAACTTTGCTTCTGCTGACTGGCACGGATAGTGTTTCTGCTTTGGCTTTGCCATGGTGGATCGGTGTATCTTTATGAGGACGTGTGTCCAACCAGACGAGTGCCCAAGCATCTGCTCAGCAGGGACACAGTGCAGGTCGGAGTGTGCATTTGGGGACGAGATGGGGGCATCTGTTGGCCTACAGCAATTGCCGTATGGCTAAAGGAGCAGAAACAGTGCCTGTCTGGTGAATTTTATACAGCATGAAGATGGAGATGATGTCAGTGAAGAGCAGTGTGCCAGAGACAGCAGGATGCAGTGAGTCTGTGCATGTGTGGACTGACCCAGCAGCTGTGCTTGGCAGGAGGGGCAGGTTGCAATTGGTGTGGTGCACAAATTAGAAATGTTTGTGCAGCCATTTTCAAATAAGGAAAGCCATAGGGAGGGATGAGGGAATTCACTCCAATTTTGAGAGTTAGAGATTTGTTTCATGCTGTACTGTAGTTGGTTGGGTTGGTTTTTTTAAGCATTTAAACCTAAATTCTTCTCACTGGTAGTTGAAGACATGGCAAGAGAAAGGTTATTGTAGGGTGTTGTCGCTTTGCATGGTAAGATTATACACTGGGTAGCTGTTACAGTGGGTTTGTGTTCCAAGGATGGAGTGAATAAAGGAAAGAATCAGTGCATTGATATTAAATAATGATGCCACTGGATATGGTGAACACAAAGTGTCTTTGTTTTCAAGGATATGTTTGGGGTTTTTTAAAACTGACACATTTATAAGCCAGCTGCAATATTTTTTTTAAAGTCACATTTGCAAGAGTGGGAGCAATATAGAAAATGCTGTAAGTAATCTCATTGAGAAGTGTGGTTTTTTTCCATCCCTTTGCACATGCGTGCAGCCTCTGGGGGAGATGTTAATGAAGGAGCTTGGATAATCGGGGTCTTCTCTGGAGCTGCCATTGTTCTGATTGATGTAGTGGGTATTAGCTGGGGGATGTGTACAGATGCATGGACCGTCTGGGGTTTCATCTCTGCAGTCTCCCTTTTTTTCACTCCTCCTGGATAGAGATGTGTATCCTGGCAGATTTGTCTTCCACCTACATCTCTTTCTCTTCTCATGTAAATACTTGCTGATTTTTTTTTGTTGTTGTTGTTCTGGCAAATCTTCAGCTGTGCTTGTAATGGGTGACTCTTCTCCTCTGGCTCATGATGATGGGTGTTCCTGTAAGACAGTCTCTTCCTGGATCTCTTTGCTGAATTTTTATGCAATCTGCCCTGTGTGGGGGCAGCTTATTTGCCCTTGTGATGGTTGCTCTAGCAAAGATCCAGGTATTGTAGCTGACCCCAGCAATGCTTCAGCTGCCCTTTGGAATGTGAAGGAGTGCAGTAAAAAAAAGCAGCCGTTTTGGGGTCCCGTTTGTCCTCAGGCCTGGAATGCTGAGAGAATGTTAGAGTTCCCATGTAGAACTGCAGTAATTAAATAGTACTGGAGGGAGAGGGAGTGGGAGAGCATGTGATGGTCATTTCAGATAGATTAACAAAGAGGGGCTATTACAGTGCCAGCAGAAGACATCCTAATCTGGAGGTTCCTAGCCAGGAAATATTGTAAAAAGCCATTCCAGAGAGTAAGAGGGAAGCCTGAGAGGTCTGTACTATAATTAATTGGCCAGATACTACTGGAGGAGCAGCTTGAAGAAGGTAACTCATATGGGAGCCAAGTGTGGTGTAGAGGGGGAAATGGAAATTTCCTGACTTTTGTTTGTAAGGCTTAAGTGTAGAAGGAATTTTAGACAAAATAGGTGCAAAGAAGGAGTAAAATTAATAGGTAATTTTTTTTTTTTTTGCACTGTGTGCTCCTGGATAGTGTTACTTGGACTTCAATTGGAGCAGTAGAGAGCATGCTTGGGAACTGGAGACATTAAGCAGAAAGAGAGAATGAATCTGATTAGCTTTGCTTTTCGTGCATTAAGCAGAAAGACGGGCTGAAATGTGATTGCAAACAGATAATAGCAGCAGGCTCCTGAGGCACCACCACAACCCAGCATATGGGGTGATGGATCTAACCATGCCATAGAACAGTTTCTTGTAATAGAAGCTGCTTGTTTTTATGTTGCGGTTGCTGTTGTACTTTCTAATTATCCTATTCATCGCTGTCTGCCATTTTGAGCCTGGCCACGTGGGATGGCTCAGCCCCCTGGAATGTGTGCCCTGTGGAGCACTTCTGCCCTGAATAGTAACAGCAGCTCTGGTAGCCAAAGGGTGGGAGGGAAGAGGTGCCAAGGCTCAAGAGTCCTAGCTATTTTCCCTCCTATTTCCAAGAATAAGGGAAGTAACAGCTGCTGCTTTTGCCATGAGGGGAAGGATGAGTGCTGGTGTTGTGTGTAAATCTCCTAACTTCCCTCTGAGCATCCAGGTATTGGGGCTTGTTGGGAGAAGGTTTCTAGTGACCTGAAAAAAGGGGCATCTATTAGTTGTACTTATCATTAATAAAGAGAAACTGGCCTTGCTGCACCAGTCACTTTTTTGACACAGTAGGAGAGATCCTGGAGCCGCTTCCAGTCTGTGGCCTCTCCTCTGCAAATGCAGCAGGGACAGCAGGCTGGCAGAGGCTGGTGCAAGCTGGAACTGGAGCTGCTGATAGAGCATCTGACACCCCTTCCTGCTGCTGGGGGAGTTTCTGTGTTGTGGTGATCCTTTCCCCAAAACCTCCTGCTTTCCTTTCTTTCCACCCAAGCCTTTCATTGATGGAATCATTTCCAAAGCTGATATGGATTGGAGGAATGCAGATAGAATGGGAAGAGCAGATTTCTCCTTGAAATGTCTCAACAAAGCACAGTAGCAAGGAGCTCACCTGTGTATGTGTATATATATGTATTTTAAGGCTAGAAGGGGTGGGTCACACTAGTGTTTCTGTGACCTCTTCTCAACCGTGGCTTGCCTTTCCTGCCTGCTGCCTCTCCTTGCCTGCCAGGGGACTTCCACTTCCTTCCTGCTGACCTGCAGGGCTGCAGGCAGCCTCCCCTACTCTTGTGGCAGCTCCCAGCTCTGGCTCTGAGCCCAAGCTAATAATCCTGACATATTTTACTGGCTTGTGCTCTGCTCCGTGCCTTGCTGTAGGGGAGACAGTGTGTGTGGTTGTGGTTTGCATGACTTTAAGCGTTGCACTGGCCCTGGGGAAACCCAAACCTCGTAATAAGCACCGGCTGAGCCTCTGGTAGAGCCTGGCTTTGCTCAGCGAGGACCCTTGCTTCCCTATCTGCAGGTGACCAGCTGGCACAGATGTCATCCAAACACACCCTCCAATTGTCTCCGGCTCTCTGGATGATTGCCAGCGGTGTGGGGTTTGGGTGGAAGTAGGAGGTGTTGATAGCCAGGAAAGGAAAAATTCATCAGGTACCAGAGAAGGGTAATGAAGATCTCCTCTCACCACTCTCCCCACGCATCAAAGCACTCTTAAAAAAAATAGAGCGTTCATCTTTGACCCCCATTAATGACTGGCTTGGTCTGTGTAAGAGTTTTATGAGTGTGTTGATGCTCCCACAGAGTTTAATTATTTAGAGCACGAGGTGGAGGTTTGTGCTTTCACTGGTGATGGTGCAGGGTTCAGGCCCTCCTGGCAGGCGGGGGTTGGTTACAAAGGCAGGCTGGCTGGGAATGCAGCCGCTCGCTCCCAGGAGCCGTGGGGAGGCACGAGCTGCAGCTGTGTGGTCCTTGTCAAGGCTGGGCAAAGCAGCATATCCTTCTCATTGTGTGAGTTCCACGTGACCGTGGAATTCATGTGGAATTCAAGGTCTGTGTCCTTGTTTTCAGGGCATTTAATGGTCTGGACCTGAGATACTTTAGGTGACTACCTGAAGCTGTTGGGTGGGCATACTTGTGGCAGATCCTGCTTGTTGCTGAGCCCCTCAGTCAGTGCTAGTGGCATTAGGGGCTGCTGTAAGACTTTGGCAGCAATATCTGATTTATCAGCCTCAGGCTACAGGCCTTTCCCATTCCCTTGCAATTGCAAGCTTTTGCCTGCCTCTTCTCTGTGACCAGGCCCCTCCTGTTCCCCCCAGATTCTGCTCTACACTCTGGCAATCAGTTTTCCTGCTGTAAAATCCTGTCTTCAACCCGCTGCTTCCCTTCCCTTTGCAGTACATCAGCTGGTTCTTGCCCTTCATAGTTTTCCTCACCCAGCACTTCCCTGCTGGTAATCCATCCTCATGAGTCTTGGGAACACAGAACAGATATAAGGAACAACCGAGGAACAACATGGTGTCTGAAGACCTTTGTGCCGCTCATGTTCCCAAAGAGGCACCTGGTCAGCTAGACTGGGAGTATTTTCCTGACATCCTGCTGACCATTCAGCCAGGTTTCCAATTCTAGTGGGAAGGTACTAGACTCCAGGTGGATTGAATGGGATGTGGGCTGGTCTGATGTGTCAGCTGGCTAGCAGGAAGGGTCAGATGCTCAGCTTCTGGCTGCCTTTGGAATGGGTAAATTCTTTTGGAATTGTGCCGCCTCTTATGTTTGTGGGTCCTTAGGGCTTGCAGTGCTCATCAGGCCTGAAATGAAACAGCAGTGACTGTTTGTTGCAAGACTGTAAGTGGAGGCTTATCTCAGAGCAAAAGTGGTTAATGTTGGTGGATCTGGATTCGGCTGATAGCCAAATAAATGTATGGGCAGACTGGAAGCCTTAGTTGATGTGGAAGGTTCACACGATATTTCTTGTACCATGCATATCAATACTGAAAATGCCATCACGGCAGACACTAAGCCAGTGGGTCACCTGGTGCTGCTGCTGGAGGCTGAGCTCACTGTGTGTGCTGGAGCTCCCTGCAGCGCTCTTCTGCTGTTGCTTGCTCCCTGAGCCCAGGGACACTTGAACCTTCTTCTCACATCTGTTCTCCCGCTGTCTCCTCCTACGTGCTTCATCTCCTGTTTTCTGCTCTAGCAAGGGCCTGGTGCAGGCTCTTGGTTACATGCCAATGGGCTCTTCGTGCTATCCCTATTTACCCTGGTTTATCTCTTCCCACTCCTTTCCCTATTCCTATTTCATTTCCTTTGGTATGGGAATAATGTTCCAGGTTGTGTTGAGAGACTGGGCTGAGCTGAGATGACAGAAAGAGGGTGGAAGGGAGAAAGGGGCTTATGCTGCTAGATGTGGGTTTCTGTCATCAACTCAGTCTTCAATCTGTTAATTATTGTGGATCTGGCTAAATCAGCTGGATCTGCTAGACAAACATGAGGTGCTCTGTGTCCTGTATCCATATTCTACTCTGTTTTTCTGTTTTTCTTTTTTTCCCCCTGCAAATTAATAGGATTCTACCCATTGATGATTAGAGCAACGCCTGAAGTTTTGGAATGGATCAGATGCGTCGATCAGATGTTACCACATTGCACCCAAAGAGAGGAATGCCATCCAGCTGGGGGTAGGGTCTGTTTTTTCTTTGCCCCCATCAGTGTGTAGAGTTACTGGAAACCTTTTTGGATTTCTAAATGCAAGAACTTTTAATAGAAAGTACTAGTTTTAGAAATTAATCATTTTATTGTGTGAAAAATTGACTGCTTTCCCTTTTTTTTGGTTGGTATGGAGCAAAGTTGTGCCTCTTTATATTCAAAATGTTATTAATAAACTTGAGGCTTTGCAGGCTTTGGTAAAGGAAACATTTCAGTAACTACTTCAGATATTTTGGGAGGGAAATTTTGTGTTTTAAATGAAAAGTAAATCTATTCTGATTACTAAGAAAGATGAAAATAATTTAACTTTTTTTCAGAAATGTCAAGGCTCAGGTCATTCAGTTCTAGTTCTTGAAATTAATGTGAAACAGACTAATACCCCTGCATAATCTGTTCCCCTTGCAGCAGGGGAGAGGAGGCAAATACATCAGTAGGAAGCTGTGTCTCTCTATGTACTGCTAATGGTCACGTGGCTACTGTGGCAGCAGGTACTGCATGAGACCTGGAATGAAATAAAAGGTTGATAGGAAAGTGAATCTGGAGCATTGCACGGGTGTAAAGCACAGGTTACAATCCAAGAAGCAAACTGAAGTGGCTTTTTGGCTCCCTTCCAATTGGTAGAGCACAGCTCCCCATTATCCTCTCTGCTGGTATGCCACTTGGCTGTTCCAGCAGAGAGGCTGCAAAGACAGAACACTTACCTGGCTCTCAGAAGTGGGATGGACTTTCCAGGTCAGGCATGAGAAGATCTGTGTGTTGGGATTTGTGTCCGGAAGTAATGCTGTTCCAGTGTTGCTCACTTGAAATCTGAAGCTTCTTATGTTTCACATCAATTTCCTGTTCTTGTTAAAATTGCTTTTGCTTTAAAAATGAAGGGTCTTAAAGCTGAGGGGTTTGACAGAGTGTGCTGCAGAGTGATTCTTTTCTCCTCTGTAAGTTTCCTGAATGAATGATTTTGAAGTAAAGTAGTATTTCCCTGCAGAGCCTGTCTCTGTTAAGTCTTTAGGCTGTTACAGCAACAGTGAGACTACTAGTGCAATATTAATAATTTATGTGTGTTCCTCATTTTGGACCTTTGTCGGTCATTTCAGCCTTGGCAGGCTGGAATAGATGAGAAAAGTGTGTATAAATTTTGCTGCTGTTTCCTCTGCATGTGTTCTCAAGGTAGGCAGAGGATTTGGGTCTTCAGAGCATGCTTATCTGTAACCTTTTAGCAGAGCTGAATTCACAGAAGTAATACCAGAAAATAGCATAATGGTGTTTCATTTCAGTCATCTCTACATAGGGTTGTACTGCTTTTGTTGGACAAGTGTGGTTCAGATGTTTGTGAGCTTTCCTTGGTTGCAGGAGGTGAGGGGGAGGTGAATTTTTTATGGGTTCCTCCTGTGGGATGAGCCCAGCCAAGGTTTTGCTGCATGTCCATAATCAACCCCAAATGTATTGTGCTGCTGGAGCTGCACGTAGCTTTCTTCAAAACTTGTCTTCATGCCCTTGATTCTCCCCCTTACTCTCTTCTAAAGGGAGGGAGGTGGTCAGCTAGTTTGTGTGTTTCCTGAGGAGGTCTTGCTTGAAGGGAGAAGCGGAAGACTGAGCCAGATGAAAATGGGTCTTCAGAAACAAGGCTGATGAGAGGATGTCACTAGAGAATTAGCTGGTTTAAATACAAAGTGTTGCTGAATTCTGTTCTGGAGTTTACTGTTGCAGGTTCGTGCTTGGTGTTAGCAATTATCAGAACAACTTCCAGCTTGGCTGGAGACTAGGAGCTTCTTCAAATCTTGTTGGAAGCACGGCACTGTGTTCCAGGGAGCTTTGGGGGACCACTAGTGTAGCATGCATGAGCTAGTTGATGTGTTTCAGCAAGCCTGTGTTCTTGCAGGCAGGTACTGAACAGTTTGAGTCAGATTGGTCCACTTAGGTGGTATTTAGCAAGCAGGTAAGTAGTCTGCAAGAAGTTGGAGAGTTAGGTCCCATTTGTTACTCGTGGTCCAAAGTGATTGATTCACCTCAGACAGTGGGAGACCCACAGGTTCTGTACTGCTGGGTCATGGATGGATGGATGGATGGGACTGTTGAGGAGAAAAGAATATTCTGCAAGGAATCTGTATCTCAAGCTTGAAATAGATATCCAGAATTGTTATTGGGGGAAAGTGATGTTTCTTTAAAACAGGATTACATTGTTTCAAATTCAGTTTTTGACTGTCTTGGCTTGTAAAAAAGTTTGGCTCAAAAATGGCTGTGTGTGCAGAAGGATCTGCAGAAAGATGAATGGATAAGAAGGAACTTGGTCTACTTGTTTTATGTTGCACTCACTGAAAGAACTTTTAATTTGAGATTGAATTTTTCACTACAGTTTGTACCTTTGTATTTCAAACATTCTCTATTTTGTTAAATCTTCCTGAGAGCTTGTATGTACAGTTTGAAGAAAACAGGATGTAACTGACTTAAGATTTCTTGAACTTAAATTTTAATACTCAAATTGCATAACTAAATTGTTTGGCTGCTGCTGGATGGTTATAGTTCAGAAAGAAACTATGATGCCTTGTTGGACTTCAGATGCCTCAGTTGCAGCAGTGAGATTTTTTTTTTCCTTTTTCTCTTTTTTGGACTGATAAGCCAGGAGCCTTACTCTTGGCTATGTGCTTGCATGCTTCATCTAGTATACATATGCATTTGTAACAAATGACTGCAAAGCAGCACTGGGTTCTTCCACAAAACAGAGGGAATTGGGAAGCTGAGTTGGAAGATTCTCCTTCCTCTTTTTCCTTTTTTTTTTTTTTTGGCCCCCTCTCCCTCCTTTTTACAAGAAGTTACTTTAAATAGGGAGCTGTTCAGCAGGTTGCAACTAGAATTCTATAATAAGATCTCTGTTCGCTCTCCCTACTTTTTCACATGCAAAGTTGTGGCTGTAATTATATGACAGCTGCCCTCTTGGCTGACATGCAGCAGATTGAACTGGGGATCTCCAGAGCTAAAAGTGTGAGCTGCTACTCTGTGAGCTAAAGCTCTATAGCTGGAGGCTGTAATGATCTATATCCTTCATGACTGAGTGTAGAAGGGAGCTGCAAAAAGCACTTGCTGAGTTATGGTGCATACAGGGTACTTACTGTGTACATGGTTACTTCCCAGGTGTACTGGAAGCTTTTTTTTGAGTGGTTTGTGATAATTGTACAAACTGTTGTCAACTCATGGGTGCTTTAAAATGGCAATCTGTTTTGAAGCCTTGCTACCTTAAATAACTTTACTAGCCTGTTAGTCAAGCACAGACATTTGTTGCTGTATGTGTAAGTTGTGCTAAGCTCGAGGTGCCCTGATGTTACTGAAGTCCTTCAACTCTAATGCAATGTAAGTAATTGTTAACAATATTGAATGCAGTATGAAAAATTCTACACCACCAGTGGTGTTCAGACAAGTTTGCCTTTATGCTTTGCCATTACAATAGGTTTTTCACAGACAGCACCATGGGAGCTTTGTAAAAGCAAAGGAAGGAGAAACTGGAATTGTTGGAATGTTTCCTGTTTCCTCAGGACCAGGAAAATCTGAGCAGTGCCAAAGTTTGTTAGGCTGAGGAAAAGTGAAGGGAAGCAGAACCATATGGAGCTTCATGAGTAGTGTCAGCCGTGGGTAGCTTCTGCAACCAGTGTTGTGGGAAAGGGGAAGTGTGTTACAAATTGAGACATTAATTTTGAACTTTGTGAGACATTAATTTTTGAACCCTTAACACCTCTTTTCCCCATATCCCCCAAAAAAACCCAAACCCAAAACTAAATCTAAAAAACCGTAACAGCAACAAAAAACCCAAACCAAAAGGGAGATAAGTATCTGCTAGCTTTAAACATGGCAAAATAAGCATCCCTGTCAATCTGCACAGTTCAAAACCAGGCTGACCTTTTCCCATTCAAAAATAAAAAAGGAAATATATCAGGGATGCAATGAAATGCTAGATAAACAGACCTCAGACAGTTAAGTTAGTGCCAGTCCAGTGTGCCAGAAACTTACTTGATACCTTATGGATTAGCAACAGGGACATTCTCTGCTGTAAATTAAGATAATCTCCATATATGTTGGTTCATGTCCTATTACACAAGTCTGGCCATACTCAATCACAGCTTTGTAAACACCCTCAATCCTAGCTGCATCCCCCACTGCCTTTTTTTATATGATTTCATGCACACAGGGTTAATATAGAGATGCCTGTTGCATGGCCCAAGAAATTCTTATTTCCTCACCTCTCATTCCTGTCCTGTGCCACCATCATCCCATTCGTTTTGTGGGTGCAGCCATTGGCAGGACCATGCTGTAACATGCATCAGTTATCTAGTGCGGATCAGAAACCCCATCCCTCCAAATAAGTGGCATTACCCAGGCTACACTGATCTAGTCCACTGCAAGCAGCAGTGTTGGCAGTGCTGGGGAGGAGATGTTTTGCAGGAGGGGCAGAGGAGGTTTGTTCCATGTGTGTTGCTCCTGAGGCACCCTATGAGACTGTCCCTATCAGGCAATCTCACCAGTTTCAGGGCTTGATTCCCTACTGCCTGTCCCATCACCCCTTACAGAAAAGTGGGATGAGGCTTCTTCGATTGCCTGTGGGAGCCTGTTCACAGCCTAATAGACTTTTCTGTCAGGAAACATTTCTTGATTGTACTTTAATCATGGGTGTCAGACTGCTGGTCCATGGGATGACCTTAGCCTGCATCAATAGCAGTGCCTTCCTGCACATGCTGCTTGGAGCCTGCTCCTCCTTCTCCACTGGCATTTCTTGTAGGCCTGTTTCAGCTGCAGGCAACTGTACCTTGGCTCAAACTCCACTGTCCTTAGCACTGCTGCTGGAGGCTGTTGCAGAAGTTGAGATCTGGGAGCTCACATCAAGGGCTTGACTTGTGGTCTGAGACGGACTCATCACATGAGTAGCTTTTCAAGAATCCAGGCTGCTGGCAAGTACGGAAATACACCCTGAAGCAGCATTCGTATGCATCTCTACCTTGGATAGAGCCAAGTCCAAGGAATCTGTTACAGCATAGCTATCCCATGACCTAATTGTGTTGCTGTCAAACCTGGAAGTGTGGGTAAGACTCCAGTATATTCCTGCAATCAGTTTAAAGCAGGGCTTTCGATTCCTTTTACGCGACAGAGTTTGTGCTGTCTATGTTGAAGCGTCAAGGAGGAGCAGCCCAGCCAAGCTGTTCGTCTGCGAGGCTGTGGAAATACCAACCACAAGGCTCGGCAGTGAAGACTCTGTATGCAGTATATCCAATTGGGCAGGTGTGGGTGAAGAATCTGCCTTGCTAGCTCCTCAGGGAGTGACTCTTCCAAGGCTGGTGGCAGTTAGGCCAGGCTGTGGTGGCTGGCTGTGAGCAGATGGACAGGTTTCCTGGGGAGAACAGCATGCACCCACTGTGTCACAGCCCTGGTGTGCACTATAGTATGGTGGCACTAGAAAGCTTCCCTCCCCAGCACAGGGCTGTTGTTTTGCACTTGCAGACTTCATGTAAGCATTTGCTATTTTTCAGGTCTCTTCTCTTTGTTGCCAGTTGCTGAACCTCCTCACTTTTTTGTATTCATTTTCCAAGGTGGGATGAGTAGAGCACATTTCAGTGCTGCAGAGGCAAATACGTCTTTGACTTGCATTGTATCCTTATGAAATTGGCAGTATTTTCTAGTCTGTTTCTAGTACAGTCAGTACTCTCCTATCTGCTTCTATAATTTTGGTAGACCTCGTTATGTGATGTCTTTTTAAAGAATAGATGTAAGTACCCCAAAACCAGGGGGTGTATGAACTGTTTGGATAATGACCCATTAAGCTTCCTTATTGTTTTTCCTGATCCCCTCCTCTGCGCCCAGCGTGGATCCTCTGTATCCTCATTCTACCTCTGAGTCCTCCAGTTCATGTCCTGGCTCCCTTCTGCTTCCCACTGCTCTGCTAGTGAATTATTTCTCTGGTGTTCCCACACATTTCCTACTCCTCATTGGCTGTGGCTTCCTATCCTCCTCGATCCTCAGAGGTCTTTGTCCACCTTTCATTGCTGCTTTGCCATTGCTGGTTCTTCTGCAAGCTCTGCATTTCCTGACTGTACTGCCCACTTCCCGAGGGAAAGCTTTTTGCTTTTCTTCATTCCCATGGGAGAAATAAAACTTCTGTCTCATCTAGAGGTGCATAAAACATGGCCACACTGTCACCAGATTTTTTGTTTGTTTGTGTCCTCTTTGGACCCGGCTCATCTCTTCCCTT
This sequence comes from Entomyzon cyanotis, assembly GCA_024500445.1. Classification (NCBI taxonomy): domain Eukaryota; kingdom Metazoa; phylum Chordata; class Aves; order Passeriformes; family Meliphagidae; genus Entomyzon; species Entomyzon cyanotis. The sequence goes on along the minus strand of JAKEPQ010001018.1, from coordinate 10,541,754 downwards.
TTAACCATATATGAAGCATCCCTCTTCCCTTTGTTTTCATGGGGTTTGCATGCAGTGTCTTGCTCCCCGGGGACTAAGTGTCATGCCTGTTGAATCCGAGGGTGTCATTTTATGAGGGTTGTTTTCAGCAGTCCCTGCTGCTGCTCCTGAGCTGCTTGCTCAGCTGTGCCAAGTGCAGCTGAACGTGCTGCTGCACGTTGAACTGGATCAGGGAATTGATCTGGATTAACATAGCCAAGGTGGAGAGGAAAGCTGCTTAACCCAGCGATTTGCTCAAAGAAATACTTGAAAAACTACAGTTTAAGAGCACTTTGACTTGATAGCCCTTTGACTAACAACCCCCTGATATAGAAATCCCTTGTTTAAATGTAGAGTTGCTGCCTCCGCCCTTCAAACCCTCCTCCCGAGCTATTAAACACCAGCGGCCACCTGCTTCAGGCTTAGAGCAGCTGCTGCAGGTTAAGATGTGCTGTGCAGCCGCTCCGGGATGCGTGGGACGCGATGCTGTTTGCAAGGGATGAGGACCCCCTGGAATAAAAATGGATACGTGTCAAAGTGTGCAAAATCATCCTTTTGTGCAACATTGCAGATTGAGACAAAGCTTTGTGCTTTTTTATCATCATTGCTGGTCTGGTCTTACCCTGTGCCTTATTAATGCTCCAGGATGTTGCTGTGTCACTAAGTGTGGGAAATATAGCATACTTCTGGATGCTGGCTTGAAATGCTGAAAATGCTTCCTTCTGCCCTTCTCTGTGGGAAACATTTAACCTGTCCCATCCCTCCCAAGCTGCTAGCGTGGAGCCCTGTCTAGTGGCTCTGCTCCTACTCTTCCCCTTGGCTTTCTTGCACCCTTCCCTGCCTGATCCGTTCATGTGCTCCCAACTTCATGCTGTCCAGGGTTTAATTTTTGTTTAAGATCTTCGTTCTTTTAATGACAGCAGGAACCGAAGGCTGTTCTCTGTGGGGGCTGTGGTGCGCGGCTGTGCTTGAGGTAATGAGACTTGATGAAAACCTCTTGTTACTGTGGCAAGATTTCTTCCTTCTCTGTGTTTAGGAAGAAGAGGGGGGAGAAAAAAAAGTGACAGACCCTGCTGGGTATGTTAATATATTTTTAATGGCTTCCATGTGGCTAGCTGAGGACTTATTTGTCCAGCCTGCGAGAAAAGGGTAGCAGCATGTTATTCTGGTGCACCTTTGAGCTTAGCTGAGAGTTGAAATGGGAGAGAGGGAGGGCTGAGTGAAAATTTCACAGAAATTCTGATGATAAAAATGAAATCTGCTAGAGATGGAGGGGTTTGGCAGGGAGAGAAAGATTGGATCCCAGATACCTCCTCCCCTCCCCCCTCCCCAAATCTTCCCTTTTTTTCTGGAATATTCCACTGTCTGCAATCATCAAGAGAGCTACTGTCTCAGACTATGGTATTTCTACCAGTGGTGAGGGGAGAGATTTTTCTGAAATAATTGCTGTATTTCTGGTGAGAAACAAAAGGTTTTACGCTTTATGGTGGCAAGCTGGGGAAGGGAGGGGGCTGGCAGGGATGCAGGGCGGGTGCTGGGCATTTTCCCCTTCCAGCCTTAATACGCTAGTTAAGCTGCAGGCAGGATGAGGCTGGTCGTCTGAGCTGGCTGCCTGGGGCGATGAGGGGTTTTGCTGCTTTCCTGTTCCTAAGGCTTGCAGAGCACTGCCGGGATTGAGGGGCAGCCAGGCTGGGGCAGCTGTGAGTTCTGGGGGTCAGGAGCCAGGTGCCTGGGGCAGTAGGTCAGAGCAGAGATGTGCTGTGAAGAGAGTGAGAGCTGCCGGTGAAACATTAATGCTGCATAGCCCTGGTGAGAGGGGGAGAGAGCAAACAGCGAGGAGCCCTGGCACTTGGTGTGTGCTGATTAGATGGAACTGCCAGGAGAGAATGGCGCTTGTGACACACTGGCAGATTGGCTGGAAGGTTATGGTATGGTCAGGTACAATGGATTGAGTCCACACCCTGCCGACTCCTGATGCAGGAGGGTTGGGGGAGCAGTGACCTCTCTCTTCTGTCCTTGTGTTCTCATTCTTACAAAATCCCAGTCAAGGGTGATGTAATGCTAGGGCAGGAAGGACTGAAAATCAGGTAGACACCGAACTAGGGTTTTCCCTGCTCTGCTGCCAGCAACTTGTTGTTCCTCAAGAAACAGCTACAGTGCCAGCTCTGTATTTCCTCTGTATTCAGTGACAAGCTCATCTCTCAGTGTCCACTTACAGGATATCTGTCCACCCAGTGTTGAGCCCACATGGCTTGTGGGGTCTCCTCCAAGTGAGGAAGCCAACGCATGCGAGGCATCTCCTGTCAAAGCCATAAAGGCGCGCTAGCATCTCTTGAGGCAGATGCATGGCTGGGGTCACTGCTGGGAGGGTGTCAGGAAGTCATTTTCTTGAGTCACTGCCCAGTTCTGGAGGGGAGTGTGTGTGAGTTGGCAACAGCCCTCGCCTGGCTTCTTGTTTCTGAGTGACTGTGGTGCTGGAAAACATCCCGCAGCAGATACGCCTCTTCTTGGTGGCAACTTCCCTGGGTGTTCCCGAGGCAGCATCCCTACAGGGTCAGAGCTGTATTTCTGTATTTTTGGGGGGAAAATTAAAAATTTGATGTCTTTTTAATTTTGGAGCCAAGAAATAGTGCTAGACTGGCAACTCTTGGGATATCCTTTGTAGCCTGCCCCTGCCAACGTACCAGATTGCTGACTCCCAGCCAAACTGTCCCCTCTGATTTTTAAGTCTCTCAAAAACAGTTTGTGGGAGATTTCTCTGAGGATACTGTAAGTTTCTTTGTGTTGCAGAAGCACATATGGTGAGTTACTGATATCTATCTGAAAGGACAACAACTTGTTAGCCTGCACTGACCCGATTGCTTGGCTGATCTGACCATACCCTTATTTAGATTGAAATTAACTTTCGGCTGATTTAGTAAAAATAGGTTTAGTAGTGAAGCAGGCAAATCAGGGATATATTTGCATTCTGTATAAATCTGTCCATGCAGGCATTTAATGTCTTTTTACCCATCTGCTTAAAGTGCTTCAGCTTGCCTCTCCTGTGTGCCCCTCTGCAGGCAAGCCCTAGTTTTCGGTGTGCGTCCATTGCTTTCTTAACCCAGATTTCCAGTTGGGCTGAAGTTGCTGATAGCATCATGACTTATCCAGGGGCATGAGTGAATGTAAACTGGCACAAAATAAAAGCCAGGGACCCACCAGGCTCCCAGCCCTGTGAATTCTGGGTTGTTGAAGTCCTACTTTGCTTGAGTAGCCAACAATAACAGTCAGCTAATATACTCATTATTTTTACTCAAGCCTCTTCCACTGATAGTATGCTTCTAAAAAAAGTTGAAGGTTTTTGTTTCTCTCCTTGAGCATGCTTTCTAGTGTTAAATCTTGATCAGTTTTACACATGACCCAAAGGGAATGTTTGTTTGAAACTGGGTTTGTACCAGTTTATCTCCCCCATTTACCCCCATCATAATGGATTTAAAAAGTGGTACTGTCATCAAGCCTGATACATCTGAGGCTGCAATAGAGAGTAATGTGTGCTCTGTGTTTTAATTTTTTAGAGGCTGTAGAGAACTGCTAGCGAAGTATAATGGATGTTTCTGTGAACTCTAATACTCTAATTGTAGGTAAGAGAATTTTGATTCCTCTGCCTGTCTGCAGCTTAAAACAACTCAATAAATACAAGTCTTGGTATAGACAGTAGCAAAATCAAGTGAAGACCATCCAGAATTTGTTGTGGGCTGAGTAAAATCCCATTCCCTTTTAACAACACAGCTTTCAGTTTCTCACTATTCAGGAGATATCATTTTCTTGGCCCACTGATAGTCATAGTCTTTCAGTCTAGAGCAAGCTTTCATTGTGGGATGGGCAGGATAGGGGAGGTGAGGGAAATGGCCAGAATTTTTGTCTCAACATTTTTATGGTTGTATGTTTTAAAAAATAAATCGCCAAAATGCAACAAAAACCAAATCACAAAGTCACATGCACGTGTCTATTTTCAATTTTAAAGATTATTGTCAGGCTGTCTCTAGCAATCTCTTGCCACAAGCCTCTGGCTGTACCATACCCTCTTTTAAGATGCATTTCAACAGTCCTGATTTTCTGTAGGCACAAGGCTGTACAACATGGTCTTCTTGCTTTCTAGTTGTTTACCGAGGACACTGGTCTATAGAAAAGGAGGCCATTGGGGAAGGTCTCAGAAGACCATGGCATATCTTGCTGGTGTTGTGTGCATGTAAAAAGTGGGCATGTTATTTCCTGAGGGGGAAGGAGTGGTGGTAGGAGTTTAATTCCATATGCAGGAAGGTGCACACACAGGCTGGGGGAAGGCAGCTGACATAGGTGCCTATCAGCCCAGTGAGGTGTCCCAAGGAAGTGGTGAGGGGTTTGTTCACTACTTCAGTAGCATTTCACCCCAAGCTCAGCCCCTTGCCTTTTCTCTTGCTTCCTTAGCCCTTCCCCCTCCTTGGGAATCTCTGTCAGGGGAGTTGGGAATTGCAGCCTGTGAACTGCACCCAGCAGCTCGTGGTGGCAGTTGTGGCTGCTGCTAAATCAGCCAGCTGAGCACCTGCTGTCTCCTGCTAAGGCAACTGAGCAGCTAGCTATTTGTTGTTAAAGTGACATTGTCAAAATAAAAATCCTGTTTTAAGCAGGCTCTTCCTTGCATTTCTGAATAACACACTGGATTACTAAATTAAATTTAAGAAATTGCATTTGTCTCCCATTTGTAGCCAGAGGTAGTGGCCTTGAGCATCAGGTATGAATTACCTACACACTCTGCAACCACAACTTCATGTGCTGAGGTCGATAAATTGACTTCCATGCAGCTTATTAGGTGGGGCTCTTTCGGATGTGACCTTATTAAAACCTGGAGTCCTCTCTGGACAATGGCAATCCCATGACTGTTTCCTTAAGTATAGGGGAGGGTATTGTTGCTGTATCCTTGACAAAAATCTCTTTATTCCCCAAAATATCTGCCAAGAGGGGCATGGACGAGTCATTCACTGAATTTTGGACGTGACTGCAGCATGTTGCTGAGTGAACAGATTCTTCTGAGGGGCATCAAAGGCAGATATCAGCCTCATGCTAGTGTAAGGGCTAAGGCTCTTCCCTGAATGGGTAGTTGTGTACTACACTTGATTGTATTGTTTTGTTGGTGAGATTCCTGTTTTTCATTAAAAAAAAAATCCCAGCTTTATTGAGCCAGTTGTTACATCATTGCATAACCTCAGACTGTTTCCTTCCCTGCTTCTGACCTATCAGTTCCTTTTTGTAGTGCTTCAGAGCTGCTGCCTTCTCTGTCTCCTCTTGAACTTCCTACCCCCATTCCTCATGTGCTTGGCCACATACCAGCATTGAAACGCCTGTGTGCTCAGATGGGAGTTTAAAACTGCTGTGAGATATTTAGTATGTGGAAGACGAGACTGACTTGCCACATACATGCAGGAAGGAGAAAGGAGTGACCCAGCACCCCAGACTGAGGTGTGAGCTAGCGCCTGTTCTTCTCTCCCCTGCCTCCTAGCCTCCTGAGAAGGTTGAAGGTTTCTGCTAGAGCTTCAGGTCTCTGCTCCTGCTTATTTTCCAGTGCTCTTTCCTGGCTCTTTTCGTCCTTGCTTGGAGCATCTTGGGTGGCACAAAGTACAGAATGGGCCTTTGTTCCTGGTATGGCCTTCTTTTGTCAGGAGGGTAAGAGGAGCACTGTGGTTGGGGCACCGTCCCTGGCTTTGGTTCCCTCACCCCTGTTCAGATGCTCTGCAGTGTGCAAAATGGGGCTGTTGCAGCCCACAGGGCTGGAGGATGTGCCTGTTTACAGACTGCAAAGCGCTCGACAGCGGGAGAAGGGAAGACTGTGGATCGACAGCTGCAGAGCTGCCCCTGCCCTGCAGTAGCAAAGTGGAATTGGCACCTTGGGCTTTGCTGGGAAACAAGAGGGCGAGAGCTAATAAAAGATCAGTTTCTAATCTTCTGTTTTGGGGGAAACGCTGAGCAGCAGCAGAAGTGCTGGAGCTGCTGATCTACAGATTGCTGTGGCTTGGCTTAGTCTTGTTTCACATTATAATGATTTTCTATGAGCTCGTGTGTGTGTGTTTGTGTTAATGAAGGCTTTGGTTCAGTACAAGCTGTTACCACTGGACTTCAGTTTCTTGGTTTTATTCACAAATAAGTGAATTTTCCCAATGTCCTACCTCTGTGTATGCACACACATGCACGTGCGTGTGCATTTGGGGATCGTTCAGGATGGAAAGTGCAGTGGAAATGTAAAATACTATAATTATGTGCAGTGTTCATTTCTATTTTTGCTCTGCAGTCAGCTTGGCAAGGGGAACTCTGTGTCTGGGCAGTCTCATATCTGATCTGATCTATTTGTCTGTGCTTTTTTGCATTGTGGTTTACAGCCCTGCAATTGAAACCTTCAAGATTACTTAAAGATGGAATGCAAGTGTGCTTCCACTGAGCTTTGTAAAGGCCGTTTCTTCTAGTGCAAAATAATGGGCCTAAATGAGTTGACAGTGCTCCTTTTAAATCCACCACTTGGTTCCTGAGGGGGCGGGGGCGAGGAGGTAATGTATAGGTCTTACAGGAATAAAGCCAGTGTTTTGTGCTCCCCTGCGGCTCTGCAGCAGTAGCTCACTGACTGACCCTATTAGCAGAGCTGTGCTGTCAGCGCAGGCCAGTCTGCTGTGTGCACAGGGAGCTGAGCTGAACAAATAGCACCAACTTAGGGGTTCCGACGAGGCTGCGCCACAGACTGCCACATGGGGAAAGGAAGGGGTGCTCCCTTATAGCTCAGTGGGAAAAAAATACCCGAGGCTCTCCCTCTCTCTAGTTCATTTGAAGGTGTAGCTGTGGGAGTGACAGGTCTGAGGAGTTCCAGGACAGGCAGTGCCTTGCAGTGCTGTAGAAAAGCAAGTGGGGGTACCAGAGGGGTGCATTTCTCTCTGAGCCACAGCAGAGCCCATGCACCAGCATTGCTCTTGAAGAAGATGCAATGAGTACTGGAAACTCTTATGGATGAGAGGTAGAGCCGAGGCCTTGATCAATTGATTGTTAAAGATCCCACTGCACTTCTCACAAGATGAGGGGACAGTAACCTCAGTGTCCTGGCCAAATTCCAGTTCATTACTTTCTGCCTGTCTAAAATTTCCCCTTTCCCTCCCCCTGCCATTTATCCTGGTGAAGTTATCATTTGCTTCCTCTCCTAATGACTCACGGGTAATGCTGCTGGCACCCAACTGATGCTTTATTTCATCCTGGTGATGAGGGAGTGATCCCTGTGGTTTGGGGTCTTTGGGCTGGAAGAGGTGCTATGGAAACAGAGAGATGTTTGGAGTGTACACATATATACAAAAGCATTGTTGGCTACCGTTTCGGAACAGGTAAGCAGGTTTTCCAGCTGCAACTTCCAGCTGAATCCAAATCACAAATGTGTGTGTGTGTCTTCAGTGTGTGTGTGTGCGAGCTCTTGTCTCTTCCCCCCTCCCCTTTCGTCTTGGAACAAGAAGAATGTGTCAAGCCCTCTGGCTGCAATCCAGGACTCTCCGTGGAACTATAAATCGACCCGTCAGGGAGGGGGAAAGAGATTAACGTTGGCCGTCTTCATTAGTGAGTCCCCAGAGGAAACCGGGTCTGCCATGAGCCGTGAATGAGACCAGCTGAGAGAGGAGGGGGAGAGCATGCGGTTTTTATCACTGCCTCCAGAGACCCTGGAGGAGTGGAGGAAAAGAGTGTGATAGGGATGGGAGGATGTAAAATGAAGGAAGCTGGAGCTTTCCAGCGCATTGCTCGCTCCCTCATTGGTGGGCAGGTAGCTGTTTGCTGCTCCTCCGCGCCAATCCCTGACCTGTGAGCCCATGTGTGTGGCTGGAGTACTTGGCATGCTAATTGGGAGCAGAGAGGAGCGAGCCCAGTGGCAGTGCAATGCCCTGCCATGCTAAACAAGTGCCAGTAATTGCATTCAAGGTACTTTCATTATGTCAGATTTTTCACAGAACCAGAAAAGTGCATTTATCACGAGCAGCATAATTCTTTCTGGGTATTGCTTGGGGTGTGTGTGTGCTTAATTCCCTGCCCCCTCTGCCTCACAGAAAGATGAAAGTAATTCTTGCCTTTTTTTCATTCTCACTTGCACACAGATTTTTACAAATAGCTTCTTTGAGCTTCAAGCAACAATCTCTTTCTTCCTTGTACTGTTTATTGTATATGTTTGCACTGCAGGCTCGTGCAAACACATGTGTGCACTAACGCACACATGTGCTAATTGTTGTTTTTCCAGGCTGATGGAGGATATGGAGGCTGCAACTGCAGCTGGTAATGTTTCAGGATCTCTTGTAAAGTCCCTGAGAGCCTGGATTCTGGTGATGCTCCTACCAGTAAAATCTGGTTTAAGCTGGTAGTTGTCTTCCCCCCCTGCTTCTTGCAGTGAGTGACGCAGTCTCGACAGCTCTAGATAGTGATGCTCTTTATTCACCGAGCAGGCATCACACATCGTGGCAACACCAGCTATGCATGTACACTGTTTTACCAAGGTACCTAGCAGTGACCTGAGGGGACCAGGGAGAGGGAGGCCTCTTGTCTGTGCCCATGTGGTCTGTGTCACCTCTCCAGCGTGACAAGAAAACCAATTAGTGTCAGTTGTGGTGGCAGTTCTCACTGATGGGGACACAGACCTGGCTAAGATGTGAACTGAGACATCATACATCTTCTCACTCTGCCTCTCTGTGGGTCTCTGGGGTGGGCAAGTCACACTTGGGTGCAAGGGAGCTCCTGGGAAATACAGCCAGTGCCTGCAGCCATTCCAGTTTCTGGAGGTGCAGGTGACCTTTGCAGGTGATTGGAGTTACCAATCTGCATGGCAAAAATCTCCCCTAAAACTTGTTGTTCTCTTCTCCCTGCCCCCTCACTGGTGTGTTTTTGTTCTCTTGCTGTTTTCCCCTTAGACATCTGACTGCCCTCAATACCAGCACAGCTTCCCATGTCTGCTTTACCTTGATATCCACAGTCCTTTGTAAAATATGGTGCAAGGCTTAGCTTTTGCTTTCACACATGCCACCAGTGCTTAGACACCTTTGGTGTGGAATTTGTCAGCTTTTTGAAATTGTTTTTTGACTAGCTTTTGCAAGACCACTGTGACTTGTGCTTCTAGGCAGTCAGTATTTATTAAGTTAAGTGATGCTCCTTGCTAATAGGTAAAAGTAAGAATCCATGTTTCTGATATTGATAGATTTTTTTAAAAAATACTTTGTTGGGACCAACCCATAGCTTAGGACCAACACCCTAGCTTCAGGTGTTCACAGGCAGAACTGGACAAACAAATAATGTTTCAAATAGAAATGTGGACAGGAAGGAGAAAGAAAGCTGGAGCAGAGGAGCTGCTGTTTATGTGAAAGGAGAGCACTCCTGGCGCTAAAAAGTGGTATTTCAGGTGAGTCAGCCCCAGACTTTGTCTAAAAGCCAGGAATCCTGCTGCTTCCTAGTTCCCTTTTACGGCTCTCACTGTTCCCAGCTGAGGAGCACGCACTGATGTTTTGCCATACCTTGGAAGGAGAAGAAATAAATGCTGATGAGTAGAAGGGTAACTAACTGCACTATGGTGTGTCGTAACACACCACCGGCTGTGGTGTCGCTAATGAACAAGCTGATGGATGAGTTATTTACTCCGTGGTCTGGAGGGAAGAAGCCACCTTTGCTGACACCCACCTCTGAGCAGTGTGAGGGGTCTGCACCAAGAATAATATGTCATCTGCAGGAGCAAAATCAGCCTTTTCCTTGTGCAGCTGGATGCCCTTTGGAAAGCTCCAGTTCAAGCCTGATCCTCCTTAGCTTGTGGTGTGGCCTGAGGTGGTTCAGTCTGTGAGGCAGCCTGCTGCCAGCTGAGGTGGAGGTCTCAGCTCCTGTGGGACCTCTGTCCTGGTGGAAGAGTGGAGGAGGCACAAGGGGAATGCAGCCTGCTGTGGGGGAAAAGTGCTGCAGTAGATTAAAGCAGCTGCTGAGGGACTCCTCCAGTGAAGCTTGAAATCAGATTGTTTGACAGACATCGTGTTAGAAGCACCTGGCTGGTTCTGTTTGCCCCACAGCTCCCTACCTCAGAGAGAAAGCAAGGATTTTCACTGCTCCAGAATTGCTTTACTCTTCCCTCTTCCCTTCCTTTGCTATGCCCCAGAGGGTGGATTGCCTGCCTGCAGTGAGCCACGGGTGTCTGTTGGAGATGTAAGATGGTAGAAGGCTTTGGGAACCCCTCACCCTAATGGCATCCCCTTGTGTGAGAGACAGAGAGCTTATGGAGAGATGAGTTGGTTTAGTGTGATTTTATTTTTTTCCCCAGCTCTGATTTTTGTTCTGCTTCATTTGCATATTGTGGTTTTTTTCCAAGCCTCTGCATCTCCTTTTTGCTTTTTTTAAAAAAATTATCTTCTCTCTGCTAAAGATTGCTCCCTAACTCTCAAATGTCCCTCCCCCGCCTCACTCTCCCCCCCCCATCCCCCCCTGCATTTTTCTTTCATCCTTTGTTCTTGATTGCTTGTGCCCGGGAGCAAAGAAAGGAAAAGGAAAGGATACCATCTTTCTGTGAAATACAGGAGAGAGAAACAGGCAGGCAAGCAAAGTTGTCAGCCTGGCAGAGCGAGACTGAATCCCTCTCAGGAACACATTGCACACTTTGAACACAGGATTCACCTTTTCCATTATGCATGCCATGCCATGCCACGCCACGCCACGCTGCTCTGGCCCTGCCAGTCTTGGATGGGACTCCCCTGCAGAAATGTTACTTTTGGCATCAGCTGCTCCAGAGGGGCAAAAACCTGCCTGCTGTGTCTGCATCAATTGCTAACAGGGTCCCATGCACAGTCCCCTCCTGGTCCTGGTGCTGGTCCTGCTGTGAATCCGCCATGTCTTTCTTGCACGGGAGTGTAGGGCTAATCATCTGAAATGTGTGCGCACGCTGGCTGATACATCACATCTTCTCTCTCCTTCCATCTCCTCTCCCCCTGCATCAGCAGCGCTGCCATAATCTCTCAAAATCAACAGGCCATTACAGTCTGATGTAACTCAATGAGTACTGTGAGACAGAAATCCTGCAGTGTACTTAAAAACCCTAATGCAGAAACACAGCGCTGTCTTGCATTCTCCTTCCACCTCGTTTCCTGATTTCTAATGTAAAATCAGCATTGTTTCTCTGTCTGCACATAGGGTTTTTTAGCAGAGCTAGGCTTCAACTAGCTTTTTGTTCCCTTTCAGCTCCCAGAATCCCAAATACAGAAGCTGATCTTGCCCCCCGCAAACTTCTTAATTTTTCATAAGTTTTTTTGAGCAATGACTTCCAGCTTGTGCCCTGGGAGAGTGGAGGTCATAGAGACCTCAGAGAGGCCCTCTGTTTCACCTCCCTTTGCCTGTCTGGCCTGTCCCTCAGCAATGGAACATGTGCTTTTGTTGATCAGATCCCATGGGTGGGCCGTGAAGTCTTCAGGGGAAGATCGGCCATGCTGGGTTTTGCACAGCAGAAGTATCTTTCCCTAGAAGAGCATTATGTTAAATGTAGCCTTACATTTCAGTCTTCCTTCTTAGTCCCCTCCCCTGAGTTTTTGTTGTACGCCACGTTTCTGCTCCAGAGAACTCTTGATCTTTAATCCTTATTGGGGAGCGGCATCTCCTTTCCTGGTATTTGTAGGTTATTCCTGTTTCTTATAGGACTCATGCATCTGAGACCTAAGTTACGGGTTGATGCAGTAGGGTAGCACAAACTTCAATGTGAAATGCCACAGAACGGGATTATTTTGGTTACATAAGCTAACCGTGATTGCTGGATGAAATTGAGTGAGATGTTGGCTGTATAGATCATGGGTACTGTCAATGGTTCTTGCAAGCCTCTAACCATGGCATCTTGATGGATCATCATTGTGTGGGGTGTCACAGTTCATGTGTTGCTGTGTGGTTTGCTTCATGCCCGTGGCAAAGTGCCAGACACACTGCCCCACTGTTGGGCCCACTGACCCATTTGGTCTGGTACTCTGTCTTGGGCACCAGAGCTGGCTGCGATGCCAGAGCTGGCACCAAGTGTCCTTGGAAAGTGAAGAACTACTCCACTGTGGATAATTTGGAGCAATAACCCTAAGAGAGAAGCTGCTCCTTTATGTCTCTGTCAGTTGGCTTTCATACACTTCAAAATGTGAGGGTCTGCTCTAGTTTATAACGGATTTTGTGTCTGATACCACTGTGGATACTTTTGTTATCTTTGCAAAAGTCTACTTGAATTAAGATACTGGCCAGTTTGTCTTCTGGACTGCCAAAGGAACTCCATGTGCTTCTATTCTGTGGCTGCAGAGACTGCAATTTGGCAAGACCTCCTCCTGGGTGGTGCCTGCATCTAGGAAACTTCACGTGTCCTCCATGTCCAAGTATCTGGGGAGCCTTCTACCAGAACTGCAGGCGCTGGAGATGAAAATGCAGGATCCCCCTGATCATGCTTACCCATATATCCAGCTAATGTGTTTTATAGCTTATTATCCACTGGTCCCAGTCAAAGCATTACAGCTGCTCGAGCAGCTTGAGCTTCCCTTTTCCGTTACTTTCTCTTCACGCCCTACCTTGCGCTCCTTTGGAGACAGCAGCTTATTTTCTGGCTTGCTATAAAATCTGTTCTCTGGTACAAAAAGCTCCTGTACAGCTGTGTGACTCTGGAAAGCACTTGCTGACCATTTTGTCATTTCTCTTTCACATGTCTCATTTAATCTGAAAACACTCCCTTTTCCTTCTCTTGTCCCTCTTAGTGTTTCTCTTCTCCTTGCCCTGTAGATGTGAGCACTTGAGCCAGTTGGGAATATTGATTAATTGTGGGTTTTTTTCTCTTTTGGAAAGTGTTAGTTTAAACAGTATTAAGTGTCTGTCTAAGATGCAGCATTTCATACAAGTTTCACAGGGAAAGGAATGTGGTGTTGTCTAGCTGCCCAGAATATCCCCTAGCCTGCCAGCACAAAGGCTGTCCTCTGAGCTAGAGCAAAGCCTTTGCTCCTGACAGGATAGGGTGGTGGGCAGAGAGTTTTTTTGGTGTCTGTCTTTTATGAAACGGATCCTGCTTCCCTGTCACACCTGGAGACAGCAAATGGGGAAGTGGCTTTGGAAACTGGCTTTGTCACCAGCAGTCAGGATCCAGCTGTGCCTTCATGCTGTTCTGTGAGGAGTGGGAGGAGAAGCTTGTTTTGGTTCGCGGTTTGTTTCCTTGAAAAGGTGGGTCACCTGCTGCAGCGTAATTAAGGCATTCTTACGTCTATTTGACTTTAGAAGCTGGTTTACTGTAAGCTGTTCCTGGAAGATGTCTTCAAAGGTGTTGGAAGGTGAAAGGACAGGATTAGGTGTCAAGTTATGAACCAGGTACTTGTTGATATGGTGCACTAAATAATTGTCTCTCAAGCTGCAGGTTTGTATTAAGTGGTCCTGGCAGTGCTGTGGCTGCAGTATCATTTAGAACTTGGCGGTTCAGGGAAAGGGGAGAAGATAGACCATCCCACTGGAGGGAAGGTGCTGGATGAGGACTTGACGTGCTGCGCTTCAAGCCCAAGCCTGCCTCTGCTGATGACGTCGTTTAGCTTCTCCGCATCTCCAGAAGAGGATGTGCTGGAGGGCTTCCCTTTGTAAGCTCTGGCTGTGGGCGTCTGATGAGGAAGGCAGGAATTAGGCTTGAACCCCTTCCGACTGCGCTGGGAGAAGGGAAGCAGATGGAAGAACCTGAATGAAAGCAGGCTTGCATTTACTCTGTGCTGTTCACCATTTGGAGTTGAAATCCATGGTTCAGAGATGGGGCGATACTGGCGTTGGGGTTGCAGATGTCAGGTTGTTTGTGAGGGCATGGCTTTGTGATAGGCTGAAGTAGATACAGATCAGCACAACTACCAAATGGAATGGACCCAGTTGTCTTCCACATTCCTTGTTAATGCTGCAAGTATGCTGTGGTAAACCAGCCAAGTAAAGGCAACGTTTTTCAGCCAGATCTAGTCAGGGAAATGTGCTGAGGGAAGAGGCAGGAGGGGCTTCTTTGCCCCCCCTCAGCAGAAGTAAGGGCTTGGATTGTCTTGACGTGTTATCCGACAACTTGTTTTCAGCTCATTTAGCTAACTCGTCTGCTTCCTCCTGTTGCCCTCCCCTGTTATCCCCATTTAATAGTATTTCCCAGCTTTATGAGAGTGTGATAAGGGTATCGCAGGCTGAGAAGTGATCTGATGAAACGCCTGTGTGTGTATGCATGTGCGAGAGGGAGAGAGACCTAAGAATAATTTCTGCTGTCAAAACCTCTACGGGGCAAGAAATGGCATTGGCAAGGGCTGCTGCCAGGAGGGAACGGGGATGCCTTGGCACGGCCAGGTCCGTGCAGAGCCTTCCAGCCCTGCCGGCCCGTTGTGCTGTGCTGACTGTGCGTGACTCAGCCGAGCACTGCCTCGGTGGCATTTCGCAGTTTGTCTGTAACACAATAGCACTGGAGCGCTGCCGCCCATCAATTCTGAAACTAAAGGGGGTGGCAGCGATGGGCAGAAACCTATTGATTGCACTGTAAATCAGAAGGCTAAAGGAAAAAGCCCGATTCCCAGGAAAATTGCAGGTCTCTCACCTGCTGCAGGCAGAAGGGTTTCTCCCACCTCTTCCAGGCATATGCAATATTAGTACTTAACTCCCTTGTGTACAGGGACCATTGCTAATCTGGAGTCTAAGATCAGTGCTAGTCCCTTCCCTGTTTTGTGCAGGCAAATGATGGGATTTCAGCAGGGCTGGATTAGGTCAGATAATGGTGCTAGAAGGTTCAGCTTTGCTTATAAAGGAATCCCAAAGAGAAACGGGACAAGTGGACTATTGAAGCTTGTGCGAGCTGATGTAGAAGAAACGGAACTTGATGCTCTGCTGTTTGGATTGATGCCTGTTTTTGCAGCAGGAAACAAAGATCTGTGACATAGGATTGCCCCTTTTCCTTTTGCAAACAGTGGGTTCTGCCCCAGAGACACCTGGCTTTGGGAATGGCAAACTGGAGAATTTAACTGGTGTCAGTCTGTGAAAGGAAACAACTCAAGGAATAGCAAAGGTGTTGCTCTGAGGTGGGATGTGACTGGGTTAATGTGAAACAGAGACAAGTGTGAATGCCAGGGCTGAAGAATGCTGTGGAGTTAGAGATTTGGGGAGATGATGAATTGCTGGGCAGAAGATGGACAGATGGGAAGAGATTTTGGAACAGCTCCCAAAATTGCCCTATTTAGTACATTTGGGAGAGTCATCGTTCTCATCAGGCATATGTTTTGGGAATGGGCCAAGGGAGTTTTCAGCAGAATCAGAATCACAATCTCAGATTTCTTTTCTTAAAAAAAAAAACCAAAAAAAACCCCACAAAAAAACAAAACCAAAAAACCCAACCAAAAGCCCTGAAAAAACCCAAAACCAAAAAACACCCCTCAACAAAAAAAAAAAAAAAAAAAAAAAAAAATCCTCAAACCAGAGTCATTACTTTGGGGTCATTTTTATATGATTGAGAAGATTTTTAGAAAGAAATAAAAATCTGTTAACTGTTAATATCTCTTCGTTTTCTTACCCAATTATAAACAGGAGTTTCACATAGATTCAGGACAGATGTAGAAGCAACTTGGGAAAAGTGGAATGACAGGAAATTATGTTGGTCACAACTGAAATGCTCAGCACAACCAAAGCACTTGAGCTAGTGAACCTTTTTTACAGCACATGTTGCCCCTGTGCCACAGACTGTTAATTTTCTCTTACCCGGAGCAGATGGAGAAATCCCCCAGGGATGGGATTTTTCTCCTGTGACTGGAGAAAAGCCTGTATGCACTCTGGAGAGAGAAGAGTCACACCTCTTGTTTTCCTGTGTCTTGGTTAGCAGGAAAACTCCATAAGGATCATGGCTCTACTGGATCTGTGTTTGCTTAAGGTGCTGAGGGATGCTGAGGTCAGACGAGCTTCTCCTGCTGCAGTGGGGAGCTGCTATAATAACTGCTCTTTCTGCTGTTGTGGGCCACACAAGGATGAGATATTTATTAGGCTAATGAGCAAATTATAATTCAAAGCTTTAGGATGAACAAAAAAATAAATGTATGTTAGCTCCCAACTGGTAATGGTTGTAGGATCAGAGTCGCAGAATTCTTGAATTTCTAAGTTTTCCCAAATGACCAGTGGTTGTATGAGATGCAGATATATATCAGTGTGTGGTTATATTCTTAAATGTAGAAATGTATGTATGTGTCGTGGTTATAATGCAGAAAATGAGGAAAAAAACAACCTTACCTCATTTCCTGCCTCTTTCTATGTCAATTTCCATTCATAAAGCACAGAGAAGGTGTATTTTTGTTTCCTAGGAGGATATTTTTCTTCCCCCCCCAAAAAAAAGAAAATGCAGAAAGCTTTGGTCATGCATTCAAATGCAGCTGGGTTTGGTTTGTGGTGCAGAGGTCTAAGTATGCATTAGGACATGACCTGCCTGGTGTACCTGTTTTATGTCACCTCTGTACACAAGAGAGGGGGTTTTGTATAAATTGTATCGACCTCCTATCCAAAGGCAGTTTTGGATTACAGTTTATCTGGGCTGGATTCAAATCCTCAAGGAGAAATACTCTTTAATCATTCAAGCTGGATGCTGCCCGAGTTTTGGAATCTTGCAAATATGTTGGCATTTATGTAATAAATACAAACTTTAAGAGTGTTTCTTTTCCTTGAGGAACTCTTGACTTCATAAGCTTTTATTGTGAGCTGGTTGTTAGGGCTGAGAATTTGCCACTGACTCCCTCTCCCCACCCCAAAACAAACAGATAAATAGAACCATATGTAGTTGACTTCATCCTCCAAATAGGCTCTTCGGCTACTTCCCTATGAAATCAGCAGCATTTTTTTTTTCCTTCAAGTTTTGAGACATGCCAGACCACTTAGGCTGTGGGGAGAAGGAAGATGTTAGCCCCAGTGATGACTCTTAAGTCAGCTGTCAGCTCAATCCCGAGCATCAGTCATTTTCTCATAGCTAAAGTCACAGCAACATGTTTTTCCTGCCTCATTCCTTGTGTGAAACAAGTTGCTGTAGCACAAGGGTTTTAAAGACATTCTTTGTTGTTTGGGTTGAGGGTTTTTTTGTCCAAAATAGAAACATTTAATCATCTTTTTAATCATAGTTTCGATGTACAGCCAAACAACATTTTTTTCCAGTGGCTGTTTCTGGTTTAGACTTGTCGTAAATTTCTTTGGTTGGTCAGTGCTGTGATCCAGTTCAGACTGTGAAGTGGCCCAGGTACAGATCAGCCTGATTCTGCATTTTATTCTCCATGACACTACTGACTTGCCATGTGGCCTTTGCTCGGTCACTTATAAATTTATGTTTTATTTCCACTATCTTTGAAATCAGGGTAGCTCCTGGTTGTTTAATATAGTTGATATTTGTAGAAGAATCTTAATATTACAGAAGGGGGGACACACCTGGTGACCTAGGAGAATTAGGAGGAAGAGCACGAAGGGGCAGAAAGGGACCAGTGACAGAAAAAAACGGAAGTTTAGACTGAGTGGTACTGGCAGGAGGCTGGTGTTGAGCTGTGGGAATGGAAAGAATTATGCAAAAAGTGAGAGGAAAGGAGATGCTGCAGATCAAAGAAGGAAAGGAAGTGGAGCACAAATGAAAGCAGTGATTTGGAGGAAGGTGGGTTAAGTCAAGGAGATGGAAGAAACCAAAGGGATGGAATAAGGAAAAGGGTTTGCTCAGTTCACTTAGCTTGTAGATTACCTTTCTCTGACTTTTACTTAGAGACATTATCCTTATGTTTCTAAACTTGGGACAAAATGATGCTTGCTTTTTTTTTTTTAAAGCATCTGAACACTCTAGATTATCACACTAAATAATGTGGAGTAGGAAGACCTCTAAAGCTTGCTTTTTGAGGTGTCTAATAGCACACTCCTTTTTCATTGAAAATAGTCCCTCAAACTGTTGTGTTAATGGCTTGGCACAGTCCCCTGCCAATTTGTCCTGGTGGCTTTCAAATTATTGTCCTGGGTTGTAGAGGACTTCTAACATGTAAAGCATTTAAAACACCAACAAAAAGTAGCTACAGAAAGTTCATTCTCTGTGGATTCTTTTTCTTTTACTGTTTGGAGAGTAATGTGCCTGATTTAAAACTGTGCCCAGTAATGCCTCTGGTTTTGTTTGGTTAGTTCTTGGTGGTGGTTGTCTCCATTTCCCTGCTGCCAGGTTTGTGTATGAGGAAGGAATGGCGAGGAGAAGGGATGGAGTAGGGATGGTTTGTGATGGCTTGTTTTGGGAAATAAGAGCAGGATGGCCCATGCTGGGTTGAAACAGGGAGGCTAGGGAGTGCTGCTGTTCCTATTGTTCTGCCAGACTGCATGATTCAGCCACAAAGCAGCTGCTTCTCAAAATTAATGTTTAAAACTTCCCATTTTGAAAAACACTGGTTTAAAATATAATGAAGCACAATAAGAAACATTAAGACTGATACTTTGAAACTACCTGAAAGTAGATGAATCACTTGAAAAGTCTCCCAGTAAAAATATTTCTATTTTCTCTCAACGAAACAGTATGTTAAAGCGTAACCTTGGGTCTCAAATAAGCTTCTGCAGTGACTAATTAGGCAGTGGAAAAGCAGAGAAATCACCTCACCTCTGACCGCAGCACTAGTTAAGAAAGTTGTGGAAAATATGGGCAACCACTGCAATCCTGAATTGTAAGAAAGGGTGGGGATGGAGCAGCTGCCTTCCCCGGGGCTCTGGTTGGTCTTGCATAGACCAGCAGCACCCATAACCACTCCCACTAAGATTAACAAGGAGGAGAGACTTGTTCCTTAATGCACAGTGGGAGCCAGGGGAGACTTGCTGGGTGTCCTGGTGCTGCCCATCACCACAGGCACAGAATGGGGCAGGTGCCCTGCCCTGTCAGTGGCGTCAGAGGACACAGGGGAATGTGGTGTCCTGGGCAGGATGGACCAAAGGCACTACCGAATGGGGCAGGTGCCCTGCCCTGTCAGTGGCGTCAGAGGACACAGGGGAATGTGGTGTCCTGGGCAGGATGGACCAAAGGCACTACCAGATGTGGCAGTGCCTGTGTTAGGCTTTTATCTTTTCCTTCACTGGTGGCTTATCTCCTTCAGACAGTGACAGCACTGTGAAATCTTCCAGGAGCCGCAGCGTTTCCCTTGAAAGTTCGGACAGCAGGGGAGGAAGAGGGGAAGAAGGTTGGGGTTTTTTTCAAATCTTGTTTAGGCTTTTGTTTGCCTGGGTTTTCCTCCCCCTGGAGAGTGCACAGCTCACTATTTCAGGCTGGTTCTTGCCTGAGATATTCCTATGAAACAATCAGACGATTTGAGGGTGTGTGAGATGCTTCTGTATTTTGAGTCCTAATCACTTAGGTGAAAAAGAATAAGTAAATTATATATTGAACTGCTAACTGGTGCTGAGGCCTGGTGGTTTCCATGGCAACAGGGCTGGAAATAGCAGGCTGTGACGTCACCAGCACGGCACAGGTAGATCCAAATCCTGTTGTCGCTGTTTCCCCCCGAAGAAGTGAGTGCGGCAGGCACAAACACCTTGACATTGCAATTAACATATGCAAATATCCCAGCCACCCCGGGGCTACCTGTCCATCACCAGGGTCCATCGAGTTCACTGTGGGCACAGCAGAAGTGTCTGGGCCATCTTGCAGGTACTGAGGGGAGCCAGATCTCCCCACCCCACACCTCTCTGCATTGGCCGCACTGGGGGGCAGAGCCGCAGCGTGAGACTTTTCAGCCCCGTGTCCAGGTTGAGGGGCTCAGGTCTTCTCCTCCAGTGGCTGGTGATGCCCCAGTTGCCCAGGCTGCTCCTCTAATTCATCTTACAGCTGCAGTATTGCATGTGAGAGGGGAGAGATTTCTAAACAGCTCGGACACCATTTCTTCTTTCTGGAGATGGATAGAAGACCCGGTAGGTTTAGGTTTGGTTTTGGTTTGGTTTTTTTTGTTTGGTTTGGGTTTTTTTGGGAATTTGGTTGATGTAGGTTTTGGTTTTGCTGTTTTCTGGAGGATTTGGTTTTATTTTCCCTTTCTCTTTTATCTTTGAGATGCCAGGAATATAAACTCTGATCTTTTCTGGCATTGCTGAAGGACAAGTGGGAGGTGTAAATCAGTCTATGAATGTGAATGTTTAAAATGTTAATTGAAGGGGTGAATGTGGTGAATCTTTAACAAAGGCCTTCTCTACTTAAAATATTAATTACTTGTTGAAGTAAACACATCTTAAGCAAAACAAACAACCAGTCTGATTCAGCAGGGTTATTTGATTATCCTGGCAGAGTCAAGAATGGAGGTTCTGCCTGAAGCCTATTGCACTGCACTGTAGGTACATGAGTGTCACACTCCTGTGTGACAGGGACTAACCCACACTGGAGCCTGGTTAGACACAGGCAAGGTGGATGTGAAGAGCAAGTCGCAGGTTAGCTGTGGAATTAAATATCCTTTGGCCAGCAACAGCAAAAAACCCCACCCCCCTGATCTGATTACCTAGCTCCACGCATGATCAAAACCCAGTAGATGTGAAACTTCCTTCCACGCATTTTCTGGTGTTTGCATTCAATTTAGTTTTAGCTATCCCAGTGATTGCATTTCCAATGTTTTCCTGAGAAGACAAGACCATATGTCTCCCTGTTAAGGTGATTTGTCCTCTTTTCCTCATGCAGCAACGGTCAGGTAGCATTGAATGATCCCCTTTCTAGTTTGTGCCTCTCAGGGGTTTGTAGACAGTTCAGTTCCTGGCTCATTGGCCATTGCTTACCGAGATCTCCTATTTAGTCTTTGTGCTTGTAAATTATTTCTGGTTCTTGATAATGCACTTGTTGCTCTTCTGCAGCCTTATATTTTGTCATGAGGGTTTCTTGAGCAAGTTTAGCTCAGAACTAAACACTAGCTTTCTGGTATGGTTGCAACCAAAATAATTTGATGCTTGTCAGCTGTAGAGACTGCTAATAATACTGTAAGCACATGCAGCAAATGCATGTGTTTGCCTCCAGCAGTTGCCCACCTGTACACAGAAGTAGCTCTGTTAGAACAGTCTTCTCCAGGAGACAGCATCTCCTGTGCCTGTGTCATTGCAATGGCTCTGAGTACCAAATGCTGATGGTTCAGGTGTGATGGCTGGTTCTCTCAGGAAGGGTCTCATACTGTCTTTTCCCCTTGGTCAAAGCAGATGCACTCTGGGTGATGTTTTACATCTAGATGTAAATGCTTATCTGCCATACAGGCATAAAACCATTCAGTGTTTATAAGGGGAAGAATGACACGGGGCAATAGACAGGCAGTTTTACTGGGTTTTGTGGCTTGCAGAGTGTTGTTTGCAGATAGGACACTGCACCGACTGCCTATTATGCTTCACAGTCCAGCAGTGACCTATGGACCACAGTTTAGGTGATGCTGTTCTAGGGCCTTATCTATACTAGAAAAAGGAAGACAAATGATGCATAGTTTATCGTTTTGTTGTAAAGCTAAATGACATTGTGGAAGGATTTGGTTTTTTTTTTTAATGTCTGGAGCTGATTCTTGCATGTGCTGCAGCTGTGTTTCTACTGCCAGAGGTGAAGTAACTGTCCTGATTTCATCAGTGCAGATGCAGATAAATGTACTTGGAACTACAGAAGACTCCTACCTTTATAATGTAATTCTTTTTGGAAGCAACTCCAAGTATTAGTAGCTCCTTTTTCCTTCTTTGAGTGGACTACTTAAAGCCATTCATATTATTCTGGCTTCCAAGGGGTTTTTTCTTCCAACTTGGTTTGTAGACAGTGCCCCAAGAAGTGAATAGATATGAATATGAAAAATATGAAGATCTCCAAAACCCGACTGACAAAAGGGAAACCTTACAAGGCATTTCACTGCTGCCATATCGAGTTAACTGTGCTACCACTAGTGACGAGGCAGAGGAGTTTGAGATCATCTGTGGCTTGTTAGAGGCAACATCAGAATTTAGAACTGAACACCTACTGCTCCAGGCTTTTGAGCAATCATGAAAACCTGGTCTTTGTTTAGATACCTTAGTCTTAGCTGAGCGTTTAGAGGATGCTTTTGCTACTTAGACATGCAGTGATTATGTATGGTATGCTTGAAGGACTACAATCAGCATTTCTGTTTTAATGTACCTACTGCTGTTAACACTTGTGCTCCTCACGGTTTCTAACACCTCCTGTCTTTTATGCATCTGTCTTTTAGAAGGTGAAACTTTGGGCCAAAAATGGGCACAGTTGTGTCCTATAGCCATATTGATAGGACGAGAAGGAATGGCACTACTCAGTGTTCCCATCAGAGTAGTTGGCAAATGCATCTGTCAGGAAGGATTTAGTGATGGGTGTTAAGATAATGAGCCACAGGGAGGTGGACTATGACTTTTCACTCCTTGCCAGCTCTACTTTTCTCCCAGTTCACAAGGTCTTCAGAAAAAGGAAAAGCTGTTACTCCTGCTGACTGCTCAACTCTTGCAGAGTTCTTGATATCTGCAGATGCTCTGTATAATACTCTTGCAGTGGTATTGCTTGGGAAGGGTGAAAACCAAGAAGATAGGGGTTTATTGTCTTTACGCTGAGGCTTGCTCATGTCTTGGTGGCTGCAGTCTCCAAAATTAGATGGTTTGTGTCTGGATTTCGAATATCATCAATCGGGCCTACTGGGGAGAAACCACTGTTTTTGCACTCTGAAGTAACCACTTTGTCTTTCCTCTGTCACAGTGGATGAAAAGGGGGAAACAGGACATCATGAAGGGCTCAGGGAGTGAGAGGAACTGAGGGTGGGTGGGGATGATCTTCAGGGAATGAGTCTGGTGGCTGGAAGGAGTTGGGCCCCATTTAAAATGGCTGCTGCCTCATTCAAGGGGCCATTTTAAGTGCCTGTTATCCTACTCTCGCTTAGGGCTGTAATTTGAATGAATCTGAAGCCAACAAAAATGTTAGATTCCAGTACAAATCTGTTCTGATTTGGGGATTCATCTGAGTCCCAACAATGCGTAAACTACTGCGGAAGGAGAAGTGATACATTGTGAAAATGTAAGATATGAATTTTATATTTATTACTGACTTGGCAGGGTGCTTTTCACATCACCATTCTGGTACAATTTTGATTAGATTTTTATGCTGAGCATCGAGAAACACTGCTTGTGTGTACGTAATTCTCTTTCCCTATTGTGCATCCCTTCTCTGATAAGGAGAACTCTGTGCTGATGAGACAGGGTTGACAGTCGTTGCACTGTAACGATACAGTTCAGACAATGCCAGTGAAAACTTCCTCTGCCAGCGTGGAGGATGTGTGTTGACACGGAGCAGAGTGCTGCTAGCAGTGGGAGAACAGGTAAGTTTCTGTCTCGCCCAGTTGACCTCTGCAACAGTTCGGAAGGGTGATGGTAGTTTTCATCACGTTGCTGTGTATGGGGAACCTGTTCAATGGTCCTCAGTCCACGTGTTGATCTCATTTGTCATAAATTGTTGTCTTGTAATGGGTTTTGTTTACTCCCAGCATGTTCTGGCTCTGAACTAGCGTTGAAAGCAGGTAAAATTCATCTGCAGATGGAGTGCTATCTGTCCTCTCACAAGTGCTCATTTTCTTTAACCGGAAAACCCTTCTCTGTAAACTACCTTACAGAGTCAAAGTTCTGGCGCAGAGGTAAATCTGATGTGTATATTTATGTTTGGTTATTTTTGCAACCCTTATCTTCTGGATAGAGCCTTTTTGTAAGCATTGGTGCATGTATTTTACCTTGCTTTGTGTCAAAAGTAGTACCGTCCCCATTTTATAGCTTCATAAAGAACTGTGTTGTGTGGTTTGAGATGGTGCAGAAAGTCTGCATTAAAACTGGGAACTAAACCCAGACTTCTCAGATTCTTGGTTCAGTGTCCAATACTCAGGAAGAATGAGGGAAAAGGCAGGATGATTTTTGTGCTTATTTAAAGATACATTTACATATTTTTGTGTTCAGTCGGCCTGTGGAGATGAACAGCTTCAATGCAGCATTTTTCATTAGAATAATTGACTTGAGAAGGGGTTTAAATGGATAAAAATGTAGTATTTTTTTTTTCTTTGCATCTTCACCACAAACAGCATTGCAATTGTACTGCAAGAATGCGCTGGGCTTGTGGCATTTGGTGGAATCAAAAGATTTGACTCCATGTGATACTGGCAGAGCAAAATGTATGAACAGACAATCGCCAGCAAGTTGATTTACCACAATAAGAATATAAATTGTCATCTGGGCTATAGTAGTTTGACTCTGTGATCTTTCTTCATTCAAGTAAGTAGTAAAATGTTTGCTTAAACTATCAGGAGGTTGCTTGATTCAGCGTTGCTGTGGCTCAGCTGGCAAATGGTAACTTGTAAGTTGTGGTAACTCAATTGCTTATTTCTGTGTTTACAGCTCTTGAACTGATTTTGGTGGGTAACCATCAAGTGGTTGGAAGGCAAGTGAAAGGAAAAGCCTGGGATTTACCTGGACATAATCACTGTCCTCACTGCTAGTCTGGATAGGAGCAGATCTGCTTGTAGAGTTGATGGCAAAAAGAAATGGGTCAAGTTTTGTCTAAGTTGCTGGCCTACTGAAGTATATCTGTCACCCTCATCTGAGCTGTGAAATTTTATATCCAGAGTTTGGCTGCAAATGGGCAAAACTGAAGGCGCTGTTCTATGGGTTTGTAGTTTATTCTCTATCCTCCCCACAGCTGGAAGACTGACTCTTTGTGGAAAAGGTGGAGAGCTTTCCCCAAAAGCTGGGCTTTTGGGCAGCCACACATTAGTCCATAGCTTCATATTATCCAACAGTGATGTGTGAAGTCAGGTGGCTCCAGCCTACGCAAGATGAACTTGTGGTCTGTGCCCCAGCCCCTGGGCTGCAGATCCTCTACCCGAGATCTAAAACCTTGAAATAGCCCACATTCAGGGCCTACCTCTCCAGGAGGACACCTTTTTCAGTATAAAACCGCTGGGCACTTAGGCTTGCTGATGGAGGGAAGTTGGTGTGCAGTAAGCTGGGGTGTGAATTTATGGCTCCCCAGCTGTTCTTGACCCTCCTCTGTGGGCATTTTTCATATGCAGTTAAGAGCTGAGCTTCTTCCTCCAGCAGTGGAAGTTGAGTAAGAGTGGCTACAGCATGAGTTGGTGTGCAGTGGTCAGTGTACCATCTGCTCAGAGCCCGGCTTATCGCTCCCTTCCCAGGGTGAACAAGCCCTTGGATAACGTTTGGATTTTACAGCAGGGCATGCAGGATCAGAGCAGCAGCACGGTGGTGGGGTGGGACTGTGGAGCTGTGAGAGCAGCAGGGATGCGCACACCACACCAGACAGCTGGGATGTGTCGGGCTTAAGCGTGCCGTGGTGAAGGGAGGAAAAGCGGTGATGCAAGTGGAGAGCGCCTGGGTGGGGATGGGGTTTCTGCAGAGCCAGAAGCAAGGGGAGCCCCCGGGTCACGCTGGGGGCAGGTCGTGCTGGGGGACCGTGCCTCTCCCCTGCCTTTGCCCCACGCTGGCCTTGGCAGAGCCCATGGGGAGGCCGAAGGTGCTCGGCAGAAGAAAGAGGGGGAGCAAGTGCTACCGGCGGTGGAGCAGGAGCTGGCATGTGAGCAGCCTCACCTCTGCCCCGCTGGCTCTCACCAGCCCTTCCTTGGCTGCCTGCCGCCTCTCTGCAGCTGCCAGCCCCCCACCCGCTGGCAGGCACCCATCCCATCCCATCCCCTGCCCGGGCTGGGAGCAGGGAGGAGAAGGGTGGGCTGCTGACAGGACCAGCTCCCTCGGGCCCCTGATCCACCCCAGCAGAGCGGCGGGCTTCTCCCCGGCTCCCCGTGTCAGGCGCGTTTAAGCTTGTGCTAGTCTCCTGGACACCTTCCCGGTGAGTTTTCCAGAGAATGACTACAGATGAAATGCAATTAGACACAGATGGAGGGGGGGTGGGGGAGGGGTGGGAGATGAGCCGAGTTTGAAAATGGGGGGAGGGGAACGATTAATTGCGAGGCCGTGAGGCAGGACCGGCATGTGCGGGAGCGATGTGTGCGAGGAGCAGAGGTCCCCGCTGGGAAACGCTCGCTGGGCTGGGGCCGGCAACCTGAGGAGGTCTCTGTGCTCTCGAGTGCTGCTGCCGCCGCTGTTGTGGTTGCTGGAGAGCCAGAGGGAAGCAGCAGGCGTGTCTCAGGGATGATTAATCATCTATGGCAGCAGTGAGGAAGGAGGACGCGGTGCGCACACGGAGACCAGCACCTCCCCTAGCCCTGCGTGCCTTTGGCTCGCTGACAGCGATCTCTTCTGCTCGGAAAACCAGCCCCAGAGGAGGGCAGCCAGAGGGGGATTGTGTTTTGCCTGAGCCAAGAGACCGCTCCTTACCCATCCCATCCTCCGGGAACTCTGAGACTTGAGAAACTTAAATCTCCTGGGTCTGGAGAATGAAAAAAATGTGAAAGCAGGGAGTTGAACTAGTCCAGGTGGGAGGAGAGGCAGACCTGACTGAAGGTTTAATTAGTGAGGAGCATGGAAAAAATAAAAGTAGGTTTGGCAACAGCAGGCTGCAAGTGCTTCCCAGTTGGAGAGGTGGGGACAGGGCACAGACCAGTCCAGATTGTTGCAAGTCTCTCTTTGCCTCAGGACTTGTCAGCCTCGTCTCCCTCCACACCCTGGCAATACCTTACGAAAAAAAAAGGAGATATAAACATAATTTGGCTTTCTTCTGGGGAAAAAGTTTGGTTTTAAATCTCTAGGATTTGACTTTTGTTGCTGTAAGGATAAGCTTTAGAAATAAAAACACGTTTTGGTTTTTTTTTTTTTTTTCTGTGTATGTATATGTGATTTTTTTGTGAGGTCAGAGCCCCACACAAGGAAAGAACCAGAAGGTGAGAGTATCAAAAATTTCCAAAGAAGGAGATATGGTTAAACCAGGACTACTGGCAGGCCTGCAACTTTTTACCAGCCTTCCCAGTCTAATGGCTGTTACCTGCAGTGGTCTGCACATACATCTTCCGCTTTTAATTTCTCCTGCAAGTAGCTGAAAGTGTCCTATTTTCTCTGCATCCCCCATCAAAGATAAGGCAGTATTCTACCCACTATAATTTACAGTCCCTTTAACCTCAAAGACTCCCCTTTCACAGTCTGTAACAGTTCTTTTTGAGAGCTTTGCACTGAAGGAAGGTGTTTGATTTTATTTTCCTACCCCTATTTCCCTCTGCTCGAGATTTGCTCAGACACCTTTAACTACAGTGCTGTCACCTGGCACTGAGGTGGGATTGCCGCACTAATTTTTGTAAGGGTGCTTGGACTCACTGTCTTTATATTTGCCCCTGCAACATTGCTAGAGAGTGTTATTTAATGCTTATAAACAGCTCCACATTTTCCACGTGCCACTTCCTCATGCAATGCAGAGCTGTGGCTGGAATCTGGAACGGACTAATTTCTTTATTCCCCTCCTTTTTTTAAAATTTAAAAAAAAATTAATTTTTCTAAATGTAGGTAAGTAATATTTCACAAAGCTAAATATCATCACAAAATAAGAGAGGAGTAGGGCATAGATTGTTCAGAGGCGGGACTGAAATGGGTCTCTCCAGACAGAGTTAAGTTTGTTATGAAATGTGTGCTGCAGAGCTATGGAAAGCTGGGGTACTGCTGGGGAGGTTAGAGGTACCTTTGTAGGGTTGTTTTGGGATCCCCGGATTAAAAAAAAGAAAAAAAAGCAATGTAGTTTTTCAAGCAACATCAAAACACATTGGTGGCATCAGAAGCTGACAAAACTGAGAGCTGGAATAAATACTTAATGCTCCTCCCTGTGAGACCTCTGCTCACAGCCAGTAGTCATGGAAAACAGGACAAAACAGATGTGGATGCCCGAGCGAGTGAATAGTGCTGCTTTATTCATTGCTGTTGAGAAGTGCAATGTTTTCCTCTCTTCACCAATTTACCAAGCTTCCTCTGTGGTGTCAGTGGCATGGGACAGTGGTGGCAAGAAAGTGCTGGAAGCAGCTGGCACATTGCACCCGCACCAGCTCAGCAGGTCTGATTTTGGGATCTGGGCAGAGCTCCTTTGCTTAGCACGTGTGGTGGGATGTCTCTGCCTGGCCTGAAGGGACCATCTGGTTGTTTGAATGGATGGAGTGAGAGCAGGTAGAAGAGCAGGAGGGCATCCATGTGCTTGAGGCTGGTACAACATAGCTCCATTTGGAGCTCTCCCTGAGATGGCTTTCTCTGAGGGCGAGCAGCAAAGGGTGAGGCAGCTGATGGTCTGCCCCCCTTCTTCATCCTCCAAGGGGCTGAAGGGAGTGGGGGTCATGCTGAGGCTTACCCCACAGTGTATGTGGTTTAAGAGAGAGGAGGAGAAGCAGGGACAAAAGGATGCAAACCAGGGACAAGAGGATATAATCTGCTCACTCAGCTGGCGGATGGGCATCAAGAGGAATGTATTGCTAATTAATGTGAACTATTGATTGCATTTGGACAGAGGTGATGCTGTGGTGGGGAGTTGTGTCCACCTCTGTGTTATTGGACCATCCAGGGATTATTTAGTTCTTTTCCAGCTCGGGGATCGTTTTGGTGAGCCCTCCAGCTTTGTGTTGCCTTCCAGCAGCAGTGCTGGTGGCAGTGGTGGGGTCCTTGGTCCCCTAGGGACTGCAGCTTGTGAGAGTGGGGGTGGGCAGGACTCCCCCATCTCAGTTGGCACCTTGGGGGCCACCTGGTCCCCTCCCCTGCCTGGGGATGCTTTCTGACTGTGTAAGGGGAGCTTTCGGAGGAGCCAGGGGCTGGCTGCCAGGCTTCCTTTAATTCCCCCAGCTGGCAAACAGGAGGCCTGTGTCGGTTGCCGGGGCAATGGCGGGAAGCTGTGTTAGTTTAATGAAGCATTGGGAAGGCTGCTGTTTATTTCAGGGGAGCGGGGGCTCTCTCGTCTGCCAGGATGCTCTGCCGGGATGGAGGGGCGGCTGCCAAAGGACTCCTAAGCCACAACTGCCGTGCTCTTCCCCTCGACTGCTGCCCTCAGCCTTTCCCAGGGTGCAGAGGCCAACGTCGGGGCCATCCCCACAGCACAGCGTGTCTGTCTCCTCCCCTTCCACCCGAGCCCAGGATTTTCAGTGCCGTGCTGTCAAACTTAGCCTCTTCCAAAAGCGCCTGCTGTTTCCCAGGGAAGACCCCGCTGTCCCACTCGCCTTAGGCAGGGTGCCTGCCTCCCTGGTGCCAGGGGGCTGGGATGGATGCACCTTCCCCTTCACTGCCCACCTGGGGTACAGTGCCTGCCTGATCAGGGTGTTGAACTTACTCTCTTTATTTAAGCAAATGAAGACTTGAAGCATCAATGTCTTCATAGTAAAGGTGACCTACAAAGGAGGGAGGAGAAGAATGAAGAGGGGGGAAGGGGGAAAGCGCCTTGCGTTATGCCCCTTTTCCAGTGTCTCTTTTTGATTTAAAAGGGACCTAATGGGGGGCTTGGGCTTTTTTATCCTTCTTTGCTTCTTTTCTTCCCAGCGTGTTATTTCGAATACAAAAGGATTTCTGGTCTTGTTTAACCTCTAGGGGGGAGGGGGGATTCGATGCACAACTTGAGCACTAATAGGCTTATGACTATTCAGATAAAACTTCATTAACCGAGTATTTAAAAAAATAAGCCTTATTCAGACCTGTTAAAAATCAAGAGAGTGTAAATGGGTGTGAACAAACAAATGCTAGGTGGAGAGGTTGTCTGAAAGTTCAGTAAGCCGTGTCCATTTAATAAAAGGCTAAGAAAAAGCCTCAGGCCACAGACCAATGAATTTTCACACAAAAAAGGCAAAATAAGGCTATTGTCTTGCAAAAGAAAAAAAAAAAAGCCTTTTAATCTGTGAAAAGAGATGTATTTGGTAAAGATACAGGAACAGAAATGCACCTGATTTTTTTTTCCCTTTCTCCCCTCCCCCCTTTTTTTCTGGCTCCCGTTTAAAATGCCGTATAAACAAATGCTGTCCTGGATGATGCTTCCTCAGCTGGTGTAGCAGAGCCTCCCCTTGTCCTCTAGGAGCAGCTTGCCACCCCAGCCCTTGCAGGACCTAGTCCCCTTTCTCCCCAGGCACAGTGACACATTATGCGAGCTGTGCCCGTGTCCAGGGTGGCAGTGTCCCGCGGGGTTTGCAGGCTGCCTGTGCCAGCCCTGCCATGTGCATGGAGCACAAGGAGCCGTCTCTGAGCTGAAGCCCACATCAGCCCAAACTCTCCGGCGCCCTGTTGCTAGCCCGCCTCTCTGGCCCGTTTCTCCCTGTATGTGCGAGTCTCGTGCCCTGTGGACGGCTGGTAATTAAAAAACCGTGGAGGGGGATATTACTGAGTTAACAGTAGTTATTTGTCAGGCTGCTTGAGGGGGGGGGGGGGAGAGATCTATCCCCAGGGAAAGCTGCACTGACGAGGGGTGGGGGGGAGCAGGAGGGAGGAGGAAGTGGGGGCGAGATTGGCAGGTGACTGCCAGCTCCGAGGAGATGACAGCGGCAGCAGCTCCGCCAGTCCCACTTGAACACTGCACTGCAGGTACTGGGTTAATGGGTGGGAAGTGGTGAAGAAGAATATCAGGGTGGGTGGCTGGAGGGGAGGGTGTTGGCGTGGGGGAGTTGATTTCTGTTAAACGCCAAGATGGAGATGACACTATATACATGTAATCATTAGACTTCATTCCCAAGAATATTTTCCTTCGTATAATTTTTTTTAATGCAGAGAAAGCTTTCCCCAAACCTGACAGTATTCTACCTACAATCACTTTCCCCTTGCCAAATACTACCATGCTCTACAAAAACGGTCTGAAATGCTGTACTATTTTTGACCATTTCATTTGGGTTATTTGTTGTGAAATTTTAATTTTTAAGGTGCTAGGAATAGGCTTCTCAGTCCCACATCATCTCCATGTAGCAAGGCCTTTTTACTGAATTTGAGACTGCATTACAATCTAAACCTCACAATTTTCTTGTTTGATGACACTGACTATCCAACTAGAAAATTCATGTATCCTCCTTTTGCAGGACTGGCAGGTTAGACCTAGACTGAAGTCCTGATTGACATCTGCAGACAGCATTCTTGCTCATGCTTGCTCTCTCTCTCTCTCTTTCCCCTGTGCTCATGCTCTCTTTCCCCCCCTCTATTCCCTTTTGGAGGACAAAACATCTGTTTGCAAAGGGCTGAGGACACACACTGCACAGGGACATAAAAGCAAAGAGCCCTCATCCCATGTAAGAGTTCACAGATCTGTAATTCGGGGGGCTGGCGACAGCGTGACAAGGGTTGAAATCCTTCTGTCTTTCTCCCTTCTCGTATATTTGAGTTTGAAAAACAAAACCAGCTGGGGTTATCTCAGATGTGCAATAGTGAGGATTTAGATGTCAGCTTCGCTATCAGCTCCAGTCTTTGTGCACAGAGAAAGAGGATCACAGATTTGCACCTAAACTACACAAAGCTATGCCAATGCCATGGTTTATCATAGTGGAGGAAGCCCATGCCTCTCCCTGCCCACTACAGCGGAATTAAGCCCTAAGGGCCTTACACAGACAGTGCCTCAGTTGGAGTTCTGTCCTTTCCCTCCCTGCAGCAGAAGCCAAGTTTAAGGAATTGGCTGAGAGTTCAAGGCGCACATATGATTGTAGACCTGCATGGTACAGATAGCAAAGAGAAGAAGCTTCAAAAATGTTCCAATCCTTCTCCCTCCCAGCAATAACAGCTCCCCAGTAAAATATTTAGCCATAAAAATGTGCCTTTTCTTTTTGACCTGCCATGATTGTGGAGAGGGCCACCACCTATGCCTGTGCACCTGTGGTGTTACAGGTTTTAGTCCAGAGACTAGGTAAGATGTTCTGAGCTGTGAAAACAGCTGATGGGCTGGTCTATACATCCAGTTTAACCTATGATTCAGGAATCACACTGGTTCTCTTATCAGAAACAGCTGCAACAAAAGGGGCAAACCCCCTTTGATTTTCCAGCACTGACATAAGTACGCTGATTTACATTACATGGAGATACATATTTTGACTGCTTGACAAAGAAAATCATGCCCATGACAGCTTCTTGTCAAGCAAGTAATCCTACTAAATGGAAGCATGACCAGCACCATCCATTTTTGAGGTCTCTTATGCATGGTAGTTTCCAGAGTCCTGGTGTGGACAGTTTTAGGGAACTGTATTTTAATCTGGCAACTACCTGCAGTCTTCGCTGCACAGCACTGGGAGCTTTGGGCATTTAGCAGCTTTGAAAATTACATCATAGGCATCTCAAATGTACTTCTCAGGCATGCATTGGTTTTAAAGCTTAGCAGCTGGCCTTTTGGCCATATACATAGATCATACACACACACTGAATTGCTTACCAGGAATGGCAGTTAGTTGAATGAAAGAAAAATACCTATTTCTCTCCTGCCTTCATCTTCCCCTTTTCTGTTTTCTGTGTGGAATGAGGATCTTGGGGATGCCTTGAGCTGGACCATGAACCTCTTGGCCTGTCAGTTTTGCTGGGGGCAGAAGGGACTCGCTGTGTAAAGTGCTACCTGCTCTTTGGGTGCTTGCACTACAACCTGCTGTATTTTCACTGTTACTAGTGTGTGGCAGCAAGAGTTTTACATGCACGAAGCCTTGCTTGGGGGTAAGGGGGGCTGGGGGAAGACACCAGCAGAAGACACAAATGAAACCGCTAGTTCAGAGCTCACAATTAACAGGACTGAGATTTTGAGCAAGTCTCAGGGTAGTGGAAACGGGTAACACAAAGCCAGCACTGGGAGCTCATTTTAATTTCAACCATCTTGTGCGTGTTTAGTTGGCTGTCTTTGTTTAAAGAACTTGGCCTTCAGGTAGATTTTATTTGGATGGCTTGCTTATCCAAAGAACATTAATGACTTTCCTTGAGGAGTTCCAGCCAGTACCTTTGCACCCTGGTTCTCCTCGAGCCCTGTTTTCTCTTTTCCATAATCTCCCGGTGCCCGGCAGCAAGCCTTTAGGGTACATGCGCAAGCGAAAGGAGCTCGAGTTGGGGAATTAATATTCCTGGAACATAACACCAGCAGCATGCACACGCTGAGGAGAATATTAGAGCTATTAGCGGTGGGAGTTTGGAGTGCATGCAATATCTAGATGGAGAATTCAGTGTGATTAATCTGCCTCTAAGCAGCAGCCTCCGGGCTCTGGGAATTCTGTGGCACGTTTGAAATCAGAACTTTTTTTAATTACCTTTCCGCATCAACAAAACAATTGCAGTTGTGTGAAAATAAGCCCCATTCAGTCCCTGCCCTGTCTCTGTTCTTTTTTTTTTTAAATCTTTTTCTTTTTTGGATGAGGCATGCTTCTGGAGCCCTGAGTATTCACAGTCCCAGCAGCTCTGACAGCATTTTGCAGAAGTGCAGAGGGACTTAACCTGGGAGGCTTGGCCAGCCTCCAAGTCAGGTAATTGCGTCGTGGGCCAAGCTGGAGCAAGCCCATGCTAGTCGGTGTGTGTGTTAGACTCCTTGCTCTTTCCCCTGTCTTTATTCCTTCTTCCCAACAAATGCCTGTGCCTCCCCTTCTCCCTCATTCACCTCCTCACCTTGCATCCTGGCATGTTGGCAGCCATGTTGCCTCCCCGCGTAGGGCAGGTTGAGAGAGATTCCCCAAGGGAGAAAAACTGGGATAAATGTGGAGGTTTTCTCTCATGCAGTCAGCAGTGTGGAAAAAATTAGATTAAAAAATGGAAGGAGTCAGTATAAAAATGGTAGTAAAGTTGTGGCCAAACAAAGAGCAAGACTTGCTGAAGGATATGAGATTGGATGGGGGCCTCCCTGCTTGCAATTCATACCTATTCTCTCCCTCTCAGAAGTGGAAAGCAGGAGAGTTTATTCCATCCATTGCAGCCTGGTTTATTGCTGTACTGGCAGGGAGACACCATAAAACAACAGGGGAAATCTTCCCTAACGCTGTGGCTCTGCCAGGGCTGGGATGTTGCCCCAAGGCACTGGGATTCAGAGTCAATGTGGGAATAGAGGCTTTGGCCGTGGAGGAACTCCCACCTGGAAGACCATCTTCTGGATGCCTGGATTTTATGCTGGAAGCGCATAGAGGTGCCAGGGTACAAAGGTTTCCAACAAGTGTCTTGGATTTCCAGTGCTGGTGCCAGCCCTCTGAGGCACCTCAGGCACTCAGGGGCTGCTCCCACTGTCCAGCAGCAGCAAGTTGGGAATGTACTTGCCAGCTGGTTCATGGCAGGGATCTGGATTGCTTCCTCCTCGCTTCTCGCTCGCTCCACATACAGATTTCCCTCCTGCGGCACTGGGAGGTTGCGGGAAGGGCAGGCTACGATGGTAGTGCTGTTTTCTCCTCCCTTCCAGGTCGACACAGCGATGGGAATTGCTTTGTAGGTCTTGATGAGGGCAGGGATGGGGATTGGAGAGAGGACTGGACACACTGTGAGGATCACAAGCTGTCTGTCTTTTGGCTCTGCAGTTCCAATAACTTCATAAATACAATGTTGTCTGCAATTACCACGATTTAATTTTTAATTTTTTTTTTTTTAATTTCACTTGGCTGTGGCCGTGCCCTTGAGTTATTCCTCTGAATTCCTGGCCTTCAGGCATGATTAACACAGTGTGTTTGAGCTGCCGTGCTTCAAAAGGTGAAAAAAAAAAATCCATTTTAAACACAAATAACAGATTTTTATTTTTTTGGGCTTATTTACTGACATGTTTGAGGTTGTGTTAAATTTTGAGAATTTGATGTTAAAAAACGCGCCAGCTGAATAAACAAAAGAAGCCCCAAATCTTACAACTTTCCAGGTCACATAAAGCCAATAGCTACTTAATAAGCCTTTCTTTTCTTCTAGGCTTCATTTCAGAAATGACTACAGAAGTCTTATATCATCAGCTTTTGCTCCCAGAGCAACATCCGAGCATTGCCTTGTGTTGGGAGTACATCAAAGTCTCCTGGCCTTTCTTTCATCTATCCCAAGTCTGTCTTCCCCTCCCCAGGGCACCTAAAACCTAAAAATACACTAGGGAATTGAAAACTTCACTCTTTTCCCTATTGCCTTGCTTAGGCCTTACATACAACTCTGTTACCTTTCCTCTGACCGCTTTTACTCCAATTGTAGTTTAGTTGTTTCAGATCCTCAGGTGGGGGGAAAAGCCCCAAGTGCCCACTGGTGAGCCTTACCTCTGCCCGGCCGACAGCTCCCAGAGCTCTGTAAGGAGTTCTGTTCACTCTGTGTGGCCCTGCATGCCCGCTGGCTCTCAGCACTGCCTTCCCTCTGTGTCTCAGGCACAACCCACAGCATCTGCCTGTTTCCATCCTTATCCTGCAATCCCCCTCTGCTGTGCCCCCCAGAGCTTCTCCTGTGGCCACTGCCGCCGCTTGATTTTCAGCCCAGCGCCTCATCCTGCTCCAGTGCCGGCAGGTCCAGAGGGGCCACGGCAGGTGGTTGTGTCCCAGAAGGGCTGCTGGTGCCTGTGCTGCGCTGGAGGATGGCGCCTGGACTGGCGCTCACTGTCTGTCCTGCCCAGGCCTCTTTTAAAAGGTATTTCCACCGTGGTCACAAAGTTTATTTGTGAAGAAAAACCACACAAAAAAAACCCCAAAAAAACCCCACAACAAAAAAGAGAGTATGATTTATAAAGGGAAAAAAATAAAAGCCATTTTCTTGGCCAGCCATTTCCTGAGTTCCCTTTGTTACTACTGCAGATATGTGTTTGAATAAGAGCCTTTTCCCCTCCCCTCTCCTATTCCTCCCTGTTCTACCCTGCAGTGAAGTCACAATCCGGCGTTTGTGGGCTCTCTGTGATGTCAGAGACTCGGTCTTGTGACTTCACCGGCGGGCTCAAGCAGAAGGTGCAGACGGGGCTGAGAGAAGAGAAAAAAAAAAAGCCCCCTCCTCTTCCCTCCCCCCCACCCCCTCCACCCTCTCGGTTTATAAAACCAGTAGCTGAGATAAATCGGAAGGGGGTGGGGAGAAGCAGCAGGGAAAGCTGAGAAAGATGCCAGAAAGGTACAGTAAATGGGCTTTATCTCTCTCTCCCTCTCCCTGAAAGTTGAGAGTGGAAAATTGCCCTGCAGAGGCCAGCTCTCGCCGACCACGCGCGGCGGCGGCGGTGGCGGCCGTGTGTCTGCGGCGCCCCGTGCGTGTCACCCGCCCCCGCCACGCCGCCGTGCCCACCCGGGCTGCCGGGGCCGGCTGGGGGGCTGCGGGTGGGCGCTGCGGGCTGGGGGCGGCGGGGGCAGCCGGGGCCCGGCGTGGCTGGGCACGGGGAGCCGCTCGCCTTGTCCCTTTTCAAAGGCCCCAGCTGTTGGCTGCTCGCTGCAGTCTGGCTCCTGCGAGACCGACATAAATGGGTTATGGGGTTTATGCATATGCGTGGGGGGGTGGCTGCCCCCCTTTTCTTCCCCCCCTTTTCTTCCCCCCCCTTTCTTCGCCCTGTATCTCTCGGTGATTTTTTTTTATTATGATTTTGTTTTGGTTTTGGATGTGGTGGTTGTTTTTTCTTGCTCTGCAGGCTCAGAGTAGCACGGGGGTGGATGGGGAGGGGGCCCTGCCATTCCCCCGTGATATGTGGGTACATCAGGAGGGAGAAGGGCAAGGCCTCAGGGTCACATTCTCAAGGGCTGTGAGATATGATTTCTTCTTTAATATCCTCATTTTTTGGGGGGAGGGGGGGTTGGTGGTTGGTGTTGTTTTTTTAACTGACAGCTGCACAATAGCAATGTGGGTGCACCAGCAAAGAGCAATCTAAAAAAAAATTTAAAAAAAAATTAAAAAGGGGAGGAGGGAAATGGGGGAGAGGGGGGTGTTAGCTTGCCCCTCCCTTCGTTGGCAATTTTTTTCCCTGTGTCCAATTTACTGTTCACTTGAGATTTTGGACAAAGATGGGGGCAGTGGGTGGGCTGCTTTGAGTTTTGTGATATGATATGACTGGAGCAAGAGAGTAAAGCGCAGACAATTAAGGATCAGCGCGAGGGCTTTGCTCATTCAGTCTGTTGAGGAAGCCGTCATTTTGTGTTAGTGTGTGTGTCTGGAGGAGGAAGGATAGTGGAGAGTGACAGTGGAAGGATGCCTAATGTTGTGGTGTATTTGTACTTGCTAAATGCCTGCTCCAGGAAAGGAGGGCTTCAAAATAAAGGGATGAGCAAAAAGGGGTCCTTCTGAATTTGCCCTTCGGTGAAGCCACTTTGGACTGGATCCTCGCTGCTGGGAATGTGATGTTTTGTTGCCTCCATGAAAGGGGAGGGCTGAGAAACGCAAAGGGCATGCAGGTGTCAGGCGGGCTCCTTGCTGCCGCCGCTCTGCCTGCGCATCTCACCCCGATCACCCCGATGACCGGTGGCTTCTCTGCTGCTCTGGTTCGTGAAGCTCCTGTGAAAAGCACCACGTCCTGACTGTCTGCAGGGCCAGGCTCCTCTCCGCTCCCGGGTCACTTGGGTCCTGCTGCTGCACTTCACTCCTAAAGACCCAGAGTACATTCTGCTTTTGTAGTTATTTATTTCTTTATTTCAGCTACTGGACCCTGGCTGTCCTCTGCCAATATGTTTCAAGGCTGATGAATAGCACCCCCTGCAGTTATAGAGCTGATCTTTTGTAGCACAGATGTATAATTAATTGTGCAGCACTTTTGCAGTCTGAACAGGCAAGTGGATTCTTGGAAGACACCCATGTACTGCTGCCTGCTTCTCAGCCCTAGCTCCAGGGCCCTCGGGGAAGGGACCTGTTGGCCACAGCTTAAGAGCCTCTGTCCTGCTGGAGTGATGTGAAACAGGATTCGAATCCAGGTCTTTGGTGTAAAAGCCAAAAAAGCCACAAACAACCCCAAACCCAAAGCACTGCTGCACCGCAGGACTCCTCTGCCTCTGCTCCAACATGAAAGAACTTTTGGGTTTTTTTGCATCTCTGTTCCATCACAATGGTGATGTTTAGAGAGTTTTTTTCCTTCTTTTTTTTTTTCTCAGAGGGGAAGTAAGGACTTGTAAGTGTGTAAAGCACTTTGAAGATAAAAATCGTTGTCTGTGCAGAGTACTGTCTGTTGGCTGGTCTGAGTCACTACCTAGCTTGCCTGGGAAGAGACCCCTGCAGCCCCCCTTGGAGGATTAAGTCAAAAGAACCATTGAGGCGTCCTCCTTTGTACCTCTGCCCCCAGGGAGAGCAGAAGTGGGGGTCACCACGTGGGACCAGGCACTGCTTGTGAGTCTGGGGGGCGATGACTGAAATGTGCCCTGCGAAACTGAGGGCAGAGGACATCGGGGATGTGATTTAGCAGAGGTTGGATACAGAAGAGATTTTAAGCCTTATTATTTTGCCTTGGTATGGCAGGATTGTTCCTCATGGGGCTTTCTTCAGTTCTTTATCTACACCTGCTTTTAAAAGAGCTGAGTACAGTGGAGAAAACCCTTTCCTTTGATTTCTCTTCAGCTGGGGACATCCGTCGCCCAGGACTGTAACCATAGGTGTTGAGGTCGGGGGGAGGTGAGCGTCGCTTCAGCCCCATGCTAGGATATGAAAGGATTAAATCTCTTTCCTAAGCAAAGTGGAAGGTCCGCAGGTGTCTTCTCTCAGGCTCAGAGATTGCAGTGGGAGAAGGAGGCAGGATCCAGCTGGGTAAGAGACCTCATCAAGAGGATAAAAGCATTTAGGGTAAAGGACAGTCTGTCTGCCTGAGTAGGGGAAGCAATCAGTGAGGATGTGCAAGGGTCTCTCAAAAAGCCCTAGGCAGGCAACGTGTGTATCAGAACAGAATTTCCAGGCTGTGGCGAAGGGGAACAAGCTGAAAGCGTTAATTAGTTCCCACCCCCCAGCCCGTTTCTGTTAAAATAATCCCTTTGTTGTAATCACAACTGCTTCCTTTTTTCTTTTTTTTTCTTTTCTTTTTTTTTTTTTTTTAACAAGTTGCATCCCAATGAAGAGGACTGTTAAGGAAACCCCCTACTTATCACCTGAGGCTAGCTGCTGACTTACTGTTTCTCGAGACACGATAATGGTTCCTGATTATAAATAGGGTGACTGCCCTTTTTCATCAATATTAAGAGTAAGCCAACACCTTGATCTTTAGCCTGTGGAATGAATCACACTGTAAGAGTTGTTACTTCTGGAGAAGAGTAGTCATCCATTCTCTCACATTTTGCTCCCTGCTGTGAAAAGGCTTGGCCCTGATGAGGGAACCTTTGAACTGTGGGCAGGTACCCCAGGGAATGTGAATTTTCACCCCAGTGAAATTCTTTCTCTCCACCAGCGTAACCACTGTCTCTTCATTAAACCTGGGATCAGCCAGGGTTGTCAGGGGACGACCTTGAGCGCTACAGCCCCCCTCTGCCCAATGCTGCTGCTTCTTATTGAAAGTGTCAGTGTTGGGATAGCTGGTTTTCTTATTTGAAGGTTTGGGCTGTTTCTTAAACTTGCTAAAACCAGTGGAGACTTACTGAGTTGGTAGGTCCACATGAACTGTGCTTGCTGAGGTATCTGTTCTTGTTTCTGCAATCCTAAGAAGTTCTCACCTTATTTTCAGAGCCCTGATGGAACTGACAGTTTTTTGTTTAGGTCTAATTACTCACAGCGCATTAACAGAAGTTAAATGGGGGACCTTCAGTCCTAATCACCTCTCAGGACAAATGTGAGTGCCAGCAGGATTCCCATCTGCAGAAGATAATCTCTTCAAGAGGAATGATGAAAGCCCTGATGTATAAGCAGAGGTTTTGTTAGTTTGAACCTGAGCTCAAGTAGGCAACTTGGAAGAGTCACTCAAATCTTGAAACAAAACCAAGTTACTGAAGATTTTACTGCATGGCTTGGACTCTCTGAAGATAGATTTGTCCAGCCTTTACAAAATTAAAGGCTGATTTTCTTAACTCAAGACAGTTGTGTCTTTGTGTCTGTTATCTAATAGCTTTTAAAGCATTTTCATCACTTGGGTTAGGTAGTATGAATGAAAATATGCTACTTTTCCCCACCTCCAGATGTGTCAATAGTGTTCATAAATAGTGGAATATGTTGCATTCAAAGCTGTAAGTTCTGTATAGTCTCATGTGCCCTATCATGCTTTGGGTTTTGAGTGCAACTTTAAAGTAATGCAGGGCACTAAAATAAGACATTAATATCTTTTGAAACGTAGAATTAGAGTGTTTGAGCATTGAACAAACTTAAATGAGTCTCGAGATACAAAGTAATTACAGTGGTTGTGTTTGAAGTTGAGTATTTTTCCTCGTGTTTTGTTAGTAAGAGGAGATATACAAGTAAACTCTGGTGGAACTTTAAAAATATTTTTAATAAACCAATCTCTCCGATGACTCAGGACCAGAGAACGTCACTATGTGTGACAAAAAGAAGCACAGAAGTTGATTTCTATGACAAGAAGTTAATGAGATTTCATGCAATGTCTATCTTTAGTGGACCCTTAGGTTTCTGCTACCCAATGTAAGTGCTTCTTACCAGATTAATATATAAGACTCTCTTGGTTTTGGTCCAGTCTGATGCCTTCTGCTTTGGCCTCTTGCTGCTGCAAGCTCTTCTTATGTGCTGTTTCATGTGCCTGGAATTCTGGAGTGCGATAGCAGCAAGGTGACTGGAAGAACTAATGCTGTTCCTTCGGGGACCTCTTTTTCCTCTCCTGTTGGCACAGCTGAGATTCAACAGCTATTGCATGCATCGGGGAGGAAGCCAACAGGGAGCAAAGTAAGAATCAAAATCTTAGTTGCCTCGAAAATTTGGAACTATATGTCATGGGGATTTAAGCTTGTTAAGCCCAGAAATTCCCACTTCCCCGTAGGCAGAAAAAACCACCCCAGCAAATGAAACCTCTGTAAAGGGCTAGCAGAAGAGAGAAATAAAAAATCCTTTTCTGTAAAACATGTTCAGGCAAGGCAGAGTTGGTTTTATGTGAGATCATTTTAAAAGACAAGTTCTAATATTTGAATTTCTACTTTTATTTAGATATGCTTAGCAATTCAGATAATGAAGATTTATTGATGGTCTTTTCTGCCTTGTTGGAGACAGTCTTGCTGGAGAATCATATTTGTATGGTTTTCTGTTTTAATTTCCACCTTTATTACTTTGGTCATCTGCATGGAGATGTGATTGGCTTCTCCTCAAAAGTTCAGCTTCTGTTGTTTCTCGCTTTTTCCGCTGGACTCAGATTCTTTTGCCTGCAGCATCACAATCACTTTCACAGCAACTATTTCTATTCTGCCAGAAGCAGCTTTTTGGCAGGAAGCAAAAGGAAGAAGCAGAAGAAGCAGAGGAGGTCTTAAGGTACAAAGATCTTATTTTCATGAATCAGCTCTTTGTAACGGGAAGATGAGAAGACAGAAGTGTTGCAGTGTTTTAATTTTTTCTCCTGCTATGATTCATGCTACGTACCTTCAGCTGCTCTATCATTTTCCTTCCTTTGAGGTGCTCCAAAGTCTTTCAATCCAGTTGTTCTGTTGCAGGAAGGGGCTGTAGGACGTAACACTATGGGTTATAGAGACACTCCTAGTGTCTGGAAGACAGCAGCTTCCAATTGATGCACCCAAGACATGACAGTCAGTATGCTGAGAATCTGTGCTTGTCCAAAATATTTTCCAGCAAGCATAGATCCTTTGTCAGTCTTAAGGGGAAAAGTTAAATACCGGTGATTGATGAGAGGAGAGCCCTCCCTGTCTTTTCTGCAGTTCCTTGGGAGACATCTGATACTGCTTCTGCCTTGTGTAGGGTCAGATGTAACACTTTTTATCTGAACTAAGTGTAAAAGAAATAGGAATGTACAGGAAATCCTGGGACTAAGTAGGAAGAGAGGTAGGAAATGTTAATGAATGCAGCCATGCTGATGTCTTTCTTGGAGAAAGAGAAACAGGTGAACTGCCCTTGCTTTACACTTGCTTAAAGATGTGGCTGTCCCACCGTGAATACAAGTTTCAGTCCCCGGTTGTGTGACCTGTAGGTGTCCAATCTTGCTGTCATGTTTTGTATTATCTATCTTCAAGGTAGTCACTAATGCCCATTCCCATAGCATCTAAGAGCCTCTAGATGAAAGCTGTAAAAGTGCAGTGGTGAGCCTGTACGTGATGTGAAATTGTGTAACGGGGAAAGATTAGGATAAGGGTAATACTTTGAGGGGACAGGTGCCATGTCTGTGAGAAATCTGTGTGCCTGACTCTGCAGAGGCTTCACCTTCCTAGTGCTGCATCAGCAAAGAAACCTTTTGTAAAGAAGAAGAAATCTCTCAGAGGACCCCACCAGCTGCATTCAGAAATCATCTTTCCTCTAACAAACACTAGGGTGCTCGGAGCCTTTCCAGCAAATGTTACCTGCAAATTTGTTCTCAGTCCCCCATCCTGCATCGCTTACTGTCATCCCCCTTCCAGGCAGAGGGAGCTCAGAGGGTGTGTGACGATGAGAGGTGGTTGAAATCAGGAATGGTG
Source organism: Entomyzon cyanotis (assembly GCA_024500445.1). Classification (NCBI taxonomy): domain Eukaryota; kingdom Metazoa; phylum Chordata; class Aves; order Passeriformes; family Meliphagidae; genus Entomyzon; species Entomyzon cyanotis. The sequence continues at coordinate 10,499,416 of JAKEPQ010001018.1, read as the reverse complement.
TCATCCTTGTGTTCTCCCTCCAAGCTGCTAGTATGTGCTCCTGGAGAGCTACACGAACTGAGTAATTACTGAATTACTAGCTAGATCAGAAGTGGTGACCTCAAAGACGGAAGGAGACTCTCCATCTCCATTTGTCAGTCCTCCTGGGGTCAGAAGGACCCTTTTTCGCTGGGATCTGTGAGAGAGGGGAAAGGGATGTGCAAGGTAACCCTTACATTAAGGCATAGCAGGAAAAAATGTTTGCTTTAGCTGTTGCAGAATTCCTGTGCAGTAAGAAGAGGCAGCGTTGCTTGTGTGTGTGCAATGACAGCAGCACTGGTGGGAGCAGTGGCACTAACCCAGAGGGCTGCTCAGGGGGCTTCATTTTGCTCAGAATCTCCCATCCATCATAGAGGAGGGTGCCAAGTCATGAGGCCATTTTCCTGCCTTATTTGTGCCTCTGTCCTCAAAAGCATTTTGATTAGGAGATGGCAGAGAGGATTTCAGGGAGGAAGTGAGTAGGAAAGTTTCTGTTGTGGTTGTACCATAGTGCCTCTGTACAATTATGACCAAACTGATTTTCTTGCACTAAAAGCAGAGACTTCAATCTTTCTTATGGCTGTGGTGTAGCACATCTGCTGAATTTATAGCCCTTACTCTTGGATGATGGAATCTTGTATTTGCTGGAAATCTACATGCAAACCTGTTCAGTTTGTTGTGCTGATTGTAAAATTGATCCTTGAAGGGTTTGGTGTTGGGGTTTGTTTGTTTGTTTGTTTTGTTGTTGTTTGTAACCATTTTTGGCCTTAAATCCCTGTGGTTTTTTCCTTCTTTTCCGAATTGAAGGGTGAGAGCATAGAAATGCTACTGATGATTTTACCCTGAAGTAGAAAGGCTTGCATGGCTGTTAGATTCCCACCCCGATTGTGGGGGGGGGGGGGGGGGGATAGTAGCCCTAGTAGCACGATGGGGTTACTTTCTTCATTAGTCCCAGTAATGTTTTATTTATAACAATTTTTTTGGGTGTATCTGATTGTGGTCAAGTAAGTAGATGACACTGAAGGGCCAAAACAGAAGGTTGAATTTCTTTCTTCTGGAAAGAAAATGAAATGTTCAATGGCAAAGAAAAACTTGGCAATGTGAACAAGGTGTACTAATGACAGTGGTTTTTCATCTGGAGTCTGCAGACAGCCAAAAATTAGTTTCTGAGAGAATTAAATTATCCATTAAGCTCAGTGGGGTTGTACATTGAAGCCTGATATATCACTTGGAAAGCTGCAAAGGATATGGCGTCTCTGCTTGCATGATATTTAACTAATACAGTTTTGATAACTTTGTTTACATTCTGCACTTTTATTGACCCTGTGTATTACCAGTGATGCCTACTGTAATGCAACAGCTGACAATGGTGCGACAATTACCTGTATATATAGCATGAGCTCTTTTAAAACTTCAGTTCATCCTTTAAAATCAATCATACAGTTTTCAAGCTTTTATGTATTTTAAAAAGCAGCTCCTGTTGTATTTCCCTTGTAGCACCTATAGTCATTAGCAAAGATGGGAAATGCTGTTCTGCAACAGACTAGAGATCCAGATATTTAACTATGCAAATTCCCTTATTTTTCGTCCTTTGAGAAATGTTTGACTTGTGTGTGGTTGCTGTCCTTGTATTTTTATAGTGCCTTTTTAAGCATTTTACAAAACTTTTGCTATTTATGCTGCAACTGCATTTTAGACATTAGGTATAACATACCTTGATATAACAAGCTTATTTAGATAAGCTGTGCTCTCATGTATTTATATATACCAAAGGGTTTTACCTTGAGGTAAGTTTAAGTTTAGCTTAAGTTAGAGTGCTCTGAGCACTCCTACCTTATAAATCTACATAAAGGATTGACCTCAATTGATGCTTCACTTCAAAATCAGAAAACAGATAATGGAAAATCAAATTATAAAAACCTTATCGAGTTCCCCCACCCCATTACAGCTTTTATCACAGTCTGGGATCCCCAGGGGGAATGCTGCTCTAACCAAGCTCTTAGCGTGCCGTGGCAGTCAACAAGATTAAAGCTGTTTGTGACTAGAGCAACCTCGTGGTTTGTCACGGTGAAAGTGCTATCAGAGCCTCTTCTCCAGGCAAAGGAAGGATGACCTCCACCTCCTGTGAGCGAAGCGCCGTGCCTTGAACACCACCTGTGAATGGGCAGCCAGTGCCAAGGAGAGCAGGGTGTGCTGTACTCGGAGAGCACGCGATAAGGCAGTGCCTGTGTGCGCCAGCTGCAATTTCCAGGGAGCTGATGCAGAGCACATCGCAGTATTCTCATTTGAAAGAGATGAGGCATAGATCACAGCAGTAGACTTGCCTCTGAAAGGAGCCAGCACCTCTCGAGTCCCAGGGCAAGCAGAGGAGCAGGCAAGTCTTCCCTAGACACTCCTGGTGCACGGTGGCCTGACCAGCAGCTGGGGAATCTCTTAACACCCACAAATTGTTAACTCGAAAGACAAATAGTAGAAGCACATGTAATTGTCTGCTCTGATTGTTTTCCCCAGACTACCAGCATCATTTTAGTCTTATCTAGATGGAATTTCAGCCAGCCTCCCAATGATTTTTGACATGGTATGAGATGTGGTGGTCTGTATTTATTTTTCATAAAAAGCAAGTCACCTGTGGAGGAGCCATCAGTGAAGTTGTCAACTGGCTGTGCTTACAACACAGTCCTTCTCAGCAGCTCATTGCCTTTTGGATGAGTTCTGAGCAGAGGCCTTCTCTTGGAATATGGCTTGCTGAGGATCTGGAAAACAAAGCTTGGGAAACAGGGCAGTTATTGAAAGTGTCATATCTGCCCAGTAAAGTTCCTGGCAAAACAAGTTTTAAATGATGCTTGAGCTTCTCTGCCCAGCACTTAAGAGCTTCACAGACTGCGGGCCCTACTGCGTTTTCATGTGAAATGTTCTGAGTGGCAGATGGAGAAAACCGTAATGTCATATAGAGCTTCCTTTGCTGGCATACAGGCTTGAATGAAGGTGATGATTTGACAGGCACTGCATCCTTGCTCTGCAGATGCCCCCTCACTCCTCTCAAACCCCAAAGCCAGTGAATAATCTGAAAAACGCTAAATTGTCTCTCCAGCGGAGAAGTGCAGCTACACACAGCGGACTCCCAAAAGCAAGGCCGCTGGGGACTCGGAGGGCTGGCAGTGGCACTTGTGAGCTGCTCTGTGCTGGCGCTGGCCGGGCGGGCGGGCTGCAGGGCAGGGCAGCCCGGGCACCGCCGCCTCCATGTTGTTTCCTGAGGCACCTCCGACTCGGGCCCGCCCAGCCCCGGCGTGCGGCCCGGCTGCCGTCTCGAGGTGTGCTCCGGGGCTCCGCGCCGCTGGAGTGGCATCCCGGCCCGGTCGTGGCTCGGTCATCGCTGTCCGTGCGCCCAGCCTGGCGGGGAGGCCGGGCGGGGACAAGTGGCCAAACGGAGCAAACCCAGTTCTTAAAATGACTCGGTGTGGCGGGGGCAGAGGGGCGGTGTTGATGTACGAGTTGAGGGCACTGTGAGCTGGCCCGGTGCCGCCCCAGCCGGGCGGAGAGCAGCGCGCAGCCCCTAGCGGGGTCCCGCTGCCCTCCGCAGCGGCGGGCTGCTGTGGCACGCGCACCGGGCGCGCCTCGCCCACGTGCTCCCAGCGCGCGGGACGGCGTGGGGGGGGAGGCGGCGCGCGGCTCCTTTAAGTGGGCGCGTGGTGGTGGGAGGGGCGGTGGCTCCTTCGCGCGCCCCCCTCCGCGCGCGCGCACGTCCCCGCAGACGGGGGCGCGCGCGCACGCGCCGCTCCCCCCTCCATCCCCTCGGTCGCTCCTTCTCCCGGCCGGGACCCGCCGCCTCGCGCCGCCGTTCCCGCTGGCGAGCGCGCTGGCTCCGCCGCCGCCCGCCGCCATTGGCTGGCGGGGGTCAGGTGACCCCGTGTTATTTCCTGTGTGTGTGTGGAGGTGTGAGTGAGGGGAGGAGGATGGCACCGGACGCCCCCGCGCCCCCGCCCGCCCCCGGCCCCGCCGCCCCCGCTGCTGAGCCGCCCCCGCCCCGCCCGCCCCGCCCGCCGCGGCGGAGGGCGCCGGGCACGGCGGCGGGGGGGGTCTCAGGTAAGGGGCGGCCGCGCTCCGCCGGGCTGTGTCGGTGTGTGCGGGAGGCCTGGGGAGGGACTGCGAGCTGCCGGCGGGGGAAGCCGAGGTCGCCTGGGCGAGTGGGAGGGGATGTGAGGGTCTCATCCGTGAGTTGCAGGGCGAGCGCTGGGTGCGAGAGGGCTTGTGAAAGGGCCCCAGGGAAGTTTATTTCCCCCCCCGGCCCACCCCCCCTTTTTTTTTCCTTTTGAAACAAAAAAAAATGTTTGTTTACGTGTGTTCAAAGAGGCTCTCCTGCTGCGTGGTGGGGTGCCCACCTGTTTTCCTGTCCCGGAAGAGTGGTGTTGTGCAAGAATGGTGAAGTTTTGGTGGGGATTGGTGTTGTGGTTGGAGAGATAAACGATTAAAAGTGCTGGAGAAGATGGGTGCACCCTGTGCTCAGATTGTGGTTGGTGGACAGGCTGTGCTGGGAATGCTTGAGGTTTGTGGTGCTTCTCTGCTTTTTAGAGGTTCAGCGTTGCTTATCTGCAGAGATAATCGCGATATGATGTGCTTAGGCTGCTGCGAGAATCAGTCTGTCTTTTGTTAATGGTGCTTACCTTGCTGGGAGTTGTGTTTAGGGCTGCAGTTGGAAGTTATTTCTCCTACCTTGAGGGAAGGAATAAGAGAAAGTTATGTAACACGAGTGTTCTAACCTGTGTATCAGAGCTGCCTAATGGCGCTGGGGCTCTGTTATTAACTTGAGAATAAGAGCACGTTTGTGTGTGAATCAACAAGTGATTGTCTCCGTGGGTAGATTTGGCACCACGAGAATCCGTTTTTTGGGGGGGGGGGGTTTTTGTGTATAGTGTCTTTTCCTTCATTAAAAGGGGGGACAGTTTGATTAAATTGTAGCATTGCTTTCTGTAGTATTCATTTAAAAAAAATCTCCCTTTGAAAACAAGAGAAAAATAGGAGGTACACCTGTGAGAGCATCGAGTTTCAGAGCTTTCTGTGTTTAGGTTTGCATTTTGAAAGCTATACATATCTGTGTCACTTGTTGCCATCTGTTGCTGCATGCATGGGTAATTCTTTGGAGAGTATGTTTTTTAATATGCTTCCTGACCAATAGATGTGCGTGGAGCAGTTGGATCACCTCTACACAGAATTTATAGAACAATAAAGTGACTGGATGGTGGAGATGCAGCAGCCTCAAGGTTAGGTTTGTAGCCCATTGGCTGAACTCAATTCAAGAAGAGCTGACTTCTTTTACACATTTTCTAGGCTTTTTTTTTTTTTGGTCAGGTAAGCTTGTTTTTTGAGGTTTATCAATGGGTATTACCCATTGCCTAACCAAGGTGCATTTGGTTAAGCATCTGTGATAAATAATTTTTAGTATTGTTATTTATGAGTTTTCATTTGGCTGAAGTGTGGGGTTTTTTGTTATATCCACATCTTTAAATAGGGTTCCACATTAGTTCACTTTGAGTTGTTTGAAGCTGTATTATTTAATCTTAGTTTTTGTTGGCATTTAAAAAGGCAATTGCATTAATGTGCTGCAGAGAAAATTACTATCAAAAAAAGAAAAAAGGTATTTATTAGCTTAGTCATCAGTCTCTTACTCACTTCAACTTTGCTAATGTTAGAAGGAGAGAGCAGTCATTCCTCATTTCTGTTAATTGCTGGTACATGAAATGCATATTGTGTATTCTGGTTAAATTAACGAGTTACTGTGCCATTTGAGTGAAAATATGATAGTACCTTTTATATAAAAATATTCTCCTATTCTACTCTTTTAACACTTACAGTTTTGGGATAGCTTTTGGGCTTTGTATTATTAGGTTTAAATGTCTGGGGGAAGTTCTTGGACCTTTTTGCTGGCATGGTATTCTTCAGACTACTTAGCTTTAAGTCTGTTAGCATCCTTTCTAGTAGAATTGTGTGTGTTTTGACACAATTTGGGTTTTGACCTATAAATCAGTTTTCAGAGGCTTTGGGATTGATGAAATGTGGATTTTTGCTGAAATATATGCTTTCATATGCCTTTGCAGCTGGGGGCAGGTTAATCATGGTTCCCTATATGAAAGCAGTAGGAGCAGCTTCATTATTAGTGACTTTCATAGGAGATCAGAAATTTTGGTTTTGTTGTTGTTCCTTTGCTTTGTTACTAATGCTTCATAAAAACAGCTTGAAGTGAATTTTTATTAAAGGTGTAAATCTGTTTCTGTAATGCATAAATAAGAAGTGAAGGTTATTCAAATGAAAGAGAAAACTTACTTGTGTATTCATTGTAAAGAAGACCTCTTTTTATTGGCACAAGACGCTTCCTTAATCTTCATTTGAAGAAATAGGGTGTTATTAACTGTTTCCTATGTTTTAAAGGATACTCAGATTAAACTTATAGACTTAAAGGATAAGTAGCAATGTTCTTAGTATGGTTCTGCCTTATGATTGATATATGTATGAAGTCTGTAGGACAAAGAGTAAAATGCATAGGACTTGGGGTTTTTTCCCTCTCCTACTTCGTGTTGTGAAAATGTGGGCAAAGACAACATTTTGAGCTCTTAGGACAATGTTAAAAAGAAAATCATTGCATACCCCCTTTCTCCCTTTTTAGGTCTCGTTTAACTAAACCACCCATGAGGCACAGCAAAATGGCAATAATGCCTGTCTTGGAAGGGTCCCTTTGTAAGAGTTGCAGTGCACACATTCTGTTGCTATTCTACCAGCTTGGCACGCTGCTATCTGGAGTGAGGGCATAATATGTAATAAACTTGAATCATTTCATGCTGCTTGCTTGGCTTCCCTATAATTTGAGATAATGGTATTTAAGAGTTTATAGCTGGTTTATGCATATCTTGCCTTTTGACACAGGGTATGCCAGATCTCTGTTTGGGTGGGATAGCTTTTTAATTAAAATATGTGTTTATTTTTTCATACCTTGTTCAGTTATGTTTTATACTTATGAAGGGTATTAGACTCATGTTTTGGGAACCTGAGTTCTCACAACTTACAAAGATTTAGTAACGTTTTTGGCAGTGCTGGCTTCTCAGGCTTCAGTGTGTACCTTAACTGGCTGTGTGGGAATTTGTGTTACTTAATCCCATGGATGGCCTCTGAAACAGGAAAGATTATGGATGGTGGTTTCTGAAGAGGCAACTAACATGTTGATTTGTTAGTGGAGGTTGGACTGAGACTAGCTAACTCTTCCTGTTCAAGAAATTAAAACTGCAGTTTGACAGCAAAACATGGTTTTTATTGACAGAGTTTGGTGAGATCTCTTTCAAAATAACTTTTTAATTTCTGGTTTAGCTTTTGGACTTCTAAAATAAAAAATAAAAGCAGTCTGAAATATTTAAACCCACTTCTAATAGTGTTGGTATGCTATGTAGAATTTTCTTTACTGTAGAAAACCATTTAGTGTTACTGATAGAGAACACAAAAACAGTGTAAGCACAGGTGTATGCTTCTCTAAAATCATGCAGGAGAGGCTGTTCTTGTAGTGGGATCCTGATGTTCAATTCTGTTACTATGAAAATTTTCTTATTAAAAAAAAAAAGGTGGTTCAGTTGTTCTTATGACCCAGGTGCCCTTCCTTACAGTTTTTGACTAGACTTCAGTCTTGGCTGAACTGGAAAAATGGAAGTTGTCTTTACAGCCATGTACAGCACTGCTGGTGTCTGGCTACAGCACTCCTTGATTGCTGCAGCTGAGCCTTTCTGCTGCAGCTTTCCACTAAGATATGTATTGATTTGTCTGGGGTCACTTGGAAAAGCATGTGATGTTCTTCATTATGCACGTATGTGGGTTTCATTTCATTTTAAAATAAGGGGAGGACAAAAACAAAAAGTCAGATCCAAAGACTCAGAAGTCAAGGCTGACATGTAATCAGAAGTGGATTCTGTTTAGCCCTGTTGGAGGATAAGATCTCCTCTGAGTGTTCTAGAGTCTGGGATTTGCTGCCTGTTTGCCTTTGAAGACAAAAAAATGTAGAATTGCATTTTACCAACCCTTGAACTTGTTCTTGCTGCCTTCATGAACAACAGCACAAGCAGTCAAACTTCCAGTTTTGGATACCACAGAGCAGTGGTCTTCCAGTAGGACTCCTGTTTCTTCTTGCCTCTTACCAGTGATTCCTCAAGAATGGAGTGAAGCAGTGGTAGCCAAAAATGCAAGCATCCTCTTGTCAGCTCAGCCTGGTGACAGTGAATATGCTTGTGTTTTTTCCAGTGCTTTTTGTGTTTCTCTTTTACCACTGTGTTTGTAACCTGTGGTCATATCGGAAGAGGAGAAAAAGTGTTACCAGGTTCTTTGTTGGGGAGCTCTGGCTTGAGTCCCTTGGGATTTATCTGTTCTCCATTTGGGAAGCTCATTATTTCTTGCCTGAATTGTGATGCAATAAATACAAAAAAGCTAGGAAAACTACTTTTTTTTTTCTCCCCACCTCTTCATTGCAACCACACAGCATGTCTATGTTCATACCAATAACTGCGTATGGAATTCACTGCGTATTTTATGCTGGAATGTGATGATTTATTTTGTAGTATTTTGCTAGTATGAACTCAATCATCTAATTGCTAGTAAATTGCGAATCCTAAACAGAACCCTCTGATGAGCTCTGATGGAACTCAGTACTTAGCTAGAAATTGTATAGGGAGCTACTATGCTGGAAGCTTTAGTACAGTTTATTGGAAGTATTGTTCATATCACTTTCCCTGTAAAATTATGTGCTGCAAAGTGTCTTCTTAGTGGCTTTTAACTGATCTAAAGACTTGGTATTAGTAGAGCTGACTGGATGGTTTTTGTCTATATACAGCATCACTAATGACTGTGAAAAACGTAGCTAAAACTTATTAGCTGAAAGAAAAATATGTGCTGTCATACTTGCCAGGAATAAACCTTCCTACACTATAATGAAATGTTAATCAGCCTCCAGTTTGATACTTGCAATTGGCTGTTACCTTTGGTCAGATGCCTGGATACACTTGAATTTTCGTGAGATTTGATTTGTTCAGCAGTGTTTTCTATGATTAGATGTTCTAGAATAGTAGGAATGTTATATGTGATTTTTTAAAACTAAATAGTTATAAATGTAGTGAATGCTATGTGATCAGCATTATGTTGTCTGCTGGAAATACAAAACAGCAGGGCAGAAACAGTCTAGGAGGTTCCTGGAGTGTGTGTCTCCTGACACAGATGGTGAGGGAGAAAACTGGGGAAGTCACCTGCTGGACCTGTGGTTTGTGAGCAAAGAAGGACTGATGGGTGATGTGATGGTCAGAGGCCATCGTGGGCAGAGCCATCATGCAATGATAGTTTGCAATTCTTCTTGGGGAAGTAAGTAGGGGAGTCAGCAGAGCTGCCATCTTGGACTTCCAAAGGGCAGAGACTCTGGCCTGTTTAGGAGCCTGGTTGATAGGGTCCCTCGGAAGGCATTTCTGAAGGGCAAAGGAGTCCAGGAAGGCTGGACATCCTTCAAGAAGGAAGTCTTAAAAAGCGTGCAGGAGGAGGCTGGCACTCCTGTGTGCTAAAAGCCGAGCTAGCTGGGTGTCATGGGTTGACCCTGGCCAAATGCCAGGCACCTATGACATCTGCTTTCTCTGCTCTCCCCTGCCACAGCTGGGCAGAGGAGAGGAAAAAAAACATATGAAAGGCTCATGAGTTGAGATAAGGAACTGGGAGAAGATGCAGTGAGGGCAAAACAGGCTGAACTTAAAGTTGCAAAGTGATTTATTGCTAACAGAGTCAGAGGTGTATAATGAGAAGTAAAATAAAGCCCTCACAGACACCATTTCTCTGCTCATCTCCCTCCTCCCCACAAGCAGCACAGGGGGACAGGGCATGGGGGTTGTAGGTCAGTTCATCACTGAAGTCTTCTGCTGCACCGGGAGAGAAGTCTTTTCCTCTGCATTGCTGTGGGGTCCCTCCCACAGGAGGCAGCTCTCTGCAAACTCCTCCAGCTTGGGTCCAAATCCCACAAGCAGCAGCCCGCCCGAATCTGCCGCAATGTGAGTTCCCCCCACTGGTAGACAGTCCTCCCAAAACTGCCATGGCATAGGCCCCTCGTCCATGGGGTGCAGACCTTTGAGGCCAGGCTATTCCATCTCGGGAGCAAGGCCTCTCTCTCCACAGGGACTCATGCTGAACCACAGCCTCCTCCAGGCATCCAGCTGCTCCGGCGTGGGCACCTTCCCACTGGCTGTGGGTGGATCTCTGCATCCCTCTGGACCCCATGGACTGCAGGGGAATAGCCTGCGTCACCATGGTCCTCACCACGGCTGGCAGAGGACTCTCTGCTCCGGCGCCAGGAGCACCTCCTCCCCCCACCTTCTCCACTAACCTTGGTGTCTGCATGTTGTTTTCCCTCCCATGTTGTCTCCTCCTTCTCCTTCTCTGGCTGAAAAGAAGTGCGTGCTCACGTTGTTTTGATTTTTTCTTAAATATGTTGTCACAGAGGTGTAACCAACATCTCTAATTGGCCCAGCCTTGGCCAGTGGCATGTCCGTCATCTTCAGAGCCATCAGAGATTGGCTCTGCTGGGCATGGTGAAAGCTTCCAGAACCTTCACATGGGAGCCATCTTTGTGGCCCCCCTCCACTAGCAAAAGAACCACTTTTCAGGGAGTTTTCAGAAAAGGAGGCTCAGGGAAGACCTTTTCATTCTCTACACTACCTAAAAGGAGGCTGTAGCCAGGTAGGGTTGAGTTTCTTCTCCCAAGTAACAAGCAATAGAACAGGAGGAGATGGCCACAAGTTGTGCCAGGGGAGGTTTAGTTTGGATATTAAGAAATATTTCTTCAGTGAAGAAGTCAAACATTGGAACAAGTTCCCCTGTGAGGTGGTGGAATCACCATCCCTGGAGGTGTTTAAAAGATGTGTACCTGTGCTTATGTGGGATATGTTTTCGTGGTGACTTTGACAGTTCTGTGAGAGGGGTTGGACTTGATAATTTTAAAGGTCTTTTCCAACCTAAAGGATTCTGTGACTCCATGTAACCATGTCTTTCCCTTTTGTTTCTCATCTTGCATTCAGGGAAAAAAGAGTGAATTTTACAGTGTTGGTTTACCCGCTGTAAGTTTTCCCTATTTCACTTCGTGTGTGGAGGTGGGGAGGTTGCTCTTCTCTCCCTTCTCCAACATTTTTGCATGAAATATTTACAGCTGATGTTCTGATGTTCTTCATCCTGACCATACCTGGTGCATATTGCTACATAAAATTGGTCTTTTAGATAGGTCTTGATAAGTATAATAATGTCAGATACTTAGCAGGCAGTAAATTGAGTTGGGCAAAATTGTTACAGAAGGAGGTAGCAGATTGTCTTTGTATTGCAGGGCATTGCTGAGTGAGTGGCAGATTCTCTTCTGTAGTGTTGGAGAGCGGAAGTAGCAGGAGCATAATTGAGAATTGCTCCAAAATGACGTGTTTTATTTTGCGTGAGAAAACTGAATTGTGCTGTTCTTATCCCCTTTCCAACTAAATCAGTGCATTTTAATGTAGAAACGTGTAATCCCATTTTATTGTCAGAGTGCCTAAAGAGAGCTCTGCTGCAAAATTGTTTATTTGCGAGCTGTGGTAGGGCACTGGTTTTGGTGATGAGCTGAGAGTCCACTGCAGTGTGGTATTCTGCACCTCTGCAGTTCTGACTTCATGTTTACATCAGAGAGCAGGGTGGTGATTATTGCATTCTGGCCTTTTATCCTTTTGTTTGGTGTACTTTTCTACGTTTGGTGTCTTTCACCTTTTCTACTTTAGGTAATGTCTCACATTCTGGTTATCAGAGACAAAACTGCGTTCTGGCTTGAGAATTGCTCAGTTGAGTACATTTTTATTTGAGTGATGGTGGTATCCTGCAAGTAGGATGTAGAAATTTGACTTGTCATGTGTTCACTTTGTTTGTTTCCTTGCCTTTCTGTCTTGCAGGAATATAGCGTGTTTTATATTTGAAAGGTAGAATTTGTGGACAACCAAAGGGAGGGTTATACATAACAGAGCTGCTGAAAATAGCAAGGGGAGGAGAAGAGGTTAATTATGTGTATACTCTGCAGCATAGTCAAAACCCGACAAAGCTGGTGGAAAAAGAAAACTTCAGTAAACCTGGATCAAACTTGCCAGCGAAAGCACATCTTAGCCCAATGAGAAACAGCATGAGGGAGTTCCTAAAAGTGGGCGGGAGGAGGATTTAGGAAGTAAACTTCTTTGCTTATCCACAGAACTGTAATGTTTGTAAAGACTTTGTTGGTCTGTGTTTACTCATGGAATTTTGGCTCCATGCGTGCGTTGCGTTTCTGGAATAAACTAAGAAGTAAGGTCCTTCTGCTCAGTTGATTAACAGGATTTGAACAATTAAATAAGAAACAATTTTCAAGGTGAAAATAATTTTGTTGCCACCTTTCTAGCTGAAACAAGGTAGCAAACCAGTTTTTCCACAGAAAGTTGGGATGTTTTAGAGCAGGGGAGAAAAGAAATCTAGTCCTTCTTTTCTTGTAATAGGGTGCTAGGAGTACATTAGCACTATGAAATGGTTATATGTAATCCATTAGGTATGGTTTATGTTAACTGTACCTTCTGATTTAGCCTCCTCATAAGGGGAGATAGGTGGAAAAAGAAACGGTAAAGTCTTCTGGTTTAGTTTTTTCCTCTCTTCCCTAGTGTGCTAGATGAATAACTGCAGGAATGTGGGAACTTAAGTTTAAGAGGATGGTGGGACTGACTCTCAGAGTGGTGGACCAATGTTAGCTCTAGCATTTCCAAAAATTACACTCAGAGTGCAGTATCTTTGTTATCCTCCACTAATCAGTAATTACAGAGATTTTTTTCTTTTCTGGTTTTGGATTCATCCCTGCTCTTTGCTTTCAACTGCTGACTTCCTTAAGGATATATCCCCCAGGATATGACATGGAGCACATGCAGTAGAAGCTTTGTCCATCAGCTTTCCCGCTTCAAACGCTCCTGACACTATCAGTGTGGTGATACAGAAATCCTTTGGGGAAGGAGAAAGCTTTACAACTCTGGTTGTGAGAAGATCTCTAATTGTAGGTTGTTAACTTCTCTGAACTGCTTATGCTCGTTAATTTTGAGCCTGTGGTGTGGTCTGACTGCTGTTGACATTCCCTGCATTTGGCTGTGGCAGCGGAATTTGGAAATGTGGAATTTGTTGATTACAGTGGCTTGAGTTTAAAACATAGATTTTCAGACTTCTAACTGAGGTGTTTTAGAAGTTGCATCACTTAATATGCATAAAGTTGACATGGAAAGATTATGTCTGAAAGGTTTTCAGTGGCTCAATGGGGACGCTAGCGAGAGTGAACCAATTTAAGTGCTTTAGGCCAAGGCTAAGTATAAACCTCAGGAGTTCTTAGCTGTTTGCTCCAACACTGCAGTGTGCTGCCTCCTGTCTCTCTCATCTGTCTGTTGGTGATGCCAGTGGAGCTACAGTGGGGATGCATAATGAGGTGGTTCAAGAAAGTGGTTCAATCTGAACATTTCAAAGAAAGCCTGCAGGGGTGGGGATGGGTAGATAGGAATGGGGAGGGCCTCCTTAAAATAGTTCTACCTCTGAAGTAATCTCTTTGTTGAATTATTTAAATGTATGAAGTTATTTTGTATTAATCTGGACTGTTTCTCCTGTCTCCATGAATGCATGGCTGTAGTCTTAGTCTCTCCCTGTTAGTCTCAGAAGACAAAGCTTACTGTAAGAATGGGTCTGCTTCAGTTTGTGGCTTCAACATGAGGCAGATGCTGTGGAATCTGAGGTGTGGAGAAATGAGCAAAGTGATATTTAGAGGGCATAGGTTGTAGGAGACAAGGAGAAATGTTAGGGAAGGAAAAGTTGTTGTTCTTCTGTGTGAAAACCTTGCAAACACTTGGAATTTTTTTTGAGGGAAGTTCAAACAGTTCTTATGTTTCGGAAAAATAAGGTTTCTCCCTAACTTTTTATCAGTAAACATTATATGGCCTTGACTGTATTTTCTTCTCAAGTGTGCCATAGCAGTACTATTTGCAGACATTCCACACTCAAATTCTTCTTACATCTGCATTGATTTAGAGGGATGAAGTGCTAAATTCACATGAAGAATGATAACTTCGGCTAGTGAAAATTAAAAGTGCTAAAGCTAAATTTTTTGTCATATCTTAAAGGAACAAAAACTCTCTATAAGAAGTTTGGGTGGCATAAGTTTGAGTACAGCTTTTCTGCAACTGAACAGTAGTTCTTTAATTTGTTCATTTAAGTAGATCAAGGTTATATGTCTACCAGATTTTAATGTTATTGCATATGATGTAAATAGGTGGTATTATCCTCAACGGTGGTTTTATCCTAATCAGTGGATATATTCTTGTATACAGTGCATGGCCTGTATTAATACTTGCACATAACTGATAGAGATTTTATGTCAATTTACTTCATTTGCCTTGAGAAGTTCCCAGGAGTCTTGGTTACAGGCTCATTGCAACAGGCATTGTAAAAAAAGAATAAAAAGATTTAATTGTATAGACTACGTTGAATAGAAAAGACAGACGTATTACAGGTAATATTTAATGCGATCCTTATAAGTATTCATCTTAGCAACTTGTCACCGAGGCTGGGGCCACTGCTTAGTATGAAAAATTATAAAAGTTAATTAAAAATAACGTGTTAAGGTGGTGGTGGGGTTTTTTCCCCACTGTGTAGTTCTGAGTATTTTAGATACCGGATAAATTTCTGCACAGAAAGTGGGAGCTTGGGCAGATAGAACCTGGAAACCCTGCTTGCACTTTTTTGTTTTCCTCTTGCAATTAATAATTGACTTCTCCTTTTCACTGTTTTGTAACTGAAAGGTGAAGGTTTAGTGAGAGTTGTGATGCCTTTGCTGAGCCTCCTGTCTCACAGGTCTGAGGAGGACCAGATCAGAAATTGTTCTTGAAGCGGATGTTCAGATTTTGCTGTATTGCCAAAGCAGATACCATGTTTGACTCTTTGAAGGCATTGGAGATATGGACACAGGTGAATTTGCAATAAGAGGTATGTAATGAGTTGCCAAAATTTTTGGAGGACTAGTGAGTTGGATTAGGATGTGCAATCAGCTGATCTGCAGCTTGGAGAAGAAAAAAAAAAGATGAGCTGAGGGTTCAGTATTATTTTCATTTTGATGTTAGGAAGGGTTGTTTGACTATTGTGTAAAGATGAAGAGCCTTTTAAATAGGAACGCCTGATTTCAAGTGCCCTTCAGTAGCCATGCCACTTAAAACAGATCCTGCTGTGTCCGTTTTGCTGGTACAGATGTTTGTGTAATGATACAGTGAATGGATCTGTCAGGTCACAAATGGCTCTTCTCCCTCGCAGAATTTTCTCGACTGTATCAGTTCCCTGATCTGACTTGCACGTGAATGGCTGTGTTAACACCATAGAAGAGGCTGGACCTCTTAAACTGGCCTAGAGAAGACTGACCCTAGATGTGAAACCAAAATTGTTGTTTTAATCTTTGACATAAAATGGAAACTGATTGATTTGCATAGGTTCTTATTAAAATAGCAGTGTCTGTTAAAAATTTAAATGGATAACTTTCAGCAAGAGGTTGATGGATTTTTGAAAGCTATTTAAGTGCATCTGTGCTGTTGATTGAGACTGAGAGCCAATGGCATAATAATAAAATCAGATCTATACAACCAGCCAAAATTCTGCTGAACTTTGATCATTAGTTATATTTCCAGAAATACATGTTTTCGTAGTATTACAACTGAAATACTGGCTTACAGCAGAAGTTGTTCTTGTCAAATTTCCTCTTTCTTAATGTTTAGAAATATGAATTTAACAGTACACTTCACTAAAAGTGCAAAGCTAAACTGGAAATGGTATTTTAGTTTTGCTCAACTGGAAATGGTATTTTAGCTTTGCTCACTTAGTAAGGAAAACTTGCAGATGCAAAAAAGTCTGTGCATTTTTAATTCAGTGTTGTACAACTGGCTTTTAAAAAATATATTTTGGAAGTGCGGGAAGAAAGCAGCAGCCAAGTAATAGCCATATGCAAAATTCGATTATTTTTTGTAGCTGTTTGTTTACATGATGCCTTTTATTATAGCAGTTGAATGCTCCAAATATGTCTGCTTACATCTCCCCTGTGAGATAGGAAGGTAGGCTGACTCAGGGTAACTGTGGTTAGGCTTTTTCTGTGGTCACTTAAGGAAATATATGGAAAAATAAGTGAATGTAGATCTTATCTAGCACAGTAATCCCCAGAGCATTCCCCTCTCTCAACTGACAAAGCTCACTGTGCTCCTTCTGCCACGCTCATCTGTTCCTCACCCATTCTGTGAGAACCATTTCCTTAATTGTTTGGATTTAAGCTCATACATGCTGACTTTCTGAAAAGCTGTACAGACATTTTGGTAAAGAAGGCATGGTGTCTCTGTGAGATGATGGAAACTAGTTACAATCCACTTGGCCAAGCTGTAGCTCATTTGAGGAATTTTTTGGTAAAAGTTTTCACTAGGCAGGACAAAATTAAGTTTTTGTGAAGACAGTATTACCACTGGTTTGCAAGACGTGTTGCTAATATGTGTTATTAATAGACACTTAAGCATGTATAACAGCTACATATGGGTGTTTCTAAGACATGCTGGGATTTTTTAGAGTTATAAAATTTGGTTTTCATTAATGCAGTATTCTGGGTTTAATTTAATTTTTTATATTCCAAAATACTTGAGTTTAGCTACTTCAGTACGGTCTGGCACTCTCAATTGAGATTAACTGTATCCTCTTTCAGCTTTGAATGGTGTAGTAAGGTTTTTTTGACAGAATATACCATGATGGCTTGGTGAGAGCCAGATCTGACTGTAGTTTTCTCTAAAAGTATGGTGGTGGTGCAAGAAGTGAGTAGTGAGTGTTACTTCTTGGACAAACTGGTGACTGTTTGAAGGACTGACTGTATTAGTTTATTTCTATAGCACGCCTAATGTTGAAAACAAGTATTAATTATTTTCCATTTTCTTTTTAAAGCATCAAATGTAGTAGAAGTATCTGTTACTTTGTTAAATTCAGTCTTAGGGTTGATGTTTAAATTCGTCTGCTTGTGGCATTGGTGGCTGATTTGCCTTCTCTTAAAAGCAGCAGACAATGTTCCTCCAAAACTGAAACAAGGTCAGTCTATTCACAGCCATTGATCAGTGTGCAATTTATAACTCTACCTGCAGAAATGAGGGCTAGCAACTTGGCCTTGACAATACATGTCAGTACATGGAAATCCTTTCTTCCTGTATTTCTTGTTTAATTTGAGCATGGGCATTGTTTACTTACAAAATATGCCCCTGAATTGCACATACTCAGGTTCTGGTTTGGTGGGGTTATTTTGGTTATGTGTGTTCTCTGCTAGCTTAAGATACAATGAGGAAGGACAAAAATAGTAATTTTTGCATCTTGTATGAGTTGTGGCAAGAAATGGCTGTAAATGTATGTACATCTCTGTTATTTGCACACCATTTAGTAAGTAAGTCTATTCAATCAGAACCCTGGACACTCTATAACCCCCCCAACTTCTTTGCGTACATTTTGGACTGTGGAAAATACTATCTTACTGTTTGTCACCTGCCTGTAACTGCATTTTCTTTCCTGATAAGCATGCTAGGAAGTGAGAAGCTTTTGACAGAGCACTAAAGATATATTGCATTTGACTGCTGCCTGAGACTTTTCTGCACAGATGGATCGCAGTAGTCAACCCAAATCTAAAGAAAATTTAACGAAGCAGAAAGACCTCACTTATGTCCTACTGAATGAGCTGGTGGTGGTTTCATTTGCTGCTTTATAGGCTTATCATCAAGAATTAGGTGTATCCCCACAGTATTTTGGTTTTTAGCTCACTTGTTATGAGCTGTCTGTAGTTATGCACTACTATGTTGGCATCAGTGTTATGTAGGAAGATTTGGGCTGCTGTCCTGTTATTTGTCCAGTCTTTGATGATCAGGACAAAAAAAGTTTTAAAGATATATGTGGCTTTCTTTTAAAGCATAACATGATATATTGCAGAGGATAATTTCACAGAGCAATCTTGGTGTGGGAGTACTGATGAATTCTGTTAATCAGCACTGGTTGCAGGCACTCTGATATACATGCAGGAACCATTGAAAGATGCTTGCATGCTGCTGACTAACATTAGATAAGCTAGCTCACAGTGCAGTAGCTTCATATTTTGAGGAACTCGTATGTTAACAAAGTTCTGTACGGCTGTTTCAAATGATTAAACAAGAAACAAAATCTGCATTATGCTTAAAAATAAGTTCACATGGAGAAAGTAAATTCATAGCCTGCTTGAAATAACTTCACATGTTTCACAAAGAAGTCGGAGATTTGGATAAGAGGACCTATTGATTCTTTCTGTTCAAGACTTCTGTGCAGTGATTCCGTAAGTGAGGCTGTTTTTTATCACCCACACAAGCTTATAATATGCTTCCTTTGTTCCTGCCAGGTTGAAGGCAAATTTTCATTACTGGGCTATTGGGGAAGAAATGAATGTGTTGGAGCAGAGTGAAACTGCTTAGCCTAGTGAGTGTAGTCTGCAGTGTCTAGATGGATATGCTTAGATGGCTCTACAGCTACAGGCTATAAGTACTTTAAAGTCGTGCAGCTTTACAGAGAGAGCTGCATGCACGTGTAGCAAGAGTGTAGGTGTGACACTGGAGTAGTGGAAGCTGTGCCAGAATCTTACCTTCCCTTTGAATAAACGATGAAGCCTTTGGATATTGTGCGTGTTGGAAAGTACCGTAAATATGTGTAATTTGTGGCTGTTAATAGAGCCCTTTTTTGGAGGCAGGACTTTGTCCCTTCTGCTGGGGATGGCATTATGGATGTGTACCACAATTACAAAGTTTTATATGATTGTGTTGTAGTCTCTAGCTGACAGCTGGTGCTTTGTCCTCTTGAGTTCGTGCATGAGGAGGAGTATGTACCAGCTGAAAATGTTTTCTATTAAGGCTTCCAGTAAAAAATTAATAAAATAAATACTTTTCATGTGGATGTAGGTAGACTTTGAAGTCCTTATCTGTCTGAATGTATTTTATTAACAAGGCTTGTCCAGGGGGTTATTCTCAGTTGTTTTGCTGAGAACATAGCACTTAGATCTAAGCACTTTACAGGGCTGTTACTATTAAGAAAGGCTATTGCAGTAGTAATTGTAATAGTTCTGTATTTATAGTACATTAATGACAGGAAATGTGCTATATGTCTTAAGTTATCAGTGATGGGTTGGAGCATGTCCTGTCTTTTTTTACTACTGTTATTAATGAAATGCCCTTTTTCTTTTGGACAGCTATTCTACTGGTTATGTTACTCAAGTAAGGTTCCTTGTGAGATACTCAAAGCAAGTACTGTCCTGATGAAAACTTTTTACTTGTTTGCCAGGGTAAATTCCAAGACTGAAAAAAAATAATAAATTGAAGGAGAAAAATATGTTCTCCCTGTTTTGAGTCAGCATATATAACTTCTGGACTAAATAAATGTTACATGATTGCATGAGATTATGGAGGATAAGAATTTTTGCCTGAGGTTGACCTTTACTATATCTCTGTTCCTAAGGGCATTCTACAGCATCTTGTGCTGTTTCTAGTCACTATATAATTAAAACTACTGTTTTTAATAGTGAAGAAGTCTTAAGAATGTTTGCCAGCATTGTTAACATACAGTAGCTTGAAAATGTAGCACTTTTCAAGCCTGTTGGTAGAGTTTACAGAGAATGAATTTCATCAAATATTAAAGTTTTTGTGTGATATAAGGCAGAAGAGGCTTCCTGAGATCTTGTCCAGACTATGCAAAGTAAGCTTTGGTAAAGTCATGTTTAAAAATTGAGTCTGAGATTCAGTGGGAGACTGAGCCTGTGAGAGGATGGAAATGTTTTTAGGAAAGGAGGATGCCAAGCACATGATGGCTAGGGTGTGCACACAGTCTCCACAGCATGTGAGTGTTGCTGATTACAGAGCCCCGAACTGCTTATCTCGAGAAGCTGCTTTTAACATCTGCCAGTTACAGTAGATGTTCTCTTACCTTCAGCTTGATAACTTTCCTCTATTTTTTTTTGCCTTTTTGCCCCTTTTTTTTTTTTTTTTTTTTTTTTTTGCCTTATAACAGCAAGTAACACAAAAAAGGAAGAAAGAAGCTTGCCTTGCCTTTGGTATCCCAATTTTAGTCCTACCCCAATAGGGCTGGAGCTTCAAACCGATGAAACATCAAAAGGAATTATTCAGAAAAAGGAGGAGCTTATCCATAATAAGCCTGAAATGGACAGATTGGCACAGTGTGGCATTCACAGAAGTGTTATTCATGTGATATATGTAGTCTTTAAAATGCTAAAAAAGTGGAAGTTCAGCAGAACCGTGGATCTCTCTTATGACACTTAAAATATAAGATTAAAACAGCAGTAAAGTTGACTTTCTAGAAGAAGAGAGACAGGATTTGAAATACTAACAATTTGACAGTTCCCTTTTGATTCTAGTAATATTACTATGTACATCAAGCTGCACGAACCAAGGCTGCAATACAAAGATGCCTTTGAGTTAGAAGAGGGGCTGCAGAGACATGCAGTGCTGTGGGGTGGTTTTGTGCCTGTGTGTTCTGTAGCTTACATACACAGATAGTAGAAAGCCAGATGAAAGACTCTAGTGGTAGAGTTAGAGTCTTCTGTAGATAGCATACATGTTAATAAAAAAAAATAACCTTGAGAGGCAGATGGGAAAAGAACAGGATGCCACATTTTGCCTGCATCTCTTTTGTGTGCGTAGTTTTTTTGTGAGTTTGGTGATCTACTTGAACAAACCTTAAGTGCAAAACTAGAGTTTAATTCTCTGTTGGTTGAGTTGAATGTGGCAAACACAAAACATGGCTAAATATGAAAACCTAACGCAGGCAAGTCTTCCAGGAAGTCTCCAATCTGAGGAGCCCGGGTTCTGTTTCCTGGAAAAGTGTGAGCATTGTCTTAACGTTCTTTTAAAGGAAGGAGTCTCTCCAGGTGGCTTTATCCATTTTTTTTCAGGAAGAGAAAACCACAAGGTGTTTCAGAAATTAAATGCTTTTGTCATCTGCTGATTGGGAGTTTTGTTTTTTCATTTTTTGCTTGTTTGCTTGGTTTTGGTTTTTAAAGGCAGTGTACATGCGTATATACTTGTTCATTACCATACTTTTCTTAATGCACCTAGTAATGTGTCAGGCTTTTTTAGAGGGACTAGCCAGGGTCCCCACATAATTTTGCACTTGTGGTCTGGTCCTTGAGGGTGAGTCATAATTCCACATACTGAATAATGTGTTGAAATACATAGGAGAGCCTTCTTAAGTGTTTACTTAAGAGTTGATTATGTAAATGTAGATGATCATACATGGTATTCTAAAATACATGTTCTGACTGACAAATGTTTTCATTTATTTTTCATTCAAGGTAATATAAAAGTCCTAAGGGATGAAGCTGTAGACTATTTTGCTCAAATAGAGTGAACTTGTTTCAACTTTCCATACTGAAATCAAAGCAGATGGCGGGGGGAGGAAATGGGATGTGTTGTCTTGTGTTGGTTTTCACCTAGGAGTGTCACTGGAATTACTCAGGAACTGAACATTGAGTATGCTGGTGCCAGTTCTTTCATATGTTCCCTTCCCTGGGTTATCTAGGTTTAAGCTTTGGTCAATTGGATCTTGAGTGTTTGCTAATAGAGATCTTTCCCAGCGTGAAACGTGGACCTTGGATATCATTCCTGTGGTAAATCCAAGTGTGGTTTGAAAGCCTTGCAGGGTTCTTATCGCGTCTCTAAACATGGTAGCAAAATACTTGGATTACTCCCAATATTAGCCATAGAGAATAGCTGGAGGGTGAGGATTGCTCTCCTTTGCTTTGCAAATATTGTTGATTTCTCTCTTTGGGGGCACTTAAACACAGCCAGTTAGTAAATGATGGTGGGGAAATACTAATGCTGAAAATGCACTCCAACTGGTAGGAGACTACTGGCCTGCATTACTTAGAAGGTTGGCAGGTTGCAAGAAGAGGGGTTAAACATTGATGTACCATGAAGCAGGAGACAAATACTAAATTTTAATTGCTATTAAAACAGGGACATTGAGCAGGGTACTGGTGTGACTGGGAAATGTATTATACCTTTTTTATTTCCCTCTCTTTCTCTCCATATTTAGGAGGGCTTTCGAGCTACCGCTCTGCTGCTGAACAGCATGCAGTCCTTTCGGGAGCAAAGTAGTTATCACGGAAATCAGCAGAGCTACCCGCAGGAAGTGCACACTTCATCCCGACTGGAAGAGTTCAGCCCCCGCCAGCAGGCCCAGATGTTCCAGAGCTTTGGAGGAGGTGCTGGCAGTGGACGTCGTGGAGCAACAGGAGCCTCTACAGCAATGCCTGGTGAGAGCTCTGGCCATCAGAGCTACCAAGGTTTCAGAAAAGAAGCAGGAGAGTTTTACTATATGGCTGCCAACAAAGATCCAGTGGTGTCAGGAGGGCAGCAGCCGCCCCAGCGCAGGCCTTCTGGACCAGTACAGAGCTATGGGCCCCCTCAAGGGAGTAGCTTTGGGAGTCAGTATGGGAGTGAGGGACATGTGGGCCAGTTCCAAACACAGCACTCTACCCTTGGGGGTGTATCCCATTATCAACAGGATTATACTGGTCCTTTTTCTCCAGGGAGTGCCCAGTATCAGCAGCAGGCTTCTAGCCAGCAGCAGCAGGTGCAGCAGCTGAGACAGCAGATCTATCAGTCTCATCAGCCTTTACCCCAGGCTTCCAGCCAGTCTGCTTCTAGCACCTCACATTTGCAGCCAATGCAGCGTCCATCCACCCTGCCTTCCTCTGCTTCTGGCTACCAGTTACGAGTGGGTCAGTTCAGCCAACACTATCAGCCACCTTCGTCATCCTCCTCCTCCTCTTTCCCTTCCCCACAGCGTTTTGGCCAGTCAGGACAGAATTATGACGGAAGCTACAACGTGAATTCTGGGTCGCAGTACGAAGGCCACGCTGTGGGTTCCAATGCACAGGCCTATGGGACTCAGTCAAACTACAGCTTTCAAACTCAATCCATGAAAAGCTTTGAGCAGTCTAAGCTGCCCCAAAGCGGGCAGCAGGGGCAGCAGCAACAGCATCCACCTCAGCACGTGATGCAGTATTCAAATACTGCCACCAAACTCTCTCTTCAAAGTCAAGTGGGACAGTACAGCCAGACTGAAGTTCCTGTGAGGTCGCCGATGCAGTTCCACCAAAACTTCAGTCCAATCTCTAATCCATCTCCTGCTGCATCTGTGGTTCAGTCTCCAAGCTGCAGCTCTACCCCTTCTCCACTCATGCCAGGGGGAGAAAATCTCCAGTGTGGACAAGGCAACATGTCCATGGGTTCTAGAAACCGAATCCTGCAGATGATGCCTCAGCTTAGTCCTACACCATCTATGATGCCAAGCCCCAATGCTCATGCAGGTGGATTCAAGGGGTTTGGACTGGAAGGACTGCAGGAGAAAAGGCTCACAGATCCAGGGCTGAGCAGCCTGAGTGCTCTAAGTTCTCAAGTGGCCAATCTGCCCAACACAGTCCAGCACATGTTGCTCTCGGATGCCTTGGCACCTCAGAAAAAAAGTTCCAAAAGATCATCCTCTTCCAAGAAGGCCGACAGCTGCACAAATTCAGAAGGCTCCTCCCAGGCAGAGGAGCAGCTCAAGTCTCCCATGGCAGAGTCCCTGGATGGTGGCTGTTCTAGTAGTTCAGAGGATCATGGGGAGAGGGTGAGACAGCTGAGTGGCCAGAGCACCAGCTCAGACACCACTTACAAAGGGGGTAATTTAGAGAGACCCAACTCCTCACCAGCACAAGGCTCTCAGAATGAGCCATCAAAACTCAGCAGCAGCCCTGCAGCTAGGGAAGATGTGGCCTCCCCTGATGGGAAGGAAGCTGTGGTGGCTGTGGAAAATACCCCAAAAGTGAATGAAAAGGCAGTTGGTGTGATTGTCTCCCGGGAAGCCATGACAGGAAGAGTAGAAAAGTCGGGTGGACAAGATAAACCTGCCCAAGATGATGCTTCCACAGCCCCTCAGGCACCAGCTAGCACTAGTGGAGCAAAAGAAGCTGCAGGGCATGCAGGAACACAGCAAGAAACTCAAGGAGGAAGTAAAGGGAGCAAAAGTGGAGATAACACTAACCATAATGGGGAGGGGAACAGCCAGCCTGGTCATGCAGTTGTTGGGCCAAATTTTCCTGCAAGAACAGAATCTTCCAAGTCTCCTGGCAGTTTAAGATACAGCTACAAGGATAGTATAGCACCTGGTATACAGAGAAATATTGGTGGCTTTCCACAGTATCCTTCTGGTCAAGAAAAGGGAGATTTTCCAGGGCATAGTGAGCGCAAAGGCCGTAATGAGAAGTTTCCTAGCCTCCTGCAGGAGGTTTTACAGGGGTACCACCATCATCCGGACAGAAGGTATTCTAGGAATGCACAGGAGCATTCTGGGATGGCTGGGAGTTTGGAGGGAGCCATGAGGCCCAATGTTTTAATTAGTCAAACCAATGAATTGACCAACAGAGGCCTCTTAAACAAAAGCATGGGGTCGCTTCTGGAAGGCCCTCACTGGGGTCCCTGGGATAGGAAGTCTAGCAGTGCAGCTCCAGACATGAAGCAGATAAATTTAGCTGATTACCCTATTGCTAGAAAGTTCGATGTGGAGTCTCAGTCTGCTGCCCATGAGGGGGGAGGGCTCTCAGAGAGGAGATCAGTGATTTGTGACATATCTCCATTAAGGCAGCTTGTAAGAGATCCTGGTCCTCACCCCATGGGGCACATGGGTCCTGAGGCCAGAAGCGGAAGGAGTGAACGTCTTGCCCCTGGCTTGAGCCAGTCAGTAATACTCCCTGGTGGTTTGGTATCCATGGAAACCAAGATGAAAGCTCATAGTGGGCAAATAAAGGAAGAAGATTTTGAACAGTCCAAGAGCTCAGCTAGTCTCAATAATAAAAAAACAGGAGACCATTGTCATCCTGCTGGCATCAAGCATGAATCTTTCCGAGGCAATGCTAGCCCTGGAGCTGCAGTGTCCGATGCTGCTCCAGACTACATGCCCCAGCAGGACAGCAGATCGACACAGATGAGACGAGCACCTGGCAGAACTGGAAGGGGTAAATCACCCTCTCAATATCAGGATCTTGCTGATAAGCTGAAAATGTCACCAGGCAGAAGCAGAGGCCCAGGGGCAGATCTGCATCACATGAACCCACACATGACATTATCTGAAAGAGTTAGCAGGGGTTCCTTGCATTCTGTCTACCCTCAGAATTCGGAAGGCCCATCTCTGGCTTCAGCATATCACACAAATGCTAGGCCTCATGCTTTTGGTGACCCCAACCAGAGTTTGAATTCCCAGTATCATTACAAGAGACAGATATACCAGCAACAGCAAGAAGAGTACAAAGATTGGGCAAGCAGCACTGCTCAGGGTGTGATTGCTGCAGCTCAGCACAGGCAGGAAGGAGCAAGGAAGAGCCCAAGACAGCAGCAGTTTCTGGAAAGAGTAAGGAGTCCCTTAAAAAATGACAAGGATGGAATGATGTACCTTCAAGGTAGCTCTTACCATGATGCTGGAAGCCAGGAAGCTGGGCGCTGTGTCATGGGGAGTGACAGTACTCAGAGCAAATGTGCCGAACTGAAACACGGCAACCAGAAGTTGCAGCATCATGAATCTGGTTGGGACCTCTCTCGGCAAACTTCCCCTGCCAAAAGCAGCGGCCCTCTTGGAGCAGCCAACCAAAAAAGATTTTGCCCTCAAGAAAGCGATGGGCATCGACGAGAGGAATCTACAGATTTGCCCAAGCCTAGTAATGCTATGCTTAGGCTCCCTGGCCAGGAAGACCAGTCTCCTCAAAACCCATTAATTATGAGGAGAAGGGTCCGTTCTTTCATCTCGCCCATCCCTACCAAAAGACAGCCACATGATATGAAGAACAGTGGCAGTGATGATAAAGGGCGACTGATGACTTCAGCAAAAGAAGTAGGTGATAAAACATACAACTCCTATGCCCATTCATCTCAAAGCCAAGATGCTGGCAAGTCAGTTGCAAAGGGAGATTCCTTCAAGGACCTGCCAAGTCCTGATAGTAGGAATTGTCCTGCTGTTTCCCTCACGAGCCCAGCAAAGACCAAAATATTGCCCCCAAGAAAGGGGCGAGGATTAAAACTGGAAGCTATTGTTCAAAAAATCACATCTCCCAATATTAGGAGAAGTGTTTCTACCAACAGTGCTGAAACTGGTCCAGATACTGTCACTCTTGATGACATCTTGTCCCTCAAGAGTGGCCCTGAAGGAGGAAATGTGGCTGGACATGGACCAGAGGCTGAGAAGAGAAAAGGAGAGATGTCAGATCAAGTGGGGCCAGCAAGCCAGGATACAACTGTTGAAAAAGCTGTTCCAAGATCTTCAGAAGAGTGGCAAAGCAGTGAGGATGATAAAAACAAAAAAGAGGTCCCTGAAACTGCCAGTGTTGGTAAAGAAGGAGCGGGATCCAGTGCTGCACCACCACCTTCTCAGAAGTCAGGTGGTCAGGGAAGGTCTGATGGATCTGTGAGTGGAGCTGGAACTCTGACCTTTTCCGACTCAAAAACAATTTCCCCTTCCAGTGTGTTTATTTCTGAACCAAATCCAAAGTCTGAGGAAAAAGATGGAGATGTGACAAACATTTCACCCAAGCCAGATGGTTTCCCTCCAAAGGGATATTTCCCCTCTGGAAAGAAAAAGGGGAGGCCAATTGGGAGCGTGAACAAGCAGAAGAAGCAACAGCAGCAGCAGCAGCAGCTGCCTGTGCCCCCACCACCCCCACCAGTCCCATCCCAGCCTGCAGAAGGGGCTGGTGCTGGTGAGCCAAAGCCCAAGAGGCAGAGGAGGGAGAGGCGAAAACCTGCAGCACAGCCACGCAAGCGGAAGCCTAGACGGGCGGCTCCAATCGTGGAGCCTCAAGAACCAGAGATCAAGCTTAAATATGCTACCCAGTCTGTAGATAAAACTGACTCCAAGAATAAGTCCTTTTTCCCTTATATTCATGTGGTAAACAAGTGTGAATTAGGCGCTGTGTGCACAATCATAAATGCGGAGGAAGAGGAGCAGAACAAATTGGTGAGGGGTCGGAAAGGACAGAGGTCTTCGACACCCCCTCCTAGCAATGCGGAGAGCAAAGTGCTGCCCACCTCAACTTTCATGCTGCAAGGCCCTGTAGTAACGGAGTCTTCTGTCTTGGGGCACCTGGTTTGCTGCCTGTGTGGCAAATGGGCCAGCTATCGTAACATGGGTGACCTCTTTGGTCCTTTCTACCCCCAGGATTACGCAGCTACCTTGCCCAAGAACCCGCCTCCAAAGAGGGCCACAGAAATGCAGAGCAAGGTCAAGGTACGGCACAAAAGTGCTTCTAATGGTTCCAAGACAGATACTGAAGAGGAGGAGGAACAGCAACAACAGAAGGAACAAAGAAGCCTGGCTGCTCATCCCCGCTTTAAGAGGCGGCACCGCTCTGAGGACTGTAGTGGAGCCTCTCGGTCACTTTCAAGGGGAGCTTCTTGTAAAAAAGCAACCACTGATGGTGGCAGTGGTGGTGAAAAGACTCCTTTGGACTCAAAACCGTCTATGCCCACTTCAGAAGGTGGCACTGAGCTGGAGTTACAAATTCCTGAACTACCTCTTGACAGCAATGAATTTTGGGTCCATGAGGGTTGTATTCTCTGGGCCAATGGGATCTACCTGGTCTGTGGCAGGCTCTATGGGCTGCAGGAAGCTGTGGAGATTGCAAGAGAGATGGTGAGTACCTAACCTTGCTATACAAATTTATTTTCTTTCATTAACAAATATATACCATTTGGAATACTGGTTTTCCTTGTTCTTCTCTCATGTCTTAAACAATTGTCTTTCATCTTTAATGAATCTCTAGTGATGTCCTTTTGATGGCCTCATTTAGATCTCTGCCACACCTGATCAGACTGGAGTTTTTGGACATCAAAAAGCTGGGTGCTCGTTATGTAGTAAAAGTTCTGGATGTCCAAATACTTTTTCATGACTACAGTGATCTCTTTTCCCTTCCTTATTGATCCTGTTAGATATTTAATGTTTTCTAGGACTCTTCTTGGAGTCATGCAGTGAATGGGCAAGTGCTAGCAGACAAAAATAGTGGCAAAGAAAATTCCAGTTCAATTAGGCAAAAAATTTCAGTGAGGATACTCAAAGATTGAATTGAGGGATGGGAAATGACATAAAAGCTGTGGAATGCTGTGGTTTTGAAGATGCAAAATTTGGTACTGGGCAAGCCCTAAGCATCTTTACATCTGAAGTTGGATCTGCCTTCAAAGTTGGCTCTGCTCCTTCCAGTGTGAGTTACTCTGCACTGTAATACATATAACACAACTGTAGGAGAATTTACAGTTCTTAGAAAATAAGGTGGATAGAGTAGAATTGCACAGAGGTCTGTAAGCATTGAGTGAAATATGTGTGGATTTAGTATTGATGAATTCAATATTAATTATACCGCAAATGATACTGATAATTGATTTTCTCCAGAGTGCGAGTATACAATGTGTGAGAAGAAACAGGTAAAATTAAATCAGGAACAAAGGAAATGCTTTATTCACAACCATCTGGTTGTAGATGGATACACTCACTGTTCTTGATTTCCTGAGGCAGAAGCTGATGCTTTAAAACCACAGTTACACGCCTTGCTTTGCCATCATCAGTATCCTGCATCCCTTTATTTATGGGTATTTTTTTTGTGTTGTGCTCTGTCCTGGGTCAGACCGTGGAAGAGGCATAGAACTACTTTTTCCTGTTGCCTTCAGGTTCTTCCTTTTATAAACAGTGTTGGGATCCAGTTTTTATCTTCTTTCCTCTGTATTGTTACATACAACATGGTTGTTTCCCTCCCCATGAGCTTTTTCTCTTCAAGTTTGATTCCTGGCTTGTTCTGAATTTTCACTCAACTGTTCTTTGACAGTAATTACA
Organism: Entomyzon cyanotis; assembly: GCA_024500445.1. NCBI lineage: Eukaryota > Metazoa > Chordata > Aves > Passeriformes > Meliphagidae > Entomyzon > Entomyzon cyanotis. The sequence continues at coordinate 10,470,406 of JAKEPQ010001018.1, read as the reverse complement.
TGCTTCTTTGCCCTAACTTGATTTGGCTTGCATTCTTGTTTCTAGTCTCTCATTAAATATAGTCAGTTAATTTCATTTGGTTTTCATCGAGCCATGCCTGTGTGCTTGTTCTGATGCAACTGCTGAATTTCTTATCTCTGATAATTGCAAGGTTTCTTTCAGGTTCTCCACCACCGTTTGGATTCTGCTCGCAATGTAGCCATGCTTTCATTTGTCTGGTAGTTCTACAGTATTTTGTATTTGTATCTCTCCAGCCTGATTTTCCCTTTTTACTGTGTGTATGGTGTGTCTTTCACTTAGGATTCTGGTTTTCCCAGTAGCAAATGCCTTCTCTACAAGTTCTTGAACCACTTGAGTTATTTTCCAGTGATCCTTTTTGTGTCCCTGTATGTGCAAAGGACATAAGGCCAGCTGTGCTTAAACATGCCATGTTGAGAGGCTCTAATCAAACCTGTTAAATAATAGCAGCCCATTATCCACATTTTTATATGGGTTTTGCATATTGTTTGACATCTAGTTCTTTCTCTGCATGGAATCTTTATGACTTTCTGATTGAATATGCTTTGGCCTACCCTTTATCACTTTCTTCCAATTGTTACAGTCATTTCCTCCTTACAAGTAGAACTTTTTTTTTCCTTTTCTTAACTGTTTCATCTGCCCTTGTGGCACCTTACCAAAATATCTCCTTATCTCCCTTGAACTTTGTGTCCTTTACCTCTTTCCCTTAATCAGTTGCTCAACTCCTGTCTTCTCTTTTTCTTCTTAATACCAGGAGACATGAGTGTTTCTCTTTTTTTTCCTTTTTTTTTTAAAGGAGTGTACAAAATACATGTGGCCTCTCTTGCCTTTGCAACTACCTCTTCATTCCCTTTATTTTTTTTCATCTCAAAGTTCTTTGAGTGCATTGTCTGGGGATCTTGTCCTCCACTGTGGCTTCAGCTGTGCTCTACTGCAGTTGTAATCAGTGTTTATGGTGATCTTTTCCCAAATAAGGTTCAGATCCAGTGCTTAGTTTTCCATTTTTTTTTAATCGAGTACATTGTCACTATCAGCTGTGCTGCTTTTGAAGTGTTTTCCACCTTTGTTTTCTGCCTGTGTCTTTTGATTACCTCCTTGCTTTCCACTGTCTTTTGCAGAGGCTGTTGTTCATTACTTCTTGCTTTTTCTGTGGGTTTCACTGAAGTTTTCTTGGGCTTTTCTTCCCTTTATCCTGGAATACCTTGCTTTTGAGTAGCTTTTGGTAACTCAGTCACTTTCTTCCACAGTCTTGTAGAGCTTCCTTTTTTGCTCCAGATTTATGCTCTTCTGGTGCAAACTTAAAAATTGTTCTTGAATTCATAGTGAGTTTTCAAAATCTTACTTTAAAACATGGGTTTTAATCTACATCATCCTTAATCCATTATCTGTCATTTTATTCTGATTTTCATGTCACTTAGAATCAAAATCTCATTTGATTTTAAAATTATTTCCTTCTAATCCTTCCTATTTAAGGCTGCAGGAAGTACTGCTTACGTTTTTTTGTATGATAAGTAATATGTAGTCTTTCAGTGCTCTCCACTGTTATGTCTGGGTCCATTTTTAATCTGTTTATAAGACTGAACTTTCAGTCAGGGACTATTGTCTTGTGTGTACACTTTGTTTTGTTATAGAATCAGAATGACTTGAGTTGGAAGGGACCTTAAAGATCAACCCCCCTGTTGGGGGTAGGGGCACCTTCCACTAGACCAGGCTGCTTACAGCCATCCCATCTGGCCTTGAGCACTTCATGGGATGGGCTGTCCACAACTGCTCTGGATAACTTGTTCCAATGCCTCACCACCCTCACAGTAAAGAATTTCTTCTTAATATCTAAGCTAAACCTACCCTCAGTTTGAAACCATTCTCCCTTGTCCTGTCACTACATGTTCCTGTAAATAGCCTCTCTTGCAGATTCTCTTCAGGTACTGCAAGGCCACAGTTAGGTCACCCTGAAGCCTTCTCTTTCCCAGGCTGAACAATCCCAATTCTCTCAGCCTTTCCTCGTGGGAGAGCTGCTCCATCCCTTTAATCATTCTGGTGGCCTCCTCTGGACTCGCTCCAACAGGTCCATGTCCTTTTTGTGCTGAGGACCCCAGAGCTGGATGCAGCACTGCAGGTGGGCTCTCACCAGAGCAGAGGGGCAGAATCCCCTCCCTCACCCTGCTGCCCACACTGCTTTGGATCCAGCCTGGGGTACAATTGGCTTTCTGGGCTGTGAGTGCACATTGCTGGTCATGTCCAGCCTCTTGTCCACCTGCACTCCCAAGTCCTTCTCCAGCAGGGCTGCTCTCAATCCCTTCATCCCCCAGCCTGTGTTGATACTGGGGGTTACTCCGACTCTGGTGTAGCACCTTGCACTTGGTCTTGCAAAACCTCATGGGATTTCCCTGTGCCCACTTCTCAAGCCTTTCCAGATCCCTATGGGTGGCATCCCATTCTTCAGGTGAGTCAAGAGCGCCACTCAGCTTGGTGTCACCTGCAAACTTGCTGACAGTGCACTTGATCCCTTTGTCTGTGTCACTAATGAGGACATTAAATAACACTGGTCCCAGTATGGACCCCTGAGGGACACCACTGGTCACTGATGCCCATTGGGACTCTGAGCTGTTGACCTCTACCCTCTGGATACAACTGTCCCACCAATTCCTAATCCATTGAATCCATCACTCTCTGGTTTGGAGAGAAGGGTGTTGTGTGGGACTGTCAAAAGCTTTACAGAAGTCCAGACAAATGACATCCTCAGCCCTTCCCAGGGAGGAAGGAGCCACTCTATCATAGAAAGCCATTAGGCTGGTCAGGCAGGATTTGCCCTTCAGTGAAGCCATGCTGGCTGTCCTGAATCACCTCCCTGTCCTCCATGTACCTTAGTATAGCTTCTAGGAGGATATGTTGGGAGGATCTTGTTCCATGATCTTCCCAGGCACAGAGGTGAGGCTGACAGGGTGGTAGTTCCCAGGGTCCTCCTTTCTACCCTTTTTAAAGATGTGCACAATGTTTCCCTTTTTTCAGTCACCTGGGGTTTCACCTGACTACCAACTTTTCAAATATCACAGAGCAGGGCTTAGAAACTACATCAGCAAACTCTCTCAGGAATCTGGGATGCATCTTTTCAGATCCTGTAGATCCCATAGAATTGTGTACATTCAAGTTCCTCAGGTGTTCGTGAACCTGATCTTTGCATACAGTGGGAGGGGCACTTTGCTGCCCCAGTCCCCATCCTGTCATTCATCCACTTGAGAGGTGTGGGGAGAGAGGTTGCCACTGAAGACTGAGACAAAAAAAGTTGCTGAGTACGTCAGCCTTCTCCTTGTCCATTGTTACCTGTTTGCCAGCATTGTTTGTAGCGGGGGGTACACCTTCTTGGTCCTTTCTTTTCTGGTTAACCTACCTATAGAAGCCCTTCCTGTTATTCCTTGCGTTCCTTTCCAGATTGAGTTCCAGCTTTGCCTTGGCCTTCCTCAGGCATCCCTGCCCAATTGAACTTCTTCCCTATACTCTTCCCACATTACCTGTCCTTGTTTCCACTGCCTGTGCCTTTGTTTTTTTCCCTTTCATTTGACCAGAAGTTCCCTACTCAGCCATCCAGTCTCTTGCCTTCCTTGCTCAATTTCTTGCTCTTGGGAATTGCTAGCTCTTGAACTCTATGGAAGACTTCCTTAAAAATCTGCCAGCTCAGTTCTGCTTCCTTGTTCCTTGTCCCCGAGGGCAGTCTCCCAGGGTACCCTATTGACTATCTCCTTGAAGAGCTGGAAGTTTTCTTTCCTGCAGTTCAGGGGCCTAACTTTACTCCTTGCCTGACCCATATTCCTCAGGACTGCAAAATCCATCAATGCATGATCGCTCCAACGCAGGCTGCCTTCCATCTTTACATCCGCAATTAGCTTACACTGAGACCATCAAATCCAGTATTGTGTTCCCTCTGGTAGGGCTATCACCTGGTTTAAGAAGCTCTCCTCCATGCATTGCAGGAGTCTCCTGGATTGCTTGCAGCTTGCCTTGGTACTTTCCCAGCAGATGTCAAGGTGGCTGAAGTCTCCCAGCAGGACTGGAGCCTGTGAATGCAATGCCTCCTGTAACTGGGGCAAGAAGGCATCAACAGGCTCCCCTTGGTCACGTAGCTGTGGCAAACCCCAGCCACGAAGTTCCCTTTGTTGCCTCAGTCTGATTTTACCCACAGGCTTTTGGCTGCTCATGGCTGTTCTTCAGAGACAGGTCTTCACTCTCAATCCACCTCTTGACATTGAGGGCAACCCCTCCACCTGTCCCTCTTCCCCTGTCTCTTCTGAACAGCCCATAGCCATCGATAGTCATACTCCAGTCACACAGTTTGTCCCACCAAGTTTCATTAATAGCAGCAGGATCATAACTTTCCAGCAGCATGGTGGCTTCCAACTCCTCTTTGTTGCCCATGCTGCCTGCTTTGGTGTAAAGCTCGGCTGGGCTCTTCCCTGTGCCGCCTTCCTTCCTCCTTCCCTTAATTCCTTTGAGATATTTCCCTGCTGTATCCCTGTTGGCATCTGTTACCTCAGGAGTCCCTGGCTCACCTCTGTAAGACTGCAAGTGTGCTCCAGTGTGGCCAGCGCATTTCAGAGTTACGGGCAGTGTGCCCACGTTAGCACCCTGTTCCTCTAACCTTTGCATCTCATCCCACGGCTTGCCAGGGACGAGCCTGATCCTGCCTCCTCCTGAATCACCGTTTAAAGCTCTGTATTATGTCTCATACAAATGCAGTATCCTAACACAGTGCTGGGCTCTTCTGTATAACATCCACAAGAGTAATCCATTTATCACCCCTGGGACAGATCATGGAAAAGGTTTTCTTCTAGCACATTTTTCCCTATTGTAGCAAACTGTTGTCCTGGGTTCTCCTGTGGAAGCAGTTTATCCTCCTCCCTTCAGCTCACAGAGGGTTACGTGCAGCACTAAGATGGCCATTGGGGTATTCAGAGGTGTGCCTGCCAGAAGCCATCCCCAGGCAGTGGAAAGGCTCTGTTGAGCTCAGCTCTCTTGCCCTGCTGCCTGAGGAAAGCCTTCTGGCTCACACAGCTGATTTCCTATGCTCGTTGCATATGCTTTTTCTGTACCTCCTCTGTGCTTTGCAAGAGCATTTTCTCTTTTTTCCTCTGACATGCAGTTCGTTAGTGTTGCTGTCATAGAAAAGCAGATGTGCAAACCACGTAGCTGCTTCCTACCAGGAACAAGTAGACAGATGTGTGCACAGGCATACAGGAATCTAGCTGTTGGATTTTGTCTATGGGTAAGGAAGGACATTAGCATATGGTGTATGAAGGGTCAGGAGCCTGGAAGTGAATAATTCATGTATGTAACTCGTTCTGTGTAAATTAAATACTGCCATAACTAAAAATTATGTAAACTGTCTGTGGTACCCACAGAGGGTAAATGTGCACCAATTTAAACTGAATCCATACCATTAAGTGAGTTGAATTATTTTCTTTAGACATCTGGTTCAATTGCTGTTGTTTATGCAGCACTCTAGTATAGAAATAGGAAACTCAAACCTCTAGTCAAAGGCCATTGATGTACAGGTAGTGATATAAGCAACCCGTCCTGTGTTTCTTCTTCTCATGCAGGCTCACCTATTTTTCATCACATGAAAGCTCATTATGGATTTTTTTCCCTGAACACCTGTTTCTCACATGCTCTCCAGAATCATAAAATAATTTTTCTTGCTAAATTGTTTCTTGTATGAATAAATGTCCATGTCTTACTGCAGTTTTTTTTGACAACTGCCCCACAGCCAATCTCAAGAAAGGATTTATATGTATGTGAAGTTGCTCAAAGATGAAATTGTACCAGATGCTCTAGAAGAATACCTGTGAAGGTATTACCTTAAAAAGGTTTATCAAACTGTGAAATGACTCTCCTGAGCTTTGAGCTTTCCTTATAGTCTGTTTTCACCCTGGACTAAAAATGGTGTGTGTTACCTGCTAAGCAGCAATCCAGGTAGTTTCCAAAGCACTAGAATCCACCTTTCATGAAGGCAAAAAGGTATTTACTCTGGTCATTCTGCAATGCTTTTTGGTTCTGAGAATATGATCCAATTAATTGGGCTGCTTCAGATGCAGTTAATCCTTCTCCTTATTTTGAGGCTCAAATTAGATACCCCACCAGATGAACCTAACTGCTGAGGAGTCTGTCTCTCATAAACTCTTAATCCATAGTAACAGTGCTAAGTGGCCTTCTTGCAGTTAGACATTTTTTGTTCCAATGCTGATAAAATCTTGAACTGGAAAAATGCCATCTCCTGAGTGCTGGGTGATCCTGTTGCCTATAAAATTATTTCTTTCAAATACTGTAGGTGGCCAGACAGTTTCCTGTCTTGCTTATTTTCTCACTGTTTTTCCATTAACGAGGAGTTCATTTCCATGGAAGATGAAGTATTAGTTACCTTTGAAACTGAAAGAATTACGGAGTCACTTTGGTATTTGTCAGCAGATTTATTATTCAAAGAACTGATGGTCTTTATTCTCAGTATTAAATATTAGAAGCTGTAAGTGAAGAGAAGAACAATGCAGGGAACATTCTTTGTGTTAGGTTGAATCCAAGATAGTTCAGCTATTGTTTTCTAAAAAGCTGTTCACTAGGAGGTGGTATGCTGTTTCTTACCTTTTTTTTTTTTCTTAATAAGACATGTTTTTCTTCCAAGGCTCTGGCCTAGTACATGTATTACTTCTGGTTGGTGTTTTGTATTTTTTTTCTTCTCCCCCTGCTCTTATCAGAATGGACCTTGCTGAAGGTAAATGTAGCTCTTGTTCCTGCTGAGAGTGTTCTGTGAAAGGAAAGCGTGTTTATCCCCCTTTCAAAGATCTCGTTTAAAAGGTCCAAAAAATGTAATGCTTTTCTCATCAATCTCTGCATTGCTCCCAGCTGGAGAAATATTTTAATCCTTGTACATGGAAAGAAGTCCTTGGAACCTGTTTCCTTTGTTGCTTCTTATTGAAAAGATCATCTTGGGTTTCAGTCAGGTGAACTTCAGAGTAATGGTGAAGGGTGAAATCTGCCCATGATCTTCAGTATATCAGAAGGAGATTCTGTGTTTTCTCTTACTGGTCTGGAATTTTGTCTCTCCAGCTCTCCACAGATTGCCTTTCAAAGCTTGCTGTTTACCCAAAGTGGAGCAATCTACCTTCTTTAAGACTTAACAAGCCTGTTTTTGAAGGTCTGATAGACTTTGGTGAAGGTTGTTAAAAGTATGGTGTTAGAGAAGTTTAGAACCTAAACTCCTGAAGTGTCTTTCTTTGCAAATTGATACTAGATATTTGAATTTTTCATGACTGTTGGGCAGTGTCAGCCTTGTCGCTCATGTTGAGTGTATCTTAGTTAGTTGTAGCGTTAAGAGTTAGGTTTGCATGTGTTACCTGTGTTTCACACAGAACAGCTTCTGGTTTTGCACAGGTAAGTTGTTCTTGATCTCTTAAGACTCCTGATAGTTGATCTTCCACAGTGTCTTGTTTGGAGGTAATAAGGATTGCCTTTCTGTAATATTTTTTTTTCTCTGATGCTTTCATAGAACTATTTTCTTTTGTCTACCTCTACCATTCTGGACCCTAGCTGTAAATTGGGTAAAGAAAGGTGCCTGGAGGGATCACTAGGATTTAAGCTATTTATATTCTCAAATTTGGGAAATCAAAGCCTAACAAAAAAGCTCCCACACTCTGTAAGTAATTGCTTGTAAAACGTTCCTAGCTGCGTAGCTAATCAAGTGCCCAAGCCAGGGAATCAGTATGAGCTGGGAAAATTGTGGAAGGTTAGCTACCTTTAGCAAAACAAAGCAAAACAGTCTGTAGCCCCAGAAATGTGAGTAGTGCAGCACCATGTAAGCATAAAGGTATCAGTTCATTCTGAATGTCTCGTTTGGCACAGGTGGGCTCTCTTACCCCTAAGCCAGACCAGGAGGCAGTTGCTGTCATGAGAAGTGATCCTACTTTATCCTCTTTGCAAGCTGCCTGCTTCCACTGTTTCACTGTGCATTTGCACAGAGGGTTGATTTTTAGCCAGCTAATCCATCAGAAGGCTAGCTTGGGGTGGGGGATCTTTATGCCAGATCAGCCATCTGACTCCGCTTACCCTCTGCACCATGTTGGCTGCATCTGAGAGGGAGTGCCCTTCCCACTGGTAATGATAACCATTGGATCAACTTAGCTGTAACGTAAAATTGTGCCTGGGTGCCATCGGCACTTGAAAAGGTTTTAGGTCCACGGTGCTACTGTTTTATAGTGCTGGGAGAAGAATGTTAACCTTTTAGTCATTATCTTTCTTTTTAGAGAAGAAAAATGTGCAGACCTGGTAATTTTTTTCTTCCCTCCCAAAACCCCATACCCACAAAAAAAAAAAAAACCAACCTAAAACCAAAACATCAAATAAAAAAAAAAGCCTCAAGTAAAGTATTAGGTCAGGATTCAACTGAAATAATAATCTGCTGCTTCAAAAATAACATGCCTGGCAAACACAGGAAGGAACAGTTGTGTTTCTTACACCTAGATCTGTATTAATAGGGAGATATTTCAAGAGCAGGAAGAAGTGACACTGGAGCTTTTTAATTTTTCACTGTGGGGAAAGGGAAACCAGTGGTGGATTTAAAATCTTCCTGTTAGCAGTGGTTGGAAAAGGGATGTATTGAGAACATTGTTTGCTTACTTTTATCTCTGCCAACAGCTTTTAGTACGCTTTAGCCCTTCAGATGAGGATTGCCACAGAACCTTGAGGCACTTTCTACAATTAAAGTGGCTGAATTCCTGGTTTTCACTGACAGCATGTGCACAAATACCTAGTTGTCTGAGCTGGAAATGTGCACACTGTAGTGTAATACTCATTTTCATTCCTCAGGAAATGGCAGCATCTTTAATATTCTTCTGCAGTGTTACAAAAATAAGGAAGCATGAAATTTCGGGTGGAGGAGAAATTCTGAAAGACAGCTGAATGATGAACTTCAGATTTGGTTTTCTCAGAAAGGCATTGCCATCTGCTGCGCTACTGAAACTCTGTGCTGTCATGACTCCTGGTCTGTAAGAGTGTTCCTCCACAGAGAGGGGAGCCTGGGAGGAGCCCCTGTTGTATCTCAGTTCACTGCCTTCCTCTGTTGGGGATGTAGAAGTGTGAATCACTACTGCTGCAGCACTTGGTAGCTCACAGCAGCTCTGTGCATTGGTGTCACAAGCCTTAAATGCTAAAGAGCTGAGCAGATAGAATCCACGTGTACGTGTCTGATGCAAATATTTCATTATCTTAAATTACCAGAAGCCAGTAATTATATCTGTGAAATCAAGTTGCTTTTGTTTTTGTTGTGAGTAGAAGTCAGGTGAATTTGGTGTAGCCTATTGGTGATTATGGATTGCAGGTGATAGGAAGCACATTTTGGCACATTTTAATTGAGGTCTCAAGCATAAAGATGATACTGGTAAGAGGAAAGACTCCAGTGTCGACCCCTTGTAACGGTGACAGAGAGAAGATGAAGGGAAGTACTTTCTGGGCTTCTCTACTAGCAGACTCCTTTGTCATTAGTTTATCCCAGAGTGCAGGCATTATGTCTGTGCTTGCATGTGGTTTTGTATTACTGTTTGTCTTGCATGTGGAGTGAGGAAAGCAGAAAATAGATTTACTGACAATGGAGTGTTGGGAAAGAATAGGATGTTTACCCTCTTAAATTAGTTGTAGCCAAGAGCACTGGAAACTTGTATGCAAAAAGCAGCTTGCTCATTCCACAGTTGCCTTTCTGTAAAGCATCAGGGATCCTCATAATCTGTGTACAGTTTTAATTTAAAAATACATTTAAGTAACTTAATTTCAGAGAAGCTCTTCCAAATGTGAATGGGGCCTTCTCTGTGCAGGACATTTCTAAACAAAGCTTTAGAGCTTTTTGTCTGGCTACCCACAAGCTCACACAATCTTTTTTTTTGTAAGATTTCAGTTGCCTGTTACCATAGGAGTGCCAAACCCTTACTAAATTCTCAAGAGTGAGTGAATGCAATCAATTTGGGTGTCATTTTAGCTTGAATCTTTTTAAGCTGTGCTGGTAAAAAGGTTGTTACGATTCCCCAAAATTTTAGAGTAGCTTTGTTGTGTTGTTGGTGTTTTGTTAACTTAAAATGAACCAATTTTTTAAACTCAGACAAGTTCCAGATGGTTGTCACTTCAGCTGTATTCCTTTAGCTTTGTTACGAGAGCATTACTAACAAATAAGTTTATTCTGCTCTATGCCTCTGTATTTCAAATGGTGTGTATTTGAATTTTTCCCAGTTGTAATCAGACTTAAAAGTATTTTTACAGATTTTTTGAGAAAAAGTATTTCTTTTTTAATCTTTCATCTGTCTTAGTTTGAAAAGAGGTTAATTTCTGAAGGTAAGAATTCACTACTTTTTAATATGATATTTAATGGATTATTAGAACTGCATTCTATCTTTTGTAAGACCTCTTTAAATTAAAAAAAACCCATGGTTTTTCTATTTTATTTTTAAAGTAAGCATTATATTGAATCTTTTGATCACTGAATAAGCAAGAATAATGGTTCAGCTATACTAATGTTCTACCATTCATAATAAAGGAAAGCTTTCCAAGCACAGCAGTGCAAACAAAGTTCATAAAAAGTTATTTAAACATAAAGGCTTTGCGCAGTAGCCAGGCGGGGGTAGGAATTCTGCAGGCAAAACTGGGACACTTACTGATGGTGGTGTGAGAGTATTTGAAAGTCATGAAATCATAGGATGGTTTGGGTTGGAAGAGACCTTACAGAGACACCTTCCATTAGCTCAGGTTGCTCAAAGCCCCACCTGACCTGCTCTTGAGCACTTCCAGGGATGTGGGGCATCCACAGCTTCTCTGGGCACCATTCCAGTGCCTCACCCTCACTGTAAAGAATTTTCTCCTCATGCCTAATTTAAGCCTCCCCTCTTAGTTTAAAACCATTCTCCACTGTTCTCTCACTATCTGCCCATGCTGAAAGTCGCTCTCCATCATTTTTATAAGCCCCTTTAGGTACTGGAAAGGTCTGTAAGGTCTCCCTGGAGCCTTCTCTCTCCAGGCTGAACAATCCCAGCTCTCTCTGTCTTCATAGCAGAGGTGCTCCTGCCCTCTCATCATCTTTGTAGCTTTGTAGAAAGCAGGTTTTGAACTTTTTTCTTTTCAAAAGTAGATTTTCATCTGTCCATTATAAACCTAGTTATATAACCTCAATATATTTTTTAATTAGAGAAATATGTTCTGAAAGAGGTTAGATTAATTTCCCTAGATTTAGAAAGATGAGTAAAAATAAAACTGAAGTATGATGAGTATTCATGTAATAATTTTAGAAACTACAGCAAAATTATAACTAGTTTTTTTGCCTTAAAGAATGTTACTCTGGAGAGACAAGAACTGGAGAGAAGAAGTTCTTTCTGTGCAGCACATTGTGCCTGAGGTTATGGAAGGAGCCAGAAAAGGAGTTTGGGTCCCCTGAATCTTAAACACATCCTTCTTAGCTAATCTAAGCTATGCTGCTCTTACCCTGTTGCGCTCTGGGTAGGTTTTCTTTGTTGGCAGAGGAAATATTTTTCAAACAATTTCATGCACTTAGCTGGACTCTGTGTATAGGCTAGTCTTCATGGATAGAGCACTTTGGCAAAAAGTTATTAATGAACCTTCATTGTTATGGATTGGATTCCAGCCAGCTGCTTAGTGATTAAAGTTTAATGACATGATGATTAGTTTTCATTAGTAAGCAATTAGCATTTAACAGCAGTCTTGTATTGCTAAAGCTATGGGCGAGCATAAGTGGTTAGGGCCATGTTGAGGGAGAAGGTGTGTAGCTGGAGATGTGGGCACAGAGCTGTTTGGGGAATATGGGAATGAGAATTCTGAGGTGCGCTGACCTCATCAGCTTGCTTGTACTGCAGCATTTAGCCAGGAGGGTGGATGGGAGTGGGAAATGGAGCAAATGTCCAGAAGAGCACAGCCTGAACGTCGGGCACAGAGACTGGCTGTGGATCAGCTCACGTGTAGGGAGTTAACAAAAATAATCATCCTGAAGGGCCCTTTGGAGTTCTGAGTTGCTCTCACAGTAATGCTGGTTTTCATAGACTTGTCCTTCTCCTTGCCACAACTAAAACTGTTTTTTCAGAATTCCCCTCTGAATTGGTGAAATTCTCTTTTTCGCTTTGATAGCAGCCCTTGATTGCTTTTTGCCACTGTGGGGTAAATTAGTGGAAAGGTGAGTGCAGGGCAAGGGCTGGGGGAAGTGAAATGGATGAGGGCAGAGGGAGGTAGGAGTGTAGCAAAAGGTCAAGGCTTCTTTGCTGTTAAAGGTAGAAAAGAGTGTAGAGTGCCTCGTGTAAACCATTTCTGCTTCACTGAGGAATCTCCTGTGCAGATGAAATATGGTGGTAATTTCATCCAGGCTGAATTAGGGTTGTTAGAAGCCATTCTTCTTGTTCACACCTCCCCTTCTGCCGGCAGTAGTGCTCTGTGACTGAGCCAAGTTAGGTAGCTGATCTGGCCAGCAAATTCCTCCCCCACCCCCTTCCCATTTTAATCAAGCTAATTTTTTGGCTGGACTGGCTTTCTTGGCTTTCAGTGTCAGGATTGATACAGAGAAATGCTAGGCATAGGAGGGGGAAGCAGGTTGTGCAAGAACAAAAACTCAGGTCTTAAAAGGATTTGGAAGTGGGTGGCCTGGTCAAGATCATGACTTCAGAGGGAAAGTAGTTCTTCCAGAATGATATTAATAATTATGCAAAATAGTAAATTAAAAAATGGTACAATTTAATGTTTGTCTAAGGTGGTTCTCAAATGTATATATTTACCACTGATGTCAAGTACATTAATCTCATTGTCTAGACATAGGGAAAGGTAGGGGTTTTTCTTTGTTATTATGATGATTCCATGGTTTAGAAGCACTAGGGACTGGATGCTCCCTCCCCTTCTCTGGCCTAATTTGCTAGCTGGAGTAGCCTAAAGCAGACATTTCCCTTCAGTTAAAAGGTCTCAAGTAGCTACAGTTTCTTTTGAGAAATTCTGACAGTGCTCAGTGTGTGACTTCAATGGTGTAGATCTACTGAAGTTGTCTTCAGACTTGCCATAAGAGGAGAATTACCAGTGAAGGACCTGGTGTGAGTTTCCAGCCCTACTCACAAGGCACAAGATGGTGCTGAGTGGCAAAGCCCACCCAGAGCTCTGGGTGTTGCAGCTGCACTGTTTGTCACCACCTGAGCTACTGGTGGTAAAAGCAGATTGCAAATGCCTTCCTGAGGTCTGGCTGAGCAACTGATTGTAGCGTAAGTATCTCAGCCAGCTGATTGTTGTCTGGGTCATAAGCTTTCCTTCTACTCGAGAAAATACTAAAAGTTGATATTAAAATCTGGTTGTGCAGTCTTCTTTTACAAGTGATTCTCCCCCCCCCCCCCCCCCCATTTCTAGCTTCTTGCATATTTTCTTTTGATTTGTGCTTAGAGCTAGGAGACCTAACTCAGCTGTATTTCTTTTTCTCATGGCTACTCATTTCACAATATGGTTTTGTTGTTATTTTGCACTAGACTGCTGTTAATTACAGCTTTTCTTGTGCCTCCAACTCCTTTATTCTTACTGAGAACTCACACTTGCTAAGTTTCAGAAAGTTATTGATGATTAAAGCCGACTGACCAGCTTCAAAAAAGACTTACTGCTAGGGGAGGGGAAGGAAGAGGAGGGTGTCTTGGCATGAATGTCTAAAATGGGGCCTTTCTCTGACGGATACTGCTGCTCAATGTGAAGCTTAAAAGGAAAATAAAAAAGGTGGGTGGGGATGGGAGGGAAAAGCAAGTTCATGTACTTGAGTTCAGGTTTGAGAGCTGTGAACTTTTCAGACTTCGTGCTTGTGCTGTCAGAAATTGCCTGCATGGCCTTTGACAAGTCATTTAATTATTTTGTAAAGTAGGCTTTAAGACCACTTATTTTGTGACCATTAAAACAAATTTGTAGGGTTCTTTGAAAGTACAGTATGTGTTTAAGTTGTCAGATGTTCTCAATTAAATTGGAAGATTAGGGAGCTGATACAAGATTTCATGGTTTAGTTGCATAGATGTAATGGCAGGAAGATAAATTTAAAGTTTCTTAATGTATCATTTAGAGTCAGATCCAAAAAGATAAAAATGTTTTGTAATGTGATCATTTGCTGTTAGTTTTCTCTTTCCTTGTAGAAAGTTAAAATGCTGAAAATACTAATTGCAATGTACTGATCCCATATTTAAATTCATTGTTATATTTAATTGTTAAGATTTTTCTGGGGGAGTAACTCCAGATTAAATTTAATCACTAAAATTTTAGGGTTGACACAGTTCATAACTGATGCTTTCCAGAAAACTAACCTTTTTTAATGTTCATTTTAGGAAATTGTTTAGATTAGAAAATTCCAATACACACGTTATAGGTACATAAAACTCTTTTACAAGGTTTTTAATGCAGTCTTAGCTCCTATACTGAAATTTAATTATTCCTTTGAAGTGTCACAGTTTTATCATTGGGAGCATAAGGATTCTTTAGTGATGCCACATGGTATGACTCCTCTAAGCAGAAATTTTTGGAGGCAGTTCCTGGGGTACAGGAGTTATGAATAGTTACCAATAAGTTCAGTTTCCTGGACAAATAGCTTCAAGGGTAATACCAAAAGAAGAATTGTCTATTCTGAAGCTGTGTAACAAAGAAGACTTTAATGCTGACTTACACTTCTGCTTTTGGGTTAGAGCTTTCAGAAGATGAAGGAATAAGAAGTAAGAAGAGGGTGTGTTTATGTAAAATAAAAGAAAAACAAAACAAAAATGCCTGTGTCCTTTGATTTCTACCTCAGGTAAAAAAAAGATTGAAATTTCTCTTTGATCTTGCACAGTGCTTTATTTCTAGCAATCTGTGGCTCAACTCAGCCCTTTTTTCATAGTACAGATTGATCCAGATTTATAAAACTGAAGGTGTGGCTTGCAAATGGATAATATTATTGCCTTTACCATGATTCAGCAGTCTTCTGAGCCCAGAAGATCTTCATTAGTCCTTTCCCTTCAGATCTCATGAGAACCCCATCTAATTCTTAGATGGAGGCAGCTTTCCTCTCAGGAGAACCACATTATGTCTGTCCTTTAAAGAATCTACTGATGCCACCTCAGCTGGAATGCCATCCAGGCTTGGACTGCTGCTATTTATGTTTTCTGCCTCTTCTAAACTGCTGCTAGCTCATACTATGTTTTCCTGTGTCATGTCTGTGGCAAGGCTACAGACACTGCATATTCTTGTCTAAATTCAGTTTAGAATTCATAAACAGTACCTATTATTGCAATGGGCAGTTTAAGCAGCACATATATGATTATGGTTTGCAGGCTGCGGGTTTTTTTCTGATGATCACTGAATGATGAAATAACATATTCCTCTCTAAACCCATTCAGATTTTTGGCTGGTGAGTATTACTTTACATAGAGCACCTTCTGTGTATCTGAGGACCTTTCATCAATATGTGCTAATTGGCTGCTTCCTCTCCACTGTGATTATTTATTGCTGTGGTTAATAAGCTTGTAATTTTTTTTTTTTCTATTAATATATCACTTGTCAGCTTATCACTAAAGAGAGGTGTACTGACTTGCAGGCATTTCTCTTTCTACAAACATTGCACCTTTTACCTCTTCTCTTGGATTCATCTTCTGCTGCCTTTCCTCAGTGGTAGCAACACCACCAGTGACCTCAGGAATACTGGTGTGCCATTTGTTACTCCTTACTGGAGCTCTGCTGCCAACTGCTGCTTCAGTGACCTTCTAGGGGAGCTGTCGTCTTCTTTCTTCAATGGTATTGAGTAGTGTTTTTGTTGGCTACCTTTTTTCTAGAGACACAAGTTGGTCATTTCCACTAAGATAAACCTGTCCATGCAGTGAAATATATTTTGACTGTGCAGTAGGAGTGGTTCTTTAGACCTCAGTTTAAGAATTGGTATTCTTAGTAAAGCACCGTTGGAATGGAATATTGTCACAAACATTTGTTGTTCTAAATGGTAATTTTCGCATTCCTACTTCTTTCACATTCGTTTGCCCACCTCCTATTTTCTTATGCATAAGATAACATAGTTACTTGTCATTATTTTATCTGCCTTTATCCTGCTGCTTTTTCTTCCTTCAATTTCAAGAACTTAAGATTTACTTCCAATCAGTACACCCTGGCTAATTTTATGATTTCCTAAATTAAGTGCTTCACTTTCAAAACCCTGCACATACACCTTTTGTTTTTTTTTCCATGCATTTCTTCAAAGCCCTTCTTGTCTGGGATTTGTGCTGAATAATTGGATATGCTTAGCCTGCTGCTGTGATGGACTCTGCCCAACGCTGCTGGCTCAGTCTCACCATTCCTATTTCATCCCTTTGCATCCACCAACGCTTTGTTCTCTTTTACCGAAGTGTCTTGCACAGTGGGACTCTGTTTATGATGAAGGCTTGCATGGATTATTACAAGTAATGACAAATGGTGTATTTCTGCCCAATGTTACAAGTCTTTGAGTCATTGACAGGGGTGGATTTGTGCTGCACCCCTTTTCCTGTCAGGTTGCATAGATATGTAATGTCTTGTCAAAATATTTTCCATTTACAGTTTGCTTTGATCAAAAGTATTTCGTTATTTTTAAGCCTTTATAAAGATTTTGTTTCTGTTGAATCCACTGTTCCTAATAACATAGTGATTTTATCTTTAATGAACCAATCTTTTTTTTTTTAACCTTTTAGTAAATACTCTGCATCATCTCTTTTTTTCTTTTATTAGAGGAAAGCTGGTTCTGTGTCACAGCTTGCCTCTTGAAAACCTTGAGTTTATTGCATTTTCTTGTTTATGTCAGGTTTTTTCCTTTTTTATATCACTCCAGACATTGATATTCAAAGCTATTGCTTTTCTGGTAATTACTTAATTTATCCAAAATCTCTTCCATTGTGGTGGGGATGTTACTTTCCTTTAAGGTAACTGCATGCTGTTGTTTTATACTGTAGTTGGTAGGTCTTGCACTAAATAGAAATTCACGACATATTTGGATATTTCCTGTAATCAGTATCCAAGATGGCTGGGAAATAAATCTAGTACTGGCAGAAAATCCAACTGGAGTTAATGCTCTCTCTTGCTGACTGTGCTGTTCCCCCAACTCTGTGTGTCCTTATCACATAATCACTGCTTGAAAATTTGAATTTCTTTTTCTTCTTTTAAGTCTGCATTTCTATCTTTCAGACCTTTTTGTAACTAAATTGCACTTATTGTTGCATGTTTAATTCCCCAAATGAATAGTGAAGATAATATAAACTGTATAATTTTTTCTGCTAGACTTGCATACTTTAGCAAATTCAAATCCCTATACTTACAAGTGGTTTTCTGAAATGTCTCTCTCATCCAGGGTGGCTCTTTGCATCAAAGGAAACACGATTTATGAATTTCTTGCCTTCTTGGACTTGGTAGTCTATGTATTATTTTAATATTCCTTTTAAAATATGAAATGGCCATATAGGTATGTACTCAGCCTGCTCAACTGAAATTAAACATGGTTTTTCAGCACCGTGTAAAAGTACTGGTTTTGTTAATTTTGCTGAATCTGTTCCAGTTAGCCAGTGGTTTACTCTTGAAGGACCTAACCTCTATTCTGGTTCAGTTACACTGGGTCTTTATTTCCTTTGGGTTTTTTCTCCTTCCATTGTGTGGAAGAGGCAGGAAGGGTTCATCCCCCTTCAAGTCTCACTCGGCTCTTCACCAGTCTCATGTATTCGTGCACATTTAAGCCTTTGATCACTGCACCAAGTGAATGAAACAGGCTTGTAAGGAGTACTGAACATGAATTTATCACTTTGATTGAATTTCAATCCTTTTATATAGTGTTACAGTTCAGTTCAACGTTCCTGTTAGGGAGGTGAGACTGAAGAGTCTTAAAAACTTGTAACCAAACAGTAATTTGTGGTGCCTACATTCTTTTTGATAATCACAGGGTTTTTTTGTTGTTCATTGTGGAGTTTCACCATCAGATCTCTTGCTCTTCAGAAGAACTGCCCTTCCAGACAGGTGCAAAAGTACATTTTGTTGAGGTGTCTTGTCTTCTTATCTCCAGCAACAGCCACATCTTTACCACTTCACTACATGTATTCAGAGATTTGTAGTAAGCTAGGCATGTGCAGAATGATAGTTGGGTATTCTCTCCCTCCTTTCAGCAATCACAGCTTTAGAGTCGTGGCTTTGGTATCCCTGTGTTTACCAGGCAGAGGCAAACCTATCCTTGATGAACTTGTCTGATCTGTTTTTGAACTTGTTTATCTTTTTGCTAGTGCAGCATTCTTTGGCAGTGACTTTTAGTTACTTGAGTGAAAAAAAGCAGATTTATGTTACATTTAAACCTCCATTTCCTTCTTGGAAATGGCTAAGAATCATTCCCTTATGCACACCATATTGGATTTTGTAGGTCTCAATCCCCCTTCTGTTCCCTCTTTTCCAAAATACTTTGACTTCTCTTATATACAAGTTCTTTACATTCGTAGTTATCTCTGTTGTGTCTCCATTTTGTTTTTTAATTTTTTTTTTCTGATCAGTTGTACTCCTTTCTTAATAGAGTCATCACCACACACAGTATGAGGATGTCAGGCTACTACAAGAGTAACAGACAGACGGACATCATGAAGATTTGAGTTTTATTATAGATTTCTTTTCTTAATAACTGCTTATGTTTTGTCTGTCCTTTTTTGTGGTTGCAGGGACTGCATGATGCTTCTGTTCAGGATGACTACTAATACTATTCTATGAGTAGTAAAAGCTAATTTAGACTCTGTCATCATGTATATGCATAGGTGAAAATATTTCCACCACATATATCACTTCACACTTAACAACAGTAATTTTCATCTCCCGTTATATCATACAGTTGTCCACGGCTGTGAGGTGGTTTTGCAGCTTTTTACTATCAGTTTGAGATCTGGCTACCCTGGATAATTTTGCAAACTTCACAAGTTTTCACATCTTATTGTTCACCCTCCTTTTCGACAATCTGTAAGTGCCGTTGAATAGCTTAAGTGTCTGAACAGGACCTTAAAATTATTGCTGGCAAATCATTCTTTGTTAAAACTAAATATTTATTTGTGTTCTTGTTGCTTTCTATTTTTCCTTCTAGTTGAGGGTAGTAAAATGCTCTGCTCTTAATTTCAAGTGCTTCTGTTGTAGTTTAATCAGTTCTGTATGTATTGAATGGGATTTTCCATTTTTAAGACATTTTACAGCTCTTGGATTTCTTGTGGTTTTTTTTCACATGCCATCCATTTTGAGCTGCAGCTTGCCTTTGTGCTTCAGCAGCCTGTGCAGCACTGCAGTTCTGACTTTTTACTGTTTCCTAATGCAGCTTTATTAGTATAGCATCTTCCAAATAATTGATTTGTCTGTTTGCTGAAATCTTGGAATCTAAATCTGTCCTTAGTTTCTTGACTTGAAGATAACTGTCCAGTTTTACTTCAGGATTATCATCCTTTATTACTTACTTGATTTGCTTGCTGCAGGAGTATGTCATCATTGGCAAGAGATGCCTTTTTGTAATGCAAGTTTAAAGATTCTTATCTTTTTAATTGTGCGGTTCATTTTACTGATATTCTCTGCCTGGTTTTTTCATAATTTAAAACCATTTGTCAGGAAATGTAAACTAACGATTCTGTATCCTTCAGTACTGGTTGTTTTCTCTAGCCCCAGTCACATAAACAATTTTTTTTTGTTAACTAGTATCTGCACGTCAGAGTGAAAGTGCTTGCTTCCTCTCCTGTTTCCAAAAAGTGTCTTCCCCCCCGCTTTTTTAATCTCACTGCCCTTTTGCAATAGTCTTCCCAAATCACTTATTCCTTTCTCCTGTAGCAAGCACTATTTATTTATTTATTTATTTTAAGTTTTTCTTGTAGCTTTTTGGAATAAGTTGTCTCTCTGCATCCCACTTTCCAGGAAAGAGAGTACGGCTTCCTGCGGCTTCTGTTGCACTTTCGCCTGGATATTAAATCCAAGCCTCTGCCGAGCCTGCCAACTGTTTAATCAGAAATAGTCAGAAGGCCCTCCTTCCTAATACTGCAGCTGACTCTGAAGTCCTCATTATCTTACATCTGCATTTGTGCAGTACAATTATACAGAAGCAATTATTTTCTTAAAAGCTTATAATTTAAATAGAAGGAGAGAGTGTGAAAAATGCATATAACATGTAAAGCAAGGACTTGTACCTGTATAATTAATGCCACATATATTTCACTTTTTGTTTGCTTTGCTTTGTTAGTAACCTTCAGTTGTTGCTTTCCATTTTACTCTGTTTATGCATTCTTGACACTGGTATGCAAGAAGGGACAAAACAAGGAGATGCCTAGAAAGCAAAGCAAAGGAAAAAGAAAGAAAACAGAGCAAAGGAAAAACTGGTCATTGGAAGAGAAAAAGTCAAGAGGTCTGAGAATGGGGTGCAGGTGAGCAAACTAAAAAAGCAACCCATCAAAAGAAGATGATGCTTTGTATTATAGACAGCAGGAAATATGATATGGTTGCATCTTTTGTGAATGTCTGTGCTTAAACTGGTTTGGTAATTGTTCAGCAAGGAAAATAGTGGAGGAGTCATCTGAAAACACCTTACATTAGTGTTAGAAGCAATTAATCTCTGCTTCTAAACAATTGTTCCTGCTGCTGCCCAAATATGTTGAAAGGGCTAGCTAGCAGCTTCCGTCCTCCCACCAGCAAAGCCATGTCCACTGTAAGATTCCAGTACTTAAGAGTACTTTGTCTAAGGACAAAGATAGTATCTGTCAGTGCAGAGCCAGGTGAGTGTTCTACTTGAGCAGCTTGGGGCACTTGTTTTCACAAGGCTAAGAGCTTTTTGCTTGTTTGGGAAGAGGGAGGTAGATAGCTCAGGACATCTCTATGTTACAGCACTTAGGTGGAGTTGAGTACAATTCTGAGGGAGGCAAAAAAAGGTACTCAAAAACATACTCTTATTTATTACATGTAGCAGCGTTGCCTCAGAAGAGTGAAAGAATACAGATTGCTAGGGGAGCAAAAGCCAAGCATAAAGTAAAAGAAATATAGCTGGTAGGTGTTGTCGCATTTTAAATGAATCAGAGCTGTTCTGGTGCTGCTGCTGTGGTAGCTGTTCCCCAACTGTTCGCACTTCCAGGTTGGCTGTTACTTCATTTTGGTAGACACAGAATGATGAGCTGTAGCAAGGAAGAAATGGGCTGCTAATAGCGTGGAGAGGTAGAGACAATGTATCTGACTTTAATGCTATTGATAATTTAGTTCATAGGATGGAGTGTCTCTTCTAAATGGCACTTTTCAGTCTCTCCAGCCTATTCTAAGTGAGATATATGTGCCTTGTGGCCAGAGATGAATTGTGGAGATAGGACCTATGAATCAATCTTTGCTGTGTGGTCTCTTTTTTCTTTTTTTCTTTTTTTTTTTTTTTTTTTTTTTTTTTTTTTTTTAGTTTAAGCTAGGAGTTGATTAGATGCCTGGCAATGATTACTGTCCATTGGCACCTCCCAGTGGGAGCACACTCCAAGTACCAGCCTTCAGCTCTTTCAAGCAGGGGAGGTTAAGCAGGCTGCTTACTGAGCAAAAGGAATTTCTCCTCCCAGGAGAGCTTGAGTGCTGTTTCCCTGGCCAAGAATGCTATAATTCCTTTACAAGTGACAAGCAGGCTGCTACCATCTGCTGGTGAATAGCTGCAGGATGGTGGAGTTTTGGTGACAATTTGCTCGTGGACCAAGAGAACAATTAGTGGTTATTATGCTGAATTCACACATTTGCTTGTCAGAAGTTCTGTGGTTTTATTTTGGTTTTAGAATGTTCTCTAGTTGTAGCGTACGCATTTTCTTTCTGTTTTGAAGCATAAATACGTAAGATAAGGGTTCTAACCAAAGCCACAGAAAGCAGCAGCAGGAACAGGGCATCTCTTTGCCTTTTAAGGTGCAGCAGCAATGTCTTGCAAAAGAAGACTGAGACCATCCAGAAATTTCTTAAGCACTTTTTTCTGTCTTTATGGAAACACCTGGGTGTATTTGGAAATCTATGTGGCACTACATGATGATAGTCTCACTCGTAAGTTGTTTAAGAGCCACACAGCTTTGTAGGGCATCTGCTTTGTTCAGTCACTTTGGTGTGTCAAGAAAGGAAGAACTCAGAGTAGTTACTGTGTATGTGGTTCCCTCAGCTTCCCCTGAAAGCAGCAGATGGTCGGGGGTCCCGGGAGGTAGAAGAAATGGGGCCATTAGACTGTCAGTGGCTTGTGAAAAGCAGAAGCATCTGCCAGAATGGAGACTTGTTCAGCAGCAGGGGAGCCAGCAGCAGCAGATGATCTCTGCCTTGAGCCGTCAGTGGCACAGTCATACCCTGGGGAGTTGCTGTAGTGGGCGTAGCACAGGTAACCTTGGTAAAATTTCGTTGGTCTGCCAGACTGAAAAAAAGGGGCAGTGAAGGCTTGATGCTCCTGCACTGGCATCTTAACTACCCACTTTTACTGTCTAATCACTCCTAACTACAAGCGATTTTAAAGCATTCCTTACCCATTCTCAGCTGAAAAATTGTCAAAATGCTTGTCATGTTTCTGCTGTGAGTTTCAGAATAGCAACATGAACCATGCTAGATGCAGCAAAGAGTAAGTTCAAAGAATAAGTTAACTTTCGGGAAAGAAACAAAAATTTTGTTAGGCGTCTTGTTTTCAGTTGTATCACACAACACACTCTTTAAAGACATGCCATTTTAGTGTTAAGAAGTATTTTATACAGCTGTGCTTCAATCTCTGCTGCTGTAGCTCTTACGCTCTTATTGACTGCCCTGCACAGGACACAGTGTTCCAGGGAAGAATGACCTTCTGTTGCAACCGTGTGATGGTACGTAAAGGATGAGATAAAGTGGGGAGGGCAGAATGCCTCTGAGGAACAAGAAATTCATATCTGCATTCAAAAAGAATAGTCAGTTTGGGTTCTGTCCTGTTAGAGTAATTAATCCCAGTCAGCCACATCTAAAAATAAGAATAAAATACACAGGTACAGATCTCTGTTTCAGAACTCTTCAAGCTGCTCTCTGTGAGTACTTGGCATAGGTGAATCTGGGACTATTGCCAGTACATAATACCCTTCTAGAGTTGACTTCGTAGCCAGGAAGAGACATTTTCTGTAGATGAAATTTGGTTTTATTCCCATGGGAGAGCGAATTACGTTGTAGTTTGGCTAGTGGTCCATATATTTCAGTGCGCATTTCAATATTGGTTTAGCATTTTTTTTTATCTTTGGAAACTTGCATTCATATTTTGACAGACAATAATAAGCTGCTTGTGTGTCTCTTTCTAGGCCTCAGGGACACTTGCCTTGCATCATAAATACTGCAGTAGTTTGTCATGATACACATTGAGTGCTTAGACGATGGGCACGATTTAGTAGGAAGCACTGAAGATCAGGCTCAGGATGCTTTGCTATACCCAAAAAGAGGAGGTGTTATTCAAAACTGCAGTTGTAGATGTCATGAGAACTGACATCTCACAAGCTTTTCTGTTAGTTGCATCCGCTTTGATTTGAAGAGGGCCACCTGGTTTATGGCTAGAACTAGTTTTGCTTTCATCTTCATTCAGGCATTTAAATACAAACTATAGTCATCTCTGCATAGCACAGAATAGTAGGAAGAGCAATAACTGTCAGATATTCTCAGTGGGTTTGGAAATACTGTAGTCAACACCCTGTTTACTGTGCAGAGTGAGGAACTTTGCTATGGCTGTTAGCTTTGGCCACGTCTATTCTGCAGATCTCCACTGCAGCATGTGCTAATCAGGGATTGAAGATGTGTGTTCCAGTGGATGTGGCCGTGTTGGCAAACAAGCGTCCCTGTCTTGTGGAAAAGCCGTGCTTGTTCCTGGTGCCAGGTGTGCTGCTGGCTCGAGCACAGCTGTTCCGTGTGTGCTACAGGTGGAGCTCGCTGGTAGTGCTAATGGAGCATGTGTAGTTTGACACCAGCTTTTCCAGTAGCAAAAGTGATTTTAGACCATGTCATCATCTCTGTGTGCAGGCAAGGACCAAAGGCAACTTCTCACAGCTTGAGTTTGAGGTGAATTGTACCAATTATACAAGGCCTTATCATGGTGTTGGTTGAGTTTATCAGAATAAACAAAATTCCTGTGTTCTTTAGTATGACTCAAAAGTTATGGTAGGCCCTCTCTTTGTTTTCTGCCAGTAGTTAATTCACTTTTCAGTTTTTAAATAGTGGCAGTCTCTTAGCATTTGGTGAATTCTGTTTTCTGGTTCTATACAGGTATGGCTGTATCTTTTTACAAGGGAAAAATGTCAGCCTGTCAGAAATCAGCTTTCATAAGAATCGTAGATTAGTTATCAAAAATAATTTAGTGTATACATTCAAGAAATAAAATGGCTGTCTGAATGAGATGTGCTCTAGAGTTACTTCCATAGGTCATTCCTTAATTTATTCATGATGAAGTAAGTGGGTGAGAGACTTTGCTTTCACAGTTGTCTGATATTATGGTTAAATACATCATCGGCTAGTTGAGCTAATATGATTCAACTAATGAAAATCGAACGTGGTCATCAGATGAGTCTGAGCTACTTTGACAATGATTGTATGAGCATCCTTGTATCACTGCAATTGCTTTTTTTAGACATGTGCCATTTCTGTGATGATGAGGTATTTTCCCATGATGGTATCTTGTCCTGCTCCAAATAAACCTTTTTTTTATCACCTGTGGAAAAAATATTCAACTTTGTCTTGATCATCTTCAGCTGCTAGTGAAAATTAAAATGATGTAACCAAATTACCTTTATGCTACTGGTGTCTTCTAAATCGTTATTTATCATGCTAGTTCTCTTTTTAAAGCTGCTGTAGATTCAAAAACACTCTTTTTCCTCTGATTTTAATAGTGATGTCATTGTCAGGTACTGAAACTGAAACATGGGCCAGTAAAACAGGTTTGAGAAGTGTTTCAAATTCTTTCTGAGTGGCTGATCATTTCTATCTTGTGCCTGGTTAGCACAGCTGAAAGGTTTGTAGTTTGAAAGAGCTTCTGTTGTTACTTGTTTGAAAGACCTTTATTTGTATGGTGTGGAAAGATAAGAGTTTATAATTTGTCAAAAAATTTGTGCTGGAATGTGGTTGATAAAATTTCCAGGAAAATGCAGGTATTCAGAAAGATGACTGCAACCTTCATTACGGTTTATTTGTTTCCCTTTCAGAAATGTTCCCATTGCCAGGAGCCAGGAGCCACCTTAGGCTGCTACAACAAAGGCTGCTCCTTCCGATACCATTACCCTTGTGCCATCGATGCAGGTAGGAACAAAAGGCATCTTAACTGCATTTCGTAATTATTCAAATCATATGACACTAAATAATTCTGAGGTACTTAAAAAATTTACACCCTCTCAGTTTTTCTCCTACTGTGAAGATAAAGTAATAAAAACGGTGAGAATCTGCATGAGATAAACAGCATACAATAACAAATTGGGACAAGATGGAACTTGTAATGAAAAGGAATCTGCCTGAAAGGGCAGAAAAAGCCTGGTTTGGGGGAATGCAGCTACAGTGACTGAAACTTGGCTGCAGTGTGAGAACTGATCACTCTTGTGAAAAATAGAAACCCTTTGTTAAAAGGATGTAAGCAAGCAGAAAGAGGGTGGTTCTTTCAGGGTTACACTCCTATGGATAGTCATAGTAATGATTTCAAGTGTTTGTGTTTGTAGAATCATCAGTACCACTTGCAGCATAACCTTCCTTCTCCCTCCTAAGAAGTGGTTCATCCAGTCTCTTGAGTAGGTCTAATTTTCATTGTTAGACAAGCTAATGGTTTGGATGATACTATTTCCAGCTATACACCTGGGCTTGTGAGTTGGTGGGTTTTGTACAATAGTGACAGTTTTTCATGGAGATGAACTTTATTCTTGGATAAAAAAATCCAGCCTCAGAATAAATAATAGCCCACTATTCCAGTCACCACTTCTCCTGTCATACAAAACTTAGTCTGGTAACAAGCCAGAAAGGATTCAAGATTACAACTCTTGACTGGCAAATAATTGCAAGATTCCTGTTTGTTATTCCAATTCCCCAGCAACCCACTTGTTCATCACCAGTTCTATGCTGTTTTCTAAGTGTTAGAGTATTTGAAGTAGGAATGCTCATTTCTGAATGACTGCATTGCACCTCTCACTGTGAAGTCTCTCCCCAGTGGAGATCTGCATTTTATTCTACTAGGAATGTTCTTACTAAATTAGTATTGCAGTGGAGTACTATTAGTACCACAGTACTGCTAGTAGAGAGAATCTTTGATTTTACATGAAGGAAACATTATTCAGGTTTCAAAAATCACATACTCAAAAAAAATACCAGAAATAAGGGTGTCCATGTTAGTGTAATTTTGGTCTCTTATGAATGTATCTTATCGTAATCACCTAATTAAAGGCTGACATGTCCTTCCATAAGGCCTTACCTCAGCCTGTAGGATGGAAGGGTATTCATTCATGAACATATGTTGTCCTTGCTGCATCTGTGTCATGCTTACTGCAAATGATTACTTCTCAGTTCTGAAAGTAGAACTGGGAAATTTTCTATGAGGTTCATCTCTGTCATGCCTGACAGTTTCATGAACATTAACAAACTTGGTTTTGTACAATGTGTTTGAGACACAAAATTGTCAATCAGATGGGCATTCATATTGTGTTTAGTATGTACTGCCCTTTTCAATACCATGAAAAATCAAAATAACTTATACTGAATGTTCCCAATAGTTTGTAGACTTAATTTAAATTCTTGTTACAGTAGATACAGTGTGTAGCATTTTCTGGATTCTAAATACAGACATCAAAATTCAGATACTGTCCTTTTTCTTCAAATATATTAACTCTACTCCACTTCAGCAAATGTGGGATCCTCCAAAATGAGAAATACGCTGACCAGTCATGACTGATTCCCAAGAGCAGTTCTGTGTCATGCACAGAAGAGACAGTGTTGTGTACAAAAACTACTATATAATCATATTATTTAGTTAATTTTAAATGTAATATATCTACTATATAATATGTAGAACTGGTCTAGATTAAATTTGGCTTTTTTTCACTTTTGTCTTGACTTTGCAACCTGCGAGATTTTTTTAGAGTGGCTTTTTGTGTTCAAGTTCCAAGGCTACGCTTACTTCATTTTCTTTTAATTTTGTTATGAGACATCACGTTGTCATGTGGCCATCTGTCGGAGTGCACAATTCCAAGCTAATTTCCCTCCTTTGAGTAATACGGCAGTAATAAATTGCAAGAGCTGCATGGAGATGGGATACTTGGACTGTGAGTTTCACAAACATATTTAAAAAATAGCGGAGGAGTTGGTAAAACTGGTGAGTCTCTGGTTTCATTCCAGGAAGAGTATGGTTTAGTGAGAACAAAAGACTTCATTGGGGGTTTTTTTAATACATTTTCTTATCTGTTTCTTCCTCTTCATCTGTATGTCTGATATGTTCTCCACTCAGACTCCTCTTCACAAATTTCTTATTCCAGTCTCTATGTAAGACGTAATTCCTCCTAATTCTTTCTGAGTTTTCCTTTGTCCAGTTTTCTGGCTCTCTGGCTCCTTCCTCTTTGCTCTTACTTTACCTCCTCCTCTTCTTGCTTGCTTCTTCTGGCTCTTTTTCCTCTCTGGGCTTTTTTACTACCATTTGGTTCTCCTAACTTAGCACCTTGTCAAACCTCACCCTGCTAGTCCTGGTTTGTTCTTTTATATTGTCCTTTATATTCTCTGTTTCACCTTTCTGTGCCTTATTCCAATCAGTTCTTATTCTTTGTCTTAGCCTCCTGCTGGCACTCATCCTTAATTCCCTGTTCCTCACCTCTAGTAGCACTAGGTTTCCTCCTGCTAGTCTTCACTCTTTCTGTATCTTGACTGCCTTTCTCAGTACTGTTTTCGCTTCTGCCTGCTGGACTAGTGCTTCCCATTTTGCAGTTTTGAAATGGTCACTTTCTTCCTTTGCATTGCTTTAGCCAAGAAATGTCCCCTGACAGCTTCACCGCTTTTGGGTCTAGTGCCTGAATCTGAGGGCAGAGGTTCATTTGCAGGAAAAGCCTGCTCACCCCCAAGCACAAGTAAATTTGGTGGAATTTTTAAAAGGACCTAGCTACTAAAATCTAAGAAGCCTCTCCTGAGGATGTGCTCATGAAAGTCCCCATATTGCATTTCAAGGAGTTGTATTTGCTGGTTTTGTGGTAGCTGGCAAGGGCATGCCTTAGCTAAAATCCAGGTCTTACTGAAAATCAGGCTATTGTAGAGCTTTTCAGAGGAAAATTCCTGGGATGTTTAACATGGGCAGAATAACTTTTTTCCGAGAAAGACTTTTAAGGAAATCGCTGGGCTGCTTTAGCTGAAGTTTTCAACCAAGACAAATAAAAGAGCCCCAGCTTGAAGCAGATTCTCAGCATCCAAAATTTCAGCCTGATGGTGTGACAGTAAAAGACCTTGTTTGCAGTTGATTTTATCTGTGGATGTAATCAAGCTGTCTTAATCTATAGACACTCTTCCAATAAATCTGTGTAAAAGAAATAAGCAAGCTATATGGCATAGGACCTAATTTTCATTTATTCCCAAGCAGAAAATGTAGGCTTCCTTGAGAAACAAATCAACATTATTTTCTCTTTGCTCAGCCTGCTGTCTGCCTATAAACCCTTTTTATTGGTTTTGCAGTTCTACTGTCTTTCTGTAGTGAAACTGTACAGGTGCTTCTCAGCTTCCTTGAGCTCAGTGGTAGTTCCATTTTGAAGTCAACCATGCTGCTTTGAAGGATGGTGCCACCTTGCTTTATTTAGGATCTGTCACAGATCTGTTCTGAATCCTCAGAAGTTTGTGTTAACATTTACAAGGGCTTTCAGGCTTTTAGAATATGTATGACTAGTTCTGTATCTAAAAAAAATAAAGCCAAACAGAAAACACTTGCTGGAGTGTTTCTTAGGGTGTGTTGAGTCATACACACTAGCTGTTTGTCTGAATTCCTGTAGCATCCCTGGAAGTGACCATGCCTTAGTTGAGAGGGAGTACTCATGTTGTATTCCAAAGCAGCTGCAGTGAACTGAAGTGTTTCTGCCTTGGCATCTGTGTGGGTTGGGAGTTGGTCCCCTGTCAGTTTTTGTGCCTCATGTGGAAGGCAGTAGGTTTTTGGGAAAGGACTGGAGGGTGGAATATGTCAAACGGCTTCAGTTGCTCGCAGCACTGAAGGCAGCCCTGGGGTGTGACCTGGGCTGTGGCTTCTGTGCCGATGGTTGGTGTCCAATCCCACCCTGGTGAGGAGCCAAGCTTTGCCCCGCTGTTGCTAATTGAGTACTGTGCAAGGCATGTGGCTTCATAAGTTGCCAGTTTGTACATATGGATGCTTTTATATAGCCTAATTCATCCTGTCTTTTAATCTTCTTTCATAGAAAATAATCTTTGGCAATGTAGGGTGCAAGAGAGCTGAACATTTCTTAGCCGTTTGCATAAAAATCAAGAACAGCAGTGCCACTTAAGTAATTTTTTATGGAAATTACTGTGGTTAATATTGTCTGTGTTTGGCTTTCGTCTGTCCAAATTTATGAAGAGCCTCTGATGTCTCAAGATAACTTAGTCCTAGGGATGTCTCCATGGAAACAAGATCTTTGTTTTCTGAAATTTTATATCCTTTCCCTCCCTCTGCTTGTTCCTCCCCACCTGGAGTCAGATCCTGATGGTTGCAACACTCTTGTCCCTACAGCATGTATAGCAGGCAATTCCACTTACAGAAGATTTTTGACTGTAAATTAGGAAAAGACTAACAGCAAAATAAAATGAATTTTCAGAGAACAGAAATCCTGTGTCTTCACAAGCATCATTAAAGATGAGTAACAGGCAGAACAGAGAGGGTGAGACAAAAGTATGAAGCTTACAGAAGAATAATTGCTTCTATTAAAAATGTTTTAGGTTTTCTCTGACTACTTTATGGAGAAAAATCTGTGGAAACAAGGACAAGTCTCAGTTCTTTTTCCTTTCTGCCACAATGAGCTGATCATAGCTCTATGTCTGCTGACTTCATGACAAATCGTAATCTGTTATATAAAATACTTGGAACTGCTAACCAAAATCCAGGCCAGCTTTGTAATGATGAACAATTTCTGCCTTATTGGTATTCAGCTGATTTTCTACAGTGTGCTGATGACATTTTTCATATTAGTGCTTTAACAGAAAAAAAAAAGAAGCCATTAATTGTATTTGCTATTAGTATTTGCAGCAAAAATGCTGACCTTAGTAAGAAATTGAGCTCCATACAGATCAGGCTTGAGGTACTAGGTTTCTGGCACTTCTTTCTGATCCTTGGTCAATCTTCCTTTCTGATGTACTAGCTAAAGAACTGCATTCATTACCCATGTTGGTTTCCAAGAAAGAAGAGAACTCCATCCTGTTCTAACATACTGTGTATGTTTTTGATGATTGCTCTGTGTATTTTTGATGATTGCTGTATTATGCAGTGATAATTCATGCTGTAGTCTAAATGTATGATTCCTGCCCTTGTAATGAGAAAACATTTATTTCCTGTGATTTGCTAATGCTGCATTTGAAATTATCTGTGGCAGGATTAAGGGTTTTACTCCCCTTTGCTAAAATGTCTCACGTAACTTAGCCTATTGCATGCTGTTTCCCTTTGATTCAGGCCAGAGGCATTCATGTTGAAACATAAGCATTCCGTAGCAGAGGAATGCTCTGCCAAAAGCTTGGGTATCTAGAAAGCTTTTCCCTCAAGCTTTAGTTCCAGTCTCCTGCTGTCTGCTAAACTCTTCCAGCAGATTGAAACAGCAGGTAGCACTGGTTATGCTACATACTTAAGAGCGTTTTAAATTAGCACATCTTAGTTACCACTGCACTTCTCTACTTGAGAACTCGTGGGGTAGGGTGGGGCACGCAGGAGGTCACAAGCACCTCGCTGAATTCTCCAGGACTGTGTTGGTCACACTGAGGTGGTGATGGGTGCTTGGTCCTGCTGATGAGGTGACAGCCTTGGGTCAGCCTCCGGTGCAAGAGGCAATTGGAAAAAAGCAGTGTCAAGCGTTTGGGCAGGCTGAGAGGTGACCCTGCAGTTCAGGGTGCCCAGGGGAGGCAGCTGAGTGCTCTGAGGAGAGTGTTGCTTTTTCCCGTGGCTGAAGTTCCGGGAGCTGCTGCCTCGCATCCCTCAGAGGCGTAGTCTAGGAGTGGGGATGCAAGGAGAAGCAATCCGTACTCTGGCAGTGCTGCTAAATAAGTACTCCTCAAATGGCAGTATTGCTTAATTTGTTCCTAAATAAGCAGTTCCACATGAGTGCTCCACTTTACATAATAGGTTTAAATAATTAACTGTTTCTTAGCTTGAAGAAGCTTCACGTTCATGATTCATGGAAGCCAATCTAAGAGCAGTATGAGTGACCTGACTAGAAGACATAGTGTCACAGTGTAAACTGATTACCAGGATTTGGGATTGCAAATAAACTGTATCTACCCATACCTAGAGACACACACTCCTTCTCCCCGTGATGCTGGCAGGGCCTTGGGGTAAGGGTGAAAGGCAGTGATTGTACTATGAAAAGCAGGGATTGTCTGTTCAGATTCAATGAATGTGTCCATCTTCCTTGTGCTAAAGCAAGGAAAGCTGGAGTAGCTGAAGGGGGTTGGGATACAGGATTTGTAGATTTGCTGTTGTGGTTCTTACTGCATACAGAGCATCCATAAAACCGGGGTTGCTTGGTAATCCAGGCAACATTGTCATTTGGGGTTTTAGTAATTTTACTAGAAAAAACTTCGGGGGTGGAAGGGATGAACCTGCTAATAACAAAGTATTCCCGTGAGTGACCTTTGAATGAAAAATGTATACCTGTTAGGCAAGATTAACACGTGATGTATAATTCAAGTTGGTTTTCATTGACAAAGTAACACATTGCTGTCTTCTCCTCCTTTAGATTGTTTACTAAACGAAGAGAATTTCTCAGTGAGGTGCCCCAAGCACAAGGTAAGAATCCTCTCCTGGATTACACCTGGGTTTTTTTGCTGTCCTCTTTTGGTTTCTAAATATGGATTAGTAATTTTATACCTGGATAACATCTGTAGTCAGAGATGCTTTTAATTTAGTTATTCTGTGATACATTCTTGTGGTACATTCTGGGGGCAAACATCAAGAAGAATACCAAGTTTAGGAAGACGAAATTTTTGTCCCATCTGCTCTGTGCATCTTTACATCCTTGATGACTCTTTAGAAAGCTCAGCTTCATTTCCTGAATTCTGTGATAGAATCAGTACATTGCTCACCGTTCCTTTTTGAATGTTGCATATAACTCTCGGGTTTTCTCCTTGCAAAAATCTCCTTGGATTTACTGTGGATGCAAAGAAAAAAAAATTACTTTACAGAAAAGTTCTCCTGGTTTTTGGAAACACCTTGTTCTTACTTACCAGTAGTAACTGGACTGAGTCCAGCCACTCAGCCTCAGTGGATCTGTGGGGTTGTTTCATACATCTTTGGTTTGTCAGAAGACATCAGTGCTGCTTCTCCCCAGGGTCTGGGCATCCTTAACTTACTGTCCCTGGAGCCTACAGACACAGTGGTGCAAAGAGCTGTGTGTATGGAAAGAGGAGACAAGGTAGACAACTCATACTCACTTGTACCCATAAGTAATGGGATACAGTGCTGGGAATACCCTCCCAGCCCTTAAGGGGGGATACATCACTGGGAGGTTGTGGAAACCAATCTTCCAGTTTTAAATGCTCAAAAAGTATCCAGAAAAAGAACTGTTTGTTCCTAGTTGAATACAAGATATGATGTTGAATACAACAGGAATTGTGCAGGAGTTTGGATGGCCTGTGCTGAAAAGGAAATGATAATGGGGAAGAATTGTGTTGCTTTCTATCAGGGATTAGTCTCCATCTAGTTCTTGTCTGCAGAGCTCTTCTCTGCCTAGAATTAGACTGACATCTGGTGGTCTTTTGTCTTCACAGATTATTCTTAATCTGTCTTTTGTTAACATTACAGGAATTAGTCTCATGTTCCTTTCTGGATGTTCTACCACAAAACAATGTATTTATACGCACGTATTTAAAATGCGCTGGAAGATTCAGTGCACATTCAGGCTCTTATCCAGAATTGGCCTACTTTTCATCATATAAAAGAAAATAAATTATTCTGCACAACTTTGGAATAATGTTGACAATGTACAGCAAGCTTAAATTAATGCATTAATGCTACAAGAACCTGCAGATCTTGCCAAACAAAAATGGGAAGGATGAGCTCCCCTTACTGTGGAATGTAACTGCCTAAATGCCGCCCTCTGCTCAATTTTGGATACTTGACTAAAGATAATTGGAGTGTGTCCTGGTTTCAGATGAGATTGTTATTTTCTTCCTGGTACTTAGTTGCCAGCTGTGGTTTAACCATGACAGAGGCTTATGTATTTGAAGGCTGTTTTATTTTTGCTGCCCCTTGCCTGAAGTATTTCAGGGAAACATAATGTTACGTGGATGGCTTGGATCACTGCTGCTGTGTGTGAGCACTTGCAGTGATGGTGCTCAAACCATGGAAGGAAAGAACTGGTTTAGATTCAGAGAATCCAGCCTTCCAGAGAAAATTCTGAGAAGGCACATGGATTTCTAAAGTAATATTGGGGAATGGGAGGGGGGAAACTACCAATTAAGTTCATAAAGGTACTTCATGAGGCAATAAAATTCTGAATTCTGTTCAAAACTATTCTGCTACAGAGCACTTCCTTTGTTGTGTCAAAAACAGAAATTGAGCATGAGCAGCCTTTCTTTGACACTGAAGTTTGTTGACTTTTGCTTAGTAAATACACAAATCATTTGTTTGAAGCCAAGTAGAGTTTTCTTTGCTTGGCTATGACTCTGCCCTTACCTCCTGTTTCACTAATCATTACTGGTTTGTTCCACATCCTTCTGCAGGGCAGAATATAGGCTCACTCTGTTCCTTCCATTGTAGTTGCTGGGAAGGGGAATTCCAGACAGTGACGATGCAGGAACAGGGAGGTCAAAAACCATTGCTCTAGAATGACTGGAGAACAAATTGCGTCAATTTTTTGCATGATACGAATATGAACAATTGAGAGGAAGAAAGACTTTAAATTAGTCCATTGAAAGCGATGCTTTTAGGTAACACCAGCTTAGCACTATTAGCGAATTAGTAACTGTCTCATAGCTCACTCTGCTGTTCTGTAGCTAATGGGTGGAAGAGCTAACTTTATAAATCTGCAGCATTAAGTCCCCAAGTACAGGGCCTCTTACCCTTTGGCAGTCTGTGCCTCACACCGGTAAATACACTTCATCACAATAAGCAGCTCCTGGAGAGCAAAGGTGCTTCTTGCCTCATTAACTGTGCTTGACACTTAAGGCATAAGCAAGCTAAGTCCAGAGGGACTGGTGCTGCCTTTCCGTGTGCTCCCCAGTGAGCTTTTCCATTTCCTTCTGTCAGGATTGATGCTTCAACCACCCATGTCCTGAATGTGCTACTTATGCAAAATATCGGCTTTTATCACAGGGAGAATGCTGTCTGAAAACTAACCATCTTTTGAAGGGCTCCTCTCACAGATCCAACCGGCTCTGTCTGTGTCACAGCAAGTGAGGTTGCAACAGACCCGATGAGGCTGCTGAGCCATGGGGAGGCTATAAAGGGGATGGGATACCTCACCTTTTGGTGGCTCAGCCATCTTAGATTGTCTTAAGCCATCAATTTTAAAGTGATGCTTCTCAGCTTGTTTTACCTTTTTGTGTTAAATCCTGTGTTTCCTAAAATTAACCAGGCTTTCATATCTCAAACTCTTTACTTTTGCAGAATTACCTGCTTTGTCTTGGGGAAAACTCTGTCTGAAAAATCTGTGTCTGGTTCCAATACTGACTCTCTTTCTCTCTCTCACTTCCTGTATGTTCACTTTCCCTACCCCTGTCTTCTGTTTCTCCCTCGTTTTCTTTTTCCTCCTCTGTTTGGCTTGCTGGTTCGTCAGCCCCTCCTTCCTTGCTCTCTTCCCTCCTTGCAGAACAAGATGGTGAAAGGCAGCCTCAGCACAGAGCAGTCGGAGCGGGGGTGAGGGGGGAAGTGTACTCCTGGGAATGGATATAAAAGCAAGCACAGGTGAGTTGGGGAGAGTTTCCACCTGCTGCCTTCTGTGGCTCCTTACATCCAGTGCCTTCCCCATTTCTGTGAGAAATGAAGGTGCTTTTGTGTACATGCAGAAAATTTGTAATTTTTTTCTCTGCTACCATCCTGTTCAGTTTTTTGTATTTCTGCAGCAGTTCCTTTTGTTAAGCAGTGAAAGGCAAAGCTTGTTAGCTGTTACAACTGCCTGATTACTCTCTCAGCTAAACCAGTGGCAGAAATCTCCTTTTGTATCACGTCCACAAGGATCTGAAGGGTTTTTTCTGTAAGTCTGAGTAGTTAATAGTAAGCTTCCATATTAATAAATTCATCAAAGTATCTTAAATTCTATATATAAGGAATAATAAATAATATTGATGAGTTCAGGATTACTGCAATCTAGGTTTCCCCTGTTTTCTGGAACTGTAGATAGATACAGGGATAAGTAAATTAGTCTTAGCAGGAGCCCATTGCATTTCTCTTTTTTCTCTATATTGCAAACAGACATGATTCATAGAAGGTAGAACTGTATGCAAAAGTGGACACAATTCCATAACTTTGTAATGTGTGCCAAGTTCCCCACTGCACTTCCTTTCTGCCTCCTCCTTTGTCTAGTCCCAGTGTTCATACAGCCATGTGTGAACTTGGTGGGGAATTCAATTTGTCTGAAACTGCTTTTTGTCATGTTAGCATCAGGGCTGGGTCATTTTCCTAATCTGGTTCACTGTGTGGCTGGGAAAACACACTGGCACAAGGAGGGAGTAGCACTGAGGTGGGAGTTAGCACCCAGGGAATGGGATGAGGTTGGGATTCCTTATTTCTTATCCAATTGCAAGTGCATTGCAGTTCAAAGGCAACAGGGTGGATTAAAGTGAAATAAGTGTTTGGTTCCAAATTAGTACTTGTTGGCACCCTTACCATGAAACTGCAGCCTAAGAAGGTCTCTTGCCTTAATTTCACTACTCAGTTGCATTTCTTACTCAAGTTTCTCTGTCTTTTTTGTGCAATCATGCAGGTGAAGTTGTTCTTTCATGTCAGTTCTTGGAGCTGCTGATGATAATCCCCCTTCTCTCACTGCTGTTCCCTTGCTTCCCAGGCACCTCCCCTACCTTAAAACATTTCCTGTTTTGCAAGTAAAGTAATCGTGAAGTAATTTTAATGGTGTTTTGTATGAATGATGAGAGATTAATTGGAAAATTCTGGGGTTTGGTGCAGTAGCAGAAGTCAGGTAGTGTCTCATATAAACACTTTTTGTAGACTGCTGACTTGGTTTAGCTCTGCTGTGTTCTGTGATT
The DNA here is from genome assembly GCA_024500445.1 of Entomyzon cyanotis. Lineage (NCBI taxonomy): Eukaryota > Metazoa > Chordata > Aves > Passeriformes > Meliphagidae > Entomyzon > Entomyzon cyanotis. The sequence continues at coordinate 10,434,004 of JAKEPQ010001018.1, read as the reverse complement.
TTTCATTTCTAATAGCATTCATTTTTGGCTTTGGAGTGTTGTTTTAACAGTTACCATGCAAACAGTATTTAACAGTACTCAGTGTTTGAGTAGCTTTCTCTTTCCATGGTAAAGGTCACTTTTTTTTACATTCCTGTAAGCTTTTCTCTTTTCCTTAAAGTGTAGCAGGCAATGTAATTCATAACCTTAAAGCAGGACGAGAGTTGCACAGACAGGTTGTCTGTTACAGCTGTTTAACACTAGGGGAGTCTCAGTGGTGATTTTTGGGCCATTCCTTTAAGATACTTGCATTCCAAAATAAAAGCCATGCAAATATAAAAGACCCAATTATAATTAAAAAAAAAAAGTTTTTGTTGTGCTACTGTAGTAATTAAAGAACTTTAAGGGAGTTCTGTAGCAGTCCAAGTAGTACTGGAACTGCCCTTCTGCTGGCCTTAGATACAATGGATATTCAATTGTGAAATTATTGGGCTGTTTTAGTCCTGGTTCACTCCTAGGCCTAGCAAGTTAAGAAAAATCCTGCATGTTGGATAACATCCAGGCAAGTCAGTGTATTCTGTCTTTGTTGCTTCTCTCTCCCTGAGCCAGTTGCCTCTAGAACATTTGGATCAAGTCCAGATCTGGAGACTGACTGTGAGAGTGAGTCTGGTGCTCTGGATCTTGTCCAGGAACGAGGCAGGACTCTCTCTATGTTGAGCCTGTTTCTTCCCTGAGCCAGTGCCTAATGCTCTGGACCAATTCCAAGCATGGGCAAGCTGCAGTTGTACAGGAGCCAGAGACAGCAACACGGCCTTGACACTCCTTCAGCAAGGGCTCACAGTTGCACAGTAATGAAACCACAAAGGGCAGCTGCCTGAACTCTCTAGGAACCTCCCCTTTTCCTCTTCAGCTGGAGCTCCATGGCGTTGCCTGTCTGGTTTTTGTATGTACTTGCCTGATTCTTTCCTCACTCTCAGCCTGGCACCCCTGGATGGGGGAGATTTGAAGCCAAGAGTTGGACTTGCTGGGATGTAATCTAATTGGTGTGCTGATGATCAGAGCAGCATTGACTTCTGTATCACACTTAGTTAGTGTTCCTGGAGTTTAATTGCCAGCTATGAAGAACATGGGTGTTACTTTGCTCCCAGGCACACCTCTAATTCCGTTAACTGCTTTCCATATGCATCACTTATGTTGCAAGGTTTTTTTTTCCTTTTCCCAAGCTCACTAGCTGGTAGGAAGCAATTTATCTAAGTCATACCAAAGTAAGTAACCTTACTAAATAAATAAATTGCTGCTGGGCTCACTTGTGTTATGGGAGAAGGAAAGAAAGGAATACATTATTTCAAGCTTTGCTTGCTCTCTGTGCAGATTGGGAACCATAACTTAGAGAAATTAAATTTTAACTTTGTAGTTTCTCTTTGAAACTGAGCATACACCAATTTAGCAAACTCCTGAAGTCCATTTTCTCACCTCAGAGAATTTCTGGACAGGGAGAATGTGTGCCAAGCACTTGGACATTTCCACATTTGTCTGGAAAGACATCACAAGCTTAGTCCTTCCCTGAACTGTCTCCATCACCATAATATGACAATTAGATCAAAAAAGCAGCAGAAATACCACCTGCTCTCCAATCAGTTCAACCACAGCTTTACCTTTAAGCCGGGGAGGTTTGGCCCTTTCCTAAATTTGGTTCCCAAATGGGAAACACAAAATGGGAGACAGTTCCCAGTTCAGTTCCACTAAATTTGGTGACTGGATCTCCCTTAATTTTGATACTAGTTTCACTATCTGCTACATATTCACTGGAAACCACTGTTGGATGGTAGCAGAGTGACCTGTAGGAAAACATTTGGGTCCAGTCCCTGAGGGGCAGCATGGCATCCCAGCAGCTGTCACCACATTGGGACATTCTTGGCCCCTCTGTTTCCCATTCTCACAGTCAGTGTGAGGAGCAGACACGAGGTGAGTGAGCTCCTGCCTGGCTGCTGAAAATAGAGGTTCTGTAAGAGTGCTGTGCCATTGTCGTGGCACCAACCATCCTGTCATCCCAGACCTCCTCCAGAACTGGGCTTATTTAATTTTTTTTGCTGCTTGTTAAACTAAGACTTTTTATCACATGGATTAGCTTTTATGAACTACTCGCTGTTGTCTATATCTGTTTTTGGTCCACAAGACTAAAGAGCTCTTGGTGTTGCTACTGTGTGCTGCTGAGTGGGTGTTTCCAAAGCCTGAGGGGCCTGTTTGCAGACGGAGGAAAAGAACCATTCCAATATTATTTTGGCTTTGTTTTTCAGGTTAGGCTGTTGAGATAAAAAGCGGTGGACATTCGTGACTGAATGGAATCTTTCCCACTGTGCAGCCATGCCCCCTCTCGACGTGCCTGCCAATGCCAGCACTTCCTTCATAAATTCTTACATCACACTCAAGACTGATGACATCACAGAATCTGACCAAGGAGTCTGAACCAGCTGTTTCCATGGACACAATCTCCATAGTGACAATGGGGAGGGGAGGGGGAAAAGGAAACAGGTGGGGGGAATTAAAGAGGGAGGGATAAATATATATATATATATAAAGATCTATTTTTTAGTCTTGAAAGACTTTGTTTTAAATGAAAGGTGCGCTATATCCCTTTTGATGCTTTTGATCAAAATGAAAAAACCCCATATGAATTTAAAAAGAAACGTATAGATAAAGTAAATATTAAATCCAAAATCAAAGCAAGGCATGTGGAGCCTTACATTTTGTGGGAAAGAATAGCAAAACTGGGAGTACTCCAAACAGGACTTGTCTCTGTTCCTCTTGCTTTCTTTCTCACAACATCTGATGAAGTTCAATTTTAAAAGGCAAATAAAATATTGATGAGTTGTTTGTAGGGTGTCAGAGGAAGGCTTGGATGGTTGCAGGTGAAGGGGTGTCAATACTTGTGTCTGAGGGGTAGGGAGGTTTCCATTTTAGAGAAACACCATTAGCAGTGTAAGCTTGAACAACACCTGCAGACTCTTGGGTCATGACACCCATGGAGAGGTGGCTGCTGCTTGCTAGATCCCATACACCTCACTGGTGTGGGAACATCTGTACCACACAGGGGAAGGGAGTATCTGCCCTTTGTGGCAACAGCATGACACCAGATCATTCCAAGAAGCTGCCTTCAGTTTGGAAGGCAGGTGAGAGGAAGATATGGTTTACCTGCCAGACTGGAGAACGAAAGTAAGTCTAAATGTTGGTGGAGTCAATGTTATCTTCAAACTGATTGGGGTAAATCATCCACCTGGCCTTCTTTTTTATTTTATGTTTTTGCTTTTCCTAAGGAAGGAAGAGGGAATGTCAGTGTAACAGACTACACTATATGGTTATTTGGGGTCGTTCTTTTTTTTTCTTTTTTTTTTAAGTTATGTGATTTTAAAACATTGGGTTTAAGGAACAAAAAAAAAAAAATCATAATTTTTTCTTGTTAAGGCCTTAAGAAAGGGGTTAGTGCATCTTTCAGGGGTCACTCTGCCATGGGAATAAAAATAGCTGTTTCACAAACAGTTTTATATAAAAAAAGCTTAAAAAAACCAAAAAAACTAATAAACTTCATTTTAACCTTGTCTCCTTTTGTTTTGTGCGAACTTGATTTGTTTAAAAGGACAGAGACAGTACTATCTGCTGCTTTTTTGTTTCTTTGCCTTCATCGGTTCTGCCTTCAGTGATGACCTTCTGAACTGGCCCAGCAAGAAGAAGACCACAAAGGCTTTGAAAAACTAAAGCTTAGGATTTGTTTGATGTTCAGAGTTAACGAGCCAATGACTGGATGAATTTTCTGTTCATGTGAGTTGGTGGTGTTTCACCAGGTCACTGACTTCTTTCACTCATAAGATGGTAGCATATCCTAGCGATATCAAACAGCGTGGTGTTTACTGGGAAGTCACTAGAGATAGGGATCTAACCAGCATGACATAGATGAAAAAATGGGGTTGATATTGTGGGGAGGGAAGAACTATTTTAAAAGTTATGTACTGGATGCTTGTTCAGCTACTCACATTTTGGAGTATTCAGCACATAAAAATAAAATCTATGATAGCTCATATTAAGATATCTATTTTAACTCTATTTTTAAAAGATCAATTTAAAGATTTGGGAGATGATTTGGCAGTTATTTATTTCTAGAAGTTGCTACTCTCACTCATAAATATTTGGAAAGAAAGGGCAGCCTTCTGCTTACTCCTTTCCCAGTAGCAGCTACTGAAGTTAGTATGTCCTTTACATTAAGAAATAGACCTGTTGTGATGAATGTCACTAATGTGTCATGAATTGGTGCTGAAAATATTTAACTGCTGGTGTAGTCAGAAAAAAGTCATTTTTAGCATAGTTAATGTGATTGAGTAAATGACTTCTTTTCAACTGAATAAAAATGTTTCTTTTTTCACAGTGTCTGTTCTATTGTACCTATTCTAAAAAAAAAAAAAAGTTACTGTTATTGCATTGATTTTATGTTGGTGAAGAGTCAACTCTGTATGTAGCACTGTGACAGCAGAACAGTGTGTACTGGAACTGCTGAATTTGACACTTTCACTTTTGGCTCTTCAGGGTGGTGTCATACAGCAGAGGCAGAAGGTTTTTGGGTAGCTGGGAGGGAGCCTTGGAGCTTTTCCATGTGGGAGCTTGTGGCAAGTATGGAGATTCAGTATTTCCTTATGCAGCACGGTTGGAAAGTAGTAGGAGTTGTGTAGAGCAAATAAAGAAATGGTACCACAGTCGACTCCATGGGAAGTATTTCTCAGTGGGAAGTGCTTAAAACCCTTCAGCTCAGCTACGGTTTAACCCCCCAGCACTGTGCTCAGAGGTGAGGGGGGCTCTCCAGTAGAGCAGGATTGTGCTTGGTGGTCAGGTCTTTACAGAAACCAGAGCTGTCGTGATTCTAAAACCGAGCCAGGAGGAATTTAAACAATGTGTAATGGCTTCTTGGGAGAACTTGGAAATCATCCAGAAGAGTCGTAAAATCCAGTTGGAAACAAAAATTTCTTTTGGCTGAGAAAATACAAAGTGCTGAGTGGATTTTGAAAGCTGTTGTACAGAATGCTTACCTGCTCCATCCTGCAAAAGCAATTAACAGCTTGACATCATGGATAGAAAAGAAAACTTGAAAGAAAGAAAAGGTTTGGAAGTCTTGGCTAATTTAGAATTTCTGGAGCAGAAATGACCTGCAGCAGAATGTTAAAACACAGAGATTGCATATAGATGAGAATGAATGGTTTGGCATCCGCTTGGGAATTACCTGTTTGGATGAGGAATGAACTAAGGAGAGTTTGGATAAGGCAGCTTATTTTCAAAGTGTTTCTCCATGCTGTCTGACTCCCGTTGGGATCTCTTGAAAGAGACTTACATACACCAATGTGCTGGCACTTGAATGTGATGGGTTACTAGTGTTTCCAGGCTAACCAGAGTGAGTCAGTGCTGCTGAACAAAGTCAAAGAAAAAAGTGTTTTCCCATCAAGGATATGCAGTGGATTCAACATGCACAGGATGTTTGTTGATACAACAAGGATAAAGGGAGTCCTGCAGGAGTTCGTGGAGGCCCTGGGATATGTACAGAGCAGATCTTGATACCAGGAGCTGCTTGATTCGTCATGTGTATTTATTGCATGTGAAATCCATGCTTGGAAATCCAAGGCACAGACTACTGTGGATTGTGCACCCCAGGAGAAAGCCATCTCAGCTGCCACTGCAGAATTGAGGCAGCCCCCTGGCTGTCCTCACTAATCTGTACCACAGAGGTACAAGGGGAATTTTATTTGGGGTTGTGACATTCTTGAACCTTCTGAATTGCTTAGAACAAGACAAACTGATGATGTGTAGTATTATTGAAATAAAAAACATTCAGGGGTTCAGGATTGAGCATCTGCTAAAGAATGGTGCACATCTAGTTCATGGAGTCCACCTAATGGCAAGCTAAAGACATACATTTTTGGTGGGACATGCATTTAAAAAAAAGGTCTGTTGAGATATGGGCAGTTGAATGACAGCTCTGATATTTTGACTATTTAATGTGCAGTAATGTACATAAAAATGTGTGTGAGGAAAGATAGTATTTTAAACTGGTACAGTCACAGGGGGAACATTTTGGGGCTGACTTGGTTCTAAACTTCCTAATTTATCATGCTCCTTAACTGTGTTATTACATCAGGAATTACCTGTGCTGTCCTGAGTGCAGTGGGTGTCCTGGACATGGTGGAAATATTTGGTAGAGGGACACCGTATTGGTTTGTCTGATCTAGTCCCTGACTTACCAGAATGACTGGAAGAAGCAGTCGCAGTCCTCTATCTAAAAAATATAGAAAATAAGGTGTAAGTATCATACTTTTGGAAGTGGAACAGGATATCTAGATGGTTGAGGATGAATAATTCACCACTGCTCTTGAATATTTTTTAAATTATTAAAAGTTATGTGAAAAAGAACAGTGTACAGGTAATCCAGGTTCAGTTACAGATCTAGAAAACACAAAGATGTGGCTTTACTGACTTACTGCTATGAGATGCTGAAAGAGTAGTTGCAACCTTAGTTTTGGGTTAGAAATCTCTGTTGTGAGACAGGATGAGGTTCTTGTTTGGCTGTGAAATACTACTAACAAATATGTTTTGATTTGGGCTTAGTTTTTTGTTTGTTTCAGGTTTTTTTAAGATGGAACTTGTGCAGCAGTCAGACAATTTAGTCAATAAAGGTAGAGGATGAAAGTAGTTACTAGAAAACTCTGGGAGACCAGTAACACTCTGGTACTTCCTCTTGGTGTTGCTGCAGGCCAAAGAGAGCTTGGCTAATGCACATGACTGAAAAACTGGCTCCATAAGGATACTGGGCAGTCAGCTCCCCACCTGACCTGTGCTGTTCAGCCAGAAATTACTATGTAAAGCTCTGAAGGAGAGAATGAGGTTTTTCTTGAGAGTGCAAAGCTCAGTGAAATAGTTGCTGTCATTGTCCTTACATGTGATTACTTGTTTGCTCTGTCTGTACTTTTAATGGAATCCAAAAGATTCAGTCTCTCATCCAGCTGGAAAGAGGGTGCTGCTTAGAGAATCCTTTTCTAGAATTTAATTTCTTAAGTGGGAGCCATATCCTAGTTGGTATGCCTGCAGAAGGGAGCCTGAACTGGAAGGAAAGCATTGCTTGTTTGCTGGCTTCTTCCATGGGGTGATACTGAGAGCTGAAATTGCTTCTCTTCCCTCTTCATCCTCCAGAGGTTTCTTGCTATTTGTTGCTTAACTGAGTTTTAACGCTGCGGTTTCAAGGTATTGGCCTTACCTAGCCAGCTTTAGAAATGCTGATATTTCTTAGCAGCCCCAGAGTGACCTCCCATCCAAATAATTTGAAAAAGAAAAATAGTCTTCTAGTTTATAGCAAACCCCCTGTGAAAGAAATGTTCTACTCTAGCTGGGGATCAGGATTCAGACTGATGTGTTCTCTTCTGCATGATAACACCTGCTTGAATGTGCTACTGAACATGAGCATAGCCAGATTATCTGCAAATACCACTTGTATTGCATTAGGGGCCTTTGGGTTGTAGCTATCCCTGCTGACAGCCAAACTTGGAGTTCACTGTGAGTTTGGAGGTTGGTGCTCCCTGGCTTTGAGATGCAGCATGGCAATGGTTTTCTGAGTTTTATTGAAATTGCTTATTTTCAGTGCCACATCTTTTAGTGGGGAGCAACAAAGAATGGCAGAGAAATTGTTGGGGAAAGAGCTGGGAGGTGTTTACACTAAAAAGAAAAATGGTGGTGTAAGGATAAATCTGCATTGTATAGAGAGTCCTCTGAGCTGAAGCCAGTTCATCAAAGAGATGATGATCACTTTTCATGATTTTATTAAAAAACTAAAATGTGCAAACTTCACAGCATTTCTATTACAAAAAATTAATTGGACTTTCACCCAAGTTCTTGCCCACCTGAACTGGATTGCCCTCTCAGAAGAGAAATGGAATTTTTAGATTCTTATAAATCGTAGGTTATTTTGAGGACATTATTTTGGGGGCCGCTGGAATTACAACAACCTGGATTATGGGGCATAACAATATCTACTTCCTGTGCACTTTTTCATTACTTGGAGTCGAAGTACCTTCCAAGCAAGACACATCTCACAGTTCCCATTTGTAGTCAAATACAGAGAAGTGGACAAATTATTGTTTAGCATTGTGCTGTGAAATTCAGAATTGGCAGGTGGAAATGGATTTCAAAAAGGTAAGAAGGCACCGTGTGTATAAACGGAACAAGGACTGATTGGATGTAACACTCCTGAGTTTTGTAATATTTTGCTGCTTTGGAAAGCAAGATGAGGTGGTCACTGTATAAAGTGGATGTTGCAGTCTCTCTGTTCACCTGGTGTCCTGCTGTGGCTGAAACTTCGGAGGAGGATTCTCTACCAGTACAGGTGATAGATGGCAAAAATGCGGGTGCCCATTTGGGAATGAAATCAAAGAGCTGCACTCTGCAAGAAATAAGCCAAACTTCTGTAATACTGCTGATGGAGACTTTTCCAGCAACCAAAACCAGAGGCCACACAGAATGGCCCGATTTTGTAGTGTCTAAGCAGATATCCAGGGTTGTGTTTGATTCTGCTCCAAGTGGGAAACATTCTTGGCTTTACATGACAGGAAGATGTGCCAGGAGAAGAAACTGCTTCCAGAGCTGTGAGATGGAAGTTGGCATTTGCAGCCTTAAAGAGGACATTGAGGGTTGCAGTCCTCATGGCCAACTCCAGCCTCACCACTCATTTTTACTAGAGTCAGCAGCATCATGTTGCCACAGGAATACAAAAGACTTGCAAAAGATGCTGTCACAGCAGAAGTGTAAACATTTCTTATAACTAATGTGAAAGATGGACTTAGCAAACATCAAGTTTGTGGTCTGCTGCTTCAGAAGAGGGAAAGAAGGTGCACATTTTAAACTGCACGGAGTTGTTGCAGTCTAGAAGATGAATCAATCAGAAGATGTACAAATTATTAGCAGAAACACTAAAACTAATCCCAATCCCTGATAATCAGCAACAGTGACTGTAAGACTGCCAGTAAGTGGGACAAATTCTGCTTTGGAGCATGGCCCATTGGCCTCAAACACTGCCCACCACCCACTCTGGATGGATTCACCCCTGAGCTGAGCACTGCCGTTTTATGATCCAAAGGTCCTCTTGAAAATAAGGAGAGGTGAGAAAACCTATTACAAGTGGCCTAATAATGTGAAAGAGTAATGGAGAAATAACAGGTCAGTAGAAGTCAGGGAAGGTTTTTTCCTGAGATTCCTTCTAGGGAATGCTATACTCTGAGAGGAGACCTCAGACCACTGCAAAGGCACTTGAGGGCCTCACTGGTGGAGGTGGCTGTTGCCGATGACCTTTTCTCTGTGAAGCTGCGTGTGAGTTTTGGAAGAACAGTGCAGGTGAGTGCCACACCATATCCATTCTGTGTCATTTATTAGATTACACAGCAACAGGCCCTGAAATCCACTCTTTAACACAGAAAACCCTTTTTGCATCCAAATGGTTGTTCTGTAAAGGGGATAGTCTCTGTTGTGCTTCAAGGGGGAATGTTGGCCAGGTCACCAGGGTTGCTTGGTCTCTCTTCATAAATGTCTTATCTTGGTTTTCTACCTCCAGTCAGTAAAATGACACAGAAGCTCAACAGCTGACACTCATTTTCTAGGGTTTCATTTGACCTCTTTGAAAGAACTGCTTGAGACAGGCACCAGAAGTGTGTGCAACCTGTATTTGCCATTTCTGCTAAGAGAAAGGATGAGATTCACCCCTTATTGTTAGCATTTATTGGAGTCACTTGGACTTCAGGAGTAAAAACCTAAACAAAAAACCTGATCAAAAACCTAAACAACTGTCCCCAGTCTGCAGCTAAGTGTGCAATGCAGGGCCTGGTGGAACTTTTCTTGTTCCTTACAATGCAAGAGGAAGGACAAGTCTGGAGCTTGCCTGAACAGCCTTTTCATATCTGTTAGCCACAGCCCTCCAAAAAAAAAAAGCCACAGCCCCTTGGCCTACCCTTTTCTTCACTAGGTGGATTAAGGATATACCAATTTGTGGTTTTTAAGAACATATGTACTTAGATTTTTGATTTGTAAGCCTATACATATGTCTGGAAATACATGAGTATAAGGGTTCAGTAGTGGAGAAAAAATGTTCATTGATCAGCTTGCATGACCTTGGGTGGGAGTGGTAGAAGCTAAGGTCTGTCGTGAGTTCAGGGGGCACTTCAGCAACTCAAATGTCATAATTCAAAGTGTCCCACAAGGTACTGGGCCTCTGACTGGCAAACAGGCAGTGTACGTGGAACAACCCTTCCATGGAGTAAGCAGGCTTTGTACCTTCAGGCCACAACTTCTTAAGTGCTCATCCTTGAAATGAGCTTCTCACAGCCACACAACATGGCAGCTCCTGTATTTCCACTTTGTTTTCACTTCTTCCTCAAGTGAGAGCAAGTGTTCGAGCTTGATTTCTGCTGCAGCTTGTTGTAATTGCCAGAGCAGACAAGTATCTCCAGTCATTCTGAAAAGCCTTGTGTCACTCAGAATCAAAGAGCACATGAGGGTTCATAACAGATGTGAACAGGTGGAGACACTTCCATTCTCTTTTCCATTGATTGTGGGTATCTGTCAGACTGTCATTGCATTTCTCCTTCTTTCACATTACTTGCAGATTACAGGTGATCTGTGTATTGCATGTGTGTGTTGCTCACAGGTAACTCAACCTGTTTGTCATAATTTGTCTTGGTGTCACTCAAGGGTTCTATTTTGGAGCTGCAGCCCAAGCAGGAGCCCTCCCTCTCACCCTGACACGGGATCAAGGGTATCTGTAGCTGGTCTCTGTCCCTCAGGCAGCACAGAATACCCCAGCACCTTCAGGCTCATGCAGAGGTTACTGCCTTGGTACCTGGTGTTTATTGCAGTGCTGTTACACTTCAGCAACTTCTCCAGTTGGATTTTTGGCCTTTCACATATCCGCATCATCCAGGCAAGTTTGAAGTCCTGAAATTCTGCTTTTCTCTCTGTCTCTTTTTTTTTTTTTCTTTTATAGAATCAGAAAATTTATTCTAGGCTCTTAAAACATTGGTATTTTCTTTTCCAAAACTGAGGAAATTTTTTTCAGTGTTTGCAAAGGTATACCTGCTCTAGATCAAAGAGTTAAATAAGAATTCAAATTGTGTCTGTGATCAGGAATCCCATCTAGCAGCTGTGACTGTTACAAAGAGAACACACATGAAATTTTTACTTGTCATCCACATTCACGTTTTAAAGCTCTCTGGAAATCCTGTTATAGAACAGACTGGAAGGCACCTCTCAAGGTCTCTGGTCCAACCTGATGACTTTGTGAAGGTCAGCCTCAGAACCATACCAGGCTATTCAAGACTTTGAATAGTAAATTTTGAAAAACTTCAGGGTGGAGACTCCACACCATCTCTGGAACTCTGTTGCTGTACTAAGTTGTTCTGGAGCAGCAATTCCTCTTAGTATCTAGTCAGAGTTTTGATTGCTGCAGCTTGTGACTTGCCTCTCACCCTGTCACTGTGCCATTTGGAGAAGAATTGGACTCCACCCTGCCTATAAAACCAGCAATTCATGGTGGTATGACATGTTAGGACAGTCAGGCTGTGTGAATCCCTGAAAATATTTAGCAGTTGTTTTAATCCCAAAATCCAGCACACCTGCAGGGCTTTGGTGCAGCTGTCCAGAGTAGCTTGAGGAGTTGCAACAGCGGTGGGTGTTTATTCTGGATCCAGTTCCTGCAGGGAGCTGTGCCTCAATCCCTGCCTCCGCAGCCAAGAGGACAGGGGAGTGTAGATCACTGCCTGTGTTCTGAAGCCTTTGGGAAAGAGCTACCAAAGCCTCAAAGAGTAGAGTCTTCAAAGCTTTACTTCTTCTAATTGGAATTCCCTGCTAGTTCCCTGCTTGCTTTTTTCCTACTTTCCCACAAACCTGACGTTCAGGTGAAGACCAGAAGTCTTCATCCTGGCTCCAACCAAGCCTAGCCGGCTTAATCCGGGAAGCAAGGCCGAAGCCCCAGGCTATGCGCACGTCACGGAGCGAGTCAGGCGGCGGTGGCTTTCCATCCCAGCCAGCACGGGAGCTCCCCAGGCGGGTGAACCATCTCAAGCCTTGGGTAGAAACCGCAGGTCCCAGCCCCCCTCACCTAATCCTATGCGGTGCAAAATCCACCCTGGCCTTTTGGGTGTGAAGGAGTTTACCTTTCCTTTTCACAGCGCCGAGCTTTCCGCACCCTCCTCTGCCTCGCAGGTCACCTACCCACTCTTCAATCGCTGCCGCCTCCCAGCTTTCGGTGGTTCTGTCCTTGCCGACCTCCTGGCCGGCCCAGAGCTGCGGACACGGCACTGAGGGCTGTCTGGTGCTGCCACCTTAAGGCTCTGAATTCGTACTCCAGCAAAACCCGGGCACTGCTTCCCTGGGGACAGAGGGTGAGGAGCTGGGGACTGGCCAAAGGCCGTCCTTAGCAGCTGGAGGATGACACAGAGCCCTCACCCTGCTCTCGCTGAGCCCTGTGGCTGCTCCACCATCTCTCATGGGGAAGTATAGCAGGGTTTCATCCAAATTTTTGCATGCACCTCCTGAGTTTGCAGGCTGATGAGAAATTGTCCTTTGCAATCTGTAGGGCAGAGTCAGAGCAGATGAAGCAGAAGATGAAAGTTTCTCTCTCAGAGGAGGTTTTTACAGCCTGCCTTTCTGGCAGGGATGGCTGCTTGCTGCCCCTGTAGAGAGGGCTTGATGCTTGTTTTCATTGGCTCTCAGCTACAAATGAGAGGTGTGAATGCATTTGCACTCTGATGCTTTTTGGTGGCAAATTTTGTTGTTATTTGGCTTATTGTGTGATCTGCAACCTTTCCATTCCTGTTGTGCTCCCAGAAAATTCCTGTGCTGCGTGACACTGAGAGAGGGCACCTCTGACCTGAGGGTCTGAAGCCACTTTCCCAGAGCAACCAGCCAGGAGAAAACAGAGTGATCAGTGGCAGCTCTCATGCTCACAGCAGAGATCACAGAAGTCATCTTGGCTGGGCTTGGCAGCTTTTCCATCTACCACTGTTCCCTCCAGCACCACTAACAGCAAGGTGTGCTTATAGGGACCTATGTGGATTCTGTTTCCACAGGTGCATGCATGTGGTGGGATCCATCTGCCACAAAGCTGTCAGCACAGGAGGTGCCTTTCACTATCAAATTGAAAAGAATTGCACAGGTAAACAGGTAGCATTAGAAATAGTTGCTGATTTTTAATTCTGAGTGCCAAGGTTATCCCAGGTATTAGGCCTTAGTTCAAAACACAGTGAACACAAATCAAAAAGCTTTCGGTTTTTGAAACAGGCAATAAAGTGTAATTAAGTAAATAAAGTAATTGAGGATTTTCCCTCTTTCTGGATATGAGCCAGTATGTTTTATTCTGGAGTAAGACAAATGAGAAAGGAGCTGCAGAAAGGCATTAACTTACATACATAGTGCCTGTGTTCAGCCCATTGGAGAACTAAGGTTTCTCATCTCCATCTGTGGCATGGCTTTGAAAATTTCCAGGTTTTCATGATTTTAAGCAACCCAACATAAAGTTTTACAGTGTTACTACCTCAAAAGCATTCATTTTTCATAGCTAGCTCTGCCCTGCACGTTGCTGGTGCTCAACAACACCTCATTCTGAGCTGCAGGTGCTGAGTCACACAGGGAACCTGGGATTCAGCAGGTTTAGGAAGCTGCTGCTTCTCTGCAGGTGGGGAAGCTGGTTATGTCAAGGAGCTTTCTGTTTTGCTGTCAGAAGGAAAGGAGCAGGCCCCAGCACCTCCCAGGGCATTTCCCTACCACTCACCAGCTGCAGGCCAGTGTGATATCTTTCAGCATCTATCCAGTCCTTTGGTCAGCTTAAAAATCACAAAAATACTTTCCTTTTCAGTTTCCCTTGTAGCCACAACCTTTCATCCTTCCTCCTTCCTGTGGAAAGACCACTGCTCATGGATACCTCCTGAGAAAGGAAGCGTGAGTATTTTTGTTGACACAAAACCACAGTTACAAATGAGCACAGAAAAATGAGTTTGTTACATATGGTTGCTATAGAGAGTGTATCATGTACTATTGGCAAAAGTAACCTACAGATCATTTGGGATGGAGCTCCAAAGGTAACTGACCAACTGAATGCCTGGCAGTAAGATTTTGTCTTCACTTCCATAATTTCTAATTTTTATTTCACTCCATAGGCTCCCACTGTTATTAATTCATCTGTGAGCACAGCTGAGCCAATATTTCAAATCAGAAGTTATTTGGGGGTTTTCTATTCACTAAAAAATATAAAATACACATTCTGAGTTCCAATGCACATTCAGATTTGTGAAGCATAAACTATCATTGGGAGCATCACACAGAAATCAAGTATAAACAACTCATTTCACTGTCATAGTAACACACAGCAATCTTCTGTCTCCAGCACACTGCAAAAAACTTCTAAATGTTGACTTGTATTCAAGTCATTGTTTATCCTGACAGAAAAAGTGCAGATAAAGCCATGAAAAATTGTTAATGAGAGCTTGACGCTGCATTATTTATGAAAATAGCAAAATAATAAACTCTGTTCTCTAACAGCAAGCATACTATTCTCTCAGAAATTATTAACAGAGGGTTTAGATCATCAAAATTGTATGTTTGAGTATTTTCAGTTTAGTGCATTAATATAATCTGGATAAAAAATGCTGGGACATATGTTCATTTTATTTCTGATGTTAAAATTTTACCTTCTTTTTTGGTGTTAGAGTCTTTATAGAATTACTTTAAGTTCTTCTGCTCATCATCTGCTGCTGCCTTCAAGGCTTGCTGAGCAAAGGGCAGAATTCAGGAGATCATGACTTGTTTGACAAAACAATTGTCAATTTGTGCCCTGTGGGCAGCAGCCCCATCTTCTGCAGTTAAGCCTGGCCTGTCACTACACATGCCTTTGCCAGGGTGACAGTCTGCTGTCCAGACCGTGCTGTCTTTCCCACTGTTCCCCTCCTCCCCTTGGATTTCTCTACCAGTCACTGCTTTGTCTTGTCATTAATTTCTGTCCCTAAATGCTCCTTGGGTGCCTGTGCATAAGACAGGGGCATTGATATTGTTGGGATTTGTGCTGGCTTTTTCGTGAACAAAGACTGAGCTGTCTTTGGTTTCCAGAGATTGCCAGGAGAATCTGGCAATGGTTTGTAGTGGCTGGAGAAGTCAGGCTGCTGTCACTTGTGTCCACAATGATGTGCCCAACCCGCAGGGACCTCCCACAGCCGCAGCGTCGAATGCCTGACCTTGGGGCTATGCAAGGTTACTAATTAGCTACAGCAAACATCAAGCTCATGCGAGTGCACTGAACCTGTGTTCCCTGTCTTTTAAACTCGGGAAAAATTGCAGTGTCACTTCTGCCTGCAGTATTTTTGCTACCCTTTGCCACAAAGGGTGGGTTGCCCCTCTCACAGTGGCAATCCGAGCCCAGATGGTGAAAAGTGACGCCTCGGTTTGTTCAGGAGATTACCCGTGTTTGACGTCCTGTGCTTGAGTTCCCCCAGAGTTTAGTCTCAGACTCAGATGCCTGCTACCCTCCCGCTGCAGAGACTGGCACAGCGGGGCCCCAGACTCCACTGTTTCTGTAGAATCCACTGTGTCTGCCAGCCCTGGCCTAAGGCAAACACACAAAAAGGCAGTGTTTGAGAGGCTGTGTCTGCACACCTTGTCACACAGTGACAGGTCAGCTAACATATGTTTTCCTACGCAAAACAGCTGTGCAAATGGGGCAGCATGAGGGGAGAAAAGGGGCCCTGAGCTGAGTGACAGCACATTCTCACAGTGTTGAAAATGCTTGTGTAACTTCAATGAGGCAGGAGCTAACAGCGTGCACCAAAGGAACTGCTGTGGCATCACCATGCACACGCTTAAACAATGAAGTAGATAATGCGCCACTTTCCCAGAACAGGAATATTTTTACTCTTGCCTTTGGAGCAATCACAGCCACCAAACCAGCAGGAAGGTGATGTGAACAGAGATAGTCACTTTTACCTTATTGACTGTGAGGAAATTGTAACAGCAAGTGTACTTCAGAAGTAATGCCTCTCTTCATCTCCTCTTTCTGAGATGTGCTGAGCACACGCTGCTCTGAATGCATTCCTGGGAAGCCAGGAATGTTCAGCAGCCATCAGAAACAGGCTAATGAGCTTGGAGTGAAAAGAGAGAGAATTATTGCTCTGAAATCTGACTGAAATCTGACTTTCCTGTAAGAAAACAGCATCACCCAAGGTTATTCTGCCTGCTCCTGAGAGCCATAAGCACAGGAGAAAAATGTAATTCTCTTTAGCCAGATTAGCTTCTCTTTCTATTTTGGTTGATAAATAACTGAACTGAGGACCTAACTATGAAAAAGCAGCATCCCTGACTATCCTTCCAAGGCACACAAACAGCAGCAAAATGCTTCCTGTGAAATACTCCCTCTGCCAGAAAAAAAAAAAAAAAAAAAAGATCATATCCGGACACTTCCTGGAACAAAAGGGAGTGTTCAAATTAGCTCTTTATCTATTTTCATCTCTGTTCCACGATCTTTGGTAACCTATCTCTTAGCTTCGTAATAATTATGGTATCAGTGCTCATAAATGTCCTTTGCACCAAGATTTGTAGAGTCTTTATCACAACTGAGTAAACAGCTCCATTAAACACATTTTACAAGCGAGGAAATGGAGCTAACAGCCAGCTGGGTGCTTGCCTCTAACTCACAGGGCAAATCAATGGCAGAAACTAAACCAAGATGCTTTTGCCTGTCTGACTTCCAGAACATGGATTTAATCACACCATTATTTCCAAGGTGTCCACTGGTCTCACACTTTAGAAAAGCAGGATGAGTAGTTTTTCCAGATGGATTTAAATGTACCTTGTATGGGAAAAAAATTAATAACAGGACTTTAGCCAGTAGCTGTATCCAAAATTCCCCTGGGAGCTCTCATTGCAGCAAAGAAAAACCCCAAGGTATCGGTATTAAACCCAAAGTGAAAAGAAAAGCAATATATTCACAGCTCCTGAGAAGCTTAAAAAGCAAGAAACCAAAACCAGCAGCTGAGAGAAATCAACAGCCTATGGCATTGGGGGCGTAAGCCATATTTTTCTGACAGTTTCACTAGAGAGTGTGAGTCAAGGCAACTGCTGCCAGTCATTTTCCGAATGAGCAGGCATCTTCCCAGAGCTCAGACACATCACAGAGGTTTAATCTTCAGGAGGCATTTTGGAACAGTGCTGGTACCACAACCTGTGCAAAGCAGCACCTTGATTCATTACCTCCCCATGCTGGGCTTAGAAGTTGCATGTGCTGAGTTCTGGCTAACTCAGATTGAAGTAACAGTGGGAGCATTTTAGCCTGTGAGAGACCCTGAACTTGAATTTGGCAATTAAAACCAAGCCAGCTTGTTTTTATCTGTGTTTAACCCCAGTTAACATGACAAGGATGCTCTGGTTAGGGCCTGTAACTACCCTGGGCTTGCTGAACCAGCAAAACCCTTGCTGAACCAGCAAAACCCTTGCTGGGCAGCATTACATGCATGTGCAAGCTCAGTCCTGGATCTTCTCAAGCTCTGTGAAATGTCAAGTGAAAATATAGCCATTTTGCTCTTATCATTTTGATTTTTCAGCCCTTACTGTCCAAGGCTTTTCTAGGGATGACTTCATCTCAGTGGCTGCTTTATTCACCCAGATGTTGATGCTTGTAGCAACTACACAGCTCACTCTGCCAAACTGCTCACTGGAGCCCATCTCCTTGACTCTTCACCAGCACAGAGTTGTGTCTCTGGGGTGAAAGATGGGACCCAAGACATGCTTTGCTTTTGGTACGAAGTTCGGAGGAATTGCTCTTTCAGGGCAAGGGACATGTAAGGATGGAATGGCATGAGAGGGAAGGGCATGGGAAGGGATGGGTGAAAGAAGTATGGTCCAACTACAACTCAGTTTGGTGATAAGTGAGCTGGTGTGATTGATACAGGGAAAAGGGTAGGAAGCCATAGGGAATTTAAGGAAGAAAAGCCTGAAGAACAGATTTCTTTGCAATGTGGGAAGGCTGGCTGTAAGTCATAGTAACAGTAACTATGAAAGACTTGGCTATTTCAGTTCTGCTGACTGCTTTATTATGAACAAGCTGTTAGCACAGTCCATCTTAAGGCTGTAGAAGTATTTCCAATGTTTAAAACCCCCATCTGAAGGCCAAGAAAGTCACAATGAACCAGCTGAGACTAAAATTTCCTGAGCTGGGGTTGTGCTTCAGGCTAAATTTGTTTGGGAACATTCAGCCAAAAATTTTTTAATCCCTTTCTAATGGCTGACATCGTTCTTAGAAATTCATTGTTTATCTGACCTTCTCCTAACCCGTTAGAAAAATTTCTGGTGATATTTTCCTTTCTCAGTTTAATGCTTTGAAGCATTACACGCAAAATTTGGCAGGAGGTAGCTTTCTGTTAGGAAGACACATTGCACCAGCTCTCTAAAACTGTGCTCAAACTTGGCTAGGTTACAAGCACTTGAAAACCAGTTTGCGTGCGCTTGATAGAGCTCTCAGTTTTCCATCTAAAATTCGCCCGAGATGTCTGAGCAGAGCAGGTGGGGGTTATTGCTGGCTGCCAGGTGCTGCTGAGGGTGAATGACAAGTGTGAAGCTGATCTCTGCCATGCACCCCTTGCCCCTTCCAGCACCAAAATGGTCAGGGGGAGAGGACGTTCAATTGAAGGCAAAGCACGCAAAAGAAGGATCGTGGGCTGAAAAAAGGAGGTGGAGGAAGGACTGAAAAATGTCTGGGACTAGGTAGGATGCCATGTTTTCTGGGCTGAGAAGAGGCCACCAAAGAGGAAAGGTTTCTGGGGTCTTCTCTAGCCTCAGCTCTGCTGTAGCCTGAGAGATGGACAGCCAGGGAATGAGAGCAGCACGCTTCACACTAACCAATATTGCTCCAAGAGACTTTGCTCCTCCAGAATGAGAAAGTGCTGAGGTTTGGGTCCATCTACATCGGAGGTGTTACAGGGAAAGCAGTCACTCTGTTGGGATTTGGACAAAACATTTCTGAAAGCTTGCAGAAATATTCATGCTATGTGACCAGTTCTTCCTGGCTATCTCCAGGATTGAAGCAAAGAGGCAGGGAAGGAAGAGTGATTCTTCAGCCATTAGTAGGTGTTGGAGAAGATGAAATAGGAAAGCCTTATAATATAATTGCCTTTATGATTACCTGGCAAAAAGATGCTGAAAAAGCTCTGAGTTACTGAACAACTAGAAGACAATAGTATAGCTGACTGAAGGTAATCCCGCTTCTTGATGGGACAATACCCTCTGCCTGCAGGCAGGTCCAAGGGTCAAAGCAGACCCTGCCTGCTTGGAAGAGGGTCCAAAGGGCAGTTTTTAGGGTTTAAAATATAACCCCATATGGTAATGCAATGATTCTTATAGGTTGTATGTAAATGTTGTAGAATTTGTAGCTTGTTCTAGATTGGTTAATGAGAATTAGAATATTCAACATAGAAGATGATTTATTGTATTGTAAAGGGTCGATCACTCTCTTGCTCTTGCTCTTTTTTTTTGCCTCTCTCTCTCTCTCTCTTGCTTCTCTGACCTGCTTTGAGCTGCATCTTGCAGCTCTGGCAGGTTTCTCATACCCATGCTCTTTCACAATAAACACCCATGCTCTAACACCCAACTTCAGGGATCTCTTGTCTCTATTCCATCCTCATAACCAAATACCACAGAATTAAATCCTACAAGTAAGGTTTCACCCACCTCTGTGGAGAGAGGAATATGTGATAGTGGGTAATTGCTGAAACAGCAGTTTCCATAAACAGGCACTAATGTGTGACTAATGTGTGACCTCTGTGTCCAGGGTGCCAACGCTGCAGGGAGATCTGCAGAAGCTGCTTGCAGCCTCAGCTGTGAGCTGGGCATGGGCCCTGGACAGCTGTGTGTGGCAGCTTCCAGACTTTTTCTCTCGGGTACCAACCCTTGGAAGGTCCTTTGCCTCCACAGGTGGCATCTCAGAGGGATACTGTGGGCATGACTGCCTGCTCCTCACCCATGCAGGCACTGATGACCACTGGAAAAGCCCATCTAAACCACCTTTATGGGCAGGGTGTGAACAGTAGGTGGCAAAATAGACTTGAAGACAAATGCTGTAATTAAAACCAGATTAGTAAGTGATCATCATCTATTCTGTGCCCTGAATAAAGGGAGGGTGCTTCAAAAAGGAAATATAGCATGTAATTATAATTAAATATGCTCTTATGGACAATATGGACAAAAAGGCTCAACTACAATTGCTTAAAGGAAAAAAAAGGGCAACTCCTGCATTATCTTACTTCTGGATGCTTTGATTTGCAATACTAATAGGTTTTTTTCCTTAAAGCTGCCTTTCTGTTTGCATTTCACTGTCTTCAGTCAAAGAACAGTGATGTCTGCATGCGACATCTGTAATTTCACTTAGTCCATCTCTTAATTGACTGTGCACAGTCAAAGACATGCACCCAGCACAACAGGGCAGCAGCTAGCTAAAATTAATATGTATGGATTTGGAGGGTTTTTTCCCTAACTTGAAAATTCCTCAAAATATTGCTTTATTGAAAAGAAATGCAAATGAACATCTTTCATTCTTCAGAAGAATAATGACCCTTTTCTCTTTCCTCTGTCAGAAAGAGATTTGTTGTCTATTGTTTCTTTGCTGGCTTTGAAAACTGTTCTTTTGAAATTATGAAGCTATAGCATTTGTTCCAGTCCTTTGCAGGACTGGCAGTCCCTGCTACTAGCCAAAAAGTGGAGGAGCTGTCAAGTTTGCAGGAAAGGATCATTTACCAAATGACCTTTTGGAAAGATGTAAATTGGGAAGACTATGTCAGTGTAGGGTTTTGGGGTTTTTTCTTAAGCTGATGCATTTCTCAGGTTGCAGCTTTGTCACTTTATGTCAAGGCTGAGCCACAGGAAGCAGAGAAGCTGGAGAGTTCCTATTGAGATGGCCTTCCAGGGTGATTTTAATTAAAATTAAATCCACTTCCTGAATTCTGATCAACCATCCTTGTTAGAGCCCACAGGTGAACGATGGGAGTCTGACAGCCTTTGGCTCTAGCCAAGGTAAGCAAAGCTGAAAGGACGCAGGAAGATATTTTTCAGCTGAAGTTCATAAAGGTCGAGCTCAAAATAAAGTGAAACAGGCAAGGTAACTTCCTTTTACTGGTGAGGTGATCAGGAAATGTCCACTGACATTCTTGGGACCACATTTCCCATTTTTCACTGTCACCTGAGTGCATGGCTCATGAAAATCAAGGTGGGAGGAAGCCCTTGATCACCTTTTATCATTTATCCACCTGCTCAAGCCAGCCCCACTGAGTTGGGAACTGTTGCAGCTCTGTCTCCTGAGACCTCACACTAGAGCTGTTTGAAATGTGGTGGGTATTCAAAAGCCAACAAACTCCCAGGCTACTCTGCAAACAGACTTCAGCTCTGGTTAGCTCTCCCAGGCTGGACTTGTCAAGAGTGCTCTCTGTCCCTTTAAAAAAAAACAAAAACCCCCAAAAGGTGAAAAAATAAAATTTATAACCCTCCAAAATATAAAATTAATAATTTTAATAATTTTTTTGTTGTTTGAAACCCACAAAAAAAAAAACCCCCTCTCTTCTCCATCCCATTAGCCACCTTGTTAATACTCTAAACTTTATCAGCCACCGTAAAGATACCTAAGGTGCATCACTAGTGATCATCCAGTTGGACTCTGTACTGCTGATCCCACTTTTTTGAGCCTCACAGTCTGAGCAATTATTCACCCACCTTATCACCTGCCTTGCCAGTCTGTATGTCATTGATTTAACTACAAAGATACTGTAGGAAATGGTATTAAAGGCTTTAGTGTGTCAAAGAAGTAAATGAGATGCACTGTTCTCATGCTGTGAGGAGCTGCCCTTAAAGAACAACCAGTTCTTCTGGGCCACTTCCCTCTCCAGGGCAGCTCCCTTTGGGATCCTTCTAAGGAGACCCCAGAAGGACACCTGCTCTCCTGCAGGTAAGGGCAGTAATGTTATTTGTGCTGCTGATTTCTTGCAGGATTTAGTATTTCACAGTTTCATGGTTGCTGCTGGCAAACTTACCCTTGACCATCATATCCCGAATCAATTCTTCCTATTTTGTGAACAGCAAACCCAGCACAGCATCTCCTCCAGTTGTCTCATCAATCACCTATGTCATGAAACTAAACCACCTGGATTGTGCCTGACCATGCAGCCCTTCCAGTTAGAGCTCACCATGAGTTAGTCCCAAGGCTTGTGATTGTGTGGGATTGCTCTATTGACTTCCTCTCCTTTATCAAGAAGTCTGTAGTGAGTGCCTGGCACACCACCGCCCATGGAGCTTTGCCACCTTCTCCTTATCCACAGGCACTCAGCTGGCTCTTCACCTCTCCATAAGCAAAGTTCTGGGCACTCCTCTGCACAACACACAACCACTCCTCACTGCTTCCAGCCAGTCTTTTCTGAAAACACTGTGCCCATCTGTGGCAGCTCTCCAGGAGTGTGAGCTATCCCAGCATGTCTCTGTAACTCAAAAGAAATCACAGTTCTGCAGTTGTGTGGGAGCTGCTATTTCCCCTTATTGTTTCCCATTCCACATGTTCGTTTATAACTACATGAGACAAACCCTGAACATTGAGTCATGATGCTTTCAAAATGGGATCCTGCTGTAGAGGCTCCAGCAAGGTATCCTCAGCACACAGATAATGAGCTCTGAGGTGCCTCCCCTCTCAGGGGAAGGGCCATTTGAGGCCCTGGCTGCACATCAGCACCACCTGCACAGCATTTGTAGGTGCATCACTTTGCAGCCTGAGCTCTCCATCACTGCTGCAGCAACTGTTCCATCAGGAATTTTTCCTCTGATTGCACTGAGATCATAGATCATGCTGTAATGGGTTTACCACTTCTTTTTATCTAGAGCTGACTGTCCTAAGAGCGAGGTTTATTGATCTTCAATGGCAGAGATGCCAGGAGCACACAGTTGCGCTGTTTTAGGAAATAATTGACTGACTCTGTAATTGTGTTGGCATGACTGGTGCCCCAAAGGCTGGAAATTCAAGGCACCTTGTAATACATGTGATTTCTTCTTTGTAGCTGGGCTGTCTTCTACAAAAGCCAAGGTCACTGTGCTGACTGACATTTGGAGTTGGATAAAAATTTTTAATCCTAGAAACATAAATGATTTTTAAAGTCTCAGGTCACTGCTTTAGGCTAATTTCTGTGACAAGTGCTCTGTGTAAGGGAATGTTTGACCTAACCTGAGCTTTCTCAAGTTCCAATGGAACCTATCCTTAGCCTGCAAACAGAAATTTGGGTGATCTGTGTTTAGGAGCTGCTTCTTCCTTGACATGCCTGTGCTAACAAGAAGGTGACACACATTTAAACAAACTCCTTCTAAATTGCCCCGTGACAATGCAGCAAGACTGGTTGCTTGTTGTGAACTTCTCCTTGGCACCAAAATACCCAGGGCTCACCCAGTCCTGCCCCACTGAAGGCATTATCAGCAGAACCTGACATTTCAGCAGCACAAAGACGCCCCTGCGCTCGGGCTTTAGAGGAAGACAAGAGGGGAGGGGAGGAGGGATGACTCATCACCACTCCCCAAAGGCGGAACTCGTCCTGAGCAGAGGAGGAGCTTACAGTTTGAGCCAAGTTTCACATGCAGAGGCCCGGAAGTGCAGGGAGAGAGGAGCAGTAAAAAAAGGGAGCGTGGGGAAGAGGCGAAAGCACAGGAAGGACAGCTGTCTGGGCAAGCAAGTGAGAGAGAGGAGAAGGCAAAAGGAGGCAGCAACAGTATTGGGTCAGAAGAGGAAGATCAAGGAGTAGACAGGCTAAAAAATGGCATTGCTCCTGTGGCTGGGGTCCCAGGTGTCATCCCTCTGGAGCAACGTCTCTATAGTGGCAATTTTCCTTACGGTGTTTGCTTTACTGCTTGACTTCATGAAGCGCAGAAAGAAGTGGAGCCGTTACCCACCGGGCCCAGCATCGCTGCCCTTCATCGGGACCATGTTCTCCGTTGACTTCAGCAACCCCCACCACTCCTTCGGCCAGGTGAGTGGCAGCCTCTGCAACAAAACACTCCATACAATCCACCGTGCGTCCAGGGTGGGGCGGGTCACACCCTGGCATCAGCTACTGATACCTAACACACAGAATAGGAATTTTTAGTTCCCTTGAAGTTGCTAAATAGAGCTTAAAGACTAAGAAACGAACAAACAAACAAAAAAAAGATAAAAGAGTGTAAAAGTATGCGCACAGGATGATAAACGTAGCTGGAAAGAGTGGATAAACAAATAATGAGGAATATAGTGGGGTTTTGGCAGGTTATGTAACAAGAAGCAACAGCGCACGTCCAAAGAAAAAGTTCAAGGAAAGGCCACCTGTAATATTGAATCACTCAGTGAGTACAACCCCCATAGACACCTTTAGATGACCCTCTAGGACCACAAAAGAACTTCCAGTAGGAGGCAGATGCATGCAGATTAGTCCCAGGAAAAGTGATCTTTATGTATTAGCTCGGAAGCACGCTGCAATGAATATGTATGACCATGATGGAATGAATACCATCTTGTAAAGTTTCATGAAATTATTTCTATTAGAGGAGTCTAGTGCTACAATAAAGAATGTTTGCTTTCTAGTACTTCAGATTGTGTTAGAAAGTTTATTTTTGGCCAATTTCAGTAACACTACCCTTGCACAAAGCCATAGGGCAGTGCCCTCTCTAAAGTCCAGGATGAAGCAAGTCACTGCCTATGGACACTGACCTGGCCAGCGTAGATAAAGTGATAATCAAACATCAACACTTCCCAACCTCTATCTCCCCATCTCCCTGTGAGTTCAGTGGGAGACACTGCTGTGCCCCCAGTGATAGGTGATGCTGTAGAGCTGGCTACCAACCTAACGTGGGCAGGCTTGGGGGCAAAGGAACAGGAGATGTACGAACAAGGGAAGACAAACAAGTATCTGTGTGGCTGGGAATGTGGCTGCAGAATGGCAGGCTTCCTTGTGAGTTACTGAAGCATGCCTGCAGGCATGTGACAGTTTCAGTTAAAGAGATCAGCTTGTGGGATTTGCCCCAGCAGCAATGCCCAAAATCTCAGTAGCATTCCTGTTCAAAGTCAGAGCTTAACTTTTCTCGAAGGGAAAGCACAGCACAGCTTGGCAGCAGATAAACCACAGGGGTTTTGTGCTTCAGCTTGCAAACTCTAAAGGCCTCTTTTCTAGGACAGCTCTGTTCAGCTGTCTGTCCAAAACCTGCCAAATGGAGAGACTAAATATAGCGTTTACATTATTTGCTTGCATGTAGTCCAAAAGCTTACCAGTTTCAAATCATGTCATGTCAGGGTCATGCTAACCACAATCTTGACCAGTAATGACGTATTTCTTGTGCCAGTGAAGTGCTAATTCCCTTTTCAACCCTACTGTTAATACAGTGTTAAATACTTCAATTCCTTGCAATGTTACAGTGCAGAAATGAAGAATCTTAGCTTTTAAACAAAACAAACAAAAAAAAAAAGACAGACGAAAAAGAAAAAGAAAACTGTGGGGCATTGCTACTATTGCACTGTCTCTGAGCAACATGCTCCTGGAGCTTTGTTCAGTGTTCCTGACTATCAGGGGAGCTTTGACCTGCCTTCCCAGGAGTCTGTGTCTGGTTAAAGAGCTTTTCTACTTGGAGAAGACTTTGCTCCATGGCCAGCTCCCATGGTGAGTGTATGATTGACAGGATTACCTGTGCAATCATCCTGATTCAGCATTATGTTGCTTAGAGATCACAGCAGATGTGGGGTGTGAACAAGTTACAAGTCATACTAGATGTGTACACTCCTTTTAGGGAGAAAGTTGACCTGAAGCTACAGTGTGGAATTGCCTTTTCCAACCAAGTTTCTGGAAACCTGTCTCTGGCTAGAGCTTTAGGAACAAATGCATCTTTAAAAAGAAATTACATATCACCTTATTATCAATATTTTCTTCGGCTAACTCAAGACTTACTTAGTCTTTCAGATAAAAATAAATAGAAATATTAGCAAATAATTCATTATTGATCATTCAGTCTTTGGAAATCCACAAAAAGGTTCTTGACAAAATCAAAAGTACTTGCAGTATGTTCAGTTTGGCCAGAATAGGTGTATTCTAAATTTTATGACTTACAGAGTATTGATCCCTGCTTCAGCTGCTGCTTGGCACTGCTCTGAGCTGTTGTACTGCAAAGAAAAAGGTCAAAGATCAGCTGAAGATCTCTGAATAAAAGCACCTCAAAAATCACTAAAGAGTAAAGGCCCTAAGGAAGGATTATGGTGATATTTCTGATGTTACTCTCAGCTCATTTTCAGGGACATGCTTTTTTATCTTGGCAGCTTCAGAAAAAGTTTGGAAACATCTTCAGTCTGCAGAACTGCTGGACCAACGTAGTAGTGCTGAATGGGTATAAAACCATGAAGGAAGCCCTGGTCCACAAATCAGAGGACTTTGCTGACCGGCCTTATTTTCCAATATTTGAACATCTGGGCTATGGAGAGAATTCTGAAGGCAAGTCCCATGAAAATGGACATTCCTTGCTGGCACTAGCAAATGAAAGATTGGGTAGAGGGAAGATTTTCTTGGTATGGTGCACCTTCTCATGTCCCTCGATCAACCTCCTTGTATGTCTGGCACCCTTTCGTGGTGACAAAGTCAGATTTGATTAAATGGGGCTCCACTTAGTGGTCATAGTACAGTTCCAGGTGCAAGCACACACCTCTTCAGCTGACTAAGGACACTATCAGTGGTACAACTTTCCTGCCAGCTCCCAACGCCCACTGATTAGTGCTTATGGTGCTTGCATAAAACAGAATGCTTATGCAAAATGTTACATGCAAGTTGTTGTCACAAAAATATATGGTGACTTTCACCCAAGAGAGAGCATTATCCAGTGTCCTGCCCACCTCACATCCTCAGCTCCTGTGCAGTGGCACAAGCTGCTACTCAGTTCACACAGGCTACGGGAACAATGCTGAATGGTTTGGTGGGGTGATTCCTTTTTCCTTAGCAGCCCTTGTTCCTGCCATTGAATCCCCCCACTCCTTTGCTAGCCATGCACAGGCATTAGAAGGTGCAGTGATTCCTTTCAGAATTGCTATATGAACAAGCTACACAAGGTCAGACTGTTTTATCTATCCACACTGACCTGTACCTCCAGACTCACAATTGCTGTTCTCTAGCAAAATTCACTTGATGTGCAAGTCAGATATCTGACATTTGTTTCTTATCCACAATTCCAGGGATTTCTATAGCAAGATATGGGCATGTCTGGAAGGAGCAAAGGAGATTTGCACTCTCTACTCTGAGGAACTTTGGGATGGGAAAGAAATCCTTGGAGGAGCGAGTGGTAGAAGAAGCTGGATTTCTTTGTTCTGCAGTCAGGTCTGAAGAAGGTTTGTGCCATCCACAAGGATGGGGAAATCACAGAAAAAGACAATACAGTGATGCAGAGAGAAGTAATACTACAACCACTCTTGTCTGCATGCAGTGCTCTCTTCCCATGCAAATGCAGTGTTTCTAGTCTATATGCATTCCTTGGAGCCACTTCTATGTTACACAGTGGGGCTACTGTAACACTAATCCATTTGAAATAGTAAACAAATAGGAAATTAGAAGAAGAGAGGTAAAATAGAATTATTTCCAGAGCTGAGTAACTATAACCTTTATGAAGTTTAGTGGAACATATTGATACTATCACATGCAATAAAAGTGCAGCTGAGAGTTCACAGCCTGCCATCTAGACACAGAACAAAGTGTTACCTGACAAGTCACAGAACAACCCTGCAACTCATCTTTTCTTGGGAGTTTTCTCCTTTCAAAACAGATCAACCAAAAATTAGTGAGAATGAGATGACATTCACTTCCTAGTTGGATGCTTTGAGTGGTTTGGGGGCTTTTTCTCTTGGTGGCATCAAGGAAGCATTTGTGTATTCTCATTTCTGACAGATGAGGTCCAGCAGCTTGGTGTTGCTGAGCTTCATTGCTTGGTCTCCATTTCCATTTTCAGGTAAAGCTTTTGATATACACGTTTTTCTAAGTAATGCAGTCCTCAACGTGATCTGCTCCATTGTCTTTGGAGATCGTTTTGACTATAATGATGAGACATTCAAAAAACTGTCACATACCCTGTCAAATTCCCGTAATGAAGAAACTGGATTCCTGCCTCAGGTAAACCACAAGTTGGAAGAAGCTGCCCACTATTGCTTGAGAGAATTGTGTTTTCATCCTTTTTTTTTTTGCATCACATAATATCATCTCTCTTCTCTCTCTCTGGTTCTCACACCCCAGCTTCTTAACGTGGTACCCATTTTGGTGCGCATCCCTGGAGTGGCACAGAAAGTCTTTAAAGAACAAAAAGAAGTCATGGACTTCCTAGATGTGTTCTTACATCAGCATATGAAGACCTGGGACCCTGATCACATTCGAGATTTCACTGATGTATTTTTAAAGGAAATGAAGAAGGTAGGGTAACACCAGCAGACCCTCTGGGGTCAGAAATAGTTTCTTTGCTTGTTCAAGCTTGTGAATCTGACTTTTCTCATAGATCTGTATAAAACCCCTTACTAACTAATTTCGTATTTTTTTCATTCCACATTGTATCTTGAGAAAAACGCTGATCTTCATGCCATATCCTCTTACTGTCTTAAGACACCGTATTATCTGCTGATGTTCTTGTTTCCATTTTCTACCTTCACATTTCCATCAGAATCTAGCAACTTCCTTCTTTACAGCCTCTAAAAATTTGAAGGCTTTTAAAAAGCAATGATTGTGAACTCACTAATGGTCCTAAGTTTGCACCAGGGAAGAAGTCAACATGCAAGATTCTGTGTAATGTCAGTGCCTCGATGACTGATACCTCAAAATCAGTTACAAAACTGGAGCGACAGACTGGCTTTTCCCTGTCCGTAGCCTGTCTTTCAACTAAGTTATGACTTGAAACTGCAGTGTCTCGTTTGGGATGTATATTTTTTAATTTCTTGCTAAGAACTTGTTCCCTAGATATCAGAGGAAGGCCTAAATCTGAACTACACTGAAATTAAAAGGTGTCTTTCTTTCAATTCAGTCAGGCACAAAGTCAGTATAAAATCAAAGCTCTTTGCATCAGCCTGCCCATGCATCCATCCATCCATGTTTCTGCTCATGGATTCACTAAATTTCAAGTGCCAGATGAGCAATATTAACAAATGCTGCTTGGAAATCGCTTCCACCATCCAAGTCCTCAGGCTGGACTGCTGCTCTGCATAACAAACCCTGCCATGCTGTGGGTGTCAGGCACCTCCAGCCCATGCACTGCCCCCCTGAGCATACATGGGCAGAACAACGTGACCCACATTACTCTGCACTGAGCAGTACAACTTGGGGGTGTGTGTGAGCCTGACCATGCTGCCTCTTGTCACAGCTCTCTTCTGTTCACTAAGATCACCTGATAAACCAGTCTGATAAATCTCTCTCCTGAGTTAACTTTGGTCAAGTCAGTCCCAAACTCCCTGTGTCTGAGATCTTTTATTATTAGAATCATAGCTGAGTCTTAAATGCATTATTAATTGCTATCCATATTACAACAGCATGTAAATATACAGAATAACTTAACAGCAGCTAGTCCCTAGGAAAGGGAAATATAAAGAGGATTAGAAAAGACAAGCAGATGAACTCATGCAGAGAGCTTGTCATATCTCATATGCTAACAAATTCGAGCTCAATTAGCATTTGGACGAGAGACCAGTTTTGCTGAAAGTGGTGCTGCAGACTTAATAGGCAGCAATAATATCCTGATCCTTTTTTTCTTTTTCAATTGTAAGTAAATACCAGGGCAGGACCAGTGAGAATCTGTAATGCATAGCTAGAGATAATCCCCTTAAAATAATGCTAATTTTGTATTTGCCTCATCAGTGCAGCCTCTCTCTAGTCTGTGGGTTTTATCATCTGATCAAACCTGAATAACCTGTTCCACCTTCTCTGGGGAAGATGTTGTGGCAAGTGGCAGGGGACTGCTGTCTGAGCTGAGAGCATAAGGTGTTTACTTCTGTCCTGAAGGCAGGAATACCATTCTTCTCTGAGTTTATTGGACGTGGTTGAGGACCTTCAAATTAAGGAGGTAACAGGGTTACAAAGTACATCAGTCATGCTCAGACTGTTGCCTGTGTTGTGCTCTACTCTTCCAATGAAAAATGGGAACACATGCTAAAAAATTGCTCTAGTGCTTCTCAGTACTTCTCTGGACAGTGGTCTTCTTGCCCAGCAAATACCCCAGCTCCAATCACCCACTTGTTTGCTCTCCACAGGGTAAGGCAGCTGAAGAGAACGGTTTTCACTATAACAACCTACGTCTGGTGACCGCAGACTTATTTACCGCTGGTTCTGAGACCACCTCCACCACCCTCCGGTGGGCATTGCTGTACATGCTTCTCCACCCAGAAATACAGAGTAAGTCAGAAACTTACTTATAGAAGTATTGCCTGTTCCCTTCAAGACTCATTTTTGTGTGAGCAGACTGGACGTCATCTCTCCATGGTTTAGGGATTTTGCAATGAGGAACAGCTTTGGTGATTGTTGGTCTAGCTGAAACCAGGAGAAACACTTCCCAGACAACTGTTCTGACATGGGGCGTTAGCCCTGATAAAAAGACTGGAGTTGGAAGGGCAAGTTCACTCTTGCCTTCATTTTGAGGCTTCACCTGGGGACTTGCAGTGGTCAGTGTACTCTTTTCCAATATTTTGAATAGATGCCGATTGGTTTAAATTCTCTAATGCTGCTTGCCAAGGTAGCCTTCAAGCTGCATAGAGGAGGGGTAAGATAGCATGTCAAGTGGCAAGGCCTTTATTAAAGACACTGAGTAAGGAATAGTTATACAAATGACACTGGTGAACTGAAAAATGCCTTCCCATCTGGTTTCTGTTCCTGTCTCTAACTGCTTGTCCTGCTCTCACACAGTACCTAGTCTCATGCAGCCAGTCTTCCTTCAGCTTGTACCAGCCCCTTCTGGTTATCTAAGGGTCCTCTAATTCCTTATCATCTGTTCTGCTTTCAGGTAAGGTCCAGGCAGAGATTGATAAGGTGATTGGCAGAGGGAGACCCCCCACCATGAAGGACCAAGCAAGCATGCCTTACACTAACGCTGTGATCCATGAAGTGCAACGCTACGGGGATATTGTTCCTACTGCGCTACCTCACCTGACGTACCGGGACACCGAGCTGCAAGGCTTCTTCATTCCCAAGGTGACCGTGACCAGATACCCCATACAGCATCCTCTCCTTGGGCAGATGCCAGGCATGGGGTGGGGATGATCCCATCCAGCTCTGCAGCTCCCAGCCCCAATTACAGTCAGTGTTGAGCACTAAAATAGGACATTTTGAAATGCTAAATTCAGGCAGATGGTCATATTTGTGCTCTAGGCTTATGCTTGTTGTATGGGAACCCAAGTGCAGTGGCAGCTCAGTGCAAAGGTTTCCTTTCCTCTTGATGAGTAGTGATATTCACTGTCTGTGTTGGAGGAAGCCTAACAGGCTCTCTGGAGGCACTCAGCACCAGCTTACTGGCTTTCCTGAGATGGTAGTAGCTGAATTCTAACCTCTGAAGCTACTCAAATGCCATTGGCATTCAGACCTGATCCACTGTGACAAGCAGTTGCCCTGGCAGCAGTGGCAGAATTCAAAACTGGGATTGGTGGTTTTTTGGTTTTTTTTTTTTTTTAATGTAGCCTTATGGTATCTCCTCTGGTTTAGAACCTTAACATGTGAAACAGGAAAGCTTTGCGATTTTCCATGGTCCCTGTGAAAGCTGGGCATTGAAGTCTGTCAGTCAGCTTTTTCTCTGCAGCGATAAAACAAGTCCAGGAGGATCTGAGAAGCAGAGGCTGTTTCCACTGTGTAACCATGAAATTGGCATTTGCATGCAGCAGCCTCTGTAAGGATACAAACTGAGAAAGTTCAGGTGCTTCAGAGTGTAAGGCAGGCACCACATGCCATTGGAAAAGGGCCCTGCTTTACCTCTGCTTCAAACAAGGTGCAGAAGTGGAAATTAGTGCCTTATGCTGAGGCACCAAACGATGGTGGCTATTAGATGGGAGACACGGACTAAAGAGGGACCAGCACTGTTCCCTTGTGCCAAGATAATGCTGCTGTTCTCACCTAAGTTTTTCCCCTTGTGGGGGAGTGCAGGGAACAACAATCATCACCAACTTGTCTTCCGTGCTGAAGGATGAGACAGTCTGGGAGAAACCAAATGAATTTTACCCTGAACACTTCCTGGATGCAAAGGGGCAGTTTGTGAAACCAGAGGCTTTCATGCCCTTCTCAGCAGGTAAATCTGAGGGGAGGATCCAGCTGCAAGTCAGAAGCACAGCAGGAGGGTGATCTGCTCTCCCCCACTGTGATTCCAGCCTATTGCCCTCTTTGACAGACACTTTCTACTTTCTTCTTGCAGGTCGTCGTGCCTGTCCAGGAGAACAGCTGGCCAGGATGGAGCTCTTTCTTTTCTTTACCACTCTCCTGCAGAAATTCACTTTTGTGCTCCCTGAGGACCAGCCCAGGCCACGGGAGGATGGTCAGTTTGCACTCATAAACTCCCCACACCCATACCTGTTGCGAGCTCTCCCAAGATAAGTGCACACTGCTCTCCTTTCAGTCACAGAGCACCACCCACCCAAACTCTTGTCAGTAACACTGCAGGTCTAGGCAGGATCGTGCCAGGTTCCGTCTCAAGTCTGTGCACAAGGCCACGTCTGTGTAAAGTAAGGACTTAGGCCAATATCTTCTTTAGCTTAATTCTAGTTGTGGATCTTCCATCCACAACAGAGCTTCAGCTCCAACAGCAAGGAGGTGGATATTTAAATGGCCATTTAAATGTAGTTTCAGAGCAGTGCTCCTGAAAAATCTTACCATCCAAGGCATATATGTCCCCATCATTCCTTCCTATTTATTACATACTCCTGTGTGTTGCACAAATATTGCATTGTCTTAATTTATAGCCTCAAAGAAAGTAAGTTTTAATCCTGACAACCCTTATGTCACGCTATGCCTTCAGTAGGAGTAAATACTGAGGAGTGCATAAATAATCCATAATGTGTTTCAGCTACAGAAGAAGGTAATTTATGAAATACAGAAATTTCTATAAATAAATTTAAAGAGGAATCCTGGTGTTTAGATTTACTGTCTCCTCTAATGAAAACTTTTTTCCCAGCATAACATAAAGTCAACTCTTGGGCAGTTTTAGAACTCACAAAGGGATGGAGTTACACTGTTTGAACCTGTATGGCCATAGATTTCAGATTTACCTTTCTCTTTCCTCCTGCAATATTCCTGACAAATTGTTTTGCAAGATGTAAAGATATGTTGATGTTTAAATTAGTAGTAGCTGCCTTACCACATCTGAAAAGACAATAGCATAAAGGAGCTCATATGTATAACCACCACTGAAAAAAAAAAATACCTGAAATCAAGTGCACATGTCCTAGTAATTCTGTGTAATAGGCATTTTGGAAGCTATGAAAGCTATTGAATTATGCAGATACTTATCAACGTAATTAAGATTTGTACTTCAGCAGGAACTGCACATTTATACTTTTCATCTGCAAAACAAACTGAAAGAGTAAAAGTGATGTGAAATCGTCTTTTTCACCCCTCCTCTCTGTGGTTGCCTCAGTCCTGCTGTGCTCCTGCCTCTGATACTCACCTGAGGTTTCTCTCCTCACACCCAGCACCGCACCTGCGTCTCTCGAGATCCTTTCAGTGTTACTCTTCTGTCTGTTCAATGACATCGAACTGACCTGTTTGGGTTTCTAGTGGCCAGCACGTACCTGAGTGTGTTTAGAGAGAGCTTAACTTCAGAGAGGGTCCCGGCACTTGTGTAT
Source organism: Entomyzon cyanotis (assembly GCA_024500445.1). Lineage (NCBI taxonomy): Eukaryota > Metazoa > Chordata > Aves > Passeriformes > Meliphagidae > Entomyzon > Entomyzon cyanotis. The sequence goes on along the minus strand of JAKEPQ010001018.1, from coordinate 10,400,118 downwards.
TTGCATAAAAATACCCGAGCGGGGACTGTCCTTCTAGCATACAAGAGTGCACTGGGAGAAAGCCTAGCTGCACGAGCAGCCACCAGCCGATTCCGACATTTCGGAGGCGAAGGGAGCAAACAGATCGTCCCGAATCACAGCCCCAGCCCGGCCCTGAGGGAGGAGCGAGCTCTGAGGGGCGGTGCGAGCTCTGAGGGGCGGCAGGAGCTGTGAGGGGCGGTGCGAGCTGTGAGGGGCGGTGCGAGCTGTGAGGGGCAGCACGAGCTGTGAGGGAGGTGCGAGCTCTGAGGGGCGGCACGAGCTGTGAGGGGAGGCTCGAGCGCTAAGAGGCGGTGCGCGCCCTCGAGGACGGCGCGAGCCCGACGGCCTCGGTAGGCGTGACCTGCTCAGGCCCCGCCCCCTTCTGGACCCACCCCCTCGGTAGCCAGGCACATTGCACCAGCTCTCTAAAACTGTGCTCAAACTTGGCTAGGTTACAAGCACTTGAAAACCAGTTTGCGTGCGCTTGATAGAGCTCTCAGTTTTCCATCTAAAATTCCCCCGAGATGTCTGAGCAGAGCAGGTGGTGGTTATTGCTGGCTGCCAGGTGCTGCTGAGGGTGAATGACAAGTGTGAAGCTGATCTCTGCCATGCACCCCTTGCCCCTTCCAGCACCAAAATGGCCAGGGGGAGAGGACGTTCAATTGAAGGCAAAGCACGCAAAAGAAGGATCGTGGGCTGAAAAAAGGAGGTGGAGGAAGGACTGAAAAATGTCTGGGACTAGGTGGGATGCCATGTTTTCTGGGCTGAGAAGAGGCCACCAAAGAGGAAAGGTTTCTGGGGTCTTCTCTAGCCTCAGCTCTGCTGTAGCCTGAGAGATGGACAGCCAGGGAATGAGAGCAGCACGCTTCACACTAACCAATATTGCTCCAAGAGACTTTGCTCCTCCAGAATGAGAAAGTGCTGAGGTTTGGGTCCATCTACATCGGAGGTGTTACGGGGAAGGCAGTCACTCTGTTGGGATTTGGACAAAACTTTCTGAAAGCTCACAGAAATATTCATGCTATGTGACCAGTTCTTCCTGGCTAGCTCCAGGATTGAAGCAAAGAGGCAGGGAAGGAAGAGTGATCCTTCGGCCATTAGTAGGGTTTCACCCCACCTCTGTGGAGAGAGGAATATGTGATAGTGGGTAATTGCTGAAACTGCAGTTTCCATAAACAGGCACTAATGTGTGACTAATCTGTGACCTCTGTGTCCAGGGTGCCAACGCTGCAGGGAGATCTGCAGAAGCTGCTTGCAGCCTCAGCTGTGAGCTGGGCATGGGCCCTGGACAGCTGTGTGTGGCAGCTTCCAGACTTTTTCTCTCGGGTACCAACACTTGGAAGGTCCTTTGCCTCCACTGGTGGCATCTCAGAGGGATACTGTGGGCATGACTGCCTGCTCCTCACCCATGCAGGCACTGATGACCACTGGAAAAGCCCATCTAAACCACCTTTATGGGCAGGGTGTGAACAGTAGGTGGCAAAATAGACTTTGAAGACAAATGCTGTAATTAAAACCAGATTAGTAAGTGATCATCATCTATTCTGTGCCCTGAATAAAGGGAGAGTGCTTCAAAAAGGAAATATAGCATGTAATTATAATTAAATATGCTCTTATGGACAATATGGACAAAAAGGCTCAACTACAATTGCTTAAAGGAAAAAAAAAGGGCAACTCCTGCATTATCTTACTTCTGGATGCTTTGATTTGCAATACTAATAGGTTTTTTTCCTTAAAGCTGCCTTTCTGTTTGCATTTCACTGTCTTCAGTCAAAGAACAGTGATGTCTGCATGCGACATCTGTAATTTCACTTAGTCCATCTCTTAATTGACTGTGCACAGTCAAAGACATGCACCCAGCACAACAGGGCAGCAGCTAGCTAAAATTAATATGTATGGATTTGGAGGGTTTTTTCCCTAACTTGAAAATTCCTCAAAATATTGCTTTATTGAAAAGAAATGCAAATGAACATCTTTCATTCTTCAGAAGAATAATGACCCTTTTCTCTTTCACTCTGTCAGAAAGAGATTTGTTGTCTATTGTTTCTTTGCTGGCTTTGAAAACTGTTCTTTTGAAATTATGAAGCTATAGCATTTGTTCCAGTCCTTTGCAGGACTGGCAGTCCCTGCTACTAGCCAAAAAGTGGAGGAGCTGTCAAGTTTGCAGGAAAGGATCATTTACCAAATGACCTTTTGGAAAGATGTAAATTGGGAAGACTATGTCAGTGTAGGGTTTTGGGGTTTTTTCTTAAGCTGATGCATTTCTCAGGTTGCAGCTTTGTCACTTTATGTCAAGGCTGAGCCACAGGAAGCAGAGAAGCTGGAGAGTTCCTATTGAGATGGCCTTCCAGGGTGATTTTAATTAAAATTAAATCCACTTCCTGAATTCTGATCAACCATCCTTGTTAGAGCCCACAGGTGAACGATGGGAGTCTGACAGCCTTTGGCTCTAGCCAAGGTAAGCAAAGCTGAAAGGACGCAGGAAGATATTTTTCAGCTGAAGTTCATAAAGGTCGAGCTCAAAATAAAGTGAAACAGGCAAGGTAACTTCCTTTTACTGGTGAGGTGATCAGGAAATGTCCACTGACATTCTTGGGACCACATTTCCCATTTTTCACTGTCACCTGAGTGCATGGCTCATGAAAATCAAGGTGGGAGGAAGCCCTTGATCACCTTTTATCATTTATCCACCTGCTCAAGCCAGCCCCACTGAGTTGGGAACTGTTGCAGCTCTGTCTCCTGAGACCTCACACTAGAGCTGTTTGAAATGTGGTGGGTATTCAAAAGCCAACAAACTCCCAGGCTACTCTGCAAACAGACTTCAGCTCTGGTTAGCTCTCCCAGGCTGGACTTGTCAAGAGTGCTCTCTGTCCTGAGAAAGGAGTGGTCAAATAGAAAACCCAAATCTATTTGAGTTTTTGCCCCCTTCCACCAGCAGGCGCCTGTCCAGGGCTGAAGGCTGAACTCTAATTAAAATTCAAATTGTGGAGTGAATAAAGGTAACAGCTCTGGCCTGATGGCTTTTCAGCTAAGATGTACAAGCATGCATTTGAAACCAGCACAGAAACCGCTGAATCATCCCATGAAGGACCTTCAGCCTGGAGGGGTCTTTGGGGGTCTCCAAAGACCACCAGGACATACAGAGAAAGCGCGGTGCACATGCTAATGATATTAATGACTTCCGAGAAATGATTTGTATAACCACTCCTATCCTCAAGAATGTAATGAATATTCATGAATTTTACCTATAACACTGTGTCTTTGAGGGTACTGAGGTGTGTGTGTTTGGTGGAAACAATTCCCACACACACGGTGCATCGAATAAAGCAAATACCCACTTCTCTGACTTGGTCTCTGAAGTGTCTCTGGGCTCAATTGGGGCGAATCAGTCCCAATAGCCACCTTGTTAATACTCTAAACTTTATCAGCCACCGTAACGATACCTAAGGTGCATCACTAGTGATCATCCAGTTGGACTCTGTACTGCTGATCCCACTTTTTTGAGCCTCACAGTCTGAGCAATTATTCACCCACTTTATCACCTGCCTTGCCAGTCTGTATGTCATTGATTTAACTACAAAGATACTGTAGGAAATGGTATTAAAGGCTTTAGTGTGTCAAAGAAGTAAATGAGATGCACTGTTCTCATGCTGTGAGGAGCTGCCCTTAAAGAACAACCAGTTCTTCTGGGCCACTTCCCTCTCCAGGGCAGCTCCCTTTGGGATCCTTCTAAGGAGATCCCAGAAGGACACCTGCTCTCCTGCAGGTAAGGGCAGTAATGTTATTTGTGCTGCTGATTTCTTGCAGGATTTAGTATTTCACAGTTTCATGGTTGCTGCTGGCAAACTTACCCTTGACCATCATATCCCGAATCAATTCTTCCTATTTTGTGAACAGCAAACCCAGCACAGCATCTCCTCCAGTTGTCTCATCAATCACCTATGTCATGAAACTAAACCACCTGGATTGTGCCTGACCATGCAGCCCTTCCAGTTAGAGCTCACCATGAGTTAGTCCCAAGGCTTGTGATTGTGTGGGATTGCTCTATTGACTTCCTCTCCTTTATCAAGAAGTCTGTAGTGAGTGCCTGGCACACCACCGCCCATGGAGCTTTGCCACCTTCTCCTTATCCACAGGCACTCAGCTGGCTCTTCACCTCTCCATAAGCAAAGTTCTGGGCACTCCTCTGCACAACACACAACCACTCCTCACTGCTTCCAGCCAGTCTTTTCTGAAAACACTGTGCCCATCTGTGGCAGCTCTCCAGGAGTGTGAGCTATCCCAGCATGTCTCTGTAACTCAAAAGAAATCACAGTTCTGCAGTTGTGTGGGAGCTGGTAATCCCCCTTATTGTTTCCCATTCCACATGTTCGTTTATAACTACATGAGACAAACCCTGAACATTGAGTCATGATGCTTTCAAAATAGGATCCTGCTGTAGAGGCTCCAGCAAGATATCCTCAGCACACAGATAATGAGCTCTGAGGTGCCTCCCCTCTCAGGGGAAGGGCCATTTGAGGCCCTGGCTGCACATCAGCACCACCTGCACAGCATTTGTAGGTGCATCACTTTGCAGCCTGAGCTCTCCATCGCTGCTGCAGCAATTGTTCCATCAGGAATTTTTCCTCTGATTGCACTGAGATCATAGATCATGCTGTAATGGGTTTACTGCTTCTTTTTATCTAGAGCTGACTGTCCTAAGAGCGAGGTTTATTGATCTTCTGATGGCAGAGATGCCAGGAGCATACAGCTGTGCTGTTTTAGGAAATACTTTTACTAACTCTGTAATTGTGTTGGCATTGACTGGTGCCCCAAAGGCTGGAAATTCAAGGCACCTTGTAATACATGTGATTTCTTCTTTGTAGCTGGGCTGTCTTCTACAAAAGCCAAGGTCACTGTGCTGACTGACATTTGGAATTGGATAAAAATTTTTAGTCCTAGAAACATAAATGATTTTTAAAGTCTCAGGTCACTGCTTTAGGCTAATTTCTGTGACAAGTGCTCTGTGTAAGGGAATGTTTGACCTAACCTGAGCTTTCTCAAGTTCCAATGGAACCTATCCTTAGCCTGCAAACAGAAATTTGGGTGATCTGTGTTTAGGAGCTGCTTCTTCCTTGACATGCCTGTGCTAACAAGAAGGTGACACACATTTAAACAAACTCCTTCTAAATCGCCCCGTGACAATGCAGCAAGACTGGTTGCTTGTTGTGAACTTCTCCTTGGCACCAAAATACCCAGGGCTCACCCAGTCCTGCCCCACTGAAGGCATTATCAGCAGAACCTGACATTTCAGCAGCACAAAGACGCCCCTGCGCTCGGGCTTTAGAGGAAGACAAGACGGGAGGGGAGGAGGGATGACTCATCACCACTCCCCAAAGGCGGAACTCGTCCTGAGCAGAGGAGGAGCTTACAGTTTGAGCCAAGTTTCACATGCAGAGGCCCGGAAGTGCAGGGAGAGAGGAGCAGTTTAAAAAGGGAGCGTGGGGAAGAGGCGAAAGCACAGAGACAGGGACAGCTGTCTGGGCAAGAAAGTGAGAGAGAGGAGAAGGCAAAAGGAGGCAGCAACAGTATTGGGTCAGAAGAGGAAGATCAAAGAGTAGACAGGCTAAAAAATGGCATTGCTCCTGTGGCTGGGGTCCCAGGTGTCATCCCTCTGGAGCAACGTCTCTATAGTGGCAATTTTCCTTACGGTGTTTGCTTTACTGCTTGACTTCATGAAGCGCAGAAAGAAGTGGAGCCGTTACCCACCGGGCCCAGCATCGCTGCCCTTCATCGGGACCATGTTCTCCGTTGACTTCAGCAACCCCCACCACTCCTTCGGCCAGGTGAGTGGCAGCCTCTGCAACAAAACACTCCATACAATCCACCGTGCGTCCAGGGTGGGGCGGGTCACACCCTGGCATCAGCTACTGATACCTAACACACAGAATAGGAATTTTTAATTCCCTTGAAGTTGCTAAATAGAGCTTAAAGACTAAGAAACGAACAAACAAACAAAAAAAAGATAAAAGAGTGTAAAAGTATGCGCACAGGATGATAAACGTAGCTGGAAAGAGTGGATAAACAAATAATGAGGAATATAGTGGGGTTTTGGCAGGTTATGTAACAAGAAGCAACAGCGCACGTCCAAAGAAAAAGTTCAAGGAAAGGCCACCTGTAATATTGAGTCACTCAGTGAGTACGACCCCCATAGACACCTTTAGATGACCCTCTAGAACCACAAAAGAACTTCCAGTAGGAGGCAGATGCATGCAGATTAGTCCCAGGAAAAGTGATGTTTATGTATTAGCTCGGAAGCACGCTGCAATGAATATGTATGACCATGATGGAATGAATACCATCTTGTAAAGTTTCATGAAATTATTTCTATTAGAGGAGTCTAGTGATACAATAAAGAATGTTTGCTTTCTAGTACTTCAGATTGTGTTAGAAAGTTTATTTTTGGCCAATTTCAGTAACACTACCCTTGCACAAAGCCATAGGGCAGTGCCCTCTCTAAAGTCCAGGATGAAGCAAGTCACTGCCTATGGACACTGACCTGGCCAGCATAGATAAAGTGATAATCAAACATCAACACTTCCCAACCTCTATCTCCCCATCTCCCTGTGAGTTCAGTGGGAGACACTGCTGTGCCCCCAGTGATAGGTGATGCTGTAGAGCTGGCTACCAACCTAACGTGGGCAGGCTTGGGGGCAAAGGAACAGGAGATGTACGAACAAGGGAAGACAAACAAGTATCTGTGTGGCTGGGAATGTGGCTGCAGAATGGCAGGCTTCCTTGTGAGTTACTGAAGCATGCCTGCAGGCATGTGACAGTTTCAGTTAAAGAGATCAGCTTGTGGGATCTGCCCCAGCAGCAATGCCCAAAATCTCAGTAGCATTCCTGTTCAAAGTCAGGGCTTAGCTTTTCTCGAAGGGAAAGCACAGCACAGCTTGGCAGCAGATAAACCACAGGGGTTTTGTGCTTCAGCTTGCAAACTCTAAAGGCTCAAACTCTTTTCTAGGACAGCTCTGTTCAGCTGTCTGTCCAAAACCTGCCAAATGGAGAAACTAAATATAGCATTTACATTATTTGCTTGCATGTAGTCCAAAAGCTTACCAGTTTCAAATCATGTCATGTCAGGGTCATGCTAACCACAATCTTGACCAGTAATGACGTATTTCTTGTGCCAGTGAAGTGCTAATTCCCTTTTCAACCCTACTGTTAATACAGTGTTAAGTACTTCAATTCCTTGCAATGTTACAGTGCAGAAATGAAGAATCTTAGCTTTTAAACAAAACAAACAAAAAAAAAAAGACAGACGAAAAAGAGAAAAAGAAAACTGTGGGGCATTGCTACTATTGCACTGTCTCTGAGCAACATGCTCCTGGAGCTTTGTTCAGTGTTCCTGACTATCAGGGGAGCTTTGACCTGCCTTCCCAGGAGTCTGTGTCTGGTTAAAGAGCTTTTCTACTTGGAGAAGACTTTGCTCCATGGCCAGCTCCCATGGTGAGTGTATGATTGACAGGATTACCTGTGCAATCATCCTGATTCAGCATTATGTTGCTTACAGATCACAGCAGATGTGGGGTGTGAACAAGTTACAAGTCATACTAGATGTGTACACTTCTTTTAGGGAGAAAGTTGACCTGATACTCCAGCGTGGAATTGCCTTTTCCAACCAAGTTTCTGGAAACCTGTCTCTGGCTAGAGCTTTAGGAACAAATGCATCTTTAAAAAGAAATTACATATCACCTTATTATCAATATTTTCTTCAGCGAGAGGCTAACTACAAGACTTACTTAGTCTTTCAGATAAAAATAAATAGAAATATTAGCAAATAATTCATTATTGATCATTCAGTCTTTGGAAATCCACAAAAAGGTTCTTGACAAAATCAAAAGTACTTGCAGTATGTTCAGTTTGGCCAGAATAGGTGTATTCTAAATTTTATGACTTACAGAGTATTGATCCCTGCTTCAGCTGCTGCTTGGCACTGCTCTGAGCTGTTGTACTGCAAAGAAAAAGGTCAAAGATCAGCTGAAGATCTCTGAATAAAAGCACCTCAAAAATCACTAAATAGTAAAGGCCCTAAGGAAGGATTATGGTGATATTTCTGATGTTACTCTCAGCTCATTTTCAGGGACATGCTTTTTTATCTTGGCAGCTTCAGAAAAAGTTTGGAAACATCTTCAGTCTGCAGAACTGCTGGACCAACGTAGTAGTGCTGAATGGGTATAAAACCATGAAGGAAGCCCTGGTCCACAAATCAGAGGACTTTGCTGACCGGCCTTTTTTTCCAATATATGAACATCTGGGCTATGGAGAGAATTCTGAAGGCAAGTCCCATGAAAATGGACATTCCTTGCTGGCACTAGCAAATGAAAGATTGGGTAGAGGGAAGATTTTCTTGGTATGGTGCACCTTCTCATGTCCCTCGATCAACCTCCTTGTATGTCTGGCACCCTTTCGTGGTGACAAAGTCAGATTTGATTAAATGGGGCTCCACTTAGTGGTCATAGTACAGTTCCAGGTGCAAGCACACACCTCTTCAGCTGACTAAGGACACTATCAGTGGTACAACTTTCCTGCCAGCTCCCAACGCCCACTGATTAGTGCTTATGGTGCTTGTATAAAACAGAATGCTTATGCAAAATGTTACATGCAAGTTGTTGTCACAAAAATATATGGTGACTTTCACCCAAGAGAGAGCATTATCCAGTGTCCTGCCCACCTCACATCCTCAGCTCCTGTGCAGTGGCACAAGCTGCTACTCAGTTCACACAGGCTACGGGAACAATGCTGAATGGTTTGGTGGGGTGATTCCTTTTTCCTTAGCAGCCCTTGTTCCTGCCATTGAATCCCCCCACTCCTTTGCTAGCCATGCACAGGCATTAGAAGGTGCAGTGATTCCTTTCAGAATTGCTATATGAACAAGCTACACAAGGTCAGACTGTTTTATCTATCCACACTGACCTGTACCTCCAGACTCACAATTGCTGTTCCCTAGCAAAATTCACTTGATGTACAAGTCAGATATCTGACATTTGTTTCTCATCCACAATTCCAGGGATTGCTGTAGCAAGATATGGGCACGTCTGGAAGGAGCAAAGGAGATTTGCACTCTCTACTCTGAGGAACTTTGGGATGGGAAAGAAATCCTTGGAGGAGCGAGTGGTAGAAGAAGCTGGATTTCTTTGTTCTGCAGTCAGGTCTGAAGAAGGTTTGTGCCATCCACAAGGATGGGGAAATCACAGAAAAAGACAATACAGTGATGCAGAGAGAAGTAATACTACAACCACTCTTGTCTGCATGCAGTGCTCTCTTCCCATGCAAATGCAGTGTTTCTAGTCTATATGCATTCCTTGGAGCCACTTCTATGTTACACAGTGGGGCTACTGTAACACTAATCCATTTGAAATAGTAAACAAATAGGAAATTAGAAGAAGAGAGGTAAAATAGAATTATTTCCAGAGCTGAGTAACTATAACCTTTATGAAGTTTAGTGGAACATATTGATACTATCACATGCAATAAAAGTGCAGCTGAGAGTTCACAGCCTGCCATCTAGACACAGAACAAAGTGTTACCTGACAAGTCACAGAACAACCCTGCAACTCATCTTTTCTTGGGAGTTTTCTCCTTTCAAAACAGATCAACCAAATATTAGTGAGAATGAGATGACATTCACTTCCTAGTTGGATGCTTTGAGTGGTTTGGGGGCTTTTTCTCTTGGTGGCATCAAGGAAGCATTTGTGTATTCTCATTTCTGACAGATGAGGTCCAGCAGCTTGGTGTTGCTGAGCTTCATTGCTTGGTCTCCATTTCCATTTTCAGGTAAAGCTTTTGATATACACATTCTTATAAATAATGCAGTCTGCAATGTGATCTGCTCCATTGTCTTTGGAGATCGTTTTGACTATAATGATGAGACATTCAAAAAACTGTCACATACCCTGTCAAATTCCCTTAGTGAAGAAACTGGATTCCTGCCTCAGGTAAACCATAAGTTGGAAGAAGCTGCCCACTATTGCTTGAGAGAATTGTGTTTTCATCATTTTTCTTTTTTGCATCACATAATATCTTCTTTCTCTTTCTCTCTCTCTCTGGTTCTCACACCCCAGCTTCTTAATGTGGTACCCATTTTCATGCGCATCCCTGGAGTGGCACAGAAAGTCTTTAAAGAACAAAGAGAGTTCATGGACTTCATAGATGTGTCCTTAGATAAGCATATGAAGACCTGGGACCCTGATCACACTCGAGATCTCACTGATGTGTTTTTAAATGAAATGAAGAAGGTAGGGTAACACCAATAGACCCTCTGGGGTCAGGAGTAGTTTCTTCCCCTGTTCAAGCTTGTGAATCTGACTTTCCTCATAGAGCTGTATAAAACCCCTTACTAACTAATTTCGTTTTTTTTTCATTCCACATTGTATCTTAAGAAAGCTGTTCTTCATGCCATAACCTCTTTTACTTTCTTAAGACACCACATTATCGGCTGATGTTCTTGTTGCCATTTTCTGCCTTCACATTTCCAATCAGAATTTAGCAACTTCCTTCTTTACAGCCTCCAAAAATTTGAAGGCTTTTAAAAAGCAATGATTGTGAACTCACTAATGGTCCTAAGTTTGCACCAGGGAAGAAGTCAACATGCAAGATTCTGTGTAATGTCAGTGCCTCAATGACTGATGCCTCAAAATCAGTTACAAAACTGGAGCGACAGACTGGCTTTTCCCTGTCCGTAGCCTGTCTTTCAACTAAGTTATGACTTGAAACTGCAGTGTCTCGTTTGGGATGTATATTTTTTAATTTCTTGCTAAGAACTTGTTCCCTAGATATCAGAGGAAGGCCTAAATCTGCACTTCACTGAAATTAAAAGGAGTCTTTCTTTCAATTCAGTCAGGCACAAAGTCAGTATAAAATCAAAGGTATTTGCATCAACCTCCCATCCATCCATCCATCCATATGTTTCTGCTCATGGATTCACTAAATTTCAAGTGCCAGATGAGCAATATTAGCAAATGCTACTTGGAAATTGCTTCCACCATCCAAGTCCTCAGGCTGGACTGCTGCTCTGCATAACAAACCCTGCCATGCTGTGGGTGTCAGGCACCTCCAGCCCATGCACTGCCCCCCTGAGCATACATGGGCAGAACAACGTGACCCACATTACTCTGCACTGAGCAGTACAACTTGGGGGTGTGTGTGAGCCTGACCATGCTGCCTCTTGTCACAGCTCTCTTCTGTTCACTAAGATCACCTGATAAACCAGTCTGATAAATCTCTCTCCTGAGTTAACTTTGGTCAAGTCAGTCCCAAACTCCCTGTGTCTGAGATCTTTTATTATTAGAATCATAGCTGAGTCTTAAATGCATTATTAATTGCTATCCATATTACAACAGCATGTAAATATACAGAATAACTTAACAGCAGCTAGTCCCTAGGAAAGGGAAATATAAAGAGGATTAGAAAAGACAAGCAGATGAACTCATGCAGAGAGCTTGTCATATCTCATATGCTAACAAATTCGAGCTCAATTAGCATTTGGACGAGAGACCAGTTTTGCTGAAAGTGGTGCTGCAGACTTAATAGGCAGCAATAATATCCTGATCCTTTTTTTCTTTTTCAATTGTAAGTAAATACCAGGGCAGGACCAGCGAGAATCTGTAATGCATAGCTAGAGATAATCCCCTTAAAATAATGCTAATTTTGTATTTGCCTCATCAGTGCAGCCTCTCTCTAGTCTGTGGGTTTTATCATCTGATCAAACCTGAATAACCTGTTCCACCTTCTCTGGGGAAGATGTTGTGGCAAGTGGCAGGGGACTGCTGTCTGAGCTGAGAGCATAAGGTGTTTACTTCTGTCCTGAAGGCAGGAATACCATTCTTCTCTGAGTTTATTGGACGTGGTTGAGGACCTTCAAATTAAGGAGGTAACAGGGTTACAAAGTACATCAGTCATGCTCAGACTGTTGCCTGTGTTGTGCTCTACTCTTCCAATGAAAAATGGGAACACATGCTAAAAAATTGCTCTAGTGCTTCTCAGTACTTCTCTGGACAGTGGTCTTCTTGCCCAGCAAATACCCCAGCTCCAATCACCCCCTTGTTTGCTCTCCACAGGGTAAGGCAGCTGAAGAGAACGGTTTTCACTATAACAACCTACGTCTGGTGACCGCAGACTTGTTTACCGCTGGTTCTGAGACCACCTCCACCACCCTCCGGTGGGCATTGCTGTACATGCTTCTCCACCCAGAAATACAGAGTAAGTCAGAAACTTACTTATAGAAGTATTGCCTGTTCCCTTCAAGACTCATTTTTGTGTGAGCAGACTGGACATCATCTCTCCATGGTTTAGGGATTTTGCAATGAGGAACAGCTTTGGTGATTGTTGGTCTAGCTGAAACCAGGGGAAACACTTCCCAGACAACTGTTCTGACATGGGGCGTTAGCCCTGATAAAAAGACTGGAGTTGGAAGGGCAAGTTCACTCTTGCCTTCATTTTGAGGCTTCACCTGGGGACTTGCAGTGGTCAGTGTACTCTTTTCCAATATTTTGAATAGATGCCGATTGGTTTAAATTCTCTAATGCTGCTTGCCAAGGTAGCCTTCAAGCTGCATAGAGGAGGGGTAAGATAGCATGTCAAGTGGCAAGGCCTTTATTAAAGACACTGAGTAAGGAATAGTTATACAAATGACACTGGTGAACTGAAAAATGCCTTCCCATCTGGTTTCTGTTCCTGTCTCTAACTGCTTGTCCTGCTCTCACACAGTACCTAGTCTCATGCAGCCAGTCTTCCTTCAGCTTGTACCAGCCCCTTCTGGTTATCTAAGGGTCCTCTAATTCCTTATCATCTGTTCTGCTTTCAGGTAAGGTCCAGGCAGAGATTGATAAGGTGATTGGCAGAGGGAGACCCCCCACCATGAAGGACCAAGCAAGCATGCCTTACACTAACGCTGTGATCCATGAAGTGCAACGCTACGGGGATATTGTTCCTACTGCGCTACCTCACCTGACGTACCGGGACACCGAGCTGCAAGGCTTCTTCATTCCCAAGGTGACCGTGACCAGATACCCCATACAGCATCCTCTCCTTGGGCAGATGCCAGGCATGGGGTGGGGATGATCCCATCCAGCTCTGCAGCTCCCAGCCCCAATTACAGTCAGTGTTGAGCACTAAAATAGGACATTTTGAAATGCTAAATTCAGGCAGATGGTCATATTTGTGCTCTAGGCTTATGCTTGTTGTATGGGAACCCAAGTGCAGTGGCAGCTCAGTGCAAAGGTTTCCTTTCCTCTTGATGAGTAGTGATATTCACTGTCTGTGTTGGAGGAAGCCTAACAGGCTCTCTGGAGGCACTCAGCACCAGCTTACTGGCTTTCCTGAGATGGTAGTAGCTGAATTCTAACCTCTGAAGCTACTCAAATGCCATTGGCATTCAGACCTGATCCACTGTGACAAGCAGTTGCCCTGGCAGCAGTGGCAGAATTCAAGCCTGGGATTGGTGGTTTTGTGGTGGTTTTTTTTGGTAGCCTTATGGTATCTCCTCTGGTTTAGAACCTTAACATGTGAAACAGGAAAGCTTTGCGATTTTCCATGGTCCCTGTGAAAGCTGGGCATTGAAGTCTGTCAGTCAGCTTTTTCTCTGCAGCTATAAAACAAGTCCAGGAGGATCTGAGAAGCAGAGGCTGTTTCCACTGTGTAACCATGAATTGGCATTTGCATGCAGCAGCCTCTGTAAGGATACAAACTGAGAAAGTTCAGGTGCTTCAGAGTGTAGGGCAGGCACCACATGCCATTGGAAAAGGGCCCTGCTTTACCTCTGCTTCAAACAAGGTGCAGAAGTGGAAATTAGTGCCTTATGCTGAGGCACCAAACGATGGTGGCTATTAGATGGGAGACACGGACTAAAGAGGGACCAGCACTGTTCCCTTGTGCCAAGATAATGCTGCTGTTCTCACCTACGTTTTTTCCCCTTGTGGGGGAGTGCAGGGAACAACAATCATCACCAACTTGTCTTCCGTGCTGAAGGATGAGACAGTCTGGGAGAAACCAAATGAATTTTACCCTGAACACTTCCTGGATGCAAAGGGGCAGTTTGTGAAACCAGAGGCTTTCATGCCCTTCTCAGCAGGTAAATCTGAGGGGAGGATCCAGCTGCAAGTCAGAAGCACAGCAGGAGGGTGATCTGCTCTCCCCCACTGTGATTCCAGCCTATTGCCCTCTTTGACAGACACTTTCTACTTTCTTCTTGCAGGTCGTCGTGCCTGTCCAGGAGAACAGCTGGCCAGGATGGAGCTCTTTCTTTTCTTTACCACTCTCCTGCAGAAATTCACTTTTGTGCTCCCTGAGGACCAGCCCAGGCCACGGGAGGATGGTCAGTTTGCACTCATAAACTCCCCACACCCATACCTGTTGCGAGCTCTCCCAAGATAAGTGCACACTGCTCTCCTTTCAGTCACTGAGCACCACCCACCCAAACTCTTGTCAGTAACACTGCAGGTCTAGGCAGGATCGTGCCAGGTTCCATCTCAAGTCTGTGCACAAGGCCACGTCTGTGTAAAGTAAGGATCTAGGCAAATATCTTCTTTAGCTTAATTCTAGTTGTGGATCTTCCATCCACAACAGAGCTTCAGCTCCAACAGCAAGGAGGTGGATATTTAAATGGCCATTTAAATGTAGTTTCAGAGCAGTGCTCCTGAAAAATCTTACCATCCAAGACATATATGTCCCCGTCATTCCTTCCTGTTTATTACATACTCCTGTGTGTTGCACAAATATTGCATTGTCTTAATTTATAGCCTCAAAGAAAGTTTTAATCCTGACAACCCTTATGTAATGCTATGCCTTCAGTAGGAGTAAATACTGAGGAGTGCATAAATAATCCATGCTGTTTCAGCCACAGAAGAAGGTAATTTATGAAATACAGAAATTTCTATAAATAAATTTAAAGAGGAATCCTGGTGTTTAGATTTACTGTCTCCTCTAATGAAAACTTTTTTCCCAGCATAACATAAAGTCAACTCTTGGGCAGTTTTGGAACTCACAATGGAATGGAGTTACACTGTTTGAACCTGTATGGCCATAGATTTCAGATTTACCTTTCTCTTTCCTCCTGCAATATTCCTGACAAATTGTTTTGCAAGATGTAAAGATATGTTGATGTTTAAATTAGTAGTAGCTGCCTTACCACATCTGAAAAGACAATAGCATAAAGGAGCTCATATGTATAACCACCACTGAAAAAAAAATGCCTGAAATCAAGTGCACACGTGCACTAGTAATTTTGTGTAATAGGCATTTTGGAAGCTATGAAAGCTATTGAATTATGCAGATACTTATCAACGTAATTAAGATTTGTACTTCAGCAGGAACTGCACATTTATACTTTTCATCTGCAAAACAAACTGAAAGAGTAAAAGTGATGTGAAATCGTCTTTTTCACCCCTCCTCTCTGTGGTTGCCTCAGTCCTGCTGTGCTCCTGCCTCTGATACTCACCTGAGGTTTCTCTCCTCACACCCAGCACCGCACCTGCGTCTCTCGAGATCCTTTCAGTGTTACTCTTCTGTCTGTTCAATGACATCGAACTGACCTGTTTGGGTTTCTAGTGGTCAGCACGTACCTGAGTGTGTTTAGAGAGAGCTTAACTTCAGAGAGGGTCCCGGCACTCGTGTATTTGGATAAAAACGTGGGTATTAGCTAGAGCGGGGACTATCTTTCTCGCATGCAAGAGTGCACTGGGAGAAAGCCTAGCTGCACGAGCAACCACCAGCCGATTGCGGCGTTTCGAAGGCTAAGGGAACAAACAGATCGTCCCGAATCACAGCCCCAGCCCGGCCCTGAGGGAGGAGCGAGCTGTGAGGGAGGAGCGAGCTGTGAGGGAGGAGCGAGCTGTGAGGGGCGGCAGGAGCTGTGAGGGCGGTGCGAGCTGTGAGGGCTGGCACGAGCTGTGAGGGGCGGCAGGAGCTGTGAGGGAGGTGCGAGCTGTGAGGGCGGTGCGAGCTGTGAGGGCGGTGCGAGCTGTGAGGGGCGGCAGGAGCTGTGAGGGGCGGCAGGAGCTGTGAGGGGCGGTGCGAGCTGTGAGGGGCGGTGGAGCTGTGAGGGCGGTGCGAGCTGTGAGGGGCGGCACGAGCCCTCGAGGACGGCGCGAGCCCGATGGCCTCGGGAGGGGTGGCTTGACCAGGCCCCGCCCCTTCTGGACCCATCCCCTCTGTAACCAGCGGTGATTGGCGTATATTCGACCAATCATATGGGAGGTCGCGGCCCGGAGGTTTGGAGTGGCAGCTCAGCCGGCCAATAGGAGAAGCCGTGCTGTGCGCGTTCCCGCGGGCGGCGCGGAAGGCGGTGGCGGCAGCAAGATGGCGGTGGCGGGCAAGGGAGCGGTGTCGGCTGCCGTGAAGCCCATCTTCAGCCGCGACCTGGGCGAGGCGAAGCGGCGCGTCAGGGAGCTGTACCGGGCCTGGTACCGCGAGGTGCCCAACACGGGTGGGTGAGGGACGCGGGGCCTGCCGGGCGGGCTCAAGGTCGGAGCGGCCTGAATGACATTGGTGAAGCCGGCGGGCATCGCATGAACGAGTGACCGTGTAGCGACTTGTCGGGTTCAGTTGCACTTTGCCCGTGGAAAAAGTGCCGAGGGACGTGGATGACCGCAGTAGTGTTGTGTTTCTCTTAGTGCACCTGTACCAGCTGGACATCACGGTGAAACAGGGGCGGAACAAGGTGCGGGAGATGTTCATGAAGAATGCCCACGTTACGGATCCGCGGGTGATAGACATGCTGGTTATTAAGGTACAAACAGTTACTTCTGGTTTGTTGAAGCTGAAGAGGGTGTGGATAATTGATGGTCAGTTTGGTGAAGGAGAGGGATAACTTTTTACCAGCCTGTGTATGGAGTGCTTGTCTCTTGCAGTTGGATTGGTTTATCTGTGTCACCAAACCTATTGATTAGGGATGTGGCTGCTGTAGAATTCAGCAAGTGTATGTCAAGCAAAGCGGCAGTTAAAATACGAAGTTTGTTGTTTATTTTTGTTGCTTGCTTGCTTTTGGTTTTTTAACACCAGTAATCACAGAAAGGAGAATTAGGTGCTGCTCGCTAGTTTACTACTAAAAATGAACTTTCTACTCTCCGCAGTACTTCCTGGGATTGGAAAATGGTTTTCTTCACTGATTACAAAACATATATTACAGTGCCAGTACTTCATGGGAGGTTGGTTTTGGGTGGCGAAACACCCCAGCTCTGTATCATATCTGGTTGTGTCTCAGGCCTGAGAGATCCGTCTGGTTCAAAGCAATAATCAGCACACCAGGCTTCAAAAAGTGTCTGAACAACAGTAACTGACTTCTGCAGCTTTAATGCATTAGGAAGCTTCCAGCCAAGGACTGCCATACTCATCTGTTTTGTTTCTTGGATTTCAAGACAATGACTCTGTCTTTACATGATGAAAAAATCTGGAAACAGAATCGTAGATAGTATGGTAGGTCACAATTCCAGGCAGTCTCATTTGGCTTTGTGCTACCATCCTACAAAACCAGTCCAAAAGACTGGAGTCATGAAGAAGTTGCGCATCTCTGTGGCAGTGATACTAGTGCAAAGCACTTGGCAGTAATTAATTTAATTAATTTTACAGCTCGTGAGTTGCTGTTCACACAAATTCAGTAGAGGTGCTTGAAAGTTAGGAGTGTTGAGTGGAATTTTATGGGAGGTGCTGGCCATCAGAGAGACAAGGCAGGTTTTAAGATGGGACAGTCTCTTGCCTGTTTCACAGGGCTGGGAAGCTGTGCTGCAGAGACATCAGCTTAAGTCCCAAGGCAGGAACAGTATATTTGTGTCACAGTGTCAGTGTAGGAGATGCATGCAGTCTGTAGGAGTACAGAGTTGTTGATGCAGCTGTTTTTTAGTTGGGTATTTCTGAGTGCATTCAAATAACTTTCACAGGACTGTGTGGTTAGACTCAGGCTCTAACTGAGAACTAGTCTAAAATTGGTTTGTCTGTGTGCAGGGGAAAATGGAGCTTCAAGAAACCATTCACGTCTGGAAGCAGAGAACTCACGTCATGAGGTACTTCCACGAGACGGAAACCCCGCAGCCTAAAGACTTTCTGTCCAAATTCTATGCGGGCCACAATCCCTGAGAAATTGACTCTCTGTCTTCCTGCCTTATATTACAAATAAAGTTCTATACAATAGAAAAAAAAATCCATACAAAGAGATTCTCTAGCATATTAGGAGCCTAATGACTTGATGAATCCAGAGCATGTGCAAGTGATTATGATCTGTTTGAAGAGCTGTAATTTCCTAGTTTTGCCAGTGTGTATTTTCAGTGGATGGCATTTGTCCCTGGGATGTCTGCTGAATAACCACAGCCTAACCTGGCTGTGGGGCTTTGTACTTAGCCTGCAGCCCCATCTGTAGGTGTCAGCTCTGTGAGGAAAAGAGCAGGCCTTCAGAAAAGCCACTGTATTCACAGAAATATTCTTGTGCTTGAGGCTTATCTGTATTCATGCAGTCTTACAATTTCATGCTATGACTTTGATGACTTTGTGGTTTTTATTGGACACTAGTCTCCTTAGTTCCTCACAGAAAATATATAAAATCCAATAGGCAAATAAAGCCTTGTGCATTAAAACATCAGCAGAGTTCCTTTCTCTGCTGTAGAATGAATCACCAGGAAAAAGGGAGGTTTGTACTGTTTTCTAGAATAGGAAGGCTCTGTAAGAGCTTCTGAAGCCTAGCAGGAGATGGTGTCCTACTATTACTAGCTCCCTTTTGAGAAGGGTAAGGAAAATTTATTCTTTCATGTGTCAGAACAGGTTTTCAGCAGGTAACTCGGTGCTGGAGCTCCCCCAGATGCAATCAGCATTGGATGTTTGTAGTACACTCAAACTTCTTTTTATCCAGCCTAAATAAATTTTTTTATCCTGCCTAAATACTGGGGCTTTCTTCCCCATATGAGGACTGTAACACAGCACTCCTCAGGGATGTGTACACAGGTGTACCTTGGGGCTTCAGGGGTGGCATGTTTTTAAGGACAGGGTTGACAGTCACGAGGGACCCAGGAGAGACTGTGGGATAAAGTGGTGGTAAGGAATTTGGCAGCATATAAGACAAGAGAAGGTACAAGTTCGGCTCCCAAGAGCAGATGAACTGGAGCAACCACTTCTCAGGTGGCTTTGGGGAAGGAGGGGGCAACTCAGATACCAAGTGACTCAAGAACCTGACAGCTGTTTTCAGCTACAGCCCTTGGGGTTACTCAGATTACAGGCTCCCTTTTCTCAGTGGCCATGCTGGAGGGTTACTGAGCACACATTAAAACTGTGCCAAAGAATAAGGGAGCAAATGTGGCTGTTGGAACTATACACCCTGCCCAATGTGTGCAACATTAAAAGTAACTTCAACAGCAACACCAATAATGAAGGAAAAGTGGGCAGTCAAGAGAAAAGGCCAGATCTAGGGACCAAAAACCATGATACACTGGTGCAATGCTGGCTTAAAAATAAATAACTGACCAGCCTCTCAAGGTTTCAGTTTGAGAAAACAGCTGGTCTGATGTGATTAAAGATACTCTTCATGTGTCGTAACAGTAGAGAACACCTGTTAAGTCTGTTATACAAGGATTTAAATGCAATAGTAAACACTTCAATGAAGAGAGGAGTTGAAGTTTACACAATACACTTGTTAAGAAAACAAGTATATTAAGTCTCTTTCAGAAGGAAGTATTGAACTACCTAGGAAATAGCAGATACTTGGAGCCAGTGTTCAGAAATTAAATACTATAAAACACATGAGCGAATTTGTTTGCCACTTGTGATCTCAACCTTTTAGCAAAGCCACTCAAACTTTTAACTCTGTGATGATAATACTGCATTTAATCTTCAGTGAGGTGAAGATAACGACACAGCCCCCATCAGATACACCTGCTAGGTTGTTGAACCACAGTGCCATTGTTGATATTCCCTCCATTCTTTAATGGGGCTGTGTTGTGGAGCTGCTGCTTCCCCTTGGATTCCTCATGTCCTGTAGATTAGTACTGAGTTACTGAAAGGACTCATAAGAGAAAATGAGGAGAGCCTCCCTACTGGAACAGACATACAGAGGTAAAAACATTAAGACATAAATGCCAGGACACAGGCAAACAATGTATAAAAACACAAGGCCAAAGTTGCACGTGTCAATCCCTTGATCTTTAATTAAGTGTTTTCCATGTTGCTAATTAAAGGCATCCCAAGCAGTCTTTGATGAGGTGAGTGTGTATGTGCAAGGATGCAGGACCTATCAAGCACTTCCTTCAACCCTGATCAACAGATTTCCATCATACAGAGATATGCAGGACACTCACTGGCAAAAGGGGATACAAAGCCCCCTGTCCCGTTTAGGAAGGACAAAACACAGGTGACAGATGTTGGAACCATTGTTTTGTCAATGGCTTTTTTCCCTTCTGTTCTTCTGTTACAGTGCTGCAAATAGAAGAACAAGCTGTTACTCTTCAGATACACTACTGAGCTGTAGTCTCTATCCTCCTCCCAAAACTACACATGATGGGGTTTACATAAAGGGAGTTTCCAACAGGCCAGTGCAGTCTTTACAATCTTTTAAGTCTTAGTTTTCAGCTGCACAGCGCATACTGGAAAATCCCTTTATCAACTGGAATACATCCACCAAACTGATGATAAAGCGACACTGTTAAAAACAACTTCTCTAAAACAGTTTCTTTGTTCTATAAAGAATCAAATACACCCAAACTCAAGTCTACACAAGGGCAAGCCAAACAGAATAACGTAAAATGGTAGAAAGTGTAGCATATAAACGTGTAGATAAAGATGAATTATTTCCACTCTTCCTTTTTACAATGAGTCTGAATCAGTGCTGTAACACCCACAAGACAGTTTGTTCTAATGGGTTCTGGAATGCTCTTAAATTGTTCACCTGTATCAGAATTTCAGACAATAAATGATTCTGTTTTAAAAGAGTCATTCTGTGAATTAGGAGAAGACTTTAAAACAGGTAAACAAGTAGAACAAAATCATTAAATCGTTTAGGTTGGAGAAGGCCATCAAGGTCATTGAGTCCCAGTTGTTAACCCAGCAATGCCAAGTCCACTGTTAACCAAGTCCTAAAGTGCTTCATCTACACCTCGTTTAAATGCCTCCAGGGCAGATGATTCCACCACTTCCCTGGGCAGCCTGTTCCAAAGCTGGACAACCCTTTCTGTGAAGAAATGTTACCTAGTATCCAATCTAAACCTACTCTAGCACAACCCGAGTCCATTTCCTCTTCTCCTATCACTTGTTACTGGTGAGAAGAGACTAACTCCCACCTGGCTACACCTTTCTTTCAGGCAGTTGTAGAGTGTGATAATCTCTCCCCTGAGCCTTCTTTTCTCCAATTTAAACAGCCCCAGCTCCCTCAGCCGTTCCTCATAAGACTTGTGCTCCCTTCACCAGCTTCCTTGTCCTTTTGATGTGTAATGTAGTAACACTGAAGTCCCTCTGTTCCATCTGCAGTATAGACCCTCACTGACTACAGTTTATTTCTGATTCAGCTTACAAGATCTAAAACACCATCAGTTTTTCCACCCTCTAAGAAATGTATGGTGTGGAGATTGCACAGACACCAGTCTGGCCTACTCTGGTATAAAACAAAAAAGTTAATAGCCAAAGGCAAATCTGTCCGTGTGTTTAACTGCAAATGCGTCTTTTTAAATGGCTGTATTTCCTTGTCTGAGAGTCTCCACCCCGCCTCAGGCCAAACGGGAAGCATAAATAATTAGACTGCTGGTGTAGTTAATGACCTACCCTTTAATCATCGTCATCGTCATCCTCTGGGACAAAGATATCATGTTCTTCAAGTAAGGCTGCAAAGTTCTTACTGATCTGAGTACCAACATACAGGAAAGGGATCACGACGCTGAACACTCTGAGGAGGCCGAAGGGCGTCTGCAAGGAGTCGATTGGAAAAGGTGGATCTTTATATCCAAACGAGTCGCACTTTGGCTGAACCGGCGCACTCCCCGCTCCCCAGGCGCTCGGAGGGCTCGGGAAACGGCGGGAAAAAAGCTTTGCCGACCCTAATGCCGGCCATACATCGCGCGTTGTTATGGCATTACAGTATTATAAACACCCCCGCACCAGCGAGTGGGGAGCAGGGGGCAGGGAACACCCGTGGATTAGGGAAGGGTGGGGGGGGGTGACAAGGGGCGGTGCGTAGGCGGGTGTTGATCTCCCCCTTATGCCGCAGCGCTGCCTCGCTCAGGGGGACGCGGGGGACACGGGCCGGGAAAGGGACCCGGGCCGGTCAGCCCCGCCCGCTCGGGGGACGCGGTGCCGCTCCCGTCACTCTCCCGCTGCCGAGCGCTTCCGCATCCACGCCCACGCCGCCCCGCTCATTGGCCCAGGCGCTGTCACTCACCCGCCCCGCCCCGCCCACAGCAGCTGCGCCCGCACCGATTGGCCGCCGCTGCCATCCGCTGCTGCAGCCTCCGCCCGCTCGCCCCTCACTCACCTTAACCGGCTTGGGCAAAATGGCGCCGCTGCGGGTGACGGTGGCGCCCCGGGAGGGCACCAGCGGCACGGCCGAGGCCCGGCCCGGCTCGCCCCAGCCCGCACGCCCCGAGCGAGCCACGGCCGCCGCCAGGAGCCGCCCGGCTGCCGCTGCCATCGTCCCGCCTGCCCCGAGCCGCGGCCGAGCCCGGGCGTCACCTGCGATCTCGCGAGGCTCAGGGGGCGGCGATATCGGGGGTGCGCATGCGCGGGGCGGGGCCGCTTTCCCAGCCCTCAGGGTGTGGGGCGTTTCTCCCGGGGGAGAGGGCGTGACGGGAGAGCGGGCGGGCGGGAACGGCCGGGCTGCGCACACACGCCCGGGGGCTTCGCGGCTCCACGGACAGCGCACGGGCTACAAATCACACCGCTTTATTCGGCTGCGCGCCATAAAATACAAACTCTAAACAATGTAATGAGATACGCAATACAAGTTCCGCGCGTAAAACAAACTCTAAACAAAGTAATGAAATGTGTGATACAAGTTCCGCGTGTAAAACAAAGGCGCATGCAAAACCGCCTCCTAAAAGAACAATTCGTCCTATCTAAAAGAGAAGCACTTGGAAAGTCGGGAGTTGCTGGTAGTGTTTTCCAGGCACTTGTGCGGAGAGAACGCAAATTTGGTGCTGGTGAAAAATGCCCCCGTGGGTTTCAATGGGGTTATTTCAGCTTCTCTGCAAAGGCAGCCCAGAGAGGTAACACTGAGGGGTCAGTGCCCCATGCACTGTTAGTGCCACTGTAACACACAGTTATGTTTGTCATGATTGTCCACAACATGGCCAGGAGTGGCCACGGGTAAAACCTTCAGGTTACTCTTCACCTGGACTCAGTGGAACACACCACACTCTTACAGAAAAAGATGTGCAGAAATAATACATCAAGGGGTCAAATCTGAAGTGCCAGCCTCAGAAAAATGTAAGGATTTCATCAATTATTTTAGCAAGATTGGGAGCCCTTCTCAGCACAGCTTACAAAGGCCATGTCAGAGTTGTCCTTCCTCTTTCAGTCTTCAATTTCTTTTAAATTTTAGCACTTTTCTCTCCTTGCTTTTGTATTAAAGAAAACTCTTAGAAAAGGATCTTACTTCAGTACTTTAAGAAAAGTACCCATTCAACTTTAGTGTTCAGCTCCCCCTTTGCCAAGGAACCTGTTTTGTGCAGCCCTGACATTCTCCACTTTTAAAACTAGAAAGTGGAGGTGGGAGGTGAAACAGTCCAAACCTGAATGACTGAAGAAAAACCCTGGGTGGCAGTCTTATTTTACTGCCAGGGACAATGTGCAGTGAAAACTCTGCCTTTCCTGTAACAATCTCTGGCTGCAGAAAGACGGACAGGCTGCTCCATTAGCCAGCTGAATGTTCAACCTCAGGAAGCTGAAATCTCGACCTCCTGTGCTGTGGAGACCTAGCAAAGGCCCAGCCATGCATGGCAGGGCTGAGCACAAATGTGGATCAGGATTCAGCCATTTTCTCATCAGCACTGCAGAATAAAACAAAATTACTCCAAACGGGATCAGACGGAAAGCAGAGCGCAGCGCCTCATTTGCAGGATTTAGGATTTGGTTGGGATATGTGCTAATGCAAAGGTAGGCAGTGTGGAAATTGTGCCATTTGAATGGGACAGATTAAAGAATTAAATATAAGCTCTTTAGCCATGTTACGAGCACAATCCTGGCTTATTAAAACAAACTAAGCTTCTTAAAAGTGAAACTGCCCTTAAATGAATAATACTGTCTCCGTTCCAGCTCTGACAGAACTGGCTTTGTTAATTTATTTTCCCTTTCAAGTTCGCTCTGAATTCTAGGGTCTCATGTAGGAGTTGCCACTATATATTGATTTGTTTTGGAAGTTGAATCTTAACTGTCAAACTGCCTTATGTTAATCTGAGACATCAGGAATATTCTCTCTGTGTTACATTAAAAAATAACCACAGGAAAATGCTTGACAAATTTGACCTTCATCCCAAAATACCTATGCCCAGAGCAAGGAGGCACCAGGTAGCACAATCCTCTGATACTGCTGTCCTGGCATAGGAAGGGGACACATTTGCAGCCAGGAATGCTGCAGCACTGAACTCTTCAAGCAGCAGGTAGGGAGGCAGAGCTGGCCTCTATGTCCAACCAGCAGAGCTGCTACTGAAGCCTGGGCCTTGCCTCATAGCCACCTGCTCCTGATTTTTCTGAACTGTTTTCACAAAAGCAGAACAAAAATAATCCTCCCAAACTTGAAGGCCCTTACTGTGAAGTCATACAGCCACGAACTGGAGAGGACTGGATTGTGTTACTCGCAAATGAAGGTTACACTCTCACTGCCCAAAGTTATATTTGTAAGATCTAATTTAAGATCTGAGTTCCTCTAAGACACCATTGAGCCATACTTAGGCAGGAGGCTGGAAGCTCATCATCCAAACCTACCAGAGAGGTATTTTTAAAGGCACTGAGAGTTAATGGAACTAATTTGATTTCTGCATTGGCAATCTGTACTGGCTATTGCAAAGTAGGAAGCTGAGCATGTTTAAGTCCAGTAAAGTGAACAGGTTCCAGCTAGTCATGACCTGAAATGGGCTTTTGCTTTCCTAGCAAATAAAACAGGACAATTTCCTTAATAAAACAGGACAATAAAAACAGGTTTAACATTTTTAGATGGGAAGCATGCAACTATTTCACATACTTTTTTTCTCTGAAAAGCAGCCCTTGCCAAGAGGATAAGGGAGATTTTTAAACCCCATCCCAAGGGTTTAGCCCCTGGACTTGGCACCCACCTACTTGTACCATGTGCCTTGTGGCCAAGGTTTCTGACCTACTGATTGACAAGTCTGTTTCCACAGAGAGGCAACAGGCGTGCCTCCCTGCAGCCCTCCCAGCCTGCTGGGAGGATAGGATGTGCTGCAGCGTGATCTCTGCCAAGCAATGCTGACATGAAGTCAGAGGGAAGTGCTGGCAGGCCAGATGATGGCTTAGTAGAAGGCAGCAATACAGCTGGAGAGGCAAGCCCAGACACTGCAAACATTGCTACTTGTAACTCACACACCTTCACTACTCCTGAGATCGGCCCTCTCCTCCTCCCCACTCCTTCAAAGCCTCTCATCCAACTGTACAGCACTGCGGGAAGCTGGGCAGAGGCACAGCACTGAGAGAGGCCCTGCAGGAGTGTGGCTCTTGACACCCTCTTGGGCAAGCAGCCCGACAAGCTGACTGAGCCCTATATGGCACTTTGCAGGGGCTGCAGTCTGAGAAAAGGCTGAGAAATTTACTCTTGGCCAAGCAAAGAGGTTTTAGCATCCCTGTTTTGGAACAGGAAAACCTTGAGCCAGAGATATTAATAGGCTTGGCTACTGCTTGACAGAGTCCAGATAAGCCCTGGGGAGCTCCTCATGTCTTTGCTGTGGCTTCAGGCCAAGCACAGTGTCTCCATTTCAGGCTTGCTGCTGAGTATGAGCACCCAAAGAGACAGTTGCAAGACCATGATATCCACATCCCGAAGGATTTAGCGGAGAGAAAGGTTAGTGCAGATGAAAGTAAAAGAGCAATGCAAGAGCCCCAGCTGCTGGGCCAGCAACAGCTGCAGTGGCTCACATGTGCTGTAGTGAGAGAGGCACAAGGCTGGAGGCACCAGGGCCAGTGGCCCATCGGAGGCACTTCATAAGAGCCTAGCCTTATCTGCTGCAAAAGAATAAAGGTGGAAGGACTTTGGCACAAGACCACAGACAGTAATAAGCACTGACCAAAAGCAAACTTCCACACTGAGAAACAAAACAAAACAAACGTGGTGAAGGAGAGGTAGGGGATGAAACACCCCGAGCATCCACCATGTCAGGACAGCAAGTGGCCAAGCCTGTTGGCTGAGGTTCATTGCATACATGCTTTGGGCAGCTCCTGTCTCCAGCAGAGAGAGTTCAAATAAAGGTGGCTCCCCTGGTGTTACACACTCTCCAGCAGTATAAAGCCTCATGGAAATGAAATGCGAGGTTTAGGGGAGATTTGAGTCCCTCCCAAGTGAAGCGTACACACTGCACACTCAGCCACTCACGAGGGCAGGGGGCAAGCAGCATCCCTCACTTCACTCTTCCCACCTGCAGGACAGGCTGCTGGGCATCAGCTGGCCAGCGACTTGCATCCTGCACCCCCCAGTCATGGGTGTCCCCTCTTCTGCCTCTCCTGCCACTCCCGTCTCAGCACCGCGATCTCCTGCCCATAATAGTTGTGCAGCTTGGAGAAACAGATTGTTTCTGGTGACACTGGGCTCTCCGGCATGGCTGGTGAGAGGCCAGGCACTGGGGATCCTGTGGTGCTGCCGGCAGCCGAGCGCCGGCGGGGAGGCAGGGGTGGGGGCTTCACTTGCCCTCCATCATGGTCAGTGCAGGTGGCCCCACTGGCCACACAACCCCCACTACCCCACGTGGAGTAACCATTCTCCAGGGCGGTGGGCTTCTCCTGGAGAGGCAGCAAGGCAGGGTTAGAGAGATGCCTCTTCCTGCCAGAGGAGGAGGATCTCCGTGGAGACTTACGGCAAGCGGCCAAGCTCTTGCAGGCCTCCTCCAGCTGCTTCTCCAGCTCCCTTACCACCAGCCGCATGTAGTCGAAGCTTGCCCGTGACAGTGCCTTCACCCAGGCCTCCATGGCAGCCTGCCCATCGGCCACCAGCACGTAAGCCCTGGCGCCAGCATCATCAAAGCGGATGGCAAAGGCGAACTCCTCGGCGGCCTCGCACAGCTCCACGGTGCAGCCCTCCAGCACCACCAGCCCCACGGGCTCCCGGCTCTCCCGCTCCTCGAAGTAGAAGAGGAGGTTGCCCTTGAGGACGAACCAGCGGCGCTGGTAGGAGGTGCCAAGGTGGTGGGCATGGTGGTGGTGCCGCTCCACCCGCTTGCGCAGGAAGCCAGCATGGTCGGCGGGCGAGTCGCAGGTGGCATAGTGGGCCACGCTCCGCTCATTCAGCTTCATTGCCTCACCTAGGAGCAGAGGAAGAGAGGGAGAAGAGGGTGTCTTGGTGTGAGGAGCATGTCACTGTTCCCACCAGAAGAGACCTGATCCTGCCCCCAGGGAAAAGCAGCCCCAACTCCAGCAGCCACCAATACAGGACAGCATCTAACCCAGCAGGTACCCCTACAAAGGGCAGGCTGGTTCTTCGCTGCTGCAAAGAAGAGGTCACTACCTGATCCTCACCACCCAGACACCTGCATTCTCTGGGAACGCCAGCACTGCTGTTTCATTTCTTATTCCACAAGTGACCTACTTTGCTGGTTTTTTATGGGACACATCAAAGAAATTTGCCTCTGCCTGCAAGGCATTCATTTTGCTCTCTATTAGAGGGCAGGATAAGGACAGTGTTTCAAACCCAAGGGCTCTGGAACTTCCATTTCTGCATCCTTTCCCTCCTCCCTGTCTCCATTCAGAGCCACCCACCCACCCCCAGCAGCCCTCTGGGCAGCAGAACTCCCAGCTCCAGCAGGTTCACCAGCAGTGGGGTGCAAGGTGCCGTACCAGCTGTGCAGGTCAGACTGCAACCCCTTGCTGTCTTCCTTGGCCAGGCTGCTCCCCTATCGAGGGTCTCCAAAGCTTCAGCATGATGAGCCCCATCCTTTGTTGGAGGAAAAGGTGTCAGAGAGGGAGTTACAAACTAGAAAGGTTTGGGACTGAAAGAGCTGAGAGCCACATCACTCCCACCGTAGAAAGCCAAGATCCTCAGTGCAGACAAGCTGCTCTGGAAACCAGGATGGCAAAACTGGGGGCACATGCACTGGGTTCAAAGCCTGAACCCCATCCCAGCTCAGGCCAGTGCCCCTGTGGGTTTGTTTTCTGGCTTGTGTGGGTTTGTTTTGGGTTTATTAAAAGAAAAAAAGAAATGTTTTGTAGAAGCTGTCACTGCCCCATTTGTGGAGACCCTGTGGTAGGCAACTCGGCAAGCTGAGGAGGACAGAGCCTCGAAGGACAGAGCCAGCACAGCCTCTGTGGATTGTTCAGCTGCAAAAAGATTTCCAACCGCTAAAACTCCACACACAGAAATATGCAGAAAACAAACCACAGCCACCACTCCCGGAACAGTTTTGGGCACTACGAGCTCCCCACTGCTGAGCAACATCCGGAATCCCTCCCGGAGCCCTTCTCTCTCACCAGGGCTTGTGTGGCAGGGCTGAGGACACGGGGGCACCGACCCCAGGTGAGAAACGCACAGGCCCCCAGTCAGACACAAGGAAGGGCTGTTCCCTGGGGGTGCCCTGTCCCGGGGAGCCTCCAGCCGGGCACACTCAGGCTGCGGACAGCCAGAGCGGCCCAGGCCGGCCCTGAGGCGAGGGGGCTGCGGGGGTCCCACGTGTGTGTGTGTGCAGAGCTGGGCTCTGCCTCTTTGTGTACGGGTGCACGCCTCTGCAATGGGGCTGCGCGTCTTTGTGTGCGTGTGTACCCCTCCGTGTGTGTGTTCGTCGTGTGCTTGCGACCCCCGCGGCCCCGCCCCCACCGCGCCACCGCCCTGCCCCGGCTTGCCCCGGCGCCACCCGGCCCTTGCCCAGCGTCTCCCCTCCGACGGCGGGACCCCGGCCCGGCCCGGCCCGGCTCACCTCCTGCTCGGCGGTGCGGTGCGGGGCAGCCCGGCCCTGTCACGGCCGAGCGGGGAACGGCTCGGCAGGGCTTCTGCGGCCGCCAGGGCCGTCCCGCCGCGCCAGCAGCACCGCCCCGCCGGCGGCCGCGGGGGAGCGGGGGGGCGGGGGCGCCGCAGCCAGAGCGGAGCCGAGTCCTTCCGCACCCCTTCGCTCCGCCCGACACCTCCGCGGGTCCCCACCTTGGGGTGGCCAAAACCCCCCACTCCCAGAGTCACGGCTGGGGTTCAGCAGGCACGGGGGCGGCGGGCACAGGGTGCCAGCAATGGGTTGCAGCTGCAGTGGGGTGCGATGGCAATGGGCAGTACTGGCTGGGCGCAGTGCTGACGGGCACCGGCTATGGGGTGCACCAGCAGTGGGGTGCAGTACGGACGGGGTGCGATACTGAGGGGGTGCAGCTGTGCGGGAGGGGGCGACATTAATGGGCTGTCAGGACTGCGGGGCACAGGACCGTGGGTGCCATACCGGCGGGGCGCGGTGGCCGCGGGCAGGCGGGCGGCACGGAGGCGTGGGCGGTCGGTCAGGTGATGCAGGCGGCATCATGTGAGCGGGGCCGGGCCGGGCCGGGAGAGTAGCTCTGTGTCCCGGCGGCAGCGATGGAGACTGTGGTACTGAGCGGGCTGCTCCTGGCGCTGGCCCTGGCGCTGCCCTCCGTGGCCCTGGAGAACGGGCTGGCGCGCACTCCCCCCATGGGCTGGATGTCCTGGGAGAGGTTCCGCTGCAACGTGGACTGCCAGGAGGATCCCCGCAACTGCATCAGGTCAGCGGGGTGCGGCTCGGTCGAGTGGGACTTCAGGCCCGGGATGGCTCTGGCATCGTCTGCGTCCCTGGGATCCCGGGGTGCTTGGTGCATGGGAGGCAGGAGGCTCAGACGCCTCGGTTCTGGGCCGGAGAGCATCCAGAGCAGAAGGATGTGGCCAGGCTTTCTAGGCACTCGGGGAAACGTTTCCCCTTCACTGAGGTCAATAAACACGGACAGGGTTTAAATGGGAGCTCTGGAGACCCTCCTATGGCCCAGACCAGCCCTCCAGAGCCCCCAGTTAACTCCAAAATCCCTCTGCCTACCTTACCTGGTGAGGCACAGGGGTCTCAGCCTGCCGTGTTCTGTCGATCTACAGCGAGCAGCTCTTCGTCGAGATGGCAGACCGGCTAGCAGAGGATGGCTGGAGGGAGCTGGGCTACGAGTACATCAACATTGATGACTGCTGGTCTGCCAAGCAGCGGGATGCCGCGGGACAGCTGGTTCCCGACCCCAAGAGATTTCCCAGCGGAATTAAGGCTCTGGCTGACTATGTGAGTTCTTGCTGGGGACCACTGGGGATCACTGTGTCCTCATGCCACTGTGGCGGGAGAGCTGGGAGGACCCTGGTATCTAGGAGACACCTTGGATCCCTTCGTTTGCTCCTTGCAGCTTTCCTCTCCTCACAGGTCCATGCCAGGGGCCTGAAGCTGGGCATTTACGGTGACCTGGGCATCTTCACCTGTGGGGGCTACCCAGGCACCATGCTGGAACATGTGAAACAGGATGCCCAGACCTTTGCAGAGTGGGGTGTGGACATGCTGAAGCTGGATGGGTGCTACTCGACTACAGAGGAGCAGGCAAAGGGTAACAGTTCACCAGCCTCTCGCATTTCTCCCCTTGCTACTTTGGTTGGGGCTGCTGGCCCTCTGCAGAAACACTTGGCCAGCCAGTTCTTCCCTTGAGTCTCCTATTGCAACTCTTGGGAAAAAAAAGTTTGTGCGCCCTGGAGCTGGTGTAAGGCAGGAAGCCAGGCTGGCCTGGGATTCCCCTTGCTGGGTGGACTGGGACAAAGGCTGCTCCTGGGACATGGGCTGCTGCCAGCCACCCCCTTCACCAGTTGTCATCTTCCCTCCCTAAGGATACCCAGAA
Organism: Entomyzon cyanotis; assembly: GCA_024500445.1. Classification (NCBI taxonomy): domain Eukaryota; kingdom Metazoa; phylum Chordata; class Aves; order Passeriformes; family Meliphagidae; genus Entomyzon; species Entomyzon cyanotis. Next base: position 10,369,104 of record JAKEPQ010001018.1, on the reverse strand, counting down.
ATGGCGAGGGCCTTGAACGCTACGGGCCGCCCCATCGTCTACTCCTGCAGCTGGCCAGCATATCAGGGGGGTCTCCCCCCCAAGGTGAGGGTGTTCCCATCCATTGACAGATTCCCATCTCCCCTGTGCCCTGGAGGAGCTCTTGTTGGAGCTCCAGGAGCAGGGTGTTACACCCCACTTATTTCTCCACCCCTGGATGGTGGTGCAGGTCCCCAGAGGGAATGGGGCCTTCCTGCCAGGCATCTGGGGACACTTGAGGGTCCCAGTATGGCCAGGTGATGGGAGTTTGTGGGAAGAAGGCTCTGGGATGTACCCTCTCCACCCTACACAGATGGTGTGGGGTTGGTCCTGACAGTCTGTTCTTGTGAGACAATCCTGTCTAGTTTCAGTACTTAAAATAGGATATTTCTCCTAGTATATGTTTCTTGAGAATTGTTTGCACTCATGTATTTCCTCTTTCACTTTTTGAGTCAATCCTGAGCTGCCCTTATTCTTGTAGCTGATAGCTTATCATATTTCCCCATGGCCTCTGTGGCTGTTTTGCCAGACATCCTATCATACTGGGATGTGCCCAGTCATAGTGAGATATGACTTTATCTTCCCTCCTTACCCTTCCCTCCTTGCCCTTCTCCAGATTCCTCTGCCTTTCACACACTTTCTGTACAGTGCAGCTCTCCACAATTCAACGGTGCTGCCAGTGCTCCCCTACCTTGCAGACTGGTTCTTTTTTCCCTCCTGCCTGACCGTTTTCTCCTTGTCAGGTGAACTACACTATCCTGACAGAGATCTGTAACCTGTGGCGTAACTACGACGACATCCAGGACTCCTGGGAGAGTGTACTTTCCATTGTGGACTGGTTCTTCACAAACCAGGATGTGCTGCAGCCGGCAGCTGGCCCCGGTCACTGGAATGACCCAGATATGGTGCGGCTGGGTGGTGGGTGCTTTAACCCTGTCTGGGGATGAGGATCTCCAGGGATCCCCTCCTAGGGGCAGGGCAGAGGAAGAGCACCAGGAGCTCTGTTGCTGCAGAGGCAAAGCTGGTGTTGTCCTTGGCTAAGCTGTGGAAAAAGTCTGGTTGCAATGAATCCTTCACCACTTGAGTTTACCTGTCAGGTTCTCCAGGTGTTCTTGTTCTTGTCCTTCCCTGCACAGCCTGAGGGGAAATGGTGGTGAAACAAAGGGTGTTGATGAGTGCATTTGAATTATGTTGCCAGCAGGGATGAGATCTCCCGGTGGCGGTGGCGGGCGGTAGTGGTGGACTGCTTAAGGGGAAGCCAAAGTGTGTTTGAGGTTTCACATGTGTGTTCCCTCCCAGCAGGAAGCAGCATCACCAAGGGTGACGAGCAGACAAGTTTCTAACCTTTTTCTGCCTCTCCCATCTTTTCACCATCTCTCCTCCAGCTCATCATTGGAAACTTTGGCCTTAGCTACGAGCAGTCACGCTCCCAAATGGCCTTGTGGACAGTGATGGCAGCTCCGCTCCTCATGTCTACGGATCTCCGCACCATCTCCTCCAGTGCCAAGGAGATCCTGCAGAACCGCCTGATGATCCAGATCAACCAGGACCCCCTGGGAATCCAGGGGCGCAGGATTGTCAAGGTTAGGGGGAAAGCAGATGCATTTGGGAATGCAGACAGAAGTAGCACAGAGCATCAAAATAAGAAGGGGGAGGGAAGCATGCAGAGAAAAAGGAGCAGGAGAGCTGTGGGCCACTGGTGTAGCAGTCCCACAGGGCAGTCAGAAATTCTAGCAACTCTGCCTCACCCACCTATCCCCACCCCTAGGAGAAATCCGACATCGAGGTGTTTCTGCGTCCGCTGTCCCAGGCTGCCAGCGCCCTTGTGTTCTTCAGCCGGAGGACAGACATGCCCTTCCGCTACACCACCAGCCTGGCCAAGCTCCACTTCCCTGAGGATGCTGTGTACGAGGTGAGCCCCGCTGGAACACTGCATACATAGCAGGGCAGTCCCAGGGCACACAGATCCTAGCTCTCTGTGCATTTTGTGGGGGGGGGTGAGAGGGATGAAGGGGCAGCTGCAGGTCACTCTCCTGTTGCCCACTGCTGTGCCCTGTCCCACTATGCCACGTCAGTGACCACAGCTGGACTCCAGGATGAAAGGTCTGAGGAAATGCTGGTAGCTCCATCTCTCTCTTTCAGGTACAAGACGTGTATGTTGGGAAGATCATCGGTGCCTTAAAGACAGCAGACAACTTCTCAGTTGTTATTAACCCCTCAGGGGTGGTGATGTGGTATCTCCATCCTGTAGCCCTGCCGGTACAACCCTGGTATGTCAGACAGCAAGGCCCCGGCGAGGGTTTCCACCCAACCCTTCTGTGACAAGGTGCAGCAGATGGGGTGTGGACCAATGCCAGGGTGAGCTGTGAGACCTCAGGGCACGTGGCCCTTCAGTGCACAAGTGCCTTTTGCTGTTGACCCCAGCAGTGCTGGGCATGCCCATCCCCTGGTACCAGCTTGATGATGTCTGCTCAGTCTGCGTAAATCAGGAATTCTTGTTGCCCACTGCCTAAGGGTGTGCAGAGCATAATTCCTTGGTGATTGCAAAGCCTTTGGAGATCCTCCTGTGGAAGATGCTGTCCAAGTAGAGTCCAGCCACTGGTGTAGTTTGTCAGCTCTGACACCTGAGAACTTCACTGCTCTGAGCTGGGCACTATTGACTGCTGCAGGGGCTGTTTGAACTACACCTTTGGAAAGGCTTTGGGTGCTGTTTTATCTCCTAGGGTTGTGACATCCCCTTCTCCCTTACCCTCACCCCCCAGGTGTGTGACGGCATTAACCTCAAGGATCACACTTGGTCACCTTCTTTCTTTTCCTATAATCAGCTTGGTTTAGAATAAGGGGCTGTCAACAGGGCTGCATCCCTCCCATGTATCCCACCAGAACCAAGAGCTCTTGGTCCTGTGCAGAGAAGCTTTGCTTGCAGGCTTGATCCTGCTGCCACAATCCTAGAGGCCAGCACTACTGCAGCTTAGCATGCATGCCAGTGTGGTATTAAAACCCCTCTGGTAGCAGTTTACAGCAGAACAGAGCACAAATCTCCATGAGCCATGCTGGACCCCAGCAGCTGTGCTGTGGTACACACCAAAACTGCAGAGCCATAGCATGTTGTGTAGGAGTGCTGGCAGGAAGATGCTGATGCTCAGTTGAGGTGGTCTTTTGGCTTAGGAGATAGTTACAGGTGCCTCCAAGCTGGAAGTTCCATCCTTCTTGCTCTAGAAGGAAATTTCTGCTAAAAGGAGAATCAGGTCCTACTCCAGCAGGCTGAAACCTCAGGGTTTCCCAGGGAAAGGCTTCTTCTCCCCCGAGCACTGACATCCATATCTCTGCCCTGAGGAGGAGCCTGCACTAATTAACTGGAAGTGACTGTCAGGACTGACTCTAAAGCCCTCAGCTGCTTCACCTTCATACAGCAGACTACCTATGGAGGAGTTCTAGGTCACACAAAGATTGGGGAAATACCACATTTTAGATTAGGCAAAAATGATTTTCTTTCTACTCAGCTGCAAGATGATTCCTGCTCATCTGCTCACTCTGGTTCCTGCAGGACCAAATGGTTGATTCCAGGCCATTCCAGAAACTTTCTCTGGGTGCAGGGTCAAGATACTGAACACGCTTGCAGTTCTAAAAAGGAAGGACTTGCTAACAAAACAAGGAGCTGGCTTTGTTCTTGGGGAGTGATTGAGGCAAATTGATTGAAATAAAGGGAAGCAGATCACAGACTGTGTCTCATGTTTTAGTTGCTAGCTGTAGCTGCTTGGTTTATGTAGGATTACAGGGAAATTACCTCAAAACAGGAACAACTATGCTAAGAAATAGAACTGGTTTCCTGTCAGAAACTGGACTGATGCAGAGTAGGAAGGGGCTTTCCAGTAGGTACATCATGTTCAGCAGGGCAGCAGCATTCTTTGGCACAAGGGGAAACAGATTTTACAGTCCACAGCCAAGGGCCATTTTCCTTAGCATATATTTATTTTTCCACTGCTGGAAAAACATTGCAAGTTCCTTTTAAAGACTTTAAAGGCCTTCCCTCTGATGTAATGTACATAGAAGAGGTGCTATGAATGCAGCTCTATTGAGCAGCAGTGTGGTGACATGGCATGCCCTAAATGCAGTGATAGAACATATGCCAGCTCTGGATACCTGGGCATACATAGGCACTAACTAGCCCTACACCCTTCCCAGGAAGCAAGGGGATAAACCCCACCTTTTTCACTCCCCCCAGTTACTTGACTCCAGGTCCAGCTTAGCCACATAGCAGAGAGAGAGAAGTATTGATCCACAGATGACCTGAGAGAACAGCAGTAGGGGTTGTAGTTCATTCCAGCCTTCTGTGCAGTATCCCAAGAATTAAGGTCAACACAACGCACACACAACAGTGAACTGGCAGATAAAGGTATCAACACTCCTGTATTAAAGTGCAATTCAAAAAGTTACAAACATTCATGGTTGATTTTTTTTAAATAGAGTTGTTAGAATATCTCTAACTCAGAAAAAGTGTTTATAGATAAGGAAACTTACTTTTCCCCCATGTAGAACTGCTTTAGAAATTCAGACTTCTAGGTTGTGCAAACCTGACTTGCAGAAGAGCCCTGCCATACAGGGAAGTAAGAGGGAAAACACTCCTTTCCCCTTGCTATGAAGGTAGGGAGGCTGTAGGAAGAAGTACAATCACCCCATATGTAAAGGATCACAAGGGTCTCCACCAGACTAGAGACTCTTCGGAGAAGGTTTAACGGCACTGTGTCCTAAGGAGAAAGGAAAGGATGTGGCTGAGCAGCCAGAGTCTCTGCAAGAGAGCCAAGCAATAGTAATTCTCACCCAGAGAGCAGTTCCCAGCTGAGTGCACTGCACCTCTGAACAACCAACTCTGGGATTACAGTGCCCACCTGCCCACGTTGCTCAGATGTGGGCACACACAGCCTGGCTCCAGCAGCTGAAGGAAAAGATGAAGGCCAGTTTTCCCCTGTGGAGGTAGCACACAGCACAAGTTTGCTCAGCAGAGGGAGCCAGGGCTGCAGGACTTGTCTCCTGACAAGGCTAGTGCCAGGTCATCTTCCTAATGTGACATATTTTGCTCCAAGGCAGGCAGCCTCCTGTGCAGCTCTTGACTCCATTACGCTTGAGGAATGGCTGCAAGACACAGGATCATTGCACAGATATGGGGCCTGCTTGGACAGGGAAAGGAAGACTGATCCTCAGGCCTGCCAGTCTATGACCTCAGTGCCCTGAGGCACACCTTTGTTTGCTTCTCTATTCAATGGCTACAAAGACAGGCAGATTGGGTCTCATCCCCTTCCCTCTTAAGTAGCCAAATGCTTCAGCATCTCTTAGAATGCACTTCCCAAGGTCATCACCCCACAACTGTTAGTCCAGGATGCCACACACTTCCAGCAAGATACAGGATTTCCAAAGTCCCATCTCACACTGAATTGCGCTAGAATTTAAGGAAATTTAACGCCTTTCTAGGGCACCCAAGGATCTATGCAGGGAACCTCATGGCTCTCTGCACCCCTCCTCCTGGATGGTGCTTCAGAAGTCAAAAGTCTGACATTCCAAGTTGTTTTACTCCAAGAAGATCCCAGAGCCTTCACATTTTAGTCCTAGATTAGTGATGTGATATGGTTTAATAAGAAGTCCATCTCTCTCCTCAAGCCAATGGCAGGGCAAAAGGTTAGTCCTTCGACCCCACGAGATAAAGCAAGTAAGTAGGAATGTGCTGCTGTTCTGCCTTGTATTGCCACTGACAATGTTTAAGGAGGGCAGGTGCTCAGCTGCCCAGCACTATATCTATTGTAGAGAAACAGAGATCTAGAGATACGCTAACTTGAGGGGTACTAGCAGCCAAGTTGTCTTCAGGGAGAGAGAATGTAGGAGGCTGGCTGCAATTTCCTTCTGTTAGTTGTTCTTCTTATCCTCAGGAGGTGCATAAGGAGGTGGCTGATCCTGGAAGGAGATACAGTAAAGTTAACAACCATGCTTGTTTTATGACGAGCTCTTTCCAGGCATTCCCGGGCTTGGTTCACTAGAAATGACTGCCCTGCAGTGAGCTACACACAGAACCAAGTACTCTGGTTTAAGATGCAATTGCGTCACTCCATTCCTCTCTAGTAACAGTTATGCTCTGCGATATATGCTGTCTCTACAACGTTTCCAGGGAAAGTCCCCTCAAAACCAGGTAGCAAATGGTCTATTGCAAATGGACCATTTAATCTGTTTTAATTACCATCCCCCTTCCCTTCCAAGGCTTTGTCCCTGTGGAAGCTCATAGCTCTGACCCAGCAGACAGCAAGCCCTGGGCTGAGGGCCAGCTTTGCTGCTCCATCAGTCTCCAGCCTGCCAGAGCCAAGCAAGGGCACAGCCAGACTGTCATGTAGCAGGTGGAGGCTACAGACAACTTACTGGCTGCCACCGACTGAACAGTAAGAGAACTCCCTGTTTCCATGCAGCCCAGAAAGAAAGTGAAATAGAAACCCATATGCTCTCATCCTTAAGTGACCTGTTTTTCTTTAACTCTCCTCATTTTCAGGCCCAATGGATGCAGAGAGCAATGTGTATTCTCTGTGCCCATCCAAGTTCGTTTTGCCTTTAGGAGTAAGAAAGGTAGTAAATGGCTGTTACTGGACCAATCTTAAGGCCCTCCTACTTTCCTGACTGAAAATTTAACATTGGGACCAACATCCATGCCTCCCTCCCAGAAAAATGCATGCTTTCTGTGCATATTTGACATGAATGTACACTGGACCTTGCTAGGAAAGCAAAGCACCATCTCTGCTAGTGACAGAAGAGGCTGGAGCAGGCACACACAGAGCAGGCACTGTACTCACCATGGGCATGTACACATTGTGTGGGTTGGCAGGGTTGTAATATGCACTGGAAGCAGCTTCCACGGCCTCACCGCGTCCTGGAAAGGAAGGAAAAGAAGTCACCTTAAATATCTGAAGCAATGGCTCTAGCCCCAGAGCCTTCTCCCCAGCCACAACTCTTCCATGGAGGCAACAAAGGCTCAAGGAGCTGACAAGAACTGCAGCAAGCTGGGTTAGAATTCAGAGCAGCTCAGGAAAGCTGGCTAGGGCTGACCACAAGCTGTGCAGTGCAGGGCTGAGCAGCTCCCCACATTGGAGCTCTTGCAACAACAGCTTCCCCACCCCATCCTGTGCCCATGCCACCCTGTGCCCAAGCCCCCAAGCACCCTTTTGCATCCAGAGCCTGGCAACCACCCATTCCCATTTACCTGGTGTCCCTGGGCTCACCCAGGCTGGGGGAGCTGAGGGAGCGGAGGGTCCTGCAGGAGATGGCCCAGAGTAGGGCGGTGGAGGTGGCACATACACAGGGTTCATGTTTGGAAGTGGTGGGTAAATACCTGAAAAAGAGAACATCAGGCTGATGGTTTGGACCATGGACCATAGGACAGAGGGGAGACAGCTCACAGGCCTGACAGCACATTAGCTCTGGACAAGAGGAGTGGTAAGGGAAGCTCTCCAGGCTTGGCAGCAATGCAGACAGCAGGGATTTGATAATTTGCTAATGCCTGTCACGTCAGCAGGCAATAGTTCTCTACCAAGCAGCAGCACAGTTTGCAAACCGCATTTCCATGCAGCTAGAACTATAGTGACACATGGGTGTGATCAACAGCATGGGACAGATTTTCGCAAGGATGAGGATCCTTGATGGAGACAAAACAGTAACGCTCAGCATACCACTGTCATTTCTTTACAGCTAATATCACACAGTCATCATTACACAACTTCCAAACCTGGAGTCTGGGTGTATGGATATCCCATGGGCTGTGGAGCTGGTCCATAGGCGTTCATTGGAGGTGGTGCATAGGGATATGGCCCGTTTGGTGGTGGAGGGGCAGGGTAGCCTCCTGGCACAGGTGAGTAGCCCCCGGGGGCAGGTCCGTATCCTCCAGGAACAGGGGTGTATCCATAGCCAGGGTTCTGGAGAGGAACGCCACTGGAAGCTAAGGAACACATGTTTAGTAAGCCAGACATCTTTTCTTAAAATTAAATGTATAGAATAAAATGAAAATAGCCATGTTAATGCAGAACCGTTTCTCTTGATCTAGATTCACTGTGTAATCCTGGCACAGTACTGTGCCTGAAAAGCATTACTCATAAGGTGCTGAAGGAAACCAGCTGCAAAAATACAACCCTTCCATTGCTTGAAGAAAAGACCACTCTAAAGCAAATATCAGTACAGTGTTTTTTCCTTTTTTAAGCTTTCTTTCTGAAAAAATGTACATTTTAAAATGCACATTTTATCAGAAAAAAAAAGTACTTTCCCCTCCATTTGAAAATTTTAAAAATAAATTATTTTTTAAAACCTATTTGTCCTCTCTGCAAATGTTAACTTCCCCCATCTTACTGCACTATTATAGAACTGGGCTGAGGGTAGGTAAGTGAAGCAATTTTTCACCATCACATATTTCAACTTCTTCCCAGGAGAAACAAGGTTCTGTAGAAAAAGGTGGCCCACCTCAGAAGCACAAACCCCAGAATATTCTGACAGCACAAAGCACTAAGATGAAATAAAGAGAAAGGACTGGAAGGAAAAACAAAAGTTCTCCTGGAAAGAGAAAAAATACTTTGCTGTGGAAGAGGGCATAGAGTAGCTCTCTTCCCCTGAAGTTCAGAAAGAGCACAATTTGCTTACTGACTCAGGCAACCATGGGGGAATCAGAAGATCTGAAAATCCCTTACCACTAGAAGCAGCTTTGAACATCAGCTGTCCAAACTCAATGGCTCCTCCACTGTTGAAAGTTAGTTTAAATGTCCCCTGCCCTTCCCAGCCACCTAGGAGAGAGAGAATTAGAATTGAAGCAGACTATTAATCTCCTCAGTACCAGCCAAGACAGCAAAATCATTTACATATTAATTATTGTTTTCTTCTTTATTTCAAAACTATTTTGCATCTTATTACCAGGGAGAAAGAGTCACAATGCTGCTATGATATGTCCCCCAAAATAATATCTCAAGAGGATAAGGAATTTATTTTTTTACCCTTTAAAAGTTATAGTCATGTGGAAACAGCTTACTCTAGATAAAAGGCTGTTTTGTTCTTTCCTGAAAGGTTTAAAGGAACCTAATAATGAACAGTGTAAAGAACGAACATTTATTTCACTGAGGATTTTAACTGAAAGCCCTCAGATGAAGTTTTATTGATGACCTCAGTGGACTACAGATCAGGATCTGCAACTCAAGCTAGGATTTAAATAAAATGCAACATCTTCAATTTCACTGACACACAGAAGTTCAGACAGATTATTAAATGCTGAGGTATAATAGAAATTTTTCAGAAAAAAATCAAGTAGGTGATATCTTGCAAGGTAAGTAAGAGTGCTTTGTTTTGTTGGGGCTTTTAGGTTTTGGCATTTTTTGGAGGCAGAGTTGCTTTGGTTTTTGGTGTTTTTAACAAAAAAAAGTAATTTAAATATAAATTAATCTTCCTTGTCTAACACTTAAATTAGTTAAAAGAGACAGTCTCTTGGGGACAAAGCAGAAATAAAATAGAGAAATATAACAACAGAGTCCATCATGGATAAAGTTATTCCTTTGGAGATTGACCTCTACACAACCACTGCCTTAGTATGACTTCAGCCCAAGAAAGCAGGCTGATCCACAATCCCCAGAAGACCCAGTCACTTTAAAACATTGTTACAAACAGAAAGCATAAACTCTCCAGATTCCATGAAAACCCACATAAACTAATTCCAGGGCTGAAGAGGGAAACAGCTTGAACCAGAAGCCATGTTTTCAATCCCTGTTTATCTTTTGCAATTCCCCATGTTTGGTCATAAACACCACTGTTAAGTCTTACTGAAGCTTCATGATCAAACTGGGATCAAAGCTAAATCAATGATGGACAGCAGACTCCCAGATCCATGCAAACAATACCCAAGCCAAAAGTGGTTGCTAACTCTGTCTATCAATAGCACTGACTGGTGACTTGGTCTGTCTGGTGTTCAGCAAAAAAGGCTTTGTGACACTTGGGAAGAGTTTAATCTACAAAGCACAGGCACATACCTCCAGCCTCAGCCTGGATCTGTCCTTTGATGTAATTAGCAGAGAAAACAGGCTGCTCGACTGAGCATCCCTTCACCAAATAAAATGGCATCATGAACGACTGCATAGGATCCTTGCCCTTGGACACAAAGATCACCTGCAAGACAGGAGGGAACACTTCTGAATTAATTGAATTCAATATAAAGAGTGATTGTGGAGTTCTCACTGTATCAGCATCCAAAAATAGGTAACCTCTAGTATGAGTATGCACTGCATTATTGCACAGCTGTAACACTGGGGATCCCCAACAGACTTGATGGCACATGGCTCACTCACCTGAAGCACGTATATTCCAAAATAATAAACCACTTAAAACACACCTGCACATTTTTCAGAGTTTTACTGTTCTGCTTTTTAAGGATAAGCTACAGGAGTCTTCAAAGAAAGTATTATTGACTGACACATTATATGAAATATATTCTCTAGAAAGTGATTTCCAGGACTGCATGTGCCTTTGTAGGAAACTGGGATCACGACATAGGTATGAACGATCCTATTTCCACCTTCCTCTCTCCTACCTAGTGCTGCCAGTGGTTCCTTCCACAACAAAAATCCCTTCTTCTATCAACTAGGTTTCTGGTCTAAAGTTTACAAGATGCCTTGAGAAAGAAGCAGCCCTGCTGACATCAGACTTACCCTGTAAGGGGTGAGATACAGCATGCCTTTCTTGGTGCCTTTGAAGACTTCAGGCTTGCCTGTCACGTCACTGAAGGAGAGCTCCACATCTTTACACTGTTTGAGAACACTGCAGGAGGAAATCAGACAGATTGGAGACAAACATGGTAACAGCTCCCACACCTACTCCCATCACACAGGGAGGGTAATAGCACAGCAAAACTCTGAATATTATCCCAAAGTTCTGCTGTGGGCCCCACCGTTTTGACTTTGAACAGAGAGGGATGATTATGCAGAGTGGAAGAATTCATTCTCTCATCTGAGACAAGCCCTGCTCCTCCTTCACAAAGGGCACCTTTAAATAACAGGGGGGTTTCTGTCTCCAGAGCTGTCAGACTGAGGACTTCAACTCTGCACACAAAAAGCCTCAGCCCACAGATCAGGGCACAGAAAGGGCTGAGGTGTCAGAAACCATCCCCTTGACACCAAGGTGTAATCTCAGAGCAATCATCCCTCCCAAATCCACTGCACTGGAAAATAGCACTGCTGTAGCACCACACCCAGTGGGCAAACTGAGGAAGTGGTTGCACTGAAACCCTCACTGCTGACCCTGTCTCACGTGACTCAAGTAAGTTTTTGTAGTAAACAGTACCACGTGAAAGAATGAAAAGGAGTCAGCGATAAAGATATTATTGTTGGATATCTATGGGAACATTAGCAGAGCTTGCTAATGACACCAAGTCAGATGAGAACCATGAACCCTGCAGGGTGAGGGGTGTGGACGTGCACGAGAAATTAAATATATTTTCAGAAACAAATGGAAGAGTCATTTTGGGAAAGCATGTCATTGAATCTATGGCACAGATCCTAAACATAGCACATAGTAAGAAAATCTGCAGAATAAACAAAAGAACCTTGGAGGTGATAAACCTTCAGCATATTAGAGTGGTGGAAGACTCCGAGGTGTTTTATGGTTCAAGAGCATGGGGAAAAATGTGACAAACCCCTAAACCAACACAAGCCTGAACAGGCTGGATCTAAAACAATCCTTATGTATTCTGCTCAACATACTGTGGAAGTCAAATAAATTCAGGAAACTGTGCAATTATTTGGGGAAGGGAGGAATCTGCAGGGCCACCATGTGGGAAAACAACCAAAAGCCCTGTAGTTTCAGAGTGTTTGCTCTTTAGGGAAGAGAAGAACACTGCAGATGTATCTGAAAAATGCAGCTACCTGAGAATGAAGACACTGAAAAGTCTAGTTTTGATGAGAAAAAACAACCTGACCAAGAAATTCTACTGGGACACTACTTCACAGCTAAGCTAGATGCAGAGTCTCAGACTGGCTGGAAGGGACAGACTGATGACACAGCAGAGCTCTTTCCATTTCCAAAATGCAAGGGGGGAACATTTATTCTAAGCTAAATAAAACCAACTTCCTGACAGCTTTAACGTTACCAGAACACTTCCTCAATCATGTCCTGTAGCAGTGTTTCACGTCATTTTGCCTCATTGGGAAGAATTTCTATGTAGTCATTGTAATATTTACTGCTTTGCAGCTACTCACACAAGCAAATAACATGCAGCAACCACCACAGAGAGTAATTAAATTAGGCTGCTGAACTGGTCTGCACCTGCATGCCTGTCCAGGGCTGTCACGGGAGGTTGTGCACTCTGTGGAACCACGCTGCCCTCACCTGTGACTGAGCAGCACCTCAAAGTATGGCTCAACATCATCAAACCATACAATGTCAAGGGTTGGAAGGGACCTTAAAGATCACCTAGTCCCAGCCTCCCTGCCATGGCCATGAACACCTTCCCCTAGACCAGGCTGCTCAAGGCATTATCCAACCTGGCTTTGAACAGTGCCAGGGTTGGGGTATCCACAGTTTCTCTGGGCAAACTGCTTCAGTACCTCACCCCCTCACAGTAAAGAATTCCTTCCTAATATTTAGCCTCAATTTCTCTTCTTCCAGCTTGTACCCATTACTCCTTGTCCTAGCACTGCAGTTCCTGATGAAGAGTCCCTCTGCACCTTCCCTATAGGTCCTGTTCAGATACTGGACCTGAGGTCTCCACGTGACCTGCTCTTCTCCAGGCTGAAGAGCCCGACATTCTCAGCTTGTCTTCACAGAGGAAGTGTTTCATTCCTCTAACCAACTTTGTGCCTCCTCTGGACTTGCTCCAACAGTTTTGTATCTTTATTACGTTGGGGACCCCAGAGCTGGATGCTGCACTCCAGGAGAGGTCCCACCAGAGTGGAACAGAGGGGCAGAATCACCTCCCTTGACCTCCTGCCCACGCTGCTTTTGATGCATGCCCTGGATTCAAAGGACAGAGAAATCTCCTTTAAACCAGCATGAGCTCAACATGTCAGAGGACTTCCCTGACTGGAGTACTGGGAGTCAGCTCCAAACTCAACACTATGTGGAACATATTTTTGGACTGTAATTTTCCTATTGATCACCAGCCCCAAACCAACTCCTTTGATCTTTTTACTTCAATCCTTTACTGGGCCTCGAGTTTCTAAGATTTCTCTTGCCAGGACGCTGGGAGCACCTGAACACAACCAAACCGCAGCCCGAGGCTGCTAAGCTGGTGTGTCAATCCCCACTGGGAGCGAGGGCAAGCCTTGAGCAGCCAGCTGTGCTTCCATCAAGAGGAGCAGAGGAGCAACTTTGAATTCAAGTTCCTTACCTACGAAATCAAGCGATCTGGACTCCTAACGTAAGTAGCCTCTGCCTCTCTGACATCCCTATGTGCAAAACCAGCCAATTCCTTGGCTTTTACAAGCGATGGCAGCCTCAGTCTTCACCCAGGACGCTTTAAGGACCGCCGAGCTTTCGTGTGAACACGGGGCAGCTCTGCGGGCTGCAGCCAGGCCTGCTCCCCCCGCTCGCCCGGCCAGGCCTGCTCCCCCCGCTCGCCCCGCCAGGCCTGCTCCCCCCCGCTCGCCCCGCCAGGCCTGCTCCCCCCCGCTCGTCCCACCCTGCCGGGAGCCCTTTAATAACGCACACGCCGGCCCTGCTGAGGGGACAGGGGGCTCGGGGGACCCGCCCGGCCGCGCAGCCCCCGCGGTACCTCTCGGCGTTGGGGATGACGACACCTCCCTCCTGCGAGTGGTTCCTGTTCAGCGCCATCTTGGCCCCGCTGGCCCCGCCCCTGACCCCGTGCCCGCCGTAACGTCACACAGCATGGCCCCGCCCCCCGGCGATCCCCGGGCGGAAGTGAAAGGGCAGCGAGGCGGAGGCGAGGCGGCGCCGGGTCGGTTTAATGGCCGCCTGTGGCGGTGGCGGTGCTACAAGCGGCGGGGACGCTACAAGCGCCGGCCTCGCCCGGCCCCGCGCCCCGTGCCCGCCCGGCCCCGCGCCCCGTGCCCGCCCCGCGCCGCCCCGCCCCGCGCCGCACAACGAGCCACAGACGCTAGTGCCTACACGCAGCCCTGCTCGCTCCTCCGGCTCGCTCTGCTCAGTGCAACCGCGACTGTTCGCTACCGCGGTTGCCTCAGTGGAAGTTTGCCTCAGTCCAGGATTCGCCGCGCTTAGCAAAGTTTTTCTGGCGAACGGCTTATCTGGTGACTAGTTCGTGAGCCTCTGAATGCGCTGAGCGGGCACCTCTGGTGTCAGGGTTAGACTGTTCCCCTGTGCAGTGTCACTCGGGATGTCAGGCGAGCAGCTGACGCGCTGTGGTCACCGTGGAGCTCAGCTGGTGGCGCACGGTCCAGGCTTTTCCCAGCTCATCCATTCACAGACACTTCTTCCCAACAGTATCTCTCGTTGTCATAATATGTGGGATTTTTGTTGTGTTTGCCTCTTGTAGACTTCCTGGTAGATAGCTGGGATGTTGGTAGATATTGGCAGGAGCAGATGGCAGTGACGAGTACCTGAGCTTGTTTTTCTCAGCGAGCTATTACGGATCCTTTAGAAGCAGTCTGTGATCCGACAAGAAATTACAGAGCAGGGTGTAAAAACCACGTTATTACAAACTAATAAAAATTCCTAAACCTACAGGGCAAAACACGCAGCCTTGTCCTTGAAATCCACATCACAGGCAAAGGAAAGTCTCTCTCTTCTGTTGCGTGGGTCTGCTTTGCTTGCTTTAAGCAGGGCAGTGTTGTCTCTCTGCCATAACCCTGGGTTGGGCCCAAGAGTCCTTAAGGTTACCATTTTGCAGTCCAGGATGAAGATGATGGAGCGTGGCTTCATGCTTCAGTGCTGTGAAGAAGCAGAGCCCTGGTGGTGTCTTTGATGAGGATCATGTCTTTGATGTCCTTGGGCTGAGGAGGGTTGGTTGTGTGGCAGCATGGTTTCTGCAGGGTCCATGGCTGCTGGCACCAGTGACAAGGCATTTCTTCCCTGCAGGACTGAGGAGGCTTGGTGCAGGGGGAAGGGGGTGCAAGGCTGTATGCACACACTGCATACAGGAACACCAGGAGCTGTGAATGTGGGTGGTGAAAGGACTATGAAGGGCTGGGGTTGCCCTCACATCCTAGTGGTGCTGATAATGGCTGATTTGTGTGGACAGGTGGGAGTGAGAGTGAAGAGAACCTTTGCTTTGCAGTGACAGCACCAGAGAAAGCCACAGTATGGACATATGCTCTTGACAGTTTTGCTAAGGCTTTGAGAACTCTATTCCCAACTCTGGCCCTGTACAGCTCTGTCAACAAACATAAAGCTTGACTGGAGTCCTCTGCTGCTCATTTGCTGTTCCCTCTTCCTTCCTCCTGTGCCAACCTTTCCAGTCCCCATGCCAACCCCCCTGCACTTCCCCTTACTCGCAGCGCTGCCATCCCAGGCCATGGCATTTCACATGTGTGTTTTAAGTGTCTTGGTGGGGACAACCCCTGCCAGCCATATGACATGCAGAGACAGGCAGACACTGCCAAACTCAGGACATCTCTGGTCTTCTCCCCTCCTTCCTTCTGCCCAGACAGCCCTGACACTTTTGACCTTGCTCAGGAACATCCATAAAACAGCTGACACACAAGCTAGACACAAGCATGTAGTCTTCAGTAAAGCTGCACCTCTTGCTGCTCCAGGGTCTTTAGCTTCCCTCCCCATCCCCTCCAGGGAAAGGTAAAACAACAGCTTCTCAACAGGACACAAAATCACATTGTTAAGAAAGTGTGAGAGCCTGGGAGAGGGAGGAAACAGCCTGGAGAGGAGGAATATTCAAGTACTTGGAGAAATGAAGGAGTGATGGAAAGGGTAACGGGCAGAGAAAGAGAGATAGGGAAAGAAAGGAAGGAAGAGAGCTATGGAGGGCTTAAAGGAAATGATAGAAAAGCACAGGAGTGGAGGAGGACACAGGACAGGCAGAGAAACAGCACTGAGACTGCTGCAGTAGCAAATGCAGCCATTTGATGAGGAGGGTGAGGAAGAGGTATCTCTTGTGCCCGTAAAATCAGGGGAGACACCCGGGCCCAGTGCTTCTCAATCCATAGCTCTTTGCAGTCCTCCAAGATCCTCAAGGCCCTATGGCAAGTGGAGCTGTCCCTGGGGGAGGTCCCAGCAGGGACCCCCTGTGGCATTGTCTTCCCTGTGCTCCCACAGCAGAGGGGCCATGTTGTGGGGGGAAGGTTCAGGCAGGACCTGCTCAGTGCTGGTGGAGAGAGACTGCTGCAATGGGGGATTGCAGCAGTGGGATGGGGTGACCCCATGAGTTGGGGTGACCCCAGGACAGCTTGGTCTGATCTGCACACAGTCAAATGCCTGTGACACAAGCATGGCTTTGGACCTTATTGCTGGGCAGGGCAAATGCACCCTCTGCATCAGGAACATGTTCTTTTCCTACGGATTTTGGTTCTTTTGGAAAATATATCTATTTTTCCAAGTACTTCGATGCTTCTCAAACAGATGCCACAGCCCAAGAACTAATTCTGTCTCCTCCCACCAGTCACTTGCTCTGAACCACAAAACATGTTAGTCGTCTCTCATCTATCCCATTCCAAGATGCCATTTCCCCTTGGGAAGCCACAGCAAAAAAAGGGGATAAAATGTCAGGCCACCATGCCCTCAGACCAACCAGCTGCCTTTACACCCATGGAAGATCCAAGAGAAATCTCTGCTGACATCTCTTGAAACATGCATCCATCAACTCCACCATCTCTCCTGGAGTCTCTCCTTGCCATGTCTCCAAGTGATAAAAACAGGACCACAGCATGCCCCACACCTCCCCCCTCCAAAATCTATGCCCCTAGAAATCCTTCCCCACCCAACACGATTTCCCCCAGGCAAGATACACAGAAACGAGAGAAAGGAAGGTGACGGACAGTCCACTGTGCAAAAAACAAACCGAGAATGGGGACACTCTGGGAAGGATGGGGGAGATGCCCTTGTCCCTCTCTGGCACACAGGTAGGCACATGCACACCCGCACACACTCACACTTGCATCCTCTCACTCCCACGGAGGATGTGCCACATGCTTCAGAGACAGGCCCGTGGTAGAATCAAGGGTAGCAGGGGTGGGTTGTCTATCCAGAGCCACTGGGTGACCGTGGACAGGAAGGTCTTTCACAGGTTACTTTCGTGGTTTTCTTCTGTCTCAACAGTCATGGGGGGCAGCCCTCCGTTGTCATTCAGCCGCTTGGCCCTGTAGGTCTCATAGTGGATGTTGTGGGTGACTTCTTTTAGGTCCTGAAGGTGGGTCCTGCAGGGGACAAAGTGGGGTGGGAAAGAGGATATGATAGCCAATATCAGCACAGTCAGTATTATTCTTCTGATGATAATTTTATTCCCCAAAATAAATGGAAGATTTTTTTCAGTCAGTCTAGCTAATTATCGTACCCCGCCTTCTGCATGGATAGCACTGGTGCCATCACATGCAGCTGAGAGCTGGGGTATCAGCATTTGAGAGCACATAGGCAGGATGCAGGATATGGGCTGAAATTCCTGGCTGTGCTTGACAGTGCCCTGCCCCTCTTGCTCCTGTGCCACTGGCACAGCCCCCGGCCATCCTGGTGTGTCAGAGCAGACCGGGACTTATCTGAAGCAGTGGTGAGACAAAGAAGCATCAGGAGGGTGTATCAGGTTCACTGCAGACCATAAGCTGCAGAACACTGCTGTGAGCATCATCCCTAACCTCCACAGAAAGCCTGTGGGCTTGGATTGCCATATGCTTTGTGAAGATCTTTTGGGTAGGATGTTTTTACTGAAAGATTTTGCAAAGTACCTCTGCTGCAGAAGGTATTACAGAACAAAAACAGGGAAGTAGGGTGATGTCAGAGCATTGTACCTGGCCAAATGTCTCAGTTGCACCATACCCACAAGTGAAATGAGCTACAGGGCTCTGGTTTTGAACTGTGTTTCTGTTATTTTCTTGGGTTTTGTGTTGTTTTTATAGGGAACAGAGGTGACCCTGGATCTACAGCTCTTCTACAGAATTTGTGCTGAGGCAACTTCATGAAACAGAGTAGAAATAACACAGGATAATGAAAGCTAATGAAATATGGAGCTTTTCACTTACAGCTCATATATTCCAGCACATCCTTCAACCTGGAAGGACATACGATCTAGGATGTGGTAGTGACCTCTTTGTCACTGACCTATTGTCAGCAGCAAATAGAAGTTTTTGCAAACTTAATGGGATTTTTTTACAACATTAAATGGGAGTTTTTACAACATTAAGGGGGTGGTAGAATCCTGCATTTCTCCAGGCATCCAGCTCATACATGAAAACTAGCACCTACTTGTCATAGTGGTCATATCACTAAGAGAGGCACTAGAGTATCTACCCCTTAACTCAATCCAGCCCTACATCACATAAGCTTTCACTGCCTGAAAGTTACTTTATTTTCCTTTTAATAAGGGCTATTTCACTTTGAGTAGATCTCAGGAAGAGTCCCAGCTTTCTCATCGAGAGCAAACTGGTGAATGACCATGACCTTACCTGATGACAAAATCTCGAAGTAGGGCAAATTCACAGTGATTGAGGTTTTCCACTGAAAAGAAAGCAAGCAATTGTTATATTTGCCTTTTTCAACAGCCCCTTTGTGGTTACAGAGCATGGGAAAGTCACTGCCATGGGGGCAGGTTCCAAGTGGGTAGAGCTTGCATACTTCAGAAAGGACAGACAGTTGTCTGAACGCCACGCTGTCAAGCATTGAGGAGACACACTAAGAGGTACTGAGCAGTCACACATGAATTTTCGTTTGAAAACCAAGGCAACCTCAGGAGCTTAGCATCACACTCCATGGTGTTCAGAGTGGCTCCAGCTTCTGCCAGGTGGTGATAGTGGCACCATATTGACCATGGCAGTTCCCTCCTGGCATAGCTGTTTGAGAATTCTCCTTTTGCTTGGTTTCAAACAGTTTGTCACAAATGGGATGGGAAGGTATCCATGGGACATGTTGTCTGGACCCTTGTCTATTACTGTGATCTGCAGACATACTTTCAGCTCCCATAAGCAAGAGGTTTTTTACCTTCAATGATTCCCCAAGGTGTTTTCCTGCCCAGGACTCTTTTGCCATTCACTTGGTACTCCTTGTCACTGCCCACTACTGCAAAGGGCATGCTTTCCTGCTGGGGAGAGACACGTGGAAAGATCCATTGAACCCATTCCAGAGAGCAGCACCACCACTGTTCCCCATCCACCTTTCCTACTATCAGCACAACAAACACAAGGCCTTCTCCAAGGGAAGGGATTCTCCAGAGCAAAACTTTACTGCCTGTCCTCTTCACCCCTCAGTGCTATCCCTAGCATTCTGGACCCTTGCTTTCCAGGTGTCCTTGCACCCCAACAAGCTTAGTGGGTAGCCTGCAGCAGTGCCAAGGGCTCTGGAGCTGGGGCAGAGCTTTTCTGCACCTATCTCCAGCATTTCTGAGGAGGGAAATGACCAGAGAAGTACCTTAGCATAATCAACAGAGGGTCCATCAGCCCCGAGCTACTCATATAGATAGTTTGATGTGAGTCCTTCTCGCCATATTTGTAGTTCTTCATAATAGAAAGAGAGGACTCAAATAATTCTCCTCCATAAGACACATGAAGATTCAACAAGTTTAGTGGCTGAAACTGTACTGAGGAAAGCCAGAAATGGAGTACAGGTGCAGCTTTCCTGGTAAGTAGGACAGTAGGTGAGGCTACTGAGGACCCAGATATTTCTAAGCATAGGGAGAAACTCTGTTTCCAGAGCACAGAATGCAGGAGACTCTGCTATCCATAGGGTTGTGCAGATGTTCAGAGGTTTACTCTGCTTAATAGATATCCCTGGGCCTGGAAAGAGACTGCAATTACCACAGGAATGGAGATTAAAAAGCAGTTTATTTCTTATGTGTGAGGGCGATGATGCTGAAGTACAGAACAGAATGTGGTGACCTCCTCATCCCCTCTTCCCCTCCCACAATAAAATGTTTCCTACCCTGATTTTGTCGTTCTCTGTTTTATCCTCCAAGTCCTCATCAAATTCTTTCTGGGGATAAAACTCGATCCCATTTACTTCTAGTTCCTTGCGCACCTAAGCAGAGAGACATTTTGAAGCACAAAGCAGCACAAACCTGAAAGGAAGGCAGTTGGCAAGGCCAGGCAAACACATCTGGGACATCCTTCCAGTAGGCAGAAGCTGGAGGGATTGTCCCAAGGAAATGTATGGTAAAGTGAGGACACAGGGCAGCAATGATGAGTCTATCTTCCCAGCCTCTGTTACTTGTCTGCCTCTCCAGTCCCCATGACAGAACATATCACAAGATGTCACAGGGATACACACATTTCTTCCTTCTCTAACAGATGCCCTAAGAGATATAAACATCTGCATCTTTGGACTTACCCACCAACCCAGCGTTGGACTCTGTGCTTGCCCTGGGGACTGCACTGCAATCCGAGGAAGAAGAATACCACTCATTTCTCCTGCCTCCATGCTGGGGCAGAGAAGGATCCCATGTAGAAGAGGAGATACTCACTCTTTGTTTGAATTCAGTCTTCTCCTCCAAGGTCATGGTGTCAGCCTTAGCAATAACTGGGATGATGTTCACTACCTTGCTGAGATGTTTCATGAACTCCAAGTCCAAAGGCCGCAAGCTGCAGCCCAAGAAGGAACAAGATGGAAGGGGTCACTTTTTACCCTCCTTGCTTTTCATCCTAGTGACTGTCCCAGCTTCAGGGCACCAGTGAACCCTCCCCTGTACATACCCTGCTTGCTGCCACCATCTCCTTCCCATCCATCCTGCCTTCTCCCAAAAAAACCACAGTGGCATTTCTCCCACTCCTGTAATCCTAGACCCCTTCAAGCCCCACAGCACCCAAAGTTAAGCTAAACCTTGCCAGCCCTGCTGGCAGGATCCCTGGACCCATGTCTGAGATGCAGCAGTGTAGGGTATCTATCTGGCACAGAGGCACCAAGGGCTGGAGGAAGGATGAGGGACTGTATACATACGAGTGGCCTGTAGGGGAGATGAAGTAGAGGCAGCAGTGCACACGTGTGTCTGGAATTCGTTTCTTCCTTGCAATATTCACCTCCTCTTTCAAAAATTTTTCATATTGCTCGTTGATGTATTTCTCAATAGGCTCCCAGCTGTTAAAGTGGGAGAGAGAGAGATGAATAGACAGGTACAAATCTCCTTGTGTTCCTGCCTTCAGTGTTCCCAGCTCTGACAGCAGTAAAGCAGTCTCAGGCATAAAAAGAAATTCACCTCAAGCATCTTGCCATAAGCAGAGATGTTCTAGTTTCTATAACTGGGCACAAAACCCAGCACTTACCAGGTAATATGTGCATACCCCCAATCACACACACAGACCCATGGTTTCACAAACCCATGGCCCCATTACCAGCCCCCTGAGTGCAATAGGATCCCAGATGCTTTCAAGAGCCAAGGAGATGAGAATCACTCATATATCATCTTAACTCCAGCCCTTTCTGGGACACAAGGCCTTGACCTTGTAAAACTCACCAGTTCTCATTGTTGATCTGGTCCCCAAATCCTGGTGTGTCAATCACTGTCAGCTTCATTTTGACACCACCTTCTTCAATGACTGGGGGAGAAATGACAAACAATCATACTCCTCCCTGGGACCTGCTCTATCATGAAACATGTCTCTGTGTCCCACAAGGGAACGAGAGAGCTCTGCCCTCATCCCTGCCCAGCATGCATGATCAGACCAGGCTGGGTCATGCCTCAACAGTTATGACTCTCTTTGCATGTCTGATCCCAAATTTTGGACATGAAAGCCACCTCACACCACTCTGCCACAGGAAAATGAATTTGTGCTCAGTCTGTGGCCCAAAGGTAGTATCTACCTTAACACAACTTCTCCCCTCTAATGCATCATCCGGAATCTGAGATGATGCTCATTACCCTGCACCACTGTAGGAGCAGGAACTGTGCTCTACCAGGCTTGGGATGGGACCAAACAATGCAACTTGTATAGATTATTAAATAGAACTGCAGGTGAAAATGAGTTACAGAAAGGCTTAATCCACATGTGCAGACTAAGCCAATGAAATATATACAACTATTTTTCTACCACTCAGTTTTGGCTCTGGCATCAGTGGTATTGCTGTTTAAGAAAAGCCTTGTCTGGCTCAGCTAAAACTGTCCTTTAGCTTCCCATGGAGAAAGGTTCTGCCTGATACCAAAGAACTGTTTGTGTAGACTGCTGGGATCTTCTGCAGGACTGCGCTGAAGCATCAGTATTGCTTCCACCCCAGCAGCCCAGCTCTTACCATGCCCAATGGCTTTGATCTCCACTGTCTTGGGGATCTTCTCCTCCCGGTTCCAGCCTGAAGATTTGCGGCTCACCTGGGATTTGAAGAGGGTGTTTACCAATGTCGACTTCCCCAGTCCGCTCTGACCTGAGGATTGCAGAGAGGAAGCTTGTGATATTTACCACAGCCTGCTGATGACAGCGGGCCCAGGGAACAGAGCCAGGCTGGCAGGGGAAGGGGCTGTAGGTGTCTCCTTGCCTTGTGCAGGCTCTCTTTTCCCAAGTGCTGTCTGCTCCCTCATGCCCTCCCTGTAGGGCTCGCTCTCCCACCTGGCCACAGGGGACAGTCCCTGCCCATGGTTCCCAGTTCCTCAGCTGGTCCCTGCCTACCTACAACCATGATGTTGAAGTCAAAACCCGTCTTCATGGTTTTCTTGCGCATCTGCTCAATGATGGTGTCGATGCCGATGTAGCCCAGCAAGCTGGCGTTGATGCCTGTGGGTTTCATTGGCACGACTGGCTTTTGTCGTGGCTCTGGGACCAGCTCAGACATGGCTGCTTCGTTTTTGCTCTCCACTGGTCCTGCATGGGGACAAAGATTGAAAAATCATCACTGATGTGTACCAAAAACCTCCCTGCTGACCTGTCACAGGGGCTGAGGGCAGCTTTGAGCACCCATGTCGAGGGTTATTGAGGATAAGTGAATGTCAGGATTTTAGCAGTAAGGCTCATCATGGAGAAACATCTACCTGAGTTTCCAGCACACTCTTCTATGTATCACTCCAGACGAGGAGGTGAAGTGGGGTTGACTAAAAATTCAACTTATTGATGGCTATATCCAAACAGCAGGAGCAGGGGCAGCGGGGCTGGCTGGGCTGATAATTGGGCTCCCAAAGCTCCACATGTGTCTCTTTTTTTTTGGTCTCCCAGCTCTTAACAGGATCAGCAGTGTTTTGCCCCTCCAACTTTACAAAAAAATTTGCAATGGAACAGACTTTAAAATATTATCATGTGTCAAGTCCTGGCATTGAAACAGAGTTTGGAATATCCATGAGGACTTGCAAGCTTGGCCCTTGTCAGGGGCAACTGCATTACTGGCTATGCTGCACAGGCCGAGTTCCTCAGAGGAAGACAGGGGTGGAAGTGAAAGCATGGCCATAATTTCTGTGCTTGCCTCCCACCCACAGACCAATGGTTTTTGTCATACTCAAGAAACAAATCTTCATGATCAAAAAACTAATTCTCTGCATCTTTCCCTTCTTGTCTCTGCCTCCTCACTTCTTCCATGTAAAACAATCTAGAAAAAGAAAGCCCTGAGGTCTTTCCAGCCTTCCTGACCCTTTTTTGGATGATGGCACACATTGCTTGGGGCAGGCCTCACCCATTTATCTCTGTCTCATTAGTGAGTAGCTCCCACCCGCTGGGAGGAAGAGAGGTTGGGAGAGGACAGGGCATGGAAGAAAAGCTCTAATTGGTGGGGAAGGGAGGCGTGAGGGATGAATCTGGAAAGGAAGATGAAGGGGACAGGAATCAAATACCTTTCATATACAAGCCAGCTGCAAACTAGAGTTTCTCCCACTCTAATTACTTGTCTCCCCCATGCTTTGTCTCATTAGAGGGTTATTTTTCCAGGACAGAGACAGAATGTGTCTTTGCTTGGTAAGTACTTCATTTGTTTTGGATGCCACTTCAGTTCAAGCATCTCACACTAAATTATCCCTTTCCATCATTTTGGCAGAGCTTTTTTCTCCTCTTACCAGAATCCACTGGCAGCAGAAAAGGACATGAGGAGCCAGGCAGGCAACTGCCATTTGGTGGGTGACACATGTCCCTCTTCGCAAGGAAAATGATTCAGAAGTCACTGGACTAGGGACATTGATGGCACCAATCTGTGTCAGCTTAGTCAGGCCAGGCAGAGACAGGCTGGGAAGAGGTCGGAGACTTTGTTCAAGGACAGGGTTAGGCTGCAGCAAGCTCCATGGCTGGCTGGGGTCCCTGCCTGGCACTCCCACCTCAAAGCTCTGGTGCCAACACAAGGGCTGCTCTACACAGTGAAGACTTTTACATTTTATATAAGCTATAATATCCCACAATCATGTGCTAAGGAAAGACCTTGTGGAAGGTCCACCCTTGGCAGGGAGAAGGGTGCTTCCACTCAGCTCCTTTTCACTGCTTGGGAAGTATTTTATATTAAGATGGGAGAAGGATCTTTCCTCTGCATGAGAGGATGGTAGCACAGCCACTCCTGCACAGCACTGTGGGTGATATCTGAAGGCTCTTGTACCACCTCTGTCCCACCTTGCCCACACAGGAAAGGTCAGTGGGAGGATGGCCCCCCCCTCCTGCTCTTCCCCACCGAGTGAGGGCACCCTGGGCTATCATCACCCTCTCCTGAAGCAGTGAGCAGCACCCTGGGGGGCCCAGAGCACAAGATGGACTGTTGGCTTGAGCCAGACTGGCAATTTGGAGCACCTCTCACTGCTGGGCAGCTGCTGGAGGAGGCAGCCTGCCGAGCCGAGTGCTTCTCAGCTGCAATCCTCTCTTACACCCATCACAACTAGTCTGTGCCATTCCTGCTGACGAAGCACCCCCTGAGGCTCCTGTTGTCTTTTTTCAGTTTTATCAAAGCTGGTGCCAGCCAGGAAAGCCTATCTCTCTGGTACAGCACAGGGGGCCAGGCCAGCCAGTGCTCCTGCACCCTGCGCTTCACTTGTCCTCTCCCAGGCTGCCCACACCACCTGTATCCTGTGTCTGTGCAGTGTCCTTCATGCTGCTGCAGCATCCTCCGCTATGCGCTCCACACAGCCCTGCTGGGATCCTACCTAGCCCAAAGAGTGCGAGAAGAGAGAAAGACAGGGAATCGTGAGGGGATGCGGGATAGGGGGCTGTGGCCCCAGTGAGGCACTCAGCTACTGCAGTAAATGGGGGCAAATAAACCCAAAAGGTGGAAGGGAACAGGCCAAGGTGGGAAAAAAGCCCAGCTGAGCAGCTGCATGGGATGGGTGCAGGATCTGGGCCATGTGGGCTGTGACCCTTTCGCTGCCTGGGTAGTAGTTTGTCCTCAGGGAATCTGTTGCCCTCTCCTTTGTTTCTTCAACCCTTGTTCTTACATAGGGAGGAGGAAGGAGGAAATTTGTTGGCAGCCTCAAGACTCACTAGGAGGTTCATAACTCATCCCTCAATTTCACCAAGGAAAGCCTTGCCCAGAGCCAGCAGATGTTGCTAACTGCTGTGGACATCACAATACATGACCATTCCTTTGCAGGCTTCACTGCTGGAGCCAGGAGCCTGCAGTGACTGGGGCAAATATTTCAGGTTCTTGAGAAGGTGTAGAAAACCCTGAGACCAGGAGAAAAGACCTTCAGGAATCTTAAATATATTTCCTGGATTTTATACCAGGACATTCAAGGTGAAGGGTAAGCCACCTCCCTTTCTCCTCGAGGTCACTTGCCTTTCTCTCTGTGTGGGGTTCCTTCCCATACAGCCTCAGACAAGGAAGCCCCCATTTTGCAGAAATTTCCCAGGGGCTCATCTTTCTGCAAATGATTTTCTACCTTTAGACTTCCACAGATGAATTCAAGGACACAGCTAAGGAACAGCCTGCTAGGGAGGTTAAAGGGTTGCAAACCCATGACCAGAGCCGTAAGAAGCACCCTGAGACATGAAACATGCCTGCCTGCTCTCCTGGGAGTGGCTCTGTTTTATGTGTATTAAAGCTAATGCTGCCAGGAAGCCTCCTGAGCACACTGAATAGCTGGTCAAGGGGTGTCATTATGTGTCCTGGGCACATCCCATAGCCCTTGCAGCTGTCCCCTGTAATGAATGCATGAGAGGGCACTACAGCCAGTACAGCTGATAATGAATAGAGGGGTAGCCAAGGTTAACCACTTACATCCGCTGTTTGCAAGGCTCCCTTTTTCCCTGCTGCTTTGTTCTGTGTGCTAAGAGAAGCTCATTTAAGAGGGCTGTAGCTGGTGATACCACCCTGCTGCCCAGATCCGGTAGGAGGTGGCCTGGGCTGGATTGGACTATCAGGGAGTAACATCTGGCTCACAGGAGATGTTCCATGTAACTCTGGACCAAGGAAAGGTGCAGCTTTTGGGGCAGGGACAGGCAGAACCAGAAGCACAATGAGTGCCCAGAGAGGTCCCCATGTTCCCAGCTAGCTTCTGCTTCTGACACCCATTGATCTACCCCAAAACCTCTTCCTGGAAGGCAGGCATATGTAGCCAGCAGCAGACACCACTACTGCACCTCACCCTTTGTGCTCTGACGTTCACACAGTCTGGGGACAGAGGTGGCCCTGCAGGTCCATTAGGGGCTCAGGTAGTGAGCCCCTAACGTCTACTATGTCCTGATAACCCAGATACAGTCACATCCCCTCCCCCTGCCTTCCCACCCTTTGTCTGAGTGGCAAGAGCGAGGGAGGGCTGCAAACAGTGCACACCACAACCCAGCTTCCAGCAAGGAAAAGCTATTTAACCCCCATATAACACATAGATGGCCTCGCTGCAGCTCTCCTCCTGTGTAGCACAAGGTTGTCCCTCTGCAGCTGGAGGCACTGATCCTCACATGCATGTCACTCCAGCCCCTTCCACCCCTGTGGCCCTGGGCCCACAGTCCCACTCCCTGGAGACATGGAACAGTGAGGAGGGAGGGGTTCAAAGCCTGAAGGTGGCTGGCAGAAGCAGGCCCTCAAAGGATGATGCCAGGTTCCTAGGAAAGAAAGCAAGCAGCTGCTTCAGTAGCACAGCCTCCCTGGAGCTCGCAGGCATCAGATCTGCTCCTTGCTTCAGATCCGCAGAGGTGCTGGACAGAGCATCTCTCGACTGAAAAAATATCTTTCCCTCCTCAGTGCCCATGGTGACCCCAGGGCATTTCTATCAGCTCTACAGGGTAATGGCTGAGCCCTGCCGGATGCACTGCCTGACCTCAGGGTACAGAACAGAACCATTGTTCTTACCACATCTTTTTTTCCTGGTTTGAAGATCATCCCAATCCTCTGGGCTGCCGCAGCCTTCCCAGCAACAACATTTCTTCCCCTCAGCACTCTGCAAAGGGCTTGGGCAAGAGCCCGGCTGCAGTGAAATCTAGGGCAGCATGTGCTGAAGCCTCTCTGGAGATGCAGAAGCTGGAGGTGAAGGGGCTGGGCACATCCCCAGCCCAGCCACCACAGCCCCAGCCATGCCCTTGGTGATGCTCTCCAGCCGTGCAACCCTTGTCCCATGTCCCAGCTCAGCATCTGGGTGGCACAGCTGTATCACAAGGCGAGAGGATGCTGAGCACCCCGGACCAGGGTACCCAAACCACCACAGCTGCCTGTGCCCCTGCCTGCATGCCTGCTGGCTGCTGTGCCTGCTGGCTGCTGTGCAGATGCCCAGGGATCAGCACAGGACATCCCCAGTGCCTGTCATTGGCAAGGGACAAGCCAGATGCCGAGGAGTTTGCAGGCACTCCCCAGTCCTGGGCCAGCTGGGATTATCCCTTTATTTCAGAGCAGCGCCTGGCACTAGCCCATCAGCACCACAACCAGCCCTGCTCCTTCTCCTTCATACGAGACTACTGCCACCAAAAGGAAATAAACAGAGGAAAGACAAAGCCAAGACCGATTTCCCCCACTGCCCTCCGGGATTATCCCTGCCCCATGCCTCGAGCTGGGCAGCGTGGGGACGCGGAGGAGGATGCCTGCGCAAAAAGCCCCAGCGGTGTCCCTCTGGCGTTGCCCAGCCCTGTCAAGCCCGGAGCATCCTACCTTTGAACATGAAGCTTCCTTTGTCTCCGAATCCTCTCCCAAGGGGGGTGGGTCTCCCCCCACTTTTCTAGCCTGATGCTGATGAAGCAGCACGGTGGGCTACAAGGCTCCACTTGTTTTTACCTTTGTCTTTCTTCCCTGTGTCCTCTTCTCCCCCTCTCTCCTTCCCTTCCTTCTCCAGTGGCTATTTCAGCAGAGCGGGGATGCTGGTGCTGCTCCTGCTGCCATCGTCATGTGACCTGAATATTAAACATCTCCGCAAAATCTCCCCCCGCGCACCCTCCCCCGGCTGCATCCCAGGCCCCCGACTCCATCCCAGGCCCCCGCCAGCCTTCCTGCCTTCTGGGGGGCATGGCCTCGGGGTTGGAGGGGCCGCTGCCGATGGGGCCCCACATGTCGGGGGGGGGGGGGGGCATTGCACACCTATACTCCCAAGGCCTTTTCTTGCCCTTTTCCCTCCCAATTCCCCAGTGTTTTCAGTATCTCTGCTTGTTTAGGGAGGGGCATATTTAACCCTTCACAGCTTAGTGCCGGCGGGGCTGAGAAAAGGCGCTCTTTGCCCCTGCGTATTTCTTGGGATCGGGGATTGCAAGATCTCCTTCCGCTTTCCCAGAGGGAGGAAATTCAAAATGATTTAGTTCATCAAAAGCTATTTGCCCTTCTGCTTTGCCTGTGGAGATGTGAGAAACCTTTTCTCCTCCAACACCGTGTTTCCTGGCTGTCAGCCCAAGGCACAGAGGCAGAGCCAGCGCTGTCCCCTCTGCATGGGTCTGTGTGCACAAACCTGTGTGCGTACAAACATGTGTGCGTGCATGTGCATGTGTGTGCATGCGTGTGGTGAGCAGGGCGAGGTCCTCCCACTTGGACCATGTTGGGGGACACAGGTCACATCGTCGTGTGCCCCTCCATGTGCCTTGTGGATGTCCCCGTGCCTGGAGAGTTGTGTGGATGCTTCTGGCTGCTTGCATCTTCGGAAGGAGATGCCAGTTCCCTGCTTTGCATTTCGTTCTCCTACATTTGTGAGCCCTGGCCCCAACAGGCACTGTGTCCCTTTCATGCTGTTCCGGGGCACCAACATCTGGGAATGCTCTGACCCTCCAGTCTGTGGGATGACAGGAGCACCATGTGTCTCTCCGTCATGAGACACCCCCCTGGGTGGGGGCCAGGCTGTGGGATGCCTGGCAGACTTGGCGAGGGTTTGGGGTGCCTCTTTTTGCAGTGCTCTGGGGCAAAAAGAAAACTGTGCCCACTGCAGGTTATGGGAACATTTAGAAAGAATTGCCAGCAGTTACCCAGGCTAGGCTGAGCAGTGGACAGGCTGGCTTTCTCCAGACAGATGGACAGACACACAGAAAGGCATCCCAGCACCCACAACATCTCCTGACATGGTGACCACAGTCGCCTGTTTCCCTGCTGGGTGCCAGGCTCACAAAAACACAGGCTCTCCTCCCACCAGCTGGTTACCCACCCATGATTCTGGTGTGGGTCAAGGGGAAATCACTCCCAGGGGAGGAATTCCCCATCCTACCTCTCCTGAAGGGCTCTGCCCCATGCTGGTCTCTATGTCACAGCCAAGGGATGCCTGGGTGCCTCCCTCCCTCCAGCCCAGCCCAGCCCAGCCCAGCCCAGCCCAGCCCGGCCCATCCCGTCAGCAGAGACCCACCGGAGCGTGGTGGGGCGCAGGACACCCCCATCTTCTTCACCGGGGTGGCCTCGGCCCCGCCAGAGCTGCCGTGTCGCTGGGGCCCCTCGGCCGCCACGGGCCGGGGGCGAGGAGGGATTGGGGTGACAGGGGCTGAGCCCCGCAGCCGCTCCCAGGGGAGTCCCCCGCCAGCCCGGCGCAGGGTGACCGAGAGGCAGCTCCGCTTCGTGGAGGCAGGGACACCGAGGGGGCTGTCCCGCCGCCGTGGGGGGCCCGGGATGCGGCTGGGGCCACTGGGGCTGCCTGGGGCGGACAGGCAGCTGCGATGAAGGGCGATGTCCTCCTCCATGGTGGTCGGCAGTGGGCTGGAAGTGGAGGTGCGAGGGCACAGGGCTGGGGGTGCCAGGCCAGGCTGGGGGGGCCCAGGCTCTCCCTGCTGTCAGGGCTGCGGTGTCTCGGGGCGCAGAGCTCCCTGGGGCTGTTGTCATTCACATGCTTGAGCCCCCACCTCCAGCCCTGTCCAGCCAGCCCGCCTCCAGCTGGGACAATGGGGCCCTTGTGGCCTGCATGGCTCGCTCCCACGCTGGGTGCCATGGCCACTCCTGCCCCTGCCCAGCACCTTCATGACCTCTGCCACCAACAGCCCCACAGCATGGGCAGCTCCACAACATGGTCCCCTGCTTTGGTCCCATGGCAGGAGGTGGAAGAATGGTGCAGACCCACCAGGTCAGGCCTGTGCTGCTTGCTCCCGAGGACAAGGGGTGTGATTAAAAAAAGAAAAATTAAAATATTTGAATTTTTGAAATGTTTTCCCTTCCTGTGCTATCCCCCCCCCCGCAATGGCATATTTCAGTGCAACAATTTGTATCCCATTACGCAAGTTCAATAGTCACTTGTTGGTTGTTTGTCCAAGTTGATGCTTCTTTCCCTTATTCTGATTTTCTTTTGGTTCTTCATTATTATGACTGTTTCTTAATTTTGACGGCTTTGTGGCATTTTCAGGGTCAAGAGGGATTCAGCTTGCCACTCTACACCTTTCTCACAAAAGA
This sequence comes from Entomyzon cyanotis, assembly GCA_024500445.1. NCBI lineage: Eukaryota > Metazoa > Chordata > Aves > Passeriformes > Meliphagidae > Entomyzon > Entomyzon cyanotis. The sequence continues at coordinate 10,338,327 of JAKEPQ010001018.1, read as the reverse complement.
TTTTGAAGGGCAAGACAATAAACGAGGAGGAAAGGAGAAGGGTGTTTTGGTGGGATGGGATGAGAATACAAATGGTTTGGTGGGCAAGTGGGAGCAAAGAGGAAGAGAGACAGGCACCCATAGCACCCACAGTGTGTCAGGGAAGTGGAAGAGGAATCACCATCCAACGACCCACGTCAAACCATTGGGAATGCTGGTGGAAGGCAGAGCTCAGGACAATGTGAGTTCTCTGCTTCCTTAAGGGCAAAGAGACAGAAAACATGAAAGAAACCAACCTGATACTGTATAGTATTTCCAGCACTAAGTATCTTCTCTGATTCTCTATGCAGTTTAATTTAGTATCTGTGACTATTTCCTTCTCCCCTGAGGTCTCTCTGGCTACACAGATCCCACAGAGGAGAAACAATCTCAGTTTTCAGGCAGCATTTGCCTTTGGCTTAATTATTCCCAGATAGCCTAGCAGTGTAGCTGGCACAGGAGCCAGGCAGATGAAGACCTACCCTGTTGTAAAGGAAACCTCACTGTAGACTGCTCCTTGCTGCCTGCCCACAGCTAAAGGGAGGCAGCTCCCAGGGGGAACAACAGGAAAACAAAGTGTCAGCCATGCAGTTTGTCACACACTTCTATTCCATTGGGGCAGCCTTTGACACTGCTGACAATAAAGTCTTTCATAGCCATGGAAAATACCTGGTTTAATGCTGATTGTGTCAGGACTAAACAGCATGAAATGTAAGCCAGAGGAGATGGACAATTAGTTTCTCTCTAATCCAGCCCTTACCTGGTTGCTGTCTTCTTTTCCTCGATTTCTGCACTGAGCCATGGGCAGAGTGGAGGTCAAAACAGGCACGACAGCATGCAGAGCAGGACACAGAGGAGGGGAGAGGGGACCCCTCTGAGCGCAGGCTGTCCTTTCCACAGGGATGGTTTAACTTCTTCCTGACTGCTCCAAGCCCCTCAGTTCCAGTGGAGAGGTTTTTATGCTGCCCTACAGCTCAGCTGTGTTCATTTGCAGGGCAATCCCACCTATGAGGGAGTCGAGGTGTGGAAGCAGGTTTCCAAGCTGGTGCTTGGAGATATGGCTGTGATGTGCCAGAGGGCAGGGGATGGGAGCCGTGCTGCCAAGGGTGGCATGTCAGGCCATGCAGCCCAGCTCCTTGGCATTTCCATTTCACAGCCCCAAGTAATGAAAATGTATCTGTTTCAGACTACACCTGCTCTTTGAATCTTTGGTTGCCAGGGCAAGTATAACTTTGGGCACAGCAGTGATCTATTTCACTGCATTTCCCTGCTGAGTGAGACTCGCCAGTGAGGGTACTTGCATCACAGTCTCTGTTACTTGGCTGAATGAAAGGACTCTTGACTTTTCCTCTGTCTGAAAAGAGCCAGGAAGCTCCTTCCGGTGTGACTGGTTTTGGTTTGGAAAAGAATGGTAATGGAATTGCAATGTGGTGGATGAAATGTCCCAGAAAGACCCAGGATATTTGCAGGATGTCCTGATCCATTCCTTAGAGCTAAAACTTAACTTTGATTCCCAGAGAATGACCAACTTTCAGGCTGCATGTGTGCTTTGATCGCTTTGCTTGCCAAGGCAAGTGAAATTTTGGGCACAAGAGTAATCCCACTCACTGCATTTCCCTGCATAACTCACTCAAAGCAGCCTAATGAACTCTCCTTCTTTCTGTGGGCATGGAGGAGAAAACTTCCTGCTTCCAGGTTCACATATGAGGCTGAGTGACACAAGCCAGGAGCTGTGCCAGATTTTTGCAGCTGGCCTGAGGAATTCCTGCTGCTGAAAGGAGCCATTGGGGACTACAGCACAGAGCCATAACAATGGAAGGATCCTGGAGATGTGGATTGCCAACTGGCTGGCCCAAGTGATGGCACAGGGTGCACAGACATGCACATGGGATGGTGGCACCAGCAAACATACCTGGGATATGTGGGGGTGGGGCACAAAGGATCCCTCTATTTCCAGAGCATTCACAGGAAGCACCATTGCACCTACTTGCATGCAAAGGGTGAATGTTAGGGTGGGAAGAGAGGTGACACCTCCCGCCACAAGCTCCTTGCTTTCTCAGACCTCCCAGTACACACTGGGAATTTCACTGGGCTGGCAGGGAGAGAGAAGATCTGAATATCCCTCTTAGCCCCAGTGTTACAGCTTCATATAGCACTTTGGTGGCTGATCAGCCCCGGGACAGTGCAGAAAGTCTATAAACAGGGGATTTTGTGCCAGACCCACATTATGTGGCTTGGGTCCAGAAAGCAGAGGTGGTAACAACAGGCCCAATTAGATGGCAGGCTCAGTGCTCCTTCTCAGAGACATGCAGGGAAAAAAGAGCTGAGGGATGCTTCACAGCTTTCATTGGGACAGTGAAGGAAGAGCCTATGCATTCTGTAGGGCTTTGGAGTGCAGGGGACTAAGAAGTGCAAGTTGCCTCACAGACTATCCCATGTCCCTCCGTGACAGAGGAGCAGAAGGTCAGGCAGATCAGAAGTGGCTCATGTGGTAAGTCTGGCAGCACTGCTTCAGGGAGAGCTGCAGGATGTTCTCAGCTTTACACAGGACTTGGACAAACCTCTTTAACAAAGACCTTTAAATTTATTGTGGTGCATCTGGAATGGATATTTGGGTGGATTTTCTCCATCTCCTAAACAGATACAGAAGTGGTGTGCATTTAGCAGGGATAAAGGCATTCAGTCTCTGAGGCTCACTGAGCCCTTGGTCCCTCTGCACAGAGCTTCAGCAAGCTCACCATCCTAGCACCAAGGGTGGGTGCTGGGAAGAGCTCAGCTGAAGCAACAGTCTGTATTGAAACCCTCTTTATTTCCCCCCAAACATCCCTAGGACTTAAACAGACTGTGTTAGATTTAACCTAGGGAATAGGAGTAAAAGGTTCTGTATCCCTTTGCAAAACCTGGTACCCTGCAGACACCTTTCCTACTGGAGGTCACGTCAAGATGCCAGGCAGCTCAAACTCGAGTGATCAATGATGGATATTTCATCTGAGTGGTTCATCAGCCTTGGCCACGGGGAGGAGCAGAAGTCCTTGGCTGGCTGAAGAGCTGTGAGCACATGGGAAGCCCCAGCCACACAAACGTTGACTAAGAAGCAAAGGGGCAGAATGGTGAGTGAGTATGAGACTCAGATCAGCACAGAGCAAAGTGACAATCAGCCCCACTTGCACCAGGGCAGGATTGCCATCCCTACTGAGGCTTGTGGTCTGCTGCCTACCCAGGAGAGATTCCTCTGGCTGCGATGGGCAGCTTGTCAGACCTCAGGCACCCCAAAGGCCAGGTTGTCCCGAATCATCAGTGTCTTCCGAAGGTCTCGTTCCATGATTGGCCTCTGCGTTCGCCACTTATGGGCTTCCTGGAGTCCTGGCTCAAAGTAGTAAATGCAAGCTCCAAAGCCCACCAGGATGAGAATGGAAATCATCAGATACACAGGCACAAACCAGTCCAAGAAGTGGGGCATGGCTGCCAGAGAAAAGGAGAGAAAACTCATGCAGTGGGAGGACCCAAAAACACTTCCACCAAGATTGATCACAAGACATCTACCCTCATCAGCTGTGTCCAGTCCCTCCCCACAGCCCTGCTGCACCCAGCTCATGCTTGGTTGCACATGAAGGCACCTGATCCACTGGGAGAGGTCAATGCCTTTGGGGTCATTGCTGGGACCCCTGCATAGAGTGTCAGTCCTGCTTCCTCCCCAGAGAGGGGGTTGAGCCTGCATGCCCCTAGCCCTGCTGCCAGGGAGTGATGGTAGGCAGCAGGTAAATACAGCTGCTTCTCACCTCCTGCTTGAGGGAAAATCTGCTTCCCCTGATCCCTTTGAATTCCCAGCCTGAGCTGGTCTGGCTCAGGACTGAGCCCTCCCTTACTGCACCCCTATTTCATGTCCTGCTTTGTCAGGGCTCAGGGTCCTTAGTTCAGCAGCATTCTATGACAGAGCTGAGATCCCTCCACCACATCAGCCACTGTGCAGTGCAGGACACTCACCGAGAGCAGCCGATCTGCCTTGCCAAGAGCCCCTGGCCAGCTGGGTGCAAGGTGAGTCTGGCTCCGCGTTGCCCTGGGGAACACAAAACAACACCACACTGCATGACTGCTGCTGGCCCAGTGCTAAAAGTGAGAGCAGGAAGAAGCAAACATTTCCTTGCCCAGATGTCAGGGCTGAAGATTTCTGGAGGGTTGGACAAAGACGGTCCCAGCCCCACAACCTGCCGGTGCCCTGGCACACTCTCTCTCCACCATCAGGGCCCTGCTGATGCCATGCTTAGGGCATGTACCCTGACTTAGGGCCATTTAAATCTGTAATGGCATCACATTTGAGCCCATCTCTTAGCCCCATCATTTGGGAGGGAGAGAGCAACCCACATTGCAATTCACAAAGCCCAACTTGTTGGTCTTTCTGCTGCTTGCTCTGCACCAAAATGCCAGCCAAGGTGTGGATCATGCAGAGACAAAAAAAGGGATCAAAAAGCATCTCCCACAAAAAGCACAGCTATGACTTCCCCAGGCACCAGGTCTTCTGGGTTTTGCACTGAGAATCTGCTGCTTGTTACAGGCTTTGGTGAATTAAACCTGGGACCCTCATGCTTGGGAAAGTACAGTGGTGCTGGAATCAGGCAGAAAAATGCTGTCCTGAAAGGGGGCTTTCCATAACCCTCACCCCTCAGTGGGAGTGATGAAATGCCCCTTGACTTCAGTGTGGACAGAGTTAGGGGAGAGCTGCACTCACATGAAAAAAAGTTGTTACCTCTGACCATCTCCCAGTTCTTACCTCTTTAATAACCATATATCCCCAAATCCCTTGCATGGCAGTGGTTAAGAGGAGGCTAGGGAGAGCTCTGAGCATCTCCATTCTCTTCTCTGCTCCTGGCCCATAAGGTTGATGCCTTTTTCCACACCAGAGACTAGGCTTTTGTCTTTTTTTTTCTTTTTTTTTAATACCACAGCCATCAGCTTTCTCCGATGTGTCCAGCAGTGTTTATCTCCTGGACACCCCTTGTCCCAGGAGGGTCTGTAACAGTAAGGTTTTTTTGTCACGGAGTAAGATCTGAAACAAGCTGCAATTCTTATTATCATAAGCAAGAAACTGCAGAGAATGCCTGATTTCCTCCCACTTATTGGCATGGATCTGATCTGGGCACTGCTCCTGCCTCTTTGTGGCTGCCTGTGCCTCCCTCAGGTGAGTAACTGCTGAGGAAAGCTCCCACCATAACTTGCAACAACTCAGCAGAGGTGTTGTGAGGAACTGTGGGGCTTCCCTTAACTCACCTTAAGGGACCATGTAAGGAATTAGGCACAAACCCCTTCCACAACAGGAGCTGGGTCTGAACTCTGGGCCAAAAGCCCCTCAGCACAGCTTTCCTACATGCTCTGCAAAAGTAGCTCCTTTGCACCTCCCAGTTGCTGCTGCAGAGAGCCTGGGGAGCTCAGGCTCCTGCAAACCCCTTTTCCAAAGGTGTCTCAGCAGCTGATATCGGTCCCTGGCTGGCAAAGCAATGGGCAGGATTAGGGACATTGTGAAGGTGAGTTCAGTTTGGACCTCCTGGGCTGATGGGAGGAAAGCCAATAACTTCATTCCCTTCCCTCATCATCCACTTTCCAAATGTGCAAGGGAAGTTGCCATCCAAAAAAGCACTGCAATAAAAAGCAGTCCTACACACTTCCCAATTCATCCTTCCTCCATCACTAACAGAGCCAACATTTCCTAGCTCCTTGCCAGCAACTTATTCTTCGGTCTACTTGCTATGCAGCCCTAACCTCGTTCTGTCTCCCCATGCTTCTCACTCATCCCTGCATCCTCAAGGAAGGGTCCTCATCATGGGAATGCTGGGTGAGGTGTCAGAGCCCCCCTCCCAGACTCTGCAGGGCTGGCCTGGAGAAGCAACTTGCCTTTGTCAGGTGGGTGAGTAGATTTTGGCTGCAAATACTGAAAAGAGAGAGTTTCATTTAAAGATGTCAGCTTTCTGGAGCAGTTCTGCAGATTTTAAATGTGCCTTAACCTTACTGGACCATTTTGCACCTCATTTTGCAGTGGGACATCCATGTCACTCCAAAGACACGAAAGAGTCCTTGGTCTTTCATCTGAAAGAGTGTTTCATATAGATAAGCTGTCTGACCCCTTTTAAACCCATGCTATGCCTCACTCCAGCCGCTTGCCTTCAATGTCGTCCCTGGATCCCCCATGTCGCCTCCCACTGCCCCCGTGGTGCTGTGGGTATACTTGTGACAGTAGCCCCAGGGGGCACATTGCAATTGGCAGGACAGAAACTGCTTGGGGGAGGCTGGGATCAGCATGCCCGAACACAGGAGACCTTGGGTAGAAAACCCTCCCGTGTGCATGGCTGGGAGCACACCCCGGGTTGCAATGTTACCAGCCATGAGCTCACCTCGACCGCAGGAGATTCCTCTAGGACTGGGCACCCTGGGGCAGCTGCAGCTTGGGGCAGGGAGCTGCCGATGACGGGGGACCCAGACATGACCTCGCTCCCATGCACCGCATCCCCAGCAAGCACTCGCTACCTGCCCTGCCACTTGTCACCTACCTTCTTCCACGGGTGCAGGGCGATGGGATGAGACTGCTCCCGCCGGCATCTGCGGGGTCCCAGCCGGGATGAGTCAGGTTCCTTTCCCGGCCAGGCAGTGCCAGGGAGAAGGGATCCCGCGCCGGGAGATCTGGGCGACAGCGGGAGGCGACAGGCGCGGATGGGCGGGAGGCAGGCAGGCAGGGAGGGAGGGATGGCGGGAGCAGCCGCGGCGGGCGGGGGAAGGACAGGCAGCCAGCAGCGTGGCCTCATTGCCCACCGGGACTCCCGGGGGCTTCCCCCACCGCCTCCCCGGCAGTGTCAGCCCCGCTCCAGCCTCCCCGGGGCACCCCGCCGCCGGCGTTTCCCGCCCCCTCACACAAGAAACGACTGTGTGCAACAAACTGCATCCCGGCGCGGAGAGGGGGGAGCATTTTAGCAGCGGTCGCTATGGCAACGAGCCTCCCCAGCTCACCCGCACATGGTACCCGGGTCAGAGCCACGGGGGAGGTGGCCGCGGGATGCTCTCTCCCTCCTCCCGCATCATCCGCAGCCAGGCTGCAGCCCCGGAGGAGGAGAAATGCTGGGGCAGACGTGTGTGAGCTGGAGCTGATGGAGATGGACAGAATATTAAGGCTCCACAGATTTACCAGTGTGTCCAACCAAGGGACTGGGGGTTGGTGGTTTTTCATCAGGGGGCTGGAGGCAGAGAGAGAGAGGGTGGAAAGGGTAAGGGGGTTAGTACTCCCTTTAGGACTTTTCTGTAAAATTAAAACAATTAACACTTTGACCAAAAGTATTTTACATCAGGAAACAGAAGAACAATGTTGTCTGAAGTACTATTTTTGCTTTCAGTGAAATACCTTGTTTCCTGAATCCATACCTGGTTCTGTCATTGCTGCTGCTGACAAGAGAGGTTTTGTTAAAACATTTTTAGCTTTTTGGCAACACAGAAATAGGAATAAGGAATCTGGTTTAGTTTTTTGATATCAGGTTTTTAGTGGTTTTTTTTTTTTTTTTTTTTTTTTACAGAGGGGAATTTTCACCATTACCCAGAAATTGTTTAACACAAGAATGTTTCAGCAAAATCAATCTAATAACTGGCTCCAGCCCCAAGAACTGCTTGGTCTCCTGCCTGTGCTCTCCAGCCCTACCCACTTAGTTTTTGACACCTACAGCCCTGCAGATGCACCACAGCGGGTTATTGTAAAGATTCACAGGATTAATAGTATCTGCCAAAATGTCCGAGCCCCAAATTTGTGCCCTCTACACTCCAGGAGCTGTGAGATTGGAAGTTTGACTTCCCAGTATGTTATGTTGCAAGCACAAAAGGGTTCGTCCTCTCTCCAAGCCAACCTGTGGATGGTGACAGAGCTCACGTGTGCTTGCCAGCTCTAGGGATAATGCACCCTGAAGGTCTGTCACCTGGTCTGTGCCAGGGTTTCATCCATCAGTGCAGAGACAGGGCTGTGCTGGAGCCATGGCAGCTGGCTGGTATGCTCTGTGATTTCCTCTTCATATTCCTTTTGTCCTCCTAAGCCCCACTTCTTCTTGGTCTAATTTCATAATACTTTAGATGTAACTTCATAATAGTTTAGAGGCATTGAGTATAGTCCTGGTAAGCCCTCCATACCTTGCAGGTTATCTGCATGGAGGATCAGATCCATTAGGTTTGGCTAACTGCTTCTTGGTTTGCCCCAGAAAGGTGGGCACTACAGATGATTGCCAGAGTGGAGCCTGCAATTGTGCCCTAATTTTAACCTCGATGAAATTCAGTCATGACACTCACCTTGACCATCAGCACAGTAACTGCTTCACTAATCCCACTGCAGGGAGAGGAAAATACAAGCCCCACAGTTTTGACCATACTGGGAGAGAAATCTGTGGTTTGGAGAAACACATTTTTAAAAATTACTTTGGAAGTATATTTTTATTGCGCTCCCAGAGCAAACCCTAAGGGCAGACAAAGACACAGTCCATTTGAGAGGGCAAAAGGAAAACCCCTTTCCAGGTGTGCAAAGAAAATGAGAGGGAGATCAGTGGTTGCTGGCACAAAGTAGGAGACTTCATTTCTCCAGGTGACTGGTCAGTGGCGAAGCTGCAGGCACTCAACAGAGCCTGCCGGACCAGGCTTCCTCATGCCAAAAGACATAAGATCCTCCCACTGTCCCTAGCCAACTGTCCCAACTCTCTGTTCTAGGTCACCTCAGGGGCACACCAGAGCCAGTGTGTGTTTGCCAGTCTTCAGCTTGTCCCCAGGTCTAAGCTCAGGCTTAATGCCAGCATGCTGCTCATGCAGCCAAAATCCCAGAGCAGCAATAGTTTTCACTCACGAGGTCATTTTTTCCTCTGGCTCCCTTCCCTGCCATGCAAACGCTGAGAGGACACAACAAAGAGTGGGGATCATGTCTTCCTGTAGCCACCACCACAGCAGCGGGCAAGGTCACAACATGGCAGCCTCGCTTGCTTCAAGCAGAAATCCCCCCAGATGAGTCTGAAGCACCCCTGGAGGCAGCAAGAGATCAACACTGGGTTTTGTCCTGCTGGAGCTGGGGACACGCTTGCAGACCTCGTGCCTCTGACGCAGCTGCTTGCTGCCTGTGACAAGGCTCTCAGGTGCTGTCACATCCTTTGGTTTCCAACAGGACCTGAAGCCACGAGACAGCTCCAGGCATTTATGTGCCAGTACAGCTCGAACTGCATGGGAACACTTCAGCTGCAGTTCAGCTTTCACCTCAGATGAGGCTGCTGTGTGCCATTCAGATCTTCGAGGCATAAGCTTGTGCATATCATTCTGCCTGGTGCCTTGGGGCCTTCCAGCCCCCTTCACCTGGCTTGGAGGAAGCCTCTGAGTGGCTGTGCACACACTGAGCCCCTCAAAGCCGTTCATCCCAGGACACTTGCCTACCACCAAGCCTCTGACTCCCTCCATATCTCTGGGCAGACATAAATTCACCTGCATGATTAAGGTGAGCATGGGGTTATGTTCGATGTGAGAGGCTATGCAGCTAGAGCAGAAACCATGAAAACCTTCTCAAAATGAAAGACAAAAGCCCTGGCTGGAAAAAGAGGAGATGGTTGGGCAACCTCAGGCACATACTTCCTTTTTGTAGCATGTATATAACTCACAGCATGAAAAATGTACTGAGCTCAGCTTAATCCCAGGCCTTGTTAAGTGTTATTCCAGTCTTTCTTAACAAGTTTTTTCACTGTTCTTTAGTGTTCTTCAGCCTTTTATCAGCATCTTCTGAGATGACCAGAGCCAGGTCAATGCCTGTCTCTAAGGCAACATCAATCTCCCAATATTACTCTCCCCAAGTAGGTAGAGGCATGGGAGAAGATGGAGTTTATCAAATTTGCCTTCCCCAAAGTCTGCAGTAGAGGACAAAACTTCAGCAAGGGTCACAGAAATGCTTTCCTGTTCATCTGCTGGAGGTGAGGGAGCTGCTGCAGGATGCAGAAGGGTCACTGGATGCATGGCAGGGCATCAGTTGGGGAAACTCTGGTGGGAAAGCAGACTAACCCATCTTCTGAGTGCTACTGCAGTTTCAAAAATAGGAACCCCATTAGAGAAGCTTTGCTGAGTTGATCAAAAACTAAGGAAATGTGTATAGTGAGTTAAATTAAAGAGCAGAATGAAAAAAGCTGACTTATTTTGGGTCTAAAAATAGGTGTGAAGAGCGTTTGCCAAAGGAAGCTGAAGCTGCCAGCAACAGATGTGAAAATGTCATTAATTTCTCTAATAATTTGCACTTGCTGCAAATGATATAATTTTTGTCTATTAGTGAGAGAACAAGTGCAATCAAATACACATGAGTTTGTATCTCGCAGGCTTCCTGGGAGGGACTGCAAGAGGTCAGCCTGGAGCCAGTAATGCATGGCCAGGTGCCATCTCATAGAACTCATACTGAATGGGACTGGCAGGAGGTCTGGGAGCAGGTGCTGAGACAACTGGGACCATGCTGCGGTCAGTGCTCCTCTCTAGATCTTCTCCAAAGCCTCTGTCTTTTGCTCCTCTGGCTGCTCAGGGAGAACCAAGGGAGAAATCAGAGAAAAAATATCTTGAGATGCAGCCACTGGATGAATCATACAGCAAATTGGCCAAGGATACATGAGGATGAGGTGTGCTGTGTAACATTTTTGGTACTGGTTGATGCTGCCCTGCTGCAGGAGCAGCTGTTGCATTCAAAGGGAGCACTGGTGATGGCCAGGCCAGGTCTTGCTGATGTTGTGTTTGTTGGCAGCATTAGAGCATCTTCACATTGGATGCAATACACTTCTACCCATTTTTGTAATGGTTTGTGCTACCAGAGCAATGTACAATGGCCAACAGAGTAAAATCAGGAGCTCTCCCCTTCCATATCATGCCCTGCTCTTGTGGTTTCTGCCTACCCTGTGGGTCAGTGCGCTGACACCCATCTCAGCTCTCCTGCACCATTCAGAAGCAGACATCATCCCATTACTCCCACTCTGCAAACTGGAAATGGGGCAATAGGTGAAACAACCTGACACGGTCACACAGGGGTATGTAAAATACACCCCAGCCTCCAACACCAACCATGTCTCATCCCTCTCCCCTCCTCTTCTTGCCAATCTACAGAACCAGACAAGAGCTGCAGGCACATTGCCAGCCTGAGTCTCCACTTCCTCACACCATCCTCTACCATGAAAAATAATTGTCAAATGCTACCCTTTGACATTAGATCTCTTTCACACCCATTGGCCCATGGGTAAACAGCCAACAAGAGTGAAAGATGATGACTCCTCCACTCTGATTCCCCACTGAGCTGAGCTTGCTCTGCAGGCTTTGCATCCCCCTGCAGAGCATCCCTGGCCACATTTCAAAGAGGGAGGAAAACAAAGTGTATCTGTCTGGCTCAGCTAACTGTGCCAGTTGTTAGGCAATGGCTTTGCACCCCAGGAGGAAACTGGCTCTGCCAAAGCCTGGACTTTCCAGGCAGGGGCCATCACCATTATCACTGTCCTGCTCCAAGTCACCCCAGGTGGTCCATGCAGGCAAGCGTCCTTCATTAGTAAGGGGCTGAGGGGAAGACATGCCCCTGGCAAAAGGGTGCAGTGAAGATGGACACAGAGGAGGAAGCAGGGTGAATCTGTGTATCTCCATGGGAAAGATAGGGGTTAGGTCTGGAGAAGTAAGTCTGCCAAAGGCCAACCAAAAAACCTGTTGGGGACAAGGAGTAATAGCTGTTGGATGAGTGGTAGCTCATCTGGATCCACTGTATGTCAACAGACACCAGTGTGGTGAGAAGAAGGAAGCCTGCAGCAACAGGGGACAGCAAGCATGTCCCTGACCAGACACTTAAGCCATCCAGGTCCTTCTGTGGGGCCAGAAAACAGGCAACAGGGGGAAGAGGACAAACACCTTTTAGGTAGGTGCCAGAGCTTTTAACATATTTCCACACCCTCAGCAGCCCAAAAGGAACATTGCTCTATTTGCTCTCTGCATCCCCCCAGCCTGGGAGCTGGCTCTTGTTATTTATTGCATCTGCTTGCCTCCCATCTTTAGGACACGTCTGCCCTGAATTCATCCTCCCTTCCCCCCACCAAACTAAAAAACAGCCAGAAATATCCTGTAATCTCTTCTGCTTCACCTGTAATTTGTCTCATGCTGGCAACGAGGGAAACCGTCTGCCTTTGTCAAGATCAAAAAAGCCACGGCAGCCATGTGATGTCAGCTTTCATTAACCCTGTCTCTCTCCCCTTTGCCTCTCCTCTCCAGCTTGCTGCAGAGGGGCAGATGTGTCTTCGTTCTCCTGCAGCCTTCTTTCTCCCCTGGCACATCTCCTGCTGTTTGGAGGTGCCCTGGTTGAAAGGGCAGGGAAAGCCAGCACCAGCAGGCAGTTAAATGGGTCCTGGACCCCCTTCAACACTAAGCTGGAGCCAAACTCAGGGTTGAGGCAAACGTCAGGAGATACAGCAAGGTGGACCACAGGCCACTGAGGTACACTGGATCCTCTGAAAGTTTTACATCACTGCACATCATCCTGCTCTGACCTCGGAATGAGAAAAACTCAGCCTACCTCTATAACTGCAGTGCTTCTGCCCAGGCTCCTTCCTGCCTGTATCACGGGCAGGGGAGCACTGGGCTGGGCAGAGGCTGACCAGCTAGTGGGGTGAGGGGGAAGGCACCCAGGAAGGAGCAGGATGGAGGTCAAGGCTGCTGGAGCTGCTGCAAAACCTCGCACAGAATAATTTAGCACACAAAGCCAGTTGCTACTGCCACACAGTGTTAAGGAAATTCTCTTCCCTAGCTGTGTTATCCAGCAGTCTTTATAGTATGAAAGTGTATTAACTACATTAACATTTTCCCCTCATACTTGGCACTGGTGAGGCCACATCTCGAATCCTGTGTTCAGTTTTGGGGACCTAACTACAAGAAAGACCTTGAGGTGGTGCAGCATGTCCAGAGAAGGGCAGAAAAGGAGCTGGTGAAGTGTCCAGACTACAAGTGTTCTGAGGAGAAGCTGAGGAAGCTAGGGTTGTTTAGCCTGGAGAAAATGAGGCTTGGGGGAGACCTTATCACTATCTACAACTACCTGAAAGGAGGCTGGAGCCAGGTGGGGGTTGGCCTCTTTTCCCAGGTAATAAGCAGTAGGATGAGAGGAAAGAGCCTCAAGTTGCTCCAGGGATGGTTTACAGTGGATATTAGGAAACATTTCTTCACTGAAAGGGTGGTCAGGGAGTTGAACAAGCTGCCCAAGTGTGTGTTGGAGTCACCATCTCTGAAGTGTTTGAAAAGCTGTAGGAGTGGCACATGGCGACATGGTTTAGTTTTGAACATGGCAGTGTTGGGTTAATGGTTGGACTCTATGATATTAGAGGTCTTTTCAATCTAACGATTCTATGATTCTGTGTATTAGTTCACATTATAAACTGCAACATAAGGAGGCAGTGTACTTTTACTGGAGTCTTTGCTATCGCTCAGCCTTGAGTAAAAAAACAGGCAAAAGCTCACAGCAAGGGCCAGGTGGCAGTACAGCCCTGGAAATAAGGGCTTTGCTTCTCAGAAGCTAAGGGCTGTCCGTGATCCCCCTGGACAGCCAAAGCAAGGCCAGTGTCCTCCCCTCAGCACCCCTCCAGTATTACCTGTGGGTGCCTCAGACACAGCTGATCCCTGGGACACCTGGATGCCGCAGAATGGTGCCACTGTGCAGGGTTTTACGGTGACTGGATGTCCTTGGTGGTCAGTCATGCTGTGTGGTACCTGAGCACTCAGAGTGTGCACTGTGCTGTGCCCTGGCATCACTGCAGCCCACAACTTCCTCGTGAGGGAAAGTGGAGGGGCAAACACTGATCTCTTCGGCAATCAGCAATAGGACCCGTGGCAATGGCCTTGAAGTCGTGTCAGGAGAGGTTTAGGCTGGATATTAGAAAAAGATTCTTCACCCAGAGGGTGGCTGGAACAGACTCCCTATGGAAGTGGTCACAGCACCAATCCTGACAGAGTTCAAGCAATGTTTGAACGACGCTCTCATGCACACGATAGCCTGGGGCACACGGTGTGGCTCCTGCGCAGGGCGACGAGCTGGATGCGATGACCCCTGCGGGTCCCCCCCAAGCCGGGACATCCCGTGAGGCGATCGCCGCCAGCCCCGCAGCGCCCCCTGCCGGCCGCTGCCAACGGCGTGCGCGCCCCGCCCCGCCCCTCAGGCCCCGCCCGCTAGGGACGTCGTCGCAAGGCGGAGCGCGTTTGAATTCCGGCGGGCCGGCGGGCGAGTGGCGCCGTGTCTCGCAGAGATGGCAGTGCTCCGGCCCTACGACAAGCTCCCGATGCTCAACTCCGCCGTCCTCCTGGTAGGTGCGGCGGTGGCGCCGCTCTGCAGCCCAGCCCCGCTGTCCCTTCTCCTTCCCTTTCCCCGGGCCCGGCCCCGCTGTGGGCGCCCTGTCCCTGCCCCATCGCCGCTCCGGCCTTGCTCCGCGCGCCGGCCCCGCCCCGCGCGGCGATTGGCTGTGCGGCGGCGATATGCAAATGCTGTGCCGGGCGCGGGGGGCTGTGGGTGACCCTGCTGTCGCCTCTGCCCGCAGCTGGTGGGTTCGGACGAGGAGCTCCAGCACAAGTTGGCCGAGGCGATCCTCCAGGAGAAGAAGGACTTCAACATCAGCATGTGAGTGCTGGGGAGCGGGATGTGCCGCCTGCGGCCCCGGGACCATACGGGGCCCGCTGCCACCTGCTCCGAGAGGAGCGAAGCAGAACGGCGGCTGTGACCCAAATTCCCGGAAAGCTGCTGTTTCAAATTCCTCAAGCACCGAAATTGGTTAAAAATGCAGCCCCCGTGGCGGGAGTCGGAGCTGCAGAGCGCTCGGTTCAGAGAGACACTTCACTCTTGCAAACGCTAGAGAGCACCACTGCCCAGATGTGAGCGCATCTGCAGCGGGCAAACCCCTCTGCGCTCAGGGCAGGCGCTTTGGGCATGCTTGGCAACGGGGAGGGAAGAAGCATTTCCCACCTTCATGTTCACCATGCACATACCATTGCCTTTTGGACGTTGCACAGATGTTTGATTACTGAATTGGAAAGGTATGAGAGCAACAGAATTTTTCCCCAACCTGAGAGACAGGTGTGTACAGAAATTAAGCATTCTGGGACAAAATGGGACAAGTACAATGCTTGCAAGTACCTGCAACCAAACAAGTGTTTTTGAAAGATGTCCATTGCTTTTGGAGCTCTTTGTAGCTGTTTTCTGGTTTGTATGCACACACGTGCTTTTCCTCCTCAAGCTATTAAAATGCACTTGGAATTTCAGTTTGAGCTGCATGACATGTCCTGTCTTAAAAGCTTGATTAACTAACTTTTTTCAATAAAACGTCC
This sequence comes from Entomyzon cyanotis, assembly GCA_024500445.1. Classification (NCBI taxonomy): domain Eukaryota; kingdom Metazoa; phylum Chordata; class Aves; order Passeriformes; family Meliphagidae; genus Entomyzon; species Entomyzon cyanotis. The sequence continues at coordinate 10,322,961 of JAKEPQ010001018.1, read as the reverse complement.
TTGACAGCTCTCTTGCCAAGATCAAATGAGTTTAGTCAGCTCTTCAGAAGGTGTTTGTGTTATTTTGCTGCTGTAGTCCATGGCTAGGCAGTAAAAGCAACCCGAGCTAATGTTCTGCTGCCTAATTAGAGTGACTGTACTGCTCTGATTATGGCATCTTGGATGTTTGTGCTAACTAATTGTAAATGAATTACCCCATTTTCTATGTGCAACCTGCAGCCTCCGCTAAGCTGTGGAGTGCCATAACTAGATGGCTGCTGGTACTACAGCTGGGTAGCTGCCCAAAGGCACAGAATCATGTGCTAGTGCTACAGAGCAAGATACATGCCTGTGTTAATATTGTTAGGAAAGCGAAGTCCGTGGCAGTGGGGTTTTTTTTCCCCCACTGTGTTACTTTGGGATTACACACATTACAAAGAAATTGTCTGACAGGTTTACCTGTCAGGTACAGCTGTTGGGTGAAGAATTACAGGGCTTGGGTTTTTTGTGCCTCTTATTGCTGGGGGAAAAAAGGCTTCTGCAGTGAATATCTGGAGGCTGCTGACTTCATCTAATCATATTGGTTTAATACAGCAGAATTCCAAGTAATGCAGTGCTTTTTTGGGTCGCTTTTTTCTTCCCCCCAGACAATGAGATTTGATACTTTGATGAAAGTGCCTCCTTAAATTTCACCTTAAATTAACAAGCTTGTTTGTGTTGCAGTGTGTCTCAAGCTCACTTTGCTCATCCCTTGATGTTTCAGAATGTTTTTTTTATACCTTCCTTAAATGTAAGAAACAGAACACCTGTCTTTGGAGACTAGCAAACAAAACTATAAACCTCATAGGATTATAGAAAAGAATGTGTAGCATGGTCTGTGGCTGCTAGAGAAATCTGTTAAGTTCTTAAGACTGAATTGCTAGAAGTAATAATCCCCAATAAGATCAGAATCAGTGTTTCTCCCTTGGCTTCCAGAGAGGAAGTGGATTGTGAGAGTGACTGGACTTCTGGGATTTTTGTTTGTCCAGTTTGTCTTTAAGACGATCTTCCAAAAATGTGGTGCTGATAATGTTCTTCCCTGTGGATGGTCCATTTATGTGCTGCTGAAACCATTTTTTGTTGGGGTTTTGGTTGATTGGTTTGCTTGGGTTTTGTTGTTAGTTGTGGTTATTTGGCTTTTTTAGTGGGAAGAGATGCAAGAAGTCCCCACCCTGTATTTCTTCCAACAGCTCTATTAGCAGTGGTGGTACCATGTTGAAGGACACCTAATCTAACCTAGTAGCTCCTGACATAGTGAAAGGGTTAAAAAGGGAGGTAATGATATAATAGAAGCTCCTTTTGAGTTATAAAGTCATCTGTAAAGCTGTACTAGTGACAAATTTGTTGTTCAAGGTTTTTCAGTACCTGGAAAGGTCACCTCTCGTGTGTGAGCATATGAGCAGTATCTCTGGAATGTGACAGAAAAGCACTGATGCATTTTAACTCAAACTTGGTAGCAAAATATTCCAGTAAAGCATTGGTGTTCACATTGTTAGAAAAGACTCTTTGAAACAATTAAATGAAATGACTTGCCATACAGATCTGCACAGAGACAATGTTTCTGTGAGTCTTGTTATGCTCTAATAAGCGTCCCATTATAACCAGCCTTGTCTAGCAATTACCATTGTGGCTGTCAGCAGCTATGAGTGGGCCTGAGATATGAGAGTACCACTTAAACAATCAGTGTCTCTTCAATGCCCACGTATCTAGTAATTAGCAGGCTTCCTGGTAACTTGCTACATGGTGAACTGCAATGGTTACCTGATTATGGGTAAGTGGATACTGTCTTGCCAAGCTATTTGGTTAAACTGGCAAATTTCTTATCTTTCAGTCACCTTGCTACATCCCTTCCCTTGCCATCAGAAAGGGATCATCTTCGACCCAGGATAGATCTGATTGTGTTTATGGTTGACATCAAGAGCAAGTACAGGTAAAAGAAGGGCAGAAAGATGAAAGGGGGGACTGATATTCTTTCTTGGTTTGATGGCTAGATCTACATTTTTACTGTGTTGGAATTGCTGAATAGTGGGTTTCAAACCCAAGACTTGCTGTGGTGGAAGAACTCAGTAATATATACAGTGGCTTTCTGGCCTCCAGCAGTGGATTAGGACTGAACTGCTCTGTCCAATAACATGCCTGTTGTGCACTAAGTTGCCATAGCAGAGAAGGCAGAATTTATTTCTGGATCCGGATATGTGACGATATGAGCTGAACTTTGGGAAGACGCTGTCTGTAGAATTAGATGGAAATGCTGGTGGTGCTGTGAAGTTCTGTAAATATAGAAGGCTGATGTGTACTGGGCAGTGCTGCCTAATAACCAGCAAGTTGCTGTGTCTGTGCCCTCAGTTCACTGATATTCCTGGTCAAGTGGGATCAGCACTGCAGATATCTCTAGGCAAAAGAGAAAGGTCTGCAGGGATTGATCCCTTTTCTATCATCTTGTGCTTGCCTTTGTAGAAATGATACTTGTTTCCCCAGGCCACAAGTAAAGACTTGCTAAGGCACAGAAGTCAGCATTTTATTACTTACTTAACTTGTGAGTGATGATCCTGGGCTCTCATTTACCAAAAATGACAGGCCCAGCTGCATACTTACAGCACAGATGGTGCTGCAGAAATGTGTGGGCAAGCGCTTCCTGAAAGAGCCGAAGTGGTGCTGAAGTTTCATTGGGTATTAATGAATTCAGATGCTTAGTGTCTGTAAATCATGGAGGACACTGTTCAAACTAACTCTAACTGTTGAGTCTTGAGTAGAAAGGATATGCTATGGGTTATTAAACAGCTGTGGGTATTACGGAGGTCTCTGATGTCATGCTTTTAGCATAAAGCAGAACTCTGCGAGCTCACAAATCAGCAGATGTTAACATCATTGGTTTTCTAATTGTGCTTCTGAAAATTATTCCTGTTGTCCTTATGCTGCACTGGTTTAACCTTCCTGTCCAACTGGATTGTCTGTACTTTTCTGACAGCTTGAAGAATGTCGAAACTTCCCTAGCTCATGTGGATGCTAGCTTCTTCCTGGGGAAAGTGTGCTTTCTTGTCACTGGGGGTACGTATGGCACCTCTTCCTCCTCTTCAAGCACCACAACTCACTGTTGGTGTTCTCAAAACCAGGCACTGACTTAACTTGAAACAAACTAAAGGAAACCAGTGGCTGTGTTGAAACTTTGTTTAAATTATTTCTGAACTTCTCTGTCTTTTATTGTTTTTTTTAGATAAAACATGGTTCTCTTCTCTCACGCTCACTTGCTCTTTCCTTTTTGTTTTTGCCAGTCAGACCTCTCTTCTCTGTCCCTAATCCCTGAATTTTTTTTTTTTTTTTGGTGTATGCGGCACTGTAGAATCTGTTCTATCTTCTCTTGCGGATCTGTCTTAATGATAATCTCAATGAGCAGTGAGGAGCATATGATACTGTGGTAATAAAATGAATCTAAATGGATGAGCTACAGAGCTATGAAGTATAGTTTTAATACAAGAGTGATATCCCTGCTGTGTACTGTCTGGCCCTGTTGTGCCTCTAATCCTTCTGTCTCCCAGTGCCTTCCTGTGCACCCTTCCTACTTCAGCTCTGAGGAAGTGGAGGGGCCAGACTGAACTGCTCAGTGCTGGAACATAGGTGCTGTGTCCCTGGAGGCTGATGGGGGTCAGGAGGCCTAATTCTGGGGTAGAGAAGGAATCTTAGCATTGTCTTGTGTTTTGGCTCTCCTGATGAAGTGAATTCCTTGGAGATCAGACCACTCTGTGCTTTGAGCCAGAAGGACTTCTGGTAAGTGACTGGAAGACTCTGCCCCTCCTGATGGTGTGCTGATCTCTTATGCAGAATGTTAATGTTACATGAAGAGTAATGTGGTAATACTATTCCTGCTGTTAGTATTATGAAAGACTTCTGTGCTGATTCCATTTCAAATCTTGTACCATTCTGTTTGCACTGCTCACTGTTGCCTTAGCTTCTATTATGCTCTCAAAATTAGCTCTGGGTCGTTTTATGGATGTGGAATTTCCTGATACTTTTCTTCACTGAATGCTGATTATGGGGCTTGTAATGTGGGCACTTTTTTTTTTTTTTTTAGTTGGCAGGTTGAATTCTTGCAGTGTTGAGACGAATGCAATCTGTAAATTAGGAGAAGCCTACTGCAGTCCTGTGCTATTCTGTGAGCTGGAGGTAAAGTTCTTATTTACCATCTCAAGGGACTTCTGAATTCCACTGCTCTGTGATCCTTAGAAACATCATTACATTAGCAATAAATACATGTAACAATAAATACATATACTACTGCCTTTCCTAAATGTTTGAGACCAGACTCTGTCTACAAGAGCAGTAGAGGAACAGGAGTATGGCTGTCCTTGAAATGAGTTTTCTAGTAACCTGCTCCTTCCTGTGCTACTTCAAAGCCTCATGAAGCCAAGCCTAAGCTAACAAAAAACATCTCTGATATGCAAAGCCTTGGTACACTTGTTCCTTGCTGCATTTTCTCTTCCTGAGCTGTCATTTGCCATGTGACTCCCTTGCCCATGTAATGTTTCATGTCAGCTGAACTTTGTGGCTTCACTGACCATTTTGCCATCTGATATGCCACTCTTTTCAATTACCTGCTTGGTCTGAAAAGCTGGAGGGGGAGTTTGGCATTCAGCAGTAGCACACTTCACTTTTCTGTGTACTCAGTCACTGCATCCTCAGAGATTGCTTCCCTACCAGCAGGTAGAATCTGTGTCTTTGGCAAGCCCTTCAGGGCTTCCAGCTGGCAACACTGTACCTTCCTTAGTGGTAGGGAAGAAAATGGGCCTGTTTGGGGTTTTCTGCAGCTAGCCTCTTGTTGCCTGCTCTGGTTCTTTTATCAAAGCTTAGCATTGCTTTTCTTCTTTTCTATTGATTAAATAATTTCTTTATTTTGTTTCCAGTTGGAAGGGATACAAGTTTCCACTGCTCAACGACTTCTCCGAATGTTACAGATCTGTGCTGGTCACATACCAGGAGTTTCTGCCTTGTCCTTTGTCTCACTGATGAGGAACTCTGATGACAATTAGCTTCTCATTGTGATAATTCAGCCACATTCGTCAGGTTTTTTTCACTTCAGGCATTCAAACTGCAGCATTTGGAATCACATTGGGAGGCTTTTTTGCATGACTTGTCATGACCACTCATCCAGAACTGTTCCTAGTTGTTTATCTCTCAAGAAAAGTTTGATTCCTATTCAGTGGATAACAGATAGGTGCTGCAGGGAGGGCAGTTTGATCTGGGGATTCCTATCTGTTATTACATATGAATACCATTTCATGATCAAATTTGAGTTTCTTCCACTTGGTCTGTGGCCAGGAGCTACATGTTTTTCTGAGAGAATTTTAGAAGAACAGACTACCATCTCCAAAGTACCAGAGAAGAGGCAGCAGGCTCCTGCTTTCTTTCAGTTGAAATGCAGCACCTTGGACTAATGTGAAGCCTTGCTGCCAGGTTTTGTCTGTCCACCAAGAGAAGAATGGGGATGGAAGGCTGGCCTGCAGCTTCTAGATAGACTGCACTTGGCAGTTAATGATCCAGCTGTGTGAACATCTGCCCAGCAAAGGACTCAGTATTTTCATGCCTGATGCCTAATTGGGAAGGAAGGGACTAAAGATAATCAATTTAGCACTTTAGCTTTCTTTTAGATCTTTGAAGAAAAAGACTCCACCTGTCAAGCCCAAGACAGCCCCAGTAACCCAGCCCCAGAGGTGAAACCCAGCAGACTAGACTCCAGCAGCACACAGAAAACAGGTTGTCTCTGCAGGTTTGGCATATGCTGTGCATAATCCCTTTACTAACAGGTTCTTATCAGCAGTAAGTTGTGCCTTTTGCTTACTGCAAGTCACTAGGGTTTGAGAGTTCTAATTTAATAAAATAAGCAATATTTAATGGTTGTATGCTCGTTATTAGGTACGTGGCACAGGCTCTAAAACCTGCCAGCGCTTGCCCCAGTTTGACCTGGCAGCTCGAACTCCCACTTAGTTGTGTTGCACTCGTGGCTTCAACCACGTGGTGGTGGCAGAAGCTTTTCAAATACAGCCCTTTCTGTACTTTGAGTTGAGCCACCTGCCAGAATACAGTGCTTTTAGAAATGCTGGGATGTTTCTTACCCAGAATTGCATGCCAGGTAGAAATGAAGCCTAGAGAGAATGTGTTAAGCTCCCCTCTGGTTTAATTTACTTAATCCCTAATAGTCTGCTTTAATGTTCCTAGGTGCAGAGCTCTAGCTGTGTGCACTGTTTCGGTTAGCTTGTTCCTGACATCTGTCTGTGAGCAGGAAAAGCAGAAAGCAGCACTGCAGGCTTAATCAGCTGTGAGTGTTGGCAGTCCTTGCAAAGACAGCTCAGCAAGGCACAAAGCCTGTATCCTTGCACAGAGGACACACAAATCCCAGCTCCAGTTGTATTGTTGCTGGTGGGGGAGGGCTGGGGTGTTTGTCAGCTGAAACAAAAGGAACTAAACTATTCAGCTGTGTTATGATGCCCAAAAGGGCTGGACTCTGGCTAAAACCCAAAGGAGAAAGACATGTGCAAACTGTCGTGGCTGTGTAAGGAGGATTGGAAGCTTAATGGGCATGCCCTACTTTCAGCTAGCATTGTGATCCTGAAGGTACTAACCAGGACTTGGCCACCAGAGAGGGGCAATCATGCTGAGAAACAAGTTTCTGTGTTGGTTATGCTGTCTCAGCCTTGCTCTTGCTTTGGGTCCCTTCAAATAAAGGAGACCAGGGTTTAGAATAGGCTGGTTTCGATTTGCTCTCGATGTGCAGGTGCAGTCTGGGGGAGGAAAGGAAGGGAAGTGGTATAAAATGAGCCACTCTTTCATGTCCTCTGCAACTGCTATAAGGCAAGGAGACTTTTCCATCTCCTGGGTTGCTCTCCAGTTGACTCGAATAACTATTGGACATGGGTAAAATCCCTTTGGCCTCAAAAGTAATTTCACTGTGCTTTCTTAACTAGTGAAAATGAAACTTTTTTTTGGTCCACCCAGAATTCTTTGGGGTAACCCACACATGCTACTGTCCATTCCTGCACCTTCAAGCATGGTTTTTTTCCACTGTTATGTTTCAGATGTGGTATTTCTTCCCTTCTACTACTTTCAAAGAAGAAAGATGCTGTTTTTACTTCCTACAGGTGGCTGAATCTCAGCTGGTACAAAATAAAATCTAGTTCCTTAAGAGCAGCATCTTGCTTCACCTTGGGGCAAATATTTTTCTTACTCTTAGGAGAAAGTATTTACTAGAACTGGCAGGGGAAGTGGAGCGTATCTAAGAATATGACACTGTGTCTCAGGTCCATCATGTTTTACAACCCAAAGTAGTTGGGACACATCTAAAGCTACATCTTCAACTACGTAAATACCTCTAGGAGCTGTCAGCTATTAGTTTAGACAGTCCATAACACTGCCCTTACTACCAGAGGAGACAAGGCAGTTGAGGATATCTTTGATCTGGATGGAGTAGCCAGGGCTAATGTTTGATAAAGGCCTTGTGCAAGTAGTACTTGGATTGGGATCAGAGGCACGGAAGGCCTGAAGCTGAATTAAGGCTAGTGACTCAGGTTCTGTTGTGTTCAAACATCACAAAAGAGCTTGCCAAGCTGACTAAAATCTAAACTAACAGAAACATGTTGGAGTTACTTGCTTTCTCTTCTCTCTGTTGCCTCAGTTCCCTATCCCTGTGGAGATTTTCAAAGAGAAATCGCCCTCTCTGTGGCAAAAGTATCCGTGAACATTGCTGGTTTGACCCTTTCTGTTGTGGATGTGTTTCTGTTTGTCAGTTATGTCAGCAAAATTAGTATAAAAGTGGTTTAATTAGTATAGAAGAGCTCATACCAGTTGCACTGATGTAATCTTTGGTCTCACAATGCTATTCTTTTTGGATGGAACTGAATGAGGTAGTAATATCGTCTCTTCTGCTATGGCAGGTTGACCCATAGGATGTTATTTTCAGTTTGGTCCCTTGAAGATTTTACATCCTCAGCCTGCTAGCCGAATACCTCACAAAGATGATCTGTAAGAGATTTTAGCACAAATCAGCTTGGTTGGCATTACCTGGTGAGATTACAGCTCTCTGCTGTGCCAGGTTTTCTAAGACTGGTGCTGCTGTACCAGCAGTTAAATCACACCAGCTTTAAAGCATGATAAAACATTATACGCTCAGTCTATGCCAACAGGAGAGAAAGTCTGTGTACTGATATGGCACCCATAGTAAAAAAATCTCTCTGTTTCTGGAACAAAGATCAGAGATAAATCGCCAGGGTTGGATTTATCTGTCCGTTCCAAACCTTGAAACTGGTGTTAGAGGTTTAGATTCAAGGCCACCTCTAATATTTGCTTTGGGGACTGGATGTCTTTGCTTGCCAAGAGCTGTAGTTTGAAGGGAGGAGCTGGCTTAGGTCAGCAGTGGTGCTTAGCAGCTGTGTGGTCAAGGTGTAAGAGCTTCTTGATTGCTCTCATTGTGACCACTGTCCACAGCAGTGGTGGACAAGAAGGGACTCCTGCTCCGCTGCCTGGAGCTGACCAGCAGAGCTGTGCCAAAGGCAAGGGAGAGGCTTCCTCCTGTGGGTTTTTAACTTGTCTTGGTTTTGCAGGAGCACTGGCTGGTTTCCAGCTGCTCTGTTTCCATTCAGCTGGCCCAGATCCCCTGGCAGTCTCCTCTGCACTCTGAGTGCTCTCCACCTCCCACCCTAAGCTGCTGTGCTGTGTTGCTGTGGGCTGCTGATCAACTGCCACTTTCCATTCAGTGGCCAGCTGTCCTTCACTGGTGGTGAAAAGTGATTTATATGCAAGAGAAACCAATAGCAGGCACAGCCCAGAGGCAGGAGCCAGAAACACTGGATTTGTTTCACCTCTGTGGCTGATTTTTTGCATGACCTTGGGCACGTGTGTGAAAATTCACTGTGCCTTGCTTGCTCTGCCTCTATGGCTGGAGCTGCCTTCACTGAGGGGGTGTAATAAGGGCAAATTGAGATTACTTTGGGGTTGCAAATTTTGAATTGAATGGAAACATTCAGAAGAAACCATTTTCTTCTCTTTAGCAGAGTTTGACTTTTACCTGAGTTCTGTGGGGGAGGGTTTGGTGGCACTTGCTGGCTGGGCACCTCCTGAGATCAGCTGTGTTTTGTGCTTACATGCCTGACTGCTGCAGGGAGGCTGCCTGAAACTGGGCTGCTGTCCTCATAAGGCATTCCAGCATGGTTAGGTTTTGGTGTGAACTGGAACGAAACCACCCTCTGAAATGCTGAAATTCCCTGCACAGTTCAATTATCCTTGAATTGGCCAGTGGGGAAATCAAAGTCTCTAGATCTCTTCCTCACTGTTAAATATTAATACAGCACGGCAATACTAGGCAGGAAGGCATCCCCTCGGGTCAGCTCTGTGCAGGAGGGGCTGTCTTGGCTGTGAAGAACCTGTGTGCGAGAGAGGTCGGGCACGGGGGACTCTGGAGTGATGTGACTTGCTCAGACTCCTTGGCAGCTGAGTAGCATGGGCTCCCGGCCCGTGCTGGGCCACGTTTCCTTTGCCACAGGCTCCCTCTGCAAGAGCTGACACGTGCCGCGATGTCACATCCCTCATCCCCTGGATCTTACCGTGTGCTGGGGCATTTTGAGAGGAGCCAGGAAAGGCATCGTGCCCGTGTGCCCTGCCCCACTGCCTCCTTTGCCGAGGGAAGTCAGCGGTGTGTGAAAGAGAGCCCATGCTTTACATACGTGCAGGCTGCCTCCTCGCCGCCGGCCCAGGTGCAGCTGCGGGTTGGGTGCGAGAGCCCCGGGGGCTCTGCGTCACGGGAAGGAGCACCGAGGTTGGGCCAAGGACAAAAACAACGAGAGAGAGCAGCTCCCCTTGGGAAACATGGCCTTGGTGTGGGGGGTCTGCTCGAGCCTCTGGATCCCAACACCCTCTCGGCACTACAACAAGCTGTGAAGCACCTGTGCTCAGGCACGTGGAAAAACCTAAAAAGCCTAGCTAGCATTAAACAAGCCATGGAGGCTTTCCCCATTTTCTGTCAGAATGGAGTATTGCTTTTCTCTCTTCCCATGAAAGCTCTCACTGTGTGCTCACCCTGCAGTGACAGGGTGACAGTGCCATGCTGCAACTCAGCCTGCCTTGCTCCTGCCCTGTGCTCAGATTTTTGAGACACCTTGGGTGTTTGTTGAGGGCTGGCAGTCCTTGAAGCACTATCACTGTCTGCACTGGTCAACTCAAATCTCTCCTGAACCTCTGGGCTGGCCACTCTCCTAGTTTTGACAGCAGCATTGGCATCGCCCCAATGTGAATATTCAATTATTTCCCCCACTGCTATATTTCTTTTTCTCGCTCTTCCAGAGATCACAGGCATGAGGCTGCCTTTGCCTAAGCTCAGTAACAACCTGTGGCTTGTGTGGTGGTGGAGCATCTCTCTTTAAAGTAATGTGCCAGAATCAACTAATTAATCCTCATTCCCCTGTGGGGCTGAGGGGTGACTCAGTGCCTCGTGCTGTTGTGCTGAACAGCAGAGGATCAAAGGCACTGGAACTGGGGAAGCCCTGGGATAGCACAGTGTCACTCTGTGCCTGCACACCAGGTACCTGTAAAGGCTCAAACTTGCGCATTTATCTCCAGGACTCTTTTTTTAGCCATGCAGGGGATTGCAAACTCTGCAACCTTAGAGACAAGGTGGGAGCTGCCATCACCTTGTTCTGGAGGGAGTGTTTTCACTACCTGATGTTCCCTTTTTACCTTTTTTCTTCGTTATAACCCAACTTGGCCATCCTGAGTGTTTCTCCCTCCTGACCTAAAGGTCCTTCATTGCACCCCCTGTGTACATGTCTGGGTGAAAGGAGGGGCAGGGAGGCTTAGACACTGTCAAAATTGAGCTGTGGTGGTGGTGCACATCCCTGTTGGGCATTGTGACCCTCAGCATGCTGCATGCCAGGCTGTGCCAGCATGATACGGCAGCCCTGAAGAAGTGCAAACAAGCACCAATGCCTGGCCTTGGGCTGCCCTGGTGTCCATCATGCTGCTGTGTGAGCTGCTCACAGGGAAGGGAAGGGGAGTTGCTTACACACAGATGTTGTGTAATACAGACCTAGTTCAAATGCAAGTTTGCAAGCTTGGAAGTGTTTGCCTGGTCCGGGGGGGAGAGGAAAACCCTCTGGGATGAGGGCTGCTGCACTGCGTCTCCTGCTCTGTGTTATGAAGGAGTTGAAACATGAAGCGTGTGCTTTGTTCAAAACCTGGGTCTTTCCCAGGTTGCGTGTGGAGCATCACCTGTGTGAGTCCCCCCTGAGTGCGCATGAGCTGTGGTTTGGCTGAGCTCAGACACTGCATGGGACTAATACATAGTGATGGTGTCCTATAAATTATATAGTCGGAATGTTCGCCATCTGCTCTGCGCTGAAAGCTGAGTGTGATTGAGATCTTCCCCACTTCCCAAAGCTTGACTCTCTTGCCAAGCTTGAAATGTGTGTGTGGATCTCCCATAAGTGGTTCTGATTGAATCAGGTAACAGAGGGAATTTTTTAAGCAGGCTGCAATGTTCCCTGCACCCAAAGTGAGAGCTGAAGCAGCGGCCAGCATCCTATTATGAGGCTACGAGTAAAAGTGAGTATGATTTCATGTTAATTAGGTTCTAAAGGGACTGAATCTTGATTGCAGTGGTCATATCAAAGATTTAAAATAGTAATGCAAAAAGCAAAGGAAACCCCACAGTGATTCATATAAGAAGAGGAAATAAAGACAGTCATGGAGGAAGAAGGAGTTTGAGGGGGCCTGAATTGCTCTGCTGCCCAAAAGCGGGAGGGGATTTGAATCAGATTATCCTCATTAGATGTCTCTTTAAAGCATCATCAAGCCAGATGAATGGTCTGGGGGAGAGCTTGCAGGCATGGTGGCTGTGATTATCACCAGGGATTTGCAGTCCTAGTTATCTAGCTTAGAGACAAGATTATTAGGGGGTATAAAGCTGTTCCTGCCCTCAGCCTCCAATGTGCATTTTTAGGTTGGGTGATGGGAGGTGCCACATTGCTGCACAGCCCCTTGGAAGCCTGCCTGCATCCTCTGGTGGTCCAGCCCTCTGCAGGGCTGTGGGTGCAGCGTGGAAGGGAAAGGAACCTGTGCTGGCCAGGAGATTTTCCATGGACAGGGGATGGACAGGCAGCCTTCCCTGTGGACTGTGGCAAAGGGCAACACCTCCTGTATAGGTGTTTGCACTGAGATAAGAAATGGGGAGGGGATCCTGGGAGGGGGGGGTTATATCTGCCTGCCTTGGCAGAACTGTTCGCTCCCTGTGGTATCTCCCTTCCTGTGACAGCCTGTGCCAAAGCAACTCATCCTTCTTCCAGCTAGAGCCTTTGAGGCCCTAAATGCTCAGAAGTCAGTGTGGCTGTTACAGAGGCAGCCCCTGTGAGCTGTGGGGAGGGCTGTCCCCTTGAAAGGGAGTCAATGCACATTGCTCACAGGTTCCTTGGAGTTCATTCCTGGCGTGGTGAATATGGCAGAGGGCTGCTGGCAGTCACTCTCTACCTCCTCAGTCCTGCAGCTGCAGCAGCTCCTCATCCTCCCCTTTATCTCCTTCCCTACTCCATATGTTGCACCCCTATTTCTTCTCTGGGCTTTGTCAGGATGGCCTAGGCATTGTGGCCAGATGCCAGCCAGGAGAGGAGGGGCACAGGCCAAATCCACCTGTCAGCTCTCTCCTAACATTGCATCCTTAATACACTCATGGAAATTCATAACATTATTCTGCACTCAAGACTGTGCAAGTAAAATCACTCTGGCCTTTTTACACCAGGGCAGCACCTAAAGGTCCTTGGGAAGCCAGAGAATGTTGTAGAGGCACTGGGGCAAAGTGTGGCTTTGATTTTTGGTTCTGGAGTCGTCTGCTGGAGATTCATGCCTTCAGAGTGCAGTGGTGGGGCTTCCCACTGTGAGTACTGGGGAGATTTCTGCCTGAAGGTAAGTGACACCTAATCTGGCTGAACCCACCTGTTCAGAGGTTTTTCCCATGGCAGCACATCACCCTCAGACACTGATTTCTGTTTCAGTGCTGGAGATGCTGCCTGGATCATCTGATCCAGCACATGAACACTCCCTATGAACGTCCATACGCAAAACTGGGGGGGCACTTGCATCCCCCGGTTGCCTAAGGGGGACAGGACAAGCTCCCACTTCTCCTCAGGATGGGGGTGGGGGCAGCATCCCTGCTGCAGGCAGAGTGGGCAGGGAGTTTGTGTGCATTTTGTTCACATCCAGGCAGAAGAGCCAGGCTCAGCTAACGCTGTGTTGCTCATGATGTTGGGGGGCTTGGAAGAGCCAGGGCAGGGCCAGGGACCCAAGCCCTGCTCAGTGCCCCCCCCACACTCTCCAGAGCAGTGAGTGCAGCCAGCACAACGGCTGGAAACACCCCTCACTCCTCCCCAACACCCCTGGCAGGGGAGATCAAGGGCTCAGCTCTTCCAGGGCTGGATCAGACAAGGGAGGGTTTGTTTTTTTTTTTTTTTTGCTGATGTGTTCCTCTTGGGCTCTGTGGATTAGGGAGGGGAAGGGGCAGAGGTGGCCCATTTTGAGCCCAGGAAGTGTTGACCCACTGGTCTGTAACCCCAGAGGGTTCTTCAACAGGCAGCCCACTAAGAAGATTAATTTGGGTGTTCAGCTTTGTCCCTGCAGGGGTCCAAGACTCCTTGCAGAGGGAGCCAAGGACACCTACCCCGTTTTCTTTAGCCTTGTGATCAAGCACAGCTCCAGGGACAAATAAGCAAGGAGCAGGGAGACAAATTACATTCAGCAGGGTGGGGCACTGCAGAGCAGTGTCAAAAACCCCCTTGATAGGAAGCAGGGCAGCTACAGAGGGATCTGGGGTTTAGGGTGACTATGAATCTGTTGAATCCTCTCTGAATCTGTTGAACGCTCTCCCATATTATTCCTAAAATCTTCCCAGATTTTGTCCCTAAGCCCACCTGGCTTTAACAAGGATCCCAGTGGATCCCAAGGAGGATGTTTATGCTGCAGCCCTGAGAAACCTGCTCCTAACAGCCATAGTGGGACTTTTTGGGAAGGGATGTTTTCTACCAGCCAGCACAGGTGGGTTGGGAAGGGGTGCTGGGATGAGGTGCCAAATGGGCTTTGGGAGTTGGCTCCAGCCAAACCATTCTAGTGGCACCATCTGAATGCAGGGCAGATGTCAGGCCTTGCCGAGATGTTCCCGAGGCGTTGGGTGCATCCTGTCAGAGGTTTGTCCTGAGGTAACTGGGTCTGCGCAGTAAACACCTCACAGCTTCTCTGATCGACAAGCCTGTGGGTTTCCGGTGTGCACGGGCACAAGGTGAACTTTCGGGGGATATTTTCTGCTACATGTGGTTTTGCAAGTGTGTGCGTGAGTCACTTCACCTACCCTGCTACCAGAGGAACTGCTCACACGAGTCCTGTCACTCAAGTGTGCACAAGCCCTCATAGGACACTGCCATCCCTCCATGCTCGTGGAACACCAGCGCTGCCACGTCCACCACAGGGATCCCAGGGATCTCAGCTGATCCAAGCTGACCTCAGCCAAAGCCATCCCTCCAGGTGTGGGATAGGAGCAAATGGCACTGGAGATTGAGCTGTCTGACTCTGGGATGAAGATATAATTCTTAAATCGCTCATTTGATATCTTTTCTGGTTTATTTGTTTAATAAAAGGACTTAGTTAGCTGGAGACCCAGGCTCCTGGGGCTTTCATTTCTCTGCAGAGGAGATAAGAAAAGCGCATTTCCTTATCCAGTGAGTCATTTTCTCTGCTCTTTAATTATGCATTTGTGTGATTATCAAGTGTATTCAGCTCTGAGATGCAAACAGCTCAAACTACTCACCAAGCTTTAACTTTTGCTATTCCAAAAACGATCAACCACAGTTATGAAGGGTAGGGGAGGCAAAGATGGGGGAGACGAAAAGGGGGCCAGCTAATGCGCAGAGCCTGGGCTGTGCTCATGAGCAGACCCACGTGTGAGTGCTGCTGGGGTAGTCAGCGCTGGTTTTCTCCTTGAGTAAGCATTACCATGTGTAAATTCAAACATATCTTCTTGGCCCATGAGGAGGCAAACAAGTTGGGAAGAGGGCATGGAAGACCTGTGGAGCGTGATAAAGAGGACTGGGAAAAAAGGGCAGGATACGGTGAGGTCAGTGGCAGCAATGAGGCTGCAACATCCTTCCCTGTGACAGGACCTGAGAGCACTTTATTCACAGGACTGCATGATGACTGCCATCCCTGGGCTCCCCACTATGCATTTGAAACTTAAAGCTTTCTTTCCATGTACTGAAATGGGAGCCATCAGCCCCTGGGCTTTAATGTAAATCTCGCTCTCCGTGTTGAAAGCAATGTGTAGGTTACTTGGTTTGGGCCTTCCCAAGTGTGCATATTTGACTGGAGGGCTCACAGAGTAAATCTGTAAGTGTCCTACAGCAGATACTGGAAACAATTTCCCACCCCACACTTTAAGCCAAACTCAGTTTAAGTGAGCTCCAGGCACACTGGTGCTGGAAAAAGCCTGCAAAAGCTATCTCAGCAAGACTCAAACATGATTTCTCCTCCCTATTACTGAGCTGGATGAACCAGGTAGTGGGCTCGGGTAATTAACTAGGGCTAGGGTTAGGGTTAGGGTTAGGGTTACGGCTAGGGTTAGTGTTGAGAGATCTAAAGAGCCTCGAGCTGCAAGCACACTGCTGCTGGAAAGAGCCTCCCAAGGTCATTGTGAGAAGGCCCTAACATGGTTGCTCCTGCATCTTTCTGAGCTGGAACACCCAGGTAATCTGCTAGGGTAATTAATTAGGGCTAGGGTTGGGGTTACGCCTAGGAGCAGTGTTGAGAAATCTAAAGAGCCTCGAGCTCCAGTCACGAAGCTGGAGATGGGTGGAAGAGATGGGAAGGAGAGATTTGAGGATGAGGGGCAGGGTGACAGTGCTATGGTGGGACCCACCGAAACTGGGGCTGGGGGTCACTGAGAGATGACTGATATAGAGGAGGTATAGTGGGAGCATTTGAGAGGAGGGGAAAACTGGAATGATGGAGGAGCATAACCCTTAGGGAAAGGGTGACTGGCAGGTGGAAATATCTCAGGGCAAGAGGAACAGCAAAGCCTTTGCAGCAAGGAGGTTGTTTGTGGACCACTGGATGTTTTGTGGGGATCATCTGCCTACATGCATATCTTCAGCCCCACCAGCCCACAAGACAAGGTATTTTCTGGGCCCTAGATCCTACCCTTGCACTCCTGAGAGCTACCTGCTGGGGACAGTGAGGATTCCAGGTGTCCTCTCCTTGCCAGGGCTCTCCACTGTGGAGTTCACGTGTGGACTGGAGCAAGCCTTGGCTTCTGTTTTTCTCCTTGCTGTAGGTCATGGCACTGCATCACAGCTTTTCATCCTGGAGCTGCTCCTGGTGCCCTTCTGCTGGACACTTGTCCCTCCAAATCCCACGCCTGCACCGCAGCCCTGGTCCTGCCTTGGGGTGCACAAGAGGCAGAGGGTCAGCTGAAGTGGGATGTGGAGATGTGTCCTATTGTTTGACCCAGTTCCCTGGCAGGTATGAGCAGGGGCAAGTGCAGCCTGCTCAGGGCAAGCACCAAGGCAGAGGGTGCTGAGCTGGCTGTGCCATTTGTGGCTCAGGGCTGCACTGAGGGAAATGCTCAGCATGGCCTCACTCAGTTGGGGAGTTTTGACTAAGATGGAGTGGGAATAACAGTCACAGATGCAAGAATGATGGCCAGGCTTTCGCAGCTCCTCAGGGGAGCCCACAGTGCTCTGGCAGTTGTTCCTGCTGGTGTGGCACAGGGGAGAGGGAGCAAGTGTTGGCACACTGGCTGGAAGTGGAAGTGAAATCATGGCAGGCATGGAACTGCTGGGCAGTGATCAGTTTTTGGTTGGGACTTTGGCTTGCCTGGAGCCCTGCAGCACCCAAGGAGAGGGCTGAGACTATGTTGGGGCTGCTTTGGCACTGCTATGATACAAACCACCCTCTGGGAATGCTGCTGGCAGGGAGGGAGATGTGCTGTAGGGCAGCTCCTGGCCTGCAGGGCATGGGGTACCAAAGAACTGCACTGGAGCTGGGGTCTAGCATGGGGAGCTGGTGACTGCATCCCACTCGGGGCTTCAGGGGGTGGGATGTGGAGGCTGTGGCCTCAGCTTGCCCAGCAGTCACGGGAGAGGAGCAGGCACATTCAGAGACCAAGTCCTCAGGCTTGTCTCAGAGGACCTCAGTTACCCAGTGGGGGCGCCTGGTACTGTCACCTTGAGCCAGAGCACCCTTTGGATTTCCTCCTCCTCCCCTCCTGGCTTTGGTCCAGGACAGTGGGCAGCAGAGGTTTCACCTCAAAGAGTCCAGATGCTCTAGCTGCTGGAAGGATGTGACTCCAGCAGTAAAACCCTATTAGTGGGGCTAGGGCAAGTCACTAGTGTTGCTTCCCGCAGCTGAGAGCCAGACAACAACTGTGGCTGACCCCTTTCTTTCCTATGGAGTGAAGAAACAGAGGATGTGACTTTTGTTCAGCAGGAATGGAAGAGATCCACCTGCAGCACTGATGTCCATCTCTTCAGATCTCAAGCACTGAGCTTTGACATGTGGGTACTGGTGGCAGAACCTTTCTCCTGCTCCTGATCAGGAACACCTAAGACCATTAAAGTTTCTTTTTAGTCCCTTCCAATGGTTTAGGGATCAGGCTTGCTTAGTGTGACCTGCTTTGCCCATGCCCTGGGCGTTTACTGAGCAGAACCAGATCTGAACCCTGGAGGATGAGACATGGTGCTGAGGAGCCACGGGTCTAGGTCTGTGATGGAGAGGATGGAGAGAGCAAGGTGATGGAGAGCACTGTCAGCAGGGCTGGAGAACATACAGCAGTTGGCCTGCCCACAGAGCAGTCACTGGCAAGATGTGTTCTGGGGGCAGTGCGAGCTTTTAAAAGGGAAAATATCAGTACCCTGTCACTCTTTTCTCCTCTGGTCCTTTTCTTCATTTTCAATCCAAGCCAAATCTGTGGCTCTGGGATGGAGTCTTGCAAAGATCCGTGCACAGGAAAGCCTCCTGTAGACACTGGAGAAGGCCGAGGGGACTTTTCACTGCAAGCAAGGGAGGGTGCAGGCTAGGGGACATGCCTGGCCTGGGGGCAACATGCAGGTGGGCAGGGGAAGAGTGAGGATCAAGGCGATCAGGTTGGGCCACAATATGCTGGGCACAAGGTGCTGTGTGGCTGAGGCACACGAGGGGCTGCGGGGATTTCAGAAGCATATTTTGGAGGAGAGGGGTAGTTTGAGGGCACAGTGCACAGGCAGGCAGGGGTAGGGCTTGTTCGCTTGCTCTCCTCCTCCCTGGTGAAGATCCGCCCCAGGCCAAGCACAGCGATTGTGAGCCCCAAGGGAGACGACGCAGCTTGACAGACTGTATCTCCCTCTGCCACGGGGCCTGGGGCACTGCGATTTCACACTCGGGCAGCCCGTCACTGCCATGCCATGCGAGAGCTGGGCTCTCACTCCCACTCTGCCATGTCCTCGTCAGGAAAAGCTGCCATTGCCCCCTCCTGCCTCTCCTTCGAGTGCTTCGACACGCTGACCAAGTCGTGCATCAAGTGCTCCGACCTGTTCAAGGACAACACAAGTAAGGGGAAGAGGGCAGCTGCAGTCTGAGCTCCCCAGGGCTGGGTGGTGGTGGGTCAAGGAGGCTGGGGGCACCTCCAGGGTGGGCAAGGGGAAGGCACCTTCTCCTGAGGATGGCTATGGAGCTGGCAGTGGAGGAGGGAGCCTTCACCTAAAGCAGAGGGGAAGAGGGCAGCCAGTTCCAGTGAGAGGAACGTGGTGTAGGGAGAAGTCAGATGACCCACCCCAGGGTGGGGTTCACAACCTGCCCCAGGAGTGACAGTGGGAAGAGCTGCTACCACCCAGGAATGGCAGGGAGTGGGATAAGGGTCTCATCAAGCAGGGGGACATTTCGTTGCTGGTGGTGGGTGGGTAGAAGTTAAGTGCCACACTTCTCTGCCACCCCAGCCCTCAGGCCAGCTAGCCAGGTGAAAAATGCGGCTGCCTTTCTTCCTAGCTTCAGCTGTCCCCCTCCTGACACTACCGGCATCTCGCCCCACAGCAGAGCCTACCCTGGCACCCACCCTGACCAGCACCTTCCTGATTTTTGGGGTCCCAGTGGTAGTGGGGCTCATCCTGGTTCTGGCTGTCCTCTGTGGCTTCCTGGCCTGCAAGGTGGGAAAGAGGAGAAGAAAGAGGAAGGCAGCGGATGAAAAGGACAAAGGTAGGGGACCTCTTCCTCTCCCTCTCACAACACCCTAAAGACCCTCAGCTATATGGCATCACTTACTGCTGGCTCCCCTGAGGCACATCCAGGCTAGCTCCTCCACCTCGACAATCACCGCCTGAGTGACAGTGACAGTGTCCTGCATTCCCTGGGAACCTGTGCTGGTACCTGACTGCCAGCGTGATCCCTCCCTTTGCCGGGTCTCCCTGTGCCTTTGTTTGCTTGTACTGGCATGTACTGGCACCATCCTGAGTAGCTCTGTGAGCTCACTGGTGAGAGCCCTCTGCCCCAGTAGCCAGAGGGTCATGGATAGAGTGGGGGTTCTGGGGGCACTGGTGGACACCCAGGGATGGCTCCAGAAGCAGCCTCTCCCTGTGAAGCTGCAGTGGGGGTCCTGTGTGGACTGCCCAGCTTGCTCCTTGTGCTTGGGATGCCCAGCATCCTCCAACATGCACGCGAACGACCCCTGTGGGGTGTCAGGGCCAGCCCCGTTGACAGTACACTGCAGCACTGCAGAGGGTTATCTGGTGCATCAAAATTAGGACTCAAGGGATTCAAAGCATGGGGCTGAGCCTTTCCTGGTGGGGTACTTCCAGGAGAGTAAGGCCACAGTGCTCCATGATGGTCCATTTTGTTGGGGTGGCTCTTTCCTCCCTCGGGGGCCCCTGCAGTGGTACTGACTCAGCCCTGAACAATCATCTCAGAAGTGGCCTTGCCTGGCTTCACTCCTCCAAATTCCCAGGTCAGGGGGCTATGGCTCCCTGGGACCCCCATGAGAGGCTGCTTCCTGGGGATGCTGGCACCAACCACTGCCCCACCAGCTGGGTGGGTGTCCATTATGGTCCTTGTTCTGCTCTGGCTTGCCTGCACACTTGTGGCAGTGCCGGACAGTGACTCAGAGCGGGGGGACATTACCCGGGGCCTTTCTGTGCTGCGACAGCCCATGACGCACACACTGAGGAAAAATACCAAAAGCGAAAGAGAAGGGAGAAATCCAGCGGTGAGAGAGATCTGGCCATTGTGGAGAGTGTTGGAGGCGCTACTCAGTCTCCTGTTGCATGCCCTGGTCCCCATCCCCCTCGCTCCCCAAGGCTGCACCACAGCAAGCCCACTGCTGCAGCACTGGATGTGTGGAAAGTGGCAGGAGGCTTGGGGCTGGAGGCACACGCCTGCCTTCAAAGTGTGTAAACAAGTCTATTTTTAAGTGAGACGCAGTCGGGGGAGGGCAAGTTGCCACGGGCTGGGCTGTTCTGCTGCCGGCAGGGTTTAGCAAGAGGACTCGAAGTGGAAGTGCAAGTTTCGGCTTTCCCTATTGTCTTTTATGGGGGAAAATGCCCATCAGTTGTAAGCAGGAGCAACTCTGCATCAGGAGAGGTGTGGTGGGGACCTTGCAGACTCCTCCTGTTCCAGCTCCATCTTCCCCTCTAGGGACACAACCCTCTCCCTGGGACCTTCCTGACCCTACTTTGTGGGCCCAGTAACCCCTTTTTCTTGTCCCTTCCCAGAAAACATGGATGCTGCAAGCCCCCTGTCCAGCCAGGACCCTGCTGTGCTAGAAGGAGAAGGTGCCCTGAACCCAGCCCCGTGCCTGCATCTTGATGGGAGCCTGAAGATGCCAGGTCCACCCAAGAAAGCTGGGGCAAAGCAGAGGCCATGCTGCCAGGGTGATGCTGATGGCAACATCGTTCTGCTCTCTGCCGTGTACTCCCGGCATGAGGAATGCAACCACAGCTTCCCACTGCCGGCCACTGAGCTCGGGGCCACAGCACTGGTCACCACCAAAACCACCCAGAACTGTGCCAGAGAGGAGAGAGTCTGAGGGCAAGGGGAATGGGGCTGGAGTGTTCTGGCTGATCCCCGTGGACACTGGCAGCCTGTTCCTGGGACGAGCAAAGCCTTCCGCGGGTATGAAGAACCTCAGAGAACCAAGTTTTGCCTTTAGCAAGATCAGCCTTTTAAGATGACTTTTTTGTGCTGAGTCCCAAGTTACACCTATAAATTCTGGAGGAAGCCAAAGTGGATCACACTGAGTTACAGCTCCTGGCCCAGACAGCTGCCATGGCTTAACCATTGGGAGGAGGCAGAGGAGACACAGCCAGTGAGGATGGACTGTGCAGGGACTGCTGTGCCATTTGCAAGGCAAAGATCGTGCCTGGACAGGTCTCCTGCTGGATGGACAATTCCTGGGAACATGGGGCTGCAACAGCAGAAACAGCAGGGAAAAGGAAGATGGAAAAGGAAGCAGGGAGTTACTTTAGGACCAAATTCCACACTGCAGTAGCTCAATTTTTGCTACTGACCTCAATAAAAGGAGACTTGAGGTCATATGGAGCAAGGCACACCCAGCATCCACTCCATTTACAGTGCCCTGACTTCTCCACTCTGTGGCACCCAGGTCTCTTCTCCCTCTGGGCTCTCTCACACAGTGGCAGGCATCCACTGGCACTCCTGGGAACCCCCTCCACAGCCGGGTACCCTGGGGATGGGAAAAAAGTTCTCTTTCCAAGCAGCGAAGAGGGCAAAACATCTGTCCTTGCTCTGACCTACAATCCCCGAAGTTAGGGAGGACCAGGGGCAGGCAAGGGAGACGGCTAGTCTGGAGGAGCTCCCTGAACTTGTCATTACAGCTCCAGACAACCGTCACTTCAGCTCACTGTCGCTGCAGAAATACTGTGTGTCACTTGGGATGGATGTTTCCACACTGCACAAAACCAGTCAGGGAGTGATGCAAGCGTAGGCAGGATGACTTAATTTATGTGAGTGTCCTCAAGGCTTTGCCTGGCGCTGGCCAGCGTTGCTGATCCCAGGCATTTGCTCGTAGATGGGTTTCTTCACCCGCCTTTAAGTGGCTTTACTGCGCAGGAAGAGCTCTGCTTGGGAAACGAACTTGTTAGTGTGGGATTGCTTATTCTGAGTAATTACAGCAGCTGATCCTCTTTGGCTCTGGGTTGAACAGAAACTCTGGGTTGGGTCAGAAGCCCCTGGAGAAGGTGATGAGTCACTTAGAAGTGCTTTGTGGGGGTTATTTACGTGAAGCACCATTTTTGGGTTTGCTCTTCATTAGATGAGGTGGCTTCCTCCTCCAGGAGGCTTTGGACACTGAACAGAACTGGCCAAGCAAGGTGTGGGGGCACTGACACCAGGCACTAATGGGCCACCGAGTGCCATAGCTCCCGGCAGAGTCAACTGGAGGTACTGTAGTGAGGGGATGTCCCTCTGATGATGGGAAGGTGACTCCCCCCGCAAGCCTGAGTTCTCTCCAAAGCTGCAGGACAGATGCTACTGTTGAAGGACAACCACCTCTCTTCTTCCCTGTCTGTGGCACTGGAGCCAGACTTAGGGCCTCTGTCCCATAAGGGCAACCACAGGTGCTGCCACATGTGCCAAGGCCAAAATTCCTTACCGCAACTCCTCTCCCAGACCTTAACACACTGGCAGAGGTGAATCCTCATCTGGCTGAGGATCTGCATGATCCAGGATGGGGCTGGGGCTGAGGATGGTGTAAGAGGTGGTCCATGTGCTCAGTGACTGTCCCCTGGGGCTCCAGACACCTGTGGCAGAAACTGTGGAGGCTCAAGGGCTGGGGTCCCAGTTACCCACAACAGCCATGCTGCCCATTGCAGTAGGGCTACTCCCACGGCATCTCATCCTCGTGCTCCACACCCAACCCTGTGAAGTAACTTCAAACAATCTTTGTGCATCTGGAATGGGGAAATGAGCCGAAACCAGGTCGGGGGATGTTTTGTCACTAGAAGAAGGACTGCTTGTGGGAGACAGAGCAACCTGTTTCATGGGAGATGGGGGCGAGAGGGAAATGGAACAGAACTGTCAGGAGCCTCCTCCACTTCCCACCCAGTGACAGTGGCAGCCCAGCCCTGTGGATATGCTGCTCACCCCAGATGATCTGGAAATTTGTAAAAGAAACACTCATACAAATCCTATTGAAAAAGCCCCTCTTGCTGCTCAGGTAAGGACTTCTGCTCTCATTTCTGCTGGAGCTTAAGCCAGGCATCTCCCTTTATGGGACTCCACCAGCATTTGCAGCGTGCACAGTGGCAATTGATCCACACTGTATTCCTCAACCAGTTACTGCCCCTTGGATCCCCTCTCTGTTATGGCATGTGAGGTGTCCACCCCACATAGTGTCTGCCTGACTGCCAGCTGTGTTGGGGCAGTGCTCCCCTTCTGCCCAATCTGCCTGGGAGGTATTTGTAACCTGCTCTGTGTACTTCTCCATCCTTATGTACAGGGCAAAGGGTTGTCCCTTTTGTTTGCATGGAGAGCCAAGGGAATAGAGATTGAAAATACGGTTGTGAAAATTAAAGCATAAAGTGAACCCATTGTCAATGCATGTTCAGAGGTCTGAATGGGGTCCCCATTTTCCTGGCTTTAGGGGTCTCCAGCATGATGGTCCTTGGGGTAGAGCAGGGCTTTGAGCCAGAGAGGCTCCCCTGGCAGTGGCTTTATCAGCACATTCCCTATACATGGCCATGTGCATGGCCAGGAACCAGCCAAGCCTGGCCACCTGCATCTCCCCACAGCCATGCCAGGAGCTGACCATTAGGACGAGGACTGGGGAAAGGATTTTTTTTTTCGTTTTGTTTTGGTTTTGTTTGGTTTCTTTTTTTTTGTTTCTTTTTTTTTTTTCTTTTTTTCTTTTTTTTTTTTTTTTTTTTTTTTTTTAATGTGGGGGGAGGTGTTGCCGGTCTTTGACTTTCCACAGCAGTTTCTCACTTCCCCCTGTGAGGCAGGAGCTGTGCTTCCTCCCCAGCCTGGCACCCACCCCACTGCCCGCACGACTGCCTAGAAAGGCTGGTGAAGCTGGGCTTCACTTGGCTGCAGGGGCACAGGGTTTCAGAGAGAGCCAGGGGAAAGTCTGAGGAAATCCCTGGGCAAGAGAAAGCAGTTGAAGCTAAAACCCTCCTTGCTGCAAAATCACCTCAGTATGTCCTTAGACATTTCAACTCCACTGACCCCGTTTTGGTGGAGGTCATGAGCCTATTTGAGCTCCTGCAAATCTCACCAACAAAGCTGGCGGTAAAGGAAAGAAGCCTTGGGGTCTCTAGGTATGTGGGTTTGTTTTCATCCTTGGTTCTAGAGGCAGGAGCCAGCTGGCCAGTGTGAGGAGAGGGGACACCTGGCCAAGGGTCTTCTGCAGTCAAGTCTGCCAAACCGTTCTCAATCCCACAGGCTCCCCAGACTCCAAAGAGCTCAGCTTTCCTCCCTCACTTTCTCCTGTCCATTCCCATTACTGCTTCATCCACCAGTTCAGTCTCCTGATAGTTCACCCCCAGGACCAACTACTCCAGCCTAAAACACCCCCCAGACCCCTGCAGACCCAGATTGCCCCTCCATGGGCTTTCTGTGGATGCTGGGCCTTGACAGCAGGCAGGGAAAATGGGCACCATTTCATCCCATACATGAAGTAATATCCCACAGGGTCCATCTGTCTCTGGGTGCAGCCTCTGATCCCCCACTTGCTGCAAGGATGGGGCTGTGTGGCCACCCCATCGTCTGCTTGCAGGGCATGGATCTCATCCCATCCCGCAGGAACCTTTCCCATCGCTCACTTCCCAGTACCAACCATGGCATGGGGATACGTGGGTGCCCTGCAATCCTCGGGGGACACCCGTGGGAGGCTGTGGGTGGGGAAGAGAGGTCAGCAGTCCCCGGGCGCCTGCCACGAGGTGGCACTGACATCGCACACGGGCGCAGGGAGTGGCACGGCAGGACCAGTGCCCCAAGGTAGCCGGGGGGACCAGGGAGAGCCAGGCAGGTTTGTAGCCAGCCCCACTTGGGCCAGACGGAAGGGTGACAGCTGGGTCTGACTCTGTCCAACCACACAGCACATCACCGTGGCTTCTGTGCTGCCCAGGAGAAATGGGCACTGGTGGCTGGACACCTGTGGGCACAGCCGGCATGGGGTGGTGCGGCAGACAGAGGCACGGAGAGCTGCTGCTCCATCCGACAGCACTGAGCACCTCGACCATGGTCCTGCTCCCCGAGCAGCCCGTTCCCAGTAGAGTCAGGTCTCTCTGGGCAGTCTCCAGGACACAGACCTGCCAGCCAGCACCGCCCTTCTCCATCCCCTCCCTGTCAGCCTCTACCGAAAAGGAAAATACTGTGCTATCCACCAAGCTCCCCAGGTGGAAAAGGCCCAGAGCTAGAGGGAAGGGGCTGGCCAGCTCCCTGTGCGATGCTGTCAGGGGACCACAGCCTTCCTGATGCTGCTCATCAGCATCCCTCCCTAATTGCTACCCAGTGCCTAATGACAGTAATTAGGAAGAGCGAAGCTGCCTGGGGACTGGAAGCGCTGACGGAGTTGGGGGAGACAGATGGTGCTCGCACTTAAAGAAAGATTAAAAAAAAACAACAAAAAAATTCCACTCAGCTTCGATCAGCCTTCTTTTCCTTTGCTTAGTGTCAGGATCAGTTCGGTCCACAGGCACACCAGGGAGATGCTGAGGTGTTGTACTGGTCGTTTTCAAACACAGGATCTGCACACACACACAGCCCACAGCATCTCCGGTGTTTCAGAGTGCCGAGAGCGCTCTGGGAGCGGGCACAGTGCCTGCGCGGGTACCTGGCACGGAGGGGGTTTCCTCACTGGCTTTGTGGGCTGATGCTTTCCCCTGGGGCCGCCCCCACAGCTCCCTGCTTTGCTGGCTGTGATCACTGAGCAGTTTCCCCAGGGTGAAAGGTGAGGGAACAGCCCAAAAGCACCTGAGGGTCTGTGGTGAGCAGACAGAAGCACTCCCGGCAGAAAGAGCTGGCCAAGGGACAGCCCCACATTCTCCCCATCACTGTGAAGACACCACAATGGGTTTGCCAGGGAACCCCCGAAACTGGACCAGGGGGACCAGAGCAGTTGGACAGGGACTGCAATGCACTCAGCTTCACCTCTCTGGAGAAGCCCCACGTGCAGAAAACCCTCTCTAAACCCTTTCACACAGCCCCTTCCCTGAACACTGGGGTGATGCCTCCAGCCTCCAGAGCTACCTGCCACACTGCAGGTGCACCTGGGAGGGGAGAGGACATTGGAGTGTGAGGGAAACCCCCTTCAAGCCCCTTAGCAGCTGTCCCAAATGCTCTCAAGGTGCTCAGACTTTTGTCCTCCATAGCACCCTGGGGATGCAGGGGCAGGGATATGCTAGGCAGGGAGGATGCTCAGCCTCATGGAGAAGGATGCTCAGCCTTGTGCTATGGAATCAACCTGGCCCTGTTCAGGGGTTGCTCCAAGAAAAGACCCCAAGGCAGGCATAGGACAAACCTGCACATCCCCTGGGCTTGGGGGGGGGTGGTAACTTCCGCCTCTCCCACAGCAAGTGGGGTCATTTTAAACCCATTCTTCATCCTGGTCACAGCTAGCGAGGCGAGTAGAACCTTGCCGAGTGACACAAACCTCATGTGACACCTGAAGTGATCGGTGGTGACAGGCAGATTGTGCAGGGAGAGCCTCTGTGCTCCTTCTGAGGTGCCGTCATGACAAGGGACTGACCCCCCCCCAGCCCCCAGGGACACCTCCAAGGAATGTAGGGCTCTCCTCCTGCTGGGAAGCTGGCATTCCCAAAGAGCTGTGGAAGTGGACTCGGGATGTGGAAGACCCCCAAAAGCAAGGGTCCTCTTTTGGACCCCCCCAAAAGGATCATCTGGGCAGCAAGGTGGTTCATGCCAGAGCTAGAGCACATGGCACAGGCTGCCCTGCTCCAAGCTGCATTGCATCCTCCCCTCTCTCTCCTGCTTTATGTTATTTCCTCTTTTTTCCCTCTTTTTCTGAGCATGGGGCTGTGATGAGAGCCCAGGGTGCAGCCAGAGGGGAACAGAGGGAGGAGGTCACCAGCAGTGGGGTGCTGTGGGGATGGAGCCCCATGTCCTTCATCTGCTGTCTCCAGTGTCAGCTGGCCACAGCTCACTGGCTGCTGACAGGAGCTATTCTGAGCCTGGATCAATGGGCAAACACGGGGGTTTGGGTGACAGCCACGGGAGGCACTTTGGGAGGAGGGCTGCAGGCAGGGAGGAGCAGGTGGGATTTTTCAGGAGATTCCCCCATCTTCCCCCCCCCCTTCCCCACTGTCCTGTAAGGTTTCAATGATGCAGATGTCTTTCTCATTTCCTTCCCTACGGGGGTTGCAGTCTGACTGGGTCCCGCTACCCAGATGTCGCTTCCTGATTTGAGAAGTGCCGGCATTTTGTGGAGTGGCAAAACTCCAGGATGAAGGCACCTGCAGCCAAAAACTGTAGCCAAGACTGAGCTCAGGATGGCAATTTAAATAGGGGTTTACAGTGGGGGTGACACAAAAAGGATCATGTTCCTCCTCCGCCAAAAATAATTGCCATTCTTATTCTGTGACAATAATAATATTTGGTAAGGCTGCTGATTCTTTGTGAAGTGAGGATAATTTTAAAGCTTGTGATTTAAATGCAGCACTGCAAAAGTTTTTGGATAATAAAAAATAAATTAATGCTGTTTTCCTTAACTAAAGGTTTGCCTTCTCCATTAGCATCCCCAGTGATGTCCGACAGTTTACCATTAGCAAATTTGCAGATAGATGACACTGAGTTGGAGGGGAGTGTCAATCTGCTGGAAGGTAGGAGGACTCTGCAGAGGGACCTGAGCAAACTGGATAGAGGGGCTGAATCCAACAATATGAGGTTTAACAAGATCAAGTGCTGGGTCCTGAACTTTGGCCACAACAATCCCCTGAGTGCTACAGGTTGGGGACGGAGTGGCTGGATAGCAGCCAGGCAGGAAGGGACCTGGGGGTACTGACTGACAGCTGGTTGAACATGAGCCAGCATGTGCCCAGGTGGCCAAGAAGGCCAATGGCATTCTAGCCTATGTCAGGAATAGTGTGGCCAGCAGGACCAGGGAAGTGATTCTTCCCCTGCACTTGGCACTGGTTAGGCCATAGCTTGAGTCCTGTGTCCAGTTCTGGGCCCCTTAATTTAGAAAGGATACTGAGGTGCTGGAGAGTGTCCAGAGAAGGACAATGAAGCTGGTGAAGGGGCTGGAGTACAAGTCCTGTGAGAAGCAGCTGAGGAAGTTGCTAGGGTGTTTAGCCTAGAGAGAAGGCTGCTCAGGGGTGATCTAATCACTCTCTACAACTCCCTAAAAGGAGGCTGTAGCCAGGTGGGGGCGAATCGCTTCTCCCAGGCAACCAGTGACAGGAAGTCTTAAGCTTCACCAGAGGAAGTTTAGGTTGGACATTAGGAAGAAGTTCTTCACAAAAAGGGTGATTGGGCATTGGGATGGGCTGCCCAGGGAGGTGGTGGAGTCACTGTCCCTGGAGGTGTTTAAGAAGACTGGACGTGGCATTCAGTGCCATGGTCTGGCTGACAAGGTTGGGTTAGGTTGGACTCGATGATCTCAAAGGTCTTTTCCAACCTAATTGATTCAGTGATTCTGTGACAAAGACCTCAACCCCCACAGAGGGGATCCAGTCTCCTTCCCTGGAGAAGAATGAGCACAAGAGGGATGACTGCAACTGGTCGCCCTTGCTGGTCCCTCATGGCCCCCACTGCCCTCCCTTGAGGGTGGTCCTAGCTTATTTGCAGTGTGAGCTGATAAAAGCTCCAAATGAGAGGGAGCACCATTTTGACACCAGACAGTCCCATCATGGACAGTCAGAAAGAACTGGAGCAGTGGATTGGGATGAGGGGGAAGGAGAGACCTGTTAAGTCCCTCCTCAGCCCCCCTCAGAGCCCCAGCCCCAGCCCCTCCCACCCCCTTAATACCCTCCTGACAAATTCCCTTTTGTCTTTCTTCCTGTCCCTCACCACTAATATCAAAATTAAATCCATAAATGCTGCTGGGGTGACACATTTCCCAGTGTATTCCCAGGAGTGGTCTCTCTGGGTTTCTGGTTTGCTATTCAGCTCCTAAATTATTTATCTCTGCAAGGGAACAGGAAAATAAACTCAGCGAAGCAAACTTCATGCCCTGTAGTGACACCATGAGTTATTAAAAAATATAATAAAAATTCCCCAGTGAGTCATTTAAGATGCACTTAAGCAGCTCCAACCACAGAGACGATAGTCATGACTAACTGTTTACAGCCAGCATTGGCTGGGGAGGGCCAGTGGTAGGACAGAATTTGGATTCCCTCATGGCATTTCCCAACAGGGATGTTTGGAGGGAACCCCACTGGTGGAGGGTAAACACAAAATGTCCTCATTTACCGTTTAGGGTAGCTGTGGGGTAATTGCAAGCTCCCTGTAAGCTGCATATGTTCTGGGGTGGCGGAATGAGGTGATGCAGGGGATGTGGGAAGTTACAGAAACTGTGACAGGATGCAGGGGGTGAAAGAATGCAGGAGTATTTGAGTTATGCAGAGGGATGCAGAGGCATGTGGGGGATGTGGTAGAAGGTGGGGAATGTCATCGGAGGTGAGGGATGCAGAGCACACGGGAATGCAGTAGATGCAGGGATGAAGAAGATAGAGGGAACTGGGAGGATGCAGGGGGTGTAGAGGGATGTCCATCTGCGTGGGCAGACTGTGCCAGAGGGCTGCTGGGAACTCTTTGCCCCAGCACTCCCCTGCCCACCTGAGCCCCATTCCAGCTCTGATGCTGAATGGCCACAGGAGCAGCAGTGAAAGAGCCCCCTAGACACCACCTCCCTGTGACAGTAAGTGTCCCCTGCAGCAAAATAAGCACTGATCCCATGCTCAGGAAAGACCCCCTTGACCTCTCCACCTGCTGCCTCTCACATCATGGCCAATCCCCTCTGCTCCCTCAGCCGCAGGGACCTGCCGGGGCACATCCAGTTTTCCTGCTCCTGGCCCAGAGAGCGGCAGTGGCAATGCAGGAGATGCTTAAAGGCTGTGCAGGGAGCATGCACAGCCCAGCATGGATGGGCTCCAGTAGAGAGAAACTGTGGGGGAACTACTGGCCTGAGGGGTGTTAAAAGGAGTTCATCTTTAGCTCATGCCTTGCTTTCAGCCCAAATCCAGAGCCATCCACAGCTAAATTGTGACGTACTGTGAACTCAGGTTTATGTGCGCTGCCACGGGCAGCGTTGAAGCCTGTCTTGCTTCAAGGGATTCTGTCATCCAGTTTCCACTCATGAAGCCCAAGAAAGAGGGTGGATCCATGCGGACCCCTGCTGCTCCCCCTCTGCCCAGGAGCCTGCGTGCGGCAAGCGCTCACTTGGGCAGCGCTTAACCCCTCGCTCTGCTGCCCCCGCAGCCCGGCACGGCCAACTCGCTGCTCTCCTTGCATGCCGCTGGCACACCGGGCTCTGCTTCAGCTTGAACGCCGGGAAAAGCAAAGGGCATAATTTTAGGAGAAGCGTGTGAAATGTGTTCTGGCAGATCAGCCGAAGAGCTCTCCAGCGCAAGGAAAGCATTAACATTTGCAAAAGGTCCTTGCAACAAAGCAAGAAATTCCCAGCAGGCAAATCCAGATGTGGGGATGTACAAACCCTGGGATGCAGACAGGGATGGGACGGGTCCACTGGTTTGGGAATGGTTCAGGAGTGTCCTGGGAAAGAAATGTTCCTGGGCAGGAATGTTACACTGCAGGGATGAAATGGTGGAGGCAATCAGAGTGGGAGGGACCACTTGCTCCTGGCTGGGATTGACAGCATGCAGAGGTGCAAGGGGATGGATTTAGGCTTGGTTGGGACAGGATCTCCCCTGGGTCTGAGCTCCTTTTCTCCGTCAGCCCCTCTCCCCCACATGATAGATTTGCAGAGAAAGGATGGGAAAAAAACCCTGAAGCCTGCAGCCTGTGATTCATCCTTACTATATTTGCACATATTATTAGAAAGACGAAAATATAGGCAGAGCTGGAATTACAGATTTAGTAAGCAGGACTGCCTATTTCAGCATATACTGCTTCTCCCAATGACTCTAACTCTCCAGGAGACCAATTTACACCCTCACTAGCATTAAGGCATTGCCCTGAACAGTCTACTTATTTATCTGGGTGGATATACTCAGCAAGCAAGTCCTTCAGGGACAGCAATGTTTGGGTTCTGGTGCTGCCCACTCAGCATGCTGTGCAACTGGCTGGTGCCCATAAACCTCTGTCGCAACATTCAGTCTCCTGCTAATGCTCACACAGATTTTGGGGATATATCAGTCCATAAAAGCCACAAGCAAAAGAGACCTGTTTGCTCGCTGCTTTGCAAGCCTTCTTCCTCTCTGAAAGGGAGTTTAGGATGAGTGAAGAGGGAGAGACCCAGAGCTTGCCAACCTCTTGCTGTAACTCACCCCAAGCCCCCATCTTTTTATGAACAAATTATTAGCAAACCCCACAAGTGCTTTCTCTGTGAACCCACAGGTCTCAGTAACCATGCCTGGTCCACACCAACCCTTGTTCCCATTCCTGGCCAGTGGCCTTTGTGCCCACCAGGTAGAGAAAATGTCTGATGCCTCCCTGTGACACCTCTCTGTGCTATCCCATGTGAGGAGACCTGGTGCCCTCTGTGAACCTGACCACAGCACTCTCCTGCAGAGGTTCTTCTTCCTCCCTTAACTGTTAGATGCAGTCAGGTGCATGGGGTTTCTTCTGTAGTCCACTTGCTTGGTTTAGTCCACTTGCTTTTGGTTTGCTAAGAAATCAGGTTCATTCAATATTTTTCTGCCTGCAAAAGATGTATTTCAATGTTTAATAAAGCAGCAGGCAGCATCTGTGACCTGAAGAAGACAAAATACCAGGTACCAGCTGTGGTTGCTGGTCTCCAGCATCTTGCTAGCAAAGCAACTGTGTGCTGAGCCCTCTCCAAGTGCAAAAACTTCCAGGTATGCCAGTGTGGAGGGGCCAGGAAGGCAGCACCAGATCCCTGCTACCAACCCAGAAAATCATGCGTGTTTTCCCATGAGATGGCAATGCAGTGTCTGGAGCAGCTCAGGCCAGGGAGGTGAGGAGGACTCCAGGATCTGTCCTCGCTGGCTGCAGTGGGACGTAGCCCCACAGGGATGTGATGCCAACAGGGTGAGCAGTGCAGTGGCACAGATGTTTCAGCAGCAGTGCAGTGACCTGCATGGCTGAGGTTTGCAGGGAAGATTTCCTTGTGTGATGTTTTCCTCCTTTTGCTGGAAGTAAGGGAGAGCCTCTGCATTTGTTTTGTTTGGCTTTTTTTTGTGGGGTTTTTTTTCTGATTGCTTCAGCCCCAAGGAAGGAAAGGGAGATTGCAAGGGAGCTAACTCTTGGGATGGTGTGTGACAGGAAGCTCTGAGCAGAGGAGACCCCGTTGCGGTTGTGTTTGCTGTGAGAGACGCTGGAGACTCCACTTTCAGGATTGCAAAATGCTGCGTGACCCCAACCACTCACCAGAGAGGTGATGGCACCCCTATTTCTGTCCCTGGCCTCCTAGTGAACATGTGGGAGGTATTTTTATCCTCCTGCCAGCTCCCTTAGTCACCGGTGCTTGCTTTAAATGGGTCAACAGGGAATAAAGATGCAGCAGCCCTTGCTCCCTCGCTGTCTGTCTTGGAGCACATTTACTGGCAGCACTGACTCTTCCTCCTCTTGCACTCCATCCTGGCCAGGTGCTGTTGGAGGCCCAGAAGAGAACTCTCTGACCCAGCTGCAAGAGTTGCTGCATGTCAGGACTACAAGGGCTGTCACCTGGGACAGTGGGAAGGAAGGAGGCTGCCCTGATGATGGCAGAGGCAGTGTTTTAGGGTGGATGGATGTGAAGGGGAAAGGGGCAGCAGGAAAACTGCATCCATCTCACACACTCCAGGTGCATGGGTACAGGATGGCAGGGATGGCTCTGGGCATTGGGGGCAGGTATGGCCCCTCTGAGCCATTGGGGGAAGGAGATGAGGTTCACTAGGAAAGTCTGTAAGGTTTGCATCGCCTGCCAGCAAGGTCACAGAGCAGATGTAATACACAATGGCATCATTTGACATGAATGACCCCAAAACCGTGGTGATCTTCCTGGACAGTGCCACTCACTGCCATGACTCCCGGTGAACACTGCCTCACACATCTGTGCACCTTGCAATCATGGTGCCAGCACTGTTTCACAAACTTGCATTTGGTGATCATCCTGGGAACTGCAGCAAACCTCTGCCTGAGCACTCCCCTGGCTCAAGCCCCACTGCCCTGGTGCAGCCCAGCTGATTCTATGAGCAGTGATCCCTCTTCCAGCAGCAATGCTAGCTTATCACCATTTAAACAATTTTAAACTCTTTGTTCTTGAAGGGTGACAACAGAGCTTCACATCTGCTCCCGCCTCGCGTTTCAAGGGTGAGATTTCCACTGCAGCCACCTTTGTGGCCAACACCCGCCTTAGAGGGGACAGCACTCGACTCCCAGGTGACCTCAAGAGATGAGCATGGGGTGAGTGCAGCACCCAGGGAGATTTGGGCCTAATCCTTGTGACATCTTATACCCAGAGAGAGAGAAAAACAGCAGGAGACAAGCTGGGTGCAGGGAGGAGGGGGGCAGAGGGGGCAATGGCTGACAGAACCAGGCAGTCGCCTCCATCACATTTAAGGGAGTTCATTTTCCTCCTGTCTCCTCAGATCTGTCCTCCTGCTGCGCTTGCACAGAGCCAAGCGGCTTGGCTGCCCTGGGGAAGAGGCAAAGGGAGGGGGACCAGCTCATCGGGAGATGTCCCAGAGAGGAGCAACAGCTCCAGGCACACTGTGCAGAGGGGAATGCACACCCTGGTGTGAGCCAGATGGAGAATGAGGGCTGGCAGCCTCCCTGGGACCCCCACCACCTGCAGGGGGAGTGAAATGGGTGCCAGCAGCCCACCACTCCCACTCCAGTAGCAAAGCATCTTTGCTGCAGGAGGAGACTGCAAAATCCTCCCAGGACATCAGCAGCTCTCTCAGGGGACCCTGGCACAGTGTTACCTTCAGGCACCTCAGGGCAGGAGCCAGGCCTGCAGAAAGCCAAAAAGTGGCATAAAGATGGTGAGAGTAGAACAAAAAGAAGGAGAAAAGTGAAGTATGGGGACTTTTCTTATTTAATCTCTGGCTCCTCAGCCTCTAGGCTACACTTGTTTTACCTTTTCAAGTCTTTTCTCTGTGAGAAGGAAAGAAACCCACACCTTGCTGATGAAGGCAGAGCCCCACGGGCACTTGTGTGGGTGGGGAACCTTGCAGGGCTTTTGGAACTCCAGCCCCTTTGATTTCTAAAGCCGCAGAGCCCGCCTGGCAGGTCAGGGAGGGGAAAGTGGCAAGAGACTGGCAGTGAGGGCAGCATGGCTTGCAGTGGCATCCATCCCCTGAGGTAAAGCTGGTACAACGGGGAAATGTCTCTGGCAATGATGTGGAAGACGGCAGAAGGGCCATTCAGGTGTTGCTAATTTTTAAGATCGAGCTTTCTTTGTCTTTGCAATTCGGTTGCTCAGCAAAGCATGACATTTCCCTGCTGCCACCAACCCGACCACCTCCTCTCCCACTGGACCTGCTGCCTGATGAGGGCAGGCTGGCGGTGGCCACTGTCACCAGAGAGCCAGCAAGCTCCTATTCAGGGCTGAAGGACAATCTGGAAATGTGAGCTAAACATCTAAATGTGAGATCAATACTAAAACATCCCCTGCCCCTCCAAAGAGCCACTTGGTATGTCTGATGCACGTACCACTTTCACACTGCAGGATGGTACAATTATCTGGGCTTTTCTCCTTCTCCTGAAGTGCTGGAAATACTTTAGCTAGAGCAGCCTTGAGCTGCCAGTCTTCCCCATGAAACAGGGGATCCAACCTTCACTCAAGAGGGTCAAATTGGGGCATGAGAATTCCCACATTTGCAAACCTTTTTCACTCTGTATCCTTCATGCCTCCCAAAATCAGAGGCCCAGGGTCTAGTCTCAGTCTCCTAGATGCCAAGGGAGCAGAAATCAGGAAATGCTTCTGGCCATGCTGGGCTCAGTGACACGCCTGTGCCAATGTGGCATCTCTGGGGCAGGCTGGGAAGCAGCTTCCTAAACCAGCTTGGTTTCTGCCCAGGGTGTGGTTCCCTCTTCCCATGCCCCAGGCAGGACCCAGAGGAAGAGACCCTCTGGCCAAGCTCTTCTCCCAGCTCCCAGCTCAGTGCATAGCTTTCCTTTTCCAGCGGTGCCAGGGCCATCTACCCCATGCCTGCCAGCTGCTCCATCCTTAAAAAAGGCGGTGGATGGGAGATTTTGCACCTAATTCACACCTGGCCCAAGCCTGCTGGGCTCTCCATGCTGCCGTTGGCAGAGGGGAAACCCCCTGTTGGTGGATGCCAGGAGGTTATTTTTCTCCTCATATTTGCAATTACATCCACTGGCTGTTACAAATACTGGCAAGCTTTAAAAATTATTAGGGCAGCCACATCCTTGCATTTACTCACCTTTCTCCAGCAGCCACCACCCATCCCCATCCAGAGCAGGGCCATCATCATTCTCTGCCTGCAAAAGGCTGATGGTACATCCTGAAACAGAAAGCAAAGGATGAGACCATGGGCAGCATCAGAAGGCAAACACATGGCGTGTCCAGGGCCTCTTGTGACAAGATGAATGTCCAGCAGTGAGATCCCCATTTGGAGGACATCAGGAACATCTGTGTCTGCAACAACTATGAGACTGTGAACTGGTCCTCCAAGAGGAGTGATGAGTGAGGATTAGTGCCTGGCAGGCTTGAACACAGCTCTCCTCACTCAGTCACAACATTCCCTGCCCACAGTATCAGCCAACTCAGAGGAGTTTTCACAGCCTCCTCCACCTGCATCCTGCTGCCACATGCAGACAGCTGCAGAAGTCAGAGCAGACCTGTCACATCCCCCACCCTGATCCCTCTCTGCTGCTTTTGGCATGTTTTTCACTATGGTTTTCTTGCTCCAGTCTGAGACCTGTCTATAACCACATGCATCTACTGTGTGGATTTTCAGTTTTTCTCCTGTTCTGCTTAATTTAGTCCTATCCCCCCCCCATTGTATATTATCCCTTTTACCCTGTCCTTTGTGGAGCTGCAGGTAGTTACTGAGCCTCTCATCCAGCCTCAGCACTTTGCAAACATCACATAGACCTTCAGAAATTATTTGCTGGGAGCCAATATCTTGCCTTTTTCCTTTTCCCTTCTTTTCCCCAAGATTTGCCACAGATCCTCCTGCATCCCTGGCCATAGGAGTTTTCAGTGTGCCCTGGTCCCTTGTTCCGCTGGGGTGAGAGCACCCACCAGCTGTCCTTCTCTTAGTCTCAAAGACATTCACTAATTTGCTCTTCCTGTGTGGAAAACACAGGACTTGTTTCACCCAAAGCCCTGCTGCTGGTGGCATCTGTCCTGTCCTTGGGCTGGGATTTGGGAGGCAGAAGGAAAATGACATATCTGGTAGGAGCACCAAGGTGACTCCTGATTGCTGCAGCGAGGCTGCTGCCGGCGTGGCACAGGGACAGTTCCTATGTGGGGAAAAAGGCATGCTTGATTTTTAGTCTCCCAAAAGACAGAGGCTTATTGCACAACAAAATACCATCAGAGTAATGGTAGGAGACCTGAAGCAAATCCCTGCCACTAATAGGATTGGGCCATCTTCAGCAGGTCTCACTCGCAAAGGCAGATCATGCCAAAATGAAGCTGGCTCAAAAGCCCACAAGCTCCCAGTGGGCAAGGGAGCTCTGCTCACAGCCAGCCTTCTGATAGCAAAGCCCTCTCCTTCCTCTGTAATCCAGGGAAAAGAGACATCAAAGGACAAGGACATCCATCCTGGGACCACTCTTGGGAAGCCAAGGGCAAGGAGAGCCTGGAATTTGCTGCAAGAGAGGGAAAGAGGCAGC
This sequence comes from Entomyzon cyanotis, assembly GCA_024500445.1. Classification (NCBI taxonomy): domain Eukaryota; kingdom Metazoa; phylum Chordata; class Aves; order Passeriformes; family Meliphagidae; genus Entomyzon; species Entomyzon cyanotis. Next base: position 10,286,004 of record JAKEPQ010001018.1, on the reverse strand, counting down.
TTGGCACAAAGCAGTGCCTGTGCAAGGGCAGGCAGAGGAAAGTCATGGTCTCAAAGGCAACATGCCACTCTGTGCAGAGGTGATGCATGGGGACTGCACATCCACACCTCTGTGTTTTCTATACCTTCTTGCTCACCCTTGTTCTCTTCCATTGGAAAAGCAAAACTGGTTCTCTGGGCTTGTCCTGCCCTTCCCTGGTTTTAATTAACGATCTTTCCTGCCCCATTCTCATTACAAACCTTCCCCGATGTCTGCTTGACGTTCCTCTTTCTCAGGAGATATCCCTGATTGTTTTTCACCCCTTAGCACCTCAAAAAAGGGCAAGAGCCCACTGGAGTGGGCCCTAGGGGAGCCAGCCGTTGCTGACAAAAGGTTAGCATGAGAAAGGAATGTGCTGAGCCCCTCCAAGTGTCTGCTGGAAAAGCCTGTCCCACAGCACAGGGAAGAGCGGGCAGAAGAGGAGGTGGATGCATTCCTGCTGCCAATGTTCCACTAGTCATCCTCAGTTTCCCTGCGGAAATATTGGTCTTGTAGAAAAAGATATTTCATCAACACTTACACCCCTCTACAACCACACACACAGTCACCTCCACCTGGCCCAAACTCGTGCTGTGTGGGGGTCATGAGCCCCTCCATATCTCCTGGTTCCAGGGGATGAGGAGGGACAGCTGGTTTGCACGGAGGTATCCTGCCCTGCTGGCCATGCCATGCCGCCCTGCAGGCTCCGAGCCGCCCGCAGCACCTGAGTGTACCTGGCAGCCGGCCGGCACCTGTGCCAGAGCCTGTGCTTGGCACGGCCGCCCTTCCCGAGGAGAGGCTCTGCCCGCTGCTGCCGGTCTGACGCCGGGACAGCACGCAGCACGCTGCTCCCGGCCATATGGCCTCCTCCTGCAGACCCTGCCTCAGCCGCCGGAACAGGCGCCCTAAATCCCCCAACCCAGCAAACACCTACAGCTCACTGCCGCCGACACCACCATCTCAGGTCCTCGAGCACGGGACGGGAAGCACTAGGTCCCTTTTGCTGCCACGGTCTGCTTTTTATTGCTCCGCAGTCGGCTAAAGCAGCCCGGGGCTGGCCCCGCCGCCTCCCAGCCTCTCTGCAGCAGACCCCCTTTCACACACAGCTGTTTCCCCCAGCCCTGGGATGCCCTGCATGGCGATGGCTGCTCTCATCCCTTCTCTGTTTGGGTGTGTTTTGCCCTAAATGATTGTGGTTAGAATCAGCTCGTTGCATGAGGAGTGGTCAGGGGTGAGAGCAGAGCGGGTGGAGAGAGGGAGCGTAGCCAGAGATGCCACTGCACTGCTGAGTAACCTGGGCTGTGCATTGCTGCTTTCAGGTGTTTATATGGCTTTTTAATGCTTGAAAAACTGGTTGAAACTTATTTTAAAGAGGAAAACAGAGGATACTCGAGCTCCACCCAGGATAGCAGCAAGGACCTGCTGCACAAGCCCAGTGTAGGAGGGAGGTTTGAGGCTGGGGTGCTCCTGCTCTGCCTGCAGTCACCAGTGAGGGGACAGTTTTGGGTCCAACATCCCACTGACTGCCCTGAAGCTCACACGAGTGTAAGTGGAATCCAAAGACCCTCCACTCATCCCCAACACAACCTCCAAACTGCACCAGCAAAACCCATGGGCGAGCAAGCTGATGGGTACCAAGTGCCTACAAAGGGGGAGCATTTACCAGCACTGGCTAATGCAAAGCACTGTCCTAAATGCAAAGTCCATATGCAGACAGCCTGGGGGTCACAGCTGATGCTCATGGACCTTTGCACTGTATGGGGGGCACGGCTGCCTTCTAACAGTGGCAGCTGAGGGAGCTTGGGCTTCCAGCCCAGATCCTGCTTGCCCATACTGCGGCATAAATTAAAAATAAGCCCTTGCTTTGAGCTGATTTTCTCCTGATTCCTCTGGATGTCATTTGGATTCGAATCCAGCCGCCTTTGGGAAGCTGGAAGCTTGCAAATCTCAACTTTTGAATGTTTGCAATTATGATGGTAATGGTAAAGCACATATGCTTCTGTGCTCTCTATAAGCCATTATGAGGCACAGTTGTTCTTTTACAGCCGTTTTACAGCCAGAGCATCAAGCACAGGCAGGAGAATAAAACCCTTGTGCACATTGAGCTGGAAATAGGGTGGATAGTGGCTGCTCTGGGCTCAGTTACCCCATCTCTGTGCTTCCCCCCATGCATTTAACTTTCCCCTACTTTAGTTTTCCAACACCAGTAGCCCAAGATCTCCTTTGTTTGCCATAATCCGTTGAGCCTATGATAATGTGAGGAGGGGAGTAGCATCTTACTACACATTAGCCTAGCACTCGACCCCAACGATTCTTTATCCCAGTCCCAGACAATGGGTCTGAGAAAACTCAGAACTTCCCAGCAAGATGCTGATGGCCAAAGAAATTTCCCTCACAGAGAGACCAAATGCAAGGGGAGACTCTTTCCTGGCTCTAGCCCTGGCTGGAACAGAAGCAGCTTCAGTAGCTGAAGTTTTCGAGGGGAGCAGGTTTTTCTGGTGTATCCTGGGGGTTGGTGGGAGGTGTGGGGGGATGCCAACGCCCCATGTACCCTCAGGGATGGTGGCAGGAGCTCTGCCTCTCCTCTGCTTCCAGGCAGGGGACGGTGTCGCAGCGCATGCTGAAAGCTCTTCCTGACAGCCTTCCTTCGCCTTCAGCTCTTTCTAGCTGATGATGTCGGGTGGTAGATGCTGATTTGCAAGCAGCCAAACCCACTCTGGCAGCACTCCTCAGCACACAAGTATGAGGTGCTGGAGCCCTCCTATCGCAGCACAGCCCTTTGACGTGGGGCATCCACCCCACAGCAAAATCATTTCCCTCATTCACCCCTTGGCCTGGAGTCCAGCTCAGTCCAGCGTGGTAAAAAAAAAAACTTTTTGGGGGAAAATGTCTCTGACTCCCTGGGTAGGGGGGAGGGAACCTGGCTAGGTAGCTTTGGGGCTCCAAACACACTGTGGCTTTCCTCAGGAGCTGACTGCACCCCAAAGCCTCCCACATTCAGGGAGGTTCCCGGGGCTTTACTTCACATTGGTGGTGGTGATGGCTCCCTCGTCCTCCTCCTTCGGTAAGAGCCTGACAGCTCTGCTAGGCTTGCACCCCCATGATCAGCGGGGATCTGGGTCTGTCGGGCTCTCTGGCTGTGACAGAGAAGATCTTCTCCAGATCACCGTGCCCTGCCAGAAACAATCTGTTTACAGTGTCAGCGCTCGGCATATCCATCCCCGCTCGGTGTTGAACCGCCCGTATATCCTATTTCTGCAGGCGCAGAGACACCCTTCTGTAGTCCGGGTGGCATTGTCACTACAGGGAATATTTCCATGACATCCTCCGAGGCTGGTGGTCGAAGCCTAACGGAGCTCTTCTCCCAAATCCCCACCCCTAGAAGTGCCCGCGGATGTTGCGAGCATGTTCTTTGCTTTTTCTCCGGAGGTCCCTGCTGACCTGAATTTTCCTGCGGGTCCTGCCGCTGCTTCCCAGGGATGTGAGAGTGTAGGTGCCGGGCTACAGGATTTCCCTCTCGCAACCCCCTCCCTTTGGGGATGCAGCTAGTGGCTGGGTCACTTATTTGACAAAGATGAGCTGACGGCTCAGCGGGGCTGCGGGCTGCAGCCCCTGGTGCCAGCACTGCACGGAGCCAGCCCCGGCCGGGGACGTGCCGGGCGGGTGCTCCTCCGCGCCATGCCCTTGGGTTTGCTTTCCTTCTGGGTTGATGCACGCAGCTAATGCCTGCGAGCGGCTCTTCCTCCCTCCTGCTCGCTCCCAGAGACCCTTTAAATCGACTGCTTCACACTCCGTAAACATCCACCCCCCCCGCCTTAAAACCGTTCCCTTTCTCCCAGGTCATGCCAGGCAACCATTTTCCAGCAAACTCCCCGATTTTGGCCAGTTTTTCGCTCTGCCTGTTAACAGTCTGTTAAACTCTCCGGGCCCCCGGGGCGACTCTGCTCGAACACACGTCGGGAGCAATCACCCGGTGCCTGGGAAACGACTGCTGGCATTACCTGGGCAGCAGCAAACTTTGCTTGCGCAGCTTCTCTCAAGGCCGATGCTGCTGTCGGCTATTAGTGGTAACGACCCCCATGTCTGCAACTTCCAGACGATGGGGCCTTTCATCAGAGAGCCCTCCGAGATGCAGGGAAACTGTGGCTTTTGGAGACGAGCAGTTTTCTTCCGCCTCACTAGCTTTTTATCTCTTTCAGGAAGCTCTGGAGGCTCCAAGCTACCTTACCTAATGTATCTCTATTAGGTTGAGGCACTGGGGGCCGATCGGACACGTCCCAGGCTCCAGCTGCTCTCCTCATCCATACTTTCAATGTCTTTGACTTTTGCCAGACTCCAGATGGGAAGCGACCGGGGTCCTGCAGGGCTCAGGCTTGGTGATTAGGGAAAGGATATTTTATCCTCTAAATCCATCCCCCAGCAAAACAGCGTTTCACCCTCGCTGGGATGAGAAGCTCTTTGTGCAAAGCTCCAGCCTGAAATATCAGATTGCCATGATGCACAGGCAAGATGATGTTGGAGTGTTTCATCCCATGTGAGACCCTCAGCCTGCCACCTGCAGTGTGGCAGGTAAGGCATGGGTCCTGAGGACAGGCTGGTCCAAGGGGCTTCAAGTGTTGGCTGAAGGAGGCACCTGTCAGAGGGAGCTGAGCCTCCCTGACCTGTTTAATCCCATGTCCATCATTACAATGTCTTTTTGTATCACCACTTGCCTGGGGGCTGGAGTCTCCTATGCCAGCACTGTGCAGTCCAAGGGCAGCCACATCCCCCAGGTTAGAGTACCAACAGGGCAAGATAGGATGTGGCATTATTCATCTTCTCCCTCATGGAGCATGGAGGGAATATGTGCCCAAAACCACAGCGGAGATGTCAGATTTGCTGACCTTCCCTGGTACAGAATTTAGGTGTGTCTGGAGATGATGAGGCTGCAGCCACAGCTCCCATATGCCACTGCCACTCACCCCAGCCACCCTCGTTACAGGCTGCACAACATGTTAGTGCTGGGCAAGTGGCCCGATGGCCCCTCGGTTTGCCCCACCCTGCTCTTGCCGCAGTGGCCCCAGAGCAGCAAAAGCAAATCGTGCCCTTCTAGGAAGAGGAGCCGCCAGTGAGGATGAATAAATTCTGCCTTTATGGGTAGCACCAGCCAGAGACCAGAGCAGTGGGTGCACATCACCCAGAGATTCTGAACTTTAAAATCTAAACACGGGCCCAGCCTGGCCCTGGCTGGCTGAAAATCATCGTGGCTCTGTGGAGGATGACTTGCTAGGGGTGTCCCGGTAGACCCCCACTTCGCCCATCCTGCAGCCCCCCGGAGTGGACAGCTCCCCTTGGGGGAAGCTCTGATGTTCACAAGGGACTGAGTCTGCTGGTCTCCACCCTTCCCTGAGTGTCCCCTCGCCGAGGGGCTGCAGGAGGGCACCCCACCACCCCAGGGGCTCTGTCCCCCCCAGCGCACACCCCTCCTGTACCACTAAGTGCCAGCCTGCGGCCCCGCAGCTCCCGTCTGGGCGAGTGGGGGTGCCGCGGCGGGGGTTGGTGGTGCCCGGGAACAAGCGGGCAGCGAGCGACTGGTGCCACGCGTGCCCGGCCGCCCGCGGCGGCTGCCCGACGGGGAGGACGGGTGTCCTGCCGCCCGGTGGCGGCGAGAAGCCTGGCAGAGGACTCGGTGAAGGACCTTCTCCGGTTTCCTCGGGAGGCTGTCAGGCGGCGGGGGAGCAGAGCCCCCCGCGCCTCCCTGGCCGCGCCGGCTCCCTCCCTCTCTCCGCCGCACTCCTCCTCCTCCTCCTCCTCCTCCTCCTCCTGCTCCTCCTGCTCCTCCCGCCCTGGTGCGAAGGGCTTTTGCTGCTTTTCCCTTCTCTCTCCTCCGTGTCTCCTCGGCGGAGCGCGGTGCCGGGAGGCGCGGGCAGAGGCGCGGGGATGGGGCGGCCGCCGGCGCCCGGCCCGCCCGCCCGCTCCCGCCGCCCGCCGCCGCGTCCCCTCCCCGGCCGGCGGGAGGCGGCGGCGCTCCCATGCCGCCCGCCTCGCCCCCTGCTCTGAATCTCTGCCCGTCGGCCGATCTGGGGAGAAACGGGGAGAGGGTACGTCCCCTCGCACTTTTTTTTTTTTTTACCCACTTCTTTTTTTCCACCGTTTTTTGCCTTCTCTTCAGTACGCTCCCCTTCTCCCCGGCCCGTTTCTCCTCCATCGGGGCTCTTCGGCGGCCATGCGGCCGGTCCCGGGCGAGCGGCTCTAACTCGCCTCCTCGCCCGGATGGCCCCCGGAGCCGCGGGCGGATGGAGCCGAGCTACGTCGTGGGTATCTGCTGCCTGGTGCTGCTGGAGCCGGGCCGGGTGTGGAGCGGCGAGCCCAGCACCGGGGGACCCGGGGAGAACAGCAACAGCAGCCAGGCACCGCCGCCGGAGACCACGGCCCCCGCGCCCACCGGAGCGGCACCAACGGGGGGGACCGCTGCCGCGGGTACTACGACGTGATGGGGCAGTGGGACCCGCCGTTCAACTGCAACGCCGGCATCTACCAGTACTGCTGCGGGACCTGCGGGTACCGCTTCTGCTGCCAGTTCAAGCCCGGGCGGCTGGACCAGAGTGGCTGCTCCAACTACGACACCCCCAACTGGGTCAACACGGGCCAGCCGCCTGCCCGGGTGGACGAGACCCCCGAGGACCCCACTCGTGACAAGACCAACATGATCGTCTACATCATCTGCGGCGTGGTGGCCATCATGGTGCTGGTGGGCATATTCACCAAGCTGGGACTGGAGAGGGCACAGGGTCCCCAGACAGAGATGACCGTCTCCAGGTAAAGGGGTCTGGTGCCCCCACCTTCCCGTTTCATCTCCCTACGGGTGGCAGCTCATGTTCCTAGTCCGTTGCATAGACTGAGCCCTGGTTTCACCTTGGACTGCCAAGAGGGTGAGGTGATCCCTAAAATACCTGTCCCAGCATGCTTGAGACACCAGGAGGTGGGTTGGCTGCAGCCCACTAACCTGTCCTGGCAGGGAGGGCTGGCAGCCAGGACAGCCTCCACGAGAAGGGGTGGTCGTACACCCATCTCTTGTCAAAATGACCTGCTCTGTCTCTTGAGGAGGCATGTCCCTGGCTCAGGAGTGCCAGCCCACCAGCCAGTGGGGTGGGTGACATGTGAGCTATAGGACATGGCCGTCCCCCCAACAAATCTGTGGTTTCCAATGTCCAAGGAAGGTGAGACCAGGTCTGACTATACGTGGGGTGACTCTGAACTGCAGTTCCATTGGTCTCAGCCTTGCTGGCAGTGCTTGGGGGAGAGGAGGTGGCGATGACGGCCCACCGCGGCTGCTGCGCCAACTCCGTGCGCATGTGTGCACACATGTGCACACGCATGTGTGTGTGTGTGTGTGTGCGCGTGCACAGATGTGCCCTGGTGTCTGCTCTGTGCACCAGGGTGGGACACCACCCTTGCAGGGTGCATCCACACTCTACAACCCCTGGAGCTCACCCTCCAGTGGAAAGTTGGGCGGCTTCTTCCTGGACCCCATGCCCTGTGGCTCCAACCCCTGGCTTTTCAGCCTTTACCTGGGGCTGAGCACAGGGCTGGCAGGGGAAAGGTCGAGGTGTCAGACACACTTTGGCACTGGAGACCCTCCTGCATCTCCCCCAACTCCTGTGCTGCTGCTGTGGGTGTCCGCACATCTTCCCCTCTCCCTCCTGCTGCTAATACATGCTTCTGTCCCTGTTTTGGGGCTCTACTTTGCATCTTCCCAGTGAGGACATCAAGCCTGGAGATAAACCCATTTTCATACCATTTTGTTAAGGGATTTTAGCTTTTAAAAAAAGAAGAAGCAGGGCTGGTGGAAATTATTTCATTGGGATGCTCAGGGAGCTGTCCTGATTGCAACCCCCACACTCTCTCCTTCCCCTTCTTCTGCTGCCTATTTGGGACTTAGGCAGCCACTGGCTGCTGCACCCCAAATCCAGATCTGCTGCACTCCATCCCCAGACCCACCCTACTTCTTGCATGCACCTGGGGGAGCCCAGACTGACCACCCCTGGTTGGAGGAGGGTCACAGGACCCTCCTGAGACACAAGAGGCAGTTTTGGGGGGATCCATGCTGTGCTCCCACCTTGGCAGGGAGCCTGGCTGTGTGCTGCTATGTGCCTGTGCCTCCCCCCACGCTGCCTGAGGAAGTGCTGGCACCTTGACAGGATCAATACGGCCTCCGCCAGCCTCCTGACTCCCCTTCCACTCGCCTGCCGCCGCGTCTTTTTTTGGTCATCCCCCCACCTCCTGGAAAGGAGATACTGTGCTTGGGGAGGGGTCAGACCCTGGGACACCCAGACCCATGTCCTCATCCCCTGCCATCTCTCATCACCAGATGTTGGTGGGACTGCTGCCACTCACCAGGGGCTGTTTTCTGTGGGTAGCCTCAATTCTGTGCTGCTGGAGCCATGTATTTCCCCTTGTTCCCCTCTCTCTCTCACCCAGGCAAGCCTGAATTTTCCCGATGAATTTGGAGAGATAGGTGCCTATTCTCCCTAAAGCCACAGATCTTTTGGGCACTAGCATACAGATTGGGAGACGGCGAGTTTTCCTCACCCACCTTTGTGGGACAAAATCAGAAGGGCACCTCCATCACTGCAGATGTCAGGAGAAGTATTACTCTCTTCTGTGCCCTGTGTCCTTCTGTGCAAGCTGTAAGCAGCTCTGGCTCCACAGAGATGGCAATTGGCAAGCCCTGGCAGGGCAGGGATGGTGCGTCAGGTGCAGAGCCCCAGGAACCAGGCAAGGCACCAAGCTGACATGACTTCCTGGGTGCTGGGCTGACGGAGACAGTGCCAGAGGCTGGGAACATGGCATCAACATCCAAAACGGGATGCTGTCACCTCCATTCCACGGTGCACCTGGGCAGCTGGAGAAATATGTTTCATCTTGGTGCCTCTGAGACAGCAGGGCTATTTCTACCTGCCTTGCCACTGTACCCACACATGGCCCAAGGTATGGGCAGTGCTACCTTGCCTCTCTCCCGGCACCTCAGGTAGGAGCTTCTCATTTGCTCCTTGGGCACCGCATCATGGCCTTGGGCCAGCTCCCTGTTGCACAGTCGTCTTGGTTTCCGTTCCTATCCCTCCCTCCTGCCCGGGTTTTTCCTCTCCTGGGGAGCACTGCATACTGTCCTGGATGGCTCCCATCGCTTCTGCTTGCAGGTTTCTCACCTGGGGGGTAAGGTCAACCATTTCTGCACCTCCAGATGTTGTTTATCATGGTTCTGGTCCTGGTCCAAATCCAGGAAGAGTGACCAGGTTCAAAAAGTCCATTAGCTCCTCCCCAATGGAGATGTCTGAGTCTGCGTCCAGCTTGTCCTGAGACCCCCACACCTTGGCCACCTCCAACATGTCTGTCTCCTCACAGATTTGGCTGCTGGTCCAGCTAGGGAAGTGGGTGCTCAAGCTACTGCAGCTACCTGGTTTGTCCTCCCGTCCTCATCTGCCTTCCTCCTGCAGGGCCTTATGGCAGCTCCCGCAATCCCCTCTCCTTCCTGCTCGGCTCATGCTTGGCATCTGTCCCCGGCACTCGCTTAGCCTGGCCAAACCCCGTGTTGAGTCAGGAACACCTGCCTGTGTTTTTCTTCAGTCCCCGGATCTCTGGGGACGTTGGGTCCTTGGGCCCTCTAGGATCTGTCTGTGCCCATTGCATGAGAGCAAGCATGTGCCCCGGACCTCTCCCAGAAAACCTCCTGGGTGGGAATTGCAAAGTTATAGCTGGTGTGAACAACCCTATGGGAAGAGTTGGGCAAGGAGCAGCCTCCTTGAGTAGCAGGGATTCTGGAGAGGGGAAAAACAGCTGTCAGGAGCAGCTGCCCTGGCAGCTGGAGTAGGTGAGTGCTCAATGCTGGCTTTTCACTCTCTGAGTCTCCCCATGCTATTTGGGGTCCTCTAGTTCAGCCCCACTCTGCATCCAACCATGCTGGGCATTTCTCTGGCAATGCTCAAGTCTGGGGCCATGCCTACAGTCAATGTTCACAGTAGCAGGCAGTGGTGAAGACCCAGAAAAAGTGTTTGCAGGCAGCATGGGGTGCTGTCATGTGCTGCTCTGGCTCTCTGGGAGACAAAAGGGGATCTAGCTCTAGCAGGGAAGGAGACCTGGAGGTCTGTCCCTAGACTGAAGGTAATGGTTGGGGAGGCTCACTTCCACTTTGCCCAAGCTCCAGTACCCACTGCTGCAATTTATTTTGCAAAGACACCTTGCTAATCCCATGCCTTCTTGAGCATCCCTGAGTGTTCCAGCCCCACCGGGCAGGTGTCCCACTGTGCCTGTGCTGCTCAGTTGCATGGATGGGCACCCTGCAACATCTGTAAGCTGTGGGAAATGTCTCCCTTGGAAGGTGAAGATGAGGCTCTCTCTAGGTGCAGAGGTGGTGTGACCAGCCAGAATGCCCACCTGGAGCTGCAGTATGCTCTGTTCGTCCTGCAGCGCTGCACCTCTGCTCCCAAACCTCATCACCCTGCTCATCCAGTGGCTGCCACCTTCTGTGTCCCCTCCAAGGGTTCACTCTAGCTCAGGACAATGTCACTTCACCCCATCATTCTGTCCTCTCTCTTCTGGAGGCTGTGCTTCTGTCTCCTCCCATTGCCCCTTGCCCCCTTGCCAGGAACTGCCTCTCTCTTGTTGGGCTTGCCAGGTATGGGGCTTGGGCCTCCCAAAAGTGAGTCAGCCCCTGGGCTGGGTTGCTGTGCAAGGTCAGTGACCTGCTCCCACACTGGCACGTTCCTTGGGGATGGCTCGGGAGCACTGAGTACTTCATGCATGGCTTCTGCTGTGAAGCCCTCTTCACCTCCATCATTATTGCTCCTGGATCCATGTCTGTGATTGTTCTCAGGGCTTGCACTAGGCTGGTTTGGGGCATCTTGGTTGCACCCTTTAGCAGAACTAGGCTTGCCACAGAGGTAGCTGCACGCCTGCCCAGTTGATGCTGTACTCAGCCACACAGCCTCATGTACTCTGCATTCATGGCCACAGTGTGGAGGGAGGCCTCAGTGGTGCCATTCAACAGGACTTTTTGCAGATGAGCAGTGCAGGTGTAAAGCCATTTGTCCTCCATTCCCTTCCTCCATCTGCACTCCAGATGCATCTTGGTGCCACAGACCACCAAGTGACCTAGGAAGATGTGGCCTGACCTTACTCAAATCCCCCATCCACAAGACCAGACTGAAGCTCATTAAACCCCCCAAGATTATGTTCAGTGATACAACAGCTCCTCCATAGCATCACCCTCCATGTCCACCTTCCCTGCACTGCACCACCTGGGGATGAGTCAGGGAAGGGTGCAGCCCCTGGGAGCCCTGCTGGCAGCCCTGGCCAGTGGCACCATTTGTGGTGCAAGGGCAGGGTGAATCCAAGTGTTGCTGGTGCTGGGGACTCGTGCTCACTTCTCACCTTAGCAAAATAGCTCATTATTGCTGCTCAAGCCATTGTTGTTAATTGTTATTGTCCACATGCCCTGGGTGCTCAGCATGGAGGGCACGTTTATGAGAAAGAGCATTGATGGATTTATGTGGAGAGAAGTCATAGATAAAGGATTGCTCAAGCTTCATAAATAGACCCGAGGAAAAGAAAAAATAATTTTAAAAATAGGTCAAATCGCATTGAACTTCCTGTTGAAACAAGCCTGTTTGAGCGCTGGCCCCGGGGACAGGCAAGAGCAGGCAGCGTCCAGCGGGGAGGGGCTGGTGAGCAGTGCACCCCAGGGAAGGGGGAGCTGACAGGGCGGCAGCTCCCCGAGTTGACAGCCCACACCCATGGCCTCGGGGGACCTGCCTCCCCCTGCCCTGCCTGGGCACAGCCCACCGCCAGCTCAGGTTTGTGCCCTGAGTTTCTCTGAGAGCAGCATCCATAGCCCGAACTCTGGTTGGGTCAGTCCGCTGCAGGAGGGTTCCTGGGGATGTGCAGGGTTTGAATAGCTGCAGGATGGAGATGCCACAGCCTCTCCAGCCAGGCTGGTCAAGCATTTAACCACTCCTGGAGGAAAAAAAATGTTGTTTCTTCTGTTTAAACAGTATTTCCTCTTTCTGTTTGCACCTGTCACCTCTTGCCAGCTTTGCGCTGTCCCTGTTGCACCCCCCTTCAGATATTCATGTACATTGATAAGATCCCCCAGAGCCTTCTCTTCCCCATGCTGAACAGCCCCAGCTCTCTCAGCCTCTCCTGACACAAAAGATGCTCCAGTCCCATCTTTGTGTACCTTCCCTGGACTCTCTCCTCTACATCCATACTTCTCCTGTACTGAGCTGGAGCCAGCAATCCAGGTGTGGCTTTACCAGTGCCGAGCAGAGAGGAAGGATCACCTTCCTCAGACCTGCCAGCAACACTTTGCCTAATGCAGACCAGGAGGCCATTCAGCGCCTTTGTCCCAAGGGCATTCTGCTGGCTCATGGTCAACTTGGTGTCCACCAGGATCCCCAGGCCCTTTCCGCCAAGCTGCCTTCCAGCTGGTCAGCTGCCAGGATTTGTTCCTCGGTTGTTTCAATTTCTTCAGCTCTATCAGGGTTCTCTTGGCCCATCTGGAGATTAAGTGATCCCAGAGGGATTGTTACCCAAAGCTTCCCAAGAATGATGTGAAATTAACCCACAGGGCAAGTGACCCTTCCTTGTAGCTTTGCTCTTACCCCTGCCCTGTGATGTTGACTGGATCCAAACTGGGAGGGAAAAGGCTCCCGCAGGGCCCCACAAGCATACACATGCCCCAGGCGCAATACATAGCTTTTCCCCTTGTTCTCACAGCTTTTCCTGGCAATTCCACACACCGTGTTCGCTAGGTTTTTGAACACTCTGGTGCTATGAGCTGACATATCTACCAAGTCAGGATTATTCCCCCGCTTCCTCTCCAATTTGCATTTATGCATGTTGAGTTTAATCTGCTGTTTTATCGTCCAACCACTCGGTAACCGTCAGCTCCTGCCACAGCTCACGGTGTGCATCTGTGAGCCAGCCAGAGCCTTCGAGGCGCGAGGCATGCTGACAGTGAGCTGGGGATTAGCAAGCCAAAAAAAGGCCCGAGTGGACACCCTGGCACTCTTGCAGTCATGCAGGGACGGTCTCTGCAGGGGGAATGGTGTGTCTTCTCATCACAAAGCCCGGCGCCATCAGGAGCATCCCACCGTGTCCTGGGACTTGCTGCCAAAGGCTGCAGTGGCACGTGGCTGTGTCCTGCTCCAGCACTGCCAATGTGCTCCCTCTGTCACTGCTGGTGTGCCTTGCCCTGGCACCACCAGCATGGGTGCATCTTGACTGGCATTGCTGGTATGCCCCACTCTGGCACTGCCAGTGTGCAATGCTCCAGCATTGCTGCCATGCCCTGCTCTGGCACTGCCGGTGTGCAGTGCCCCAGCATTGCTGCCGTGCCCCACTCTACCCTGTCCAGAGTGCCCTGCTCCAGCACCACTGCTGTGCTCTGCTCTGGCATGTCCAGTGTGCCCTGTTACGGCACCACCAGCATGCCTCACTCTGGCATTGCCAGCGCGCTGTGGTGGGACTGCAGCATCTCTGCCCATGAATGTTAAACGAAATAGGGATCTATCTTACGTAATGGTGGTTAATGTTTAATGCTGTCACTTACAAGGAGGGTGTTATGCATGGACAGCGCCTGCGCCACAGGCTGCCACTAGTTTATTTCCTTCCCCGAAGGGGCACAAGAGGCCTCTCTAATTCCTTCCTTGGGGTTTTCTCTGTTTCAAAGGGACTCGAGTGGAGGTGTTGCCTCCTTTCCCCTGTTCTACCAGCCTCTCACTCCAGGGGAGAATCCCAGAAGTGTTGCTCCAGCTTCCATCAGATCAGTTTCCTGTCTCAGTTCATCCTAACCTTGCAGCCTGCTCCAAGCCATGCATGTCCCTCACCACTCTTACCCATTGATGCCCCAGGCTCTGGGAGGGCTTAGCCCCAGCCAGATCCCAATTAGCTGTTAAAGGGACTCGCTGTCCCCCTGGCAAAAACTGGATTAGGAGCCTAGGTGCACTCTTTGCTCCCAGCGGCTCTTTCCTAGCCCCAGGCTGCCTGGCTGTGCCTTCAAAGAGTAGAGTTCAGGGCTGGGATGCATTAGGGGTCCCAGGGGAGCAAGATACTGTTCTAACAGCCCTTCATCCCCTCTCCAGGACACTGACAGATCTGCTGAAGCAGCCAGGCCACAGCCCCTCTGAGAACATGGACAGCCTCATGGGGGGTGTGCAGGTCCCGCTGGGAGAAGGACTGGCTCGGGGCCCCCCAGAAACAGCACAGGTAAGGCACTAGTGTGGTGGGGAAAAACAAGTTCCCTTGAGTGAATAAAGGCAGTGGAAGGGCACAGCCTGCAGCTGAGCTCCCACCTGTCTCTGCCCCTCCAGACAAGCCACCCTTGAACAACGCAGTGGCCATTGCCCCCTCACTGGGGCGGCCTCACAGCCACGGCAAGCGCCTGCCGCTGGCCAGCAGCCTGGCCCTGTCAGCTCCAGACTACACTTCCTACACCACCCTCAAGGTTGGAGGTGAGTGCTGCTGCTGTGTGGGGTGGGATGGTGGCTGGGGGCATGCACCCTGTTGACCCCAAAAGACAAGTGGGGAGGTGCATGGGGCTTACAAAGGGGCACTGGCAGGACAAATATCCCAGTTTCCCAATGCTCCTGGAGTGGCTGCTCGCAGCAGAAACTGCAGCTCCTCCACCACTCCACCAGCCTGCTGTGCTGCCCAGCCAGCCAGTGCCCAGGTTCCCCCACGGATCCACTGCACTTGCCAATCACACAGGATCCCACACAGACCTGAAGCACTGCCCACCCTGTCAGAGTTCAGGATCCAGACGGACACACTGCACTGCCCAGCAATCGGTGCCTGGGATCTCCCAAAAGCACTACGCAGTCAATTAATTACCAATATTCCCCCACCCTGAGCTAATCAGCACCCAGAATCCATCCTACAGCCCCAACCCAACCTTTTCCACCACTGCACCCTCCCTGGACCTCCCCGTGCCAGCAGCAGGGAGTGTCCCCGGAGGGGTGACACTGAGTGCACCCCTGTCCCCACAGAGAGCGCCACCGAGGACTTCTACAGGCGGTTCGGGGGGCTGGAGCCACCCCCTGCCAGCACACTGGCCTTCCCACCCGAGACCCCGGTGCTGGCCGAGGGCTGCCCCCTGCCCAAGGCCAAGGGCCCCAAGGTGCCAGGGGGTCTGGCCTTCCCGGGGGGCTGGGAGGGGGGCCCTCATCGCGGCCCCCGCCGGCCGGGCCTGGCCACCCTGCGCCCTGAGGGGCCACCCGAGGCCTTCGGCCCCTCCACCGCGCTCTACGGGCAGCACTCCCGGCACCTCGCCACCAACAGCAAGACCGAGGTCACCGTGTGACAGCCAGCGCCACCGGGGACTGGGGCTGCCCCCTTACCTGGGAGTCGCTGCCATCGGGGGCAGTCCACCAGCGGAGAGCATCATAGGACCTACATAAACTGCGACGCTGGCCAGAGCGGGAGACGCGCCGTCCTTCCTGGCCTCAGGGACCGGGACTGCCAGCTGCACTTCACCGTCGAGGAGGCACTGGGGACTCAGCCGGCAACGATTTCAGGCTTCTCAGCCCACCCCCGGCAGAGGCTGAGCTAGGGGCACACTGGCAGAGCAGTACCCTGCTCAGGGGATGGGGGCCAATGCTGGACAGACTGAGAACATTTCCTGCTGGGGCCAGGCACCCCCACCTGGCTCCTCTGACTAGGTGAGGGGAAGAGCAATGGACTCAAAGCATCAGCCCCATGCTGCCAGCAAAGCCCAAGCACCCCCTTTCCATCCCCAGCCTCCTCCCTTCCCCACTGCCCCAGCCTCCACCTTGTCAATAAATAACACATTAAACTGTATGGCCTTGCTCTGGATTGGCTGGGGGACTTCACATTGCTCACTAAACCCCAGCACCTTCCCCAGGGGCAGCAGGGTGCAAAGCCCGCTCCCCCAGAGGGGCTGGGGAACCCCCTGCAATGGGGGACATGGGAATACAGCTGCCAGGGCCGACTGCAAAGCCCTTCGAGCAGCTACACAAAAACCAGATCTCCTCTGTCTGAAGTTTAATGGTTCTGACAGAGTTTTACCAGGGGGAGCAGAGAAACAAAGAGATGGAGCGAAAGGACATTGTTCTAAAGCAAGGTCAGGTAGCAGCCTTCCTCCCAGAGAGAAGCTCCTAAAATTGCAGGCTTCTGGCCCAGCTCCACCTTGCTTGGCTCTGTCAAGCAATCATCCTCTTGAGTTGCTTCCAAAGGAACATGGAGACACCACACTTTCTCCACCAAGGGACTGTCTTTCATTGCAAGTTGTAGAGCTCTGTTCTCCAGGTTATCCGGAAAAAGGACTGACAGCTTCCTGAGGTACCTGTGAGATTTTATGTCTCTGAAGGACTTTTCAAGCTCACCTCTGCTTAAGAGCAGCTGCTGGGTGGCATGAATAGGGCTAAGAGAAAGAGGGCAGGTGGGAGGTGGTGGTAACATTCGTCTTTATTAGGTAACAGATGCTCAGGAGCCCTGGAATAGGGTTTTCAGACAGCAGATATGTTCTCTGGGGAACCTCCCCACCACCAGTTGCATCTTGTATCACAAAGCATCCCTACTCTGAACTCCATGTGGATAAATAGACTTTCTTCACATAATCCATAAAACAATTTCCTCCCACCCACAAACAAAAAAGTTACAGTATATACACACACATATAAAAAAAGTTGTAGGGACAGATGGACAGCAAATTTCTGAAGAGTGTAGAAAAAAACAGGGCAAAGATCCTTGCCCTGGAGGGGGCAGAGACATACCAGCCCTGCTGGGACCCTTGGTGGTTCACGCTATTCACTACCTGGGTTTCAGCCCAACAGCCTCTCCCAGTTCCTGGCCCAGCCAGTACTCCCTGCAGCCCAGCCCCCAGGGCTCAGACTACCACTAGTGACAAAGTGAAACCTCAGCACCACTGCTTTCCCAAAGTCTTACCTCCCACTTTACTAAAGCACAGAACTTCCCATGTGGTGCACGCAGACCTGGAGAAATACAAAATAACTCAGAGGCTGCCACAGGCAAGGAGTTTCTGTATTTTAGGAAAAAAAAACCATGACCAGGAAGACAGCATGAGCGCCACGAAAGAGGAAAAAGAATCAGGAGGAGGCAATCCACCCCCTAAAATAGGATCACTGATAAGCTAGGGAACTTTGGAATGGGCAATAAAAATGTGTACAAACCCAAGAGCTGTTGTGCACACTCAGGATACCAGCTCAAAGCCAAAGTTGCTGCTACTGGAGCATCCCCTACACTGATCAGACACTCTTGAGAGCAACCTCTTTCCCTCAAAGAGCTCCCTCTCCAACCACCAACTCCAGGAAGGTAGGGACAGCCCTGCCAGTAGGACAAGAAGCTCAAGTTACCGGCCATTGCAGCTGGGTGTCCACCAGCTATTCCCCATAAAAAGTGGGGGAGGGAGGTAAACACCTTCTGGCCCCCATGCTTTTGTCCCCAGCTACAGACCACAATCCCTGGGAACAGGCTTTGCTGTGAGACAGGTTTCTCCTGGCCCTAGTTTCCACCTTCTTGAAGCCAGGAAACTCCAGGACTAGCATTACCTGTGCTCAATCACTGTAGCACATGAAATTCCCCTCCCAGATGCCAAAAGACCCTGTGCAAAGGGAGACCACGAGCCCCTGTCTTTCTCCTCTCATTTTGAAGCAGCTCATTCCTCTCTGCAAGAGCTGGATACATGTAAAAGCTTCTTGCAAAACACTCTGAGCTCCGTGTTTGCCGGAGTTGGGCAGTACAGGCTTGACTGGGACAGGATGGGTTTGGACTGCTGCCTGTATCTAAATGCTTTGAGCTGCCAACACAGAGAACATGCCGGCTACACACAGGGAGAAACAGCGATGCCCCCTTGCCAAAGGCTCGTTTCCATTTATGCACATGAGAGGACAACCACTCTGCACTTCTTTGGAGAGATGCAACAGGAAAGGCAGAGAGAAAGAGGGCAAACCGTTCCCGCCCTGTCCCAAATCCGCCTCCCCCTCCTGGAAAGTCACAGGCAATTCAACACCTGCAAGTCAAACTGCTCGGAATAGCAACGGTAATGAAGTTGGGAGACTTGCACCTTGAACCAGTGCCTCCCAAATCCTGCAGGAGCTGTGGAGCAGTTGGAGAAGGTAAGGAGAAACACCTGAAGACACGTTCTGGGACTGGGAGTTGAGTAAAATAAAAAACTGTTTCTAAAAATTGTTTCTGCATCAACAAAAAGGCACCAGAGAAGCATTCACCCTTCACGTCAAATGCAGGGCACAGCATGTCCACCTCTGCTGCCACCCAGCACGGATGACCAGGGATGCCAAGGTCTTCTACCAGCCCTGCTTGTTGCAGGCTGCTACAAACCCACCCCCTGCTGAAAACCGGAGGCAGCTATCACAGGAAAAGACGCATGAAGCAGAGAGGAAGGGAAATCTGCTGCATTGTTCCCCATGTTTTTGTAAAGCCACAAACACTCCTATTAAAAAACCTGTATAAAAACCGTAGAGAAATTTTCCAGGCAGTACTGGCCCCAAGCGATACTCCCAGAGCACCTAGGTAAGTTGGGTCTAGGGGGCTTCGGTTTCCTGACACACAACTCAAGGAAAGCTGGTGCCTTCCCCTCTCTTTTAGGAACAGCCTCAGGCCCCAGCAGCCCAATGGGACAAGGCTTGAGCAGATCCTCTGCCTTCCCCAAAGATTTCTTTCTGCAGAGGTGTTTGGAAAGGGAACAAAATACCCCTGAGGACAGACATGGGATGTGCCGCTTCTCTATGCCATGGGCTCATGGGCTTCTCTCCCAAGCAGGGACGGGTGATTTGTGTTGGGGCTGCACTTCCCAACAGCCCCAGGCATAGTGAAAAACCACAACTAGACAGATTCCTGCTGCAGTGCCTGAGAACAAGCAAGGAGGCTAATAAAGCTAAACCTGGGGCAAGTTTAGAAAAAAATCAAACCCAAAACCCTCCCTCCCTCTCCCACCCCATCATGATCCCACCAGCACAGCCCTAACCTAGCACTTTTTCTAAGCTCCAGAAGGGAAGTCCAGGCTGATGCTCAACCAGGCTGTCTTTGCACAAAGGGGCCCCATGCTGGCGTTAGGAGGCAGCGATGGCCGTGCCCCCGCTGAGCTTGACGATCATCTGCTGGCAGTCGTTGCAGGAGCGCTTGTCCCCCACTTTCTCCAGGGTGCGGGCAGCCTCAGCCAGCAGCACGGCTCGCTGGCCCGGGGAGGACAGGAAGGAGAGGGGGAGATGGCGACAGGCCAGCAGGATGGCCGTGGCTCGCTCCCTTTGGCCCGGCAACGTGTCCAGTTCACCTACGTGCAAACAGGAAAGAGAGAAAGCTCACAACAGAGCTACCACCTGCATGAGAAAACCCCACCACACAGGCCCACAACTGCCACCACCAAGCACAGGCTTCTCTGACTGGCATGCCCTGGCTGAGCCAAGAGCAGGGGCACCCTGAGGGCCTTTAGGCTAGCAGAGGAAAGCACTCTGAGCTAGAATCAGGTAGGAACTGTCAGTCCTGTACTCTACAGAGACAGTTCCTTTCAGCTCACTTGCTAGGGCTCATCCCAACATTGGCACACACATTTGCCCGTTCCCTTACATCCTCCACCTTTTGGCTCTTCCCTTTAGAATTCCCAGCTTCTGCATTTGCACTGACTGCTCCAAACCCCAGACTGCCAAGTTTTGTGCACATGTATCTTCATGAAAACAAATGTTTTCCACTCTGTTCGCCAACACCTCCAGCCCAGGGCTGGCAGCTCACATTAGCTGGCTTGTAGAGAACACGGCAGAAGCATCGCCTTGAGCCACAGGCTGATGGGAGCTCATTACCCTGATACAGCAGAAGACACTGCAGGTTGTATCTATGCCCCACACCCTGGCCAAGGGCTGCCCCCTCCCAGCCTCACAGGCAGTGGGCCACTGCCTGGACACCAGAGCTGACCTTGTTTGCTGCTCTGGGGCGTGCGCCGCCTCAAGCTGTGCTCCAGCAGCTGGTGGGTGCGGGTAGGGCTGGCACCTGCCATCAGGCGCACAGTGGCCTCGTGGAGGAAGACCTGGAAGGGAA
Source organism: Entomyzon cyanotis (assembly GCA_024500445.1). NCBI lineage: Eukaryota > Metazoa > Chordata > Aves > Passeriformes > Meliphagidae > Entomyzon > Entomyzon cyanotis. The sequence goes on along the minus strand of JAKEPQ010001018.1, from coordinate 10,265,922 downwards.
GGCAGGATGGAAGATGAGCGGTGGGCTGGCACAGGGATGATGCTGTGGCTGAACTTCTGTCATCCCCCAGCCACCACATTTCAAGAGCAGAGCACTGACACCTTGACAAAAACAGAGACCCATTATCCACGCTCCTCCCTCATCTTTCCACCTGTCTCTGGGGAGTTTGCAGGTCAGGGCAACCATGAGGAGGGGAAAAAAAAATTTGACACCTAACTGTGAGTGGCCTGAAAAGGGGAAGGATTCAGAGCAGGGAACAGGGTAGAAAAATCTGAGAGCAAACCTTGGCACTGTGGTCCAGGCAGGGTTCTCAACCCAGGCTGCTAGTGCAGTGCTTTGGTAACAGCATCAAACTTTGAAATCCAGAGTTTGGCCAATACCAGGACAACTCCCTTGTCCAAGTTTTAGCCTGTACTTCCTCTACAGAGGCTTAAAACTAGATAAAACTGAACAGAAGGGGAAAAATGCCCAGAAAAGCACCTGGGGCTCTACAGATGCCAAAGGCATCTGACCCTGCAGCCACTCAGCAGAGCCAACATGGCTGAGGACACCTCCTTCCACACTCCACAGAGGGACAGACCCAGTCTGAAGCCACCTTAAGGGACAGGATGGCATGGTATTTGGCAACACACGTGTTGATGCTTTTCTGTGCTTCCCCACGTGCACTGAGCTCCCACCGGAGCCTCCCTCATCACCCAGCAATACAAAGTACAGAGGCTGGTAGTGGCAGAGCATCCCACCCCATGTGCCCAAACCACTCGAGCTCACATACACCCTATGTTTCCAAGGGCAGCAGGTTCCCACCACCCCCAGGAAGAGCTATAGGTAAGCTGGAGGTGGAGCAGGCCGGAGAGGCGAGCCATCACCTTGCGGTAGGCGGGTCTGAAGCTGTGGGCCAGCTTGCGCAGGCTGCCGAGGTCGCGCTGGAAGCCCGTCAGCTCGGGGGCCGAGGCGTGGTAGGTCTCACCCAGTGCCTGGCTGGCGTTTGCCTGCTTCTGCCACAGGCTGGTGCGGAGAGAGAGCAGCAGGTCACAGGCCAGCAGCTGGATCATCTGCAAGAGCCAGGGTGCCCAGGCACACACTTAGTAATGCATAGCACTGGGAGAGGAACAAGCTACACGGCTGCTGACACAGCCCACGGGAAGGCAGCCACAGCAGCTCCTGCCCACCTGGGGGGCTCCCCTGCCCTGCCCGCTGTGTCAGACCACCACAATGCACCAAAGGGAGCAGGCCTTTGTCTTTTGCCCAAATGGCATCTCTCATCAAGAGGTCAAGAAAACATGTGCCAAGGGCAAATTGCACCAATGTTACATGCCCTTGCCAGCACCTTCCACTGGGATCAATGCTAACAAGTACAAACTGATCCCACGGAAACACAGTCTTCTGCAAAGGCTTTCCTGCCCAAATGGTGACGCTAACTAGTGGGAAACAGCAAAGATAGCCTTGCTACCTGCAGAGAAAAAAGAGGCAGTCTTGGCACAGCCGACAGCAGCTGCCAAACCCCTTTTCCCCATCTGCTGCTGCCCCCTAGCACCGCTCCCGGCTCTGGGAGGGCTCTGCCTGTGCTGCCGAACAGAGAGTGCCTCTGTACTGCACTGCAGAAACATTGCACAGTCACTGCCACAACATGCAATGCAACTACAATGCACTACAGCCGCCACCCAGCAACGACGAAAAGGACCAGAACCATGTCCCATATGCCATGGAGGGGAGCTCCAGCTTTACGTAATCCTGGAAAGAAGAGAAACAAGCCCCACACAAACTCAGCAGTAGCACAGCACAGTCACACTTCTGTGTCAGAGGAGTCACTCATGAGTGTGGCCCAAAACAGAGCAGAATTGACTTAGTGATGTCCTGTTTTACAGGTATCACCAGCTTGACCTGAAGGAGAGAGATGGATACTTTACATCTATTCAGGGCCAAATTCAAACTGGTCAAAGCACCAGAAAGAGGAGCCAGAGCTGAGACCATGCCCAGGGAGACGATGCTGTACTTGTGGCTCTGCTCCGCCACACAGCAGAAGCAGAACAATGGCAATGCCCTTTGCAAGGATAGGGAAGAAGTCTCCCTTCTACTCCCACAATACACAGAGTGTATGGAGAATGCAGAAAGCTTACAACAAGCTTACAACAAGAAAGCCACACACCTGCAGCAAGACCAACCTTACAACCAAGACAGACCATGTGTTATCCCAGAGCTTATAATGCTTACATTGTTGAGGACAGTGCTGGACATGCCACTGCTCATGTTGAGGCTGTTCCACAAGTGACTGCTGGCTCTCTCACAGTGACCCAGGGAGCTCTGCTGTCCATCTGCCTTCCCAGACAGTGAGGCCTGCATGGCTTTACACATGTAGAAAATGGCTTTCACCAGGGCATTCCTGAAAGAGAAAGCAGGCTGCTTTCAAGCAATACCATGTCATGCTGCCACAGAACCAGCTTTCAGTCTCCCACCTTCAGGGGATATCATCATTCCTTAGACAGAAAAAAAGATGGCAATTGTTCCTCACCTACACAGACGCACAGAGAAATGAGAGGAAGGTGGCAAAGATTCTTTAGTGCAAAAGAACAGAGATAGTGACACCATCCTTTCCATCATCATGTGAGTTTTGTTTGATTTTGGAAGGTGGGAGACTGTGCAATTAGAACAAAGCCAAAAGACATCTCTAAAGAAGCAAGAATGTCTGATTTCCAGTCCACAAGCCTGGACCTACACATGAACTGCTGAGCATGTTGGCATTTGCACAGCACAAGAGACATGCAGCTCCAGAGCACAGGTAGGTGTGACTCTACAATACAGCATTAGGGGAAGTAGTCACCCCTATTTAGAAGGAGCAGGGGTTTGAGAAGTGTATGAGGCTACGCACTCTGACATCTCCAGGGATTTTGGCATGCGCTCCACTTCTGCAAAATGTGACCTCACAGCTGCATCATCCCCTCGGAGCCAAGCGATTGCCATGGCCACGGCTGCTGACCACCACCGGCACACCACGTCGGGACCTGCAAAACAGAACCATCAGTGCAGCCCAGGAGAGCACACCCAGCTCCCTCACACTTGGAGAAGCAGACAGGTATCATGGGCCAGGGCCTTCTGCTGGCAATGATGCTAACGAGCCCAAACTGATCCCACAGGAACTCAGCCATCCATGTGAATGCTGAAATGTGCTGCAAGAACACAAAGGAACTTGGCAGCATGCAAACACACTACATCTGACTGCAAGCAGAGTTTTGGATGGCATGTTTGTGTCTTGTCAACAAGAACTTACCCCACTAACTTGTCTAGAAATCTGCTGACTTCCTTCCTGACAATGATCTCCACTCACCACCCCCAAAATAACAACTCCACTCATAGATACACTCATGATTGGCACTAATCACCATCAAGACAGTACATCAGGTTCACTATATAACTGCCTTCATTATTTAACATCCCTTCAATAACTTCCTAAAGCCTACTTAGAACCAAAGGACATATGCTCTGCTACTCTAACCTGCTTTTCAATTCCATGACAATTTCGACCCCAACAGACTTCACTTTAAATATAATAATTATTTCGTTTTCCTTTCATGTTTGCTCTATACATTTTAGGTACAGCACAATTAGTCTGTGTCTAAATCTCATCCCAGTGAGCTGCCAGGTGCTGTCTGTACCAACATCAAGCAAGAAAAATACTCCAGCAGCCTGCTACCAACCCAGACCAGATGAGCGCACGAATCAGAGGGATTCTACAGCCCTTGCTGTCCCACTAAATATACGCCAAGGGACCAAAACAAGCACCTCCCAATATATGCCCAGAGCTTGCCTACTGCAGAGGTTGCAGGTCTCTGCAGAGTGAGGAATGTATCTGACAGCTACTGTGAAAGCAGGGGCAACCCAGTTCAATAGGTAATTAAGTGGAAAAAACCCTTCCTGTACTTCAACTGCAATCCTGCTATGTTTATTTATATGCTCCACCCTTCCTCTCACTTTCCATTGCCAGGAGCAAGCTCTCAGGTGAGGGCACAGGGTTCAGACTGGAAATAAAACATTGCCCAACAAAACAAATAACAGCAGTCCCACCTGGGCCCTCAGCATTACAACACACAGCCCAGTTTACAAGCCTTCTTAATCGCTCTCTTCCAATCCGAGCTGTGGTACCACACTAGCATGCAAACAGGCCTCATTCCAAGGACTGCATTTCTCCTTGACTAGAGTTTGAGAGGTGGCAGGGAGAGGGAATTTGTATCGGCAGTAGATCCTGCAGCTGGGAGAGCTTCAGTTCCGCCAGACTTACCCAGGGCAGACTTGAGTACAGAATTGCTGGCAAAGGGTGGGGCTCCACTTCCCATCGAGTCCAAGAAAGAGTTGAGCAATTTCAGGTACTCCATGGCACCCGAGAATTCACTGAAACAAGAAGCAAGGCAGACCTTTGCTATGCTGTCAAACAGAAGATACCATAGCACTACTCACTGGTCACAAGACATATTTGAACAGTGGGCCATTAAGCCCACAGAAAGTTCAAGCTCTACAAGTAATGCAACACTGCTGGACTGAAGAGACCACCCCGTGAGAAGAAGTGCAGAGCAATGCTCTGGAAGGAGCAGCCTCACATCTCCCCTTTGTGACCACCAGCACAGAACTAGATTTAACCTCAAGTCTCACCTCAAACATGGACACATGTTTCAAGTTGATCGCAAGCTCCTTTTCAATCACTGCCTCCAAAAGAGGCTGAACTACATTTCTCTGATTATTTGCATACATGCAAATATGTATAAATGGAAGTGACAACATGTTTGTAAGATTGGTCAGAGAAAATTGCATATGCAGCAACGACCTAATTTATTGGGACATGCTACAGATGAAGATCTTGAGCTCCCACCCCTAGAGGGGGACAAAAAAGCTTGCTATTTTATTAAGCTACTCCTTCCCATGAGGAGACAGGACTCCCACAAGTATAGTGAGAATCCACCTCCGTTATACAAATCCTGCTACCTTCTCTCATCAACAGCAGCATCTGATTGCATCAATTAAACCAAATTGCTGCTCATTCTCTACTAGGAAACACATATGAGATCGAAAAAAACTCCAAAGCTAAAGGCACAGCATTTTCACTACACAGGTAGAGAAACTGGGTTATCTTCCCATCTGAGGCTTTTACCCACACTTTTTGGGGACAGGATCCTTACAGAGCTTCCTATGTATGTATGTAACATTTGCCTGGCACCAGCATATCTGGAGATCAGCTAGAAACAGTGCTGAATTACTATCAAAGGCTGGGGGTCTGCCTCCTGGGGAGTCCAGGAGAAAGCTGGACATGGTTCACTACCAAAAGCTGCTGGTTTACACCTGCTTTCCCCTTTCATTTGGTCGAAGAGCTCAAAGGTAATGACAATTTCATTCATCAACTTTCCTACTCTTGCCACAAGTCTGATTCTTTACAGTGGGTAAATGTTGCACTACAGTGAGGACAACAGTCATGCACAAAGTAGCAAGCTGGTGGGTTCACTCTCTGACATGCCAGACCTTCATGATCTGAAAGCCCTGGATATACATCCTGATCTATAGAAGCGGTACAGTACATGCTAATTTTAGTGCTCTTGAACATTAAACTTTGTCTCAGCAGAGAAAGCATCATCCATTTAGTTGAGGAATCAACCAGTACTGCCAGCTAACACCAGAAATCCCCACCACACCCAGCTTCACCTTTGAGTTAAGAGGTTTTCATATAAAGAGGCAGAGCTTGCTTTGCTAATAAACTGTGGTGGTCAGGCTAACGTTGTCATTCCAAGCCTTTAACAAGGACTAACCACTCAGTTTGTCCCACAGAGCTCAGTCAGTGGTTATGAGCTCTGCCTCAGAGCCTGTTGCTGCGGCCAGCAGTGCCCAGTGGGATACACATACTCACCACGACTCCTCCTCCTCTTGTCCTGCTACATCTTTCCTAGTCTGAGGCTTCACGAGTGAATCCACTGCTCGCTCTAGCAGGTTCTCACAGAATGCCTGATGGACTTGTGCAATGGGATCCGCTAGAGAAGGATAAATCAAACCATTTAACTTGCATATGGTCATAGACACCTCCCAATACACCCAAAAAGAAGAATCAAAATGTAGGAAAGAGCACAAGGAAAAAGAGCAGAGGGAAATTCTTGAGGAACTAATGCAATGATTTATAGAGACCAAGTTTTTAGGGCTTTTTTATTCCTTTAATCCACTTATAAGGCTGCAGCCTTTGGCCAAAGGTCCCTCTGTCACCTCAGCCTCTCAGCAAAACAATGAGGACACTGCCCTGCAGAAGACAAACACTCCCCAGACATTCAGGGCCACCTCCAGGTTGTGTTCCAGCAGATAGAGACAAGCAGTATGACACAGCACAGCATACAAAGGGAGGCAAGCCAGATCCTCCAGGTTGAGGAGACATTTTAGGTCCTCATGCCCTCGCACCCATCAAAACTACAAGCAGGATGGGCATAAAAGAACACACTCTCAAAACATGACACCCACTTTTGCCCCAGACAAGAGCGGAGAGACTGCCAGGCTCAAAGTGCTGGGATGCCCCACACTTGGAAATGAGCTGCTCTTACCAGGATTCCTCTGTGTGCAGTACAGACTCTCCTTCGCAGCAGACTTCACTGTCCAGCTTCGCTCCACAAAAAACTTTTGTCCCAAGGGGTGGCACAGCCAACGCAAGGAGTCGGGAATGGCACTCCACTCCGAGCTGCACAGGCTTTGAGCCTGGCTTAGAAAGTAACTCTGGTAAAAGGAGAGGATAAGACTGAGCATCTAGGGAAAGAGTCACACCACCAAGGACAAAGATCGTATCATAATTACAGCTCGTATCACAATTGCAGGTCACATTATAATTGTAGTGCTAGCAGATGCCCTCTCCAAGATACAGCAATGCCAGCTTCCAGGCTTTCCTAGATCCCTGCTTGGAGGTGTGATCAGAGAAGATATGACAACTCACCGCTAGGAAGCCAAGCTTGCCTCCACAGCGGGTTTTCAGGCCAACTGCAGCTGTCAGGTGGATTTCTGCCATTGTGCTGGGTGGGATTTTTTCTTCTGCACACTCAGCCAGATTCACAGCACACAATGCCATGTGCAAGCCTGAGTAAGCCGAGCTGGAGGGAAGTTTACCTGTACCAGGAGGAGAAAGAAAAATGTTAACTTTTATGCAGTAGTACCAGCTACTAAATGCTACTATAATTTCCAGGGTAGCTATTATTATTTAGCTATTATCCTAAAGAAACAAGAACCTGTTGACATGAGAAGCTTACACCGCTGCTGCTTCAGCTGCTCTTACAGAGCTCTATTATTGCATAGACCACTGGTGTTTTGGTAAGTGGCTCCTAAACTTTGTCAGGCTAATTTCTAACAGCAGCCCTCCCACAGGAGAGAGGTTGTAGTGCTCTCCCTGTATGCTTCAAGATCAGCTCTGAGTCTCTTCATTCAGGAAAACCAGACAGCAGATCTGCCACCTCTGCTCCCACCTGTTATGTGGAGCTGATGGAGCTTGTGATATGCTAGGGCTGCATCCCGAGCGCTGGTCTTGGCCTCATCCTCGAATCCTGCAGTGGCCTCCCTTGCCCGCCACTGATGAGAGGTCCTCTTGAGCAACCAGCGCACCAGTGCCAGCTTCTGCAGGCTATAGCGGATCACATTCCAGGACAGGCTGCAGGCCAAGTCCAGGCGGGAAGCTGGCAGTGCTCGTCCGAGTACTGACAGGCAAGTCTGCAGGTTTGACGCAGCTGCAGCAAAATCACCCTGCAAATAACACAACGAAAGGTTCAGAAACAAAAATCACCATCACACAGACACTTTGGGACGTCCTTGGCATTGGGAGCAAGACAAATTGAGCTTCAAGACAGGACAGACTTTTAGCAAATGGACATCAACACAGAAACTGAGAACATAACAGCAGTTTACACCAGCTTGAGATCTGGCCCTAAACAGATCTTTCCACACATGGTCCTGATCCTGCACTGCCCATGAGACACACCAACACTAGGTGAAAAGAGCTTCCTGCCTTGTCAAACACATGGAAATTTCAGGGTCCCCATATAAAAAGCCAAATGTTTCCTCAACAATAGAGAAGACTTCCAAGGGGCTGAAGGACAGCATACAGACAGACACAGCAGAGACCAAATTCTGGACAAAACCAAAGATGCTGCTGCCAAAAATTGATAGAAGATGCAGTAGCTAGGAACAAGGACAGAAGTTAGGAAGTTAGTTCCACTGCTTCCATGCCTCACTAATTTAGGCTAAGGAGGACAGCAATCTGCTCAGCTTCTCTGAAATCAGACAAGATGATCTACTTGAGGAATACCATGCTCCTCCAAATGCCAAGCCGCTGCCTCTTTGGGAAACATTTACCCACAATCCCACAATCTAAAAGATGCTTTTGATGCAAAATGACGAGTCCACTTTACCCGTGCCAAATCCAGGTCCGCCTGCTTGCGATGCCTCCAGAAGGTGACCGAGGACCTCGAGTGCAGCCGGGTCACTGGCTCTCCGTGCACCAGGAGCTTTATGAACACACTCAGGACAATCACTCCATTCACGAGCCACAGGATTAGGGTGGGCATCATCCAACCGAACCAACCAGCAGCACCTGCAATGAACATCCCAAAAGGAAAGTTAAAATCTAACCTGCACCCCAAAAGCTTAGCGACATGATGAGCACAGACCCAGGAGGATGTCCTTCTATGTTTGCTACATGTTTAATCAGCTTTTACAAAGACTGCAGTTGTATCAGGAAACACCTATATTAACACCTCTTCATCCAAACTCCAACCCTCAACATTCCCAACTGAATGATTGTTTTTACAAGACTGATGTTTAAAAAAAAAAAAAAAAAAAAATCAGCACTTAGTTTTCCTGGAGTATCTTATCTCCTGATTCTTCCATAAGACACACCCACAAGCACTCAATACTCCAGCATCATTTTCTGATCTTAGTTAAATTTACAAAGTGACACGGAGGAGCTATATTTACCAATCAGGGAAACAACTGCATGCCTACAGCATCCCCGACCCTCTCCTAAGCTGTTGCACTTTTAATTATGAATTTTATGGAGTAAGTGTATCAAACAAGCCAATTGCAAGACCCCGTAGAAACAGCACAGTAATACTTTATTATTAAGTGACAAAAATCAGTCAGTTACCTCTAAAACAAAGTGAACATGCCTCAAAGATTGGTAAAGATAGGAGGATGTCCATTTCCCTGAACTACTTTTCAAGGGTCTATGCCAAAAGCCCAGGCTGCTGGGCTACAAATAGGTGCCACATCAACCTCAGCATACTGAGCCATGCCTGGTTTTATGCAGGAACACTGGATGTGAACTGAAACCATGTCCGAGCTGGCTCTCCTTCCATGCCCTGCCCTGCATTACTGCCCCTCCCCACCCATTAAACAAAGGTCACACAACTCCCTGAACACACAGAACCGTCCTACTGAACCACACCGACCATCCACCTCGTGACTGGCAGCTGTTCAGCTGCAGGTAGCTTTTAGGGAGACCATGTAAGGCTGGACATCCTCCATGGCTTAAACTACTCTAGTTCTTTACCTGACTCAATAGTCAGCACATTCCTGCCAGAGCCATGGCGCACCAGGCTGTCGGACTCAGGGGTTCCTCGGGCGTCCAGGAGGGATGTCAGTGGGTTGAAGGAAAGGCAAAGGAATGTGAGAGCACAGAGGAGTATTCGAGAGCGATCCACCATACCAAGCGCCACAGGAGGGGAGTCAGGCTCATCTTTAACCTTCAGGGGAATAGCAATGGAGAGAAAAGAGAAGAAAAACCCCAATGCTTGTTATTCCGGAGCACAAAAAATGTTTATGCCAAGGAAGGGGTAGGGAAGGAGAAACAGAAAATGTACAAATTTGCTTTTGAGCTTTAGATGAGCAAGATCTCCAGCAAAGCTTTTCCTAGCTTACTAAGGAAAGTCTGATACATTTGAATGCCTTCCACTTCCTTCTGTGTCTAGTCATTTCAAGTATTAACTGGATCCCTGGGTTAGGCTAGGATTAACCTTTGCTGCCCTTCCCCTTTTGAGGATCTCCCAGAAAATCCACTTCTGTGATAGCCACAAAACAAATGTGTAAGCCAAAGACAGCCACCAGCTTTTTGTTACTCTGATTACTTATGATCTCATTAACCACAATTGATGTCATCATGCATTTCCAAGCTCTCCTGCTTTACTCATTGAACACACATATCCTGGAAAGCTGTGGGCTCCTTGGGTCATGAACATGCACTGTGAGTGCACAGAGACTGTACAGGGGCTGAAGGATAAGCACAGCTCTTCCAGCAGCTAAGGTTGGGCTCAGGTAATACAGCTCAGGAAGTCGTCTCAGTCATTTAAGGGAAGATAAAACACACACATGCACTTTCCTCATTCTCACAAAGGATCTCTAAGCCCTACAGATCTGCTTGCCAGATGTCTCCTGGTTCCACTCTTGAGAATAAGGAAAATTTAAATTCTGGCTTTTACACATCCTGAAGTAGATACCTTGAATTCGACAATTAAGGTCTCAAATACCTTTGCATCATCAAGGAGTGGGCTTCCTGGCTCTGAATCAATGGAATAGGGAGAGAAGCCAGCCTGGGATCCTGAATCAGAGGCTGGAGGAGACATCAGCAGCACGTTCTGGTTGAAGTCATCTATCTTCAGATCCACATCATTGTCAACCAGACTGCTTAGGTCAATGCCCTTCAACAGCTCTGCAAAAATCAGAGTGCATTACATACATGTTTCTCCATCCTGAGTCCTATCAGTAGCTCTCAGATTGGCTCTGCCATCTGGAGTAACACTGGCCACTATCAATATAACCTCTGTCAAGGATAAGAAACTGCAAGATACATCCTGCATTCATGCTGACTGCCCCCCTGTGCTGCACAGCCTCCACAACTTACTGTTTTTCTGGTTAGCCAGCTTCAGAACCATGTTCTCCTGCCTCAGCTTTTGGTTGGCCTGCTGCAGGTATTTAATGTAGTCAATGGCTTTTCTCAGGACTCCAGACTTGTGCATCTGTAAGGAATTAAGATGTACAAAAAGCAGTTTATATAAAGAGTATCAAAGGGTCACTCCTGCCTGTAGGAATACCACAACCCTTTGTATCATGTGGTGATAGGAAAGGGTGTAAAGGGCCTCTCAGCAGCTGCAAAGGAACCAATAGCGGGGCATGCTCTGTATGCAAGGTATCAGATGGATGAGGTCTCTCAAAGATCTTATAAAAGCAGTACAATGGAAACAGATTAACTTTCAAATTACAATGGAGTTCACACCTAGGTTTCAGCCAGAAATGGTCCTCTGAAAGTACCACAGTTTGTAAATGAAGTGGATCTTTTCTGGCATAAAACAAGCTGCTGTCTGATCACTGCTTAATTCTGAGATAAGCAGCTCCCTCCTTACTTCACTTGCTTGGCCACCTCCATGAAAATCCTTGCTTCCAGCAGCAGTGGGCAAGTTTATCTTCTAAACACAAGCCAAAAGTACTGAGGCCACTGCACATTACCTATGTTTTGAAAAGCATTAAGTTTCCACTTCCAGCAAGAGGAGGTGACTTCACTAGTGCACTTATTTGTGCAGCGATCACAGGAGATATCACAAATACTACTGCCTGCTCCATGAGGTAAAGACAGTAGGACAACCCTGAATATGTGGTACAAGAAAGCATCCAGTATTTGAGCAAGCAAGAGTTTTTACAGCTCAATACCTAAAGGAAGTAAGTGGGAAAGCTCTGTAAACTATCATCCTTATTGCAGTCACATGGAAAACGAAACTTAATTTAAGCAAGATCTGGTCTGGCAGAGTTATCGAAACATCCACTTGGATATTCTACCTAGAGGGCCTCTTTTAAGTTAGATCTAATATAAGAACAAATGCAGAAGGCATAGCTAATTTTCAAAAAACAGTACCACTAGCATAGTAAAGTTAATATTTTACAGATGACCCTTCCTGAATACAATTATCGATCACAAGTGATTCTCACCAGTCTCACCCCAATACACATGTGCATGCTACTAACAGGTACATGTACCCAAATGCTTCATTTGGTAGAGCAACAAGCACCTGAAGACAGAGTATTTATGACACCACACTTGCCCTTATTTCCCATCTTTACCTTGGCATCTGTCCCCATGACAAGATCCTTCAGCTCAATGATTTTGTCATTTATGGACGACCGATAGCGCTTTTCAATGATGTTGTGAGTTGTTCTCCTCTCTCCTTCTTTAGGTGGCTCAGGTTGCTTGACACCCCCAGGAACTTGTTTGATAGGCACCTTTTCTTGTCCCACCATCACTGGCATTGTGGTCAAAATGGTCCCATTGCTCCCAACGAGGGTCTACAAAGATTGTGCATAACAAGTGTCAAGAGCAATCAGCCACTTTAGATAAGCTTTATGATGGCAAAAGAAAAAGGAGTAAAAAAAAGAAGCAGGAAAAGTTGGTACAGCTCAGAAGATATGTGAGATGCCAAATTCCTTCTATCTTTCTTAGCTGGCACAAGCATTGGCACAGCAACACAGGAAAAATCTGTCACTCTGGCTCTCACCCTGGTCACCGTGGAATAAGAACATCTCTTGTTCCCCAAGCGCATCAACACTTCTGCCAATACCACACTCTGTTCATCCACCTAAATAGAGAAAGGGACTGAGGCTCCTCCTTGTTCCCACAATCCTCACATTCCAAGTGTCCAAATTCACCTTTTCTCTGGACAAATAGTCATCAAAACAGGAACAGGCTACACTACTACCAGTGACACTAGTAATGACAATGCGAGAAAGGATCCAACTATGAAAAAACCACCTTTGGCTTGAGGAATGCAGTTGATTTGAATTTGATTAAATGAAGAAAAAAAATTCATAAGCCATCAAAATGCCTTAATTTGAGGAGCTAAGACTAATGAGTGATATAGAGCAGCATGAAAAATTCAAACTTGGACATCTAGATGTAGGACAGACCATCTACAGCAAACTAAAGCAGTATAGTATGTACTCAGAGATAAAATATGATGAATCCCATCAGAAGAGTTGCACAGAGGGGCTCCTGAGACAGCTGTAACAAAAGAAAGTTTAGACTGCTTAATCCAGCAAAGCAAGATTGAGAAAGGCACACGTGTTCTCTAAAGTACACCAAGGATCAGGGAAACAAGTAGCTATGGAGAGTAAGAGTTATTTCTGTCAAAAGATAAACATAAACTAGCCATGAGCAACTTCAGGAACAATTTCGACTCTGAAATAGTCTTCTAAGTGGGATATCAGAAATTAATTTCATTTCACTCCAAGCTGCAGCTTGACAAACATGTGGATTTAAGTTCTATGCCTTTCCTTGGCTAATATCCACCAAATTTCAGAGTGTTCAAACATGCTTCAGATAGACACAATCTTGAAAGCCTCAAGTTGTGTCAAAACATTATCTAAAAGCAAGCAGGTTAATTGAAGATTTTAGCCTGACTGCTAGTAAGTATGTAAGCATGTACCATGCTATTGCAGACAAAGTCAAAATTTAAGTTCACACTTGCAAGTTTATCTCCCCGAGTAAATATTTGTACAGAGGTATCTGTTCAGAACCTCCAAGATCATAGTAAGTGTTTCTTGGGGGGCGTAAATTTCTAAGAGTTGATAGAAGTGGAGGCCATGATGCACAACTGCCACCTCCAAGGATTATAACAAATCCCCACTGCAAATACCCTCTGAAAAGTAGCCTAATTAGTTGTCACATTCAATATACTAGTACTAGACACTACTGAGGGGCAAAAGAAAGTTCCACAGGTACTCTGAGCAAGTTAGCTTTTGGTTTAAAGATAAAACCTGGAGATTTTAGGTCACATTCCTCTCCTCATAATACCAGAAAAAGGCAAACAGAAATGTGCCCTTGGTCTTTGCTTACTGGCCATGGGAGGCTGCCAAACAACACAAATCTGTGTGTTTAGCCTTGACAGAAACAGGGTATTAGTCGCCCTGGACGTGTGTAGAAGTGCCCTCAAAAACCCCTTCTGCCTGCACCACGACAGAACACTAAAGCTCAAATCTCTTCCTTGCATTAATAGGAAAGAACATCAGAGAGGAGAGGGATGGAAGAACATCCATAGGGTACCTGCAGGGCTGTGGTCTGAATGGGAGCAGTGAGTGCTGTCAGCGCTGGGTTCTGTACTGCAGCCATAACAGGATTGCCATCTGTTTTCAAGGTTGTCAAGACCAGGGAATCAGTTTTTATGATCTGAGGTTGGACGAGAACCTAGGTTGAAAAGAGTTACAGGTGAAGAGAGCAGGCACGTATTTCCTTGCTGATCTCAGTAGCCAGAGGTAACCACTGACAGAGCTGTTTACTTTACAACTCAGTGGATGGCAAAAGAGCAGGTTGAGTATTTTTTTCACCTGTGCCCTGGATGACCTCAATGTTTTCCATCGGCCCCAATGCAAACTCTGAGCAGGTGACAGTCTGAACAGCATTGGAGGGAGTGAAGCAGAGGAACCACCAGGACAGCGGTTTTCAAATCAGTCACCAGAAATAAACAAGTATGTAAAAACACAAAAGAGCTGAGGGAAAACTGCTTTCCCCTCTCCAATTACACCTATAATTAGCTCTCTACATTAACTGTCTGAGTATTCAGTCTAACACAGCTAGGACAGCCTGCTTTGGCAGACCCATCATAGCTTCTCCCTGCAATTTCACTGAAAGGATCTGTACCATTAACGTCAAGCAGACCAAAATCCACTGTAAGCTATTTTGCCATAACACAGGTTGCTCTTATTTCTTTCAAATACCTTGTTGATTGTCAGAGAACACCAGAGATGGCATAGAACAACTGAACTATAGCAACTTTGTCATACTAAGTCCCATAGACAAACATTTTATTTAATACAAAGATGCACAAGAGTGAAAAAAATCTTGCATATGTTTTAATACCAAATCAAATGGCACTGTAACAGTAAAAATATTTTTAAAAAACCATGACAGAAAAATAGGAAAAACACATTCCAGTATCAACCAGTCCTTATAAGACGTGGTAGAGATTATGGACTGACAAAGAAGTAGGCAGAAGTCAAAGAAAGCCTGTTCAAGTAAGGTTTCTAACTGGGTTTGGCAGTACCAAGTTAAAAAAGTTGTTTTAGACGGCATTTAGTTAGTGTTTTAGTGAAAACTGTTTCTGAGCATTGCCCAGAAGCTACATCACAGATAACAACAGGGACTCTCACACATGACCTACATGAAGTAAAATGCTTCTGGGACACAGGCTGGCTAGAAATACCTCTCAGATTTAAAAATGTCTGTGCAAAAGCAGTCCTAACCCGAACTGCCACCCCTACGAGCTTCACCACTTCTCCCCTGGCAAGCCAGGAGACAAGACCCACTGAAGCACTTTCTTGTTCTGCTGGATCCCTGTATCATTCCACACTTTTACTTACTGGAACTTGCTGGACCTGTGGTGCAGCAACGGTCTGTACTGTGGCTGGCGTCAAGGTCTGGATGGTGCCGTTGGCAGCCTGCGTCAGAACTCGCTGGGCCTGCACAGTCTGCACCTGCTGCTGGATCGTAACCGGCTGGACTTGCGAGGACGTCACCAGGCTCTGGACTTGAGGCTGGAGAACTGAAAAGCACAAAAGATGTCAGAAATGGTCGAGAAACACAGGTCTCCCTTCTGGAGCCTGGAAATGCTCCTAGCATCACTCCTTCCCAGAGCTTCTTAGTTGGCAGCATTCATCTAACACATCCCACATGTTGGGAAGCTTCCAGCTGCTTTGGTGCCTTCTGCAAGAGGACATTGCACCTAGAATAGCAGCTTTCCAGGAGGCACAGAGGATCAGCTAAGAGAAAATAAAGCCAAAACCCTTTAGTCTGATAGCACAGGACTCATTGTTTCAGTGACATTATGCAGTACATCCAACCTGCACTTTCCCATTCCGTCTGATCTTGGTGGACCGTAGGATCCTATTTGTCATGTAAACAATCAACTGAAGAGGATCAAGTCATCCCGCATTCACAAAGGAAAATCCCATTATTGCTAAATATCCCTACAGGTGTCTCTGCTTAGTGCAAGTATTGAGCTCCAGAGTTTGGTAGATAAAATGTGCCCTCATTCCAGACTGCCATGTGGGAGACCAGATCTGCCTGGTGCACCCATCAGCGGGAGAACAGGGTTGCCAACAACTGTATTTTAAGATATACTTTTCTCCAGCCTCCCAAGAGCCATAGGACAGAAGGCCAGGCCAGAGGAGAAGTGCAAGACAACAATTATGGTAAGAGGCCACACAAAAACACTTAAGATCTCATTTATGACAATTTCTCATGCTCCCCAACTCCAAAGCCATGCAGGTAGGAGAAGGGACACCCCACAGGCAGCATCACAAAGAAAGGATCATCAGGCTTGTCGTGGCTGAGGATCCACTTGGAGTTTGAACACTGATGCCATTTACTGCAAGTGCATCAGGGACGTCCGTAACCTGAGCATCCTGAAATCTCGAGTGCACCAGGCACACCTGCAGCCTGAGCACCACAAGCACTACCTTGGAAACTTGTGGCCGCGTTCTGGTAGATGACTGGCTGCTGGATGATCCTGGTCTGGGGAGCAGAGCTGAACGTTGGTGTAATCATGACAGCCTGCTGCTGGAGCTGAGGCTGCACCGAGGGCCGCGGCTGGAGCAGAGGGGCCGAGCGTGGAGGGGCTGGAGGTGTCGTCTGCGCTGCTTTGACCGGCAGGCTCTGGAGCTGGGGAGATGTAGGGGGCTGTGGGAAGGTCTGGAGCTGCACCTGGCTGTAGGATCGCTGCAACTGTGGCTCCAGGGTCCCACTGCTGCTGCCACTGCCGCTGCTGCCCTGGAAGGTGCTGCACAAGGGATCCGAGAACAGATCGGGAAAGTCTCCTGCCTGGTTACTGACAAACTGCAGCATCTCTGTAAAACAGAAGAAAATTAGTTCAACACTATTTTATCAACTGCATACTTTGGTATGTGCCATTTTCATCACGACTGGAATTATGGTGTGTGTACTAGAGCTCACAGAAGGGAGCTCTGGGTCCTTCAAAACCTTCAGAGAACACATCACACCAATGCAACACCTCCACAGAGAGACCAAGAGGTGACCAGCAGCACAGCACTGCCGATGCTGCTCAGAGCAAAAAGTAAGACCCTCCTACAACACTTTTCCAGATAAGAAGATACAAGCACAGGCTAGTACTTAAAGCCATCTCCAACATATATCTAAAATAATAGAGTCTTGTTCCATCACTCCTTCAGTCTAACCCTTGCAGAAGGAAGAAACCAATCACCTCCACAATTCCAGCATTAATCATTCTCCCACCCAACTTTTGGGAGCTTCCAAGCCCCCTATCTGTCCTGCCCCACTGAGCATCAGAAAAATGAAGAGACAGGACAAGCATTCATCTTACCTTTCTTTTACTTACAAGCATAACAAAAACTGGGGAAAAACTACTAAAGGAAACAACACTTTATAAAACTGTAGCAGGACAAATCCATGTATGTGTTTAAAACATCAGAATAACTTTTTCTGTTGGTTTTCTGCCTGCAATCACTGCACAACAGGTTCTCTCCATCCCACCTTCTCCAGGATTTTATCAGCCCACATCAAGAGGCTCCTAATGCAAAACCATTCCACAACCAAGAGATCATTGTTATTAAGCAGAGCTTCCTCTTCCCTCCATCTAATCCAATTTAATCCAATTAGGCACCTTAAGATACCTGAATGCTTTCCCTGATCTGTGTGCAGGCATGAGGAGTCAGACATTCTTCCCCACCCCAGAATCTGCCCATGCTGCAATTGGTCTTCCATGGTTTTCTGAACATCCTGTTTGGTTTTTTTCTGGAAATAGGCAAATAGGAAACCCACAAACCTAAAAACAATAAATATGGGTTTAGGAAGCAAAAAATAAATTTCAGATTTATAGGAAAAAGTATGGCAATGAGCTCCTTACACCAGGACTTTTCTCATTCACAAATCCCAAAGGATGTTGCTGCTGTGATTTATGATGCAGGTTTGAAGCAGTAAACCTTTGAGAAAAAGTTTCCATGGATTATGCCCCAGCAATAAGAGGGCTATTAATTTGTTCAGCTCTCTGAAATGCCACCCACACAAAATCTAATTAATTTGTAGGACACTCCTTTGCCTGAAACAGAGCAAAGGGATGAATCCTCCTCTTGCTCCCTCAACACACATTTCGACATATTTCTGTGATGCTCTTCCCTTTCAATAGCAATCTCTCCACACCTTGACACACATTTAAGGATTGGCCATGACCTCTGCTCTCAAGAAGCAGAGTCTATTGGATGGAGTAGCCTGGGAGATGTGTCCTCCTGACCTCTTCATAACCTGACACTAAGTGGGGATGCACAGTTCCCCCAGCATGAGGCAGCAGCCACCATCAGGGACCAGCTGGACCAAGCCCTTGTCTCCACTTCTCACTGGAGAAAAGAAAGATTTTTTTTTTTTAATGCATTACCTCAGTTGGCTTTCACAAAACACTACCAGAGCAAGGAGGGCTGTTTCAAGATTAACACCTAGATGGATATTAAAGAGTTCTTCATGTTCCAACTGACTGCAGCTGAGACCATCCCAAATAACCCTCAACATGATAAAACTGATAATCCAAACTAATTCCCAAACTTTTCATTTGATGGTATTGCTATTTCACTATCAGACAGCATAACTGCAAGTACGGAATAAACATAAATCAGATGGGATTTGCTCTGGAAGAGTAAATTTCAGCAAAATAACAAAATTTCAAGCACTGTGTTTTAAAGACTGTTGTGTTCAATGCAGTACATTTAATATCTAAATAAAACTACTCCTGCTCTCACAAGTTAAATCACATCCTTATGACAGACAACTTTGACTAAATGCAAAAAGTCTAAAGGTTAATTCTGAAGAATTAAGACTGCCAGGGGATCAAACCCACCTCTTTTAAAGGGCCCAAGAGCTCTCCTAGTAACAACACACAATAAATTAAAAGCAAGAGAAACAGCCAACACCCCAAATCTAAATCTCTGCCTTTTAAATCACCTTCACCTACCCAGAAATCAGTGTCTACACTCACTGTGAGAAACCTCAGGTGCTTCTGGAGGACAAACCATCAGTGATGAACCCAATGTCACCAGAACACCTGCACCCTCTGTGCTGGAGAGGTCCCAGGCCCTAAAGCAGAGGTACATGTTCCTGCAAAAAAAAAAATCCCAGCCCAACCCAAGGCTAAAAAATGTCAACAAGGTATCACAAAACCAAAACTGAGCCCACCAAGGGTTCCTGCTGCTTTTATCAGCCCAGAGCCTGGATACCAGGCAGAAAGGCAAGGGCTGGGCTTCAGCTGCCTCTCCCAGGAGGTGGCTCAGCTCTCCAGCACACACTTTCGTTTCCTCACACTGCTGGAGATGCTGTGCTCTGAGAAATGGAAAGCAGTGGAGATCCCAGCCTCAACAGAAACAACCTCTCTGGCCTGAACCCTGATGTGCTTCGCACCTACAACCGACTCAAACTTCATGCTCTGATGTTACCCAGCTGTGCCCTGCTGCAGGAAGATGCCCATGGCTGGTGGAGGAGCTTGGGCTGGGGCAGGAGGCAGAGCCTTTGGGCTCAGCACTGGGGCTCCTGGCCACCCTTGTGCCCTGCCATGAAGTATGAACCCAGTGAGCACTGACATCCCAGAGCACATCCACCACAAAAAATCAAAATCCACACAACAGGCAGGGAGGAGTCCCTCAGCCTGCACGGGAGAGGAACACCCACAAGATGACTTAAAAACTAAATTAAAATCCTTGCAGCACTTCAAATGCTGAGATGAATCCATGCTGGAGCACAAAAAAAAGCAGGATTGTCACGTATCTTCCCCCTGCTTTCCCCAGGAAAATCCACCCCTGAAGCTGGGCAGGAAAGTGAAGCTCGTTTTCCCAAGTTACTCATTGCTCTGAATCACACCTCCCAGGGCACACCTCAGTTCAGAGCCATGGCTGGGTTCATCCATTCCTCTCAGTTTCCGTGTGGAACCTGAGAACTCATCACGTGGTGCTCAAACAACAGCTAACACCACCTTCAATGTGCATTATCAAACTTTATGAGCAATAACTGAGCCCATTGCACTCTCATAAGATACATTCTTCTTTTATGACAAAAGGAAAAAGGAGTATAAATTTTGTCCCAAGCTACGTGGCAAATCGGTGTCAATCTGAAATCTAAAAGTACTGGTATAATTTTATCTCCCAGCTGCTAAACAGGGATATTTTGGACACCCCCAAAGCTGAGCTCTGTTTGGGATTACAGCCCAGCAGAGCAGTGAGCTAAACCAGGAGCTCATCTCCACCAGCCTACAGCACAGACCACACCAAGAAATGGCATTTTAAATGGGGTTTTTAGGAGTTGCTTGGTGTCGCCAAAAATACACATAAAATAGGCGTCACACGCAGGCGCTTCACTTTGCTGCACTTCGCTAAAAACAGGGATTTTCTCACGGGTCTGAGCTGTGCCAGCGATGCAGTAAAGTTTTAGGATGACAGGGGAAAAGGGAAAGTGAAGCAGTCAGGGCAGTTTCGATGCAGGAGGGCTCGGAGGCTCGGCCTCCCACGGGCACTTAGTGGCGGCACAGCTTCAGCAATCGTTCAGCAGCTACTCCAAGAGAGCCACGAGGAAACACGAGGGGAACGTGGGCCGTGCCGTTTGCCCCGCGGGTCTGCGGCGGGAGCAGGGGACACGGCCGTCACCTCCCCCGACCTCTTCCCGCGCCGGACACCGACGGGAGGATGGGCTCGGCGGCTCGGACCCCACCGCCTTCCTCCGGTTACGGCCGCGACCCCACGCGTGGGGCAGCCCCACGGAACTCGCTCGGAAGCGCTCCGCCGGCGGGGGAGACACGCGTGGCCGCTCGCCAGGTGAACGCTGCCCGGCGGGACGCGAACCCGCAACCCCGCCCGCACCCACCCGGGCCGGGGGATCCCCGCTCCGCCCCCGCGCGCGTGGAAGCCCGTAGTGCCGCGTGGGGAGCGCACCCGCCCCGCGCTCGGGGGGACAAGCCAGAAGCTTGGACCACCGACCCACGCGTCCTGCCCCGGCAGGGGAGAGCCGGGCGCTCCCACCAGCGCCACGCGTGAGGAGCCCACGCGCGCCGTCTCCCCCCCACCCCCGCTCCTGCCCGCGGAGCCCACCGTCGATGTCGCCCAGGGTGAGCTCGTCGCCCAGCTCGGTCAGGGCTTCCATGTTCTCGGCGGCCAGCTCGCCGCCCTCCATCGCGCACGGCCCGCCGCCGCCCCGAGCGCTCAAGCGGACGCCGCTGTCGCTGCCGGCGGGCGCCGCCGACCCCGCGCCATCTTGGGCCGCCCCGCGGCCCCGCCCCCCGGCCCCGGCGCGCGCGCCCCCGCGGTTTGTTGTCAATGAGACCAGGTCGCCCCCGGCCAATCGGCGGCCGCGGCGGCGCGTGGTGTGATGGCGCGTCAGCGATCAGCAGCTGCGATTAGCATAGCCCGCCCCGCCCCCGCGCGCCGCATATTCATGAGGGGGCGGCGCCGGCCGCGCGGGGAGAGGCAGCGACACCTCCTCCTCCTCCTCCTCCTCCTCCTGCTCCGCTGCCCACGGGAAACGCGCCCCGGGCCGCCCGCGGAACGGCCAGCTGGAAGGTGGCTGTGGACAGAGAACGGGGTTTGTCCTTCCCTCCGCAGCGCCCACGGACCCTCACCTCCTGAGGGGCCAGCCTCGCCGCTCTCTGGCGCACACCCGCTCCCACCAGGAACGGGAGCAAGAGCCAGGATTCTTCTACTTTAAAAAAAAAAATAAAGTCAATTTTATTCAAGAAAAACCAAATGCGCCCATTGCCACCCCCTCCCCCCCCCCCCCCTCGGAGGGACTTGGCTGTGCTGTTAAAAAATTCGGGAGGTTTCCCTTTCCTCAAAGGCTGCGATGCCGCCAGCCCGGCACAGAGCACCCGCTCCTCGGGGATGACCCCTCTGCGAGAGCCCGCTCTGGTGCGAGGCCATGCGCGCCGGTGAGCAATCACAGCGTGGTTGTGGCGGGTCCTGGCGCCAGCCCCTCACCTCTGCCGCCACTGCAGCCCACACACCCGGTGGAGGGTCGCAGCTCCTCAGTTGACTCCTTCCCTACTTCGGCCCTGCTGTCTCCACATGCCCTCCCTCGTCTGGCTGTCCCCCTGACAAGGGGCTCCGGGGACTCATTTAGAGAGTATGACCCCCAAAGAGGAGGGATGGGGCATGGGGTGCAGGACAGGCTCTCAGTAGCTCAGGCTGGTTCCCCAGCTCTTCAGCATGAGCGCTGCTTGCACTACAGCCACCCACTGGCTGCAAAGAGGCCACGTACTGAAATTCCTCCTGTCCAAAAATACACCGGGTGTTTGTCTCGCTGCGGGAATGCCCTGTGGTGGCCACGGGATGCCATCGGCCAGGAATAGCTGCCATCGGCATTTTCAGCTACTTCTGGACAATGAAATGCGTGTTGCTCGGTGAAACAGCCGCTGGGAAAAGGGGAGGGCTGATCAGGCAGAGGTAGCAGCTGTGCGGAGACCAGGTAGAATCCAGTGGGGGGTGCCAACGAGATCACCCGTTTAACAAAACGAAAACCAAAACTGAGAGAAGCAGCATTGCTCATGAGGCTGTTTGGTGTGACGCACTCCCCAGCCCACCCATGTCGGAGGAGGCACGTTCAGCGTGGGGTGTGCTGCAGCGAGGATGGATCCCTGGGCTCCAAAAGGGGCATCTCCCCCACACCCTACTTCCCCAGAGGCAGCAACACCAGGGGATGACCCCACTGCTTTCCTGTCTGTGCTTTACCTCCGGGGAAGGGGTACCCCACTATAGCCCTACTGGGGCAACCCACCGGCACCACCACCCAACCTCCGCTGAATGAAAAGGAAAGGCAACAAAACAAAACCCACGGCACAAATGGAAAGGGAACGGCCAGGCACTGGCCCAAGGCTGCTGAGAAGGGAGCAAGCCACTCTGTGTCCCAGTGGTGTCACCCCACAACAAGGCGCAAGTCCCTGCGTGCTACAGCTCCGACTGTGAGCGGGAGATGCGTGGGCCCTTGCGGATCTCCTTCCGCTTCTCCTCCTTCTTCCTCCTCTTCTCCTCATCCCGCAGCGCCTTCTGAAAGGTGTCAGCGCTGGGGAAAAACTGTGGGATGACAACAAGGAGTCAGCATGGGGGAGCCCCCACAGCCTCCCAGAAGCACAACCCCTCCAAACACACCAAAGCCTATGGCAAGCCTCACAGTACCAGGGAGGACTGGATGGATGCAGCATGATGCAAATAAGAGTCTTGACCATGAGGCAGGTGGCCACAGGAGAGGGGAGAGGGCAACAGGTGCCCAAAGTAGACCACAGTACAGATGGGGAATTCAGTGTTAGTGTTTCAGCCATGCTTATTCAGTGACAGCAGCTTTTGGCCATTACCCACAAGTCACCCATTCCATTCGCCAGCCAGCTCCCTGGAGCTGAGACAGTGATGGGGAAGCCCATGAGGCAAGCTGGCAGCATTGCCATCTTACCTCTGACTGGTCCGTTTTAAAGGGATTGCGGTAATCGGGAGATTTCTCACTGATTCCCAGCTCCTGAGCCATCTGCAGAGCAAAGGGGAGACCGCACTGGGGAGTGGTGCCTCCCACTCGTACCCCCTCAACTGTGACCAGGGTCCCCTACTCTCCCACCAGCCCCATCTATGCTCCATGCTTTTCCCCCATCCCTCAGCTCAAGGACAGCCCCCAGACACAGACACAGGGGACCTCTGCCTTCCTTTTACCCCAAACCCCTCACCCCCCACCTATCAGCAAAGAGGGGTCACAGCAGGGGGGACAAAGAGCCGTACCAGCCGCAGGACCTGGGAGTGGGGTCCCTGCTCGAACACACCCGTCAGGTTGCAGAAGCCAATGCCCCAGCGGATGAGGTTGTTCCAGTTGGAGTTGCGGTCGAAGTAGTGGTGCGCAATCTTGGGGAAGCGTAGGACGACGTCCCCGAAGAAGGCAGTGTTCTCTACCACGTGGGAGTAGGCTGTGGGGACCACCACCAGCCCCATCAGCACAGGGCCCCATCCCCCCAGCACTTGTGGTCCTGCCAGGAGGTGGGGAAGCCAAGTGCAAGCCGGTAGGCTCCCCAGTATGAACTGGTCAGAGAGGCAGCAAGAGGGACCACAACAGACAGGGACCAGCCCAGGTCTGGTCTGGATACACAGGGATTTGTACCTACCCCAGCATCGATCCCAGGAAGAATGTGTGTGGTGCATCAGAGCACCAGAAAAAGGAGGGGGTAAAAACCAGAGAGGACCTACCATCCTTTATCTTCTCATCCTGAGGGAAGGGCCCATCAGGAGGCACGTCGGCGGCGATGAGCACAGCACGGGAGTCCTCCAGCACCTGCCAGAGCCCTTGGTTACTGCCCTGTCCTGCCAGCCCTACCCTGTACCCTGGAGGTGCTGCCACAGTTACCCCACTTTGAAACCCCACAGAGTCCTCCCTTGAGGTCCTAAATCTCACTTGCTACAAAGTTCTTTTCTTTGACTCCACGGAAGGTCCCAACTCTTCCCATTTCTGCCCACCCTTGTGGGCACAGAGTGCAGCCACCACTGTGGCTTACTTTGAAGAGTCCCTTGAGCATGATGTCAATGATTTTGTACTGCTGGTTGACGTCATTGAGCTCAATCAAGTTCTTCAGAGCGTTCATCTGGTCCTTGCGCTTCACCTCAAACAGCTTCTTATCTGCACCACTGTCAAGGGCATTGTCGACACTCTCCTACCACACTGCTGCCCTCCCCCCTCCACCAGGCACCATCCCAGCCCGCCCAGTTCTCCACGAGGTGTCTGAGGGCTGGGGGCCAGCACCTGAGCCAGGATGCAACACAGATTTCCAGTGAACCTCTTGCCCAAACACCCCAGCAGGGCCCTTAAAAGTGCTGAGAGCTTGTGGGGAGCTTTCTACTTGCTAGTCTTGCTCTGGCTGATGGGCTGAAGGAAGAACATGAACTGCCACCTTCTCCATGTGTTTCCACACAGTAACTATCTTTTCATACTTTACCTGTTCACCAGGGGATACTGCTGCATATTAAGAAGGGCTTACATTAGCCCACCTCCTTGTGGGCAAAAAATGTCTGTGGCACAGAGGAGACCCAGTGCCACAGGCCAAGGAGTCCTCTTCCACCATCCCAGTTGGTGACCCCAAAGCAATGACATATGCAGGCGTGCTCTGCCTCCTGGCTGGCCACGCCACTTCCAAGAGCAGACTGGGAAATGTGCTTAGTGCCCAGCATAATGGAACAGAAAGGTGAACACCAGGCAACACTGCCATTTCTGCTCCTGCACCAAGCCAGGCACTTGGTTAGCAAACCCAGGAGCTTGGCTAAAGCCTGTCTACAGAAGGGAAAAGCAGTAACTTCCCAGTTCTTCCAGATCCTCTCTTTTCCACTTCCTTGTGCCCCTTTCCATGGTCTCTGACCCTTTCCTGGTGCATGAGCTCCCTCCAGCCTCTGTAGCCATTAGTGCACACATGAATCACAAGGGGCAGGCTGCAGAGGATACAGATTTCCAAGCCAGAGTCCACTCTCTGTTTCTCCAGGTCTGTGAAGCTGCCCTGGGACAGCACCAATGCCAGCAGAAAGGGGAAGATGATGAGAAAATCCATGTTGGCCACTGCAGCCTGCAGAAAAATAGACCAACAAAACCAATGACCAGTGAGGAGACTTACCAAAAAAAGTCACGCAAGCGTCTTGGGACCAATGGCACACTGCCCTTGGCACCAGGGTCCTTGCCCGCCTCTCCCTTGTCCCCATGAGGGGTCTGAAGGATACAGTGGCCAGAGCAGAGCCACATGGTGATGCTGCAGGCAGCCTTCTCTCCCCTCCAAGTGACGCCCTGGTCTTCCTCTTCTCTCTACCTGCTTCCACTGCCAGCCCCCAGGGATCTAACGGAGCACTGACCCAGCAGAAAAATTAAGTCCCACCCCTTCTTCCAAAAATAACAGCTAGCTTTTTGCTGGGTTTGTGAGGCAGAGTAGCCCAACAACCAAAACAGCAGGTCTGGCCGGAAGAGAAGGATCACTGAGGGGTTGAAGTCCATCTCTCCTTCAAGTCCCAGGTGCAACCAGTTCAGCAACCTCCCTTCACCCCTTGAGGTGCTGGTACCTGAACCCTTTCCCTCACTACAAGCTGGGTGCCAGCTCTGGGTCCCACGCCAAAAAGCAACAGTTGGGTGACCTGCTGGTAACTTCCCCCTGCCCCCAAATGAGTCCCTTCCCAGGCAGTGTCTGAGGCTTTGCAGGGATGCTGTCGGGCGGAGCTGCTCCTGACCACAAAGGTCCCTCAGACAAAGTGAACAGCTGGGGGAAAAGGTCCTTGAGAATGAGAACCCTCTTGGACAGTCTATACCTGGAAAAGGAGAGCAGTACCTCAGTCCCCAGGAAGCAGAACTTGAGGTGGTCTGTCTTCAGGCACGAGGTTTCCACAGAGCTGAGCAGAGGCCTCTGGCAATTATGGAAGCAACAGCTCCTTCAGAGGCATTGTCTGAGCTGCCTCCTGCTCCTGAGGGAAAGGCAGATGTGTAAGGCCACCAGAGCTGACTTCACCCTATGACCCACTGCCCTCTTGAGTATGAGTTTGCCTGCCCAGACAAACCTGTCTCTGCAATGCCCTGACACTGAAACAAAAACGAATCCTTTCTTGTTTTTTTTTCTTGTTGCTTTTCTTTTTAAACAAATACAATTTCTTCAACCCAGACCCATGAGAGAGAGGCAGCACCAGCAGCTCTCCCAGCCCTGCAAGGATCAGCAGCAGCTCCCACCATGCACCTCCTGCCAAGGCCAAGCCAAGCATCTTCACACCCTTGGCAGAGGTAGGGGAACAGCATCAGGTGAACATGAGAAACCCTCTGAAATATTTTGCTGTCGTGCTTTGTAAAAGGGAAGGAAACAGATCAGAGTAAATACAACCAGTGTTACCAAAGAAGACACATTACTGAAGAATGTCCCATGTTTCGGACACGATGCAGAGCCAGGAGAGCAGCACAAATCCGCTTGGGGTCTCTCTCCTCTGCCCACTGTGGTGTGGGGCTTAAGCCATATGCCAGCTATCCTGAATGCCACAAAGCACACTGACAAGCCAAGGCTGTAAGGAAAATTCTCCAGCCCAGGCAAACAGATGTTCTGCTGGACTGACCAGCCTGGTCAGCTTCCAAGAGACTGCTTCACCCTGCCAAAAACCATGACCCAAGGATCCAGGGCCTGGCTCAGAGAGGTGGTGCAGGTCTCCCCTCACAGCTGCTCACTCTCTCCCAAGCTCTCAGGCAGGAGGAAGTGCAGCAATGCAAAAGCACAAAGAATGAGTGCCCTGGGACCCAGGCTCCTGTTTGCCCCTTGGATCAGACATGCCACCATAAGGACCAGGCTGGCTATTTGTCATGCTTATGGAGCACTGGAAAGAGACATTGGAGGCAGCCAGTGGTCTCCAGACCAGACTGGAAGGAAAAGAGCAGAAATGCTGCCCACAACACCTCTGCCATGCTGCCCATGGTAGTCCCAACATGTTTGGTCAGGGCAGGGGCTGCTGCATCCCCCATTTCCAACACCAGAGTTGGGTGGCTGGACGATGTTCTGTAGTCACTCCAGGGGAGAAGATGAGCTGTAAAAAACCCTGTTCAAGGCAGCAGCAGAGCAGAGCACAGCCCTCGGCCAAAGCAGTTGCTGACCAGCTGGTTCCTGCAGCAGACAGTCCACCAGGTGCCTGCCTGGCTGCCCCGGAGTCTCGGAACAGTGACAGGGTTCTTCAGGGACACAACAGCAGATGCTGTGCTATAGATGGTTGATGTTTTCAATGAAAATGTATTCAAATCCTCCTACACCAGCCCTAAGGATTGTCCCATGGGACAAAGTCAGAGGTAGAAGACTGGAGAACCACACCATACCAGAAGCCCAGACCTTTTCATCTGATCTGCTGGCACTCATTCTCACAGCAAAGATATTTACTTGCCATTGTCCATCAGGGCTGAAACCAGTGAAAATGAAGCAGAACCCAGTTGCTTCTCTCACCCACAGGGAACTTGAGGCCCCTGATGCCATGTGGGACCACTTCAGATTTATTTCCTTTCACTGCCCTGGCAATTTCACCCCATTTTAACAGAAGAGGACATTCCTTCCTCTCCAGGCTAAACTGTGTAAGTGCAGAGATGCCAAAGCTCCTTGCAGATGTTCATCCCTGCTTTCCCCACAAACTCTCTCTCGTGTCTTCACACCCACTGAGGGATGAGATGAGACAGAAAAACCGCAGAGCTGGTCCTCTCTTCCCTCCCTGCTCCTCCCTGAATTGATTTCTGCCAAAGACAGCTCTGCCTGATGCTCCCAGAGCAGTCCAGGGAACCTGGGCCTGGCCTGATGCTACAGATGGAAAGGAGTTTCCACCAACATTGCCTCGCAGCCCTGGCCAGCTGGCTGTTTCAGCAGCAAGCCCACCAGTCTGTCTCGCTGTCTCCCAACCTCTTAATTTAGATGTGTTTTTCCAAAGACATGACAACAGATGCTGTGTTATAGATGGTTAGTACTTCCCATTAAAATGTTTTCAATTACTTTATAAATTTTCCTGCAGGAGCCCCATCTGAACCAAGCATCCCTGAGATTTATGCACTTAATGAGCTTGCAAGACAGAGCCATGCTGCAATGCTTTTGGTTCCCAGGAGAGACTTTTGCACGACCCCCCACTTCCTCTCTGCAGGCACTGAAATGTAGGGGGAAAAGCATCATCCTTTGCCAGAAGCATGCTGTGACAAAACAAGGAATGAAGACTCCCTGCCCCACGAATCCATCCCTGAGCTGCTCCTCTAACAATCAGGTGAGGATTAATCTCTTGTTACAGCTGAACCAAAAGCTGCAGAAGTGAAACAACACTGCTCAGACTCCTTCTAGGAGAACATTTCTATGTGGGGCTTACAGGAGCAGCTGCTTCTGTTGAAACAGCACTGGCCACCTGCTCGCCTATAAAGTCACCCAACTACCAAGCCTAGACGCTCGTTTGGCAACCCCGATTTCCTGCTGTGATTTCCAGCAGGAACGGGTTCATCCCAGCCCACCCTCGTGCCTCCCGTCCTGCCGGAAAGGTTCAGAAGCACCGTGCGGAGCTCGGGCGACCGCTGGCACAGGGACATGGGAATTCTCCTGCAAGCTCCGCTGAAAGTAACGGCAATCACACGGGGACGGTGGAGAGCAAAGGGGATTAGCCGAGCCTACCCCGGCCGCGCTGCGGGAAACCCACCCGGAGCCGTGTCAAGTGGAAGTAGCAGGCGGCACACGGGAGGATGCGAACCCTCGGGGCGGGACGGCACGGCAGCTCCCCAGAGCCGCGCCGCTCCGCTCCTCCCGCCGCTCCAGGAGGAGCGGGGCGAGCAGGCGGCGATGGCGGGCAGAGCCCGTCGGGCACAGCCCTTTAACCCAAGGTCCGGCGAGCTGCTCCGGCGCCGCACTGCCCGCCCCACTCATCGGCCACCCCGGCTGCCCGGCAAGGAGTGCCCCTCCCGGCTCTCGCTCGGGGAGCACCGGCCACCTCCGCCCCGTCCCCAGGCGCCCCCGGAGCGGCCCCGGGGCTGCTCCCGCCCTTCCCTCCTGTCCCGCCTCGGCAGGGCAGCTCTTCCCCCCGGCGCCGCTGTGACTGCCGGGGCGGGGAAGGCTCCCCCTCTGTCCCGGGAGGCGCGGCCGCTGCCCCACCTGCGGGCCGGGTGCCGGGTGCCCAGGCCGGCGCTCACGCCCGCCGCGCTGCCATGCTGCTGCTGCCGCTGCTGCTGCCGCCGCTTTCCCGCTCCGCCCCGCCGTGTCACTTCCTGAGCCCCCGCCCCGCCCCGCCATCGGCAGCGGCATCGGCACCGGGAACGGACCGGCGGGGCTGCCCGGGCTGCGGCGATGGGGGGAGCCGGGCTCGCACCCCCGGGGCCGCTCTCGTTGTGGGAGGGTTTCAGAAGGGAAAGGAACCCCGTTAATTGGAGCCCAGACGGGAAAAGGCACTTAGAGGGTCTGGAGACAACAGACAGAGGGTGCTGGGGCTAACTCCTGAGCTGGAAGAAGTCTCCTCAGCCGCATGGGACGCGGAGAGTATCTGCTTCCCCCGGGGGCCTGGCTGAGCCCTCACTGCCCCTTCCAGCCTAGAGCAAAGTGAGCAGAGCACCTCTTCCACAGCATCCCTGTACGACATCATTTCCCCAGGCAGGTCTGTATTTTGATAGATGAAGGGCATCAACCAAGCCTTATCCCCCACAGAAAGGGAAACTGAGCTATTTCAATAACAGAACTTTTTAATTTCAACAAACCTGTTTCTCAAAATGAGCAACAAGTCCTTTGGCCATCTTCTCCGTACTACTCACTGGGAATAAATGGCAGGACGGGGTCTCCTGCTACATTCTTACTTTGTTCCTCTGCTCTGTGCACCAAATCTTCTCATTTCAATCTCCAATGTGTGAGAGGGACACTGCCACACTTCCCAGACATCTGTCATTGACAGCATGAGTGGAAACCAAAGGAAAGGCATGCGTACTATGGGAATTCCCACATTTGACGTATCACTGACAGGAGATTTTCATTACTAAACCAACCCTCCTGAAGCCATGGAACCCCACTCCCAACCTATGTGAGAAACATCAGTGTAGGTAAACCTGAAGAAAAGTCAAAGCTCATTTTTGACCAGAGGATTTTGTCTTCCATGTCCATGACTATCTTATTGATGTAGCTCCACTGCTGCACTTCAAGTGCATCTAAGACCCTTCCTAATCACCAAGATTTGAAGGTTTCTTAATAGGTGAAAAAAACCAGAAATGAAAAGTAACTTTAGCAGTGTAACAAAACCTGCCATCCAAATTCCTTTGCCTCTGTACAGAGAAGCCAAATGGACTGCAGAGAGACTTCATGGGGCTCGATGGCCTCCACCAGGACAATTTGCCCTCTGAGTGTCCCACAACAGAGCAGTAATATCACGATGGGGGTAAGCACGAGGACAAGCAACTCCTTACAGCACAAATACCACACCCACCACATACCCTACACATGGCTGATGACAGTGTCCCGCAGTGAGGGAAGTCCCTACACCCACAGGAAATCACTGCCATGGCCACTTCCATTACTGCTACATGTCTGAGGCAATACAGCATGATGAAAACAGGAAGGCAAAAAAAGTTTGAGAAAAAAACAAATACTGCATCAGGCTCCCTCTTTCTCCACAAGGCATCTGGGAGTGGCCCCTACCTCCAGCACCAGAGAAGGGGATTCAGTTCTCAGAAGCAGACTCTAGGCCCAAGCAGAATAAAATCTCGTAACTCCATTCAGTGGTTTCCAAATGCTTTCTGCATTTTTCAGGTACCTGAGTCATATTTGGGTTTCCACTACTTCATGGGCATACTGGTACTAGATGGTATGCAAACAGAGATTAACTCATTGCTCATCTTTCAGAGAAATCAATACAGGGACTGTTACTGCTTTGAAGCCATGGACTCCCCAGCCTGCTCCCCTTCCATCAGACCACCTCTGCCTTATAGATGAATGCAAGCCCAGCACACAGACCTCTCTTTAATCCCAATTGTCTCCTCATTTCCCAAATGTCTTCACAGATTAGGAGATGATGAAGTCTTTCATTCCTAAGTTACCCAAGCATAGAAACCACTCAGAGTTTTTCAATTTTGTTTGCCTTCAGCTGGAACAAGAGAAGGAACAGCAGATTAAGTATCCCTTCTACCTCTGTTACACCTGCCACGCACATCACCTACCAAAGGCATCTGCCCAGCAAAGGATACACAATGTCCTGATGTTTTACACACGTGGTCCTCTGTACCAAGAGGCGATCCAGCAAGGTCTGAATGATCCCTGACTGCTCTGGCTCCACCTGGCAATGACTGCTCTGAATCTGAGGGATCAGAAAAGAGAATGATTTCCAGAGCAACAGAAATTTGTTGAGCTTGTTCCGTCATACTTCCACCTTCATCTCCACACAGAGCAATGAGATCTTCAAAGGCTAAAGCAAACACCTAGGGATTCAATTCCCATTTTCCTAGGCATTTACTGCTCTCTTACCTGACAAAAAAAGAGGTGAAGAGCACAAGATGTGGCCTCAGGCAGCTCTGCTAAGTTGGCTTCTGATGCCTCCTGAACAATCTGGCTAATTTCTTTTTGAGAAATAATATTCTTGCTCTGATATCTCACAAACTTGAATAAATGAAAAAATAGAGACATTAAATAGTGGAGGACCCACAGAGTGCAACAGTGACTCATCACCTGCAAAGACCTCTTCTGTGTAATGGAATGCTGCAGCACCTGAACCACAAGCCTGATTTTTATACCTCTTCTAATGGAAACAGTGCAAGTATCTATGTTGATGGTGCTCTGATTTATAGCCAGACTTACTTTGGTTTAGGTGGGGAAGGAACTAAAATAAATGAGGTAACCTTTTAAAACTGAACTAAGAACAGCAAATACTAACAGACCCATCTTATATCTGAAGGGGAAATTCACATTAATAACCCCTTCCTCTCATTCTCTGCCGTGAGGGCTTTATTTTCAGTATTTCTGCCGGGTAGGACCACATTCCCCCTCTAGCCCACAGACCTCATGAACTGCAGGGTAGTATATTGCACTAACTCCCTGCCCTGAAAAGTCTGGTCTGTAAGGTCAAAGACGGGAGACAAGCTGTGATGCCAAGCAGCCAGCTTGCTCCCTGACTGGTAACAGCAGTTGCCTGTTCTCTGCAAGCTTCCCCTCTCCTCCCCAGGGGTCCCAGATGATATAAATAAATGCTACAAACACCAGAAGAACAGGATGTGCTCACTAACAGTAGTCATTTTCTGCAGGGTGTGGAAGTTCACTTGAAAGTATCGTTACTAATATAGGACACAAATAAAGTGCCAGACAAAGCCACAGCAGTATCTGAGACTGTGTGTCCATCCATAGCTGGTTAAGTCCCAATAATCGGCCCACATGCATTGTACCAACATCCTGGGAAAGATGGGCAACAGCCCTCCCTTCTGCTGCTCACCAAAGTCATCAGCCTGAGAACTTCTGGCTGCAGAAAGGACTTCTGGCCCCCACTGAGTAGTGTGAAGAGCAGGAATCGGTGCCACGGCTGTGAAGCAACGTGTAGAGCTGGGAGAGAAGGAAAAGCCAATCGAAGACAGCTGTAAAACTGCCCAAGTCACAGGCTGAACCCAGCTAAGGACAGTCTTGAATACTGACCCCAGGTTTTCTCTTCCAGACCCCACGCTGTGAAACACTATGGGGATATTTTGCCCTGTTCTTACTTGCTTTTAAATCTGTCACGCTCTGGGCAAGAGTTTAGTCAAGAGGACAAAAGCTTAATAGCTTTTCAAAGCAGAAAATACATTTTGTCCATCTTTTTGCTGGTACAGGAAGAGAAATCTTCTCCTGGGGTACATGTCATAAAATAGTGAGGGAATATCTTTAGCCTGGGGTTTTAAAAATAATACCCTCTGGTTTCAATATGAGGACAACTCTCCTGACCTCAGTTTTTATTTAGCTGCAGAATACCCCCTGGGTAATGAAGAAAGCCCTGTAACAGAAGCTGAGCAAACTGAGCCTGGATCTGCATCAGACAGTGGACTGTGGGAGCAGCCTGGCTAATGGTGGCAACACAGTCAGTAGAGAAAATGTTCTTACTAATGAACATACAGGATAACATAACATATATTAGGTAAGGCCATAAGTCTGTGATGGCATGAAGTCTTTCACTGAATGCTAAAATTAAAATGTTATTACATTGTACTTACTACAGGTTAGGAGCATGGGATGGACAAATAAAACAGATCACCTGATATAGCTTGTTATACTATAGCAACTCACCAGAGTATTAGAAACATCTCTTTTCCACTGGCAGTCACATAACTTCCCTATTGCCACTACAAAAATCTTTTCTATAGGAAAACAACATTGAAAAATAATGTAAAATAATTGGGGGATATCTTTCATCTGGGGAAAATGAGAAAGTACCAGCACTGTGCATAAGACTGCTTTGCACATTTGGAAATATCTCTGGGCCAAAAGAGGGTTTTAGAAAGTCTCAAGTGAGTCAACTCCTAGAGGCAGAGTCCAGGACAGACTCTTTCCAGTGTTCTTTTATTTTTCAGCCAAATACAGCTATGACCCTCATTCTGCTTGGAATAAAGAGATTTTTGTTACTGCTGTTGTGAACTTCAGCACCACAGCAGCCAAAGCAGCATGTTCAGCTGTTGCTGCAGCAGCATCTCAGTTTAATCCCAAATCAGCAGAGCCTCCCCATAACTTTTTTTTTTTTTTTTTCAAAACCAGCCTTTTAATAGTCTCCCTTCAGCTACTGGCTGTCATTCATCTGCAGTATTACATCTTCATCCAAC
The DNA here is from genome assembly GCA_024500445.1 of Entomyzon cyanotis. Taxonomy (NCBI): domain Eukaryota; kingdom Metazoa; phylum Chordata; class Aves; order Passeriformes; family Meliphagidae; genus Entomyzon; species Entomyzon cyanotis. The sequence goes on along the minus strand of JAKEPQ010001018.1, from coordinate 10,231,610 downwards.
CACTTCCTCTCTCTCACCAGTGTCCTTTTTGCCTGGTGTTTATCCACTCCATCCCCTTCTCTATTAGTGTTTAAACAACTGAACTGAACAGGTCAGAGTACAGAGAACTTTCTGGTTTAAGAACAGAGGCAGCACCTGGACTTTGTGGCAGGAGGATGACAATAAGCAGAAGGGTCTGTTCTTCCTCCCCCAGCTGTACAATACGGTCATGTTACATTATATTGAAAATAGAGTATACATTAGGTCTGACATGGACTCTGGAAACCAAGGTTGGAATTCACCCCCGTAAATCCAGAACTTCCACCTTCCATACCCTAAGGTTGCCTAGTACCCTGTTCTCTCTTCCCTTCCTTCAGGGCCAAACTGTGACCAACACTGTCCTTTTGTAAGACACATCATGTCCAGATCCTCCCTCCCATATATTTATGGGCTAAAGGTTTAATACAAATGGCCTGAAAGTCAAAGACTATTCCTATACTCCTTCCATTGCCAAACCTTTGCAATGGAAGGGTTGGAGAATTGCAGGGTTGGAGAATTACTTTTACCTTCGGGAAAGCATCTTGGTGTCCAGAGCCAAAGTGAAGGTTCATGATGCCTGCAGGGGAGCCAGGCACTGTGATCTCATCCCACAAAGCATAAGATTAACTTTAGGCATACAAATAATTTTTCTTGTTTGGCATAAACTCATTAAGCATCTGCTCCAGAGCGCTACTGGATATAGATCAAAGAGCTCAAAATCACTGCAGGAGGGAAACTAGGAGAAGAAAGAGCATGAAGACCTTACCAACATCCTGGTTCTTCACGTACAAGTATTCCACTAAGGTTTCCAGGCAGGCAACCACTGCCTGAGAGAGAAGCAAGTCTTTCTGGAACACCAAGAGAAAGGAAAAAAACACCAGTCAACAGCTATTGCAAGAGGAAAATTCATAAAGTGTCAGGATCTGACAAGTATGCAGCACAGGAAAATAACACCTTTCATCTCCTCCAAGGAATTCAATGTGCTGCAAATTATCTGTCACATCAAGGAGCCAGACAAAGGCATGGCTACTTATTTTGAGACTAAAAAATAGTAAGTAACAGCCTCCAAAGAATAAAGATAGGAGCCCAACATAGCTTAGGGGAGTTACATGTGAACTGATGTACTAGCCTGGAGCCCAGCATCACTTGAGCAAGTTAAATGTATGCTGATGCACTTACTATCCCCAAAAGCACCTTGGCAGGGGCATGGGGGATGGACTGGGACTTGTTACACTTTTCCCACATTTGTCCCTATGGATGTGGTGTCCCTGCAGAGAAGGAGATGTGAAAACAGAGATTGTCATTAGTACACAGAATTTCAGCTACCCAGCTCAGCAGCAGGGAGCACCCACATAGCTTGATTTACCTTCTTTCTCACTGCACTGTGCTGCAGCAAGAGCATTTTCCCTCCTCCTCATCACATGTCTATAAGGGGTGGAAAATGCAGGCAGAAGAAAAAAAAAAACAGGCAGCCCCTTTGATTTTGCAACAGGGTGGTTTCTCCTTGGGTTAATGTTCCTGCTTGAAGTCAAACACCACTGTTGTTCCAAAAGTCGTATTTTATATACCTGCAACTGGACATGCACCAGAAGGTTCTGCAGGCTGACAACAAGTGAGAAGACCTGCTGTGTGGCAAGGGGGTGCAAGGCAGCGTCCTGCAGTGATGATGGCTGTGGTTGAGTAGCACTTGGAGCTGAGTTTTGGCCAACAATCACCAGCAGGGATGAGGAGAAGTTCTGTCGCAGGGCAGCTCTCAGGAACTGCATGATGCTCACTAGACAGGGAGATGCCTATTAGTGTGTGTCAGTGTTTTTCTCTGCCCTACCCTGTGTGTTGATGCCTGTGCAATAGCACGGGAGAGGGTGAGGAGAGAAAATGTGAGCTTAGGAGACCACCAGAGTTGTGTGGCAGCTGCTGACAGCTGTGGACAAGAACGGCAACACGAGTTCCCTTGTTCATCTCCTCCTTTGAGACACTAACACAGCTCACACTCAGTTCCAGATGTCACTACCAACCTCCAAGGATGATTTGTCCAAACACAGAACTTCCGACAGGTCCCTTTTGCCCTATCTCACCACCAGTTACACATTCAGAAAGCCAAATGGACCAAAGATTCCAGATTTCCTCCAGCACCCCCACCATTCCATTCCATAGTCACCAGTTCTCCCTTGTTGCTTGTAACATAGTACTGGTGGCTGCTTCCAGACAAATCCCCCTAACAGATGCAAAATACCTAACAGCAGGATTGGCTTCTTATTCCTGAAGATGACTGCATTCAGGACTTCTGTAAGGTCTACAGAGAGTGTCTGGTGAACCTAGAGGAGAATTAAATAGAAAAGAAAAAGTGGTGCTGGTTTGGAGCAAATAGAAAGCTGCCTTATGTATTTCTAGTTCTTAGACATTACCCAATGATGACCAAGGGAACAGCAACAGGGTTTCAGGAGACTGAACCAGAAGGGAGTTATGTCATTGGACCCCAAGTTTCACTCACCACCAGCTGCTAGAGCTGCACAGCTTCCAAACCACAGTGTAATTTGTCTGTCTCATTCTCACTACTCCCTGCAGGCCCTCTGGCAAGTGGCTGTCAGCCTGCTAAGCACAGGAAGTGGCAGGAACAGCCATCACCGAACATGGCTGTACCTCAGCCACGGAACTAGGCAGCCAAAAACCAGAAGTGGCAAGAAGCTGTCCCTGTCTGCTGGAGCTGGGGCCTGCAGAGAGCTCAGGGATAGGAACTATTGCATGGGTGAAAGTGGCAGAGCAGTTAAGGGACTTGGGAACTAGGAGAAACAGGAAAGGCTGGCTTGAGAGAGAATTCTGCAACACATTGTTTCCTTCACAGAATACCCATCCAACAGCAATGGCATGAAGCCTCAGAGAGCCCCAGAAGAGTTCTAACTCTTCAGTAAGCCAGAGAGTTGATATTGGAAGGCAGGCATAAGGATCACAGGGCTGATTCTTTTAAATACTCTTCTGAAAAGAGAGATATTCCACAGGAGAACTAGGAGTAGCTCCTGCAACACAACAGCAGAAAGAGGCAAGAGAAGTGACTCTTCCTCTTATTTCCCCTCAGCAGAAGATAAGAAACACTGACACTTAGAAATGCGGAAGATTAGAAACACTGAAGCAGTCTTGAACTGTTTCCATCTCCCAGCTGTATCTGTAGTTTCTTTCCTCATCTCTGGTGCAAAAAGGATTCTGGGTTGTATATCATATCATGTATATCAAGCCAGCGGTATTGGTAAAATCAAGCAATAGGTTTATAAGCTGCTAAATGATTGCACTTCAAGGATCAATATGAGCTGAGGGCATCACTTCCAGAAGATGAAGCTCAACACTTGACACTAGAATGCCTTTTGGGACTGGCACAATACCAGACACAGCCCTTACTTGGAAACTGAGAAGGCAAGCTGTGCTTAGCAGCTCCTAGAGCAGGACAGGCTGCATTCCAAGAGCTGACAGTCTGTACAAGTACCACTCTCTAAACCTTAAGCAGAGGCCAAACGCTGACCAAGTAATGGGTGCAGACTTGGTCTGGGTTGGTCTTTTGGAAAACATCTTCCCTCAGCATTAGAAATCCAACCCTTGCCTTTCTGTGCACATGCATGCATGTCCTTAATGTGATTTCATCATCTGCAAACAGGCGTACCAACTCCCAAAGGTCACACTCTGCTGGGCATAACTGCAAGAGCAGAGCTCACAACTCATGGCAGGCTGTTTAACTCTGTATCAAAAGAGGCCTGGGTAGATATTTCAAAAGGAAACATTTTTTCTTGTGTTGGCATTGGATGTTCTAATGTTCTAATTCCATTATTAGCTGAAAACTCCATGCTTTGTCGTGTTGGACTGCAAAGCGTCAAATACAATGACAGCTGCCCACATTCATAAGAGCTTGCTAATATTGAACACTTACTTGCCAATAATAGGTTCTATTTCACTATTGATCATTTTAGTAACAAAAAAGCAGTTTACATGAAAGCTCTGTCCACCCCCAGTCTTCCCTTGAGAAAAGTTTTAAAATGTATTTTGCTCTGTCCTGAAGAGGAAAGTGATTTGGATTAGGATGGCTGGATATGCATTTCTCCCCCCAGGATTTATGCCATTCTCTAACTCTTCAATGATTCGTGTCTCAGACCTCCAGTGACATGCCAGCTTCCAGTCTTGCTGGAGAAGTGCAGCAGGGAATAACTTGTGGACAATAACAAAAGAGGAATCAACACAATCAGATTACAGGCCAAAGCAAAACACCTTCCTCTGCTAATGAAGGTATTTTTTAATATATATACACATATTTATTTTTGAGGTTTATCCATGAGCTGACTCTGAACACTAGAGTGGTTCTAACCTCAGTATTGTAGCGATGCTGATAAAGCAAAAGGGATGCAACCAACAGCCATCCAGAGCAAAGCAAGGCATCCTCAGGTGACAGGTGAGCAGGTCCAGAAGGAGGGGACCACAACCAGGTGCATTCCAAAACCTTCTGCAAGAGTTCTAGCAAGGACACATTGGAGAGCAGCACAGCCACTGCTGCATGGGAGAAACATAATCAGAGAGTGTGATGGTGCAGGTTAAACCAGCTTGACAAGCACAAGAGAAGTGCACAGCACATCCCTGCTGCAGTGAGGCAGCCCAGCAGCCACAGCTCATCTTAGTAAGGCTGTCCAGCTACTGGTACTCATCTCCCACAGCACAAACAACTGCTCAGCCAGCTAATCAGCTAACAACACGGTAGGAAGGTCAGTTAGAGCTGTTCCCTAGTATTGTCTAATTTTCTGAACTATGACAATACCAGGATATTTCAAACTAGGCATCAAAGGCACACTGCTGTGTTTATGAACAAGAAAAATACAGTGATTCTGTCTTTCAGCAGCCAATTCCTGAATCATCAGAAGGCAGCAAATCCAATCCAAACCAAACCAAAATCCTCAACCTAAAAACCTCATCCAAAATACAAAATGGTCTTTGTTAATTATAATGCTGCATCTGGATGGAGAAACATCTATCTTACCTGCTGAGACAGTTAGAATACGTCTCTGATTGTCAAGCTACTGAAATTAATTTAGCAATCAATACAATCTTTGCCTCACCTCTCTGCTGACTACAAGGTGTTGTCTGATGAAGGCTCCAGTACAGAAAATTCAAGGATGGCTGCAGCAGGTCAGTGTCCCTTGGCCTGCATTTCCCACAGAGATTACTGACTGGAAACGAAAGAACACGTGTAACAAGGACACCAATAGGACACCGGTTGGACACCAGTTTAACAGAGCCCCTCAGCACAAGAAAGAAGTCAGTCAGTGGGGAGGGAATTCAAACAAGAAGTGAAAATAAACAGAGCATGCACAGACAAAGCAACAGGCATCTGCTCTACAGTGTTTGCTTTAGAATGGACATTGCAATGGAGGACGATAACAGAGAGGTGGGAATAGAAAAGGGTATATTAAAGAGCATGTATCACATCAGGCAGTAATGAATCCAAGAGCAGTGGACTTTAAGTTACCTGTTTCCACAGTGAAAATAACTGCAGTGTGAGTTATCTGTTTCCACAGGGTGAGCTTGATTCTAGTACTAGAACAAGCATGAACAACCATGTGACTGTCTCTCATGGGGATCAGATTGGGGAAAGGCATGGAGAGCTGTGCTCCCCCACTCTCACCAGCTTTGCTCACACTAGGAGTAAAGTGTCCTGTTTGGTGTAAGCACCAAACACTTAGGAACAATGTTTAGTAAGAGTTAGGGAGGGAAATCAGGACTGCAGGGCTCAGCAAGACTGTCATTGGAGATCTTTTGAAGAGCTTACAGTCTGAGAAAGCAATTCTCAACAAACACACATCAACACACCCCTTCCATCTAAGAGGCCTCATTAGAGGAGAGTGTCTTGCACATCCACCCCTGGAGAACATATCCTGGAGGCCAAGGGGTGGCTGGGGTAGGGAGAGAGCTGTGCAGAAAAATACAAAGGAGAAAGCAAGATCAAAAGGAGTTTGGGACTCCTGGGAGCAGTTGAACTGTGTTCTAAAATCACAACAACTAAAAAGACTGGGTTAAAGAGGCTATGGTTCTTCCACACCCCCAGTTCGCATGACTAATGAATGTCTGAGAAATGCAGCTTCCTTACAGGGGCAACACAGGCAGCCCTGAGGTTTAAAACATTTGAAATTGAAGGGGATAGTTCTTCAAAGTCTGCTGGAGAGACCAATTTGTCAGAGCAGGGAAGAGATGAGAGGATGGATCAGCTGAATTTTCCTCCTAGTACCTATTCTTTTTTCACAGTCTGTGTGAACCTCCAATAGCCAAGTAAGAAGGCAGAAGTTACCAAGTAAGGATCACCAGACAAGGCAGCAGGTCATGGTATGGTAGACAAACACAGCCTGCTCTTCTGTCTTTGGGGTGGAGTGGGCAAACCCTGCAGTTGGTTGGAAATCATATATTCTGGATTCACATTCCAGGGAAAGCCCAGTTTCACTAGACTGCTTGTTACTGATAGCTGATTAACAGGACATGACTGTGGCCTGAACCCCACAAGTGTTATAGCAAGAGTGGACAGGAAAGGATGATTCAGCAAGCACAGCAAATACACTGTCATGTGCCAAATCAACAACAGTCACTCACCCTGAAATCATGTCATGATCATGGGAATACTTTGGCCACCTTGTGAGGTTTCAGACAAAAAAATGTATTGTAAAAGCAAGAGGAAGAGAACCTGGGTTTTGTTAACTGAACTAGTTACCACAACTCTTTACAATGCTCTGGCTATGAAAGTATCTCAAAGCAACCATTTTTATAATGTCTCAAAGGACAAAGAGCAAGCCTCTAATCATCTTATGGAACAATTAACAAACAGTTCTCTGGGAGAGGATGGATGCACATACTCACCCTGGTGAAGCAGCTTGAAGTCTGTGCTGTCCAGCTCCCTTACGCCCTTGCTCCGCAGCTGCACCAGGAAAAGAAGGCTCAGCAAAACAGGCAGGTTCTTGTTAGCTAAGAAAGGCACAGACAGCTTAGCTTGTCAGTGAACTCTAAACCATTGTACCTTAAAGCATGCTGGGAATTGTTAATTTTCTGGCTCCAGAATGAGGATGGGTTAGGGGAGGAAGTATTCCCTCTTTACACACACACAGACACACACACAGCCCCAACTTCATTCTCCTTTATTCTCATGTCTACAGTCCCCTCTGGATCAGGTCCCCTTTCTGCCACTGTAGGTTGGCCTGAGTTACACCTGAATCCTGACAGCACCATTTAAGGAGCAACTAAAGAAGGGGGAAGAAGAGGCTAGGGCCTTTATACCCATTGTGAGCCATGCAGGGAGCATGTTCCTCACACTTTGAAATTGATACCATTAACAAGCTAGAAGTCATCAGCCCTTTCTAGACTGCTCTCTTCCTGCTCACTTGACCATCACTGGCAGCCCACACTTTTGACAGCAACGCAGCTGCACAACACTTGTTATTCTCCTTCTTGTGAGACTGGAAAAATGCTGTCCATCCCATCCCACAGGGCAGAGCAGAGACAGCAGAAGTCAGAGCACCACATAGCAGGTCTGCATGTAAGGAAAATGGGGATACTTAGACCACCAACTCCTCAGGGCAACCCTCTCCCTACTCTTTACTCTTTTATCGTGCTGTAAACAGGTAAAGATTTTGTATTGTATACAGCCCTACCTACAGCAAGCAACTATCACCTCCAGAAAATGTTTTCACAAAGGCTCGTGAGTTTTCAGTTTTGAGGAGGAAATGTTTATAGGTCTCTTTAATGTTAACATTAATTTGATGGAGTCCATATTGATGGAGTCCCACAGTTGGGCCGCTTTCTTGTCCAAAAGCATGCTACTGTTTGAATAGGGATGCATATCCCCTGGACTTAACTACCCTAGGCCTCACAGAGAGTTGTTTGTGTGCTGGGAGATGAGGAAGTCTGTTTCCAGAGTACATCTGGTGTTTGACTTTCTGGATGGGTTGCTAGGATCTCAGTTAACAAGTTCAAGATGCAGTATGAAGAAGAGCTATGCATACTAGTGGCAGCAGAAGGGCTCAAATGTTGTAAAAGCTCCTCTAGCTCAGTGTCCTACCTTCGTCACCAGTGGTTTGGAGGAACAGTTCTGTCCATAAATTTCCTCATGCAGATAAGTACTGAAGCTACATCAGCAGTTCAAAACCATTTTATCCTGGACTGTGTTCCTACAGTCATCTACCCTAATAGCTGATCTTATAGCAAGACCAAGTCACAGAGGCAGGATCACCTTGTAAGGTGGCTGAGCTGCTCTCTACCAGCAGCTGCTGCAGAATCTGTAAAAATCGGCTCCGAAGGAGGTCACAGACAAGGACATCTTCATTTCTTTCCAGGAAGGTCCTTAGAGTCATCAACACCTTCCAAGCCACCTCCACAGAGCTTGAGCAGACAAGGTCCTGCAAGGGAAGAAATATATACATTACCTTTCTACCCTGGTTAGGCAGAAGTCACTGCTATTTAATACCATTATGCTAATGTGGTGCCTTGGGAAACAGCCTAATAAAGCACCATTCGGTTTAAGCATGTTCTGATTAAACAGAGAACTGAATAAAGCAGGACTCACGTCTGTTAGGCTACTCTGAGTAATATCCCATTTAAAGAATGATTTGACTATGTAAGTGTAGGGGTAACATACATTTAAGGTCACAGTTCTAGACTAGTGAGACCTAAACAAGAAACAGAGTCTCTGGCACCTCTGCTCTCCTTGTTGTTTTGGAAAATTAGGTTTCATATCAAAGATGCTTGCCTAAAATCAAGTTTATGAGTCATTCCATAGTTCCTAACTTTCAAAAGCCTGGCAGCCTTCTATGTGCAGAAGTAACATAACAGCTAAACTGCATGAAACATACATAAGCCAGACAAGCAATCATTCAATCATAGGAAAGGGAAGAGTCATGTACACAGCTCACAAGCCTGCTTCTTACTACAGAGCTCTGTCTGGAGTGTCTGAGCTGAATCTCACAGCCAGTAGCCTTAATTTGGGCATAGTCTTCATGTTAAGGTGTATAACATTAAACTCACTTGCACAGCATGTACAGAGGCAGATGCATAAGTATCAGAAAATGCCTCGTAGTGCTGACATAATATGACCATCTCAACACATATTATGTCAGCACTACCTTTCCTCTCTTCCTGCAGTAGTGCTGGCTACTGCATTGCAAATGGCAGAGCTGAAGAGGTAAACAGGAAATAGGTTTCAGCAACTGAGCCTACAGCCTGACTGGACAGCTTGCTGCCTTTTCCAGCTGCCTTCCTCTATCACGCAGCAGTAATGCATCCAGACTTTGACAATGGAGAGGAAATGTGCTATGGGACCCCATATCAAATGAAAGCAAATAAGGTAAGAACAGGCTGCCCGTGCCAGAAAAAGCTATCTAGTTCTGAGCCGAATTCCTGCCTCTGTCAGAGACCTGCATGAATAAAGGGCAGGGAGATGTCTGCACAATCTTCTCTGCTGGAGAGGAGCATGGAGACAACAAGTGGGACAGTGGGTTATCATGACTACATTCACCCCCAGATGAACACCTACACTACAAAATGACATGAATCAATGGCCACAGTGTTCCTGGTCCTGGCAAATGCACCATTGTGTTAATATGTTCCCTCCTACCCAGAAGCTCAAGGTCTCAGATGAAGTCACTAACCATCTGTTATATCTAATCCAGACAATTATTAAAAGTAGTTAAGCAAATAAGTCATCCTTGGAAGGACCTTCGTTTTTGTTTCTCTGTACCATGCAGAGGCCTTTCCACTTCACTTGTGCATTCTGAGGCTTAGGTTATTCATCTCATAAATTTCTTAACATCTGACAGTATATTTATACCTATATATTGCACTGTTTTATTAGTCCATCTAAATTCAGATTGATAATGTTCTTCCACAACTGAAAGGTGAATTGTCAAAGCCTGTGATTTATTACAACTCACTCTAAAGACTAGAACACAGCTAAATAAACTTATTTCTGCAAGAGCACATGGCAAGCCAGAAAAGGGAAAGCAGAAATGTTGTACCATTCAGGGAAGGGAGACGCTGTTTATGTTTTGCTTATTGACAGACTTGCTTCACTTTATGGAGTTATAGGTTCCAGTACTAGTGTCAAAGGTTATAGTGTGGGCAAGTCTTATGGGACACTTCTCCTTAATTTGTTCTGATCTGTCAACTTATTGATCACTTTTAGTAATGGTCTGCAATGGTATCAAATGCCTGGATATTGCTATCTACTCTACAATATCACCCTAACTGTGAAAGAACTGCCCTACATGAGAGCACTCCTGTCAGACACTTCAGTAACCTCAGACATCAAAATTTACTTCATAGCCTCTGAGATCAGAACAAACACATTCTGTAACACCCAAGATCTGTAATGCCCAATGGATGCCCACTCAGAGTCAAACCCTGCTTCTTACTTCTTCACCACCTGCTGACATGGGTTTGACTTCCCAATGTTAGTTTAAATTTCTCTAATGGAATGGAGAAGAAATATCATAGCTCTTAGCTTTTCCCTTACAGGCAAGTCTCATGCTCTTCTGCAGAAAAGTAAGCAAATGTTTACTATGTGACTGGCTCAACAGCTGTGGGACAAAAGGACATGGGGAGGGGTGACAGGGCAGGTGAGAGCAGTGGGAGTGAGAAAAGGCCTCTAAGCAGCCATCAGGACACAGACTGTGTCATGATTACATGGGTTAACAGAGCTCATTACACCAGCTAAAGACAAACACACTAGCCTGCTACTTTAAGGGTCCTTTCTCTCCTACACTGATTCATTTTCCCTGTCACAAGACTTTTACTTTATCTTTTAAGAGCAATAAAACATGTTATTTGCAGTCCTGAAAACTCAAGAGTACTTCAAAACTCTCTGACAAGAGTCTCCAGTTAAAACCAGACAAAATTAAAACCTCAAACAAACACAAAGCTGTGCCCTCAAGACCTGTTCTCTCCACGCTGCTTTTTCAAAGTTCTTGTTCATCATACCCTTCTCATCTACCAGTAGCAAAGCATTGCTCCCAAATTTGCAAAGCAGCTTCTTCAAAGGCTGGCACAGAAGAATCTGAAGTACCCAGCTGTGTATCCGGATAGAGGAAGGAATGGGGTTTTTCATAGCATACATCAGCAGGACCCTTCAGATCCCTCTCCAGCCAATTCTCAGAAGATCCCTTCCTGTCACAGTAGATGAATGAGAGAGAAAAAGATAACACACATACACGGTCCCATTTTCCCCATAAGGCTTCTCTGGCAGGTGGAAGTCTGTGTATACACACATGGCCCCTCTGATTGAAATCCTTGGCTTCATAACATCACTAAAAGCTTTAAGAACCAAAAAGCTCGGAAAATCAGGGCCAGGATAGCAGCCCATCCTCGTGAAAGCCACGTACCAGTAAAATAAGCAAAATGCTGGAATTGCTCTTCAGAATGGGAAGCAATGGGTTAGCAGTGTTCAGCTGATCAGATGTGCCAAAATCAGCTCCTTCATCACCAGTCTGCTTGCAGTCTTCCCGGGAAAACCAGAGTTGGAGGACTTGGTGTCCAAATCTCCCCATAAGTTCAGGGTAGTGCAGGAAGAATTTCAGCAGGAGAGGACAATGGACATACACCAAGCTCAGATCTGGAAGATTATCCAGGATCCTTCTTATGGTAGACAATGACCTCTGGAAAGTGTGTAAGAGGGAAAGGGGAAAGGCAACAGAGAACAAAATAATCACTAAAACTGAATATAAAACACCTGAAGTGATGAGAATTTATTGTGAGAAACAGTCACACTGCCTTTTAAGCAGACAATCAAATACATCAGTTAAACATCATTTTGTGAAGCCCATTTGCATCACAAAGGCTAAGAAACTTGTAGGCTTTATACAGAGCTCAAAGCTGTGCAGCAGCAAAGAGCCATATGGGAACACTAGAAAGCCTGCTGCAGAGGCTGGAGATGTGTTTGGGAGACTGAAGCTATGAAATTTATTATATTCTGTATGTGAATTCACAGCCTATCCAACGCATTTACACTTCCCACACATACACAAGTTTATTCTGTCAAATCTATATTCCCTGTGGGTTTTCATAGTTAACTTTCCAGAGTGTAGATGCACTGCACAGTCTTCACTCATTCACTGCTCACCACCTATGCCAAAATACTTTCTACAAGAAGGTTGATGTGAGTGGGGAGAAACCTTAGTTTCAACAAAAAGAATCCAAAAGGTAGGAATGAAATCTTCTTTTACCAAATCCAGGGCTTTGCCTTTGTCCTGACAGACAGCAAGGAGGTAAAGTGCAGCTCTGAGTATGTATGGAGGGGGACAGTCTCCATGGTCCTGTGCTGATAGGAGGAAATTTCTTACGGCTAGAAATAATTCTGCATCTGGAACAAACCTGCATTCAAGGAGATTGGAGTGGAAACTGTAACAACAGGTATGCTTTACCCACCAATACATGGTATGTAATGGCCACAAACCCACTTGCTTTGTATACTCTTGGCTCACCTGTCCCCGAAGATATGGGCAAAATATAACAGTAGTATGAAACAGTGCTGGTGGCTGCAAAGAGACTGATCCAAAGAGAAAGGCTCAGGGGTTTCAGACAGGAGGAGAAGGCTTTCAGCAACAGTGTAGTTCAACTGAGGCAGACCCTTCTGCAGGAGCTCAGACATCTCTTGCTCTAGAAATAGAATTAATATAAGCAGGCAGGCAATGATGAGGAATGTCTATGGAACAATCCACAGTCTGCATACACCAAGTACACCTCTATGATTTGGCATCAATAGTGGTGTGAGACCTGATTTAACAGAGTTGGCTTTAAGGATGAAAAGACACTTCTGTTTGAGATTCCCAGCCCTTTGCTGATGCTGCCTGTATGGTGACCAGCCACTGCCAATGGGAAAAGTGGCTTTTGTGATGTGGAAACTTTTATCTCATTTGTTTGGGACTTACCTATTATTGAAAGTTACAGCACAGACAGAAAAGCTTTATAGAGTATGCCAGAGGGAAAAATTACCTTAATCTGCAGATATGGGTGACTATGTGCCAAGCAATTTTGTTTCAATTAGGCATGCACAATTGTGATAATAAATGTCCCCATGTAAATAAAACCATAGGCAGATGAAATGCATCCTTCAGGTAGGGTTACAAACTCTTCAAAAGGTACTCTCTGAGTGTTACTTCCTTGCTGGACCAGTTTAAAAATAAGCTGGGGGAAATATCTCTAAATTGAGCTACATATGTCCTCCTTTCCCTTCTCCTTTGTCCTTTTCAAATTTTTTTTTTTTTTTGCACCTATTGCCTAAACAGAGGGTGGCAAGGCCTCAAAGTAAATGCAACAATCTTTCTCTTTCCCCAAACTTGCCCTCCTGAGAAGAAGTTCTCGTCTTCTCCATGGCTGAGTAAAGGTTCAGGCATAAGCTGCAGAGGAAGCTGGAACAGCTCTGATTCAGGGCAGGATTACTGTGAAGAAGAGCAGAAAGCGAAGAAGGCTAAAAACATCCTCTTCCTACTTCTAATATCACATACTGTCTGCCAGAACCTCATTTTACTGAATGATCACATACAAGCCCCTGCCCCATCACAAGAAAACTCTAGGAGCCAACCTAGGCTTCCAGGAAAATGATGAGTTTGCAATGGACTGTCAGCTCACAGATGTGGTGGGTGTGTGCAGTGACAACAGTGAATGTGCTCATGCCTTGGGCCAATATGAATACAGTGGAATATTCTCACATTCATCACACGTTGTATACACAGGGAGTCCTGTAAGGATAGGACCCCTGACACTGCAGAGAATGGGAGGTGTTTAAGGGTAGCTCACAACACATGATTCCACTGGCAAACGACACTTAGAATTCTTAGCATTGGCATTGCCAGGGATGAACACTGATGAATGCCAAAATATTAACTAAAAGGGTGAGAACAGCTCTATTTCCAGGTACTTCTCTCTCTCCAACCATTTCCTTGCAGAACAGGACATAACCAAGCATCTGTAACATACCATCCTTGGCACAGCACACTGCTCTATTCACAGGCCTAGATCACTCCCACCACACACCATTCATAGGCACAAACGCCCCCACTCTAAGTTCCACTCTAGTGAACTGGACTAGGAGTGCTGTGTTTTGTTTACTTTTTTAATGAGATACAGTCACAGGAAAGAGAAGGTAAACCATCTCTGTAGACCCAGAGAGAATCTCCTCAAATACTCCTCAATCTACAAATCATAGGCTCTACTACTGGAGATCCTTTGCAATGCCTGCTACTGTAGTCATCCTCCTCCCTCCCATTTTTAATACATTATCACACCATGAGGAACAACAACAGTGGTAGTATATGCCTAGGAAGCCAGAGCCAGAGCTCAGATGGAGCTGATGCTACTGATACTTCTCTTCAACACACCCACTGATCTGACTACTCCAAAGTCAGGCTGCTTTATCTCTATCTGTGCAACTCACGACAGAGTACAGAAATCTCACAACTCTGTGTAAATCCATCCACCCCCTACCCAACTGCTTCTCCCTTCTCCCACATCCAGCTCTTGCATCGTCAGTAACCATTTACTTTTTTCAGTAAGACACAGCCATTCCTGAGTGTTTCAGCCTCTCATCTTGCCTAATCAGGTGTATTAGATAAGGCATGATCTACTATCCCATCTGGAAATTTTTGATTCACTCACAATGCACACATCACAATACCTCTGTACAGAGCAAAATCTGGCCTTCACCTCCAGTGTCAGACGGATGAAGGAGGAGGATGCTAGACAGAAAGCAAGACCGAAATGTCAAAGGAGCACAGAACATGTATGATAAGAAAAGAGTAGGCAGGTCCCATAACCATCCCCACACATCTTCATACAAGCCCAGTGAAGAGGGCAGGCCATCTCACTAAGAATACATGTATTAGGCTGTCTCTCAGAAAGCAAACTACTCTGAGTTTGGGTTGGAGGGGAGCATCTCAGGAAGAGAAGTGAAGATTTGCCAGCTTCACATGTTTAGAACAGAGGAATTGTCTACATCACCTCTCTGATGTGTGAAGAATAGGGCATGCACAGACCAAACAGGATTTCCACATAGTAAAATCCAACCAACAATTCCCACATAATCCCTGTCTACAGGAACAGCCAATTCTGAATTATTCCAGAGGGAAGGATAAAGCTGACACAACACACTTATCCAAAATAAAACCTGTCCCATCATCACTGCTGGACTAAATAACCTTTTCGTCCTGCTGAACATGACTATGCACTCTATTCTTACTCATATAAACATGTAATACAATCCTCCACATAAAGTCCTGTTAGGCTCATTGCCTCAGTAACACGCAGTAGCAGCAAGCACCATCAGATAAGAGCACAGAGAACAGGATCCCACAATACCCTCATACCCAGCTTCTTGGAGAATTTATTCCGCATATTTGGCACCACTGTAAAGAGGGTATTAAGTGTTGAGATGAAAACCTCTGTCACTGACAGGCTGACAGCCCTTTCCAGATAGCTCTGTGGAAAGACGAATAGATCAGGTACATGAGATGCAATAAACACTGAAGGCTTTCTTCCAGCCTCCTGCCTCCCCAGAAAGTTAGATTTCTAAATCCAAACAAATGGAGTAGCAGTTCTTTTACCAAAATGCCTGGCAGGCTCACAGAGCACTTGAACGCAACTAACGCTACCTCCCTGCCAGCATTATGAGCTGTGCTGGTAACTCTGCAAGACATCACACCAGACAAGAAACTTCTGGATTCCAGCAGGCAACCAGTTAAGCCTTAATGCACAGTGACTGACATTACTGCCCACATTGCCCTGGAAGTCACTGCTCTTACAGGTCAGATGGCTAATTCTCCTATACAACACAGGACATATGTCTAAGTGCAGCTGACTTCAGCAACACTTAACACCTGTGCTTCAGTGTTTCCTTGAACAGTGGCAAACACAGGCATTTGAGCTCTCTACAGAATCCAGCCCTGAACTGTTTAGAACAGAATGACTCAACTCACTCTTGCTGAAGGTCACTGGACAATTTTCTCACAGTCCATTAATTTTTACCCAAGTTCAGTGAGCGAGAAACAGTACACTGACTCCAGCTTTGCCGAACTGGACATGCACTGCACCCTCCTGTCAGGGAGGAGAACAGCAGTGCCACTGCAGCTGCCTACCAAGAGATTGGTTAAGAAAGCACCAACCAAAACATCTCCAAGCTCCTAACATGCACCTTTACTCGTAGCAAAGCACAAGCAAACTTTACTAAACATTAGGAACCACAGTCAAAGTTCTGCTGTTTTGACAATTCTGCTTGAAGTGTCTTAGGGACAGGCCTGTGTGGTGCCCTAAAGCACTCATGACTCTCCACAGCTACTTTTTAAATCATGTCGCTGGCCTTACTGAGGCACAATACTTAATACTGCCCTCACTGTGCAGACTGGGCAGCCTCATCAGTACCTTTGGGGAAGAAGCATAAAAATTAAATTGCAGGAGCAAAACATGGCTGCTCTCTGGGACACAGGTAAGTTTTGAGAAAATGGCAGAAGGGGAAACAACAGTTCAGGCACTCTTCACTTTCTGCAACATCCAGAACTGCCATGGATCACACAGCATGGTAGGTAGGCTATGGGGATTGCACAGTCTGAAGAAAGACACTGACATCTACACGCAAGCTTCATGAATTTCTGCATCCTCTACCTTTTGAATTAACTAGATAATTCCACATTTGGCTGTGGAAAAGTGGCAAATGCCACAGCTGTTCTTGGTTTACTTGGCATGCCCTCTTCCCAAAAAAATATTTGTGCAACCCACTCTTGGTGCTAGAAAGCACCTTTCCAGGTACCCATGGAACAGACCAAGTTCAAAAGAAATCCTACCATGACCATGGGGATGCAGAGACTGTCACAAATCCTCAACAGGAACTCAGAGAAGTTGCTTAGTGTGTCTTTGCTCTCAGAGTTGGGGGCAGTGAAAGCATTCTCCTGGGCCATGAAGTCACCCTGGAATTCCACTGCTAACCTACAAACACAAAGTGGATAACAGAGGAAAGAGGAAGCCTCCTCACTCTGCAAAGGAAGCCAGGAGATAATACACTTTAATCACCATTTTCACCATAAAGGACCCACAGACCCATGTTTCAATGGGTTGCAAACACAGGAATCTGGCAACCACACTGAGTTACATCTTCAGTGAAGCTATTAAAAGTCATCAAGGTTGCACAACAGTACACATTGGGAAAGGAAGACTTAGTTTCTGTGAAGAAAGCATCTGCTGTGGGAAACTGGTGTGGCAAGACTGGTTTTCAGCCATACCAGAGTGCCTGATGCACACTACAGCAAACCTTGTGAATATCATTAAAGGGCCCATTTAGCTTTTGTAAAATCCATTACAGAACCCGAGTGCCTTCTAATACCACTCCAAGATTCTAGGTCAGTGCAGAAACGCATGTCTGCTTCTGACTGGATTATCTCAGCCAAGCCAAGTGAGGCAAGGCAAAAACTAGTTCGGCCAGACCACCCTAACTGATTCTGATTCAGACACAAACTCATCTACCACTGTATTGTGCAGCTAAGGGTGCCAAATAGCTCTGATCCAGCAAAAGAGGTGAAGTTGGTGCCTATGGACCCATTTTTGGTAACAGGTCACAGACATGAGCAAATCCAAGGCCAGCATCTGGAGCAGATACACATTTGCTAGATGGTTAATCCCCTCTGGCAGTGAAACCACATATCCCAGAGCAAAGGAATCTGGTTTCACACATACCTCCCAACAGTTCTTACATCATCAGCAGTTTTGGTGAATTTTCAAGCAGTCCCTCAAAGGCCAAAGACATGAAATAAACTGATAGGTCCCAGGCAAATTTCATGGGAGACACACCCAGGTGTCACAAAATTTTCACTGTTAATACATAACCCTCACTCTGCTGTTTCACTGACAAGTGCCATGCATTGAACTCACCTGTAATATTTCCGTGATGGGGCTGGATGGAAGAACATAGTTGCAAGGACAGAAGAATGGACAGACATGGACACACACCACCCACCCACACACCTTCCTGACTTGTCCTCACCTGCAAGCATTTCTGAAACTTTCCAAGGTATTGAGCAAGAACTGACCCTGTCTCTGAGGAGCTCTGCCAAGACTTTTGTTTGCTGGGTGACTCTGAGACACTGAGAATAGGAGATCGCCCTGTTAAATGAGAGAAGTCTTTAAAATCTTATGTTCACTTTCAGAAAAAAATAGCTTTCTTCTCTGACACCAGCAGCAGGAAGAGCAACAGATTTCACTTCACTCACTTCTTTCACAAAACAATTTTTTTACTATTGTGCTTTCCATGGGGAGGGTAGAGTTAAAGAGCTTGTGTGCTCTTCATAGGGAGGACAAAGTTACAGAGCTACTAATTCTGCACTGCCCTGTCTTTACAGTCTGTACTACCATGATTTGATCTAATCTGAGTTTTAAGCATTTCAGCTAATGAAGCTTCAAACCGTTCTAGAAAAACTTTGTATTTTTTAAAATTTTCTTTCTTCCAAATAGTCTTCAGATGACACCTAACAGTTCTTCCCCTTGCTTAGTACTGAAATCTTGGAAGTTCTACTTTGGCTCAGAGTTTTAAGCAACTATCCATGTACTAGTTCTTGCTCCCACACAGCATCCCACTAAGCTCAGCCCGAAGCCAACTGAAGTGTCAGAGTTAATCATTTACCCAAATTGGGAACAACTTGGAATTCAAAATCTGCCTTTAAGCCTTAAACTGCTGTGGTGGTCTTCTCCGTAGTACCAGAGGAGGGCACAGCTACACACTAGAGTCTGGCAGTTCAGAACTCCTTCTCTATTTCATGCTGAGATACCTTGGCTGAGGTATAATAATTTCCCCTTTTCTCCCTTTAAAGACAGCCTGGATATTCTTGCTATCTAATTTCCTTCCTGTGAAGCTCCTAATTCTGAAAAGGACCCTTAGCTCTGTGTGTGTGCAAACAGACTGGCCAACATCTGCCTATGGGACACAAAGCACTTCTGCCTTCTTGAGGCAGAAAACGCCAGTATCTGGTACCATAGAACTTGGGTCTAAAGATAGCTTATCAAGAATTTGGAGTTCTGCTACTCTAATGAGGTATTCTTGTCACTACAGGCATGCAATCTAAACCTACAAGGCTCTATGTATAGAGCAAGAAGGCTCAGCCCTTGTCTTTTCACCAGCCATCTGTACCTGGGGCTCTTCTCAGAACTGCAGAGGTCCCAGCAGCACATCACACTAACTACAGATTCCAGGAACAGGAAAGGATTTATAGGCTAACAGTTCCCTTGCTGAGGGATCACAGTGCATACATGATGACACTCTGGATCTGAATGCAGAACAAGAAATGTTCACTGCTAAAAAAATAGATTGACCAATACAGCCTACAAGGTGAAGGCCTGAAGAAGTTCAAATGACTTTGGAGTACTGAACACATAAAGAGTGCAGCATGCTCAAGTGGTGCCCCACAGAACTTCATTGATTTAGAAAGATAACATTCACCAGCATCCATCTTCAGCTACTTCAAAGTGTGGTTCCATCTCGAGGCAAGAGGATCAAAAGAAATAGAGAACCAAACAGCCATGGGGAATGTGAGTAAGGAACGTGTATGTGGAACATATGTAAGATATCCACATAGTGTCCTAGGAAGATCATCCCAGTCCTGCTCAGTCCTATCAACAAGCAACAACTTCTGACTTACTCCATGCCTCTTACTACTCTGAGGTGGGGAAAGATCAGCACATCGCTTCAGCACTGCCTCCAGAAGCTTCTGCAGCTCTTCATATGGGACTGGAGGGGAGCTCAGATGGTCCTTCCTTAACAAGCAAAGAGAAAGACAAGATGCACAGTCCCTGCTGGGGACATTCCACTAGGAAGGCAACACTATCAGAAATAACCACTCTTCTGATGGCAATATGCTATTGCCACTTCTCTCCAGCAGAGCATAGTAAGGTCACAATATCTGAATAGTGCCTTCACCCACACATGAGCCCAAACACACCCTCACTGCTCTGTCTGCTGTCACTGCAGTCAGGAAGGATATGACTGTCCAGAGTCTTATGCTTAGTACTCTTATCACTCCGGATGGGGCACAGAGTGACAAAGCCACAGCAGCTGCTGTACAAGCCTGCCTGGAACACTAGGTCCTCGCTGCAGTGACTTGCTGCCTGCCACAGCTTCATTGCTCTGGCAGCTTTCCTGAGGTGGGTGGGAAGCTGGCTCTGCTGTACCCACGCCTGCCTCAGCCACAAGTCCCACTGCAGAGCACGTTCACCCACACAGCCACAGGGGAGCTGCAGAGCCCAATATGATATCAACAGATATATCTGAAGAAACGCCAGCAAATGCATTCCTGCTTACCTCAGGAAAGCTGCCACAGCTTTCACAGCCTCCACTGCCACCTCCAGCACTGGGCAGTTCACTGTCTCCATCAAAACACCAATGGCTTCCATACATACACCTAGGTTTGTGAATAATTTGATTTCCACTGGTTGCCTGCAAAGAGGAAACAAAGTAATCGAGAAGAATGTTGTCACAGTTAGGTAACTGTAGTGCCCTTTCCTCATTTCACCAAATGGACAGCTGACCCACACGACTGTGGCCTGGTTTTTCAGTATTGAGATATTTATTTATTATTTATTCAGTATATACAGCTGCTTTCAAGGAGGTACTCTAAGACTTGAGCAGGTAGAGGGTTTGCTACAAAGAGGGAACTCCAGCAGGTCTGAAGTCCTACCATGATAAAACACCCACAGCCTGGATAACTGTGTGACTACTCAGGTGAACACTGACATGAAAAGCACAAGAAAAACAAGCTTTGAAAAATATAGTGATCTCCGTGCCTAGGATTTTATGTTCAGGCCATCTGCTTTGGCATTTGTGACTTCATCTAGCAACCTATGTTTTTGAGTATATAAGCAAACATTACCATCCTAGAATAAGGATGATACCATAAGAATAACTCCTCTCACAGTCCTACCACACTTCTAATGCCAGATCCTGCCAGAAGGACAGGAACCTTCATGAACTTGAAAAGTAATCAGGAAAATAAACACAGTACAACTGTTTTAACAATCATTACTGATAGTGAGCATTTTGGTCATCTGTGGCCCAACACCTTTGTGCATTCAGCATGAGAGCATGGAGAGATGACAGGCCATTAATCCCATTACTGGACAGCACTGTGCAAAGGGCAGACTGTGCTCATTTGGCTCCTGGCAAGTCAGGTACAGTTGGGAGGGTGGGGGGAAGATGGGCAGCTACATGCAGACAAGAGGCACCAACAGTCTGCCTGAGGGTCCCTCCAAAGTGGAGCAAGAAAAGCAGCACAGCATGACAGGAGCCAGATTTGGGAGGCAAAAGTATTCCCTGTCCAATTCAATTTTCACAGTCGTGCCTTACTAAAGCAAGCCAGGAGCACGTGTTCTCGCGCACAAATGGGAAAGAAAAGTGAACTTCAGTAGAAATTACACTAGTAGCCCAGATACAGGGCAAAAGGGGAACAGAGGAAGAACCACTCTTTTTAGTCACTCAGTGGGATGGAACCTGGCTTGGCAGTCACCTCACGTTCTGCTGTGAGAAAAAGCTGTGAGGTGGGCATGGACGTGTGAAACTCGGGCATCATGAGCCAAGCCACAAGTGATGCACTGAACTTCCAAGTTGTTTCTACTTACACTAGGTAACTCTATTAATCCTCTGTATTTCCTTTCTTTAATCACTGACCTTCTGAAGTAAAACACATCAGGAAGAAAAAAGTCTTCACTGACTCATGTAGGGAAGAAGGGACGGAGGAGTATTGCTGACTCATTCAAGATGCACAAACCCACTTTCAGTATGGGGCACTGTATCTTCAGGGCCTGGGGGGGAAGGTGTGAAGGGCAGCACCCTTGCAACCTTCTGCAACCTCTCATCTTTGGGCCTCAAACTGTGCCTGCCACTTTGATTGTGCTGGGAGAGACAAGGGGCACTCCAGGGAGAGCTACCCACTATTCCTGACATGCTGCCAAGGGGAGCAGAACATCCTGCATGGACCTCAGCAGAACGTGTTTCTCACACAAAAGAATCCAGCTGCAAGCTAAAACCAAGAGGAGAGGTTCCAGTACGAGATCCCTTTCCCCATTATGAGATAATTTTAAATAAAACATGATTTCTAAGGCAAAGCTCAGAGAAACAGAATGGGTGTGAGAGAAAACGAGAGCAACTGCACAGAGTGTTCTCTTTGTTTTACAAGCATAAATGCTGTAATTAGTGTTTCCCACATCCCGGTTTTCTCTTTTTGACAGATCCCACACTGGCATCACCACACTGTTCTAGCGCTGTTGCTTTTTCTTCTCCTTTTTACCCTGCCGCTTGCTACAAAATCGACTGTGACATTTCCAAAATTCTGCTCAAGGGCTCTCTTGGGGGAACCAAGTGGCAAAAACAAGACTCTGTCACTAGCATGACAGGATAGGAACAAGATCATAGAGGCAAGAACAGGAAGCACAGAAGAAAAACAAGCCAGTGTATATTATTTCTTAGCAGAAAACAAGAGGAAAAAAAGTGACAGAAGACATTAATATTTCAGCCTAGAATTTGTTTTTGCAGTTTGAATTTAGCTCAGATGATGATAGAAGACCAGAGGCCATGGAATTTGCATGCTTTGTTTTGTCATACAGGCACACCTAGCAAGAGCTGGCCTGCTCACATACGCCTGGACCTTCACGGCCTTCTCTCCTGCTCTGTCTGCAGCTGAGAAGAGATTTCACCTCCCAGACTGGCAAGGAAGCAGGAAGAAGCAGATACAGTGGTGGATGCAGGCACAGATAAGACAAGATGGGAGGTTCAGAAGCAACCATCAGGCCCTTCTTTGCAAGAATAAAGAAGATGCGATTGTTCAGCATCACCTTTCACACACCAAAGTTCTAGAGGTGTGCAGACATTTGGTCTTGGAAGAAAACTTGAAAATGCAAAAGCCCCACACCTCCATTTTGGGATACCAAACTCTGCCTGTGCAGACCTGACAGGGTACTCCCTTACCGTTTCAGTATTTCAGCAAAGAGGAGAAGCCCTTGTTTGTGCAACTCCACATTGTTCAGCAGCAGGGCACCTTGGAGACTCCTCACCAGAGATTCAATGCCTGCACATGTTCAAGAGAAGTCACAGAGAGGCTTTTCACATTCCAGATTCCAGGATGGAAACAAAATTAACTTTTAAAATGAAGAAAGATTCAAACAATTTTTCTTCTGAGTCACTGACAAAAATAACTGTCCAAAACTGCTGAGTGTTCACTCAGCTCCCTGATAATACGTCTCAACCTCCACTGCTGGAGGTAAGTCCCAAAGAACAGAAGGAATTTAACAATTCTTCCTAACTAAATCTACTCTTGGCATGTCCACAGGAATATCTAATAGTAACTCAGGGAGTGTAACTCATGATAATTGGTTATTATAAGGAACTAATGCTCATCAGAAACTCATTAGGATAATGACACTGTAAATTTAAGCTACATTGGACATCACAAACATGTCTGATAGATACTCATTTTCAGTTCTTTATCCATCCTGACTGGAA
The DNA here is from genome assembly GCA_024500445.1 of Entomyzon cyanotis. NCBI lineage: Eukaryota > Metazoa > Chordata > Aves > Passeriformes > Meliphagidae > Entomyzon > Entomyzon cyanotis. The sequence continues at coordinate 10,208,071 of JAKEPQ010001018.1, read as the reverse complement.
ATTGTGACTGTGTGTAAAGCGCTGGAATTCAGCTAGAGGCACAAGTATTACTGCAGTCACTCTGTCAGAAAGGTTGATGACTCACCATAGACGGTGTGACACTTGGAGAAGAAAAGGCGCTCTTCGGTCATGAGGAGCAGGCAGCAGTACACTGACCAGATCAGGATTTCACTTTTGCACAAGAGACACTCAAAGAGGAACTCTGCAAGCACACACACACACACACAAATAAGGTCACCCTGGTAAAAGACAGGCTACTCACAGCATGGCACAGATGCTCCTAGAACAGAGCAGAGGAAGGAGGAGGAAACGAGGAAGCATAGCAACAGCCACAGGGAGAACGGCTGTACTATGAAATGGCAGGAATGGAGAGGGGAGTAAATGCTCAGGGGTATGCTAGTCTTCAAAATAAGGTGACTGGAGAGCTGAGACCCATAGGCAGGCATCTTCCCAGCACAAATGCGGTAGGAAGGAGCTAAATTGTGGATCTAGCCTTTGGCACAAATGAAAAGCCACAAAGCTATCTCTACCACAGATGCAGTGATCTTTTTTCCTCGTGACTTTTACATCTCCCAAAGAATTTGTATAATGAGATTACTTCTGCCTTTTGGGATTACAGAGAAATAATAAACTATCTCCCATAGCTGCATTCTAAAGCTAAATCCTAAACCAAAATCTGAGCAAACTTACAATATTTAGTGGAATGAGATGGAACCCTAGTTTGCTTAGGCATGTATCTAAGGTCCTGCAAGAAGGATCTTGACCTCAAGAACTTCGCCAAATTCTCTCTGTGGAAATTCCATTCTGCTTGGTGACAGCTGCTGCTAAGCTTTCACTTGAAAAGATACTCTCCCCTTCTACTCCTAAAATCGCATGGTATAAAATGGCCACCACACACATTATGCCACTAGCAGATTCCATGGAGCTAGCCTGATTCCTAAACCAAACAGCCAGAGGCAGCCTTGATACTGAGGAATGAACAATAGGATGCTACTGCATTTGTTCACCTGGGACATCTGCATGGATAAAAGCAGGAGCATATCTGCTAGGAGAGTGAACCATCACGGCAGCCATACAGTGAGAACTTGCTGCCTGTAACATCTCATCTCTGGTCAACAAGAGCTGTTGGGAAACAAAAGACAAAAGGAAAAAGGAAGTTAACTATGCAGCTATGAGTAGGAAACAGTTTGTTCTATTTTTTAAAATTTAAAACATAAATTAAGATCTCTTTTTGGCATGTATTCCACAGATTAAACTTGCTAAGGTAAGGTAAAACACTGAACCAAAGACTCAAGAAAATACATGAGAACCACAACAGAGAAGATCATGAGTAAGAATAGTTCTGCCCCCATGCTTAGTCATGCTGGCACTGCAAGTGCTGTATCAGACCTCAAATATGAGTGAGTAAAATCAGCTGAGGCCAGGAGTAAAATTTTCCCCACTCCAGGATGCAGGAATGAACAAGAAGGTGATCAGTGAAGATATCCCCATTTCTCACTGCAGCCTCTATTGCTCATGTTGGCAACAGAACACTCTGCCTTTTATATATACAATGCCTTAGATAAACATTCTTTACAGGCCAGCAAATTATTTATGTCTACCAACAATTCACTACTACTTCAGTAATCACCTTTTTGAGAACAAGTGGCAGTGGATTTTCCCCTTCTAAAAAGTCAGAGTTCTCAGTCTCCTCCTCTGTCTTTGAATTATTCATAAGGATAGAAACAAAATGGTCAGATTTCAGCAGCTCCTTTAGCAAACCTGCAAAAGGGGGAGCAAGAGTGAGCACCATACAGAGCACAATGAGGATTATATTAACACAGGAATATTTACAGATCAAGATTTGTTGGCAACTTCCTCCCCTCTCCTGGAGCTCCTCACATCCAGTTTAGGAAGCCTCTTCTCACTGTGTCCCCAGATACCGCCATGACCCCTTGTTGCTGATGTTTTTTGATGGTCTCATCTGCTCTCTGTTCCTTCTCAGAGACATGTACGTACATGGGTGCATCTCAGGAGCCCTCTACTTGCATTATGTCCTGTTAGTAACCACACTTTAAACTGCTTCTTGGGAGAGCTCCTGACCTGCATCCTTCTCCAAGCAATCAGTGACCCCAATGACAAGACACTTTCCCTGGAACACTTCCTGGAGGGCAGGCATTTATCTTCCCCTTCTGTTTTTACAGGTTTTTACAGAAACAGCTGTGTTCAGCTCAAGGATACCCACACACCAAAAAACTCCCTCAGTATAACAGTATAGATCACTGCTACAGGTATTGATGCAAATCATCAGTACACATCAGCACAAACTCACAGGGGTATCGTGTCTGAGCTACAGAATTCTACTTTCAAAGGAATCATTATCCATTTCTAGTAGCTGAGTAGATGAGCTGAGGAGCAATCCAGTTCCTGCTTGCCTCCTACTAAAAAAAATTAATTCCATGGATGGTTTACAAACAAACGATGTCAGAAAGGCTGAAATTGTGCTCCCCAGCAACAGCTGAAATATGCAGTTGGAAGCAGAAGGGCAAGAAAGTGCCACTTCCACATCAGCTCTATAATCTAATTAACATGATGCCCCACATCTGAAGACTGTATTTTTCAGACTCCATCCCACTGCACTACAAAACCCACCTGCCCATGCACAGTATTTGCATTCAAAACTTTGAGGGATGATCAGGCCATAGCACAAGCTCTGAAGAGACTGAATATTAGTCAGTGCTGGGCAAATGTGAGGCATGAGGGAACACGGGGGCCTGGAGGTGCTCAGCAGCAGGTCTGGGCCACTTGATTGCTATGGAGTAACAGAAAGGATTGAGTGCTTTGGACAAGCAGCATAAAGGTCCTCTATGGAATGCTCCACATTAGAGCATCTAAACCAGCCAAGGATTTCTTCCTTATTCTAAGCCTTCCCTTGCACCTTGCGGTTTCTCTCAGCAATGCCTTACCCAAACAATTAACCTGCAGCTCCTTCGTCTGCGCACACCCCAGGGTGTTCAAGAAGACACCACACAGCCTTTCTTCAAAGTGTCCTGAGAGACGTTCTGTGCCAACAGGAGAGGAGTAAAGCTTGCCATACAAGTAGCAGACAGCAGCCTTTATACCCTCGTTTGGGTACGTCAAGCCCATCAGCAGATGATCCACTAAATTATCTAGTGTGAGGAACAGGAACAGCAAACATTCACTGACATTTTAAAAGCACCAACCTGTTTCCTTTGAAAACTTGCAAAAGCCCACTGGACGGACTGGTGCATGCAGGTTAATGAATGCCACAATTAGGCGATGTGCTCAACACCATCTGTGCCTCTGAGCAGAGGTACAGTAATAAACAGCTAGCAAAGCTCACTGTTCACCACATGAAGATCCATCATCCCAGCTCCCTCCACAAATAGTGCAGCTTGCTCACCTGACCCCTAAGTGCTGGATCAAGGAAAAAAACTTAAATGTATGTTGCCTGTGAGGCAGACCCACTACCCCAGTTCACAGAGGCTGCTTTTGCCTGGCTAAGAGCACAGTAACAAGGCTGCTATGAAGGTTCTGACCTCTATCCCAGGAGGCCTGAATGCCACTCTGACTTCTGGACAGGCTTCTTGAGTGACCTTCATGAATTCATCTGGTAGAGCAGGGGAGTGCACGCATGCATGTGTATTAAGGCTGTGAATGCCACCCTTCAGTGGGACATGACATATTACTCACTGTGCTTTACCACCAGTATATCAGCAAAGCCTGGGATGGCATCTGCCAGCTTGCCCAAGAGAGCAAACGTGGGCAGGCTGCTTCTCATGGTAGTTGCTTTGCACAGCTGTAGAGGAGACAGAGAAAGAAAATGTTTCACTGATGAGGACATGGTCCAAAGGCAGAAATGCATCCAAACCAGCAAGTTCTCAGTGATGCATAATTCTCCAGAACAGGATCCTTCCCAAAGATGGGTCCCCTTCACCACTTAGGATAAACCACAGGAAAACCCTGAATACCACACTAAGTTTCCAAAATGTCTTTAAATGAATTCAAGGAATCGCTTGCTTGTTGTTCTTTTTCCTCTTTCTCCCCTCTACCTCTTACATGAGCAGATGAACCAGATTCATTTCTCACCATTTTTGCTATTTCCCAATTTTTTATGGCACCATCATAAACTTTGGAATGAAGAGAGTAAGAGTCCATGGCACAGGTTGGGAAAGCTCCTCACATAACTGAAACAGTGAGGTAGGAAAAGAAGTATCTGAGGAAACCACACAGCTTCTTAAAGAGTATCATAAAGCCATATGGCTGCAAGGCATCATGAGAACAATATAAAAACTCCATGGTAGACACTACCACTGCCAACATCACAACAGGGCAACTGGCATTAGGACATCCAAGGTCAGGCTGGATGGGGCTTTGAGCAATCTGGCCTAGTGGAAGGTGTCCCCACCCATGCCAGATGGGGCTGGAACTAGATGATTTTTAGCATCCTTTCCCAACCCAAACCGTTCTATGATTCTGTGATCCCATTGCAGCAGATGCTACATCACAGTCTTGCAGGGCCACTCATTCCTCAACCTCTGAAAGAGTGAAAGGAAGGGGAAAAGAATTAATCTTCACTGACCTCCTTTTGACTTTCATCCAAAATGCAGCATAAGAACTGTTCTGACTTCAGCTCCACAACAATCCGTACCAGAACTAGGCAGAAGAAACAGGATCAGTAATACACACACATAAGAGCACTCACAATCCATCTTCCACGGGGCATTAGCAGACCAGTGAGCAAAGAGCTTGGAAATTAAATGAGCGCAGAGGTGCTGAGAGAGAAGGGTAACAGCAGTATTCCCAGCACTATTACTTCTGATAGCCTGGCTCAAGCTCTCTGTGGCACCATTACAGCAGTCCTGCCTCAGCTGCACTACAAACCATGCATGGAAATGAACTGCAAGCGACAAACTGAGCCTCAGGACAGCAAGTAAACATATGGAATCAGGAAGGGAAGGGGGAAAAAACCTAGCTTGAAAGCATAAAAAATTCTGGTAATTGAATAGACCAGGCTTCCTACTGTATGAAAACTGGCTTTTAAAAATGTGTCCTTCCAGAGAAGATATCAGAACTGAAACTGCTGAGGATGCTCAGATGCACACTCAGAGCTCATCCTTCAGCTGCTACTGTCCCTAAGGCAAATGAAGTCTATCAGCCATTCCTCCCCACTGCAGTTACCCCATACATTTTACCAGAAAGCAAGGCCCCAGTCACCAGGGTGGTGCTGTTTACCTCCTCAGCTCCAAGTAACTGCTGTTACTCTTGGCTTACTGAAACTTTAAGAACTCTATCAGCTCTGTACTAATAAGAGGAATCAGCAAAAAATTATGTTTGCCAGGCAGTGGCAACACATCGCCTGGTGTTTCCCTAAACAAAATCACAAGGGAGTTGTCTGATGCTGGCAGGCTGCCTGTGTTGCCACACATGTACCAGCATGCCAGTTTCAGAAAGCAAAGTTCCTCTTCCAGTGCCTTGAGAGCTGGACACCTGAATGTTCAGCAGATAAAAGTTTGGCAATACTGAGACACTCTGCACAACATTCCTACACAGGATTTGGTAAGGCTGTCTTGGATGTAGCTTGCTGTCATGGTGTGATTCATTTGGAAAACCTACACTTTAGATTTGTATCCTAGGAAAACATCACAAAAAGAAATACCACAGAGTTCTGGGTTCACCATTTCTTGGTATATGTAAGGCAATACTAGACCTACGTCAGCTACAGAGCTATGCATCTTAGCAGAAGCCTATCTGAGACAGGTGATTTATAGATGGTTTAATAGCCTTTTCTTGCCCCAAACTCTCAGAAACTTTAAAAACTTTCAAGACTTAGGTAACACTAATTTTCAATTGCTCTGTTTGAGAGCATCCATCTCTCAACAGAGGGGTAACATGACAGAAAGACTTCTCACCTTTTCAACTCCATTTCAAACAAGCATCTGAAAACTAGAACCCCTCTGGAAAAAGTTCATCACACATCCTTTTACCTTTCATGGCTGGACATGAAATGCACCATTGCACTGCTAATATCACTTGACTCAGCAGGGATGCCCAAGGTTAACTGGACTGCAGAGATTCCTTTGTCAGCCCTGCAGACGTTTCCTTCAGATTTCAAATGTGGGACTGCTCACAAAGAGCTGTACAGCCTGTACAGCTAAATAAAAAACACTCCCTTCTCCTGAGGAGAAAGCAGTAGATCCCATAGATTTCCATTTGCTTTAACAATTTAGTCAGGTCCAAAGAGGCCAAAGTTAAGGCACTGCTTTCCATCTGATACTAAATTCATGACACACACAGACCCTGTGAGAGAAATGTTAAATATTTAAATCCACATGCACTCCCCTGCCCCCAAATATTGGAGCAGACCACTAATTTTTGTTGCATGGATAGATAACAGATGGTCTTCCCCACTGAAGCTGTGTCAAAGCTGAGCATCTCACTATCGGTATCAAACAAGACAGATTGTCCCCTTCACAAACTGCCAGTAATTGAGATGTGGCGTTTGTTTCTCACCTTCAACTAACAGGTTCAGCGCACCACTGTCTTCCACAGAATGCAACATCCCTAAAAGATAAACCACAATCAGGTCATGGAACTCATTCCTGCTTCTGATCACCAGTGCTGTAACTCCTCCTTGCAAAAGAAAGCTGAAATTCTTTTTCAGAACTGTTTTGTTTTCCCTGATTCACATGACACCAGCCTGCCTTTGTCAGACGAGGGTGGATGCTCTCAGGGAGTATCGCAAAAGGTGGCACCATAAGCAGGACACAGGGACGTGAGACACTCGGTTCTCTTGCAAATTTTTTATGTACTTTACAGTTGAAGTCAATGGCTCCACCTATGTCAGGGAATATGCAACTGCTGCTACTGCCACATCTCACTGTGTGTGTCCAGTATTACACATCTGAAACAACACCCCAGAAGGACAGAAGTCAAAGCCCGGCTGTGAGTTTTGTCCTTTGTATCCTCCATTCATATCAGTTACTATGAACAGTCTTCTCCCTCCACAGTAATGAAAATACTGAAACTAAATCTGAACACCGGATTTAAATAACATGGAAACTATTCCAACATTAAATTGAATCTGACGGCATCGCTTCACAGGTTAATTTTACTATGAGAGCATAAGATTGGATATATTAAAATAAACTCCTGCTCACTATACTACATCCCGCCAGACAAGAAACTCTACCTCCCAGCTCCTTCTAACCTATAACATCAGGTATATGCTTTAGATCCCCACTTCTGCCACACGAAACCACTCATTTCAATAAATCCAATCAAACAACCTCCCTTCTGAAGACTTCATGATGTCTCAAAATTTTGACCAACTAAAGCAATGTTATGACCGATGAAGAAATTGCTTTTTTCCTGCCTCATCTGCCCAATCGTTAGTGACTCTAGAAAAGATTTCCATATAGCATTAATGAACATTGCAATATTAGCTGCATTCAATTCAGGCTTATCTGAAATTCACCAGCTCCTCATACATAACACTCCACCTCTCTTGAACCTCTTCTTTCTGCCTGTGTTTATTCCAATATTCTCTCTCCAAAAAATGAATATCTTTTCCTGAATTCACTATTAATATTTCCTCCACAGCGCTGCTCAAACTTTTGAGGGTCCCTCTTACACTCTTGCACCTAATGATCCTTGGTTCATCCAAGCTCTAGCAAAAATGAACATGTAGCCCCAGTCTCAGACTGGGATTCCAATTGCTCTAGGAGTTACTAGTTACTAATTGCTCTAGGAGTTACTAGTTACTAATTGCTCTAGGAGTTTCTAGTTACACCAAGAACAGTAAAACCCAAAGCTGTCCTCAAACCACCCAATCATAAAGAGAATTCTCTTCTCAGAGAATTATTAAAGAAGACAAGAGCGTTGAAATGCAAGCTCAGCATCCCTGTCTTCTGGGGTGTTTTGTGTTAGGGCCATACAGAGTAGGGTTAAATTGGCCATAAGCAACACTCTTTCCTGCTCCTCTGAAGGATTATGTGTGCACATAACACTCAAAAAAAAAAAAAACCACCCCCAAAACAAAACAAAACAAAAAAAAACCAAAAAAAAAAACCAAAAAACCCACCAAAACCTGTGCAATTGAAAGAACTAAACCTGCATAAAGTCCTGTTTCTAACAAAGCTGCTTCAATGCACAACACAATTTGTGGGCAATCAATGGGCAAACACTGTTTGAATTATTCAGTGTGTCAATGCAGGGAAAAGGTCTTGTAAGTTACTTTCCCCCAAAGAATAAGAATTATCTGTGATGTGCAAATGAGACAGTGGAATTAAAGGAATCTGGTATATTTGCTCTTTGAAGACACTCTTCTTCCTACCCTCCACCTTTCTATTGCTGCCTTACTGTTCCATCACTTACACCATTATTTCTTCTCCATCAAGATTTTAGACATTTCAAATCCATTTCTCATAGCACTGCTGTGCAAACAAAAACCAGTAAGAGATGTTCAAGATCACAGGGACTGTTACTGGAAAGACACTTTCTGACATCTTGTTGAATACTATTCTGCTATGAGGCTGACCCACCAGAAAAGAGCAGGTTTCAGCTGTACAGCAACAAGGATTTCCACAAACATAAAGTGAAAAACCCTCACCCCATAGGTTTGTGTTTTGCACGTTCGATATTAAATCCTGCAACAACTTTTTAAGCTCACACTTGGATTTCTGTATGAATCTTCATGTAACTCCAGAGGCATGAGACCAGAATGAAGGGCATTCCGGGAAGAGTAACATGCCAGGCACTCGCTACTCTCCAGAAAGACTTTACAGATACGTCAAAATACTTTGGAAAATCGCAAGAGCTTTATGAACATGCCAATCCTGCACCTTGGGGAATGAGAAAATTAATTAACCTATTCTAAATCAGTGACAGGCAGTTTTCCACAGAGAGCAATTACACACTTAAAACGGTGCAAGTGTAGAGATGTGCACCTCAATATTCTTCTGCTCCTTTTTTGGTTTCAAATGTGGGGAAGCTTCACTTGTACTCCACAAAAGGTAACTGCCTCCTCCCCGCTGCTGCACTAGGCCTCAGCAGAGCTCTTACCAAAGAGAGTTCCTATCAAATGCATGCACACTCTCTCTTCTGGCGCCAGCAGCTGGACGACTGGCAGCGCCTGCCAGGCCAGGGCATCCCGGAGACGGGACAGGACGTGCTTCTTGCGTACCAGCTGCGGATCAAACACAGCAGCCCGTCAGGCCTTGGGCCGAGCCCCGCGCTGCTCCCACCACCCTGAGGGGAAAAGGAGCACCAGGGCCCGGGTGCCGAGGCGACAAGGCTGCCCAGGGCCACACCGGCCGGGCCCCGGCCTCACACGGAGCGCAGCAGAGCGGCAGCCGAGGCTGCGGGGCTGGGCCCGCTGAGGGGGAGCTCCGCGGCCCAGCGGCACACGGGAAGGGGCGGCGGGGCAGGCGCTGCCCACCGAGGCGCTGCTGTCGCCCAGGGTCTCCACAGCGCAGGCGAGGCACAGCGGCGGGCGGAGCGGCAGCGCCCAGCGCGGCCCGTGACCTCCGCACGGCCCCGTCGCCCCCGCCGCCATCGGCATCTGCCAGGGCCGCCGTGCGGCCCCGCCCCGTGAGGGGACAGCAGCTCCGCCCCGGGGCCGCCCGGGACCGCCTCCCTTCCGGCGGCCGCTGCAGCGCTCCCGCCTCTTCCCTCACAGCGCGCTCACGCCGACAGCAGCGACCGCGTCGCAGCCATGGTGAGTGGCGTCGGGCCCCGGCCTCTTCTTTTTCCTCCTCCTTCTCCTCTTCCTCCTTCTTCTCCTGCTCCTCCTCCTCTTCTTCCTCCTCTTCCTCCCCCTCTTCCTCGGGAGGGCCCGGGGTGGAGCGCGGCCGCCTCCCGGCTGCGCGGCGGGCAGCACGTGGAGGCCGGGCGGGCTGACGGGGGTGCGGCCGGCCGCAGGGCAGGAGGCCCGCGGTGCTGGCGGTCCTGGGGACACCCCGTAACGGGACTCGGCGTCTGGGGTCACCCCCGGGAGCCGGACAGGCCAGCGCGGGTCGCTAATACCGCTCGTGACCTCGCTGCTGTGCCACCCCGCTGCTGATGTTCAGAAGATACTTAAGGTTTGCAGAAACAAACCCGATACCTGTTCTTCTAGGGGTTTCTTCATAATTTGTGTTAGTCTGTTAATTTGTGCACTGAAGTGCTTTATTTTATGTAGTCTCTTTGGTATAAAACGCTTGAAGACTGCCCCGTAAGGGCACTGCTGCTGGTTTGTAGGGTACAGGTGTGTGATTACATACACTCTTTACTTTGATGTGAAGCGTATCTTTCTTACTTTTCCCTTTTACTTTTATACAACAAGAATCCTGTCTCTTAGGAGTAAAATGCAATGGTGTTTCTTCTATATGTGCAGAGCAGATGATAATAGTGACACGACTCCAGTAATTAATGTATGTGGTGAACAGGATGCCTGTGCAGTGTTGGTAAGACCAAAGCCTCCTTTGCTCCTATTGTGATATTCTTTACTTTTTCCTGTAGAGTGAGGCAGAAGTGAATCCCAAAGCTTACCCGCTGGCTGATGCACAGCTCACCAAAACACTGCTGGATCTTGTGCAGCAATCCTGCAACTATAAGCAGTTACGCAAGGGAGCCAATGAAGGTGAGAATTGTGTGTTGCACGGTGTGCTAGAAGTCATAACAAGGATTTTGTGAGATGCCATGGGTAGAGATTGTCTTTTCTCTGTAGCTGCAAACCATTCATTTTATATAGATTTGGCTATTGCAGGTGTGTGTCTCCTTTCTCCTCCTTCAAGCCTGCTTAAACAATATTCAGGGACAGAAATAAGCTGTAATCTTTTCAACAGATATATGCAGTTCTGGTAGATTGCCAAATTGTGTTCCTGGTGCATGGTTTGTAATCATGCATGCTTCAGTGGTGTGGCACTGGGATTACCAGACGTCTAGCCAGTTCAGAAACACAAAAGATTTGGGTTTGAGGATCGCTCTGGTGCAGCCTGCTCAGAGAGTGGCTCCCTTCACAGCTGCTTGGGGCTTCGCCTAGTCAAAATTGTAAAAAAACCACCATCCCTAAGGAAACTCTATAATAGAATCTCTTAGAACCCATGTCCCATGCACTAGATCACCTTCCCACTGATGCCACTTTCAACATCTCTTAAAGTTGTTTTACATTAGATGTGCTTTCCAGAAAGACCCAGACTGACTTTCCAGTTTCTTTTCCAGCCACCAAAACACTGAACAGAGGGATAGCAGAGTTCATTGTGATGGCAGCAGATGCAGAGCCCTTGGAGATCATCCTGCACCTCCCTCTTCTCTGCGAGGACAAGAATGTACCTTATGTGTTTGTGCGCTCCAAGCAAGCCCTGGGCCGGGCGTGTGGTGTTTCCCGGCCGGTCATCGCCTGCTCCATCACCATCAAGGAGGGATCACAGCTAAAGCCTCAGATCCAGTCTGTGCAGCAAGCCATAGAAAGACTGTTGGTCTAAGTGCCCATGAGCATGTGTGTGTGTGTGTGTGAAATAGAAAAGTGCAAATTAGGGGAAATTAATGTTTAGCTTCAATTGAGATGGTTTTGATATCGATGTTTCATTTCAAAATGCCACGTTTTTGATAATAGCTTAATTCTTAGTGTTTCTGCCTCCTGTCCCCCCACTTTTCTATTATTCAACTCCAACACATTCATTCTCATTGTATTACTTCTTGAAAAGTGACTGTACAACTGTGCTTCCTGTTTTATGTTTAAAAGAAAGAAAAAAGCCCCCCCCTTGTCTTCCTGTCTGCCTGCTCAGGGCTTTTTTAACCCACCCGTCAGCTTTCTCTGTGTTGCAGAATTTCTGCTAAGCTTCAGCCTCCTGCAGGTGCAAGTAACTCTGTGTTTCTGAACGGTTTAGGCTACTGAGTAAAAGGTTCCTGGTGTTCAGGCTGCTGGAGTCATTAAGTGATGGAGCAGCATAGGCTGGGTATAAGGCAGGCAGCAGCTACTGTGTAGCAGCAGATGGAGCCAAGATCAGCGTGTGTAGCATAGCCTTTGTTCTTGAAACCAGACAAGAGACTTCTGTAAGAGATGCATGGGGAGCAGAAATCTTATGGTAGTACACAAGGGGAACTCTCTTAAGTTTTATTTTTAAATACTGACTTTTTAAGAAAAAATAAAAATGCTGCAAAGCTAAATAGAATTGTCATTCCCTTGGTGAAGCATTTGCAACTAACTGGAATGTTTCTGCTTGTAAAGCTAAACTGCTCAGAGGTTGCCTAAAGGCTATTGCAGTGCAGTTATTTGTACTCCTTCAGTTTTCTTTGCATGGACTGTTACCACTGAGGTTGGGCTTCCTAGGGAAATTAAGTACAAAACACAGGGCAGAGAGCAGCCTGTTGTGGCTGACAAGTACCTGACATCTGGCTGTTAATTATAAAAAGTATGTCATGCTTTTTAGCTACCACACTGTAGTCACCTGATTGAAGATGAACCCTGTTAAGTCATGGCCAAGGAAACAAAGAACAAGCAATTTTTCAGATAAAATAACCTGTATCTCAAGAGGATGCTGTATCATCTCATGTTCTGGAAAAGCATGGAACACCAAGAGCAGTCTGGATTAGTGGTGGTTTTATGGACCTAGCTTTAGTTAAAGGCATATTGTATAAGAAATCCACTACTGCTCTGAGCAGAAAAGTCTAAGCTCCTGTGTTGGAATATCAAACCTGTTTCCTATTGCACGATGCCAAAGCAAACTAGTGTGGAAACACCATTAGGTGCAATAGCAGAAGGGAAATTAAATTTTCCTGTAATGTTTCCACAGAGGCACTAACTTCATACCTTTAGTCAGTACATCCCAAGCAGATGAAGTCAGCTCATGAAAGACTGAAGACATCATGTTTGTGTATTTTTGTAAATGGTTGATAACAATAATCCTTGCTGAGGTGAACTTGATACAAATACTTCAGAGTCCTTTTATTTGTATAAGGTTTAGAAGGGCTCCTGTTCCCTTCTACTGTTGCTGACTGTTGAGCTAGTTTTGCCAAGGATTTGCCCTATTGTACCAAGACAGCTGATGTAAGAGAAAGCATACAAGGAGCAGAAATAAAGGATACTTGAGCAAGCAAACCTGTCTCTTTTTCTGCTCTGAAGCACTCCATCACCATCCCTTTTAAACTTCTGCTTAATGTGATAGCCTGCTATTAAAAAAAAAAAAAAAAAGCCAGGAGGCAAATCTAATAACCTAGAACAAACATGCCACAGTCATCCAAAACCTGGAACAGAGTGTGCCTGAGGGTTAGCAAGCCAAGAGAGACAATAAACAAGGGTATTTGCAGAACTCAATTCACAGAGTTACAGACAGGATAGTCCCACTATTCAACTCTTCAAGCCTTGCTAAGACAAGCATTTACAACAACTTCTTTGCCCAAGGGCAAAATAAATTGAGTGCTTAGACAAATTTTTATTAAAAAGAACTAATGCAGGCTGATTGAAAGTGTATCAGGTAATGTAGCTTCAGTAGTGCAGAGCTCAACGTGGGCTAGCTGCTCTCTCTGGAGGAGCTGTGGAAGTAGAAGTGAGCAGGGTGCTGGCACAGCTATGACAGTCACAGTGCCAGAAGGGTGGTCACAACTAGCTCCAAGTATGTGTGCCACACCAGACAGCAGTCACAGGATGGTTTGTGAGCCACACACAGGAATCTCTGAACACTATGCAGACCAAAATGGACACCTCAGGTATCCCATGTTTATGTCCCGTAGAAAGTTAGAAGTTTCACTAAAAAAATAGTAATTTCCTAAATCAAGGGCAACAACTGTTTACTGGTTTTAGTCATCTTACACTGCAAGACAGGCAGGGTATGCCAGGGATGGAAGTCTAAAACCCAAAACTATCCCAGCTGCAAGCCTCTATAAATATGATTTAAAAAGTAAAAACACTGTATGTAACAAGGGCTCTCGCCACAAACTTTCTATTCTTCTATTTTTTAAGCACATACTTGAGTACAGAAGCCTGCACAATAGTCTGACTCATACAGAGGTGGAAAAGCTCTATGCCATCTCAGTAATTTAAATGGGATAAATGCTTGCAGTCTTCCGGGGAACACGTTTTTTCCCCCCGTTTTAAACCAGCTTTTGTTATTACCATTTAAAATAGAAGACCTGGCTGTGCAGCTTTTGAAGTGCTAGCTTTGTGCCCAAGGGATTGGATACTGCTTCCCAGTAATGGTTTTTTTTCTTTTAAGATCTGCCAGTAATATTTGTAATGGTGATGGTGGAAAAGAACTCAATTTGATTGCTAGTACTGATACTGGCTGCTTTGGAGAGTAATACACATCTATACCCTCTGTTAGCACACAGACTCAACCTGCTGCTTGAATTCATGTGGTGCCATTTACACAGATCGTTGTGTTTTCTTACACTGCAGTCAGGTTTGCTGTCTTTATGATGCAGAGACGCCATAGTCAGTGTTGCAAAGGAAAAAGTCCTAAATTACTTTTATTAAGAAACCAGCAAGGCACAACTCTGTTCAAGTGCAATGGGTGACCTGAGTTTGCAGGGAATTTAGTTCTGCCTTTGTCTACTGTCAACAGAATCCAACTTTGCAGAGACATTTCACAACTAGAAGTAAAAAGTTTCTCCACTGCTGTATAAAGCAACATTTAGTTACCTTCTCTTTCACAGCAAGATTAAACAGACACAGCACCCACATACAACAATCAAAATTCTAAGCAGACAGAAGTAAACCAGGGCCTCCCTCTCCAGCTTAGTGCTCATTAAAGTATTCAGTTAAAGCATCCATGAACTCCTGCTTCTTGCTTCCACCCCTCAACCCCAAAACCCTACATGCATCCTTCAAAACAGGTACCGTGAGCTGGCCTAGAGTGCCCTTCTGCACATGAGTCCGCAGCTCATCTTTTGAGACTTCTACCTTGGGCCTCTTCTCAGTTTGACCATCAGAAGCTAGAAAGAAACATTTTAGATCACAAAGATTTAAAAAAATATAAAGACATCACTGCTTCTTATAGATACCACAGTTTATGGCCATTAGCACGTGGTACTTTAACAGCCACACACTCAAGAGACCTAGTTTCCATGTTTTCTTTTAAGAAACAGGTGTCACTATGTTAGTCATGCAGTATTTCATTCACGGGAGAGATCTTAACTGAAGTATGAAACTTTGTGTTCTGATGAAATGAATCCCTCCAAATGAAACTTTTAAGGGATTTTCTTCAAGACAATGGAATGCAACAATTCCATAGGGAGCTCAGCTAACTGACACTCACTTTATGCAGACTTTCATAGACTAACAACTTACACATGGACTTCAGCATTACTTACACATTTAGCCCTAAAGATGCCCATCTTGGACTTGCTTAACAGCCCACACATAAAAGTCTGCTCCTTCACCAACACAAATTGAAAGCATAAATGATTTTACTACTCTGTCATAAAACAGAAAGTTGCTAAAATTATAAATACATATTTTGCAGTCATTTACCCATGTTACTTCCTATACTTTGCCCTGCAGTTTGTCATTCCAGCAGTTCTCCAACTGGATACCACAGTATTCTCTACTCTCTAAGAATCAATACTGGATATAATATTTCATTGTGGAGATCAGCAAAGAGTGATTGCACAAGCAGCTTCTTTAAACTATGAGACAAACTGAAAACACAGAAGCTTCTAAACAGAATACAGACACTATGTTTTGTGTCTGCACCACCATAACTTACCTTGTTTTCGCTTTACAGCCTTCCCTTCAGGATTGTAGTCAGGGGGATAAACCAGCTGCTTAAACTCGTCCACCAGGCTGCCCAGCCTCTGGCTCATCTGTTCAGACTTTGGCACTAGCAAAAGATAAAGATTTGCCCTCTCAAAAACAGAGTGATCACAAGAAAATTTAAACAAGGCCATTGCTGTTGCCAGATGAACTACTACCTCACCTGGTGGGAAAGACACAATGCTCATTCTAGAAAACCATTAGCCTATGGAACCACACAATGCTTATTTTGTACAATCATGTTAAACATTGACCAAGAAGGGACTCACTAGATATGAACTAGCCTAGGTATGCCAACTCTCAATGCAGGTAAGTATCTGAAGGGAAGGTGTCAAAAGCATGGTGCGAGGCTCTTGGTGGTGCCAAGCAACAGGACAAGAGGCACAGAAAGAGCCATCTGAACATGAGGAAGCAGCTTTACCAGGCAGGTGACTGAGCACTGAAACAGGTTGCCCAGAGAGGCTGCAGAGTATCCCTCACTGGAGAAATTAAAGAACCATCTGGAACTAACCCTATGCAATGGGCTGCAGGATAACCCTGCATGAGCAGAGAGGTTGGACCAGACGACCCACTGTGGTCCCCTCCCACCTGACCTACTGTGTGATTATACATACAATGGACTCGCACATATCCCTGCAGGAGAGAGAGAGAGAGAGATAGCTGGTTTTGGCTGGGGTAGAATTAACTTTCTTCCCAGTAGCTAGTACAGGCCTGTTTTGGATTTGTGCTGAACACAGGGTTGATAATATAGTGATGTTTTTGTTATTGCTGAGCAGGGTTTACACAGAGCCAAGGCTTTTTCTGCTTTTTATCCTGCCATGCTGACAAGGAAGTTGGGGGTGCCTGGGAGGCTGTGAGAAGACACAGCCAGGACAGGTGATCCCAACTGACCAAAGGGATATTCCAGACCATATCACACCATGCTCAGTATATAAAGCTGAGGGGAAGAAGGAGGAAGTGAGGGAAGTTGGGAGATCCTCTGCAGGAGGAAGATTCTATTCTTTGACAAGACACTTACATACAAACTCTCAGAGTCACTAGATGGCAGCATTGCCCCCAGCAGCATAATCCACTTAATTCTGCCCATTTATCAGACTGAAATATTAATAAGAATCTTCAAGAGAGGAATTTCAGAGAAAACATTTATCACCATAGAAAAAGGTGATTCAATTTTAATTTTGGATGGTAAAGTGAGCAATTTTTTCTTTACCTTAAAAGTGAAAGCAATAGAAAATAAGGCTTCAGTATTTCAGAATGGACACATCCAGAATTCTACGTAGTGGGACTACACACAACTGAAATATTTTTAAAAGACATTTGGGTTTGTAATAGCACATATTTGACTTATAACAAAGTCATGAGTCCTCTACCCTGCCTCCCTTCGCACCCACCAATAGTTCTCACTTGTAAGATCCTCAGCTTGCTCTGGCTCCATCATATCCAGCGCCAAAGCCTCCAAATTCCTGAAGTGCTGCTGCAAAACTGGATTCTCAAAGCTGTCAGTCCTGTCAAGAATCCCCAGAAATATTAATGTATGTTGCCAAGAAGACAGACAAAACACTTAACGTCTACCACCAACTTATTTCAGAATAAAACTTCCCTCTTTCCCACACAACAATCCGTCACATCAGAACTGCTCTTCCTCTTTCCAATTTACCTGCTGCATCACTATCCTATCATGTATCAAATACATAAGAATGCTGTGTGAGAGTTAGAAAGCTGTGTGAGAGCTAGAAACTGTGTGAGGCATAAGGAGACAGTGGCATTATACTTTAATAACAGTTATGGTGGCTTCCAGATACCTAGGAAAAAGTTCTCCCATGAAAGTACTTCATAGCATTTATCCCAGCTATAACAAAAAAATAAAATAAAATAAAATAAAATAAAATATAAAATTAAATAAAATGAAATAAAATAAAATAAAATAAATAAAAAAATTAAAATAAAATGGCTAATTCCTCTTTCTAAAGTGCTCTAATTTAAATTATCTGGGTCTGATCTGTAACAGAGTGGCAGAACCACAATAAAATGTGATACCTCTGCAACAAATGACAACAGCCCAGAGAACAAGAGCAATTCTATAAAGAACTCCAGAACATGCTACATAAAGCATTGTGGTGCCTGGGTATCCAGAATGATTAAGAATAAAGTTTGGACAAAGCTACTGCAAAGAGAAGCAATTTCTATCAAAATACATCAAAGTCTCATCTCAGAGACACCACAGCTGAATGTGTGCAACAGAGCAAGCAATGGTTCTGGTTTTTTCCCCATGCCACACCTCACACCCTTTTTATCTCCACATACCTGTATTTGAACCGCAGCTTTTGAATGATTTCCTTCATTTTGTCTACCTGCTCTCGGCTGGCTGGTACATTTTCTGTAAAATCAACTTTACGTATGTCATCTGCATAGGGTAGAAAAATCATGTGGAAACCTGTATGGAAGAGAGGGAGGAAGACAGCAGTTACCCAGAAGACTGGTCTCAAAGCAATTTATGGGAAAGACCAAGATGGTTATTATCTAAGTCTGATGACTCCAAACTAGCTACCTGTTTTTTTGTAAACAACAGCAATCCATAATACTTCCAGGTGCCTACAGCATGACACTCAATTCCCGTCTCAATGTTTTTAAACCAGCATCACTAATGGCTTTGTCAAAGAGATTCAAACTAAATTCATAGCTACGAGTTGGATACTGGTGACTTGCTTTTAATGCAGGACATCAACTACTCCACCTTTGCCATCTCTTACTGGGTATGAGCTGGAAAAAGATTTGTTTGAAAATCAAGTTATTGCCCAAATTATCCTGAAATGCTTTACTTTGTACACAAGCACTGTTACTTCCCTACTTTACATTCTCCCAGAAGACGATTTTGCCTTAAGGAGGTGAGAAAATGCAAAAGAGCAGGAGGATGCCACCTAATCATTCCCCATGAGGCTGATATGGCATGAGGCTCACTATTTGAGATTATTTACTTAATACTATACAATGTATTCATAGATACAACATAATTCAGGAAAAGATATTCTATCTAGTCTTCAAACAGGAAAAAAAGGCTTTTCATTTCTGTATCAGTTATTTGAATCTGCTAAAAAGAGGTAGGAGGCAGGGAAAACACTGCAGCCAGGTCATACCTGAGCAAGCACTGATGCAGGTAGGGCTTTAAAAACAGATGCAACATCAGATGCTTACATTGACAAAACTGAAGAAAAGGGATGCTGGAAAGCATTTTCCCCAGTTTTAAGGGGGGTAGCACTAAATATTTTCACTCAATACATGACACAATTACACTGACCACATCCAATCATGCAGGGAAAGGTGGCAACTCTTCCCATACCTGGTGGGGATATCTGCACTTTCTGCTCATCCACCTCTTCCTCCTGGGGAACTAAGGCCACAAAGCGAGGAGGGGTGTTCCGGCGAGCGGTGTATCTGCACAGCATCATCATCTCCCTCTCCAAGCACTTCATCAATAAGGCATTAAATAGCGTTGTACTCCCTACAAAGGAACGAGTGGATTGGTCAGACTGACAGCTTTGCTCCTTTGTTCTGCAATATAACCCTGGATACTAGACTTTCAAAACCAGTGACTTCTTTGAAATGCTTGCATTATAGTGGAGATAAAAAGCAAATTTGGGAAGGGAGAACACTCAAAATGGACAATGTTAGTGAGTTCTCTCCTGACCAGCAGTGAGAGTTCTGGTGGAAGAAGTGAAATCACTACCACCTGAGCAATGAAATACTGTGCAATGTTATCTACAAAGTCTATTTCGGTTGGTGGGACATCATAGTAGCAGCACATCATCACAGGACCTGCTGTGGAAGTAACACACTAAGAGTATTTCAACAGATATGGTGGTCAGGGAAAGACTGATGTAAATGGTTGAACCAGGAAACTACAAAGGTGGAGAAGCAAGCATAAGGGTTCTTCTTCAGTCAGACACTACAAAGCATTTGGTTGTAACTCAGCCCTCTTTATCCACTATGATCCTTCACTTTCATGAAGGGCAAAACCAAGTATTTTGAGACTAAGCCTGCATAGTTTAATTAGCTGCTTGTCATGATGGATAAACATGAAGCATAATTAGTTCTTCTGCAATTGAAGAAAACAAGAAATATCTGCAGTTGAGAGGAGCACAAAGTTAAATTGATTCTTCTTAATGTTAGCAAGTTTTTGAGTTAGACAAAGCTTTTACACTCAATGATCCCCACTCAAACACATGATGAATCAGTTGGTTACACTAATGCAAGGTGGTAAATCTTCTCTTGCAGTCTTTGCTCACCTTTGACCAGGGACTCCTCAGGATAGATGAACTGGGAAGGCCTGGTGTGGTGGTGCTTTTTCAGCATTGAAAGTGGTTTGAAGCCAATCAGAAACAAACCTGGAGAATCGAACCGTTTTATTTCTTCTGTTTCCTCTTTCTCCAGCACGATCTGTCGGTTTCCATATGTCTAAACCAAGGAAGAGCAGATGATAGGGCTGCCAGCATAAAAAAAATTGGGAACCAGGAGACAGGACAGGGCAGGAAGAGGATGCAATTGCTGTGATCCACTACTGAAAAGAAGGTTGTAGACAAGACAGTGTAAACCCTCATGAGTAGTGCATGCCGAAATGGCAAGTCACAGTCTGGGACCATTATCCCGAGGGAAATTCTACCTGAACATTAGTAAAATGCACTTTTCTAAGACAATGGTTAAGCCCTGATACAGAGGGGCTGTCACATCTCATCTCTGTAGTTCTTCAGTGCTGTCCCAAACAAACCCTGAGCAACCTCATCTGGTTTTGTGAGTCTAGCTGTGGGCTGGGTTGGACCAGACTCAGAGCTCCTGTCCAATTGTAAAACTGCTGCAGCAGATGCATGTCAGCTACCTACTCCTGATAGAAACGCTGACTGAGAAACAATGCTTCTGAAGCACCACTCATGCATCACAAAATCAAAACCACAGTATAGTCCAGCTGATGAGGTTAAGCCATCAGGGCTTAATGCTCAGTTTTCCGTTCACCTCCTATACTTTATTTCAAGAAACTGATGTGAATAAACTTAATATTTCATTTTAAGACAACAACTTTAAGAGCCTTTAACGTGGAAGGACACAAGTGCACTTGTGACAGTATACCTAGAAACTACATAGCCTGTTTTAAAATTAGGCTGTGACTGATCAGAAGGTGACACTCAATTTACATCAGCCAAACTATCAAGCAGGAAGGCAAAACAAAGAAAAACATATACAAAAACCTCAAGGTAACATGCCTTTTGTTTGGAAAACAGCTCCAACTCTCCCACGATTCACACGTGTACATTTAACAAAATGGACCAGATCTGCTCCTAATGAATCAAAAGTTGTCAGCAGCAGCAGTGGCACAGGGTCACACAAGGTCAGGCTCTGACAACCTGGTTCTGCCTTACAGAACAAAATGACCTGCGTTCCTGACAGCACTTTCCCCAGCAGCTATGCCTTTCCATGACAGTCAGGCCAGGGAACAACCCATTCTCACTCTGCAGAGCTCACAACACTGCCAGGCTGTCCCCAGGGGCATGCAGATCCAAATATTTCTGTATCTCATCTTGAAAGTGCAATACAAACAAAAGCAGCAAGAGAGTTGGCATCTTCCTCACACATCACAGAGACAGGAAAAAGCTCATAATCAACGTGTTACCTGAGACCTTTTAGTGTCACTGGGCAGGAGCAAGCTGCCTGTTTTTCCATTAAACGTCCTTGTTTTGGTTTTAACTGGTTCATTAGTTTCCCGATAAAGCTTCACCGGATATGGTTTATAAGCCTTTTGGATAAGGTTGTAAACACCAACAGAAAGAGCCACATCATTGCTCAGATGCAGATTTAGCCTGTGCAAAAAAGCAGATACAGACTTGAGATTCCTGAAAAAATCACTACTGCAGAAAAAAAACCACCTCCTCATGTAAGTTATTTCCTCTGACCTCCTCCTGTTCTGCTCCCTCAAAACCACTTATATCTTTGGAAACAGACTATCACTTGAGTCATAATATCACTTACATAAAAACATTCTTGCAATATCATCACTTCTGGTCATAAAAATTACATAAACACCAGCAATTTACCATATTTCTTTTACCTTTTTTTTCACTGAAGGGCAGCTATGCTCAAACAAAGCACAGGACAAGTCCAAATTTGGGTACCCCAATTATGCTTATTGTAATGTCCATCAATTCTCATAGCTGTTTGTGCAGAAGGCAAAAACCTCCCTCCCCCCCCCAAAAAAAACCCAAACCACTAAGACAAGCAATACCAAGAATTAAGAAAAAATATAAAATAGAGGTTAGAGAAAAAACTGGAAGTAAAGCTTTAAAATTAGAGTTGATCTTCAAGTTATCAGAGCAAAACAGTGATTTACTAGGAATGCTATCTCCTCTCTTCTAAAAGGTGTAACTAGTATGGGATTCTTCCTCCCCAGCTATTAGAAAACTTGAGGAACGTTCCAGAAAAGGAAAATAAAGCTGTGAGCATGAGCAAGAATGCCAGTGACAACAGCTCAGGTTGGGATACTTTATAAATATTTATTGTAGAAAAACACCGGGCCCTTAAGTTCATTCCCTTGCTGTGCTTCCACATCATCCTGCTATGAACTCACTCCCTAAAAAAACAACTGTTATGGACATGTGGCTCCAAAAATAGTTTCTATCTGCTTTGTCAAGATCTTTTTAATCTCTCTTAAGTGTCTCTAATCTTTTAGTAGGAGATTAGAAATACCAAGGCTGTGTGAATCCATGCCAAATGCCTAGACAGACTGGCAATACGTAACTATTTAATAACAGGCCGAAACAACTACCATTCACATTCACATGAGTTTTTAAAGTTAATGTTGGCAAGAAAAGCCTAATTTCAATCAGATTTCACTATAAACTATTTTTTGTATTGCATATTTTTAGGTAACTACTTGGCAGTTATGTTATTTTCTGACAAAAGATCATTTCTGGCCAAGCTCAATACAGGACATATCACGCAGAGGAAAAAAGGGGTCCACTCTGCTCTTCTCATCCACAAATATCCTTGGAAACTACAGAAGAAACACCAATCTTGGACTGAAGAATTAAGATTGAGGAATGTAAACACTGATACCTTTAAAAACCAGTCATTCCAGAGGAGGAAAGTGAGATGCAGTCTGAAAATAGTATCAAGTGCCTCCACTGAATGATGTATCAAAACTAGGCACAAACCTGACCAAAGTCCGTTTCTTTGTCTCCTTTGCTCGTACTTTCTTCATGAGATGTTCCAGTTTCTCTGACTCTTCAGGATAGATCCCAAGGTCCTCATCCTCTGCTACATTTATAATATCCCTGTAGAACAAAGAAATATCGAACCCTCCAGGCTTCTTCAAGTGCATCAAGTCCAAGATGATACCTAGAAACAATGCAAGAGATAGGAACAGCATCATAAACTGCTTTTTTCTTGCATCAGCATTATCTGAGCACTCTCAGATTTCTCTATCTACTCAAATAATTTAAGTAAGAATAAGCTCCAAATTGTCATCTGCATCAGATGTGATATTTTCTAGGGAAAGGGGCAATTCTAGGGAAAAAGGCAAAACAATGCAGAACAGAAAACGTTTCCTCACTAATTAAGAATCTGGACAGCACTGAGTATGAAACAGCTCTGATAAGATCCTATAAAACAAAATCTTACCTCAGGCAAAGAGGGTAGTAACAAGTTCAGAAAATCCCCTTTCCCTTAGTTATAGGGGCTAATGGATTAAAGAAGCCTCACAGCTTCTAGATCCAGGACATCTGCTGAACTCCAAAAACACTTGTTACCTCAGCTACACAGTTGAGCTAATGAAGCACTTGCTATGTACTCTCTGAGCTCAGGCTGATGTCCTTCAGCTAATTCAAAATGGAGCCATTATTTTCCTTTTGTGTTAACTTGGTGTTATTATTCACTTCCAGGAAAATGGTACAACAACAAAAAAAGTTCTTTTCTTGGCCTTCTCACATCCCCATTTATGCTGTCAAACTAGAAAGCATAGAAAATAAGTGCTAGCTACTGGGGACCAGATCAGAAAACAGATTTGCTAATTTAGATTACATACCAAATTTCTAATTTAGAAACTTTCACAAAGACTCACCAGTTCTGATGATTTTACATATTTTTCCATCGTGAACTAGCAATGTGGTTAACATCTGCTGCAAAGATACATCATGTTTATTCTGCCTGAAATTAAATGGGAAAATAATGACCTGTGTCTCTCAGATCACCAGCTCTGGTCCTGGCCAGCTTGGCTTTAGCACTGTCATTGGCATGAGGGTCATCCTCGTTGGTGAAGAGCATGATCCTCTTGTGGCTCAGCCTGACTCGGACATCACTGAAGAGATTGGAGCAGGCCCAGAGCGCTTCACCCAGTGAATAGTCAGCGTTGTGGCCAAAGCTCTCCCGGAAAAGTGCTCGTCCATCATCTCCCTGGTATTGGTCCAGCTCTAGAACACGCTTTGCACCTGGAGTGACAACACCATTCACATGCTTAGAAATACTGAAAGAAAGACCATGAGTTCTAAATATGCACCAGGTTTCCCTTGCAGCTGACATCCAAGTAATGTTCCCAAGCACCTCTGTGGCAGTGCCCTTCCAACACCTGGCTGAGAAAACTGTCCAGCATGGCCTAACATTTGCAGTATCACAAGCCAGTTACCACTTAAAGACCTGCTAGGGCCAAGAGGATACAAAATGCCCTGGCACCAATGTGGGCTCTTTCTGTGGGGAAGGAAACAGGCAGGGATCAAAGTATTGCAAGCCTCCTACACTGAATAACAAGTGCTCAGCAGCAAAGGCAGCAAACTGCATCTGCTGCAGAGGCACGGCAGAGTGCTGCACTACCACAGAAAGGAGAGGAACCTGAAATGCACCCTGCATCTCCACAGCATGCCGGGAAGGTGGAAAGCTCCTCCTTTCTCACCCCTCATGTCAGAGAGAATCCAGCCAGAGGTGAGATGTAGCCCACAGATCCCACATGCAGCACAGCAACATTCAGGTCAGGAGTCCACAGCCTTGTTGCAGCTCTGGGGATTACTCCAGCCCAACTATGACTCCTTTTCCCACCTGTCTAACAGCAGGTTCTGTTTTCTCCCGTTACTCCACAAAGGTAGCCAAGCTTTCATTTTTCAGCCACTGCATTCTGCAGAGCTTCTTCCTTTGTCCTTCACTTAAACTCTGTAGCACTTATGAAACCTCATTGGAAAATGTTTTCGTCTCCCTTTACTGTTTTATTTTCATCTCTTCATCTGTCCTTTAATTAATAGTGTAAATGTTCAGAATTACACTATACTCCAAAATAACCACCTACAGCATTTCTTCCTTCTCCAGAGCACACTGCTCTCCAGGGGCAGCAAATATACAATTCTCTTCCTTCTGAACAACACCCACCTTTCACCTGCACTGTTTTTATCAGCACAGCGAGGCTCCTGCCTCTAACATGGGAGATAGGGCAAGCAGGGAAGGAGGAGGAAAATGGAAAAGCAAGACCTCTAATGCACCATCTGCCAGAAAAGGGAGAAGAACCTAAGGCAGTCCTGTCAGGTCTCCATTGTAATTAATTAAAAAAACAGGACAAGGCACAAGTCTTTCAGGAGAAGCCCCTACATCATTAAACCTGCACCCCCTAGTTAAGGAAATGAAATCAAACCTCCTCAGAGATATATGCTGCTATTTTAAGTTGTAGACTAAATTCCCCCAGAAGGCTTTCCACCATCAGACAATCCATCACCACTAGCATGTATTCTTTGCACTCCTCCTACAGCCTTTTCCAATTCAGCAACCAACACTTGTTATCAAGCAGGTGCTGTGTGAGTCTAAGAAAATGAAAGAGCAAAATCCAAGAATTGCAGAACTTATTATGAAAACAGGAGATGGAACACCCCAAACAGGCTACCATATTGGACCACCTGTTCTAGCTGACACTGCTTGAGCAGGAGGGCTGGACAAAATGACCTCCAAAGATCCCATCCAACCTCAGCCATTCTGTGATGGATTCAGCCATCAGCTGGAACCCGTGCTGCCTTAGCATGGACACACACTTTTCTGATGGACATTCAAGAGTTCTGCTGAGATACTATTAGGTTTAGCAGACAGCAAGTGAAGCCTCCACATTAAAACAGACAAAAAGGCATAGAAAAGGGATCTGAACCAACTGTAAGAGAAAAAGCTGGGCTCTCATGAAGTTTCTAAGCTTTCAATCAATATCTAAATCTATACCCACCACCCACAATGGATTTCAGTAACAAGAACTTACCTGACAGCTCCCTGATTTTAGAGAAATCAATTACTGACAATGCTGCTACACCAATTTCCTTACTCCATTTTTTTTACACAACCTTCATACCACTTTACCTGGATTGTCCAGCTCCTGGAGAACATAAACGTGCTTGAAATCTGCCGAGTTCTTGTTGTTTTCTGTACCATAGAACACAACACCTAACAGGTCCCTGTCACTGCTAATAATTTTGCTGGTATACACAGTCCGGATGCACTGAAAGAAACGCACACAGGTCAAAATTAGAAGAAAATAATTTTCAGTACAGGGTGTGCAAGTCTTGCCTTTGGTAATTAGCAGTTTATCCATCCTTACATGTATGGTCATGTCGAAGGGAGTCTCTGCGCCACCGTCGGACTCAAACATGGCCTTGGAGGCATCCACCAAGAAGATGAGGCTGTCCCGGCCCGAAAACTTCTGCTCCGCTACGGAACGCGGGGGAAACAATTTTAGCAGAGGCTCCCTCCGCCCGCGGAGCCCCGGGAGCAGGCAGCGGGCCCCGGGCTGCCCTCGGTGAGGGGTGGGGGCTCTTACCGACCGCCTCAGCCCCCTCCTCCTCTTCCTGCTGCCGCTCCTCGTCCTCCTCCGGCCCCTCGCCCCGGTAGAACGACCCCCAGCCCGCCATGGCTCCCGCGGCACCGCCGCCGCCTCAGGGGCTCGCTCGCTCGGGGCGCTCGCGCCGCACACAGCGCCCGCGCCGCACGGCCCCGCCCGCCCCAGCCAACCACCGCTCGGCAGATCGCCCCGCCCCGTGACAATGCTGACCAATGGCGAGAGCCGAAGTGCGCCCGGTCCCGCCCCTCCCGGGGAAGTCGCCCCGCCCCTCTACGGGGATTGGTTGTAGTGGGCAACGAGGGAGGAAGCTCCTCCCGCGCTGCGCGCGGCTCCGAGCCTCAGCCAATGACAGGGGGACTTGTCTGTCCCCGCCCCCGGCTGTAGCTCCGCCCCCGGCGGTGTCGCGTAGTGACAGGCCGGCCTGGCAGGCGCTGGACTGCCGCGCATGCGCCCGGGCAGCGTCGCCCCTTCCGCCCCGTCTGTCACTTGACGGCTGGTGCCGCTGCGCCGGGGACCGGCACCGGCAGCGGGGCCGCCCTTTCCTCCCGTTCCTCCGTTTCCCGGCGGGAAGGGCCGTTCAACCTTGTCTGCAAGGGCTCCGGCTGCCGCCCGGCGGCCACTCCCGCGCCCCCATGGAGGAGCCGCTGGCGCTGCACCCCGTGAAGCTCTATGTGTACGACCTGTCCAAGGGCATGGCCCGGCGCCTCAGCCCCCTCATGCTGGGTAAGAGCACGGCGGGGGCACCGGCGCCGCCCCTGCCGCCACCTCCCGGGGGCTCGCGTTCCCCCACCGCCTGCCGCGGCCCGGCTTTGCGGCGCCGGGCAGCGGGGCCGAAGTCGCCGCCGCCTGCCCCAGGGCTGGCGATCCCCGCCCGGCATCGTTCTCCCGAGGGAGCGGCCCGCCGGGGAAGGCTCCCTGAGGGCGCACCGGGCGGCGGCGGTGTCCGGCGGGCGCAGCTCGGCTTGAGATATGCGGTCTGGCCCGGGGGCTCGGTGCGTGGGAACACGGCGGCGTTTGGCTGCAGAATTCCTGTTCCCGCTGTCTTCGGGACGAGCTTTGTCAGTGCGGCGCATCCAGCTCCTCTGGGTCCAGCCTCTTCTCCCCCATCCGGCCGTTGTATTCACTAACGGCAAATTAAAAGTGTTCCTTGGCCGCTGAAGTGAGGGACAGCTCAGCTCCTGGGAGCCCCTGAAGTGAGGGACAGCTCAGCTCCCTACTCCCCGGCAGGAAGGCTGAGCTGGGAGAAGGCTGAGCTGTTTACAAGGTTACTGAGTTCGAAGGGCTCCATGTTGTGGCGAGGCCGGGCTGGGCTGGGGATGTGCAGCTATCCGCCCTCTCCTCCTTCGGAGAGTTTGTAGGAGTCTGCTGTGTGTCTCGTCTAGAATGTGTGCGTTTCCAACCGAACCTGAAATTTGGGATGGAAGGGAAACAGGTTTTGCTTAAAGTTTTGGAAGCATGAATTAGGAATGCGACAAGAGAGTGTTTTATACCTGTTACGAGTAGACTCTGGCCCGTGTCAGACCAGCAGTCTGTGTGGGCTGAGACTTCACAACAGGCTCAGTGTCTGAACAGATGGCTCTGTGTAATCTTGTTTTACAGTTTGTTGGCATTCTCTTTGCTCATCTGACCTCTGAGGAGATTCTGTGATTTCCTGCAAGCTTGAAATGAAAGTCCAGACAATTCTTAGCACGAGGTTTCGTGCTTGTCAACAATAGGTTTGCTAAGTTGAGAAGAAAATATTACAGAGATAATGTGTGTTGTGCTCTGTTAGTCAAGCAGCACAACAACTTTGGGAGATGTGTGTTTCCTGCCTGGATAACCTCAAAACTTTTTCTGTGGTCAGAGTTGCTTCTATTGTAGCCCTTAGGGTGAGTAACTTTTCACCTATTAGGTGAAATAGCCATGTTTTATTATGTGCTAAGAGTTATAAATCTTAAGGTAGAGATTACATGGGTGCATGGTTTCCTTGTGTTTGAGTTGAGTAGAATTTGACCACTCTTATTTCAAAGTGTTGGTCCAAGCAAAGACTTTAATAGAGACAGGTTGTCACTCTATCTCTATGTCAATCTTCACATAAATCAAGCAAAGGTTTTTAGCTCCCTTCTTACCTACAAAGTCAATCTTGGGATCTTGCAGCCTTCTGAATTTCCACAAAAAAACACATAGTGTATGACTTCATTTTTAGTGCTTCCTATGCTATTCAAACAACTCGAAAACTTTGTGCTTGTGTTATAGTTTGGTGGTAAGTTTCTGAGAGTCTGAGCAGTGAAAAGGAAAGCTTAAAAACCTGAACACTTCTGTGTTGTAGGGGAAGTGCTGCTTGCTAGTACAGCCTGGTAACTGAGTTCAGATGTGTTCATGGAATGCAGCCAACTAGGCCCGCGTGGTCACTGTGACAATGCAGACTGCAGAATATTTGAGATTATGTGGATCCAGTGACATGATTGTCCATAAAACAAACCTTTCTTCTTTCCTTCCTTCCCTCCTGCCTTTCTTCCTTCCTGTTGTGTCTTCTGTGCATTCACACTCAGCTGTGTTCCAGGTGATTTTGGAAACCTCCCTAGGAGCCAAGTGATCAGAGAATACTCCTCTTGCATTGTGTATAGACTGTTTTTCCTTGAAGAACAGCAAAAAAACTCTTGCTGTTTCTCTGTATATCAACTTTCAGAGGGTCAATAGAATTTTTTTTCTTCAGTGATGTTCATAAACTGTAGGCCATCAGGCAAAGTCATACAAATTGAAGAGGAAGGCATTTCTTAAAGGATTTACGTTTGGCATCTCTACTTACAATATTCTTTTCATCAATGCCAAGTTTGAAACAATACTTTTGCTTTGAGTGATAATTCTGTAACGTTGCCTATATTAAAATACATGTGTTTTAGAGGGAAAAAAAAATACTGTAATTGGTTGTGCTAAAATCAATTTCTGCCAGGCTTGGAAACAGCAGCTCAGGTCCCCTTGCCAGAGGGGGATGAATCCTGTCTTATGGGACTGACCACTGTGAGAGCATCACTGCACTGTGTCTTCTGTTGTGCTTTAAGGATCCAGAGGTATTGTGGACTGTGGCAGCACAGCCTTCAAGCATCTGCTCTCACCACTAAATGTTATACTAACTTTTTCAGTATCAGTTCTCTCTGCTGTCGTTGGATGATGAATGTGGGAGGGAGAGATGTTTAGCACAGTTCACAGCAGGCTTTAGAGTGACTTAGTCTTGTCCCTTGGGCACGTCTTCATTTTTCTTGGCAAGCTTACTCTTTTTCTACCCAGACTGCTTTTATTTTTTGTGCTTTTCTGTAAGTTTCCCGTCATTTTTCAGTGAATATTTCTATTCTGAAGTGTATATGTCCAAAAATTGTAGTTCAATTGCCTTTGGTATCAGAAGCAGCATATTTAATTTTTGTGTTGCTCTACAAGCATCTTCTCAATAATTACTGTTCGTCCTCTCTCCCCCACCCTCAGTCTGTGACTACATTTGTCTGTTCAACTATGTGATCCAATAATAAGAAATGTTAACCTGAATGCAGTAAGATTTCTGCTGTCAAGACAGAAAACATGATCCACCTGACTCTGTGGCGGGTAAAGAGGAAAAGAGAATAGTTCAGCCTGCAATGTTGATTTTGAAATAGATGTCCAAAGGCAGGGGAGTCTTTAAGGAAGATTAAAATCCTATTGCATCATAGGCTTAAAGAAAAATGTCTTGCAGCTCTCAAAGTTCTCCTGACCTGTGACTGAGGTTATTGCTTTTGTGACTCACAGAATGAGCCAGGAGCTTGGTTAACCACAGCAGCTTTGGCTCAGTGTAGTATCAATTAACGTTGAGTTGACTGGGATTATGTTTTGGTTGAAATTTTTAAGTGGTGCATTCAGCTGTAGGGATTTAACAGCCCAGAGGGAATTGGAGCGAAAGGTAACTGCTGAAAGGAGGTGCCTTCTGCTTGGTTCCATTTTCCCAGGCCCAGCACATTTCTCTGCCTCTCCTCCATCTGCTCTGAACAGTTTTGAATGGCTTCAGCATGATATTCTATCAGCTTTGCTCCCAGCATTTGCTAGGGATTTCATGAAAATCGCGTGCATTACCCTCCCCCAATCTAGCCTACTTCTGGGTCTCTCTAGGCATCTCAAGGAGAAGGGAATTGAAGCAGGCTCCTCCCTCTCCGTTAGGATCTTTTTTGCTTTGGTTGAGCACCCTGGGTAGCGCATAGGAGAAAATGCTTGCCAAAGTGCTTGCTGAATTAGAGTAATTTTCAGTTCAAAAACGGCAGGAATCTTAATGGATTGTCCTAAGGAAATTACAACAATATGCAAAGCAATGCACTGCTAGAAATACCCATTCTGGTTGACCAAATTGTGTTACTTTCGATTCCACAGGAGACCAGTGCACTACTTTTTTACAGAGTCTTTTATGATCTTCTGGGGCTTGCATATCCATTGCAAAACATAGATATATTGTTAAAGATACAGAGCTTCCTATTGTTTCTTTACTTTACAGCTCAAAAGCAGGTGTAGATCTTGCACTGAGGGTTGGATAGTCTAAACTCAGAAGGGGTTAAACTAAGAGCCCATCTCCATATACAGTTCCTTCTCTCATGTCTCAGAACTCTGCTGCCCTTCAGTATAATAATTTGTATTAATATATAAATGCCACTTTTATTTGATATTTAAAATGCACAGGGATAATCAACATTATTTGGCCCTCGAGATTAAGAAATTACAGTCATGGTAAAAAAGATTGGTGAGCATCTAATCTCCCTTGTGCTTGGCCTTCCAGATAAATCCAAACATGGAAGTAATCCCATTTGATTGTGTTCTAAAGTTATATGGGCTTACTTGCTTCTTTCAAAATACCCCTGTATCCAAACAATTACAGTCTCCTGAATTGATTTTACAAGAAACTAATCCAACTACTTCATTTTCCATGTTCCTGTGACTAAGCTGGGGGTCCTGGAATTGTTTAATGTATTCTAATGTTATATTTTTCTCATAGGTTTCTGGCTCTTGTAAACACCATGAAAGTATTTGAGCTCTGAATGTTCTAAAGAAAATAAAATAGCAAATGTAAAAACTTGTTTACTTGCCAGATGATACTCTGCCTTATTGAAACAAATTGAAGCTCTGAGATGCTTAAGCACACAGACTTATGCTGAATTGGCATCCCTTTCCAGGTTCTAGTGAGTATTTTCAGGAAAGAGCCACAGAAGCACATCAGCAAGGGAAAAATAAAAAAGTAAATAAACAAAACCATCCCCAAACAAAAACATCCGAGAGACTTAATGATCGTGTTTCCAAAGACGGGTAGGCTATCACACTAAACTCTCACAAATAACACAGTAGCTTTTCATGTCTGTGTTCATCGTCTGTGACAAAAACAAGGTACCTTGTCTTGCATTAGCTTGGAATGGATGAAGATCAAACTAAGGTGATTTGCTTCACATTTACTTCAGGCTGAGCTGGTACATAGGCAATTTTTGTGGGAGAGCTGATACCTGATATCCTGGCCGTGTGCTGTAAATGTTGTGTGATTAACTGTGTACATCTGAATTTGC
This sequence comes from Entomyzon cyanotis, assembly GCA_024500445.1. Taxonomy (NCBI): domain Eukaryota; kingdom Metazoa; phylum Chordata; class Aves; order Passeriformes; family Meliphagidae; genus Entomyzon; species Entomyzon cyanotis. Next base: position 10,175,961 of record JAKEPQ010001018.1, on the reverse strand, counting down.
ATCAACCTTTCCTGTTCAACAACCCCCTGTCCCTTAAAATATTTAAACTCTCTAGCATCTTGCCATTTCCCTGTTTTACCTGGATAACAGAATCACAGAATAGGTAAGGTTGGAAGGGACCACAGTGGGTTATCTGGTCCAACCTCCGTGCTCAAGCAGGATCATCCCAGAGCACATTGCATTGGATTCGTTCCAGAGATTTCTTGAATATCTCCAGTGAGAGAAACTTCACAACCTCTCTGGGCAATCTGTTCTAGCGTGTCATTACCTGTACAGTAAAGAAGTTCTCCTCATGTTCAGATGGCTCTTCCTGTGCTGCCCATTTCTGCCCATTACCTCTTGTCCTGTTGCTTGGCACCGCTGACAAGAGCCTGGATCCATCCTCCTGACACCCTCCCTTCAGGTACAGTAAGTGCCCAAAAGAGCATCATCCCATCAGGACATTCCTGTTCTGCATTATGAGCATGTGCATCCCTTGGATTAGCGTTACTTCAGGTATTGAGTGAAGGATAATTCCTGCGATTTAAGGCTGCAAAGGCTTTTGCAGCTCTGATGGAAATTACTAGAGAATAAGACTTCTCCATGTAGTAGTAGCCTCAGGTTATGAGTAAATGGGTTGGTTTTGGTGGTAGTACCAACACACAGTTCTGCCCACGTTGCAGTTTGGAGTGTGGTGGCAAGGAGTGGAAGAACAGGAAGTATAATGATACCTGCCTGTATCCTTGATGGTGTTTGCAATCCCTTCTTCCAGTCCACTCAGCTGACTGTGGGATGTAAGCTCTATTGCACTGTAGAATTATTTAGGGAGGTTCATGGTAAGTTTGAACTTCTGGTTTTAAGCTGGACAGTGCTGCCAGAAGCAGCTTTATTGGAAAGTGTCGCTGCAAGGCCTGGATACAACTTGTGCCTTAGCACTCACAGCAATGTTGTAGCCTTGATTGGTCATGCTGTTGGGGCTATTGTGTATCAAGGCTTCAGAGGCTCTGGGCAGCATATTTTATATACAGTGGGCAATGTCAAGCAGAAGGCAAGATGTAACTGCTTAGTGCAGTGCCCTGATTGCTCTACCTGAGCTTTCAGGAGTGGCAGTGGTGATAAGCTGTCACCTGTTCTGTGCAGCGTCTGAGTCTGGGAGAAAGGGCAAAAAGAGTCATAGAAGAGGATCCCCAGCAGAGGCAAAACTTCAGGAGGAAGATGATTGTGTCCATGAAGGTCTGTACCTAACCTCTTACATGATGCAACAGACAAGCAACATTGAGATTCTTGCTGAGCAGCAGGAAAGGGAGGTGCCTGAGTTCCTCAGAAACTGGTGGCCATTGATTTATTCCTCCGTGGCTCAGTTTGAGTTGAAATGACAGCAACCAGCTGTGAAGCCTGGGATACTGAAGCAGCTTACCAAAAGTTCTCAGTCTTGGATGTCTCTGGGTGATGCATACGTGGCCAATAATGGCAGGTTTCTTAGGCACAGGATTCCTTAACAGTGTTGTCATTGGAGACACATGCACTGCCTCTGACCAAGCACAGTCCACCAGTGGCAGAAAGCGATTTTTGTTTTGTCTGCAGCAGACTGGAAAGCTACCACAGATGCCTTATTGTCAGCAGTGCTGCAGATCTGGTGTGTGTTTTCCACAATGCCAGCCTGGTTAATGACTTACAGGAGCCAAGCAAAAATAGTGGGTCTACAGCTTCATTAAGATTTTTAAATCGGAGTTGGCACAATCTGACTGAGCTGAGCAGCCTCAGACAAACCTGCCTTGTGAAGATAGGCAGCCTCACTTGCCAAAAGCTGTTCCATTATTGCCCTGACAGTTGCTGCCCTTGGATTACTACAGACTTCGTGTGTAGCAGTAAAGATTGGACTGCAATCCAAAGCAAAGTCCAGTTCCTGAATTCTGCTTGAGTTTTGTTCATACAATCAGACAATTACTTTGGTGAAAAGGGACCTCTGGAGGTCCTGCTCAAGGTAGAGCCAACACGAGTAGATTCTTCAGGGCCCTGGGTAGCAGAGTTCTAGGTATCTTCCAGGATTAAAATCCCATATGCTTTCTGGATTCCTGCCCCAGTGTTTGACCACCTTAATAATTTTTTTCCCTGCTTCCTACTGAATTGTGAATTTCCCATTTTCCAGCTAACACCTTTTTTTCACTGTGCATATCTGAGTAGAGCAAGGGTCCCCTTTCATCCATACCTGTTGGGTACCTGTAGACAGGAATACAGACTCTTGGCCTTCTCTTCTTGAGGATCAACAGACCAGTTTTCTCAGCTCTTCTTCTAGTACAGTAAGTGCTCCAGCTGGGTGTGTCAGTGTCTTTTGTACTGTGGGGATCCAGAAGTGGACACAGCACTCCAGATGCAGTTTCACAAGTATCAAACGGGGACAGAGTCACCTCCCTTGAGCTGCTGGTTGCAGCTTTTCTAGAGCAGCCCAATGTGTAGCCTTTGCTGCAATGATCTTTTCAAGTAGATGTTGTAATTGCACTGGCAGGTCCTGGCAGCTCCTATGACATTGTCAGTATCTGCTGCTACTCTTTCACCTGCGTACAGAATCTAGGTACAAAGTAGCAACTCTCTGGAAAGCCTTTCATTATTGTTTGCTGCAGGTGTGTGTAAAAGTAAATATTAAGATAGTCTCAGTTTAGCGTGTGAAAGAACAGGCACAATTCTAATATGTGCTGCCTTTGAAATGCTTTGTTTCTCTGCTCTGAAGGATAAAGTTCAAGTTTCTTGTAAAAGAGTTATTTATCATGAGCAAATGTGTAATAGTTTGTTAGTAGATACACAGAACATTAACAATGCAAAGCCAAAGGGTAGAGCCAACCATCAGCCAGTGCACAATACCCTGCCACCCATGCTGCTGGTGACCCTGCAGGGCCACTGAGTTCCAGCAGCTCTGGAGTGCAGGTGAAACCTCTCATGGGCAATGTGTGGGACAAGGGCCAAAGGATCAGGAAGCCTTGGCTTCTTGATTTTGCTGGCTAAAGGGCCAGCAAATGCTTCTAAGATACTGCAAAACACTATTCTGCTTCTGTCATCATTGCCACTCTCTTTTGGCCTTCATCCTACTCCAAGCCTACGTTTTTGTGCTGACAGGGAATATGGTTGCTGCCTGGCTGTGATCCATGGGAGTGACAGATCAGTCCACCTACTTCCCAACTATGTGTGCTCACTTCAGCTCATGTCTCTATTGTCACAACAGCCTTTTCCCTGCCTCTACTCTTACATGACCCTCATCTGAAGCAGGTACCTATTTTGCTTCAGACTTGAGTGGGAAAAGATGTGTTAGTGATTGTTTTTTTTGTGGCAGAGGAGCTTGGGTCCAAGAGAATACCAGATGTTGGTATGCACACAGTTTTTCTGTTCTAAATCTGCTTTTTGGGGATTGTGCACCTTTTTTACGAAATAAAGTTATAGCTTATCTCTCACAGCTTGCACTGGCTGCCTACAAGCTCCCAAAGGGAGGGTACCAGGGATCAAGCCTTCAGGTTATGATAGATAAAATAATTGAGCCTAGAGCAGTAAAAGCTGGTGACCTTTTAGAAAGAGGTTTAATCTTGAGATCCTGCCATGAACAACAGAGAGGTTTAGGTCTCCCGCTCTAGGGAGCTGGAAACATTTTAAAAGGGACCTTTTCTCTAAGTTACAATTATATTATCATTGTAGTGGTGCCTGAAGCAAGTCTTTGCTACTGTGTTCTGCAAAACACACAGTTTTATAACTTGTATAAATTTCAACCCTGTACTTTTCTACCTCAGTTCCCACTTAAATGAATTTTTAAGGGCAGGGGGAGGGAGTGAAAGGAGGAAACCATGGAATAGATTATAGAGGCTACCATGACTGGTCATATGTTCAAGTCAGACCTCTCATCAGTTACTGAAAAAGAGAACTTAATACACTCTGCTGGCTAGCTGCCTGAAGTTACAAAATCTGTCAAATTCAACTCTTCTCCTCCTGATTGAAGACTCTAATTTTAGGACTTTTTTTTCTTTCTTGTTCTGTAGAAAAACACCTAAGGAAGGTAAGCACTAGCAGGATAGGATGGCATTGCCACCTCTGCCTGCCAGGAGGGAAGAAATACAACAGTAGTATGGATGGAGTAGTTAATTTGAAAGACATTCTGGGTTTTTCAGAAGCAGCTCTGGATTAAATCTTTGGTGTTGCTGTCACAGGGAAATAATAAGCATGGTTCCTAAGTGACTGACAGAAAGAAGGCCGAAATCTGGAAAATACATTGCTAATAACTCCTCTTTTCTCTGCATACAGGGAAACAGCTGGATGGCATCTGGTAAGTGACTAGATTTAAATTGCATAATATGTATAAAACACTGGTGTAGGAAGTATTTTCAATATGCAATTATATGTGCTTCAGATCTTAAGAACATTTTGTTGTGGAAGAGAGACTAAAGCACTTTTTGTTCCTGAATACAGATTGGCAGTAAGATGATGCACAGTCAGGTACCAGTTAAACCACTCTGTTCAAAGCTCAGTGGACCCCACAGAAAAGAGTGTTGTTGGTAGTTGTTGTGGTTTTGTGCACCTGTGCACTTCTTCGAGGATAGGATGGTGTCCTTGTCCCAAGCACTTTGTCTTATAATTCCAGGCATGACTAATACATGAGAGTAAAAGAGTAGGTGGGAAGAAGGTATTACAGGATCAAGCCTTCTCACATGTAAGAGAAGTATCTACATTCAGTTACAAAACACCCCCAAGAATTTTGATATCACGTGAAGAGGGCTTGGTCGGGTTTTCTTTTAGAGGCAAGAAAACCCATAAACCCTTGTCCATCCGTGTTCCTCTCTACTGGTCCATCTCCAGTGGTTGTCTGACCAGCTTCTCAGCCAGTGAGAAATCTCTGTCAGTGTGGCAGCAGGGCTAGTTCTGCCTCTGACTTCACCTGTTAACTGAGAGAGGCTCAGGCCTGGGCTCTTAGCTAAACCTGTTCTTTCCTAACTGCTTGCAGAATTCCAGTAGGCTTCATAACCCTTGCTTCCATATCCATTCATGTCCCAGCAGATCCTGTTCCCACTCACAGAAACACATTGACCTTTTCTTTCAGTTATTCCCTTCATTATGTCCTTGAGCTCATAAATTTACCAATGATTTATGTGCTAGGCTATTTACTTTTTTTCCTTTATTTCAACTTTTTTTTGTTCTCTGTGGCAGGCACACCTCTATAATAGTCCATAAGGATGAATTCTTCTATGGCAGTGGAGGAATCTCCAGCTGTGCACCTGTAAGTTAAACTTAATTTTCTGATAACTTTTTATAGGACTCCAGATCAGAATTGCTTGTATTACTATCTTTTAGAAAAGCAGCAGAAGACTTCTAAATTCAGACAAATGCTGAAGCCAGCTGCTTACCATGGTTTCCCAGGGTACTGAGGATAAGGGAGCATGGACAGTGGGTTTAAGCCCAACTAAATACAAGTTGGGGGTTGCTTCTTCGGGTAGAGTCTATCTATCCAGAACACCTTCTGCAACTGCCTTGCCAGAGCGACACCTTGTCCAATTCTGTATCGTTAAGTTTTACATGCAGACTTTTTAAGAGTGAAAAAACCCCAAACCATGATGTTTTCTCAGACCTGTCTGTTCTTAGAGAGGTAAAATGGTTGGGCCATGCTTCTAAAGCAGAATTTTGCCACAGCTTAGAGCTTTCAGCCCAAAGAGCCAAATTTACCAGATGAAGTGGAAGTTGAATGTTCTTTCTCATTCTCTTGAGTGCAGAGCAAGGAAGGCCAGCAGGGCTTTTTGCTTGACAGACATACCAAAAGTTCCTTCTTTTGTGCCTGAACAAACCATGATAGCTTTATTCAGTAGAGTCCTCCAAAATAATTCAGCCTGATCATTTGACTCTGCCTTCTGGCTGTTTATTTTTACAGGGAGGGACGCTTCTTGGCCCTCCAGACACAGTTGTTGATCTGGGTAACACTGAAGTCACCGAAGAAATTTTTCTGGAATACCTTTCCTCTCTGGGGGAATCTATGTTCCGGTGAGTAACAGCTTGTCCTGGAAAACCTGTATACCAAAAAGGTGCAGAATGGAGGAAGGTATTATGAAACCAATCCAGCTCACAGAGCTTTTGTCTGCTTACTGTATCATTTGGTACTCTTTAAATATGGACTGGAACTGATGCACCAATACACAAGGAGCTACGTTCTAGGCAACGCTCTGGTGTGCCAGCCTTGAGCCGGGCTGGGAAAGTACTCTTCTGGGAAGTTTTTCAACTGTTTTTTGTAAAATCGAATAATGCCTCAAATGATTTTGAGAGAATCAGCAGGGAAAATGAAATCTCTCAGTAAATAGCAATTTGCCCCATGAGTCATAGGTGAAGCACTGTAGTAAAGCTGCCAACTTTCACATGAGTAGAAGCAAGGTCTTGACTGTTAAAGAGTTTTTCTACTTCTCACAAGAATAGGAAACCATAGCCTTTAATGTTCTGGCTATCTTTCAGTGTCAGTAATTCCTGTCATTTCTTGTTACTTCTTCTGTGGTTTTAATTGAAGAAACCTGACCTCACTTATTCTCCCAAAATTGGTTGTATTAAAGTTAGTGATGCAGACAGGTGTCATTTTCCACCCTGATTCAATTGAACTTGAGGGTGATTTGATGTCTGTATTTTACCTATTTGCCTTAGAATTCTTTGGGGTAGGGGGGAGGAAGTGCTAGTGTGAGGAGATGTTCTTCATTAGGGGTGTAAGTTTTTTTACTTGTAAGATTTGTTGCTGAATCTGTGATTTTATGTTTCATTTTCTTTTCTGTGGCACAGAGGAGAGTCTTATAACCTCTTTGAACATAACTGCAACACCTTCAGTAATGAAGTGGCACAGTTTCTGACAGGAAAAAAAAATCCCTTCGTACATCACTGACCTTCCATCTGAAGTTCTTTCCACGTAAGTATGGATGTCCCTCCTCTCTGTAGCTGCTTCATGCTAATGTTTAAACCTTTGACAGAGCCAGCAGTACCAGTTTTTGATGGATCTGTCTGAGAACCAGCATAAGATTAAGGAGAGGATGCAATTTTCTTCACTTCAACACTTGCAACATTGTATGACAAGTGCTAACTGGCACTGGTGTTCCGAAGAAGACAGAAGGTTATTCTTCTGCCTTTAACTTAAACTAGTTATTTTGTGATGGTTCCTTATATGTGACCATCTTGAAAAAGTTTCAGAAAATGGCGCAAGTTTTTTTTTTCTCCTCTTAGACAACCAGTATCAGTCAAAAGTAATTTCTCTAAATACCACAATTGCAGCAGAGGTGTCAGTTTCCTTGTGAAGAGGCAGAGGAGATACAATTTTAAAAGTAATGCTGCAGTTTTAAAGCTAGGACTGGGTGGAAAAAGAGGATATGAAAAAAATGAAATTAAGAATTCCTGCCCGGTAATTCAGTTGAATTTTTTTTCTTTTTAAACTCTCAGCTAGTGAGGATCCCAGTAGGATTATTTGAGCTCCATCTTTCAGGTCTTACTTCTCATAACAGTGGTATAGCACATTATTTGTGAGGTATGTGTCTTCTGTCCTGGACTTTTAGCACTTCAGATCTCTCAAAATCAGATAAGTCTGTCAGCCTTATCAACAGAGTGAGTCTGATTGAAAGACAAACCAGGTGCTACAGATTGCAACAGAAATGATTCTGTGAGTGTTGAACCATTGTCTTTTGAGTAAGCTAGAGGCTATTCTTCTGGCAGGCCTCGATATTGATGTACTTAATGGAATACTGCAGTTGCATAACAGGGATTTTGTTTGCACACTTAAGTAGAATGAATTACTGAAAGCTAGTTTCAGACAGTATTACATTAGCACACTAGGCATGTTGGGACTCGGAACTAGCTTATATAAAACCATGTTTAAGTTTCTTACTTATTGAACAGTAAACTAATAGGTTAAATTAGTTTGCTTTAGTTTGTAGTGGAAGTCTTTTCTTCAAATTTGCTTGGAGAATGTTGGTTTGGTTGCACTCTAGGAAGCGAGTGCACTTCAGTGGTGAATGGGAGTTGTTGACCAAGTAAACTATTTGAGATGTTTATTTCTTTACCTTCTCAGACCTTTTGGACAAGCTTTAAGGCCCCTCCTGGACTCCATCCAGATCCAGCCACCTGGAGGAAATACCTTCAGCAGACATAATGGACAGAGCTAACAGGAGTGACCCGGTGTGCCCAGCCTCACCAGGCCTCTTCCTTTTTAAACATGAATCTACCAGATTTCTATTTTATAATTTCCCATGAGGATTAACTCTAAAGAAGTTACAAGACAAATTTTAAAATTTCCTGGGGAGAAGATTTATCAGGGTGCATGTAAGACAATGCTACCAAAAATATTGCCATAATTTCTAATAGTATCATACTAATTTATGAAGGCTGTCTTGTCCAAGTAGGCTGACACTTTCTACGTAACTCCTGTGCTGGTAAGTGGAAATTCATTCCATGAGCATTCAAGGACCCATTACACAACTTGAAGTAAATAAGGGGATGTCCTAGGCATCCCTTGCAGGCTGGCAGCTCTTTTTCTGTCACTGACTCTATATGGGGGTATTTGCTGAAGTCTGTAGCAAAAAAAGCAGAGCAAGAATTGGTAGCCTAGGAAGTGAAGGTGTCCCAGGATTAGTCTGCGTATTTCACTGACATTTGCCCAGGGGAAGAGCTGAACTCATCTGATTAGAATATTTGCAGTAGCACAGGTGTGTGGGAAAGGTGATGAAGCTAAACCACATGTTAGTGTCACACTCCGAAGTTGCAACTTATTGGGACTTGCTGTGGTGGGAGGGAGCCTGGAGCTGAAGGTTACCAAGAGCCTTGTAATGCCAGACCCAAGAGTTATGGGAAAGAACCAGCTGAAAAAACAGAATCTCATGAGCAGAAGTGGTAGAGACAAATGTTGGGTGAAAGTAAAATGAAGTGAAATATTTCCTTTTCTCACATATAAGCTTATCAGCAGGTAAGACAGAACCTTGTTAACTATTTACCTTTGCATAAGAACTGTGTTTTCTTGGTTTTTTTCTTTTCCTTGCAAAACCAGAGTAACAGTACAGTAAGGCAGGAATAGCATGGCAACTGCATGATAATATCAGTTGGACCAATTCTGCCTTCAATATCCAGTTGCAGACACAGTAGGAGTTCCAACTTTCATTAATAGTGCTGCCCTTTCCAAAGCAGTCAAGCTCATCAGAGAGGGCTCTCCTGAAGAGAAATAAGTGTGAGGTGTCCCCAAATGTAAAGAAAATGCAGAAGAGTAAAATTAAGCTTTTCTGTGGAACAGCTGAGTTTCTTGGGGTACATGCAGAAGCAGTCCTGTCCTTAGACTGACCTTTGATTATATCAATACTACATCTTCTAGTTTAAGATTTTTGTAGCTTTGCAATTACTTGCAGTGGGAAAGAACAGGGGAATGAAAAAATAGTCACAATGTTTTCTTTTCATGCATGTATATACACTACTTTCCTGAACAATTTTCTAGCAGTTACATTTAGGAGGGAATATAAGAAAGACATCGGACGAGCCCCAGAACATTGCTGATGCTCCATAAATGGGGATTGCACGTCCCAGATGCTGCCAAAAAAGCATCTATGCAAATGTACAGCCCTTTGTCCAGTGCTTTGTTGTGAAAAGTATTGCTGCAAGTTCAGTCCTGCATCTCAAACTTCCAGCACTGGAAACTTCTTACATACCTAAAAGAGAAGTCTTTCCTCTGCTGGGTTTTTTCTCCCAATATAATGCAGATTGATAAATCTCTCACACTGCTACCCTGTGTGAGAGTATAACGGTTCATATTTTTGAGGGGTTGGAATAGAGGAAAACTGCTCTTTTGTCACTGTCAAATGCTCTGTTGCCCTGCACCTTGTGGAGCCAGGGCACAGATGGAAATAGGGTATTGTTAGGCCATTCTGCAGTTTTGTGTTTACCTGCTCTCAGTGCACAACAGTGGCCTCTGCAGCCTAGATGCTTCTTTTCCTTGTCATTCTCTGCTTGTGCCATCAATTTCTCTTTAAACATTTCATTTGAGGGATTGGACTCGGAGATAACTGTAGCAGTTAGTACAGATGGCTTGATACAAAGCTTTCAACCTTTCCCCCTCAAAATTAGTCCTGTTTGCAGAAAACTGTCTATGAAAGTCAGTTATGAATGCCTTTTGGTGTTCCTGGAGGAAGGATTGGTGTTTGGTTTTGCTAAGCCATAGCTTACTTTTCCAGTTTAGTGTATGTATTATCTCCAGTCTTTTCCCATACATGTTTGTGAAGAGTATCCAGCCTTTAATCTTCATACACACATGACTGTGCCACAAAATGCTGTAGATCGTGTTAGAGATCTTGGAGCTTCCTCAGTTGAGCAGGTACACTCGAGCTGACACAGTGCAGCCCAACATCCTGGTGTGCTGTGCTTGCTTGCCTTTCAGCAAACTATCACTTCAGGCACAGCTGCCTGTGATGCAAGCACTGGTGCAATGGTTTCTGCCCTACACACCTACACAATTGATGATATGCCTTGTATGTCCACCACTTTGGATGTCCTGAGCCTAGTTTCTGCTCGGCTGCCTACTTCAGGACTTTTTGCATCCTCTCAGGGGGCAGGAAAGAAAAGGAAGATGTTCACTCTGTACATTTTGCAATCTGCCTTTTCACCTCCTGAGCAGCCCCTTTGCAGAGATAATGCTTCTACTTTAAGGTCTCTGGGTAAAATTTCACTCAGCCACATACTGTTTGCAATAGTCAGGGAGCTCCTGGGAGTCTCCTGGGTTTGGGACATACTCTTGTGTTTCATGGCAGAACTGTGAGAGGGAATCCTGTTTGCTTGGTCTTACTGGGTAATGAGACCCCTGTACCCTGCAGGACTCTTAAAAAACGTATTTTCTCCAAAGAAGGTTATGTGTAAATTGCAGGACTGTGCCCTCAATGTTCCACCCCGCTGAAAATAAACTAGACTGAGAAGTGTATGTAAGTGTATATAGGTGATGAACTTCAGCCAGCTGATGGACAAAGGGGCAGGGAAACTGAGCTCCTGAAAGGGAACAGAGCCCTTTTGCCTGCACTTACTATTCTGTCTTGTATTGCTGAGGTTCCCCCATGCCATTTTAAAAATGTTAATAATGTCTTTCGGCAGAAAGTGATGTTTTGATTTACTTGTGGGTTTTTTTTCTATTACAATAAAAAGAAATACAACACATTTTTCTGTTTGAATGCACGTGCCCGCACAGCTGCCCAGCAAATGCAGCTGACCAGAAGTCATCACCTTCACTCTGGTCTCACCTGAGAAGTGCAGCATGAGAAACTGTCCAAGCAATTTGTGCCAGGTGCTGGAAGTAGTGGTGGCCACTGCCCTTTGCTTGAACTGGCCACAGGCAATACTCTTTGGAAAAATTTTTCTTCTCTTAAGTACCAGACTATTTAAAACCATATTCCTGAGATTTGACGCAGCTTGGATGAGGTGAATGAAGATGTTCTATCAGCACAGGTTTTGTTCAGCCCTTGCTCATCTAAGTGTGCAAGTATGAAATGTGTAATATCTGAAGAAGAAGAAACCCAGCAGAGTTTTAACGTGGGAAGAAGTCTTTTCCTGGCTGCCTTGATGCTACTTTCAAAAGGAAAAAGAAAAAGGAAACAAACAGTAGACTAAAAAGTAGACTTTATGGCTGGGTTCCTCTGGAGCTTCAGAGGAGATACTGGTGAGGATTATGTAGCACTGTCTAAAATATCTGGCTCTGGGGAAGAAATTCATTCTGCTTGGTTCAGCCTCCTGCTTGCTTATTGATGGCATCCAAATGATAGACCACACAGTTTGCTGTTTGTGTAACAGTCTGTATCAGTGCAATACAGAAGAGGTCTTGTAACAGAAGGGAATTGGAACAAAGATGTATAATTGTGGCTATTTTGGCTGTTATTCAGATGTGGTGCTGGTTTGCTATCAAGTACCAGTACTAGCCCCACGTAAAATACCTGGAACACAGGTATTTTTATTTTTTTAATACTTTTTAAAAATTAAATTTTAAAAGGAAAACCTTGACCTTAATGGCAGCCATCGACAGAGAGTAAGCCAGTGCTCGCAGTAGCTTACCTTCTAAACTGCAAACAAAATTTTCTGGCCTTTCCTGCCAGTAATAGAGATTTTATTCCTGACAACAGCTGCTGCCTATCCAAGCAGCAATCAAGCAAATGTATCAGGAATGGTTGGAGTGCAAAGTATTAAATAACCGGAACAGCCACGCTGACTCTGTTCTCAGAGCTAACCTAGTGAGGGAATGGACACAGCTGTGGACAGCTGTGCACTTCACCACAAGGCAGGCTTGTGTTCCTGGGGAAACCAAGTTGTCCCAAGTCCTCACCAGCTGATATCAAATGGCTGCCAAGGTGGTTCCTGCGAGAGGCATTTTGACATGAAGAGACTTCCTAAAGCAGCACAACAAGCTGAGAGAGCACAGCAGGTAGTTCAGGTTTTGGAAAGTTCTCCTGGTAGCATAAACCTGATGGTACTGCAGGAGTGTGGAAATGTGAACACTGACCTGTATTTTAGCACATTTCCCAATTCTGGAAAGTGCCCCGAGGTGGCACTGCTGCCTTGCAGCACAGAGCTGCACCTGAGCCTGGGGAGAGCAGCTCTGGCTTTTGGGGTGCCCATAGTACTGTCAGTGCAAGAGGTAGGAGGGAAGTCTCTCCCAGACAAGAAAGCTGCAGGTAGGAGCAGCCAGGAGACAAGATCATGGAGCAGGTTGGGCTACAGCAGAACCCAGTGCTGCTACAATAGGTTTTCTAACTCCACGCCGCTTCCACCCAGATGTGGGAAGTGTCCTCCTCGTACCATGTCATGGTTTATGAAAAATAAAGGCTTGCATTCCTGAAACCCCAGGAGTTCACTGTGTATCTGACCCCATGGCTGTCCTTTGAGAGTCCTGGGCGTTGGCTCACAGCTCTGCTGCGTGGGAGAGCAGCTCCTTGGCTTCTGGTTCTCAAGCACCCCAAGTCCAGGAAGGCATCTCTATTCACCCATCAGCATGCCATGGTAGGCAGACTTGGAAGTATTCATGTTCTGTGGTAAGTGGCCACACATTGACTGATTGGTAAATGTGTAACCACACCTTGACAAGTCCTATAAGTGAACTAAAAATTCAGCACCCAATTGCATACAAAGTAGTTGCATGCTAGAAACCATTCTGGGAGCTTCAGTGCATCTGAGAAAAGAGTCCACCTTTCCAGAGCTGGGAGCCCATAAGCGGGGTCTGATCCAGAAGGCCACAGATTCTGCAGGAACATCAATGCTGGGGTGAGTAACACATGTAATAGCCATCCAAGACTACCTGACTTGCTGTGTTGTGGATGCAACTCACTGAAACCGTATGGAAATGGGTGTCCTGATGGACACAACAATTACCTCCCCCAGAAAGTAGCTGAGGATGTTTTGGTAAACCTTGTCCAGGTCAGTGGCACAGGGGTAAATTATTAACATTGTTTCTGTACATACCCCTTTCACTGAGTGGGAGCAGGAAAATCATAAACCAGAAACAAAAAAACACCAGAATCTGTGAAGCCATCTGAATGCTTCCTTTTGAGAGGAATCTGGTGGATAACTGGGAAAAGGGGTTGCACAATATCCTGGAGCAAATGATATGGAGGGAAAAAACTGACTGTAAAAAAAGAATAAATCTCTCCCCAGTTTCAACCTAGCTCAGCACAGTGAGCACTGTTGGGGGAGAGAATGCAAACTAACTGTTGAGCAGAAAGCATTGGATGTTCCACATATGTTGGTTTTGATTTCGGAAAATAATTCAGGAATTATGGGTGGGGGCTATCCACTGTCACATATCAGGCCAGTATAATATGGCACCATATGAATAGGATCTGAGCAGATGGTCTAATTAAATCCTAAATGACTAGTGGGGTAAATCATAGGTGGATCAAAGCAAAAGCTACTGGCTTTGTGCAGAGGGCATTTTCGCTTCCCCAGTGAAAATATTAACAGCATCCTATTGGAAAAGCAAGGTGTGGCACTGACTTGGAGGGTGCGTGCTGCTCCTGTCCTTCCCTAGGACACAGAAAGCCCCAGAGGAGCTGAGTGTATCAGCTCAATCCAGACCCACAACCCCTCAGTTCCGGGAGGATTACAGTAATAACAGCAAATATGAAGAGACACACGCCACGCACACCCTCCCCACACTCCTTCGGGTCTAAAAGGATTTAAGGCAAGAGCCGAAGCGGGGCAGCCGTTCAGCACCCGCACCTCAGAGCATCCTTGAAAGAGCCGCGGAGCCGCGGGGGAGCACCCGAGGGTCGGCGGCAGCCGCGGCACGTCCCGCCCGTGCAGCCCCGGAGGGCGGGCAGCCGCCATCAGCTCCGCGGTCCCGCCCCCGCCTCAGAGCCCGGGCGGGATGGCGGCGGCGCGGGGCAGGGTGCTCTGCCTCTTCGACGTGGACGGGACCCTGACGCCGCCGCGGCAGGTAGCGAGGCGCGGGGGGCTCTGGGGGGGCGAGGCGGGCGAGGCGGAGCTCGTCCCGCCGGCTGCGGCCTCACCCGCTGCTTCCCCGCCAGAAAATCGAGCCGGAGGTGGACGCGTTCCTGCGGGAGCTGCGGGAGAGGGTGCTCATCGGCGTGGTGGGAGGCTCCGACTACGCCAAGATAGCCGAGCAGCTGGGGGAAGGGGACGAAGGTGAGACGCGGTGTCCCGGGGGTCACCTGTGCCCTAAATCCAACCCCAGGGCTGCTTTGGAGCGGCTGGCCGTGCCCAGGCGGAGCTGCCGCTTGGCTCCCTCACGCTGTGGGGAGGGCAGCAGGGATGCTCCGCTCCGTGCTGCCGGCTCGGCGTCAGCTTTGTGCGAGCTTCATCAGAGCTCTGACAGCTTCTCGCCCCGCAGGCGATTTTCGCCTCCATGCTGCTCCTGGTCCCCGCAGGTTCCTCGTCACGTTCCAATGGGAGCATGGGGTAGAATAGGGAGTGGGAGGAGAAGGGGCAGCGCCTGCCTCCTTCACTGTGTTCTCCTTCTCCGGCATGGATGACAAGCGCCACTGGGCTCCAAGCTCTGCCTCCCACTTCGTTCGTGGAGGGAGGCCGAGAAATTCCCGGCTGAGCCTGATTGTTGAGTCGCCAGTGCTGCGTGTCGGGGTTGCAGGGGTGGCTGGAGTTAGATAACCAGTAACCACATCACCCCACCGGTCTGGCGGTGAGGAGGGCAGAGGAGAGAACAGAGTAACACGTATGTTGTTGAAAGCGTGACATTTCTGAGCCCTTATCTTTGTCGTGCAACTGATTCGGCCCGTGACCTCGGTCAGGTCGTTTCCCCCTGCATGCGTCAGCTCCCCACCCGTGAGCAGAAGATAATCTCCTCATCCACTTTGTGGAAAGCATGGAGCGTAGGATGGTCAGTGGCTCTTTGCAGAGCACAGGAGCTGTGGAAAGCACAGTGCTAAGCAAGCAGGAAGATGGCTCAGTCCTGAGCCCAGTCCTTTCTGCCCCTTTTCCCAGGCAGTAGTAATGTTTCCTCTTTTATTTCCTCCCCTCTCAGTCATTGACAAGTTCGACTACGTTTTCGCAGAGAACGGCACAGTGCAATACAAGAATGGGCAGCTGGTCTCCAAGCAGGTGAGTCCAGCTCCCTTTGCAGCCCTGGCTCTCCTGCCCTGTGCCCCGTGTGCCCTGAGGAGCAGCCCCTGCCCCACCCGGGCGGATGGGCAGCCTCTTCTCCCCAGTTGCTACCTCTTCCAGGTGGGCTTCATGGGAAGCCAAGCATCTTCACTTGCCCTTCTCTTTCTGCAGGCCATTCAGGACCACTTGGGGGAGGAGCTGCTGCAGGATCTGATCAACTTCTGTCTCAACTACATGGCGCTGCTGAAGCTGCCCAAGAAACGGTAATGGCCCAAGTGTATGTGAATGGCAGTCATGACACTGATTTCTGGGGAGCTGAGCTCCAGATCTCTCCTAAAAACAGCTGTGCTACACAGCTTGTCTTGCTCCAGGTTTTTTCTTAGCATCCAGAGGCACTCTGTAGGATCACTGTCCCCCTGAGCTGGGCACCTTGGGCAAATAATCAAGGAAGGTCTTTGTTCTGAAGAGTCTGCACTATATTTTAGCATAATGCCTGTTCTTTTGTCCCTTGGATTTTTCTCCCTGGGAAGCAGGGTGCAGTCACTATGTGTATCTCATTTAGGACAATGGTACCAGCTTGTTACTGGTCAGGGCATCAGGCATCACTGGTAGTGTATGTTTCCAAACAGGCAAACAATGGATCTTAAGATGGGAAGTCCAGCCCCTGAGCACACTGTTTTTAAACCTGACTGGACCTGCTCTGCTCCCTACTGTGTGTTCCTCTCTGCTCTTCCCCTTGAGATGGCAGCAGCCAGAGGGTGAGCTGGGTTGGTACACCTCTGCTGAAGGAAGACCAGGCCACTACCAGGACAAGAAGGGGTAGTCATCCATTGGATCACCTTGGTCTGTTAGCATAGAAAGAGAGAGAGAGAGAACAGATGGCATGGAGGTGGAAGTGGGGGGCAAGAGGACCTCTTTCAGAGGCAGCCTGCAGTTAAACCAGCCTGGGTGCAAGGTGAAACCCCACCTCAGACCACAGTTTCAAGAATGCATGAACCACCCAGGACTGTTGGGAGGAGCAGCTCTGCCCTCCCCTTGCTGTGGCTGTTTTTTTCCTGCTCTCCCCATGTGTTTGTACAGTGAAGTCAAGCAGGTGAGCTGTTGGGTTGAAATTAATCTGGTAGAAGTTGCTAAACTGTGATCCAGATTAATTCCTTGATATGACTCACCACTGGCAGTACAAAGACCAGTGAGAGGGGCTAGGGTGGCTCCTTGCAACAGGACTGCTGGCTGAACAGGCCCCCAAAAACATGGGCTGGGACCCAGAACCCCCAAGGCTGTTTGGTTGCCTCACTGCTCTCTGGTTACCCAAGAGCCTTGGCGGAGTTTCAGCTCCGAAGTAGGTCTGTGGATTTAGGTTTACAGGATTTCTAGCAAAACAAGGACTTTAACCCATATCTCCCGAGTCCTGGCCTGGGGTGAGCCACCAAACCCTCGGTGCTGCAGAGATGCTGCTCCCAGCTGCAGGCATGGCTGCCTGTGTGTCCATTCCCCATAATGTTCCTCACTGTGTTAGGAGATAGGAGGGAGAGAGTTTTTCCTCCAGACTCAGGGTGGTAAGCACTTTATCACACAGAAACAGCAGGCAGGACTGGGAGGGACAGTAAGCTCAGGGGTCCTCAGCTGGACAGGGGAGGGGATCTCCCTGCTCCAGATAGGTTTGCACAAGACTTTCAGTCTATTTTCACACTGGCAGGGCTGCCATCCCCTGTTGTTCCTGCCCCACCAGTGCTAGTATACCTGTCTGGCCCCTTGATAAGCAAACAGAAGTAGCTGGGTTTTTAGCAGAGAGAAAAAAAGGGAGCAGTTTTCTGCCAGCTCAGTGCTTTCAACTGGCCCACCATGGAAGCGGCTGAGAAGTGACCCCAGCACAAGGTGAGAGTGGCAAGCAGGAACTGGGTCCTGTCTGTGCAAGCTTAGATAAGAGCTGCAGCCAAAGGTGCAGGGGTCAAAAGGGAGATACAGGGACCCTGATTTGTTTACCACGAGGAGGCCCTGATTGCTCCTCAGCCTGCTGCTGGACGTCAGCAGCGAGTTCCACTGACCTGGGCCGTCCCACTGCCCCAGGGCACTGCCAGCTTCACCCAGCCCACACAGCATTTCTTAAAAGCCTCATGGGGTACAGGTGCCACAGTCTGATCAGGGAGCTGGTCCAGGCTAGGCAATAGGTGTCCTTGCAGTTATCACAACATTAGAAAACGTTACCTGTCATGTCCCCTAAGCTCGTTGCTTCCAGCCTATCCCCAGAGCACAGAGGGACTGTTCATTCCTCTTCTCTCACAGATTTATTTTAAACTGTGAGCCCCGTGGGACCTTAAGCAGTTGTTGATGCCTGATGTGAAGCACTCATGAGTGGGCACGGCTTCTCTCCTCCTGCATGTTCTTGCAGAGCCTCACTAAGCAGCCATTCTCCTGTAAAGGTTGTTTTTCTCTCCCTGCCTCAGTAACCTTGTGCCTTTGCCCACCCACAGAGGGACCTTCATCGAGTTTCGCAATGGGATGTTGAACATCTCCCCCATCGGACGGAGCTGCACCCAAGAGGAGCGCATCGAGTTCTCCGAGCTGGACAAGGTACACAGGCCAGACTGGGGCTCACCCTCCCCTGTGCTGGTTTTTCATGACCACAGATCTCAGGTCTAACATGCTCCCCCCTCCCAAGGAGAAGGGAGGTCCAGCTTCAAGCTGTGCGTGTGCAACAAGGTGGAGACAGGACTGGGAGCTGGAAAACACAAGGAAAGACAGAGATGAATGGAAGAAATCTGATTTCACTGGGGACAACCAATGCAAGAGGGCAGGCAGCAGGATTCCCTGTGCTGTGGGAGAGCCCCAGGGAACAAGGCAGTTATTGAACAGTGTGTTTCATTATTTACAGTACCCCAAGATGGCCCAGCAGCTATCTTCTCTCTCCCACTCCCCCAGCCCCAACAGAGCTGGAACTAAGGGGTTTTCCAAGCTGGGAGGGCCATGGCAGATCTGCTGAGCAAGTCTCTGGAAGATTTGGCCCATTCTATACCAGCTTCTGCCTGGGGAAGCTTTTCTTGGGGTTGAGGGATCAGTTGGTCTTTGCAAGACTTTTTAAGCAAAATTGGAGACTTTGGGTTATAAGCTGGGCTTCTGGGAAACTGAAGGGGTGGCATTTCATTGCCAAGGAAGGTCTGGGATCTGCTCCTCCCAGTGGAGTGAGAAGGTGGTGGCCTACTTGGACACTGGGCAGGACTGGTGGAACTGGCTAAATGGTGTGACACTGGGGCCCAGTGCAGGTGGAGAGGGAGCAGAGTTGCCCAGCAGACAGGTTATGGTGGATTCTGGGAGACTTTCAGCATCTAATGATTCAAACCCTCTTCTCTTCCCTTTCCTCCTTACCCTCCACAGAAGGAGAGGATACGGGAGAAGTTTGTGGCAGCCTTGCAGAGGGAGTTTGCTGGCAAAGGCCTGCGTTTCTCTCGAGGTGAGCAGGGAGGATTCCTTGTCTTTGCCTTTTTTATGTTTCCCATAAAATTCTCTGAAGGGGAGTGGAAATCCCAGCTGTTACCTTCTGAGTGTCTGGAAACCCTGGGAAGAGCAGAAGGAGCTTTCAGTCCTGGAGAGCTGCCTCAGGGGGGTCGTGTTTGCATCCAGGACATCTGGATCCATGCAGAGAATAAACCATGCTGCAGATTTCCCTCCCTGGGAATCAGCCAGACAGGCGAGCTTCCATCCCATGACATTACCCCTGCCTTAATTTCAGTTAGTGGAGCCACTGCTGCCCAGTGGGTCTGTTCTGGCTCAAGCATCAGCCAAGCATCAAGGTCCCCACTGCTGTGTCCCCTCAGGCACAGGGTGTGAGAGCAGGACAATGGGCCTTTCTCCTGGGACTTTGGGAAGCTGCCATGAAGAACCCAGGCTGTTGTATAAAAAACACAAAGGAGAGCGGTGGGCCCCTGGCTCCTCCACAAAGAAAATGTAGGGTGTCTCAGATCAGGCATCCAAGAAAAGGCACACAGAAACAGAGCTCTTCTGCCAGGCTGGCTCTGTGTGCCTTCTCCCTGGCTGTGGAGGATGCAAGGCCCAGAGGTGGTGGGAGATCTTCCTACAGCCCCCCAGGCCCCTGCTCTACCTAGGCAAATGACAGCACTGGCTGGTTCACACCACCTCTTCTCCCTTTGATCTCCTACCTGCTCCAGCTGGCACCAGGAGCCCCTTCGTGCTGCCCAGCTCTGTTTGAAGGGCTAGAATGCAGGCAGTGTTTTTCACAGGTGAATGGCTTTGGATGCAGAACAAGGATGTCACCAAATTTAGCTCCTGCTCTGATGCTGGATCCTGCTGCAGGCTTGAGGACATCCCCACCCCTGAGGTCATAGGGAACTTGCTCCCATCCTTATGACAATGCCCTGTCCAGTTTCCATCCAAAGCTTCTCAGGCTCCCAGGGCACTTGGTTCAGGATCCCCAAACCAGCAGGGACATTCCAAACAGCCAGGAAGGGGAAATGCATGGTATCAGGACTTGCTTATTTGAATAACCTGGGGCATTGGTGCCTCTTCTCCAGCAGGGACCGTCCCTGTGATTATCTGTCTACTCACCCCTTCCTTAGAGAGGCAGGATTATCACTTAAGAAGGAGAGTGTGAAACTGCAGGATTTCTGGTGGATACTCCAGTAAATTGCCTGGAGAAGACAAGCTGACTGGCAGGAAGACACATCCCAGCTCAAATCCCTGTACCTCGGGCTCTGAGCAACTCCTAAACATACGTGTGGCCTAAGCTGCAGGCTTTATTTTTGGAGGAACATTTCTCCTGTCTTGGTGATGGGACAGGGCTCTCTCTGCAGCCTGTGGATACAGTGGGGCAACTTGAGAGGATGGGGAAGGTACTGACACCAAGCACCCCCGAAAGGCAGCGAAGTGCTGGCGTAAACTCTGCCTGGTTTAAGAGCAAGGGCTGGAAAATTTGTTAACCCTTGGTGGCTGTGGGTGTCCATGTCCATATGCATCCTCCCTGGGAAAGCTTCCTTCCCATTGGATGTTGGTCACATCTGCCTCTCCAGATGTTGGCAGCCCTCACTTAACTCTTGTGTCAGGAGGTGATAGGTCAGGGTCGTGCCCCAGTTATGTCGACGAGTTTGTGGAACCTCCATGGCAAGGTCCTTGGTCCTTGATCAGTGTGCAGAGACAGTGTGCAGGAGACCCCAGTCCCTGCACAGTTAAGGAGCATCAGAACAGTGGTTCTAGAAGGCTAGTGATGTCCATACAGGAGTCTAGGAAAGAGTTTCATGCCAGCCTCCAAGGTCATTGTCCCCCGTTGGGACACAGTGCTATCTGCAAGGTGTGACCCAAAATCTCCCACCAAAAGATGCCTCTCTTGGGAAGAACCCACTGGTTCCTGGGTGCCTGCAGGGGAGCTGTGCTAATGTCACCCCAGCCATGCTGATGTCACTGCAGCTTGTTGTCATAGGAACAGCCTCTGCCACTATCCTAGCCAGGTGCTGAGAGGAACACCAAGGCAGAGCTCTTGTTTGTGGCTGCTGTTTGGGATGGAGGCTCCCCACAGACATCCAGCCCATCCCAGGGTGGGGGGATACACTGCCAGCTCCCAGCAACGTTGCCTAATGCCCTCCCTTCTCCTGGCAGGTGGCATGATCAGCTTTGACGTCTTCCCAGAGGGCTGGGACAAGCGCTACTGCCTCAATGTGCTCGACGACGAGAGATTTGACACCATCCACTTCTTTGGGAACGAGACAACCCCTGTGAGTGTGCCCCACTTGCCCCACACATGGCTGCTTTCTCTCCTGCTGCTCCATCATGGGTTCTATGGGTCCTGTGGTCCCACTGGTGCCAGCACAGACCCTTAGTGGTGTGAGTGGGGAAGATGCTGCCCTGTGCTGTGGGTTTGTGATGCTCTCGTGATGGCAGCAGGTCTGCTGGCTCATGGGGAAATCACCTTGGATTCACTGTGCTGGGTAGCAGGTCCACCTCAGCATTGCTTTCCTTTGCCTCAGCATCAGTGGGATGGCAGCAGCCACTCCTGTGGCCTGCACGACTCAGAACACAAGCCCCTGGCTCTTAGGAGAGGGCTCCTCAACAGCAGGAACAGCTTCATCTTCCCTTTAGAGCAGTGGAGGATGATGCTTCCTTGCTGCTGTAGATCAGCTTGATCATCCACTCAGCTCTTTCCAGATGCTGGCAGCCTCTGCTCCCCAGATGTGCCCATCCCACCTTCTGCTAGCCCCTCCACAGACAGGGCAGGGGTTAACCCCAGGCTCCTGGGAAAGCTTTGCCAATCTGGGACCTTCCCCATCTTTTCTATGCTCCTCCCCTGGCACTGAAGAGGGAGGCAAGAGGGCAGGAGCAGAGCTCTCAGCCCAGCCTCTTCTACCCCCCGGGCCAGCAAAGCCCTGCCTGCCCTTGCCCACCACGTCCCTGCCTGCCCAGCCACTGGCTCCCACCCCATTCTCCATAGAACAGAGCAAAATGTGGACTCACAGATGAGGTTGTTCTGGCAAGACCCTGCTAATGCTGTCCTTGTTTTCCATTCCCCTGCAGGGAGGGAATGATTATGAAATCTATGATGACCCCCGCACTGTAGGACACAGTGTCCAGTCCCCTCAGGAAACGGTCCAGCGATGCCGCGAAATCTTCTTTCCAGAAAGAGCAAATGAGTGCTGACTGCCACGTCCTTGCAACCCTGCCCCAGTCCCACCCTCTTCCCTTCACCAGGAAAAGCACCTTCATTTGAGGAATCTGCTCAGGGTAGACTAAGGAAACACTCGACAGCCGGTCAGGATGTAACACGTGAGTGTGGGTGGGTGGCAGGAGGGGGCCTTGGCTGAGCAGCCCTCAGCACTCCCCGTGTGTGGCTGGGGGTCATGGCAACAGATCCTCCTCGCCTCCAGAGAAACTTCTCTCTCGACAGTTCAGCTGTGGTGGGCAGTGATGCAGATGCTTTTGTGGTCAGAAAGCATTTGAAAGGGCCAAAGAGCATGAGTGTGTCCGTCCCGAGTTCCCTCTCCTCTCCTTTTCCACTCGGTTTCTCCTAACACTTGTGCATGAGGGAACATGTAGCTCACCTTTCTCTCCCCCTTGCACCTTGGCCAGAGATGCTGGGGCTGCTGAGGCTCGAGCTATTCACCAGAGCTGCTCCAAGGCAGGAGGCCAGGAAGGCCATTTGCTCCAAGCCTGTGGTAGGAAGGAGTAGCTGCAATCCCAGCTTGTTGCACCGTTGTGCTTTCTAATGGAGAGGTCACCATGTGCTTCCCCTCAGTGCCACAGTGTGCCAGTCCCTCCCTATAGATGAGCTGGGAATGATAGCTTTAACATGACTGGGCTGCTTTAACATGACTGGGCTGCTGCTCTGAGCTTTGCTCGGGTGCATGAAGAAACCAGTTCTTCTCTTTAGCTTACAAAAACCCCCTAGGGTTTATTTTCTATGTTATTATTTTCTATTTTGAAGTCAGACCTTGCCTGGAACAGCTGGAGGATCCTGGCACCTCATGTGTGCAGAGTGTGCTATGGAACAGTTTGGGATAGAAGGCTTTCCAGTGGTCTTCCCACTCTCATGTCCATTGGGCATCACAGAATCACAGAATTGTTAGGGTTGGAAGGGACCTCTGGAAATCATCTAGTCCAACCCTCCTGCCAAGGCAGGAGAGGGAGACTCCACGATCTCCCTGAGAAGCCTGTTCCAGCACTGTGCTGCCCTCAACATAAAGAGGTTCTTCCTCGTGTTGAGGTGGAACCTCATGTGTTTGAGTTTATGGCCATTGCTCCTCATCCTGTTGGTGGGCATCACCAAAAACAATCTGGCACCATCCTCTTAGCATCCACCTTTGAGATATTTATATGCATTAATGAGATCCTCTCTCAGTCTTCTCTTCTCTAGACTTAAACAGGCCCAGCTCCCACAGTCTCTCCTCATAAGAGAAATGTGTCCTTATAAAACCTTACCCAGGGCATTCATAACAGACCAGGTCCCCTTCCTTTCCCGGTGCTCAGCTTTCCATCCTGCTGCCAGAGACATTTTCAGAGGGGGTCAACACTGGCCATACCTAGTTCATAGAGCTAATGAAGGTACCTGCTCAGCAGTGCCCTCCAAGCTTGCTCTTCACCCCATCTCATTGCACACACTCAGTTTACACGCTCACCTTTAGAGAGACAGGATGTCCAGTGTTGCTGTCATATGTCCTGTTCCTTTCCCTGGATCTTTGTGGGCTGCAAACCTGCATCTCTCCTTCAGCCCTTGATCTTCTGGCTAACATTGTCCCTTTATTTCTGGTAGTTGCATTGGGATGTGTGGCCACAGTGGTGACACTCATCACAACTTGGTGCTCCAAAGGAGCTCAGGGATCCCCTCCAGGGAGACATTCTGCTCGTAGCTCCTCAGGGTACACAGATCTGGTGTTTGTGGATCTGGAGAATGCTGGAGGTTCCTGCAAACCCTCCCCCATTGCTCCCCAGGAACATTTCTCACCAGTCCCTGCAGTATGGCACTGCTGTGTCTCTTGGTCCTGTTTTCTCTCCCCTTTTCCTTTGTTCCTGCTTTCCTCATCGTGGCTCTCCATTTCCCACCGGCAGCTGCACTGCAGAGAGATGTTTCTTAGCTGGCTACTGCCACCTATGCAACACACCACCATCCTCCTCAAGAGAGACACTGGTGCTTTTAGACCCAGGGCAGGGCTCCCTCATTGCCATGGGCAGAGTCCCTGGTGGCCCTTGGCACTGCTGCCTGGCCACAGGAGCAGCGATACTGCATGATCAGTGCTGGTGGGGTGCTGTCTCCTCCACCTGACTGCACCTCCTAACTACAATACATCAGATCTCTGATGCAGCACATTTGCATGAGCACAGCAGTCTTCCTGGCATCCAGAAATCCCCAACAACTGCACACATTCCTCCTTCTACCCAGAGAAGATTTCTGTGTGGGAGAAGAGGACCTGTTGGGGAAGCCTGTATGCAGGACACCCTTTTCACAGGTCATGGGTTTTGGCCCTCCAGTGCAACGTTCACAGAGGAATTGTGTTTTGTGGGTCCTTCCTCTCTCTTTCACTGTGGATCAGGTTGTGTGTGAGTCTTGGGGAGTTTATTTTTCCTGTAAGTCTGTTCATAGCCAGCAGGGCCTCTAGTGAGCTTAGTGATGAGTGAAGAGCAGAGTCTTGTCCTGATGGCATGGGGCACCAGGGTGGCCTTGGGGGCTGAGGCGATTTGCACCTTTGAAGGGAAAGGTGGACTCTGTCCAAGGCTGCCACTGGTGGGAGCATGTCTTGTGCTCAGGATGTGGGGCAAGCAGAGCAGAGGCAGAGATGACTGTTGAGACAGCAGCCATCGCTTTCTCTGCTCAGGAGCTCATGTGTGCACAGATGGGATCAAGTTCAGGAGCCTTTCCCTGTTCCTTTTTTTGTCTTACACCAAGCTTGGGCTAATTGAGGGCACCTCCCACCTGGAGAACCCTGTTCTGCCAGAGGGATGAGGAGGAGGAGGATGGTATCAAAAGTAGCTGGGGCAGCCCCAGGGTTTTAGAGCCATGGAATGAAGTTGAACCTCTGGAGATCATCTGGTCCCACACCCCAGTGTTCAAGCAGGGTCCCCAGCAGTCCTGGCTGCCTGTGCTGTATTTTTGCAGGCAGGGATGAGGCATGCTGGGATGGGAGCCCTACTCTTGGGGGACAGTTCATGCCCTTTGCCATGATGCTCCTTGCATGGTGGGTGCCCACAGCGTAAGTGGGGGTTTCTCCCTGTGGGTGTGAGCAAGCAGACGTGGCAGGCCCCACACCTGGGACTGTCTTGCTGTATGGATCCATATCAGTGTGAGATGGGCAGCTCCTGTCTGGCTGATAATAACTGTTAAAAAAGAAATTTATTTAAATACATAGATATGTATATTAAAAAAATTTAAATCAATCCTATTAAAGCCACAACACACAGCAGTTGGAGGCATTGTGTGCTTTGTGCTGGGCTGCGTGGGGTGAAAGGCAGCCAGACAACAGGCAAGCCACACTTTAAAGTCCCCACAGCAGTGGGGGACCAGCCCCAGTCCTGGTCACCCCTCCTGGTGAGCAGCAGCCTGCTGTCCCAGGCTCACAGTGTGGAGCACCTCCAGCCCCATCCAGGACATACGGTGCAGAGGTGGGTGAGTCCATTCTGGTGTCTGGATAAATTCCTGGGTGCTCCAGGTCCTTTACCTGAGAGAGTCACCAGCGTCCTCACTGTGACACATGCACACAAGGACAAAGAGCCGGGATGGGCAGGGCTCATGGGAAAGTCACTTTTAATGGTTTATTGCCAATGTTACAAAGGTTGACACATGGTCAGACAGGCGGGAACCACACCAGAGTTGTAAAAACACCAACAAGTCTAGGGTTTTAGTTTATTTCCTGAAAAAAAAAAATCCAACAGTTTGCCTTGGCCAAGCTGACTGCATGGCCTGGGGATGCCCGGAGCCTGAGCCACAGTTGCCACAGCCCCTGGGAGAGCCAGGCTTCAATCTGGCAGTGAGATGGGCCAGAGGGTCCCATGGCAGTCCCCACACCAGCATGGGTGGTCCTCCCAAATCCACAGGGCCCAGCTGTCCTGCATGGCACCAGCCTTGCCCTGCTCCCCTCCCCACTTAGTCCTGGTGGGCAACAGTGGCAGCAAAAAAGGTGGCAGACACCCCACTTCATCCATGCTGAGGAGCAGCAGTGCCAGCAGCTCCTGCTGAGCGGGTACTCTGGGAACTCCTATCACCTCCTGCCCTTCTCAGGGGGTCCTGCTGGCACCCCACTGTCCCCAGTCCTGCTTTGAACCCTTTAAGATGCTGGTAGTTCCTGGAGCATCAGCACCGTTCCCCTGGGGTGAACTCAGGACCAGCCCAGTGCATGTTGTCCCTGTCCCAGTGCCCTCTGCCCTGTCCCTCCCTGGGGCTGTGGGAGCCCACCTGGCCCAGGTATGGCAGAGAAGACCAAAAATGAAGTTTGTGCTTTGTATACGAGACCCTGCCTACGCTGAGGGGCTGGGGAAGAGGTGGCTGCGCTTGCCCCACGGCCGAGACTGCTCAGACCCCTCAGCCCCTCACCACCCCAGCAAGCTACAGACATGCACACACACACACACACACACACACACACGTGCGCGTGGGAAGGGGGGTCCCCAGGGGGCCAGGGGCAAGAGAAGGAGGAGAAAACGTCCATCTCCCCAAAACCACGCCAGCACCGAGCCAGAAAAGTGCGTTACTGCCCAGCAGCAGTGGGGAGCGCAGAGGTGCCAAGTGCCCCCTGCCCTGTGCCCAGGTGCAGCCCCCCAGGCACAGCACCGAGCACCCCAGGTGCCCTGCCAGCAGCTGTTGGCCTCTTAAAGTTTTGCTTTCTGTAAACCACTCACCTCCCCGTGGCACTGCTGACCTGAGATCTTGTGATGGAGGGCTGTGGCTCAGGTGGGTGCTGTGAGCTGCCAGCGATGGGGATGGGTCTCAGCCACCCAGACCCCGCACAGTGATATGCCACCCCACACCACCCTGTTTTGTCCCTGCGCCAGAGCATGTCCCACTCCTGCTGTCCCACTGCGGACTGAGTGGGGTGCCCATCTTGCCGGAGTGGAGTACAGGAGGATGGGCTGAGCCACCCAGCCTCTCCCCACTCTCTTCTGCTTTCAGCACCTGCTTCAGCCCAGTGCAGCTGGAGGGCTGGGGGGTAGGAGTGGCTCCTCTGTTCCCCATGGCTTCGGGGGCAAGGAATGGAACATGGGGCTCGGTGCTGCCCCCGGAGCTGGGGGACGGTCAGGGAGGGCTCTGCTTCCCCTGTCCCCCTCGACAGACACTTACAAACACACACAGAGAAAGGAAACCGTAACCTTATAAAAGACACTGAACGCAAACGCCTGCATGTTTGGGGGCAGCCCCGGCCCCACCGCCGCCTCGGCTCCTCCCACACCCCTTGCAAGCGGCCGGGCAGGCTTGCTCCCTGGGGCTGAGTGGCTGGCGGCCCCCCCGGGCGCCTAGGAGCCGATGATTTGGCCGGACCATGTCTCGTGCTTCGTGTGGGGCGCCAGGTTGGTGAGGACCACCTCCACCGCCTGGAACTTCTGGTTCTTGGGAGGGATGGGACACACCTTGTATGTCACCTCGTCCCCCTCCACCGGGACGTACTCCCCCTCGATGCTGCAGGAGAGGAAAGGAGAGGTGGTGGCGGTGGGGCCTCAGCCAAGAGATGGACCCCTGCCCCAGACCACCCAGGACCAAGGAAGGCACCTGACCCACCAGTTGTGCCTTGGGAAAGAAAACCCACAGGTGATGGGGAGTACAGGACCAGCAGAGACCCATCTCCACCCCACGGAGACATCCACACCCCAGCCCACAAGTCTCCAGCCCCATGCTGATGGCATGGCTCCCCTGGGGTCTTCCGGCACCGCACAGCCCCAGGACTTACTCAGACACATGCACGAAAATGTCCTCTGTGCCATTCTCTGGGGTAATAAACCCATGGCCCTGGGAGCGAGAGAACTGCTTGCAGACACCCTTGAAGATGGGGCCAGCTGAAGCACGCGCTGTCCTGCAGGAGGAAAGGGAAGGAGATTTTTCACTGGTGGCCCTCGCCTAGGCGGCAGCACAGGGAGAAACCCTTTCTATGATGGTTCCAGGGCAAGCGCACGGCACCCACTCACTGCACTCTAGGCAGGTGCATGCAGTGGTGCTGGGCACCACGATGGCAAAGTGCACCGGGTGTAAAGGGTCCTGCAGGTGACCACGGCTCAGCTGGATGGTCCCAAACCCACATGCCAGGTACTTACGCCGAGTAGGTCCTGGTCCTCTTGGTGGGGAGGGGGCTGGGCAGGTCCCGCAGCAGGAGGTTGCCCCGCTCCCAGATGCGGCTGCCCTCCCGCTGGAAGGGGAAGGTGGGCCACACCGGCGACTTGGGGGAGTGCAGGGGTGGCACCACTGGTGGGGTGCTGGAGTCCGATGACATGGTGGGGTCGGCGGATTCCTCCGTTTTGGGATCGGGCAGGTGGGCAGCAGGAGAAAGGATGCCCAGGCGTGTGGGCTGACTGCCGGTGACCTGGGGAGCAAAAGGAGCTGGGGGTTATGGACCCTTCTGTGAGGCTTTTGGCACAATTTCCTGTCAGGAATTGTCCCTCTGCTCCCAGCCATCTGTGGGAGCAGGCAGCATGCTGCCAGCCTTCTGTATTGGATACCAACCTCCAGCACTGGGAATTTCCCCAGGAAGCCTGTCCCAGCTTGGAACCACCTGTGATGTTCCAGCAAATCAATCCCAAGGGAAGAACTTGGTTTGTTGAACCTTTCAATTGCCAGGATAATCCCACATATTTGAGATGAAATCACTAAAAAGCACACCCTGGGAAAAGAAGCAGTGGAGCATGGGCTGCCACAGGCAGGAACTATTTTGGGAAGGATGCCCATGCAGTACCAGCATGCCTGGACCTCCAGTCCCAGCCTCTGAGAACTTCCCCCATCCTAAGATTTCTGATAAAAAGGTGAAGAAAAAAGGCTGAGACAACAGATAGGTAGGTCAAGATCATGAGTCTGAGATCTTCTCAGCACAAGAGGCTGCTTCAGCCCCATAGGATTTAGGACATAACCCCAGCCCCAGCCAGCAGCTGCTGCCCACCCAGGCACATTCCTACAGGAAGAAGGAACATCAGGAGACTGTGGGAGGCTGCCAGCAGCCCTCACACCCCTCAGGCACCTCAGTCAAGCCACTACACAAGCACAACCTCCTGCTGCTGCCATCATCAGGTTCCAGTTTCTGGCTGGCATCATGCAGTTTGCAAGGAGTTAAAGCCCTAAGAGGCAGAAACCCTGCAGACAGAGCAATCACAATTGTGGGCACTCTTGTCCTTGCTGAAGCACCCCAGCATGAAATTGTAGGAGTTGTGCATTTCTAAGCCTCCCAGATGCTCTAACGTGTGATCAGCACTGCAGCCGCTTGCTCATAAAGGCCTTGCTCTGTTGATTTTTCTTCCAGTCAGTTGCTGCATCTGATGCTAGTGCCTCTGTCCCAGGGTGCCTCACACCAGGGGTTGCCTGGGGCACCTCTTTTTGGGTGCCCTGGGTTGGGGCTCACCCAGCTCCATCACTCTTCAGGCTCAGGAGTTTCCATCACCTGTAGCTGAGGAGCCCAATATCTCAGTGGGTTACCAACCCCTTCCCCACCACCCCCTTCAGCCACTGGGGAGTGCAGCATCTTTTGGGACAACACCTCCACACACCAGGAAACCCAGAGAATATTTAATTTCTTTTCTAACTTACTGTGGCCCATTGAGTCACGAAGGCCCTGGGGGGATGTGCAAAAGGGGGTCACCTCCACTCTGAAATTAGCAGGCACCAAGGACATGGGAAAAGATTTCTAGAGCAGCTGAAGTTTCAAGGAGGGACCAGGCAATTCCTGTTCCACTCATCCACCTTGACTTGCTTCCCCTGCCAGGGGTTGTGCCTGCTGCTGGGCTCCCATGGCTGCCAGTCCAGCTTGGATGCTGCCATGGGATGCTGCCCATGTGGGCCTCAGCCAGCACTGTAACAGCTGCCCCCTGTCAGCATCTCCTTCTCCCATTCCCAGGCTCAGGCTCCCCATATCCTTCCTCCATGCCTAAGAAGCTTGGAGAGGCTCAGGGAGCACCCAAGCGAGACACCCCAAAGCCAGGCCAGACACCAAACTGCTTCACAGCTCCCATCTGAGCCCCCATTTGACTGCCCTGCCTCTGCTAGCGAGCAGCCTAGGTCACCAAAAAGTGATGTGGTCCCCATGCATTGCTGCAGGATCCATCATCTTCCCAGGAGGTATCAGGATTGGAGGAATGGGACGATTTGGGGTAAACGGCCCTCAGTTCTCTGCCACATCATGAAGCTGTCACTATGAAAACGGACTCACCATGGCGTGCCTCCTCTGTGTGGCTTTCACTGACAGAGGAGGCCTTCCCATTCCCCCACCAGCTTAGGGACAATGGAGGGTATTTAACCTGAATAAGGATGCTTGGAGCAAACTATTAGTATGCTGAGGGAGTTGGTTGGCATCCACAAGGGGCTGGAAAAATGGAAGTTTCCCAGAGGCAAAATTAAAATAAGAGGCAAAGGGGTCTGCAGGAGGGGGAGCTTGCAGGAACAAAAGGGTGTGGGCTGGTGAAGTGGCAAGAGTGGGTTTTTCCCAGGTTCACATGTGGGACCAGCCTAGGCTCAGGCACCCTGGAAAGCTCCCTGGTTTGGGGGACGAGTGATGGTGGAGAATGGGAGCATGCTGGGCACCACTGAGGAGGCAAACAGTCTGCTCCTGAGAGCTGAGGGCAGCAGCAGCAGGTGTTGTCCTGGGCTGCTGTTTGCCCTCAGGAGCTGAGCTTGCTCCATGTGGGAGAACAAGTGAGGTGCAATCATCCACAGACACTCTGGGGGGTCTCTGGGTGGCCCATGGGGATGTGGGGGGGAGCCCTAGTGTAGGGTGGTGGCTCACTGGGATAAACACAGGGACAGGGCACAGCAAGGCTGTAGGATCCCCATCCTTGGGGGATGCAATGCCCAGACATATCCCTGAGCTCTATCTCCTGTTAGGAGCAGGGGCTGGAGCAGGGATCCCCACCCTGGGTCTACACCAAGGCTGTCTCCCACAGCCAGCAGCACTCTGCCCCTCTTCAGAAGCTGGATCAAGCACCCCAGATTTGTGGGTCAGCCTCGGTGCCCAGCAGTTAAATGCCTGGCTTTGCCAGTGCTGGTGAAGCCGAGGCTGAGTAGGAGCTCTGGCACACGGGGGACTCCAGAGCGGTATCCTACCTCCCACCTCATTTAAATCCCTGCTGCAAACAAAGGGACCGAGGAAATTAAACTCAGCACAAAAGCAGGCTGAGAGAAGAGGGGGACACAAGCATATTTTTGCCAGTGTCTACTCCCCTCCCAGCCCAGACAGAGATCAGGGAAAACCTCTACTGTCCTTCTTCCCTTCTTGCTCTCCACCCCATCATCCTTGCCCCAACCCTTTCTTCACTATGCAGCCCCAGCAGGCTGCAAGGAGGGAGTAGCTCGGCACAAGAGGCATTTTCACCCTTCCTCAATCTCCTGCGGTCACAGTAACCTCTGCTGGGGACGAGAACATCTCTTCCCACCTCAGGTCTCTCCCGGCCTTGCTGGCTCCACCCGACGACCCTATGTCCATCCCACGCACGTGTACAGTGCAGGGACGAAATCCGGGTCACTTGAGGAAACAAGCGGAGAAACTGCAGCAGCCCGGCTCTGCCGCGGGGCATGGGAAGCCTTTCCAGCGTAACCATCCCCCGCTGCCACTGCTGGACCTCCACCTCGCTCCTCCCTGTCTCCTCTTGGAGGCTTTGCTCCGAGGGTCTCCCGGGGTGACAGTCCTCCGAGCCAAGGAGGTGTGTAAGTGGCTGCAAGCCCAGGGCTCCCTGGAAGGATGTTCTTCATAAAAAATACCTCCTACCCTGTCCACCTCTCCTCCCCGAAAAACCATCTCAAAGCCAAACCCCAGAGCCCTCTGGTGACAGGGACTTCTTTGGCAGCAGCAGCCAGCTTTGCTTTTATATTTTTTGGAGGGCAAGGCTCCTGAGCAAGCGGAGCTGACAGTCAGGAGCTCTTGCAGGCGGAGGCAGGAAACCCAGGCCAATTAAGGCAGACAGGCAGTAGACACATCAGCTTTTATCTTGAGATCCAAGTACCCCATTCATCAGCAGCGACTGAAAGGTCTTCGGTTTATCAAATAAAATCACTGTCTCTGTTCCCTTCTTTAAAGCCAAACACATTGACTTGGGTACTGGCTGTGACCCTGTTTAACTAAACAGCATTTCAAGGCCCCCTAGAAGAGGGGAAAGGGCCTTCTGAAGAGGAAACAACCTCTGTCTGCCACTCCCCGTTCATTAGTGGCAGGGAAGAAAAACCCTCACGCTTCCTCGCCCGGGAGGGGGAATACATATTTAATTAGCTTAATCGCTCTCGGTGACTCGGCCCTCCCGTGCGGCGCTTCTTTGTGCTCTTTCCCATCCGCTGGAACCCCCGGGATGCCCAAGATGGATTGGCGGATGGGTGGCCGCTTTGCTGGCGGCCGCCACGCTCCGGCTCTGGACGTGACCCTTCAGCTGGTCAGACCGTCGCCTTTAGGAGCCATTCCCTTTCAAGCCGCCGCTTCTTTGTAAATCCCCAGCTCGGATGCTGTCTGCCACCACACTCGGGTCTCCCGAGTGCCACTGCTCCCCCCACCCCAACCAAGGAGCTGGACCTTATTTTCCCTCTGCTGCCTTTTGCAGCAGTCTCCTGCAAGGGCTCTTCCATCTCACTCACCATCACGTTTTCTCCATCCCTTGCAACTGCCAGTGGCTCCAGTTCAGGAGCCAGGTTTACCACCCCTTTAAATCCACCCCAGTAGGAAAAACGTCTCTGTATGTCAAAAAGACACCCCATCTCCACAGCCAGCTGCCAGCGGCCATCTCCTCATCCCGTGGAGCACAGAAAGCAATGCTCTGGCCCGCTGCCATCCTCGGGGAGGCTGATGCCCCCCCAGACCCAGCTTGTCTAGACGCAGGCTGAAACAGAGAAGAGCTACACCCCTCCAGACGCACAAGCGTGTCCCCAGAGCTCAATGCAAAAACAAAAATCCCATTTTTCAGCTGCTTGGCATATTCACCTGCCGAGGGACCTAACAACAGCACAGTGGCTAGCAGACATCCCAGGGAGGCTGCCATGAAGGGCAGGAACCAGCTGGGGAACCAGGATGCCTCCAGGCAGGGGTTACCGCAAGTAGGGCCACCACAGAGCTCACTGGGCTATGTTTCTCCATCCTTCCTTCCTCGGAGAAGGCTCACAGCCTTGGTGTCTGGCAGGTTTTTATAAATGCTGTCTCTGTCCGATGCTAATGAAGCCTCTCAGCTCCCCCTCTCCCGTTTTTGGTTACCAGATAATGTTAAGAGTTAAATACCAAGCAAAGCAATTTTCTCACCTATCCTGCATGTTACAAACCCCTTTGCTGAGACAAATTACTATAGGAAAAATAAAACTAGGCAGTTTTTGGGTAATGCACACTGACAGCGTCCCCTCCCCAGCTAAGCCAATCACACTCCCAACTCCAGAGATCTTTGCTGAGATAGTCTCGCCTACGATACAGCCTGCTTAGCGCTAAAATATGAATGTCACCTTTATGGATTGATTATAAAAAGCTCCCTTAGTCAGTGCTGGGCTGCCCAGTTCTCAGGGAGGCCATGAGGGAGAGCAAGCAGGCTGACAGATGCAAAGGAAAAGCAAAGGGAGAAACCATCATGGAGGCTTGATTTACCTTTTAAACATATATGCATAATCATCACTCCCAAATGCCAAGTTTGCGAGATTTGTTTGCTTTCTTGTGTTCGTTTTTATTTTTTTAATTAGCATAGCATCTGTTCAAAGACCTGGCACAAACATCTTCGTCTGTGTCCTTCCTTCCTCCTTTGTGGATCTAACTTGCTATCGGCAGGAACAGTGCAGCCAGTCCAACGAAATCCCAATTCCAGCCCCCATCACCATCAGCCTGCTTTAATAAGTCAGATTTTTCACAAATTGCCTTCCGCTCATCCGGCATCCAGAGAGCTGGATCCTGTCTGAGCTCAGCCCTCCGTGGCAAAGCCCTGGATTATTTGCCCCCAAGCCAAAGCAGACGTGCAACATTGCCGTCGCCACCCCCAGGGGAGTTATTGTTCCTGAGGCTGGTGGGGAATAACCAAACCGGAGGAGGGAAGTCACGCTTCATCCTCGCACCTCTCCACCGTCGAAAGGAAAAAGCAGGTTTCAAAGAAAAGGATGGTCCGTGAAGTTTAATCTCCAGCTACAATAGCCCGGGCACGCTGCATGGCCATTGTGCCTCCCCTTACTCACCTCCTTAGCAGTGACGGGCTCCCTGGAGCTGCGCTCTGCAGAGCATCGGTGCTCGGAGGGGCCGGACGCTCCTCCGCTACCTTGCGAGGAGCAGCGGTGTCGCCTGCAGCCCGGCTCCGGGGGGCTTTGTCGGCTGGCTGCCTGCCGGCTGATGGATCTGCGGTATCTGATGTGTGGATGATGTGCGCCTCGAACACACACGCATCCGCACGCCTTCCCCTGACGTCAGGGCCGGGCCAGGGGGAGCGGGCAGGTGGGAGGGATCAGCCTGGTCATTTCTGAGCTAGGCTTAAAGGAGAAAGTCTGTATGGGGGGCCGGAGGTGACGAGGGTCGGCCCCGGGGGGGGCTGCATCGCTCCGGTTACGCAAAGTGACGCACATCGGTGGCACAGCCGGACGCGGTGGGGCAGCCCCACAGGCTGCAGGGATGGCAGGATGGGGTGTGCACTGCAGGCAGGGATGCGGACAGCGTCCCTCGCAATGGGTGAAACCTCTCTCCTGTCACCCCAAGTCCCACTGGTGCCCTGCAGCCGCTCTCCCTGCCTGCCCAAGCACCCCTGGGTACCACAGTAACCCCCGGTGCAGTAGGAGAGAACAGGAGGCACATGCCCCAAATCTATCCTACTGCCTCACTCACCTGCACTGTCACAAACCCAGGTGCTTTCTAAGGGTCTTATTTCTATCAGTGCACTGTGCCAACCCCCAGCCCCGAAAGATCTTTCCTGTTTTCCCCTGGGCTTTTGTGACCATGATCAGGGGGGCCATCTCTGCAGGCAGAGGTCCTGTCACAAACTGGCCTGAGACTTTGCCTAGTCAGGATGTAGGGCAATGGGATGAGGACAGAATCGTTTGCTGATTCCATTGGGGAATAGGGTGAGGAGTAATGGGGTTTAAATTACAAAGAGCAAGATTGATGTTAGACATTAGGAAACACTTTCTTACAGAACAGACAGTTAATTACTCAAGTAGATTGCTTGGCCAAGCACCAGGGTCTCCATCACTGGAGGCTGATAAGAACAGGCTGAGTAGGCATAACTCAGGGGTGGGAGAGGATTTAGGTGCTATCAACCTCATTTTGGAGTAGAAAGGTTGACCACACCAGCATCTTACCAAGCAAGTCCCTGTGATCCTGGAATAAAATTTACAACAACCCTGAACAACCACGGTGTAGTGTCAGTGCTGCAGGGAGCTGTTATGAGCATCTTGTGACATGGGGTGGTTGTGGGTTGCTTTTGTTTCCTTAAACTCTTTCCTTGGTACATTCCAAGTAGCATACATGGTGATGCCAATTAGACCTGTTCCACGAACAACCCTGAGGGCTGCAGGGTGGCGTACAAGTTGTGTGGGAAGCACAAGGCATGGCATAGAGTCAGGAGACAGAGTCACAACTGCTCCACCTGGCTGTATCCATCCATCCATCCATCCATCCATCCATCCATCCATCCATCCATCCAGGTACTGGGTGTTGCACTTGTGCTTTGGCAGAGGGATCAGATCACAAAGCACTTGTGTCTCTCCTGTCAATGAACTATAGTGCAGAAAAAGACACCATAGACAGAAGAGCCCAGCCCACGGCAAGGCCACCAAGAAGCACTGAAGCCCCAGGAGCCAGTGGGTTCTGCCATTCCCCATCACATTCTGCTTGTGGCTTTTCAAATAGTTTTCCAGAATGGAAGCCCCATTAGTGCCCTACAGACCACAAGGATTTTCTCTCCAGTCTACCCTTCAGAACTCTGCAAAAGAAGGGGAGGAGATCCCAGACACCTCTCAGTCTCCACTCTGTGTTTTTCCTGAAATGGCCTCTCCTTTCCTGGGGGGCAACTCCACACATCCAGACTAGGAGGGTCCTGAGCTGGAAATGGCTGGAAGCCAGAAGAGGCCTGGGTATGTGTGGTACAAGCACACCCTCTTCTTTCCCAGTCATTTGTTTAACATTTGTACACTCAATATCAGAAATACCTGTACTCCATGTCTACCTGTGTGCCCAGCTGCATGAGCTAAACAATACAAACTGAACAGAGGAGACAAGCATCAGAGCCTCTCCCACATAAAGGCTCTTGATGGAAAAGGCACAGGGAACTTGAAGTATGTTTGGCTGGAAGGTGGCTCTGGGCATGCGCTGCAGCAGAGGAGGCAGAGAGTTTAAAGCAGGAAAAAATGATAAAAGGAGAAGAGGGGAAGCTTTGATCAAGCAGAGAGTGGGAGTGGGGGTGCCAGAGATGCCTGCAGAGATGGAAGTAAAGGCAGGAGCGCAGAGGACTTTGTACGTGAGAAGATACGTAATTCCTTTGGAGTCAATCAAAGGAGGGCAGAACTGTCAAGATGCAAATTACCACTTACCTCCCCTAGCATCCCTGAGCCAGTTTTCTCCAAAAGCCATGGGGATGTGGGGACAGAGGACGTCTTAAACCAAGTAATTTGGGGGCTCCTTTCATTTTCCTCAAAGGTTCCAATCCTTCAGGTAACTTCAAATAGTATTTTCCAGTTTTCCTGTACAATCAAGAGAATGAGAAATGTCTGGAATTTTCTCTGAGGGACAGAAAAGCTCTTCTGCAACCCCTGGATTCCAGCAGCTAAAGCTTCAGAAAAAACCAAAACAACTCGGCAACAGAGATCCATGCGCTGAAATGCTGGAAAAGGCCCAATACTGCTGAGAGAGACTCTAGAGACTTCATGGTTATGTGTGAAAGGGTATGCACAGGCACTGTGGATTTCTGGATACTCACCATGTCGGTACTACTGGGACAAAAAGACACAACTCAGCACAACAAAGCTATGCACATCATCTCCAACAGCAAGACACTTCAGCAGCAGCATTAAATATAGTGTAACTCTGAGCACTACCAATAGCTGGGTTGAGGCAACACCCATAATTTACAGGGCAAAATTTGGCTTTTGTTTATGTTTTTACATTGAGGACAGAACTTTAAAAATGTGGAATTCCTCCAGGGAGAAAACCTAGAGCAACATCTGTCATGCATAGACAGCCCAGGCACACACCACTTGGGATTGGGAAGGGGCTACCTGAAGAGAGTGAGACTGGAAATCATCTCCCACAGCCTGGGATATTACTGGTGGAGGCTGAGGCAGATGCTGACAGCCAGACTTGGCTCTGGTAGTGATTGTAGCCTGGTACCAGAGGCAGTGAAGCTCATCCGACACTGCCATCACCAGCTTTCTCTCCAAACATTTCAATTCCATTTCCCCAGAGTGAAATCAAAGCATCTGTAAGTTTCACCAAAATACACAGCTGCACAGAGCAGAGGAATCTTGTCCTCCTTACTGAGGAGTGGTGCATCCATGCAGCTGGATTGCTGGCAATCACAGAGCTGATACAGGAGACAGAGATTCTGCCCATCTTGCTTGGTGCCTGCACTTTACGAGACACCAAAGACCTCCCTCATGGGACCCAAGACAGTAAGAAACGAGGCCTTGCAGACCTGCTGCTCACACAGCTGTTTTTTGGGGGCTGTGGATAAGGCTGAAGGGAGATGTGACTGCTTCATATCAGGCACACAAAAGCCCCCGATGGGGCATGGTTATTGGAAGCATGAAAAATATTAGCTCAAGAACAGACTAGAAATGGAAGTGCAGACTAGAAATGGAAGTGCAGACTAGAAATGTCCAAATCCACTTCTCTCCATCTCCCATGTTCTCCCAGGTATCTCAGTCTACTATTCCCTGAGCACATGCCCCTATTTAACCTCACAGTTCTTATATCCAAGCATCCAGAGTGATCACCTTGCCGAAACCAATAGTGCCTAAGTTCTCTTTCCTTTTGTGATACCAAAGCTATTTCTTCCCCTGCCTTCAGGACAGGGTTGAGAACAATTCTCTCTTCTGAAAAGGTGGCTGCAGACACCTGCAAAAGCTGCACTAGATAAAGGTCAAACCTTGCATTGCCAGATCTGCATGAGGCCAGGACAGAACAGCAAGGGATGCGGCATGTGTGCCAGCAAAACTGTGCTGTGCCGAGATTAGCGCAGCCGTGACTGGAGTGCAGGAGAAAGGAGCCTTTGTAAGGCTCCCTGAAGTAGGACAAGACGAGCAAGAAACACTGGGGATTTGGGTTGAGGTGTTCTGATAGAGCAGTGTCTGCTGTGCTGGCAGCAGAGCTCCTTGCTGAGACAGTAGATGCTGCTCCAAGAAAAATGCTGCTCTTCTCAGGTGACAAGGGAAATCCTGTTTCTGGGCTCCCCATTTAATACAAACATGCCAAACATGGGCAGAGCAGCCATGTTTATTTAAAAAAAAAAAACCCATATGCACAACCCAACAGATCCTGGTGAAACAGAGTAAATGCAAAGAGATCAAAAACTCCTTGTCCAAGACAGGTGTCTGGTTAATGAGGCCTAACTATGGTATTTCCAACCTTGTTTTCCTTCTCCTGTTCCCAGACAGCTCAACATTTAATGATTCCTTACCTAAACTGCTCATTACTGTCCCACCACACGCTGCTGGGGAGCATGGGGGATGACACACTTAGCCTTGGCATCAAAGCCACTATGCTGACAGTGCAGTTTTCACTGTCAGCCAGGGATGTTTGGTTTTCCTGGCAGATCTTTTTTTAAACACACTTCAAACAACCTCCTTTCATTTCCCCTGACAAATCTCAGACGTTAGCACACCCCCTTGTTTTCTGCCATCCTTCATGCTGCTTCTCCCTCACACTGGTTCTCTCACTGCAGAACGCACCAAAAATTATATGATGGGTTGTTTTCTTTTTGGCAATTAACACAGAAATTATTCCAGCTCCGTGTGGTAGCAGCTTGTCCCTGGCAATAACCTTGACCTAAGCATTGGGCAGATGCAGCTGTTAGGAGCTCACAGGTGCAAAGAGAATTATAAAACCACACGGGTTTACTGGAGAGGTGGGAAAACAGCTGAAGAATTGGCTATCAGAGAGGCAGAGATTTTAATCTTTGGGCTCCTGAGCACAAGAGAGACATGGAGCTCCTGGAATAGGCCCAGCAGAAGGCAACAAGGATTACTGGGGGACTGAAGCTCCTCTCGTACAAGGAAAGGCTGAGGGAGCTGGGCCTGTTCAGGACTGAGAAGACTGAGAAGGAACCTCATCAATGTGTATTAATATCTGGAGGGTGTCAAGAGGATAGGGCCAGGCTCTTCACTGCAGTGCCAAGCAATACTACAAGAGGCAATGGGACAGAAACTTGAGGCACAGCAAGCTCCCCCTGAATGTGGAGAAGAACTTCTTTACAGCGCAGGTGAGCAGGCATTGGAACAGATTGATCAGAGAAGTGTGGGGTCTCCCTCAGTGGAGAGGGAATGCAAGAACCCTCCGGATGCAATTCCTGTGCCATGTGCTCTGGGATGACCATCGTACCAAACTGGCAGGGAAATAAACTTTCTAACACAATCTGAAGCATTAGAAAGCAGGTGCTCTTTATCTATGTAGGACACATAGAGTATCTCTGAAAATTTCTATTCTCTGTGTTATTTATCAACAGTGCCTAATGAGGGAGGTTGGACCAGATGCCACACTGCAGTCCCTTCCTACCTCACCTGTTCTGTGCTTCTGTGATCTCTGCTGCCCTATCTGAAGCTTCCGGAAATGATAATATAAATCAGAACAACCGCAGTTGTGAATTGTTTAATCTGCGGCACGGGAGAAACCTGCCGGGCGGGGTGGGGGGAGAAGGAAACTACCCGGCGCAGGGCACACGGCCGGTAACAGCTTTTCCACGTTTATATTGGCCAAACCCAGCCTGTCCCGGGGGTCACCGGGCACCGGCACGCCCCGGGCACGGCGGGTGAACAGCCATCCCCGCCCCGCCCCGCCTGAGGGGGGACAAAATGGCGGCCGCCCCGCCCCGCCCCGCCCCGCCCCGCCTGGCGTCAATCAGGGCGCGCGACCCGCCCGCCGAGCGCGATTGGCTGCGGCGGCGGCGGAAGCGGCGCGAGGCCGGGGCGCGCGGCGCGAGTCCGCGTGCGGCGGGTGGGTGAGGGGCGCCGCCGCCATCCCGCCTTCCCTCAGCCCCTTTCCCCTCGGGACAGCCGCGATAAAGCTCCCCCGAGCTCCGTGCCACGCGAGGGGTGGCTTCCCGGCCCCGGCTCCTTGCGGCGCTCCGATTCCCGAGGCTGTTGGCGTCTCGTCACCCCCCGCCACCATGTTTGTGCTCGTGGAGATGACTGACACTGTGAGAATTCCTCCCTGGCAGTTTGAAAGGAAACTGAACGAGTCCATTGCTGAAGAGCTAAACAAGAAATTGGCCAATAAGGTAAAACGTGAGTCCCCTTTTTACTGCATCCCGTAGGTTGATGCAGGCATCACAACATCCCCGAGCGTCTCTCCCTTTTATTCGTGCCTGCTGAGGTGTGTGGGTGAGGTGCCAGAGCGGTTTAAATAAGAAGGACATTTCCAGCGACGGTAAACAAAGAGACAGCCATGTATGCTCTCAAAGGGGACGTATTTCTAATGGCTGATGCTGTAATGGGAAGATACTGAGAAACCTGATGGGGAAGAGGAGCATGGAAGAGAAGTGAGAGCAATTGCTGGTTTGTGTTTAGAGGAGCCATTCAAAATGCAGGCTGAAAAACAAATGCAAACTAACCCATCCAGTGGGGAATTTAAAGAAAAAAGACTATATAAACACAGTAGAACAGTAATACTGGAAGAGAAATGAAGGCGTTAAAAGCTCATTGAATTGAAATACAGTGTGGCAGTCAGAAGTTGGTGCAGCACATAAAAAGTGTTTTCTGGTGGACCTGGAGGTCACAGTTTCCCTGTGCAGTCTGGGACTGTGATGAGCATATGGCTGTCAACACGAGGCAGGTGCAAAACTCAAAATGCAGCTGTAAACATGGAGGGAGCTCAGAAGAGCAACCTGAAAGGGTTGAGGGCTGTGAATAGCAGATTATACAGGCAGGTTATGGAAAGCAAAAGTCTTCCTTCATCCATTGATAACTGGTAGATGCCTCAAGTTTTGTAGGCAGTGAAGCTGTCTCAGAAGTAGCAGAGAAACTAAGAACTCACCTTGTGTCTCCCCAAAGCTAGTATCATTTATGACAAAGGCAAGCCTAGAGGCTTCTGCGAGTGTAACTCTAGCAAAAAGTATGCATAGCCTTTGGACAAACTGTGGGGCTGGTGGATGATGTCTGTGGGGAGCTGTTAGTGTCTTGGCAGATCAAATTCTCTCACTGCTGACAATTTCCCCGAGGGTTTCTGTTTGTAGCAGTGTTCTCTCCAGTGCCAGTGGAAATGTGCTCCCATAACACTTGAATTTGGGTTCCCCTATGCTACTGGTGGTGTTGAAGGCAGTGTACCAAAACAGCCTCCATCCCCTCTCGCCACCCCTCTGTTGCTGCCTTTTGAAAAGGTGTGGATAATGTATGGATTCCACACTTTGCTTGATTTAACCTGGTGGGTTGCTTGATTTACTGCTTTTAATTTTTTTTTTTCTTTTATCAGGTCGTATACAACGTTGGGCTCTGCATCTGTCTGTATGACATCACAAAGCTGGAAGATTCGTACATATTTCCTGGGGATGGTGCATCACATACCAAAGGTAAGTGCCTTTCCTCAGTTATATTGTGTTGCAGAACGTTAATTAATGGAAATCTAAGCTGAGTTCAGTTGTCAGGGAAAGTAACAGGCTTAAATTCACAGCCTTAACTCTATTCCTGCAAGAGGAACATTGTGAAAGTCTCTTATTTTATTTGGAGGTTTTGGATACAAATACAGCTTTAAATAGCCAGTCCTGCTTGCCTTCTCCAGCAGCCCATCTCTGCTCTACAATTAGAGCCATAAGTGTGGTGTAAGGAAGGGGTTAATTTAATTGAAAATGATTGAACGTCTGCACATAAAAAATAAGTTGTAATAATTGGTCTGCGTTTCTCTAGTATTTTTTTCTTTTTGAAGCTTATTTTCCCTAGCTAGGATGTTGAAACCTGTTTCTACATATAGCATTTGCACAGCATTTGATGCTCTTGTCCTAGCTGGAGGTTTTATGACATTTTTGTTGCAACTTAGACAGATCTGGTTCATCATACATTTCTGTGGGTTTTGGTTTTTTTAATAAGAAAAGACTATTTTCTTTACTTTGACTCTTGGCAAATCGGAGTCAAAACTGCAAGTGAATGCATAAAAGCAGATCTCATTTTTTTTTTTTAAATTAGCACAAGGTTTTAAACTGGTAAGAGATGAATTTTTCTAGTTTCAGTTTACAATGTACTTAGTTAGAAACATTTTATCTAGCTTGGATGAAAAATCCAGTTATGTTAGAGAAACTTATTTAATCTGATAATATTTGATTTAAAATACTTCATGTAAAGAAAATGCAGCATTGCAGACAAAGAGAAAAGGCAGAAGTATTACAAGAAAGTATAATTTAAACTGATACTCTTGACCTCGAAGCATTGTGCAGGAATGCTTCCATCATAACTTAATCAGAGGCCCTGCTCCATGTTTGTCATCTTACACTTTCTTTCTGTGAACTTCTTGCAAAACTGAGGAGCTGGGAACTGGACACTGCTGATCAGCTGCTGCCAGAATTTGTATAAACCAGTTAGGAAGCAGAGCTCTTATTCCTGTTTATCTATCAAATCAGTGCATGTAAAGATATTGTAAAAGAAACTGGGTGTTTTAGAGGGCATATAGGATGTGGGATTTCGTTTTAATGGCTGCCACCATGTGGAAGAACTATAGTTCACTAACATGGACATAACACTAATGATCTGTTTTCTTTGAAGTGCATTTCCGCTACGTGGTCTTCCATCCCTTCCTGGATGAGATTCTGATTGGACAGATTAAAAGCTGCAGTCAGGATGGCGTCCACGGTAAATTGCAACTTCTGACATTAGGGATGTGTGAGCTGCAGAGTTCTTGGGTCAGAGTTCAGAGTTCTTGTTGAGACACTGATTTTGGGTGGAATGATGCTCTCTGTGGACTGGTTAAAGGCTATTACTGTCCTCTAGTGCTGCTCTGATCTGAGGGTGGTTGGTAGTTCGAGCCTGGCAGCTTCCCCTGACCTTGATGGTTTTGTCTGCACACCGCCTTCCTTTTGCCCAAGAATAACAGGCAAACCTGTCTGGAGCGTAGACTGGATTCCTTTCCCTGCTTCAGTTAACAGAACTTGTTTTTTTCAAAGTGGAGCTATTAGCTTGTGTTGGTCTGATGTATTTTCCCTATAGT
This sequence comes from Entomyzon cyanotis, assembly GCA_024500445.1. Lineage (NCBI taxonomy): Eukaryota > Metazoa > Chordata > Aves > Passeriformes > Meliphagidae > Entomyzon > Entomyzon cyanotis. Next base: position 10,132,465 of record JAKEPQ010001018.1, on the reverse strand, counting down.
TCTGTTCAAATTCGTGTTCATTTCCTGTACCTGAAAACGTGGCAGGGAAATGTCTTTTTGAGCACAAAGTGCTGCCAGAGTCGTGGAATACATAATTGATGAGTTGCTTTCTTTTTCTCTAGGAGTCTTCCATGCAAAGGAGCTCTGCTGCTCAGTTGTTAAATTAGGACAATAAGGTTACCTTGGCTGCATTTGTTGCTGAATTTGGGCACAGTCCATTCCCTGATAAAATTCAACATCATGAAATCTCAAGAGGGATGTGGGGGCTGTTCGAACTTTATATTGGTCTTTATTTAACATACTACATCTGTGATTTCTAAGCTCTTTTCTGTCACAGACCTCTATAGCATCTGACTCATTTCTTGGAACGCTTTCATTTCCATTCCTGATCCAAACAACCTTTTCCTTTCCCAGCGGGCACGAAGACTGTGCCCTCTGTTTCTGTATGTACTTTCAGCTGGGTGGTTGCTTTGCTGCCAACTGAAATTGAGCGTTGTGGCTCAAAGAATAATTCCTGCATAATCTCTATGTCCTTCCTGAAAGAGGAAGGAGGATGAGTCTAGAAATGCATTTCAGGAATCGTTGTGGAACATCATTTGCAAAGAATCGTTTCAGTCTTAATCAAATTCTTTTCCCTGCAGTTTCTATTGGATTCTTTGATGATATTGTCATCCCACCAGAATCCCTGCAGCAGCCAGCTAAGTTGTATCCTTTGATCACCTTTGATAACTTTACTACTTCATTTCAAAAGATTGTGCAGTGCTGGCCCAACAGGCATTCACCACTGCAACAATGAAGGTGCTCAGCAGCAGAAGCTAAGCCGTTGTGTCGGGCAAGTCCCGCAGACTGTTATCACAGCTAGACAGGCCCTCACGCTCATTAGGTTTTGCAGGATCATTGTGCCTGTTGATAGAAATGAATGGCAGTGTCCCCTGAACAGCCGAGTTGTAATCCCTGCCTCCAGTCTTGGCTGCTACTGAAGATAGAGTGCAGGTTTTACCACGTCGTGTAATGTCTGCATACATGTGTGTTTGATGTCCTTCAGTGTGGTAGGTGAGGTTGTCCTGGGTCTGAGGAGGTTTGCTTGTCTGGGGGTCTCATCTGTTTTTGGGTTTTTTGGGGGGTGGGTAAACCAGCAAGTGTATACCTTGAAGCAGGAAAATCAGAAAGATGGGGGTCCTGAGCTGCACAGACAATGACCTGGGACAGCACAGTGTGGTTTGGGAAATAACTGTGAAAAGGCTTTGAACTGAGTCTATTCTCAGAACTGTCAGAAAGTGATCTGTCAAACAGAATACTGATTGTTTCCATCCTTAATCCTTGGCATGGCCAGTGATGAAGCAGAGCAGGTGTGGGTGTGGGAATATGAGACAGAAGAAGGAGCCCACGACCTTTACATGGACATTGGGGAAGAGATCCGCTTCAGAGTCGTGGATGAAACATTTGTTGATACGTCACCAACAGGTCCAAGCTCTGCAGAGGCTTCCACTTCAAATGCCACGGAAGAAGTCCAGAAGAAAGAGGCACCCTACACTCTTGTGGTAACTATGTGCATTAATTCATACAGTCTTGAGAGTGTTGTGGTTTATTCAGTGTCTAAAATAGCATCCTTTTCGCAAGGAACTGATTGCTTTAAGCTGACCATGAAGCAGTCACAAAATGAAAGGAATGGAAAAGGGGAGAAAGGAGATTGTTCTTGTGGTTGCTGTTTGCTGAATGTTTTCACTGGAACACTTGGTGGTTGGTGGTTTCCCCGGGAGGCTGATTTAAAGCAAACTGTGCACGTATGAAGAGCTGGGAGCAACACGTCCAGGTTTATGGAGCAACTGAACAGTCTTTCCTTGCAGTGTTCTGGCATAAAACCCACCTGAGTATGAGGCCTGAGAAAGGTGGATCTGAAGCAGTGACAGCTGTGTTCCATAGCTTAGAGGGGAGAGATGTTGTTTTTGGGCGTTTTCCTCTATTCTCTATGCAATTTACAATTGCATATTCTCATCTTCTCTCCGTGAACAGGGATCAATCAGCGAGCCAGGCCTGGGCCTCCTGTCGTGGTGGACAAACAGTTAGCTGCCATCAGAGCCTGCTCCACAGAAAGTCTTTCCGGTGGATGTTTGGGGGATAATGGGACCCTGCTGGTGCTCACTGCTCTTCTGAAGCTGAATGAGAAATTAGACCTGCCATTCTCTGTTTTCCCTTCAGCTTCCAAGCTGCCAGAGACAGTCAGTTGCTCTCAAGGAATGTGCAGAAGTGAATTTACAGGCACAAAAATCTTTGAGCACAGCAGCTACAAACTCAGCTGGAGCTTTGGTCTACTGGCCCGGAGGGAAAATTGTGGAGGTCTTTACTTGCTTGAATTAAGAAAGGAGTTGACTTCAGTGAGAAAAAGCAGAAGAGAATACATGTTGGGAAGTAGCACTTCTTAGACTGGGAGCTTGATCTCAGAGGGGTAGAAACCTGCCCTTCTTTTGACAGGAAGTGAAGAAGAGGCAGCAAAAGACTAGAGTTAGTAGAGATGCAGTACTCTGGAGACCTGGAAAATGCTGCTGCTGGGAGAGCAGGGGAGGTGGTGGTGATGTTCTGCTAAGAATGGGAACTTCACCCGTGGATGAAGTCAGCCAGAAGGAACAGGAACGACAGTTTACCCAAAAGTAACTCAGGCTTAGTGAAGATGACCAGTGTGGAAAACTACAGGCTGCTTATTGTGCTGAATGGAATGACTTTAGTGGGTGGGCTGTATTTATTCAGAATGAGCTAAACATTGCAGGAGTTTGACTGAAAATATGTAATTATGAACTGAAATGGACCATGGCTGCTTTGAGCAAGCTAAATCCTTGTTTGTGGGGGGGTTGTTAATACTGTAAGTGGAATAAATAATAAAAAGCACACAGCCTGCCTTCCTGTACAATTTGTGGGGAAACTGTTAGCTTCCTGCCCAGCAGGAAGAAAACACTTGCCTCCTGCAGCTCAGCTACTTGGATTTCAAGGCAGACAGTGTTGAGACCTATGCCTTGCTCTGTGCTAACAGCCAATGACAAACAATTGCCATCACCCTCCCTGACAGCAGTACAAGGAAAGGAGGGAACAAAACAGTGAGTAAAATCTATGCAGGGCCCATTGCCAAGAGAGTGATGTTGCATATAATTACAAAGCCAGCCACATTTGGCAGGAAGGAGCTGTAATTCCCTGGGACAGTGGGTCCTGCTTAACCTCCAACTGTGAAAACAAAGCCTGAGTCACCAGTGTCCTCCCTGCAGTGTCGTTAGAACCCCTTAATTCCCAACTGTTACTCCCGGTGCAATGCCCTAATTAAAAAAGAACCTAGAATTCTTTAGGTTCACATAGTAACTGAGGTCCATCTGTGCAGACACTAAGCTTACTGAAGAGCAGCAGTGCTCAGACACACAGTCACCTAGCTGGGATGGAAACAACTGTTTGCAGAAACCCCCCAGCTGTTTGTATAGGTGCAAATCTGGGTGAAACAAGTGAGGAGCTTCCACACAGGCTGTTCTGGGGTAATGCCAGAGCAGGGGCAAGAAAACAGCCATTTTGCTCAGCTCCTTTTTGACAGGGTCAGGGCTCCCAGGAGTGTAGTGAGGTGGCTTTGTGTGCTGTTCTCATGAGAGACTCCTCAACATCCATCTGCTGTAAGCTGTGCATTAGAAACTAGCTTAGTGTGCAGTGCTGGGAAAGTAGATACAGCACATGCTCTTTGCAAGTTTTGTCATCACTGCAATAGTGGCACTGTTGCCCTGGGCAGGAATGTAGGGGGAAGATGGTCATAATCACAAGTATAGCCTGCAGTCGGTTAATGTCACGAGCTAAACAGTCCAAGAGAGCTGTGAAGACTCTTTTTTTACCATGTTGGCTTATTGTGGTTTTTTTACTCCATATAGCAGTGATTTACAAGAAGTTCTTTCCCACCCTCCCAGCAACAATGACAGGGATTATGATGATGAATACAATAACACATAGCAGAAGAGATGGTCACATTCTTTATTTTCATTTTAAGTCTTTAGCCATCAGTAAAGTGAATGGACAGAAAACAACCAACTGAGCGGACAAACCCACCGTAGCTGGTTATTTCCAAATATAAATAACTGTGGGAGAACTGAAATTGAGCCAAAATAGAAAAAGGGAGCTGGGGAATTTAAAAGACAAAAGTAAGCCTAGCTGCACTCCCTTTTCATAAGTGTCAGTGAAGAGGAAGTACCATAACAAAAAGGAAGCTATGGTTACATTTGATCAGACATTTATTCCAACAGTAGGCATGGAATTGCACTTTCATGAAAATGCCAAAGCTGAATCGAGTCCAGTGCACTGGGGCATTGTGCGCACTTAGCTTGATTTCTGCTGCAGCTCCTTCATTCTGTTCAGGGCACTGCCAGCCTGAAACCACTCAATCTGCGACTCATTGAAGGTGTGGTTCAGCATGATTGTTTCTTGGCTCCCGTTGGGATGCTTGATGATGCATTTCAGAGGCTAAAGGAAGAAGACAGTTTTATTTTCCCCCCTTCCTTTTCAAGGGAGCAGGCTATCTGAAGCTTCTCACAGGAAAATTCCTACATGGTTTTAAAGGGCCAAAATGGGAAGATTGCAGCTCAGGATGGATCTTAACATAAAAGTGAGTTTGCAGTTCCTTCTAGGGAACACTCATGCTTTAAGTCTTGGAATTCAGAGTATCCTATAAAGGTTCCTCTTAACTGTTCAGAACAGTACTGATTCTGACCTGCCCTGCATCTCCCAGCCCACCATGTCTCACCCAGCTGGCATGCTGCACTGCTCATCAGTGCCAGTGTTGCCTCAAAAGCACACAGCTCACCCTTGTTCCCCATCAGTGGCACATCCCTGTCCCCAAGTGCATAACATGACCCAGACAGTTACCTTTCCAGGTGCAAAGTCTTTCAACCCCACGATGCTCAGCTTATCCACAGGATGAATCTTGTTATAGTCTGCTGGATCAGCAAAAGTGAGAGGCAGTAGACCTTGCTTCTTCAGATTGGTTTCTGTGGAGAAACAGCCAATCACGCTTGTAACACCCCACTGCAGGGACGCAGGATTACCTTCTGGCTGGCCGGTGCCTCTCAGAGTACTACTCCAGCAACAATTACTATCTTTGCAGCAAAATCAGCATAACCTTTCTTTGTGGCATATCTAACTTGGTATGTAACAGGACTCCCGACAGGAGAGACCTTACCATCTGTCAGCAGGGAGGGTTCATGCCTGTAGGTGTTGTGCCCTGGGCAAGGTAAACACTGCTTCCACTCAAACCAAACACATCCTGTTTACACATACCACAGGGGAAGCCTGACTCACCATGGATCCTGGCAAAACTCTTGGTGATGATGACCCTTCCTCCCAAGTGTCGTGGCTCCAATGCTGCATGCTCCCGGCTTGATCCCTCACCATAGTTTTCATCTCCAATAACTGCCCATTTGACACCCATTTTCTGTGACAAGAGACACATTTACATTTCTGCAGCCACTCAAGTGAGGAATTAACAATAAATATCCACCCACACATCTAATTTCAGCACTTCACTGACATTGCTATGCTATGACACCTTCTCCCAGAAGACTCCCTTGGGTTCTGAGAAAGGAGAGAAATAAAGGAGTTAAGTACTTCACAGCAGTTAGGCACCGCCATCCTTGCTGACAAGGGTAGAGGAGAATTGCCCTTGGGATCCAGAGCAAATCTTTTCCTTCCTTTTTCTGCCACCTCTCCTTCCATGGTGCTATGCCAGACCAGTGTTTCCACCAGCCATGACCTCTGCTCTCCTTCTGGAAGGGATATGGAAAATTTTAACTTCTCTCTACTGGAAGAACTAATCTGAGATAACTGCCAAGTTGTCCAGAGGGTAAAAGGACGTTTACTGAGATTTGAAGCCACGTGTTAAAGAACAAAGGGGATAAGACTATAATTTATTTAAACATTAGACTAGTCACAGGTGAAGCATTCCAGGAGGCAAGATTTAGTTAGTCTGATGACACCCATGCCTTGTAAGGTATGCAGAGCCTAAAGGAGTTCTTCCTCTTTTGTCTATGATTTCTGGTTCCCTCTCAGTCATGAGATCCTTCTCCCTCTTCCCCATAGCAGGTAGGGACAGAATCTCCTACAGGAACTGCAATCATTAGAGTAAGTACCAAGAAAATGCCTCAACGCTGAGTGAATTCACAGCTGCTGTTACTTGAGAGCAGGAGGGTGAGATCCTTATTCTTGGCACAGACTGCCCAAAGTGTAAACATCCTCTTAAAATAGATGTGTCAGTGGAACATCTCACCTTGTAGTAACGGGCTGTGTCTGGGACTGGGCCAAACTCCTGGGTCAATGCATTCCGCACAGAGTTGGCTTTGCCATTTTCGATGTTGATGGCACCAATGAGCAGGTTGTTGGAGATGTTGTCCAGATGGCCACGGAACTTCAGCCACGGTCCGGCTGCAGAAATATGGTCAGTGGTGCATTTCCCTTTTACCTAAAGGGTAGTAGAAGAGAAGAATGTCTTAGGACAGAGTAGTGTACTTGACCCTTCTTCAGTACTTTTAATGGTGAAGCATTAATTGGGAGGAGTGGTGGATACTCCAGAGGCCTCTGCAGCCCTTCAGAAGGACCTCAACAGATTAAAGAGGTGGGCAGAGAAGAACTGTCTGAAGTTCAACAAGGGCAAGTTCAGGCTCCTGCACCTGGGGAAGAGTAACTCCATGCACCAACACAGGCTTGAGGGCTGACCTACTGGGAAGCAGCTCAGTGGAGATGGACCTGGGAATCCTGGTGGACAACAAGCTGTCCATGAGCCAGCAGTGTGTGCCTGTGTGGCCACGAAAACCAATGGTATCCTGGGGTGCATTAGGAAGAGAACTGCCAGCAGGTCAAGGGAGGTGATCCTGTCCCTCTACTCAGCCCTAGTGAGGCCACCTCTGGAGTGCTGTGTCCAGTTCAGGGCTCCCCAGTACAAGAGAAACATGGAGCTCCTGGAGCATGTCCAGGGGAGGGCGACAAAGACAATTAAGGGACTGGAGCATCTCCTGTTCAGCCTCAAGAAGAGATAAATGAGAGGGGACCTCATTAATATCACTAAGTATCTGAAGCAAGGGTGACAAGAGGTTGAAGCCAGGTTCTTCTCAGTGGTGCCAAGCAATAGGACAAGAGGCAATAAGCAGAAACTGATGCACAGAAGTTCCACCTGAACATGAGAAAGAACTTCTTTATTGTGCAGTGACCACATACTGAACAGGTTGCCCAGAAAGGTTGTGGAGTCTCTCTCACTGGAGATATTCAAGAACCATCTGGACACAATCCTGTGCCATGTGCTCTGGGATGACCCTGCTTGAGCAGAGAGGTTGGAAGATATGACCCACTGTGGTCCCTTCCAACCTGACCCATTCTGTGATCACCACATCTCTTTTTAAAGGCATAAACACAAGAAAAGTGCATCAGTTACAGAATCAAGGCACTCTAAAGCAGAACACAGTGGTCATTCTGAATGCATTGGTTAAGAACATCCCTTTTCCAAAGGGTAAATTACAAAAATTAGTTTAGTCATGACATCTCCCGCCGTGTCCTCACTTCCCTCAGTTTGTTCAGGTACAAAAAGCAATTAAGCCCTTCCTGCTACAGCTTAGCCTCCCTGCTGGGGAACTTCAGCAAGGTGCCAAGTGTTACCCTCTAAGTTTCCAAACTGCACATAAGCCTTCTCAGCTTGTAAGAACAGAATTCCCAACCAGAGATAATGGCCTTCCAACTGGTAAGTTCTAAAGTGTTTGTAAAGGAATTGCCTGTGACAAAAACGTTATGCACAGCAGTGTGGCCCTTGGGAGTACCTCCAACTCTGCCACTGAGAATCAGGAATGTTCCCAAAGGTCAGTTTCTAAGGGATTGCATTTTAGAATCCCTCACCGTATCAACTGAAGTTTCCGTCTGTTAACTCACCTCAGGCAGTGAGGAGAAACCCATGTCTCCACTGAAAGACCAAATTGCAATGTTTAACAAGTGTGAAGTAATTTCTCTTTCTATAAAGTGGGTAGAGAACATGCATACTGATGGATGAGAAGTTCCCAACGACCTCATTTCAGACAAATACATCTTAGAACAGTCAGTATTAGAGATGCTAATTAAAGAACCCATCCACCTTTCCAGTGCAGGTTATAACTGGGACAAATTCTGCAGACTGCATGGTCTGGGCAGGATCATGTTACATGCTATAACAAGATTCTTTTTGCATGGTATTAGCTACCCACTAGCCCAATGAAGAAGAGTTGCTTAGTTGTAACAGAAAGAAGCATCAGAAGGAAACACCTGGAAGAAAGGAAGACCCTTGCTTCCCTTTCCATATCAATGTGGTTGTAGGGGAGGAAAACAGATATCTCAAAGACATATCCAAAGCTTCTAGCAGTTGCTGTGCAAACCCCTGTTCAAGCAGACCTGTCATAGCTAATGCTCCCCCACTTTGCTCCTGACCTTGATGAGGATCAGCATGTCTTCCAGATCCTTGCCATCCCACTTATCAAACGGCTCAAGAAGCTGGAGGCGCTGGCTGGTGGGGCTCACATCCACGTGCTGCCCACTGCCGTCCTTGGGAGGATACTGATAGGTGTCCTGGCCTGGGTCAAACTCCTTCCAAAGAAGAAAGGAAAATCATCAGCCTCAGCCATCCCCAACAGCACACAAAGAACAAGCCAATACAGGCAACTGCACCCATTCTAGCTCTACCATCATGTGTCAAAAAAAGAGGTCAGTGCATGTAAGTTCCCCCAGTACATATAAAACACTGTTAGTGTCAGGTCTTCCCTCCCTCTGCCTCCAGACGGAGCAGTTACCATCTTGGGTAGCTCATCTGCATCAGGTGCCTCTAGTTTAAACTTCTTCCCATCAGCTCCTGTCAAGTAATCTGTCTCAGGGTTAAATTTCAGAGTGCCAGCAATGGACAGGGCTGTGACAATCTGAAAGAAAATATGACAAATTTAAAGGCATATTCTACCTCCCATTTCTTCATCTGAAAGTCCTACATGTAATAGTCTTAAAGCCACCAGCCAAGCTACTAACCAAGGCACAATGGGCCTCTTCTGCAGGCACCCTGAACTATTCTACAGCCCCTCCTCTGGCTGTTTCTTACCTCTGGAGAGGTCACAAATGCGTGAGTCTCTGGATTGGCATCATTGCGACCTGTGAAATTCCGGTTGTAGGACGTAACTATTGTATTTTTCTCTCCTTTCTTGATGTCCTTCCTGTGAAAGAAGCAAACATGCTCATCAGATCCAAATGGAATATTGCTTCTAGACATCTCACTGCTAGAATCCCCCAGCTTGGTTTTGGCAGCAATCACTATCTTAGAAACACAAGCTGGTGTCTGGACACATTTTCCTCCCTTAAGCACAGACCCAAAATGAATGACAGTGCAAACCCAAGTCAGACACTGATTCTTGCCCGTAGCTTTCACAGACCATGTTGTTCACTGTTGAACTGTCTAAACAACAATCAACTAAGTTCATTGCCTTTGGGTATCCCACAGCCAGCAGTGACAAAGCAACACAAGAATGTGCCTCCCATCCCTTCTACTGGGAGTTATTTCCCCTGCTACTCCAATGACTGAAGCTGAACCAATTCACTTTTCCTATTTTAAAAGGACCATACAAACTCCAGTCCACCCTCCTACAGACAAGAAATCCCTCTCCCCATTCTTTGCCTACTACAAAAAGCCTCCAGAATGTGTGTCCATTCTGCAGCTTTATTCACCTAAAGGCTCAATATAAAATTGCAGTCTTTCTTTCCTTCTCCTCCAGTGCAGATCAGACAGCTATGGCCAGCTGGTTTTTAAACATTTAATTCCTGGTGTATTGTATTTACAATCAAATCTGGCTTCACAGAGCACTTTGGGAGCTAAAGATACAAAGCTAGAGTGAGGTCCATCTCTCATTTTACCTGTCCCACTGGCCGATGCATGGCCCACAAGCATTAGCAAGAACCAGTCCTCCAACGTCTCGAAGGATTTTCGCCTGGGGGCAGAGAACAACTTTGTTACTGGTAGAAGGCCTGGAATAAGTTTCTGGGGTTGCTCTTTCACGGGAAGAGGACACTGACAGGAAACACCAAGCCTGAGAAAACTCCCTTCCTTGTTTCAGTTTTGAGTCACTTTTATAAATGCAGAAGACTATAAGACTGTAAGTTAACACTGGGGAAGAGCACAGGATGACTTGCTATGATGTTTCCATTCTCTACCTGCTTCAACTTGAGCAATCCAGCTACTCTCAGATATTTGACTGAAGGGCAGTGTCTTGTCTGATTAATATTCTACAGACTTTCTGTCCATGTAAAGAGAGAATTGGCAACAGTGCAGGTAAGTATGGGTGCCTGCTCAGTCTACTCAGCAAACAACTCAGTTAAGGAGGCAGCTGGTAAGGAAAGGTAGGACTTGGTTGGAAGAGCCATTAAGCATTGGCTGGACACATCCACACGTAAAGACTTGGTCTCCACACTATGACAGCATCTAACATTTACTAAATAATAAAACTAATTAAAACAACATTTTCTGCACAGAAAAGAGGAGAAAGTATGTAATGATTCCTCTACAGAAACATTCCTTTTAAAGCCAATATGAGTTTTGACGTACATTTGGTCTAAACTGGGAACCATCTGCCAACAAAAGGGCGTGCTCACTTTATAAACTGGGATAAAAGCGGATTGCAGCCCTTTGTCAGCCATGGCCATCTACAGAATCCCAGGAGCAATGAGGCATCCCTTGCTATGCATACTGTTACCTCCTCAGGGCCCCAGTTCCTGGAAACTCTCAGCTTTGTTCAGTTCCCATCCTGTTCTTATATGTCCAGGTGGTAAAGATATCAGGTCAAAACACTGTCAAGGTGATAGCAGGACCCACAGGCACAGTAGCACAAAGCTGGTTACATCATCACTAATTGCACCTCCAGCAATAAGTGAAGAAAAAGTTCAAGAAGTTTCCATTACTTGACTCTGGCATCCTGAGTACTGTCCTGAAGGATTTAACCCATTCTATTTGGAAGTGCAAAGAGCAGCCATACTTACATAACCGTCTCTTTCAATAGTGGCACGGATCTGCTCTGAGCCTGGCGTGATTGTGAACTTGGATTTGCACTTCAATCCGTGTGCAAGTGCCTGTTTTGCCACTGCTGCAGAGCGTCCCATGTCCTCATAGCTGGAGTTGGTGCAGCTGCCAATCAATCCTGTGGTGTTTGACAGAAACAGGGTGGTGGTTACTGCAGCCCTGGTACTTGGAAGATTCTCCCTGACCCATCTCCCAGAAGAAGAAACAATGGACAACCACCTTTTCTGCTGACAAGGAATCTGAAAGGGTTTCAGGCACTAACACAGCCAAGCCTCCCAGCAATATACTGTGGTCACAAGCAATCCCTTGTCCAGCTCTGGAGGTTGCACAGTCAGAACACACTAATAGGTCACAAGTCTAACCTAACTAGGTTATTGTTCTATCAGATCTCACTGTCACCTACTTGCACTTTGGTTAAGCAAATTAGCACAGAGAGGTATTGTTCCACAAAGACAGAAAAGGCTTCAAATCAAGATGGCAAGAAATGGAGGAAATTATGAAAAGAAAGCATCTTTGTTACAGTATGAAGACCACATGAGAACTTCCTGTACCATGCTGATAGCATTTTGGCATTAAGCAGCAAAATATAAATTCTCTTTCAGTTACAGCTGCTGTAACTGTATCCTATTTGTAACACTATCCTATAATACACTTCCCACCTGGGATGCGGCTTTACAACGTATTTCCCTTCTTCTCATTCCTCTCTCCACTCCACGAGCAACAGTTGAGAAGCCAGCCCACAAGTTACCATCCCAAAAGTAAGTACATAAATTTCCAAGCCTGCTTTTTAGGACAGCAACCACTAACTTTACTATGTCCCAAGAGCTCAACAGCCAGCTGCTGGGAGTGCTGACAATCATGCTCCTGACAAATCTGCAACAGGCAAATCCATGCCACTTTTAACAGTGATCTTCAACGAGTAACATTCCTGTCAATCCAAACATTCAAAAATTTCAAAAATGGAAAAACCCCCTGTCTACCTCTTGAGATTTGAATCCCTTCTACCATCCTGGATCTCATCCTACACACTTGGCCCACGTGGTCACTACTTTTCCCAGCAAACTCATAAGGCTATGAAGAGATGACACTACACCAAAGTCAAAGGACATGCAGCAGCAGTGAAAAAACTGGATCCCAAGCTATGTGACCAACAGCTTATCCCAAGACAGCAACATTTATGCCACAAGTATGAAGGCAGAGGAAAGAGCAAATGCTACCCACCAACTCTGATATCAACAGGCCAGCCCTCCTTTTCTGCCACAGCACCAATATCCGACACAGGGTGCGCCAGGTCTGGTGTGAAAGGTCCATTGATATGCGGTTTCAGCTTTAAGAAACAGTGACAAAGTCAGAAATTACAGTAGCAAAGAATAACCCCAAAACACAGCAGCAAATCAATTCCTTTCATAGCTCTATCTGGACGCTGTTTAACTAGGATTCTCCTATAGAACACGGGAGCACAAGCTGTCAGTGAAGCAGACCTAAATGTATTTTACATGCTCTAGCACAGCACCAGGGGGGTTGCATCAAACTCCCAGCTTGGTCCTCATTCACACAAAGCAGAGTCAGGTCACAGCATCTAAGATGGCAGGAAGAAAGGAAGCCTTACCTCACTGAGGTTGATTTCTATCACCTGGTCATACTGACAACCAGAATCTGGTACCAAGTGTTGCTTGAATTCATCTGCTAGTGCAGCTATATCTGGAATAAGAAAAAGGGAAGATCTGAAAAGTGCAGCAAATACAAGGGAGAAGAAAAAGTCTAGAACAACTAAATACAGGGGGTCCACCATGTAGTTCCCCAGCCACTTCATCTACAGACACTCTACTTGTAGTAGATGACCTACAGGATCACACAAGGTCAGAAGTCACATCAGACAACACTGTAGGAGAATAATGCTCCCAGAATACACCTCCAGTTGAACCCATACTTCTACCCACTTCAACCCCCAAACCTTCTTACCAGCTCGCCCAGTCTTGCCCAAGTATTTCTTCATGCGTGCGTTGTAAGGGAAGATCGATGTGGTAGCTCCGATTTCAGCCCCCATGTTACAGATTGTTGCCATTCCTAGAGAGGTGAAAGAAGAGACCACAGGGTCAAATGAGAAAGTCCAAGGCCACCCAATTCTCCAAAAGTCAGTGCATGCAAAGACAGCAAAGCTAAGAGAGATCAGGGAATCAGCTACAGAAACCTAAACCCATAGCTGAGAGGACACCTGAGCTGAGAAACTCAGCCCCATACATTTCTGATCAATACAGTGCCTGTGACCAGATTCTTGTGGAAGGAATGAGCCAGAAGTTACACTGATACCTGCAGAGACTGGAAGGGATAACAAGAAACCCCAGTCTTCACTGAGCACCAAATACATTTACAGCAGTGAGCAGTGTCTCTGCTGTCTGCTATGGGTGTCCTGTCCCTCCCAGCCATCTCATTTATCTTTACTGGAGGAGCCAGACATTTGTGAGAAATTTAATGGGCTGAATAAAATGCTTCCGCTGACAGAACAATAAAAAAACCCCAAATATTTGCTGCAGCACTGGGATCAACCATCCCTTTCAAGGACACAGCAATGAAGCTGTAGAAGCTCCTATTTTACATTTAACAAGCTAGAAGCAGATATCAAATTCCTCTGATTTCATAGAAGAAAAATCCCAAACTGCTCTCAGTTTGTAAAACCAAGTGTTCCAAATTGTAGCCAAGTCATGCAAATTGAGAGGAGAAAGCTTGAAGGCTGTACTTTAAGCCAAAAGAAGGGACATTTCTTGTAATTTGGTCCTAACTAGCACGTTACAGAGAACTGCAATTTTTGCTGGTTCAAATTCAGCACCCAAGACCCACAATTAGCTAGTATACAACTGCATATTACAAACTGCTACTTTCTGGTCTATCCTCTGGTCTCTCTGCTTTTCTTAAAACCTTTTGTTTAGCAGCTGTCACATATATATTCCCTTTAACCTGTTTCTTTTTTCTATTCACAGCCTATTTTAGGCTGAAATGAAAATGTCATCCTTTATCGTTGTCCTTATGCCACCCTCTAAATATACACTGGAATATGTCCACCCTTATTCTTATCCTGATACACCATTTGACAGGATTCTTCATAATTAACCATTCCATGTTCTCAAAATCACAAGAAGATTTAATGGAGAGAGGTAATTTTTTCACTGAGAGGGAGTGCTATCTTGTTACACCACTTTCCCAGTTTGCTGTGTACAAACTGCTGGGCCAGGCTAAGGGAGAACATTTAGTTATTCTTGCTTGATTCCCTTCCCAGCCTTCATAGATAGCTCAACACCCAGCTCCACCAACAATCCACTCAGATAAGAGATCTGTGTTGACTTACCCGTGCAGGAAATTGAATCCACACCCGGCCCATGGTATTCAATGATGGCGCCTGTTCCACCCTTGACAGTGAGGATACCAGCCACCTTCAGGATCACATCTTTAGGAGAAGTCCAGCCTGAGAGCTTGCCAGTCAGTTTTACACCAATAACCTGAGCAACATCAATGAGGAAAAAAATTAAAAATACTGACATCACTTCCTGTTGGAAAGGTAATGGTATATAGTTCTCCTGTGGGGTATATTCCTTTCAGATTGCAATGGTATCTGGTGCCTTATATACATAGTGCTTGAAAATCAATGCTCCTTACACATCATATATCTCACCCTTGACATCAAAGCTTAGTATTCCTTCTGCTCCTACCTTTGGGCATTTGAGCTCCCAAGGGATTCCTGCCATGACATCCACAGCATCAGCTCCACCCACGCCAATGCAGATTCCCCCCAAGCCACCTCCGTTGGGGGTGTGTGAATCTGTGCCGATCAGCATAACCCCAGGGTAGGAGTAGTTCTCCAGAATGATCTGAAAATAAAAACAGATTGTTTGCTTGCTTGTTTCTTGGGAAAGGAGGGAGAAGACAGCGGAAAGAAAACAAGAACAGGAGTTTAGTTTGTATTTGCAGATTCCAGTAGCAAGAAAATAATTAAATTTGGTTTGGACTGGAAATTCTCTTCTGCTTCAAACTCCTTGTGGAGGATGTAACGACAGAACAAGGTACCAAGTCTCAGCCCCAGGATCCTTGCTCATCCCAGGATAATAAAAACAATTAGAAAGCAATCTCCTCTTTTTCCTTCCAGCTGAGGCTTTTGCTAAGGTGCCACCTTTGTTAGGGCTTAAGAGTCTGTTCCATAATCTCCATACCCTTAATCAGGTAAAGCTGAGCAAGTCAGTTCACTTATCCAATGCTAGTGAGACCTTCCATAGCCTTTATGCTCCCATTGCAGTAGAATACCAACAGGCTCCTCCAATCCATACTGCCAGCCAAAACTTAATTACATAGAAGAACTTCTCACTAAGACACCAAGACACCCTTCCCTTATTGCTGCTACCGATTACGTGCAAGACATTTCAACTATTAACAAAACCACAAAACCATTCTTTAATGAAAAAATTAGTTTTCTGTGGTAGCAACACTGTAGAGAACTCAAGCTAATGAACTTCTCACTGCATATGTGCCACACCAACACTAAGGACAGCCTTTCTGAGAAGCACAGAAAGCACAGCACATGCATCACAGACCAGCTTGAACAGAACTAAGGCAGTCCTTTATTAAAAAGACCAAGGCTTTGCTTTTCCAACTTTCAGCTTTATATTCTTGTAGCTCACATGAATATATTTGTGTAAGAAAGGTCACTTTCAAGGCTTCACTTTGGCAGAGTTGTACTCTGAAGCTATACAACAGGACCAGTTTCCTCCAGCCAGAGAAAGTCAGCCACAAGAAGACTGGTAACCACAGCATGGAGCTATGTTGCCGCGTGACAGATGTTACAAGTGGTTTCAGAACACAAATGACCCGAGGTGTTCCAATAACCTTTTGAAGAGTTCATCTGTTGCGTCACATTAAGTTAAGGTAACCTTAGTAACTCATTTTGTAGCTAAGAAAACATAGCAGAGAGCTCTTGCCTGCACCTGGTCACAAGTTCCCTGCTGACAGGATGCTTACCAGTCATCCATTCTCCTCTCCACTCCTTCTGCTTCATGCTGCTCTTCAACTTTTGCTGCCTCAGAGGAACAATGAAAAATGACTACTGGACCCTCAAAGCAAACCAACCACAAGTAAGTTAGGGACATCCTGACAGAGGTGTTGGTTTAAAAAAAAACCAAAAAGCCTCATTAAGTGGTAAGTTATCTTGGGACTGTGATATCCTTGTTTCGATCCAAGTGTAATAACAAGAGAATCTCAGACTTGGAAACTGTTTTGCACTTTATTCAAATTCACCTAGCAACTCCTTATGTGTTGCCATTCTTGAGTACTTGAAGTATGGTGCTCTGTTGTGTCCTCATATACTCTTCTAGGTTTTATGGAACCAAATGCATAAATAATCACCCTAAAAAAAGTATGTTTCCAAGGCTGCTTTCCTTACCACCAAAAGCAATTCACATTAACCCTACATAGCCAGCTTCATGGCATCACCTTTGCTTCAATTGTACTAAGAGGAGCCAGCCCACAAGCAGTTAAGGTATTTCAAGCTTCTGTGATTCACATGACATGCTGTTGGCACTACCTAATCACACATCAGGTTACAGTTTGACCAAAATAACCTTAAAAAAACCCCCCACTGTTGTCAAGATAGCTGAGAGAGAGCAAGTAAGAAACCTCGCCTGCCAGGAGCAAAGCAAGTTGTTCCGGCAAACCAGTGACATTCCCTAAGGGTTTGTACTTAAGCTCTTTCTTCACCCTTAGGTAAAAGACCCACTGCATGTTCAAAGACTGTAAACACACACACTTTACCTGGTGAATGATTCCCGATCCAGGTTTCCAGAATCCCACTCCATACTTAGCACCAGCCGTTGATAGAAAGTTGTACACCTCCTGGTTTATGTCCTATTGACATAGGGAAGCACAGAGCATTAGTAACACGTTTTGTTCTTCCATACATCAAAAGCTTGTTCAAACACATTCCCTTCTCTCACATGCCTGCCTGCAGTTTGCTTCACAGTTTTGCAGCAGCTGGAGGGAGGTGCACATCATTTTTAAAACCAAAAGGTGAAGATTAAGACTGTTTGACAGTTGTAACAGGCCATTTAGTTTCATCCCACTTGTAGCTCTACTTAAAGCATCTTCTTTTCGTTTCTAATTCCAAACAGCACAATTAAAGGAAAACCCTGCCAGAAAGGCATTTAAAAATGCTCTGCTCACTTTTTCTATTCTCAGGGTTTTGGTTTTTTTTTTACCCTGTTTCCCTCACTCATTCTAGCCCCTCCTTCCTTCTCTACCAGGTGTTCTTTTTCCTATACAGATGCTCTGGAGATATTTCAAACCCCTCAGATAACTATTTTGGCTTTATTTTTTTTTACAGATTAAGAAATGGAACTGGAAGTTGCTCACTGCCAGGGGAGTTGGTGAGTGTCATTTGTCATTCTAGCAAGTCCCCTCTTTGAGACTCACACAATGCTGCCTTTCCTGCTGCACTGTCACCATTATTGGTGGAGGTCACACCGTGAAAATTGCCTGTGAGAAAAACCATGGTTGCCAAGGAAGTATGACACTATTATATCCTAACAGTTCTTGGCAGAGGAGTGGCAGAGTAGATAAGATAAGCACTAGAAGGAGAGAATTTCTTAAAGACTGTTCTCATGCAGCTAAGCTTCAGAATAAAGGGAAAGGGGAAACGAGATAATTGAAGAATTGTCTCAACACACATTTGCTGAAGTTTCCCATGAGGCAGCAGCAGCCCTTTAAGCCTCGTTTTCCACTGGGAGTTGGGTCACTCCACTCTGTTTGTGCATCCCTCCCCCCGTAAAGCATGCTGATGTGCCAGGAGCAAATCCAAACCACCCTCTGGCCTGCCAACATTCATTGTGTGCCAACTGGCAGCAGCAGAACCCAGTCAGAAGAAGGCAGGACCTTTACTTGCTCTGCTCAGAGTGGATGGCAAAGGAGGGACTCGGCTCAGTTCAGGGCTGCAGCAATATAATTGCACCATGGAGAACAAATGCAGGAGTAGGGGAAAGGGGAAAACAGGAGGTGAATGGGACAGAAGAAACTGTCTGATTTAGTTAAGTCTCAAATTGTTAATTGCACAACTTAGGACTGAGACAAGCAGGGCAAGAACTCCCCAAAATCACTCCTGAGTGGTGTCAGTTGCTTCACTGGTGACCGCAGGAGAGATACTTCAACACCATGAGTTTCTGAGAATAGATATGGACTAAAATCTTAAAATGCAGCTGACCCCTGTTTACTGTTTGTAAATTCTTGTATCAACATTCAATTCTTGTATCAACATGCAATTCCGTCTGGCTCTGACAGTTGACTGTCAGAGGCTAAGTCCACTTGAAGTAACAAGATTTCCTTGGCAGATGCATTGTGGCATGTTGGACAGAGATAAATGTATCTATATACTACAGAAGCCCATCTGGGGAGGAATAGGCAGTAAAACAGTGAGTGGAAAATTTGAAAATGCCAGTGAATCAGCAGTTAGACAAAAAACACTTTGAAATTCCCAAATAAAGCCTAACATCCTCCGTACTTTTACACACATTTATACTACTCTCATGAGCCCTGAAAGCTGCACATGATTCAGTTATTGCTCTTCAGACAATCACTAGCAAATGGTTTGGGAAAGTAACTACTTGCCTCCCCCTCACAGGATACACCAGTGCAATGTAGACATATGTTCATTAAGTTTTTCACACTGCCATACTGCAACACAGAGTAATTTGACTTCTTTTTTTTTCTTTGAAATATTTTTTTTCTGTCCTTTAGCTGAAATATCTTCTCTCTCCAGAACACACATGATCTGGGCTTCCATCACTAACAACTTAAGACTAGCTTCTCCTACATTCATGGTTCTTTAAACCATGTAATAGATGAATCTCAGCTGAAAACTCCCAAAAACCCATTCAGTCTGTTTCTTTGCTGCACTTGACCTACAGAGCTGACCACCCCAGGCAATCTGTTACCATATCTGATTTGTGGCTATCCTTCTGGGAAAAAAAATTAAAATAAGCTCTCCCTTAAGCTGGAAGTGGGTTATCAAAAAGTTAAATCTCTGCAGTAGTGACCTTGGCTCTTCGCAGATCCTGTTCACCACCTAACTGGGCCTCGATGAGGTGATCACAGTGGATGGTGGAAGGCACAGCCACTTTTGGAAGCCCACTGCTGATGAACTGAAGCATTGCCATCTGAGCTGTGGCATCCTGCATGGCCACGCGGTCTGGCCGTAGGCGCAGATAGGTCTTGCCACGCTCAATCTCCTGTTTTGCTGGGTCATCCAGGTGTCCATATACAATCTTCTCAGACAAGGTCAGGGGGCGGTCGAGCCTGGGGAGAACAATTTTAGTAGCTGCATCTTGTGTACTTCAACATTTGCCCTTTTAAGCATGTAACAGAACGCTTCCCTATATTGCTCAGACTGTTAAGACCTATTAGCACACAGAAACTTCCATGCTCTTCTTACAGCACTAAAATATGAACTGGCACATGGCTAAAACAAGGGTTCGGTGCATAAAGTTCAAAAATATATTAATTGATGTAATTTTATGCTTTGTTTTCTAATCTTCCTATACTGTAAAAGAAACACTGACTGCTTACTTCTTGAGTCATACTTCAGGACAGCAAATGTAGAGGTGAGACAGAGGTCAGCCTCAATTCACAAATACCAGATCCCACAGCAAATACAACTAAGTGGAGTTTGGTGACCTCAGACATTTCATTCTGCAACTGTATCTGCTGAGGAATCTATTTGTGTCAGTAGTGAGATCTTCTGAGAAGTAACTAAATCAAGACACCATCTTGAAATGAGAGCTACAGCATTTAACAAAGAACACAAAGACTTGAAGGACAAGTCATAAAAACCACTGCCACGGTAAGTGGAGCAGGAATGACAGCAGGCACACAAGCCTCTATCAGCAGATTAAGGTCACTATGTTTACATATGCTATGAATTCCTAGCCCTTTGTTCCATGCCTAACACCTACAGAAGAACACAGGAGAGCACTTACTGTTGAAACACAGTGCAAAGAAGCATTAGCCTATAATGACCACTGCCCAAGCGCTGCTGCCCTGGAAAGGAGCAAGAGCCAATGTGAAGACTCCTCAATGAGGGCATTAAACAAAGAGGATTGAGCCATTTCTAGCACCTCCTCTGTGCTGGCCTGGTTCTCTGCATGTTGTAGGGCCTCATCATACCCTTCAACCCTTCCTACTGCTATGTGGAGACACTACAACTCACACTTCACTATATTTACAACGGCCACTGTTCAATGCTGCTTTCCCTGGTAACCATTCTTTATGCCAGAGCCCTATGACATTTTTTCCCTCATCTCCTGTCATTAGAGAGCTACATTCAATAGGCTGACCTGTCCCTTCTTCCCTTCTCCACTCTTACCTCTTACGGACAATGTTGATGTTCTTCTCCAGCTTTTCATAATTTATGTATTCATTAGGTTCAAAGTGGCTCATGGCCACCTTGGCCCGCTGACACAGGACAGGAGCAACATGGTAGCGTCGTACCCCGCTGTTCAAGGCATGCTGAAAAAAAGGAGAGTATCAGCAAAGGAACTTTGCAGTGTGAATTTATGTAACATATAAATAAAACATGTTTTTCAGTTTTTGTTTTACAGGGACTTTTACTGGGATTTTACAGAATGACGAGCAGAAAAATTGGAAAGGTTTTTAAAGGCACCCAAACACATTTCATTGTACAATACCACATGTTATGTTAAACAGTGAGACACAAGGTTACCCAGAACAGGTAGCCTTTCCTAAATTATTCCCCATTCCTATTTGTTGCACCAGATGTCTTACGGTTTCAAATGAAAAATCTGCTTTCAGGCAATCCTGACCCAATTCTTAAGAAAACACCAGTTTGCCATACTCCTGACACATCAGAGTCACGGTGGAGAAGAATCAATGCCATTTCTAAAGCAAACTAACCCTAGGTTTGTATTTCCTTGCTGGCATTGAGTTGATATCAAAGGACCAGCAGGTGACACAGCATGGGCCTGAGTGGACACGCCTCTGTTCCACCATCAAATACTAAGTTTCCTAGGCAGAGTCCCTGCATACTGCTACAAAACTTATTACACTTCCACAGAAAGAAACTTCGGTGTACAGGCCTGGTCTACAGTGTAACACACACCAGGAGAAACAAGATGTGGGGAAAAACACACCAGCGCCACCAAACTGGCTGCACAGATGCAGGTACTCTTTTCCTCACTCTCACAAAGGCACCCTCACCTTTCACCTCAGAAAAGCCTTGCACTTACCCTACAGGTGAGTTAACTGCATGTCAGGTGAACTACACTGTGAGCTGAATGCACCAGCAGAAAATGCCAGGGAAAAAAAAGCCCAAATTTCACTTGGCAGCCTCCATAATGAGACAGTTTCCTGGGACACAGGAGAAGGGCAGGCTATAGAAAGGCACCTTTACAGCACCTGACCTGAAAGAGACAGGTCAGTGTCCAGGGCTAAAAGCTCTCACGCAGCTTTGAAAACTGAGTCAGAGAGCAGCCTCTATAAAAACTTCCAAGAATTTGGCACATGCATTTCTTACATGCTTTCAAAGTCTCACTCATCAGCATTAGAAGTCTGGAAACAGACTGAAGACAAGAGTTCAGAGTTTGTCCTCCTCTGGTATTACACTTTAATCTGAACCCCACTTTTTCTATTCATCCACTACTTCAGCATTCCAAAGTTTTGATAAGTACAGGTTAATAAATGTAGCAGTATTGCACTAAACAGCCCTTCTGTATGTGTGATTGTACATCAGCATTTATTCCTTGTGCAGAACACAATCATTGTATCTACCACTGGTTTTGCACTGTCAAAAATGCTGGTCAATTCTTTAAACCTGTTTAAGAGAAGCATTTTAATGTTTCTCTGGGAGTATTTTTTCTAGCTTTCTTGTCACCAGCATTGAAAACATTACCTGAAATAGTCACGATCAAAGAGACATCAGCAATTTTTAGCCAAATCTCTGGTTTTATTGTCCTTTTGGTAACATTTGTTAGTATCTTTCACAAGAAAAAGTTTGGGAAAGCTAGGCAAGATCAAACCAGTCAGCACACCAGCAATAAGGGTGCAGTTTGCATTTTTACTGAACTATCCTAATTGGTAGAAGCAGTACAGAGCTACAGCAGCTGCACACCACTTTCATGAAAGAATATCTGAGGAAAGTGAACCTGGTGGTGCAAAGAGGGCACTGCTCCTCCAGGAATACATGGGAAAGCCAGTCATCAAATTTCACTGCGGTGCACTTTAAGCTTAGAACTTCCAGAACTTATCACACGTGTCAGACTTGAGACCTTTCCTTCTTCCACCAGTGAAAAAACCCAAAAAAACCCCAAAACAACCACCTAAACCAAATCAAACACCACTCAGCTACTCACTGTTTAACATACAAACTGGGTACAGCTGCTCTTTACCCAGTAAAGAGTAGCCATTAACTTTTAAAGCAGTAGCCACTTAACTTTTATGTACGCTTTATTCCAGGCTTTTTTTTTCCCCTCACAAGGTATTCACTCCAACTGCTGGAGTGGCTGGAAAAAGCACTGAGCAGTTTAATCACTGTTCATGGAAAAATAATCTCTTCCCTAGGCCAGGAAATGTATCTTGGTTTAATGCAGTAATTTCCTCTTAATTCATCATAGAGAAGAACAGATATGCAAATAAAAGTAACAGCAGAGGCTTCATAACATCTTAGTTTTGCCTGAGATCAAAGCTGATTAAAATAAAATTCTGAAGCAGAGCTCTCCACAGAGAGGTACAACAAAACTTTTCAAACAAAACTCAGGTAATATCTTTTCTATTTGAACATACATGTCTATGGATCTTTTTATTTCATGAAATGGCACAATGAAATGTAATATTTTTTCTCATTCTATATCAGTGTCCAGCTGGTAATCACAAAATCAGCAATAAAAAGTAATTGACTCCTGCTGACCACAGCTTCATGCTACCAGAAGCAGAAAGAGAGTGTGTTCAAGGTGAAGCATTCTGTATGGACCTGGAGAAGTCTGGAAAATGGAAGGTCTGTTTCTGTAATGGCCAATATGACTCAGGGAAAATAATTGTCTAGGCCAATCAGTTTCAGGAGACTAAGGAATCATTTTTGTCTCCATAAGAATTTTAAAAGGCACCTATTAAAAATGTGCCATCTTCATTTTAATCTTCATTAGATTGTAAATCTAATCACATATTTCTGCTGGGAATTAATTTGATTCAATATGGTCGTTCTCATGTTGGCACCCAGCAAGACTACAGCTCCACCACCATCACC
Source organism: Entomyzon cyanotis (assembly GCA_024500445.1). NCBI lineage: Eukaryota > Metazoa > Chordata > Aves > Passeriformes > Meliphagidae > Entomyzon > Entomyzon cyanotis. Next base: position 10,109,111 of record JAKEPQ010001018.1, on the reverse strand, counting down.
CATCAACAGCATACACTGCCTGGTTCAAAAGTCTGATCTCTCCTCACCAAAAATCTACAATATGTCATTCATCACACCTGTCTATTCTCCATGCCTGTCCTTTTTCCACTGCCTCCTCAGAAACAATCTACACGTTTTCCCTTTTATCCAGGAACTGGTAATTTCCAGCTGACTGAACAGCTGCCAAGTGACCTCCTCTCACCTGGCATTGAATCCCTTATTCTGGCACTAGCTGTCTTTGTTCAAATTTCAGTAAAAGAAATGGCAGTAATCATTACAGGGCTCCTAAGTCTATTGGTATTTTGCAAGGAGAGAAGCTTCCTTGAAAGACAGAAGAGAGCCAGCCTAATAAATGGGTCATTACTTCTGAAATCTCTGTAAGGAAGCCAACACTTCTCTTTACAGATTTTAATGCATTTAGCTCACTACACTGAATGGTCTAGATGCAAGGGGAGTCTGAATTCAGAAAATATGTTGCATTTTGGCAGCCAATAAGGCAGACAAGCCCAGTGAGCACAAGCTCATGTTTAAAAGAGTAGCAACTGTGTTACATGCAGTCCTATCTGGGAAATCAGTCCTAAAAATCCCAGCTGGAACCCAAAATACCATCTTTCCTCATCTTCCCTGATCTAAGAACATTGGCCAAGTTTCCAACATTCACCATGATTCAGCCTAAAAAAAAAAAAAAAAAAAAGCAGCGTGGTATAATCAAATTGTAAATGCAGGCTAATTTTCTAGACCCACCTCAAAAGAGCAACCAAAATTATGGTTCTGAAGATCAGTTTAGCCCTGGCCAGCAGTGTCCAACATTTCTGCGAGCATACACAGAGCTGCCCATGCATAATTTCAGTACTTACCCACAATACCTTCAATAAACCCCTGGTATTTCAGGCAGTTTAGAGATTTATAGTCCTCTCTTTCAGTCAATCTTCAGCCAATGTGGCTCAGAAAATAGAATGCTACTGAAAGCATTATCTCAGACAGGCAGAAAAGAGATCTTGACCTTTTGAGGCTATTAGAACTATACTTTAAATAGGACAGTCAGTCCAAATCAGGCTAATTACAATTCATTTCCCTCAGAGGGAAGCTTTCTCTGCAATTCCAGCTCCAAAACAATTTCAGGATGCAAGGTGAACAGAACCAACGTTAGTAACACGTGCCACGGTCAATGCTGGCACTGTCACAGTGATTGACAAGATGATGCTCTCACATTTGTTAATCTCAAGGCTGCTACACAGGGGCAAAAAACCTCTGCCTCCTAAAGACATCACCTAGAGACATGTTTGATTACCATTACAGATTTAGTCCTTTACAAGGGGGGGAAAAATATGCACCCTGAACCTGATAATAGAAGACAACCTCCTGGAATACTAAATTCCCCATATTGACTGTGCCAGCACAGACTTTGTTTTCCATCATACAATATTAATTCTAGCAAATGACTGCTTGTTCTCATGCAATGTCACACCATAAAATGAGAACCAATTCATTACCCTGATAAAGGATTTGTCTTCATTTTATGAGTAGTCATTTCTGTTCAAAGTACAAACTAAAAGCTATTTAACAACTAAGAACAAATATACCAAGTTAACTAAAATGGCGCTATTCTGTAGCTTTCACTCAAATTAAAAAAAAAAAACAAACCAGAAAATACTTCTCTAAAACATCTGCTTCTAAAGCAAAACAGTAACACAAAACTGGAATTAAAATTCACAAAGGACTTTCAGAACACTAAAAGCCAACCAAATTCTTATTTCAGTTCCCTAAGAAAGGGAAACACATTGGCCAAGGTCACAAGTGGCAAACTGAGAAGCTACACTGCCTGCCTTTATCACAGGGGAGCAAAGGCTTTCTTTATGCCTTAGCAGTCCTAAAAAGAAGATTGCATCTGATATTTGCCTTCCAGGCTTTATAAGATCATGAAAACTTTATTACTGAGTACACATTAAACACAACAAAGTCTCAAGGAAGGGAATCTCTGTGGCAAGATCATATTACTGGCAAAGGTGAGTTTTAGAGGTCATGACAGCCAAGACTATGAGAGCCACTATCACTGCCCTGGGGGAAAAGGCAGTTTATGTGCCTGACCCGCCTCCTTTTTCAGCCTTCCTAGGTCCCATTTATACAGACACCCCGGCATCTTTGTCACCCAGGGGCCTCTGTTTGTATTAAAAGGACAATTTTTGAAGCAAAGTAGCCAAAAGACAGCTCACTCACACAACAAGGAGTCACCTTGTTCTGCTGCACGCCCTTAAGAGGAAGCAATAAAAGACGAGGCAAAGAAAAATGCCCGCCCCGGGGAAAGACTTTTTATTTCACGGTTCGGCCCCGCGCCCTCGGGCTCTGTGCCCTGCTGCCCTCAGGGCTGTGACGGGCACCTCAGGGCACCGCGGCGGGGTGCGGCCGGGCGGGGGACACGGCGGCGCCAGGCCGCGTCCCCGCCGCCCCGTTCACCTTGCGCTCACCTTGACGGCCGGCGGGGCCCGGCAGCGGGAGACGCCCTGCCCCGGAGCCCGGGAAGCGGCCACGCCGCCGCCGCCAAAGCCGCGGCCTCCCCGCCATCGCCATGGAAACGGGCCGTGGGGCCGCACCGGGGACACGCTGACCTACACGCGGAGGCGGGGACGGCCCGGCCCCCAGGCTGCGGGCGGGCGGCCGCTCTCCCGGCCGCCCAGCGGGCAGTGTTCTCGTCCCCGCCGCAGTCCTCGCCGCCCGCCCCGCCCGCCACCCGCCCCGCCCGCCGCTGCCGCTCACCCTCAGCCGAGCCGCCAGCACGCAGTACGGCGCCATTTTGTTCACTGACAAAGATGGAGTCGCGCCGCGATGGCGTCACGCGCCCCCTTTGACATCTCCGGCGCGGGCCCGGGGCGGAGCCGCGCGGGTCCTGGCAGGGAGACACCCGCCACAGGAACAGGGTCGCCGGCTGCCACGGGCGGCTCCCCAGGGGCGCGGAAAAATTAGAGATGGAGCGGCTCTAGAGGAAAGGGTTTATCCGGGCAGTCTGCTAGCCCAGATTTGTTTTCCACTCGGGAGAGGCGCTTTGGCAGGCGCTGCCCTCACCCCGGCCAGGACCCGGGGGCGGCGCGGCGGTGAGGGCTCGGCGGCGCAGCAGCAGCAGAGCCGGGCGGGTGTCGCCTCGCCATGGCCAAGCATCACCCCGACCTCATCTTCTGCCGCAAGCAGGCGGGCGTCGGTGAGTCCCGGGTGAGGGGGGGGTGAGGATGGGGGGCAGGTGAGGATGGGGGGATCCCCTGGCCCGTTTTCCCGCCGCGGAGGCGCGCGCACGAGTGGGCCCATGGGCGGCCGTTGGGCGCGCGCGTGGCCGTTAGGCCCGGCGGGGGGAGGAGGGCGGCGCGCGCCACCCGCCCCTCCCTCCTTCCCTCTCTGTCTCTGTCTCTCTCTTTCGCCGTCTTTTCTTTTCCTTCTATTTTCCTGTTGTTTCACTACCCCGCCGTGCGTTACGGATCCTGCAGCATCTGGGAGCATCTTTCTGTTATCTTCTAGATAACCTAGTTATCTTCTAGGTTGTCCCTGTTATACGGATAAAGGGATTTGTCCTTGTCACATCTTGGTCATGATTTGGTCAGGTTTTCAAACGCTGTTGTACGAGATTAGAAGTTGAGGTGTCCCTTCCAGGCTTTTGTCACTCATTGGAAAAGTACATTTAACGAGCGGCTTTCTGCAAGATCTGTAAACACACAACCTTCAGCTGCACTGTCCATAGGAAATCACTTTTCATAATAGTCAGTGCTTCTAACCATCTGTCTATGTTGGAAAGTCATCTCCTGACAAATCCCTTGTCTCTCAGACTTCAGCCAAATCATTATTTGGTCTTTGTAGACGTGGACTTCTAGTCCTTGAAACTCAATATTTATGGCATTTATCCAAGTTACTGACACCATTATTGTGAGTGTCCTAGAAAAGTGACAAGACTTCTAAGATACATTTACATGTTCTGAAGCAAAGAAGGTGTTTGGGATGCTATAAACAAGCACTCAATTTTATTTTTTTTCTCCCACTAAAACCAGTGTAAAAGCTGTGCCAGGACTCATGTACAGCATTTCATTCAGTCAGGCATATTGGCTACATTTAAAATGGAATAATGAAAGTCGGTTTCCTTACTGCAAATGGGTGTCATTGTGCATTCACAGGGCATCTAAACTTTCAACTTTGTAAATGTTTCCCAGAAGATATATATTGTTTATCATAATGTTTGTATTTATGCTCAAACTGTTTCTGTGGTTTAACCTTTAATTTTTTTAAGGATACTCATTGCAGAAGATAATTATTTGACATTCAAACTTGTAGTTGCTTACTTAGATTTTTCTCCTGCTTCTGCCTCAAATAATTTTTTCTTTTTTTTTTTTTTTACAGCAATCGGAAGACTTTGTGAAAAATGTGAGTACAGTTTACACATTTAGTTGTTTGAGAACATGGTGTTGTGGTTAGAGCATGCAGTTTGGATTCAAAAGTTGGAATTTATTTTTGCTTTAACCACAAACTTGATGTCACTCTTTGAGATGGGAACAATTACCTTTGTGTTGCAAGTGTAACTCAAGGAATACTTAAAAAGTTACAAGCTCAAACAAACTGTCACACAAATACAGTTCCAGAGTACTTGCTGCCAGCATTTCTAGTGGCTGAGGCTACAGTGACTGCTTCATTGGATCCTTGTAATCTATAGTACCAAAATATCCTGATCATTTCAAAGCAGAGGAAAAAAATGCATTTTTGGATTCTGGCTTCATCACTCTGCAAGAAGGGTTCCCTTCAGCATGTAGGAGAAGAAAATGAGGGGCAAACATTTGGAATTAGAGCAGGAAAAAGCCCCTTGGAATCAAATGCTCATCTGTGAAAAGGAAGAAGGAGTATTATTATCTGTTGTTAGATCGTTGTGATCTGTTGTTAGACCTTTTAGGGGAACAGAACAAATGAGATGAGTAGTTTGTGACTCAAAACTAGTGTGAAAATAAGTGAAGTGGGAGGACAGTCTGAAGCAAGAAGATCCTTTTCAAGAGCACCTGACAGTGAAACAGATTCCCATTGGTAGTAGCTGAGGGATGTCATGCCAGAGATTAAAGAGCAGGTTAGGCAAGCTGTTTGTGGGAGTCAGGATTAGAAACCTTGGGAACTGGTAATAGGATATGAAACCTTTCATCCATAGGTCAGTGTTTTGGTTAAGGTCCAGCACAGCAGAAACTGTCACTGGCATCTGATGGCTCCTTGCCTGTATGATATGAGTACTTGAATTTCACTCTGTTCCTTGTGAGAGAGCAGGAGTAACTTTTGTGAAATGGCTGCTTATGCCAGTTTGCCCTTTCTTTGGCCTTCTCACAGATGAAGGATTAAAGGGACCACAAGTGCACACAAGTACAGTCTCTTATGTCTTTTTGAGGATAGTAATTCCAGACTTTGGTTGATGTGGCACTGTGGGGGAAGTTACACTGCTGCTTCTTTGTAGGTAGGGACACTGATCCTGTCAGTCTGGCTTTTTTTTTTTTGCAAGTGAAAAATTCAGGGGAAGTTGTAGAGTAATTGTACAATATAAAGAAAGTTGTGGCTAATCACAAAGAAGTAACTTAGGTTTCTTCTCTGATTGTGAATGTATGACTAAATTAAAAAAACCCTTGAATACTGCAGGCCACGGCCCTTGTTCCTCTCAAGTCTGTGTGCAATACAAAGTTGTGCCCTGTGCCTGCAAGATGCATTTCTGCAGTTCAGTTGTATTGTCTTTGAGTGTACAGGCAAGTTCTTTGGCTAGGAAGCTTTTCCTCTGATGTGGGGGTGGCAAAAAGGATGTTCTGTAACCCAAGGCTGTGCTGTGCTTGCAGGTGATGGCAAGTGCGTGATCTGCGACTCGTACGTGCGGCCGTGCACCCTGGTGCGCATCTGCGACGAGTGCAACTATGGCTCCTACCAGGGCCGCTGCGTCATCTGCGGGGGGCCCGGAGTGTCTGATGCCTACTACTGCAAGGAGTGCACCATCCAGGAAAAAGATGTATGTTGTCATCCCAGCTACATAGTAGCCGTGCTTACTTTAAGGGGTTTGGAGCTGCTGAAGTTGGTGCTGGGAAGTGGGACGCTTGGCACTGGTTTGCGATACCTCATAGCTTTCTTCCCCTGTTGATAGCTCCCTGTGTTTGCAAAGCATTTTGAGGTATCGGAGCTCTGTTCATCCCTAAGGATCTCTGACTGTTTTGGAAACTCACAGTTCATTTCCTCCTCACACGACTTGTCACCACCTCAGGTCGTTATCTTACTACATCTCCAGCCTAGGTTTCACCAGGGTCAGAAGTATTGCAGACACTGCAAGGCAGTGGCAGGAGCAGCTCTTCACTAGAAGTCCGTTATCAGCCACTGATCAAGGACACATGGTACTGTGAGGCCTGTGGAATCAAAACCTTTGTTTTCCTTTGAGTAAAAACATAAAGTTGGTCATTAGTGTCCAGTGGCTCCACTGGTAATGATGTTTCACAAGTTTAATGCTTCTTGTATAATTTGAATGGGATACAATTTATATTTTCTTATTCTTTTCTGAAATGGTCTATATGGTAGGTATCTCTCTGCTAATGCTTTCTGGTGTAATGATCCCTTTTGTCTATAGCCAGGGCAATAATCTTTATAATCTTGTGCTGAAGGGTAGCCACTGCACGTGTGAAATGAGGCAGCTGTTCACCTCTTGTAAAGCTTTTGTTAATAATCCAATACAATGAGTGCAGGCCTTGAAGAATTGCAGCAAAGCATTAGAAAGACCTTAGAGAAGAGCAAGAACATGATGCTTACAATTCCACTATCTCAGAATATAGGCCTGGTTGCTGGGAGAGTGTCTGTTAAAGGTTGCTTGGTGTTTTGTAAATGTCATTTCCTACACACCCTAATGACCGTGAAGAACATTCTGATGAGTGGTTCAGAGTGATTTACAGGAGTGTCCTCAGCTGAGTTGCTGATTTAATTCTCTGCAGTGCCTGTGTTTTTTCTAGAGGCCTGCAGCCAAATCCAGGACAGGGGCATGTCGTCGTTTGAATGTAGTCATTAGATCTAACAGGACCATAATCTTTCTCTGTATCTAAATATGGATATAAGTGCTGGGATGGTGGTGCTGCCTCCTACTTTATAAATGCTGGGAGAAGCAGCAATTTTGTTCACTTGCTCTTGGAATGAAGATGCCTGTCTTTATAAGTCGTGAGTAAAATAGGCTTGGTTTTATTTTTATCAATTCATATGGATTCCCAACAGGTGTTTTTCATAAGATAAGACATCGTGTCTGGTTCAGGTGTGAAATAGCCAGCTGCTCTGTCAAGGAGGACTGTAGAAAACATAGAGCTAGAGGAGAATAACAGGTCTGGGGTATTTTGACACCTGGGTGAATGCTGCTGTGAGTGAAGAGAGTTGCTCTGTAGCAGGAAACTCAAATGTTACATATTAATGCAGATGTGAAGTTGCAGATCTGAAGCAGCAGATTTGACATGATTTGTTGCAGGGTTAAAAAGTGCTGGCACAAGTGTAGGAAACACAGAAGAAGAATAATTAAGTGTGCTGCTGCCTGTCACAGTTACGGTATCTGGTGCTGATGTGAATAAGAAAAACAGATGGGCAGAGCTCTGCACCTGAAGCTTTAATAGTCTAAGGTTCCAGCTAACAGCACTTCTATCATCCTCAGAGAAAGACTGCAATAGATAGTGAAGGAAGAAAGCAAATAAAATGGAAGGCAGAGGTGGAATGGTATTGGGCACAAGGCAAAGGACCTGGTTACTGTTAGTTCATTTAATCTGATGGAGGAAGGAATGAAGTATTGTTTCAGCCCACTTTGATATGTGGGTAAGGGCCAGAATCCCATCTTGTCACCCAGGACACCTGTGAGTTGCAAAAAGTAATATTTTCTTGGCGAAAGGAGCATGCTCATGAGCTGTGTCCTTAGGAGGAGGTGGAAGAATGAACAGAGCCCTGCAGTAAGGCTGTCAAGATTTGAACAGACTCCACGGATCGTGGGAGGCAAGGCTTGAAAGAGTCCTACTACTGAGGTTCAAAATGAAATAAGGAGACAGTAGCCAGAAATGGGTTGTGGCAGGTGTATGGGGGAGGGATGATTTCTGTTCACCATCTCTCCCATTATTCCTGTCATGCAGACCCTCCCCACCAGATTGCATCTCTGGCACAGGAGCCAGGCAGCTTGGGTGCAGATTCTACAGCATCTGACATCTGGCCAGGGGCTTTCTAAATCTAATGCGCTCAGGCTTATGCATCAGCCAAGGACACGTGTTCCTCTGCCTGCTGGGCCCCTCACAGGAGCTGTGGCCAGCCATAAAGTTTTGCCCTAAAGAATTATGCAGATGCTGGGCTCTGGTGGCCCATGGGCAGATGTTCCAAGGTATCCCAAGAGGTGCATTTCTGATTTGGTTTTGCAACCACACCTCTCAGGAGGGTCTCCCCCACTCCCTTGCTTTTCTTGTGGTTTTTTTCTTGCCACCTACTGGAATTCAGGTACAAGAACTTATTTGTAGCTGCTGTGACCATACAGCCTCTGCAGTAATGCATCCAGGATGCAGGAATTCTGAGATTCAGTTCTGCTGTCACAGCTGAGAGGGGTTCCTAAACACAAGAATGGTTTGGTGACATCTAGAGCAGCAAGATTCTTCTTGGCTAAGGAGGGGAAAGGTTATTCCTCTGGGCCCTGTAAGTCCTGCATATCCTAATTTAGAAAGAATTCAGTCTTGAGGCACTGAGCATCCTTTTCATTAAATGGCTGATGTTATATGAGATGTTTTCCATTTTGGCCCTGAGGGAGAGAATGTCCTACAGTAATGCTGAAAAGACATCCATCCTCTTCTCTATTCCCCTGTCTAACTGGTAACCAGCAGTGGAGAACAATTTGTCTGTACAGGTGTTTGAAATGTGTTGAGAACAAGGCAAGGAATGTGGGAACTGGGAACCTACTAAAACTATGATATTCTGTGCTTGCCCATTTCCTAACTTACGTTTTCTCTTCTTTACAGAGAGATGGTTGCCCTAAGATTGTCAACCTGGGCAGTTCCAAGACAGATCTTTTCTATGAAAGGAAAAAGTATGGCTTCAAGAAGAGGTGATCCTATCCGTATGTGGCTACCTCCTGTTGGGTTGGCAAGAGGGTCTTGGAACATCTCTGGACTTTACTCTTACTGAAAACTGGTTGATTTTTTTTTTTTCTAAAACAGTACAAATTCAGTAGTGTACTTGGGGTTGGATAAGTAACAGACTGAGTGGGGACTGAAACTTGATCAGAACCAATGATCAGAGAGGGCAAATGAATATTACTGTCTCTTACCGTTGCAGAAGCTCTGCTTGTAGTTGCCCCAGCCCTCTCTGTAAAAAGGGCAAGCACTTACACACAGAGGAATCCAGCTTAGCAAAAATGGCAAGTGCTGTTTCTAGTGTGGAGAAGCACCCTTGAGGTTGTTGTTACTGAGTCTCCTTTCAGTTGTTTGAAATTGCCCCATCCATCAGTGTTGAAGAACAGAGCACCAATCTGATCCCCTCCTCCCTTCCTACAGTATATTTCCATGCTGCCCTGTTTTGTAAGGAACCTGCTCATGGCTGGTGCCTTCCCAGGGAGAGCACAGCTGTCCCATGTTTTCTTTGACAGATTAATCCAAGGCCTTTTCTTGTAACCATTTCTGTAGGATGCATACCAATAAAACTTTTGGGTTTTTATTTTTTGTACAACAAGGATTTCTCTTTGGTTCATTCTGTGCCTAGCCTCTCTGGAGCTTTCTGGGGACACGGAGGATTAGCCCAGCTAGCACTTCACAATGAGTTATCTGGTTTCTGACAGTGTCTGCTTATGGCCACGTGACCTTGCCACAAGGAGCTTCAGGGAATGGCTATTGCTTTTGTCTGCCCGTGATCCCAGCCACTGATCATTTTGTCCCGTAGCATGAGGATCGCTGAGCTTGTAACCCTTATCCTGGCTAATACGACTGTGGATGTTGTTTCACCATGCAAACATCCAATCCCTTTCTAAAACCTACTAAGCTATTTGACTCGCTATCCTGTTCTTGTGAATAAGTTAAAGCCTTCCCTGCTGTAACGGGAAACCAACTATTGTGTTCTGGACTATTGGCCGTATGCATGCTGGAAACCAGAGGCTGCTTGTTTGTCAAATACCAGTACAGGCTAAAAGCAGTCTGTTGGCTCAGCAGAGATCTGGGAACAGGCACCTTTGTGCAGAGGCGGAACTGAGTTCCCCACGGGTGTGTACACTTCTCAGATGGTTAAATCAGGCTCCTAGCTCAGTGTGCCCTGTAGTCCTTCAAGGCCTTGTAGTCTGAGCGGAGCGTATGCTACACTAACACAGTTGTCTTTGTGTAGTCTTGGGGTGCAGAGCCCCAAGACCTTTTTTCGTTTTGTGCCCCTTCCAGGATTTCAGCTATTCCCTTGAGGCTAGTGCCAGTTCCTCTAACTACTCTCTAGCTTAAATGCGTCTTCTACTTGCTCCAACTGTTTGGATAAGAGTGAAAAGCACACAACTTGTGACTATCCTCCCCTCAAAAGTAATTTTTCCCTACTGCAGCTGGCTTTAACTGTCACTGGCCCTACAGCTATCTCAGCTGCTCCTCCCTCTCCTGCCCCCAGCAATTAATTCTGTCAGGTTTCTCGTCCAAGCTTTTTGCAGTTCTGAGGGTATCAGTATGTCTTCTTCCCTGCACCATGGTTCCCCTACACAGTTTCTGGTGGATGCCATTTGCCAAGTTGTTCAGAGCAATCTGGCTCATTGGTTACAGCAAACCTACTCTCCCAAAGCAGTTCTATGGGAATAAACAGCTGCCTCTTGCTCCTGACTGGGAAGCCCGTGTCAGACCCATTATTGGCCGTGTAAAATTCTGTATTTCTTTAAAAGCAGGCCATGACGTGCAGATTTTTTGTACCTGGAACTTTATCACTTCAACCAGAATTTATCACTTACTCTCAGTCAGGCTGCCCAAATTATCACACTAAGAGTGCAGAAGGTTTGTACGTATTTTTTTTCCTTTCCTGGAAATTTGGAAGACAGCAAAAGCTTTTTGGTGAAGGTAGAGAGAAATGAAGTTAGGAATTACATTTTGTCTCAGAACTATTGCTCCCCGGTGAGCTTATTTTAGAGCAGCGCTTGTTCCCAATCATTTAGCCGGATCAGCCAGGCAGGGCTTGCTGTAGAGATAGGAGTGTCCCCATCCCTTCCCCCATCCCCAAAAATGGCTGAGCATACTCACTTTCTTGGCACTCCCGATGCCCTCCCGCTGACTGCTGGATATATCGGTCTGTATTCTGAGAGTTAAGCTGCCATTTCTAGTTGTTCTGAGTCACTGGGCAGGTGGAGAGAGGGAGGGACAGGCTTTTTCCCCTTTGCCTTGTTTGCTCAGACAGCTCTGGGGAGCAAGCCAAATGCTGCTGGTGCTCGGATCAGTTCAGTGCCACTGCCTTTCTGGTACTTTCTGAGCATGGATGGGACATTGCCCTGGAGCTGCTAATTCAGACAAGGGCAGTGGACACATTCATGTAGCCCAGAAAAACACAACCTTGCTTGCTTAGTAATAATTTCTGTGCGCCAGGAGATGATACGTGAGCAGGGCCTCTAGAGAAGTGCAATATTTTTTCCCTAAGCAGATTTTAAAGTACTTTTCCAGGAGAAGAAGTTTGCCTTGCAGTACTGGAGACCAGAGCATGTGCTGAAAGGGCAAGCTTCCCTGCATGGGGGAATGAGACAAGACACGTCCTGCTGCTGTGTGCAGGCCAAGCTTTGGAAGGGCTTCATCAGTCTGCAGAGTCTTAAGCAACCACATTCAGGGGCTCCCTGTCTGCCAGTTGTGAAGTACTTGGGTGGCAACAGCAGGGAAGGGTGGGAGAGACAGGACAGCTTTGTCAGTGTGGCAAGTGAACCCCTGTGGTGCTGTCTTCAAATCCTAATACAGGGAGCTAAATGTGTCTTCCTGCCATTACTTTTCTAGGTAGTGGGGTTTTTTTCCTTTTTTTATTAAGATGTTGCATAACAAGTAAAAAAAAAAAAAGTTCAAATATTTATACTGAAGGGGAGAACATGGGACCTTTTGGCCTATTAAGAAATTGGCTTCTGTTGCCAGTACTAACAAGGCATTGCTGTGTTCTGAAATGTAGGTGTTCGCTGTTACACACCCCTTCAGACCAACTGCCAGCCACAGTTACAGCTGAGCTCAGCAAATAGCTCTGTAACATACCTCCAGTGCCTTGAACCACCTAGAGCTTGTCTTGACAAAGCCCTTGAACCCCAAGCATTACTTTTCATTAAAAAAAGACAAAAAATGAAAAGGTAGGTGAATGCCTGGAGTCTGCTTATGATCTTTTCTCATGGGAGCTACATGGACAAAATCTTACTTCTGAAACCTTATCTGCACAGAAGCTGTTCTTTTCCCATTACAGACATCAGCTGGAGATGTTTGCCTCTTTCAATAGCAGGAAAGAATTTTTCATTTCCTTGGGGTTGTCATGTGAATTGAATGTACAGAGGATTCAGGGTATGGCAGTGTTAATTATGCCCAATTATAACCTGACTGCCCTTCCTTGGCATTAAATTAACTCAACCAAACGAGCTCTGTCCCAGTGGCTTGGCAATTCCTCCCCTCCCTGTGCACACGTGACACGGTAGCTTTGCTTTGACGTAATAGCCAAATGGCTGAGAATGCAGGAGCACACAGTGTGACAGAATTCCTCAGCCTGCATGTGTACAAGGGCGACGCCATAATTAAAGGAGCACGGTCAAGGCACAGGTATTTTAAAGAGCCCTAATGTGTGACACCCTCTTAGTAACACCTTATTAAAGCAATAATAGAATTTTAGAAATGTAATTGCCTTTTTTTGTTTAATGATGCCAAAAATAGCTCGGTCATTTTAGTTTCCTGATCTCTGGCTGACAGCATGAATTTGTTTCCAGCAAAGCAAGAGAATAATTGTGAGGAGAAAAAAAGTGTTCTTTTGTAACTAAATTCCTTTTAAAATAGGAGTGGGGAAAATAAGGCTGCTCGTAATAGCTCTCATAAGTCTTCCTCTTTCCCCTTCCCTTGCAGAAAAAAACCCAAAAACCAAAAACTTCCAAAGTTGTAGGTTTTTTTTCCTTTAATCAGTGGAAAAACAAGCAAGGCTGGCAGCTGTGGCTGGGAAGGAACATCAATAAGATTTCTTAACACGTGGTGTTGGCTGGCCTCAAAAGAAATGCTCTTCTGTGGCAAAGGCACTACCTGAGGTAAAGTGCTCCTGGATGAGGGAGGACAAACCAAACCCAAAAGGAGGTCGAGGGGTGTTGTGGAAATGGAGCAACAGATGAACTTTGTATTTTTGCACTTGGGAGATAGTTGCCAGGCCAGCTACCCCTGCTGCAACAGCAACTGTGGTCATGTTTGTGTCACCCTCTGCTTGCGTCAGCACTGAGGAAGATGCAGGACACATGCCTGGGAGAGCCTGGAAACACTGTTCTTGGTGTCCCTTCCACTAGTTTGCAGTGTTAGTTGGGTCAAAAGACACTTTATGTGTGGACAGCAAGCAGCCTTTGCAAGTGGTTGCCAAATGGTGTGACCTTGGACTGTAAAATGTACGGTCTGGGGATACCTGTGGCATTTTCTTCATTTTCCTAGAACTAGTTAAGGGTCTCCTTTAAAATAAAGGGTGCAGATCTGTGTGTGTGCTGGGTGAGAGTGCCTTCAGCTTTCCAGTGGGCGGTGCAGCTTAGCCTTTGGTGCTGGAGGTGCCGCCATCGGCCCACGGCCCCAGGGATGGCAGTCACCGTGGCTGTCCTTCGCCGAGGCAGCCTGTAGCCCCGGGCCCTGCGTTATAAGCCATGAACGCTCTGCGGTGCGGGACGGGAGCTCCCGGGAAGGGAAAGGAAAGGCCACAGCCGCCCCGATGACTACATCTCCCGGCAGCCCTAGCGTCGCGCCCGGCACCGCCCGGCGCGCACACCCCCTTGAGCTCACTGGCTGAGGCAGCGCTCCAATCCGAAGGAGCCGCCGGGCCCGGCCAGCCAATGGGAAGGCTGTTGCTAACACGCCGCAGTTATTTTTAGCACGGCCGGCGCTCGCGCACCTTGCGGGTCTCTCGTCTCCGCCGCGGCGGGGCCGGCCCTGCTCCGCTGGTGGCGGAGGCACACAGGCGTGCGGAGACAAAATAGTGCGGGAGGCGGAGAGCGCGTGCCGTGGGCGGGGTCTCCGTGCCCATCTCGGGGACCCGAGGATGGCAGTGCTGCTCCTGCCCTCCCCGCGGTGACACCGGCGCGCCTGGTTTGGCCTTGCCCCGTTGTTCCCCGTGGAGATGCGCCCGCAGCCGCCTGGTCTCCCCGCCCGTATCGGGTCCCGAGGGGTTGGCACCGACGGAGGGAGCCGGGATCAGCCGTGGGCACCTCGCCCTGAGTTGTTCCGCTGTAGCGGGCAGGGGGCTCCACCACGGGGGTTTTCACAGACGTGGCTTGGGCGTGCGAGGAATTGTCCCCTCGGGAGTCTCGGGACCGGCCTTGACACCGAGCTGGGGCTTGACAGTGCCCGTGGTGCGCGGGGGCGGGGACCACGCCGGCCGGGCCCGTCCCTCCCCGCCCCGTTCGATCCCCCTCCGCCATCGCCTCAGGCTAAGCCGCTTGGGGAAATCCTCAGGTCAATCCCCGCTAAGCCCCCGCTGCGGCCTCCTCCTTCCTTCCCCTGAGCTCGGATCCGGGACACTACCGGTGCCCGAGGGGCAGCAGAGGGGACTCCGCCGGCCCGGCCCCCCGCCCAACCCGGGGCGCCGCGGGAGGGGACGGGAGGGGCACGGGAGGGGACGGGAGGGGGAGGTAGTCCCGGCCCGCCCCCTGCGGCCGCATCACGCGGGGCGGGAGCGGATCCGTGCGCCGAGGGGTTGCTAAGGGTGAAAGTTTGCCGTGAGTTGGCTCACTCGGGGCCAGGGCGCGGGCGGCTCTGGGGACACAGCACCGGCATCCGCACCACAGCACCGGGCCCGCCCCGCGCCGCCGGGGACAAGGAAGGGAGGGGACGGACGAGACGGGGCAGAGCAGAGACCTGACGGCAGCGCCCACGGTCCCCGCGACAGCCGCCTGCAGCCGCCGGCCCTGGAGCCGAGGACGAAGTAAGTGGGGCCGGGGGTGCTTCCCTCCCCCACAGCCCTTCTCGGGCCGAGGCCCCCCCAGCGCGCGTCCCCTCTGTGGGCTCGGTCTGAGGGGGCTGATCGTCCCCCTCCCCGCCAGGGGCAGCGATTTGCCCCTCCATGGAGTCACTGTGCGCCTGTGGCCCCCGGGGAGGATTAATGGGGCTTCAAGGGAGAAGGATGGGGGTGAAAGTCATCGGGTCGGGTACGCTTTGCAGTGCCCCAGTTCACCATTTTGTTCTCTTCAGCCCAGTTTGAGGGGCGGGAGGGACGGGAGCGGGATGCGGCTCAGCCCCAGCCCTAATAGCCCCAAAAAAGGCAGGCTGGGCTGCCGGGGACGGCGCCGGGCACCCTGGGCTGCCGGGGAAGGGCGATGTCGCCGTGGTGTCCCACTTCGTGCACGACGAGTTCCAGGTGGGGAGAAGCCCAGCGACAACAAAGGCGCTGTCGGGGCTGGGCTGGGCTGCCCCCCCCTTCCCCATCTCCCCCGGACACCCCGACCTGCGGTGGCCCGCTGGGTGTGCGTGGCCGGAGCTCGCCCTTGTTGACATGTCCCCCATCCATCCGATCGCTCCGTTGAGAACCTTGTTTGCGACCTCGCGTGCCCCACCGGGGCGAAGGGGACAAGCAGCGGGGGGCGGGGGAGAGGGACAGAAGGACACTGGGCTTGTGGCCTCCCGGGCTCCGTCCCGCAGCCGTGGCGGGGGAAGCAGCTGCGGGGTGGGGACGCACCCGCCCATCCCTGCCGAGAGGGAGGGAGAGAAAGAGAAGGGGAGAAGGGGGCGGCTGCCCGGCGGTCCCGGGCCGCGGGGCGTGTTCCCGGCCGTGGGCAGCGCCGGCAAGGGCGGGCGGCCCCAGCGCGCATGTGCCCTGGAAAATTTTGTGCCCTGCCCCGTCGGGGGAAGCGCCGGGCCGGGCGCGGGGCGCGCCGGGAGCCGCAGTCCGGGGAGAAGTAGGTCGCGGGGCGGGGAGGGGGGCGAGGACTACAGCTCCCGGCGTGCCAGGGCCGGCCGGGCACCGGGGATGGCCGCGCTGCCGGGGATGGAGGGGCGGCAGGGCTCGGTCTCCGCGGGGCTGTTGCTTTGGCGCGGGGGAGCCCCTGCGCCGCCCCTGGGAGGATGCTGGGAAGGGGGCCCTCGTTCCAGACGGGTGTGTCCGGCCGCGGGAGCGCAGGTCGCCGTGGCAGCCGTCTGTTCAAGTCCCGAGGCGGCCGCCAGCCCGTTTCTGAGGCCGGGCCTCCCTCGGGAGCTCGGAGGGATACCCGCAAGGTCACCCACCGTGTTGGTGTAGCCAGGAGGAGAGGGAGTCGTTCCGGTGTTCGCTCTTCTCTGTTGCAAGTGATGGTCTGGCCTCTCCCCTTCAGCTTACCGATAAACGAGGGGTCTGAGGGGGTTCCTGCCTTCCCTCCACAGAGCAAAGAAGCAGCCCTTTGTTTCCTGCCAGCACCTCGATGTTCTGCCCATGTACAGTAAGCCTTTACTTTGAAGAAAATGCTGGCCTTCAGGGAAGACTGTTCAGAATGCCTCTTACAATTGATATTCGGTAGTTTCTTCGGCTTTTTTTTGGGTGGGTTTGAGGTTTTTTTAATTTAATTTTTTATTATTTTATCACATTTCAGTGCAGTAGAAAGAGATTGAGGGGATCCTGCTGGAGTGCCTCTTGCCGTGTCAACAACCTGAGGAGCCAGTGACTTTTTTTTTGTGCCTTCAGCAGATATCAGTTATATACCAGTACCTTGGCATCTGTTGGTGTTATTAGGCTAATTAACTTACCTTTTTCATAGTCAAGGTACAGAGTATTCCCCTTTTAGGAAAATAGGAGAAAAGAAAAAAGGAGACTGATGTATAACTGCAACTCCTTGCTGCTTTCTACAAAAAGTTGATGAGGAACTGGGCTTCTCAATGTATATTGAGACACTTGTATTGCAGATAGCATGTTAGCAAATTTTGGCCGTTGTTCCTTTCCCAATCATTAATATCTGATTTCCTAATCAATTTTGGATTGGAATTAGAATTTATCACAGGATTGGAAGACTTACAAACTGGCTGTTCTCTTCCTGCTTAATTTCCTGGGATCCTGAGCTGTCCTCTCTTTCGAATGTCTCAAAGCCAAAGAAGGTAGAGGGCTCCATGTAGTCTTCCCTTGAGGTAGTATAGTCTGTACAAGCTCTTGTTAGGGTTTAGGTGTGCTCTTTTAGGGGTTTGCTTCATTTCTGTGGAAAAGGCTCTGTCTCTGTGCCAAGACTCTTGCCTTCTGAAAATGGCTTCTTCTTACTGTTCTTAGAAAAACTCTGGTTGCTTATTTCTTTGGTATTCATCTGTTCTTACTTGGACTTGGTCAGGTTACAGTGACCTACCAAAGTTTGTTACATTACAGTAATTTCTTAAAGCAGGTTTTAAAGGCAAGACTTCTCCTCCACTCCCTTGTTCATGTGTGTTTTTATGTTGCTGAGTCAAACCCAGAGGGGGTTCCTTCCAGAACTGGCCTCCTTGTTGGCAGATTTGAGGTGTTGGATCTGCTTCTGGTTACTGTCATCCTAAAGCTAAGCCTATGTGAACTTGGAGTAATACAGAAAAAGCACAGAATCTGCATCCTTTTCTTGAAGTAAAGCTTCAAAACACTTTAGGGTTTCTTTAAAAGTTATTCAACCCTTCTGTCCACTAAACTAGACCAAGCAAACAAGTCTGGTCAGTTTTTTTCTTCCTTCTGACCTAGGCCAGCCTGGATACCTGGTTGTGCTGCTGGGATTTTTTCAGGGGAATGCTGACAACGTATGTTTGTACTCCATCCCCACCCCCAAATAATTGTCACATGTTGTAAACATTGGATTGAGCACTGTGCAAGAGCATTCCAAAAGCCCATTTTAGGAAGATGGTTGAACACGCTGTATCTCTTTGAGCAAGGTGAGGGCAGCTGAAGACAGAATGGCTTGTGACTAAACTGCCAATTAAAAACTGGATATTCCTCTTTCCCCTGGAGAGGCGTGGAGGCTACTGGAAGTGTGCTTCCTCTTAAAATATCTGTGGGATTCATCTTCTTTGGACGAGCGACAGAGCGTAGTGCTGACATACCTGGTTTGGGGGTTTTTTTGTGCCCAGACAAACACAGTGTGCAAATCTGTGTATAATGGGAGAATTGAGTGTTGCAGTTTTGCGTTGGGCTTTTGTGGGTTCTCTCCATTTCAGAGATTTCCTCACAAGGGGGAGAGAGAGAGAGAGGAGGGAGGATTACTTCAATCTTTGGCAAGCAATTTCAGTTTTTATTAAGTAGGTACCTGATCCTGGCAGAGCTCATCTTCCCTCTGTGCAGGGATAAGCGATGTGAACTGTGTTGGACAGGCTGTTGGCACGCCTGTCTCTTGTGACCCCACGCACATTTCCTGTCCCACTCACCCCCCAGAAAAATTGAACTGAAATTTTATGCTTCTAGCTAAGCACAGTCTCAGCTGGGTACACTTAATCAGATATGTGCTTGCCAGTCAAGGGGATAGTAAACATGGACTAGCAGCTGGTGCCTCAGCACCCTCCTTCGCTCCTTCTCGTCCCTTCTGCACTTGTGCCAGCAGGACGTGGCACCCGACACAACCTCCTGGAGGAGAGGCTGGCCCTGCCATCCTGAGCGTGAGCAGGTCTCTGCACAAAGCTGCTGAGCGAGTCACGAGGCTGTTCAGGTGCTGCGCTTGTGCTCTGGAGAGGCTGGTGCAGGTGAGCTGTGCTGGAGGCAGCTGGGTGCCAGGGTAGGAGAGGTCTGTTAGATGTGCTGACAGAGCTCTGCCAGAGCAGACAGTGACCTGCCGGGTTGCAGCAGCAGTACTTGGCAGCGGGGTGACTGTGATGTACATACCTGTGCGCGGGTAGTGGCTACACCCTTATTTCTTCTGAAAGAGGAGTGGGGAGACTCTTCCCTACCAGTATCCCTCTGTTTTAAGGACCAATAGATTTGTGGCAACTCTCCTAGAGAGCTAGTATCTCCTTACTTTCTGATAGTATTCATGCAAACTGCTCATTTTGCTTTGTTCGTGGAAAGGCCCAGTTATTTATCTCAACAGGAGGAGAGTTGTTGTTGTTTCTCTAGTCTTCATCCATCCTTTTCTCTCTTTCCCTAGGTCTGTTTGGAGCCAAAACTTGTCTATGTTTTTATCGTTTTGTCACTTTTAATACACTGCCCTGACTTGCTTGCTGCGAAGAGAGTATGCATCTGGAGATCAAAGTTGCTCTTAACTTCATCATCTCATACCTGTACAACAAGCTTCCTCGGAGGCGGGCAGACCTGTTTGGTGAGGAGCTAGAGCGCCTGCTGAAGAAGAAATATGAGGGTCACTGGTACCCAGAGAAGCCTCTGAAGGGATCTGGCTATCGCTGTGTCCATATAGGGGAGACAGTGGATCCCGTGGTGGAGCTGGCAGCCAAGCGGAGCGGGCTGGCTGTGGAGGATGTGCGTGCTAATGTGCCAGAAGAGCTGAGTGTCTGGATTGATCCTTTTGAGGTTTCCTACCAGATTGGTGAGAAGGGCTCTGTTAAGGTTCTCTACCTAGATGACAGTGAGGGCTGCAGTGCCACAGAGCTGGACAAAGAGATCAAGAGCAGCTTCAACCCTGATGCCCAGGTATTTGTCCCTATCGGCAGCCAGGACAACTCGCTGTCCAACTCTCCGTCCCCTTCCTTCGGCCAGTCACCCAGCCCCACCTTCATCCCTCGCTCTGCACAGCCCATCACTTTCACCACTGCCGCCTTTGCTGCCACCAAGTTCGGCTCGACCAAGATGAAGAAGGGTGGAGGAGCTGGAGGAGGGGGCGGCGGAGCAGGGGCTGTGCAGCAGCCGAGAATGGTCAGGTCTCCCACCACCAACCTGCTGAAGCACAAGGGCCTCTCCCTGTCTATGCACTCTCTGAACTTCATCGGGAGTGCTGGGAGCCAAGCCCCACAGTCCCAACTCTCGCCCAATGCCAAGGAGTTCGTTTACAGCGGTGGCTCGCCAGGAGCCAGCAGTCTCTTCTTCGATGGTGTTGCCAGTGAGAGCCAGGCCAGCAGCATCCCGCCAGCGTCGCAGTTCAATGCCAGCACAGGTGGTACCTTTGATATGGCTCAGGTCTTCGGTGGCAGCACCAATAACCTCTTTTTGGAGAAGTCTCCCTTCGTGGAAGGACTCAGCTACAACCTGAATGCCATGCAGTATCCTAGCCAGTCGTTCCAGCCTGTTGTCCTGGCCAACTGAACACAAAGGAAGGAGAGTATTTTGGGGCTGGGGAGGGAGGGGGGAAGCAAGAACAAAACAAACACGAGGGAGAGAAAAGAAAAATAGAAATATACAGAAAATATTAAAACCTTACAAATATAGGTTCTTGGGAAAAGAGAGAGCTCAGTGTTGTTGCGCTGTGCTGGCAACGCTCCTGAAGCACTGAATTGTTTTTTAACTCAGTACTTGTGCTTTTTTCCTACTCACTTTTTTTACTCCTTAAAATGAGTCTTGGGCTTTTTTTTGGTTTGTGTTCCCCTATCCCAGCCCAGGACTGGTGCAACTGTAGGTCACAATGCTCCTGATTCCCTGCACCACCCCCTGCCCCATGCTGGACACGGAGTCCTTCCAGCTGGGTGTAGGGATGTCATCTTTGTACCACTGTGTTGGAGGAGGGATGAGAAGAGGATGAGTCAGTGTTGGTGGAGACACACACTCTTGTTGCGTGCTAGCCAGAATGGGTGGGTGCGCTTGCTTTTTACTGTTATGGCTCTGCATGTAGATGGAGAGCATCTCCTGTGCCCACGGGCGCAGACCGTTGTGCTGTTGTGGCTCCAGCCCAAGCTGGTGTCAGCTGTTCTGTCTTTGTGCTGAAAAGCACTAACTCTTCTCCTTGACCATCTCCCAGCATGTCACAGTCAGGGCAGAGTGTTACTGTGAAATGGCTTCTTCCTGCTCCCTTCCTCATCTGCACTTCCAGCCATGGCTATAGGGGGACAGTGCTTTGAGCTGAGTGGCTGTGGTATTGTACTTTTCTGTATCTGAGCAAGAGGACCTTTTTTTGCTCTGTCAGGGCTGCCTGGTCGGTCTGGGTGGCAGCCCTTGTGGTGTAGAAACACCACTTGCCTGTCCCTGTGGCTTGGGGGAGGTGGCACTGGACCAGCTGGACTCCATGTGGATCCTGTCCCCACTTCCCAGATGTTTTCCCCAGCAGCAAGGACCAGCATCCACTTGGGGTGGCCTCTGAGGTCAGAGTTCTCATTATCTGCTGTGAATTCCTGTTCTTGTCTCAGAGAGGAAATTCCTTCCTTTTTAGTTAGTGAGGCAGCACAACTTTTAAGGAAGATAAAGGGTGATGTTGTTGAAGGAGCTGTCATGAGTGGTAGCATAAGGGTTTGTGCTTTCAGCCAGGTATGCACCTGACTAAATCCCTTCCCTTGCCCTTCTGGAGAAGCATGAGGAGGTGGCTGATCTAGTGTGGAAAGGAAGCACCTATCATAAATTCCTCATTCCAGCCAGATCACATCAGCATGGACAGCGGCAAGCTTCGGGCAGAGCTGGAATGGGTGCTCCAAAGGCGAGTGGTCATCCCAGCTTGTGAACATACGGTGCCTCCTCACAGCAGGGCTGGGATCTGGGACTCTCTGCAGCTTTCCTCAGGATGATGTGCTGCAGTCAGGCAGTAGTGGCTTTTCAGCTTGGTCACTTCTGTGTTGAGGACTCTAAAACCCACCTTCACAGAAAGCCAAAGGAGGACTGCATCATGCCCAGGAAGGGTGGAGGCTCTTTAGATGGGAAGGGAGGTCTCCTTGGAGGCTGTTGTGTGAGCATGCAAGTGTGTAAGAGGAGAGAGATGGAGATGATGAAACTCCAGTCTTTGAAGTTCTCAGTTTAAATGAAAAATAAGCTTTTTGCTGCCTCCCAAACTTGAGGTTTGGTTTTCCATGAATGATGTTTCTTGGAGCACACTCTGAAATCCGCTCCTCCTGCGCTTGTGGAACCAATGTGCTCTTTCAAGAAATGTCTGTTTCAGGTGAGATGAGCTTGACCATGTGCTTTTCCTGCTCCCTTCCCTCAAGCTGAGATGGAGGTACTCCAGCCCTTTTGTAGTTGTGTTGCCAATGAACATTTGCAGAAGGCTGTCCCTGGGAGACTGCCTTTGCCTGTAGCTCTCCAAGGAGAGTTTCCAGTGCACCCTTCCCCTCGATGGGTGATGGGGTGCACGGTCCTGACCTCATGCCCAGCATGGGTTCCCAAGCAGGCTGCTTGCTGTTGGGCTACGACCAACCCAGCAGGTGGGTGAGGAGAGCAGAGCCCAGCCAGTTTCCCCAATGCTGGTGCCCCCAGCCTCAACCATGCAGGTTTCCAGACTAGGACAAGTTGCTGAGGAATGGCCCAGCTGTTGTCTTTCCCTTTTTTTATTTTTTTGAACCTGCTGCTTACAGACACTACCACTGCCATGGAGTCCTCCTCCCCAGCAGAGTGCTGCTGGGTGCCACCCCATGTGCTGCACTGGACTTTGAGGGGTGCTCAGCCCCTGATGGCAGGACCTAGTCCAGTTGCCCCCCACTGTCCCCACATCTGGCAAAGCCACCTGTGAGCCACTGCCATGAGACAGCATGCTCTCCTCCAGCACAGGGAGGGAGGGAAGAAGTGGGGATGTCCCCCATCCACGTGCTTATGTGTGTGAAGCTTTGATGCTGCTTTGCCCTGCCACACGTAATATACCTGCTTTAAAATAATGGTGTGAGTGGAAGAAGGAAAAGAAGAGGGACCAACCTCTTTGCATCTTAAAAGGAAAAAAGCGTGCTTCAGAAATGTTCCTCCAGCATCAGGCAGCAATGGAAACTAACGGCCTTTTCAGGTCTTTTCTAGTCTTGGATGTAGGCGTTCAGCTTCTATTTTATTTTTTAAAAACCTGCACTAATTTACCTGGTTTCTTAGGAAGAGAAGAGAGAAGATTTTTTTTTAACTTTTATTTTTTATGGGTTTATGTTCTTTTTGTTGATGTCCGTTTGTATTGAATAATTTGCTACATTTGTAAAATGTAAGAGGTATATATAATATATGTATATTTCTAACGTAAAAAATGTAATTTTTTTCTTTTCAAGATTTTTTCTTAAAAAGAGGAGAGAAAAAAATATTTTTTCAGGAAAAAAACTTTAAAAAAAAAAAGAAGTGAAGATTCCTTTCTCCCCACTCAGCCTCCCTTTCCTCTCGCCCCTCTCCAAGGAATGAATTGACAGTTGCCTTGTTGGGAGAGGAGTGAAAGAGGACAGAAGTTTGTATGTCTCCGAGTGGAGGGTTTCTGTGTGTGCTCTGCTTCGGGGTTTTTTTGGAGAAGGGGACTACTGAGAGGGGGAACCAGGGGATTGCTGTCTTTTTCTTTTTTTTTTTCCTTTTTTTTTTCTTTAGCGAAGGAGGAATACAATCAGAGTTTTGTATTCAGAATGTTGTGCAATATTTTGGAACGGGATGTTGGTGTGTCTAGAGATTTAGTTAAAAACAAACAAAAAAAACCCACAAAAAGGTTGATCAAATCTGTACAGTTTCTATTGTTCCAGATTTTTTTAAGTTTGTATTAAAAGCATGATATAATAACCGTTTGTCGTGTGGTGTGTGCTCAGTGCTGAGAGAACACCTCTGCCGTGCCTGTTTTTGGGCAAGGAGGGATGTGGCTGCCTTGCAATGAACTGGTGCTCAGTGTCAGCCTTGCAGGCAAGGTCCTGGTTTGGGGTGCGCTCAGTGGAGGTTTCACAGCGTTCAGAATAGCTCAGTGATGCCCAGGATTGTGCAACATGGCCAGGGCAGCTGTCTCAGTGACCTCTGCTGCTGCCAAGAATAGCAGCACATAGGAAAAAGTGGTGAAGTGCCTGGCCATGCCTGGTTCTGCCATGATTCAGCTCCCTGGGGCAGAGGAGGAAGCAGGATACCTTCGGTGTGTAGTGCTTTGGGGGCCTTCAGTCATGCAGCAGAGTTCCTAAGACACCCAAATTCTCTGGCAGCTCGCTGGGACCATCACCTGGGAGGTCGGCCTGGGAGCCCCCTGATGTCACTGCACAGGGTAGATGAAGCTCCTCTAGGCCGTGCTTTCTGCAGAGAGGGTGCTGGTTTTGGGTTGATTTCTTTCGCCTCTGCACTAACCAGTTTGTGTTTATCCTGAGGTGTCTGGGGTACTTGCTAAGCCAAGGGAGCATCAAGGTGCATGTGCAGGCTCTGTTCTTCCGTGCTGTGAATGTTCATCCAAGGTGACTTCCCGTAGTGGGGTGGGCTTAAGGCTGGATATGAGAATACGCAGCCGTGATGAAGGTCTGATTTTGTTTCTTCTAACCTCTCACTACTCAGCTTCAATCAGAATTTCTGTTTGAGAGAGCCTCTCCTTTTTTAGCAAAAGGAGATGAGATGGTTGAGGAAGGTGCTGAAATGCCTGTCATGCCCCACGTGTGCCGATGGCTGTGTGACCCAACTTCCCCAGCCCCACCATGCTCTACTGCCTCCTTCTCGAGAGGTGCCTCACAGCTCCCCATGCTGCCTCCTTAAAAAGCTGTTGAAGGGAGCTGATCTGAATGTCCTTGAGGAAATCAAACGAGGAACTGGAGCTGACTCCCACTAGCATCTTTACCCATGACCCCTCAGTCCCTCTAGCCTAAATTTCTTCCTGGAAGAGCTCACTGTGCCCTTGGTTTTGTGAGCCTCAGGAGCTGGGCTGCTGTTCATGCCTGCTGTCTGCCATGTGACTGTCACACTCAGCTAAGCAACAAAATTATTTTTTCCCCTTTGTGTCTCAAACCCCTTGTAATCATTTATCTAAAGCACACACAAACACTTGCCCTTAGACATGTTTTTGGAAATGGAAAATTGAGGGCGACTAAGTGCCTTTCTGATCCTTGCCCTGCATTTGCTCAGCTGTGATGTGGGAAGGCATGGAGCCTTTCCCTTTTTGGGCACAGGTTGGGCCTGGAGTTGGCTTACAGCTGATAGCTGCACAGCCTGGGCAGGGATTAGGGAAGAGGTTTAGTATAGCCTTGTTCCTCCCGAGGTATTTGTCACTGTGCTGTCTCAGGGAGCAGGAAGAGTGTAGGGAGCTGAATCCCCTATAGTGCAGTGTGCAGGGACAGGGTCTGCCTTCCATCAGCCTTCAGAGGGGAGCTGCCAGAGTCCCATGTTCAGCCAGTGCAGGGTAGTGCCTGGGTGTGGGAGTGTTTGCCAGATGTTTGAACAGTGACCAAGTCAGTCCTGGAGTAGCGTGCTCCAGCAAGGCATGGCAACAAGATGGGACTTGTCTTTCGATACCTCCAAAGCACAGGGCGTGGGGGTGTTGTTTAGACACTCGTCATAGGGGACTCCATTATTAAGAAGGAAAACTTGCAACTTGAGTCACCGAGAAGGCGGGCTCCCACCTGAAAGGAGGAGATAGCTCGGGTAGAAAATGCCACACTTCAGCCTTGGGCTTTTCAGTCTGTGACAGCAGCAGTTTCTGACTGGAATCGAGCTGTTCAGGGCAGTGGGAGGGGGCTGGTGCCCAGAGGGAAGCCTTATGCAAGCGTGAAAAGCCATTCTCTGGACTACTTAAAATACAGGCCCAGCAAAATGGCCTGAGTTTAGTTCAACAGGAGAGGATCTATTACCTGGAGATGCTACCCCAGAGCCTCCTGGAGATTTGGGATTATTGGGATTGAATAACTCATGGCACAGGCGCTGCCAGCAGCGGGTGCCTCCCTGTGTCCCAGCACTTGCCAACATGCCAGGACTGAGAGGTGGAAAAATACCACTAATGGGGGGGCCAGGACCCGCTGAGTCCTTGGCGTCCCTGAGGAGTTTTCCTGCCAATGCCACCTGCTCCGTGCTCACATGGCTGCAGCCGCAGCACTGCCCATGGCCCCAGCAGGAGCGAGGAGCAAGGTTGACGCCACGGTCGCAAAAGGACAGACAGGTCTTTCCACCCCCCACGCGTCCTCCGCCGGATCACAGGCACCAGCCCGGCAGCAGGCTGTGGCCAAGGTTAGCCACCTCCAAAACCTTGCCATTTTTGCTTTGGCTTCTGTGGCGGGGCTCCAATTCAAACACAGCCAGGAACATGTTCACCCCAGCCTTGCAGAGCTGTTCTTCCAGTGTCACCCCACTGCTGCCTGCATTGCCACCTCCAGAAACTTGATCTTTTTATAAAGCTGCTGAAGAATGAACCTTTCACCCTCCATCCCCAAGATGCCCAGGTGAAGGATAAGCCCCATTTGGCACACATGGTGGTTTTGAGTTGTACTGGTCTGTGAAGGGCACATTTTGTGTGTAGACTTTGCCAGTGGCAAAAGTGACTCCAGCATGGTACATGTGTGTGTCAGGAAGGAATGTGTGCTTTTTTCTTCTCTAAGAAGACCTCAAAGGCACAGGAGTGAGGTAGGAAAAGAGGATCTCTGTGAAGAAGAATCAGGGTTAAATTTTGCCTCTCTTTGCCTTGAGGGGCAGGGAACGGTACAGGTGAAAGTGTGGGGGGAACTTGTTCCTTCTTCACTGGATGCCAAGGAGGCAAGAGTAGTTCCCATGTTGTTCTGCAGTTGCTGAGACCTAGTTGAGGGGGAGCTTTTGTGCTTATTTTTGTTGGCCTCTCACTGCTGGCACAGTTTGACTGCTGAAGGAAGCAGATCCTTAGGAGGGAGCATGTCCCTCCCACTTGGCAGGGTGTTTCCACCAAGGACAAAGTTTTGCTTCAAGTGAATCAGCCAGAAGCTGCGTGCAGAAGGTGCAGCTGGGGCTTTCATCAGAAAAAAATGAACCTGAAATGACCCATACAAGGTGATGCATAGGGAGGGCAATGGGCGATGTTGCTGCAGCAGGAAACACTTCTTTCACAGGCCTCGGTTGCAGAGCTCAGCAAATTCACACAGGGGCCAAGTCCAGCTTCCCTCAGCAACAGGCATTCTTGCATTTCCTGATCTTCCTGCGGTTGGGTTCAGTGTCAACACGTGCTGCTGCGGGCTCCCACTGAGGCATGAGCGGCGTCACAGCAGGCCCCGGGCGCCTTTCCAAAATCTACCAAGGTCATCCTCTGTCCCTGCCTGTGCCCAGCAGTGCTGTGCAGTGCTGAGTTGCAGCCAGGAGGATGCTCTGGATGTCCCCCACAACATCCAAAGTGGCAGCACTCGGACAATGCACTGGGCAAGTGAGGGGCACACTGAAAATATGGGGGGAAACAAAGAGACTTCACCTTCCAGGGGAGTGTTGGGGTTGGCATCCTTGTGGGGATAGACTGGCAGCACAGTGGAGAACACAGGGAAAAGAGCAGCAGTGTGTCTGGAAGACCAGAAACATGAGCCAAGGAAGGACTGAGGAGCAGAGGGAAGGAGGACAGCACTCCAGGGACATCTAATGTGTTTACACACAGGTGCTGACATCACAGGGAGGCAAGGAAGGCTGGAACTCTCCTCTTCCCATCCCTACCCGGTGAAATGGTGGATGTTTCCAGTGACCCAATGTGGATGGCAGCTGCACAGACCTCCTTCTCAGCGAGCACAGCCCAGCAGAGTGTCCCCATCCCCACCTGGCTTCCTGCTTGTCAAACTCTCATACATGATCCTCCTCCAGCTCTCCTCCTGGGCTGTTCTGGCATGGTGTTTCCCCTCTGGTGACATGGCCAGACCTCGCAGCAGGGCTGTGAGTAACAGTGCTCTCATTGCCTCCAGCACAGATGAGGAGACACCATGGCTTCAGGAGGGGCCACGGCTTCACTGCACTCAGAGTGAGCATGAGCACCAGGCCGGCAGCCATCAGCCTCTTCTGCTGCCTCACACTGATCCTGCCAGCACCGGGAGCTGCTCTGAATGGAAAAGGAGGTGATGCAAAGGGATGGGACTGAGACATGCTGGGGAAGGACAGCTTATCCCTTGCAGCCACACCACTGCCAGCCACTTCCACTGAGAAAGGGAAAGGGCTCGACAAACCCAGACAAAATAGGATCTAACAAAACAAGACCAAAAGGAGTGTGATGCCTAAACAGGCTACCTGAAACAGAGGCCAAGACAAATTAGGAGTATAAAAAGCAGACAAATTTATTCAAGGCCTTCAAGGTACATTCAGGCAAGCAAAGTCCCCCACGAAGGAACTACACCCAAAACGGACGCTGGGTCACGAGCCCTTCACCTTTTATAAGTTCTGTCCTAGTAGCATATTGGTCCCTAATTCTCCAATCACACCCTCAGGCGATGATGTTAACCGCCCCAGGCCCACTTCTCCCCTTTCACCATTGTTTACATATTTTCGGGCCTTAGGGTAATGAATGCATCCTTGAATTTGTATTCAGAAGCTTTGTTTTGGTTAAAGGTGCTGGGAACAGAGGTTTTTAGCACTTTGTAAGAAGCACAGAACTATACCAAGTTACAGATACATGAAGAGTAAAAAACCAGAAATTATTAAGGCATCAAGTGCAGGTGGGCTGTGGTACTCCAAGGCAGAGCTGAAGGTTCAGCATGCTCTGCACTACTAAGAACAATGTAAGCTGTCACTGTTGGACAAGGCATTGGATGCTATAACCCACAGCCTGAGTGCTAACACATCAGCACAGGGAACCACAAATTGCTGATTTTTAGAAACATAAATTAAGAACATTTCTTATGTTCTAAATTATAAATCACATCACATACTGAGAGTATAAAACCATGCAAGAGAGACATCACTTGTGTTGGTGACTGACACACTTGGTTCTTCAAATGAGCAACTTGATCATTGACAATAACCTGTCAAAGCCAGCTAACAAAGATTATTTTATGCTGATAAGGCTTTATTTTTAATCTTTGAGTTATTGTCTTCTCCAAAGGTACAATGCTCTTTGAAAAATCCTGGTTTCCTTCATGTAGATACTTGTTATGGAAATTTTTTGACCAGTCACTGAACATAAGTAGAAACCTTCCCAAAGTCAGTGGTTACAGAGGTGGGAGTGGGGACTACAATAGCTCCATGGCAAGCAGAGAATAATACCGCGTGTAACCAGCAGGTACTCCATCAGTCATACAAGGCCAGTATTTATTGCAGGAGAAGGCCACTGACCACACCTTTTTGCAAGCACATAGACAACATCACAGCTGAAAAGATTTTGCTACTTTATTTTTTTTAAAAAACAACTCCTGGCTTCCCAGTGTGCACCTTAAAATGCTATGAAAGGACCTGAGTCCATCCAAACTTGACTCCAGTGTTTTATATTGTGGGGTGGCTTAGACAAAATTGTTGACTCCTCTGAGTGCACGGAGTAACTGCTAAGACATGTGGGTCTTCCAGCAGCACCTGATTGATCTCTACCTGTGATGGAGCTTTCCTGGAAAGTGGAATGAGCTGGTTGAATGAGGTCATCTGAGGGCTCCAAATAGCAATCTTCAAAGCATCACTAGGAAGTGGAGGTCTGTGTCAGTAACTGTGTACTGACCCTTCCCTTGCCTGGCCAGTAGAGCTTCATAGTTCGGAACCTGTTGGAGCTGGATATCTTCCTTTGACATACCTGGAGTGTGCTGCAAAGTTGCACAAGTATCTTCTCCACTGCTGCTGTGCCCTCACAGGGCTGCAAGAGCTGGTGGGGATGGCCCCATGAGGAAGCCAAAAAAGCCAAACCGCAGCACTCCACCGGAAAAGACCGTGTTGCCTCAGTGGCGTGACAAATAGTCCCACAAATGCCTTTTGGCTTCCACAGCCTGGGAGGTAAAAGGGCAAAGGGAAGGGGTGTCGCTGTGTTTGCCTGGTTGACAAAAAAACCCAATGATTTTATCCAGTGATGCTTGTTAACCTTGACAGAATTGGGTACAGGGTACCTCACAAAAACCTCCAACAAACCCTTCCCTAGTGATACAACCCTTCTGTAACAACTCTGTTGAGGAAGGTACAATTAGCAAGGGCCCTCCATTTACTTCACTGTCTTTAATGTTATCCTGTCTCCCTGCAAAGTCTGCAGACAGAAAGGGGTTTCCACTGCAGTCTGTACTGCTCCCCTGCCAGCCAAACGCACAGAGAGCTTTTCCTCTGTTCCTGTGCCTGGTGAAGCCACTCTCTTCACCTGGAAATACTGGTGGGGGAAGTGGTAATTGTTGCTTCTGGAGGGAGCCACGTTTCCTCCTGGAGGTAATTGTCACTTGGCAGGATCTTACTCATCTTAGTGGTGACGGGGGCTGGCTTTCTAGGCTCTTCCACCAGCAAAGCAGGCTGCAGGACTGTGGCTCTCCACCTTGCACACACTTAAAAGGCTCTTACCCAGGGGTGTAACTGTCTTCACTCCTGCCTGGAGCCTGCCCTGCCAAAGTGTTCACTAGTGCTGGGTGAATGCTGGCCTCTTCCCACCTTGCCCAGCAAAGCAGGTCTGACCTCAGGGAGCTAAACACTCAAACTGGCCCTCAGATGAGTTTGTCTGCTTTGCTTTGTCGGTCTGTTTGCCATGTGGAGTAGAAAGGAAGGTGAACAGATGCAACTGCACCTCTGTAATGTTTGCTGTTATGCACATATGCTGCCAAAAGCTACAGGGAGACCCCAAGGGTATGGAAAGGTTTCCCAGCCCTCTGGATATGACAGCAGCTAACGCACTCTGGGTACTGCTTTTCCCAGGTAGGACCTCATCCACCTGGGGAACTTGGGAAGCATCCTTCTCCAAATCCCTAGCCTTCTCCTCTCCCTCACCTCTCTATCTTCCTTGCTCCAATGGATTACTTCCTCTAAATGTTGTGGCCTGATCCTAGGAGCAAACAGCAGCCAGCGGTAGGGTGCAAGGGAGAGTTCTATCTCTCCTTGCCACACCTTTGCCTCTTGCTGGATCCATCCCCTTTGTGCCATTCAGCTGTAAGCAGTTGATTCCCTTTTCTTCCTGGTCTTCTCCACTTCCCACACATACCTTGCCTATCTGGGAACAGCTGCCCTCCATGCAGCGAAACAGCATTTCCAAAAACGTTGGCCCCAGCACGTAGCTGCAGGATCTGGTCACTGTGTTGCACAGTGGGAGCGCTGGCTGCATGCTGGGCCATCTTGGAGCTGTTGGCTCGGCTGGCAGCGGCGTCCCTGCTCAGCTACCACTGCTGCAATAGCCCAATTAATAGCTCAGGTGTTGCCACAGTGTTTGGCTGCAGCCCAAGAACTAATGATGGAGCAGGTGGTAGATATGAGGATTGCAGAAGCGTGGCTGGAGATGAGGGGAGTGCATTTGGAACAGCTTGTTGAGACCAGTCTTTGCTGACCAGCTGGGATGATGAGTTTTGCAAGGTGTGTTCTTGCTTTGCAGAAGTCTCCCAAATGGCCTTCAACCTCTGAAGGATACTGCAGCTGCATTTGGCTCTGCTGCCCCTCCCAGGATGTCCAAAATTATCTTGGGATTACAGCAGTGACTATAGATGTGGCCACAGGTTTACAGCAGAAGAAAAACTCATTAAACCCCAAAGGTGTTTAATAGAAGCAAATTGGCAACATGGGCTTTTACACGTCACTCATGTTGAAGCAACATGATGATAGAGGGGAATAAATGTCATATTGTCTGATGAAAGCAGCTGTCCTACCAAATTCCTGCATTGTGTCTGCAAATGGCTTGAGGCACTTGGGAATTACTGATCTCAAAGCAAAGCTATAGAAGGAAGATGGGAGGGAGGAGAAGCTGAAGAGTGGTGCTGGAAATTCTCTAGAAGTGTACAGGCAGTGCAGTGAAGAACGTGCAACTTGACACGCAGCAAGAGCTTGAGGAGTTTTCTCCAAACAGGTTGAAGAACTGGTTAAAAAGAGGCTTAGAGCTATGACCAAAGAAGCTGTTGATGCAGTTTGACTCCTGCTGTGCTTACAGAAACAGGAGTTTGTACGTTCTTTGTAGGCAAACAGGATTATGTCAAACTACCTAATGCCATCATTCAGTTTGCTTACTAATGGAAACACTGAGTATGGGCAAATTGCTTGAGCCAAAAGGGGAGGCAGGTTTTTATGATCACCATGCTGCTACCTATGAGTACAAACTACTCCTGCAGTGCTCTGTGTAAAGCAGGAGTATAGATCCAGCTCTGCTTGCTTATGGTCATGGAGGAGTCAGGATACAGGGACCCTCTGAATCTTTTCCATCCCAAGCTCCTGTCCTTGCCATCCTTCCCCAGGGCCCATTTCCACTTCTGTTGCACTCAGTATCAGAGCTGACCTCTGTGGGAGCATTACAGCATTTGGGTTTTAGTCCCTCAGTGGGCTGCAAAGAAAAGGAGTGAAAAAGTCTGCTCTCGGGTCTGCATCCATTATGTTGATGCTTTTTTTCCCCCAGTGGCTCCAGAAACACCTTCAAGACCACCCATTGCTGCTGAAATACAGCCCCATCTTGAAAAGAACTGTGTGACAGTGGGTGTCAGGGCAGCCATTTTGTACTAATAACAATAATTTTGTACTAATACCACATGGTGGTAGGGAAGACAGAAATGACTAATTAAAATGTTGCGGAGATAGTCAAGTCATGAGAGCATTACTCAAATGCAATTTAGCTGGGAAGCTGCAATTCACAGCTCTGCTATTACAAAAATACCACAGGACTTAATTGCAGACATTGTTGTCAAGGTATTAGGTTAGCATCCTGCCTAAAAGCAGCTCCAGGCTACCCACCATCCAGCCTGGGCATCAGGTCAGAGCCATCCACTGCTGGCTCCAAGTGGTTGGTGCCAATTCCAGCAACAATAGTTTTCTCTGGCCTAATACCAAGCAGGACTAAGGTATCTCAGCCTGAAAACAGACTCGTAGAGCAGTGTAGTGTGCTTCAGATTAGGCTAACAGTATCATCAATGGGAGGAATTCCAAAGCCCTGCTGTTCCTCAGGTAGATATTTCTTGATGCCTTACATAATTTTGCAACTATTGCTCTCTTTCATGAGCCATCTTCACACCCTCTAATGAAGAAGATCATGAAGAAACTACCTCATAGTGAAGGGAGAAACCTGAGAGAGGTGCTTGGTTCTTGTTACCTGGCAGTCAGAGTGGACTCCACAGAGCTCCTAAGTGTGTCCCATCTCTGCAGTGACGGTCCCAAGACATGGAGGAGCCTGCAGCAATCAGACTTCCAGCAGCAGAGAGAAGACAGGCAAGAAATATCAGCCTCTGTGGGCCTGATGTAGATTTAGTGAGAGAGCTGGTGCCTGAAGCACTTGTAGCAGCCACAATCCCTCCCCTGCTGTCTCAGTCCCTGTTTTTACAGCTGTAGCAACAAGCAGCGGAGGTCTGGTGTAGTAGAGCTGCGTAGGAGGAGGGCTTAGCTGAGAGGTGTGAGCTGCAGATGGACTTGGAGCCCACAGACTCGGGTAGAAATGGAATTTGGGGCTCTAATATGGTTTGTAGGAGTTGGAGGGCTCTTTTATTGACAGCTCCAGCATCCCTCTGGCTAGTGGCCACCACTAACTGGTAAATGAAAGGGGAAAGAGATGTGGTGGAGAAGGACAAGAAAGAGGACAGAGCAAAAGAAATCTGAAGACCAAAGTCTAGCCAAGCAAATGAGATGGAGGGAGTGAAAATCAAGAGGTAACACAAAAAGAGAGATGGAAGAGAGACAGCAGCCTTCCAACAAGCCAGAAAAGGGAGGCAGCAAAGAGCTAGGTGTGAAGAGGACAACAGCTTACATATCTGGCACATTTCTCTCCTGCTGTTGCTGTCTTGGAAAAGATGAGCCTGGCTTTTTCTGAAAATGCTTAGTGAGCAATTACCACAAATACCTTCCTTGATACATTCTGTGACACTGAATCTAAATGACATATGTTACAGGAGAGAAAAAGTGATCTTATGTGGGCTCAGTGAGCATCTCAGCCCTGTGAAAAGACTCTCCCTGAGAGGCTAATCTTGGTCCAGGCCTGCACAAGAGGCAGCAGAAGCAGCCAGGCTTTGGGGAAGGGCTGTTTTGGTCCTGGGAGGCCTGGACCAAAGGAAGAGACACATCCTGGCAGCTCAGTGCCCTGCAACTAGTGAGACCAGCTCTGAGCTTTTGCTGCATCAGACTGGGAGATCACAGGCACAGCCTCTGTGCTGGGCCACAGAAAATCACTTTTGTGAGGAAACACAGGTGAGATCTTCCATCTAGCTGGCCTGCACATTGTCCCCCTGCAAAACTCTGCTCTGCTCCTCATGCTGATTGCCAATGCAGATGTCATGCTCACCAGAGACACCTCCTTTTCCATACATCAGAAATACCCAGTCTTGCCTCACCTTGGCCAGTAGCAGCTCCTCAAACCTCCTGCCAAGGCTGACTGTTATTTACCACTTCTCCTCAGTGGGGCACAATGCTGAGGCTCAGCCTAAGCACAGTGTGTGCCCAGGATCTCAGCTGGTGCCAGTGGGATGCAGGGGGAAAATGACCTTCCCCAAGCCTGTACTCATTCATAGGCCAACAGCCTTGCAGCGGGTCCAGCGGAATGATGCAGAGCCAGGGAGGACATACAGTGGGACTTACTCACTGCTCTGGGATGTCAGTCCTAATGGAAAACAGCAGGGAGTAGTTAGAATATGCCATAAATATTTACTAGCTAAGGCCTCCATTTCCCCAACAGTTGTTAGAAGTCCATAGATGCCTGAAATTTCACTATTGCACTGCAGCTTCAGCTCCAGCATCAGGAGAACCCAAGCATCATCCCAGCACCATCCTGGCGACTCAAGGTCATGCCTCCTGTGCAGCAGGTGACTGCATGGCTACCAAACCAGCCCCAGAGCTGCTGATCCCCAGGCAACAGTCACCTCCTGTGAAGCACTGTTGGTTCATGGATGTGGAAATAGCCCAGTGTGGTTTGAGACTGGGATGAGCCGCACTGTTCTCCCCACTGACGGGGCTGCTGAGAAACGCCAAGGTTTCCCTTTGCTCTGGAAGAAGCTAACCAGGTCTCAGGCTTTCTTTCAGCTGTTGGTCCTCTGCATGTAAACTGTGGGGTCCGGCTGCGTGTTCCTTCTCAGCCTGTGCAGCACAGGCACGTGGCTGATGCTTAGGAGACACACTTTAAATAACTGCACCACAGTGACTCATGCCTTACCCAAGGCAGTCTGGCTGCTGGCATATAAAGCATGAAAGCCGGTGATCTTTGGAAGAAGAGAGGATCCTACAGCGAGCAGACATATGGCTCAGTTCCTGGCCAGAAGGTGGGAGGGGTGGAAGCGTTTCTAAATGGGAGGCTGGAAGGCTGAGGCTCACAGGTGCAGAGCAGTGGCCTCCCCACTGATGCCCAGCTCTGTCCTCCTGACCTGCTGCCACATGCGCAACCCCTTGTCTCTGGAATTTCCCTGAGTTAGCAGTTTTCCAAGCTGAGGAGGCTCAGGGAGGGAGGGAAAAGCATGTGGGAGCAGTGCCTGAGCCCAGCATGGCTGAAATGGGGGGACATGGAATGTTCTTTTGCCCTTTGCAATGTTTGCCCTGTAGCACCGAGGTGGCAGAAAAGGATAGGCAGTTCTTGTGGTTCTGGTGGACTTTCACCTTTCCCTCCAGGACATCAATCATCCTCCATTTCCTCAGACCCCACCAGTCCCAAAACTGCCCTTCCCACCCTGCCTCCCTCTCAAAACTGTCCCCATTCACTCGGCCCCCTTCTCACACCAGCTCCCCTCAACACTGTCCCTTCCTGCACCCCCTGTCCCTCTCCTCCTCCCCCAGACCCAAGCTCCCATAACTCCTGTGCTTCCTTTCCCAGCTTCCCTCCCTGGAGGGCCACTCTGCAATCCCTGTTCTCAGCTTCTCTGTGCCATCGCTGCACCCCTCCCTCCTTGTCTGCTGCCTGGGGCCACATCTTCCCCTTTGGCAGAGTCACCCCTCAGAACCTACTGGTGTTTCCCACAGACCTCCTCACAGCCTCCAACCCCTTCCCACAACTGTTTGCTCCAGAAGCACCACAGTGGCTCGACAGGCTGGACCAGCTTTCTGCCAGCAGCCCATACTGAGGCCAGCCTTCACCTTTGGGTTGCATCCCGCTCTCCCTCGCCTCCTCTCCAGGCTGTGGCTGTGGCTGGGTTGCCCTTGACAGCCACATGAGCTGCCTTCCCCAACCCACAGGCTGTTTTCAGGGCCTGGACACCCTGGAGCTGCTCATCGGCTTTGGCAGGGTAGCGTAAATGTCACGTCCCTGCCTGTTCCCAGCCTGATGCCTGTTCCCGGCCCGAAGCGATGCCCGCGTGTCTCCCATTATGTAAGGCGTAATGTGTATGGGAGCTGGGAGGCCCCGGGCTGGCTTGTGCACCATGAATGACAGCTGCAAAAATGAGAAGGGAACTATTTTTAAACCTCCCCCCCGCCCTCCTTCTCCAGCTCTTTTCCCCACAGCCCCAGCCAGGCTGTGTGGATGTCCAACCCATGGGGGAAGTTGGTCCTGCTGGGTTTTGCTGAACAGGTCCTGAGCAGTGCTTTGTGCTGCCACAGAGGGACACGCAGCATGTCAGCACAGGGCTGGTGGCTCCCAGAGGACATGTTCCAGCCCTCCTTGGCTATCAACAGTCCCCTGACATCCTCTCCTTCACCTCTCACAGCCCTGCATATCAGCAGGACCAGCAGTGTTCCTTTCTTCCTCCCAGCCTCTCTCTGTAACTTTAGAAAGGTCATTCCCTCCTCTTTGAGCCACAGGGTTATCACAATTCCTTGGAGAAGAGCAGAAGGGATCTTGAGGGGGAAAAAACCTACCTTCTACTGCAGAAACATGATACCCCAGCACCACCCTTAGAGCGAGGTCAGGAGACAGATGGTCTGGAGCAGAGGCCTGCATAATTGTCCCATCTCCCACTGAGTGCTACTGGCACAGGGACCAACAGGGAAGAGGAAAGGTGGGTAAGGAGCTGTCTAAGAAAGGGGCTCTGTCAGTCACAGGGAGAGTTGTCAAAACGAGTAGTGTTTTGCCCAAGAATGCTGTAAACCAAGCACCCCTCAAGCTGGAGCATTGAAAGAAGACATGCAGAGGGTGGACACAGCCCATGTGCTGCCAATTTGGCCCTGAATAAAGACACTCCGTTCAAGGATTTGCCCATCGAAGAATTGTCTGGAGAGACCAGCAAGTGTGAGATACCACTATACCTGGCATTGCAGGTGCTGCTCTAGACACCCCTGCTCAGGAAAGATGGAGCTGACCTGCAAGCCCATACAGGGCAGGCTTGTGAGTGGCTATTCTGAGTGTGGAGCTTGTTTAATCCAAAACAAGAGAGTTTGAGAGGGGTCAGCATTTATGCATCAAAAATATATGCTATGGCAAAAGTCTAATTTGTTCTCCTAGAAGCTCATCTGGATCATAAATACATTTAGACTTAAAATTAGAAAGAAGTTCCTAGCCAGCCATGGTATAAACTTCTGTGACAGCCTGTCGGGCTGGAAGGTGGGCAGAAGAAGCCTAATTTGGTAAGAGATTTAGCAGGCTGGTAGTCACTCCATGGCAGGAGAGGAGGGAGCCCAGAATGAGCCATACACGTCTGAAATGAAGCCTGCAATCATGTCCCCAGACTGGTCCCCAGAGGGATTGGTACAGAGCTGAAACTGCAGTGTGTTGCATCCTCCATAGGTTGGTTACATGTCATTAATGCCGTGCTTCAAGGTCCTCCCAGATCTTTAAAGAGGCAAGAAAGAGGTCACCTCTTTTCCTTCTGGGTTTTTAGGAAATTAATTTCCTTCATCTCTGTAACCTCTCCGGCCACAGTCACCACAGGGCTGGGGTGAGGCAGGGAGGAGGAACAGGGTCACTCCTGCTGCTCTTAGTCATGTTTTGGGTGTGCTGGTTTGCCTTGCTCACGGGCTCAGGACAAAGCCAGCTCTAGAGCAAGGGAAGCATTTCCCTTGGGCTTGGTTTGCTGTGGCAACCTGGGAGCTTGAGGTGTTGCACACCATGGCAGGCAGTGCCTTTCTGGGACTCCTTGGCTGCATTCACTCTGCTGCAGGAGCTCGGGACACACTATAGACACTTGTGCTCTCTCCCACTCACTCCTGCTGCTGTTTGCATCCTTAGGTTTCTGTGGACCTTGGCCACGGGAAGGGAGAGGGTCCCTCAGGCCGAGGCAGTCAGGACGTTCCCTGGATAGTCCTCACGTTTGACTCGGGCAGGCCGAAAAGAGTCCAAAGTCTTAGCCACGTGTTTCAGCGCTGCACGGAGCCCACACTGCCAGGACAAAACCCTCCGCCTTGCGACCATACCTGCCTCATGTCCCCCTCAGCGCTGGGGCTGCGGGGCACAGCTGCCCTGTGGCGGGAGCCTCGGTGAGGGCTGCGGGGGGTCAGCTCGGGGGGCGGCGGAGAGCTGTCGGAGCCCGGCAGGTCCCGCAGCAGGAGGCTGAGGCTGCTCGTTTCCCCGCGGAGCTCAAACCGAGGGCCGCCGGCCCCGCTGTCCCCGGCTGTCCCTGCTGTCAGCGGGCCGTGGGGCGGGAGGGGCCGGGCGGGGCCGGGCGGGGCGGTGCGCGCTGCCGCAGCGCCACCTCGCGGCGCCCGCGGGACGGCGCGGCCCGGCCGCCATTTGCGCGCCGCGGGGGCTGTGAGGGGACGGCGGCCGCTCCCGGCCCGGCCGTGAGGGGACGGCGGCCGCTCCCGGCCCGGCCGTGAGGGGACGGCGGCCGCTCCCGGCCTGGCCGGGGCCCTACCCGCCCCCTGACCGTGTCACACCACGGCATGGGCCCCCAGCAGGACTGCGGTCTTGCTCCTTGATGAAGCCAGCCTTTCCCTCAGGATAAAGATTTGAAACGGCAGCTTATCCCGGGCTGCAAGCAGAAGGACACCGGAGCAACCATCGCTTGATGGACTGAGGCAGTAAGTGAACTTAGGAGAACGTGACGTTATTTCTCCTTAAATCATGCGTTTTACATTTTACGCCCTATAAAGCCTTAGGAGCAAATAAGCAGGCAGCGAGGTAAGATGAATGCACCGGCCCACAACAAAGGCTGAAGCAGCAGCTGCTTGGGAGCCACCGAGCCCTTCTCAAGCCCAGGAGGTTGAGCAGCACCGCGGCTCACCAGGCCTGGGCAGGGCCGGGCAGGTGTGAGGCCTTACTGCCGCCTCACTGCCGCCGTGCAAAACGTACATGGATGTGGCTCAAAGCCGTGCTGCTCCAGCCTTCAGCCGGGCTGGGTGCTGAGCCTGCTATTGCAAGCTGGAAGCATATTTCAGGAATAAAGCATACAAGAGGCAGTTGTGATCATAAAAACTGTGATCAGGCACAGAGGGATAAGGTACGTGAACTCACCTCTTGCAACATCTGGAATAGTGCCAGCAACTTTCCACTCTACCTCCCAAGCCAGCCTCTTCCACCTCCTCTCTTTTCCTTATCGGAGGAAGGCTTGTCCCATATTACTCTTTCACAATTATTTCCCAGGGACACCCCACCCACCTAACCACAAGCCTGTCATAGCTATACCATCAGCTTCTGGCTTCACTCCCTCATTGTCAGTTTGCTTCCAATTTCCTCAGAGGCCTAAGACACATTTTCTCAATGGTCATGTCCAGCCAACAGCAAGCAAAAACCCAGAGGCGCTTAGCCAATGCAGCTCTTGCACATTTCTCAACCACAGCATTCCAGTTGCTGCTACAGAGTGCTACAGACCCAACTGGAGATAGATCCTTTCTGCTCTTTTGTGAATCTGGTGTAGCCAGCAGGAGCAAAAATGAGTACAAATGTATCTGAACACACAACGGGAAGGAGGCTGAGTGAGCAGCTGCCATTTTTCAGATCACTGCTAGCTGCAACATTTCCCAAAGGGAACTAGTAATATAATGTGCAAAGTTAGTACATTTATAAACTTGCTCCCCACCCACCCAAGGGAACGTTCAAGCTCCCTGAAAAGAAGGCAGTGTAATAAACATTGCTGCCGCCAGTTGACATCGCAACAGGGAAAAAAATGCCAAATATCCCCCACTGTGTTAAGGCCATGTAACACAAGAAGGATACAATCAGCACAACTGTGTATCTACTCCGTTTCTAGGGCAAATCCTTGGCTTGGCCATGCCAAGTCCTTGGCCTTTGGTATGTGGTAGAGGTCAGGCCCCTCCCTTTAGAGAGGAAGGTTTTTTACTTTCAAAAACAAATTACCTGAGTTACTAATCCTGCCATAGCTCTGGAAGACAGCCAGAGATAAACAACTCACTGACACTTAGTTTGTTCCTTGCTACCACCCTCCATCACTAATCATATAAGACATCTTTTACAAAAGCCAAGATCCAATGAAGATCCTTACTGCAGTTTATCTAGAGATTAAACTGAAGCACCAGTGATCTCGTCTACCTTGAAAGCATGTGTCAGATGCAGTGAATATATAGAAGACATAAATTTCTTACCAGGTTGATCTTCAATTACCAGCTTTTGGAAAACAAAAAAAAAAACCCAACCATCAGCGAAAAAATTATCAACCAACCAAGTGAGGTTTAGTTATTAAAAAAAAAAAAAAAAAAGGTATGAAGAAAGCTGTCCTCATGGACAAAACTTACTTACTCTGAACCTTACTTCTTCCTGTGAAAGAAAGTAAATTCTGCTTACTTTGTGGATGTTCTCAGCCCCAGCGTAACAGACAAAGCACGGTCCATGTGTCTGTGGCTGACTTGTTCTCAGATTTCTCCCCCGACCTGAGACAGTCACTGCAGGACAAATCCAAAACCTTGCAATGTTTTTAAATCAATTAATCCAGAAAATAAAAGCGGGGAACTCTACAGCTATTCCCAGCACACTTAACTCATGGGAAATGCACAGCCAGAACCTACTCTCAAAAGGTGATCAGCTGCTTTAGTGTCTACCATCTTCAATGCAAATTGCAGGTGTAATGCTGGCAGTGGAGCTGTACAGCACATAGTATGCTACCTAGAGAACAAAATTACTGGATCTCAGCGTAGTGGAATATACATTTTATTTCTTAAAAAGGAAGGGTACTAACAGAATTTAATACAGTCAAAATTTTACATTTTAAACAAAAGCTTTTCTTTTTCTTAAAAACCAGTTACGAGCAGAGAGGTGAGAGGATTTAAACTACTCACAAAATCCAAGCTGAAGACTTTGAGAATTCAAATTTGTGGTTTATACATTTAAAAAAGTGTAATAAATGGAAATACAAAATAATACCAACTCTGTAATAGTGAAATGCCCTTTCCTCATTAGATTGCTGTTTAAGCACCTTTATTTCCACCCAACAGCTGCCAGGAGTGTTTAGGTTTATGTACAAAATAAGCAGTTTGGGACAGAAGATTCATATATAAATTAAAACCATTTATGGCAATACAGTTTTACCCAACCGCTTTACAAGCTTTATTATCTCATTTCACTTCTAAAGAATCTTTCAGTCAGGATGATCTCAAATGCACTTGACAAACTGCTTCAAAAAGCAGCTACATATAGAGGAATTATATAGACAACCTCAAGGAGTAGACATCCAAGAGATTAAACAACAAGCAGTAAAACTAAGATCAGATTTATATCTTATATAAATACTGTGCAGATTTATCATCCATCCCACTGAATGAATGGGACAGATCAATGTCACATCTGAAGACAAAAAAATACTTTCATCCAAGAGGCAACAGAATTTCAGGCCAAATATAGCAGATAGGAGTTCCCTCAAACCATTTAGTTGAAAACTGTATGTGTCTGAAAAAGCTTTACAAGAACAGAGTTTTCAGAATAACTTGCACATATGCTTAGCTGTTTCGTAGCTATTTTACAGCCTAGAGACTCTAAGAGAGGAGAAAAAAAAAAAAAAAGAAGAAAATAAAAAGAGATGCCATTGTCTCTGCCCACTACAAAAGATGTGGCTTTGTCATTTATGGAACACTGCAGACACAGCTGTTATCAGAGAGGAAACTGCTCCAGTACAGCATTAAAGACAAAGTTACATTATGGCTGGAGAAAGTGTCATCACAGGCTAATCTCTTTACATGAAGGCTGATGGATTAATCTCACCTCCCCCTCAAAACCCAAGCATTCAGATTTCCTAACAGACTGCTCATGATTCTCACTCCACTGTTTTCTATATTTTCTTTTTAACACGAGATAGAAAAGGTCATGAAAGCTGATGAAAGTTCCAGCTGTGCAGCATCCAGTGAACATGTACTCAGCAAAACCACAAGTCATTAATCACTTTCTCTCTCTCCTTCCACACCACAACAGGAAACCTGTGTCATCTATGTACATAATGGAACTAATAAAGATGTAGACTATCTAGGTCACAAATGAGCTTTAGTAACAGTCACTCACTGTTTCACTGCAACTTGCTGCAGTCTGGCTGAAGGGTGGAGACAGATCTGTTTGAGCCAAAAGAGAGAATAGTTAAAAAAAAACACACTCAACAAAAACCACCCAGCTTTAGTTTTCCTCAGTCACTAAGGTTTACGAATAATTTAATATTGCTACTTTCCAAATGCTACTCACAAACAAATCAACTGTCCAGCTAACAGGATGGGAAGAGTACAATTATGAATGTAATCAGTGAGTACTATTAAAGAAAGACTGGAAGAGAATCAATTCCCTCAAAATCTTAGTTTCTCTGCTTAAGTAGCTCATTATTATTTTTAAAACATGTTTTTGTTGATAGAAAGCATCACAACTATTCAACTAGAATTCCACAACATCAATCTTTGTTTTGATTTCTGTAGTTCTCTAGGAAAGAAATAATCCCAAATCAAGCTACATGAAGCATTAACAATATTCAGATATTACAATGGAAGCACTTATTTATTACTTCATAGAACAGATTAGTTTTAAAAGTGTATTTACATATTCTAAGTTATACAAAATACAGTATTCCAATAATCATGTTAATCACCATATTTCAGACAACTTCACATAAAAGTGCAGAGGATGCATCCAT
Organism: Entomyzon cyanotis; assembly: GCA_024500445.1. Lineage (NCBI taxonomy): Eukaryota > Metazoa > Chordata > Aves > Passeriformes > Meliphagidae > Entomyzon > Entomyzon cyanotis. Next base: position 10,066,302 of record JAKEPQ010001018.1, on the reverse strand, counting down.
CCCTGATCCTGGCCAGTAGCAAGCAGTCACCCTAGTGTGACAGGTGAGAGTTGCTATTGTGCCCCCCTGGGAAAACAAATCCCACCATACCTTCTCACTGAAACGTAGCTGCAGATCTAGGAAAACATTCAGGCAGGTACACGAGCAAGGTTTGTTGAGACCCACAGACCAAAATCACATGCCTTAATTTACTAGACGTATGTGAAGTACATTTTTAATTTTTTTACAGATGTTGTACAGCAAAGGGCTTCTGCTCATGCCTTAGTTAGGAAAATGAAGTAACAAGGGTTTTGGCTATGTAACAGGCACCCAAATTACACTTAATATTAACAGCCCTATAACTACAACTGGAGAGTGTGTTAAGGACACAATTCTGCAGCTGACTACCTGGGCAGAGCTTCACATTCAAGAACAGATCCTGTGAAGTCCACATGGTTCTCTACAAATTTAGGGCTCATCCCATGCAGAAATGACAGCAGAATTGAGGCCTTAAAAGACTGGGCCACCAGATAGTAACTTCCTCATGACACAGCACTGACCAGTTCACATTGGCAGGTCAAGTCCCAGTGCAACAGCACACTTAGTTGAAGCAACAGATATTTTTTCACGCCTTTCTGCAGTAACTCTCCTCCCTATCAGTATATTCCTTTCACTTCCTTCTGTACTGTGAAAGTAGGACCAAGAGAAAGAGATTCCCAAGACCTAAATAAGTACTTATCTTCAGTATGATGCTAAACTGAGGGGATCCAAATAGGCCTAAAATTGTAAACAGTGAGGTGCCGGTTTTAGCAATCTCAGGTCAGACTCTTGCATTACTCTCCTCTTCCCGCTTTCATTCTTTGCTCTCCTTGCCAAGTATCTATGTCTATCTATACATGTATCTTCCTCAAAGAATTCCTTTCTTCCCGTAGGTGTCTGAACTTCAAGAAGTTTGCATTCCAAAAATTACTCACGAGGGATAGCAGACTATCAAACTAACAAATTACATCTGTAGGACAATCTGCATTATCATGAATTAAAACACTGTAATTTCTCAATTAGCATTTTGTTAGCATCTCCACAGATATTTATTTAAGCCTATTCTACCTTACTGCCAGTCTTTAATTGTGAGTTTATCTATTTTCACCACGTTACAGTGGCAGATATACAGATCACAGTAATTATCTGAACATCTAGAAAGCCAGTCAGAGCCTTGTAGTGCTGCAAAGGCAAAACACTAGCACTAACAAATGATTGTGCTCTTTATGGATTTAGGTGTATGTTGCCAAAAAGATGACATTTATGCCCTAAGACAAATTTGCATTTCTCATCTTGTGCTTAGCAGCTGAAATTATAAGGGTGAAAAAAAGCCTATCTGGATTTTACAAAGGTCTGAGATACCTCCTCTCTCACTAAAAATGAAAGCACCTGATCACGAGGAACAAAACCCTTTATGCTCAGGTGGCTTACAATACTGAAGCAGCAATATTCTCCTCTGTGCAGGTCCATTAATTCTAGGGCAATGCATTATTTCTGCTATCTACAAAAAATATTTTTTTTCCACACAAGTGGTTTTATTACAGTATTCCCAAAGCTGCTGGCCTTCCACTACACCTCTCAACTTGAAATTAATTTGTACAATTAGTAGCAGGCCTGCAGGTAACGCTGAAAGTGATTTCTAGTTAGAACATCTTGGGCTTTCAAACAGCACAGCAATGAAATGGATAATTGTCAGAAATGACATAAAATGTTACTAGAAAAACTGCAAAAAGCTGCTGAGCAAAAAACCAAACAACCCAAGAACATTTTTTCTCCAACACAAGTTTATAGTATGCTACCTTTCTACTCTGTCCGTGCAGGACCAAAAAAAAAAAAAAAAAAAAAAAAAAGGCAGAATTCAGATGATCTGACTATCAAAAGTATTAGGACCAGTTTCCCAACATTACACCTGCGATTTGAGATGTATCCACCTGATCCCAGCACTGAATGCTTGAGAGTAAAGCAAAGACACCCACGACTCCAGCACTTGCTAAAACATTACAAAAACCACATAAGATTAAAAACTTTTTTCTGCGGGAGTTAATGAGATCTTTGTTACTAGCTTCAGTGGGAGAAGATCTTGGCAACAGGTGAAAGATTAAGTTTCTTGGGAATTTTTAGACACAAACCCACTACGTGTAGATTAGATCATCATGTATGAAAGCAATACTGTATTAAATTTTGTGCATCATTTATTCATAGCTGGTGTCTTCCGCAGAGTAAGATAATACTCATTGTCCACAAATCTCACCCAGAGTTTATGTATTTTCAAAGTTAGTAGTATGAAATGGCCATGTGATGTCAATCCATTTCTTAATGAAAGTATAGCTCTGCCAAAAACTTCTTTCCTGGCAGTCCCTCCAGTCTTGCTGAAAGGTGCACATGCCCTTTATTCTCTCCCCTTGGAGATGGTCCCTTTGTGGCTGGAATGGGGTAGGCTGGCATCAGGCACACTTATGGCCTCTACAGTATATTCCAAGGCTAGAGAACTTCAAACTCTAACAGTGTCAATTCAGCATCTTTTAATATTCAAATTGAACTAAAAGAATATTGGTCTTCTTCTGACCACTAAGAAAACATACCCAAGTTATCACTTACAGATAGGATTGTCATCTTAGTCAAAGAAACAAGTTGATATATCTAATCATTCCAAGAGAAGCAGAGAGCTCTGGAGCAATAAACTTAACTTCCCAAGACTGCAAAAACTGAGAAAGGAATTCAGCATTGCACAGTATTTTTTGTCTGGCAATATCTTCACTCCTTTAAATAGTTACTACCTTCTCACCTATCTTTAAAGATACTGCTTCTTAAAAACAACAACAAAAAATTCTCCAGCTACAAAAGTTGAGCCGCACTCACCCTAAAGTGCGATTTTCCAGTTTTGCAACCCCTAGACACATGAATCACAGATTGTGCAAATCTGCATTGTCCTACAGGGAAGCACAAATGTTTGCTAACAGTCTTCTCTGAAAGAAAGATCTAATGAACATTCACTGTTAGTTCCATTGTGTAAGCTTTTAATATAACAGAAATAAAACAATAGAATTGCACATGCTAATATCACTGACTGAATATTTTGCTGTTAAAATGTCATGACATACTGCAAAACCAAATCCTGTACACAATATGTAAGTATTTAAAAGATATTCCTAAACACAGTAGGATCCAAATGAAGGACTAGCAACTTCCTTGCCCAGTTACTACAGCCTTTAGCTTTGATTGGAACAGGAAGCATGACTTTCAAGAACAGGCAAGGCTAACTGAAAATTTTGAAATTATAAATGAAAAAAGTTGCTACATTTACATGCTGTCAGGGTTGTTTGTTTTGTTGCTGGTTTGTTTTTAATCCATGGTTTGGCCTTTATCACCAAAATAATGCAAAAACCAGTACATACCAAAAATATCAGTCCAAATCAGCAGTAGTTGATACAGGCAGAGATATATATTGACATTTCAGCAACATGGAACTAAGCTATTCATCTATTTGATAAAAATATCCCAAGATTATCTCAGAGCTCTATAATCCCAAATTATAATAATACACTCATAGGTACACTTTGGTAACCAGCAAAAAATTAAAAACACTTTCTTGACCTTCAGGACATCGTCCATAGAAAATGATAGGTCAATACTACATTTAATATATATGCTCATTACAAAGGTTATGCTGTCAAACATTGGTTATAAATCCTGGCTTTTGAATTTTTTTTTTAATTAAGATTACAGTATTAGCTGCTGCTTCTCATATTTTTCTCTTTGCCTTTCTGCTCTGAAATTAGGGGTGGAATCTTCTGGGTAAACACAAACTCAAAATAATTGTTCAATATGATAACACTGAGCTATGCTGGTAACTAGTTATGCCTCATAATTTTGGCACTTGTGCTTCTGAAAGCTTTCAGGATTATTTTTCTTGAGGTGTATGATATTCATCAATCTCCAGGCATGAACACACTCCTGTCTGACAAGCTCCATTTTGGCTACAAGCAGGGTTCTGTACTCCTTTCCTAGAAAGTAAGTACTCTTTTTCTTCCCACATGGATTTAGCTCTTAAGCTTCCTTAATATAAGAGCAGATTCTTGTTATGCTGATGAAACTCTTACAATGGAACTTACACCTACTTCCTCCATCTTCTACACACAATAAACATCTCCACAATCTGTCCCAGCTTTCATCTACCCTCCCACACCAGCACAAGGGTCGTCACACTTAAGCTAGCTGCCCATTGTAACTGTGGGATATCATTGGCTCTTTCACCTTCAGCACCACGTTTCTCCTGCACTCAAGAGACAGAAAATTGTAATATGGCAGCTAATAGCCATTGTTTCCTGGAGCTAATACTCATTTGGTAGTTTCAGACTGCCAAAAGACTTGGGGATCAGCAGCTCAGAATAGCACCTTTTCCATGATTGCTAAGTCGTTAGCAGAAGAATAGATCCTTGTTTCAGCAAGATACCATAAAAGAAAGTGAGCATCCTAAAGGAAATAAAGGAAAAGGCAGGTTACAGCAGTGTAGCTGTGGAGCAGGAAAGCGACCAAAGTGGTTAATTATTACATGGGTCATTTGATAGAGGTTTATTACTCTCTGTATGGCATACTGTGGTGCTTTCTGGATTATTTCAATACATCTGCTGTAATCTTCTGCACTGAAGTCTCACACATTACAGGCTGCTGTCTTCCTGGTGCCTTTAGTTCTGCACTCACAGTACTCCACAATATGCTACACTGTACCAGAAGTGAGCCGCAGTATTAAATAAAATTCATTATACTGCAGGGAAAAGAGTCTTAAAATATAGCAGTTCTTTATATATACAGACACTTTCATTTAAAACTCCCTCTTTTCTTCCACTCGAGTGCCAAAACGAAGAGTCACTATTCACACAGGCTGTCAACAGACTTTGAGACAAGAACTTTGAGTGTCTTGACAAAACCCCAGTAGGTAAGCTTATTGTAGTTCATAGTTACAGTGAGAAAGACAGATAAGAAAGCCATATACAGAATTAAGGAGACTTTGCACTTTTCATCATGCCCAGCCCTGGGTAGTCAGATGGGGTACTTGCAGGCAAGGAGGCAGGCAGGGTCATCATCAGTTGTTTGTGTTGGGACACCTCATAGATTTCACTGCTCACTCTGAAGACTGGCGATTCATGTGTGCTTTTTAGTTTCTTTGTTTTTAAAAGTCTTTAAAGTTGCATCACTCGGAATCAGATAAGTCACTTTAAACAAAGCAAAGTGTTAAGTGTGACAATTTATTTATAACATACTTCCCACCATCACCACCACAAACCACCCTGTGAAAGAAAAAACCCCTGCTGAAAGGGTGACAATTTTCAGTATGTTTGAAAGAAATTAGAGCAACACTGCATCAAGAGCCACTCTAATCAAATTAAGAGCATAACAGACGGGGGGATAGTTCAAAGTATACATTAAGTGTTGTGGATTAGCCTGCTTCTCCACTTCCCTAAGAAGTCAACACAAAATTGCTCTAAACTCATACTCATAATTTCCACATTATGTTTAAAAGACAAGCTAGTCTTTAGCATAGAAAATAAACCCTAATGATTTTTTAATATATTTTCAGATTTTGACAGAGGAACTGCAACTACCCTCAACATCATCACCCCACATTTACTCCTTAATACAAATATTATCCCAGGAAGTATAGCCTAAGAGTTCTGACACAGCCACTATCTTAAGACAGCTTCTCTTGTTAAGAGGACTTCTAGACATATACTTCTGGTAAAGCTTCTAGTTCTTGCAGTTGTATGTTGTGTAGAAGGTCTCAATATCACAAACAGCATATATTTCTTTTAACACCACATACTGTTGAAGCAGTGCCTGGTGCTGGGAATGGATTACTTCCAAGAGGGCAAGTCTTGTGTGCTAATTTCCTATCAGGAAACATGCTGGAAATAGAACCAGCAAGCAAGGAGAGACCAGATATGCTGCTACACAGGAGATAGTGAGGTAAACTGTTCATGTTTATAGTGGGTGTAGCTTATCCCATAGTGTGTTCACGAGGCAAAGGACCAAAACTCTTTCTCAATCTCTTGCACAACAGGTAAGGTGCAGTAAAATAACAGTGGCTTGTTTACTTCTTAAAACAAGCCCCTTCTTTCAAAGCACAAGGTGCTGGCCATTTTTTAACAGCTGGGACTCAAGGTTCAGCCAAATGAGCCAGACCTCTTTTTCTAAATCTCCCTTACTTCTCAGTTAAGTGCAATATGCTGCTTTATCAGCAGTTCAAGAGGGAAGACCCTCTAAGGAAAAAAAAGGAGGGGTGGTGGTAGAAATCCAGTCTAGAGCACACATCAAATTATTTTGTCCACATTTGTAAAGCAAGTGATTCACTACTGTCTTCTCTCCTTGGTTTCTGCAAATTATGCAGGATTAGAACCTACCAAGACGTTTTGGCAGTATTGTAATCAAAACTGCACCAACTCCATTCTGCATAATGCTCATGGATTAACCTTGCAATACTTCTGTTTTTACAAGAGATTGATTATTTTTCTGTCTTCCTGTTCTAAAGGTTCCCCTATTCCTCTTCAACAGGAACAGAGTTCTATACAACAGGTACTTTCTAGTGCCTCTGAATGGGAAACAATTTCATGATGTTGCCCAGCAACATCTACTTATTTCCTAAAATTATGTTTTACACTTTTACTGGGAGGGGTAGGTGGAATGGAAAGGAGAAAAGAGCAAGAGTTTGAAAATTAAAAAAAAAAAAAGAAAAGAAAAGAAAAGAAGAGAGGAGAGTCTCCTAGGCTCTTTCTCCACTTAAAATGAAGGTTAGAACAGATAGCAAAAGCACTGTCCAGTCTGGAGGGATCCACATTTATTCCTCCAGACAGGGGAATCTGTTCAATTCTATGACATCAGAAAATGCTCTATCAGTGTTAAAAACAAGGTTGTAAATATGGACACTGAGATTTTGGACAACACAATGATCAGGAAAGGGCCTGAACAAGTTGTGCCAACAGAAACAGGGTTTGTGTTTTGTTGTTTTTTTTCTAATGTAGATGCAAAATGGCAAAGCCTCCATAAACTTTATTTCTGGGAGTCTCTACAGAAGGCAGAGAAGTCTAAGAGGCTAAAACAAAGAGCCCTAACAAGGAAAAGGGGTGTGCTTACAAGGGTCCGTATCTGGTCTCGTATTTAGAAACAATGTTCTTGCATCGTCCCACTTCCTTGCGCAGCTCTGCAACCTCCGTCCTCAGGGCTGTATTTTCTTTCTCAAGAAAGGCTGCCCGAATTGTGATCTGATTCTCCTTTAATCGCCGAGCATCACGGGAACGCTTTGCCGCCACATTGTTCTTCTTTCGCCTTGTCCAGTATTTTTCATCCTGTAGTAAAAAAAACATGCCAAACTGACAACTGTTTCAGAGACACCTGTTTATTGCAGAATGACATTCACACTGACTGCTATATTGAGGAATCTCCTCCATGGGTTTGCAGGGCTCTGACACCAAAATGGAGACAACGCAGTACTGTAAGGTTTCATCTTTATACAAGTCTTCTTTTAGGATAAACCAAGTGCATTGCTAGAACTAAGAGGATTAAGAGACTTGGGTATTAAGAGAAGCTGTCCAACTGAAATGCTCCCTTTACTTAGTTTCAGTTCAGGAGTGTACTTTGACAGAAAACCACCTGTTCTTTTGTCTGGGTTGCTTAAATCCAGATCTGAGACAATACTGAGCAAATATAAACAATGGCCTTCAAAAGTGCAGGTGATGAGGATTTGACTTGATAATTCTTCTAATTTCTGTGTATAGCATGATCAGTTGCTCCTTGCCAGTAATTATCTCATGATACCAAAACCTGCAAAACAGCAAGCACAGCAGTTGGCTTGCCAGTTCTATTCTTGGCAGTGCTTCTGCCCAATCATGTAGGTATACTGCATTAGTTGTGTATGTCTAAGTGTTTGGACAAAGATTCAGAAACTTTTATCAAGGCCTAGAAGAGTTTGCAGCAATAAATCTGTTACCTTTTGCTCATCTGGGACAAAAACCTTCTTGGCCTTTTTAATCATAGGTTGTGGTTTCAGGTCCTCTTCAGTAAACTTGTGTTTGCGAGGATTGAAGAGCTCACCACCAGGCACACTGGACAGCACTAAATCAGCAGGGTCAGGGTTAAAATTCACCTCAACTTCTACGCAGTCAGGATCAATGGGGCTGGGTGTATTTCTCTCATTTTGTGGTGGGGACTCTGGAAACAACAGGAGAAATCACAATATATTCAGCAGGATGAAGAGAATCAACAAAGAAGCCAACTTGTGTGTCTGTTTATTGCCCAACTGTTGTGAGAAGTATTTAATAGTATTAATTGGTGTTTCCTGAGGTGTGGTGGGTGCTGTACTGCTGCTGGTACAGAGAAAGAGTTCACAGTCTAGTCTGTAATGTAACTCTAGGAACATACGCCAGACTAACAGACATGAGTAGACAGATGCAGGACAGGAGTTGGCAAAAACTTGCAGGACTTCCTTGGCAAAAATTACATGCTTTGAATACATAAAAAGCAGCTTCAACAGCAGTAAGAAGGGAGAAACTTGTATCAGGCTGAGTTTTGTACCACAGAAATCCTTACAGAAACAAGCGTGCCCAGAGACCCCAGTCCCTGGGACCTTCAAAGGTCAGATAACTAGACTTCCAAACAAATTACTAGATAAAGGAGGATTTGTTACAAATGCAACACTATCCTTCTTTGCCACGTAGAAACAAATGCCCCAACAGATTGTCTGACACTGATAGTGTTCATAGGAACTTTAGCATATTAATATCATTTACAAAACTCCATATACATGAGCTGCAAATGTCAGTGCAATGTGCAGAAGCAATCAATAAATAAGTTTTTCATGTGCCACCTAGAAAAAAGCTACAGCCTATAACTTAAGGAAGGAGTTCCACCTTATCTTTCTCACAGATGCACAGAAGAGGTCCAGAGCAAAATGCTCTCTGTAAAGCTTGCTCATAAAATAGTACTGTGATGGCTATCAACGTTTAAATCTAGGGCAAACTGAGCTGCTGAATTCTTTAATAGAGAAGATCTCCATACTACAAATGAAGTTTCCTAGTACCATTTAAGCACAGTTTTGTTTTTTGTTCCTCCATTCCTACTTCAAAGCACCACAGAACATCAAACTGCATCATTAAAACACGTATTCCAAGTGTCTGTTCTCACATTTTCCAGGCTACCACAAAAAAAGATTGCTTCATTGTTTTTCTATTTAACATTGTTATTTGAGATACATTAAGTTTGCCTAAGTTCACCCAAGCAGACCAAGGTAGTACCAATGACCTGTGACAAGCTACCAAATCTATTGTAAAATAATCTGAGAAAGTATTTTCTCAATATGTCCAGCTTCTCACTAGATTAGCAATACCAATAAAGCAAATACTATATGTTGCTGTTTCAGCTCTTCTAATTTCAAAAGCAAAACAGACTGCACACTGATAGACAAACAGACTGCACACTGATAGACACTCATTTTTCATAGGATGGGAGGAGGGGAAGAAAGGAGAGGCAGCATCTTCATGAACTGACACATGAACTAAGGCTCTACATTGAGCATGTTTGTACTATTTAACCTGCCACAGCTAACACTGACAGGTTAGCATGTCTCCTCTTCGATCTAAAGAGGCACTTTTTAATATGAGAACTACTGAAGTCCCTCAGAGTCCCATATTGTTCCATCTACCTGTGCTGGAGGCTGCTTCAGATTGCTGGTAAACTGCAGTGGAAGAGGATGATGCGGGAGAACCAGTGGAAGCACCGGCAGATTCCTTTCCTTCCAGCTCAGCCACAGGCAAGAGTGGATTCTGGTTCAAATCCAGGTGAGTGGGGCTGGAAGGAATTCCATTCTCCAGCAGGAACTCATCCAGATCCATGTACTCCAGGTGGAAAGACTCGCCATCGTACGGAATAGTTTTGTCCCAAATGGGTGGCATGAGGGAAGCAGAGACTGCCATAGTGCTGGCAGCTGCTGCCTCATCTTCTTCAAGCTTTATTTTCTCCTTCTCTTTATCTGAAAGATACAAGTAGGTCACTGTACAAGCTTGAAACACAGGAGAGACTCAAGGTTTACGAGTCTAACAAAATCCCCATGAAAGGAAATTCAGTAAACTAATGGTTCTGCCTCATGTCATGATCTGGAAAATCAGATGTTAAAAAGCACCATTCATGTATGGAACACTCGAACCCCCTGTGATGGCTGGACCACAGGCAGCTAAGTAGCCTTGCAGATCAGCATCTTTGCTGTGACAGCTTACCAAAGTGTGATGAAGTGCTGCATGGAGCTTATTAACCAGTCACTGCAAAACAGCCTGGATTTTACATACCCATCCCAGAAGACAACAAATGTGAGTGTGCCTAAGCAGGATTACATGGGAAGCCATTAAGTAAATTCTGAGGAGGCAGAGTAGCTTATTCTATGCACAAAGAAGGAAGGTGCAGAACAATAATTCAAATACAAATGGACAGGAATGTGGGTTTTCAGATTACATTTGAAAATCAGCCAAAAGGTCCATAGGACACCAGAGACCTGGATGCCTATTGTTCAGCATTTTAGAAGCATGTCTCTCTGAAATGACTCAGCATGTCCACAGAAAGCAATAGCTCCAAGTGCTGCTGACTATAGATAGCTCAGAGTACCTACATACAATTTTTCACTCTTTGGGGAGATGGCTAATAAGGCACACTCCCACATCCCACCCCCAAGTCACAAGAGACTGATGAATTTTTCTCCATTTACTGTGGTACAGTGCACATGTTACAGAAAAATGGCTGTTTCTATGTTCCACATAGCTACTGAATCTTAACAATTGTCTGAGACAGAATCCAAGCAGAAAACTCAAGTTATGGAATAATTACATAATTTAAGAGATAAAAATAAGCTGGCAGAAAAAAATAACTTAAAAATCCAAGTCATTTTCCTGATCCAGCTCTCCATGCAGCCATGCAGTTCTACCAGCAGTGAAGGAGGCATTGCAGAAGCAGTGCTAGTACTGCCAGCACTGCTGTCAAAAGAAACAATCACCAGTCATACCCAAATCACCTGCAAACTGGGCACTACCATGGAAGCCAACAAATATTCAGTTCAGTAGAACAGGCACTCCAAGGACATGCACCAGACCAGTTTGGATCTCCAGTATTCACAGAGGTTAGCCCAATAAAATGCACCAATCTTTGGCATTAGGGTTTTCTAGACTGGCTACAAAATGCTAAAGGAGCATTTTTCTTTATCGGAGGTGGAAATGGGGGTGAAACTCTGCTCTAAATCAGAAAAGCCTATTTATATAAAACCCATTCTGATAGAAGTGGCATTCCTTCCGCTGTTGCCTTAGCTGGTGTGGAACTGAGATTGAAAGAGCTTTTTATGGCTTAAAGAACAGTGCTGCCATACAAAGTAAATTATCTACCATATTCTGAACATTTTATACAAAAGAGGATACTGATTTTAAACCAAGCAGCTGAGAAAGTATTCACCAGCCACCAACTTGGGACCAAGAGCAAGTACCTAAATTAAATTCAGACCAGTGGCTCCTGGACCTAAGCTTTGGTAACATTACCTTGCAGTTTTTGGCCTTCTTCTTGCTACTTCACACTGCTGCCTCTGAACTGCTGTCTCCTAGCTACTATTCCTGCTATAAACTCCTCTTTGCAGGGAGTTTTGCAACTTTCCCACCCTTTGCAAGCATGCAGGTTAACAGTAATGATGCAAATAAGCAGAATGTTTCTAAACAGTTCCTACTTGAAGCTAGTAAAGGAACAGCATGTACTCTACATATAAGGAGGATTTCCTTTACTACTGGAGCACACCCCACCAAATTGGAACCAACATTTCACCTGTGAATAGAAATTGTGTATTTCCCAAGGTTTGCATAGTGCCCATCACAACCAAACCTAGATTTGCACTGGATGTTGTGGATGATATCCTAGTAAAGATATCATCAAAACAAATGCAAGCAACAATGAAGAATTCTTTGTAAATAATTATCTTTAATTAACATTATATAAAAATTGTGAAATGCTGAGTTCAAATGTCAACTAAAAAGAAAAAAACATTCTTGAAAACAATAGTACACCATTATAAGCTATGCCAGTTTTAATACAAGCCAGCAGTGCTTTTGTTTTGCAACATCTACTACAACACCTCCAAGAGAGGAGAAAAGAAACATTAAGTGATTAGTAGGCTGAATATAAGGCTTAAAAATGTGTTTCAGAATGTAGATGCTAAAAAGACTACACTATTGGCATATGTGGCTCTTCTCTGATCTTTTAATGCCTTTTGGATGTGCACCATCATCCTGCTGGCCTGCAGTAACCTGGAAAAACTCGGGTTCCTCCAGCTTCCTCTTGCAACTGTTCCGGGCTCACACCAGATTAGCGTCTTCCTCCACGTGAGAAAAGCATGTGAAATTTTTTGTCCTTTTGCTACAAGTTGACAACTAGCAAGTACTGGGCCCCCGTGCTGTCTTTGTTTAGCTATTTTGTCTCTCTCTCCTCCCTCACTTCTAACACTATCTGAAACAAAATAGCAGAAGTTACCACACATCTTGGGTGCCCATCTATTTCAAACGTGATACATAACATGATAAAACCTTTGTATGATCATTTTTGCATTGATGTTTTCCCACAGGCTTTCTTTCAATTCATTTAATCTTTATTTCTGCCGCACAACATCCTGCTTGGGTGCACAATATCTAATGAAACACTAATTAACTTCTTGCATCTTGAGGGGGAAGTTTCCACCTACCTCAGCACAGAGACCTGAAACATTAATTCTCTTAAGATATTTATAGTGTAAACAGGTATTACCTGACAGTAGAGCTGCAGTATCCTAAGAGGCTCCATTTGCAGCGATTCAAGGTCACCCTGATAAATCTGGACTGTACTTCTGCAGATGATGGCTCATGTCCGATTTAGCCCCCTCATTCTGCTACTGTGACCTATTAACTGGGCTGTACATCTGCTGTTAACAGGGAGGACACCAGTTCATGCTCAGTAATTTAAGTAGACCAGTCCAGTTACTGAGCTGCTGGAAATAGTGCTGTTTTAACCAAAAGCAGCAGCCTGAAAAGAGCTTTATTCTCCATCCTGATTTTTCCTCAAAACCAAAAAACCAACCAAACCAAAAATCAACCAAAAGACTTTGGCCACCACGCTGTCAAGAGCTATCCCAGCCACAAACAGAACAAATACTTATTTGACAAACTTCCCCTTGTTCACAAAAAAAAATATTGGCAAATTATACGGAAACCACTATATAGACCACGGCTGATTGCTCCATAAATCTTCAGTCCCACTTGTGAGGATGGAACAAGGCAGGTTGCGGAGTTCCATATCCCTGATGCCCATTACTGTGATCTTTGCTGAGGCATTCCTCCTGCCACAGCAGCGTGCAACTGGTGATTAAGGCATCCTTTGGAGAGTACGCAGCAGCTCGTTACTAATAGAAGAGACCTACACTCCTGCTCTAGAATATTAATTGCCTACCCTTGACCCACAGGACTTTCCCCTTTTCTAAAATTAAAATATAATTATTTTTATTTATTTAATCCTTGTAACATACATGACAACAGCTCCCAGCAAGGCTGGTCAGCTGTACCTGGTAGATGGCAGGGCATTCAAGGAGATAGCATTCTGCTGGAACTGGCTGACCTCCCTTCTCTGTTGCTCAGGAGGATTAGAAAGCCTGCTTGCTTCCTGGGTAGTCAAATTACCCACAGTGGTTGGAAAACCCACAGGTAGCTCGCAGAGACTATAAATGGACACTGCAGCTAGCTGATACCATTTCTTACAGAATAAGACAGAAAATTGTATTTTTGTCAATAAGCATTCCAGACAAAAGGCACAGGGGTCTTTTCTCAGAAAGTTTGCTGAAACTGCACCCCTGGATTAAGTGAATGAGTAATTTTTTAACATTTTGACTGTATCACTGTTAAAGGAACAGCAATCAAGGATCCTCTGAAGTCAGTTGAGTCACAAGTCTACTGACAAGCTTTTTGTAAATTAGGAGTAACTACCTGCTAACAATGAAGGCATTCTTTCTTTTGTCTTGCATATGCAAACAAGAAAAGTACCAGAGACCAAAATAAACAGAAAGCAACAAGTTCCACGAAGTGTGAAGTGAAACAGTACACGGTGAACTAAGGAAATCTATGGAGAAATTTTAAGAACAACCTGAACTTTATCACACCATGAATGGAGAGGACTGGATGAAATGGACTCACTAGCAATCTTTAGAGGCTCCAGCCGAACACCTTCACTAGCTGGAACGGGGTCATCTAGTAACCAATCTAGTATCAAATGTTTCTAATTTTAGAAAAATGCACTACCTCAAAATCGTATTAATTTCAGAATTTTACATCTCCATGGGCCACATCACATGATTCTGTACACACAAATCACCCCCAAGACAAAGTCACCAAATCCCTATCAGCAACCATTATTGTTTCCATGCATGAACTTAAATTGCTCCTGCTGGCACTAATGTCTTTAAAAAGGACTGGGTGCAAAAATAGCTCAAGAAATCCCAAGATTTTGTATATTCAAGATTCTGTGTGCTGCAGCACGCTGCACCATAGCAACATAACTAAAACCTTTATCACAAGCTGAGTCTTTTTTTTTTTTTAGCAGAAAGGAGAAAAATATAGTCTCCAGAATCATAATATGGATAAAATGGATATATTTACAGGGAATTGTGCAATATTAGACATGTAAGGTAGGTAGGATGCTCACTGGGAACAATCTTGCCAACCTTGCTTATGCTGTGGTTTACCCTGGATGTTGTCTACTGTTCCAAAAAATGACTGTTAATCTCAAAATTCGTAAGTGAAAGGACTTATTTTATTATACACCACTGCACTAAGCATTACAGCAGTGCAGATAATCCTGAGCCTTCCTCGAAATGAAACTGATACTCCGAAAGGCAAAAATTCTGCCAGATGAGAAAAAAAAAATAGTGTGCTATCAGCACTGAAGACTGTAAGCACCAGCACTGCTATTTACACAGCTGCTGTCTGCATCACCAGTGGCAGAGAGGCAGCTCCAGCCCATGCAGGACTGCATGTGCAGGCAGTCACTCATACCCTTCTGGATTATCACCGAACCTAATCTGAAGGGATCTGCTGTTTACTCGTGTCATCGGGCAACTTCCCAGCAATTAAGGTCAAGCAAGACCCGAAACCTTCTCACTGCTGCTCCCAGCTACGCGTCTAGAGGCGGGGGAGGCTCCAGACAGCCGAGGGACTAAAACCAGCATGTCACGTCTCGGCTCCTGCCCACCCCTCGCTCCCGCAGCATTCGGTTTTGCCCAGCGCAGGCACCTACACGCTCCGGAGAGGACGATCCCTGGGAGGCGGGGAGCGATCCCGTGCTGCCGGCACTTGGCTCGGCCGGCCGAGGGGGCGGAGGGAGGGAGGGACGGGGCGGAGGGAAGGGGCCGGGGCGTGCGGCCTTTCCCGAGGGTGCTCCCCCCGCGGCCAGTCCCGCCGTGACCCGCCCTCCGAGCCACGGGGCGGGAAGGGGGCGGTGGGGGTGGATAACCGGGGGGCACCGCGCGCTCCCGCCGCCCCCGCGTGCGCCCCCACGCTCACCCAGGCGCGCCTCCCGCGGCGGGTTCTCCATCAGCTTCTTCAGCACCAGCGGGAACGCGCCCGCCAGGCCCCGCCGCTCCTGCTGCGCGGCGGCCCCCGCGCTCCCCCCGGCTGCAGTGGGCTCTGGTCCTCCCGCCGCCGCCGCCGCCTCCTGGTGCGCGGCGCGGCCGGGCATACTCCCCGCGGGCGGGCGGGCTGTCAGCGGTCACCGGCGGAGAGGGGCTGCGGTGGCGACTCCCCGGGACCCGGCGGCGGCAGCGGCGAAGCGCGGAGCGAACGGCGCAGGCGCGGCCGGCTGACGCCCGGCGCGTGCTTCAGTATTCATGAGCCCCGAGTCCCCGCCCCTGCCCGGCCTCTCCGCGCCCCGGGATTGGCCAATGCCCCCGGATCGGGGCGGCCCCGCGCTGACAGGCCCCGCCCTTCCCGCCCTGCCCTCCCCGCGGCCGGCGCGGGCACGCGCCCCCGCCCGCCGGGGCACGTGCAGGGGCGGGGGCTCCGCCGGGCTCATTAGCATTCGGAGCCACGCCCCCTCTGCTCCTCCCCCGGGTGCTGCGTCACCGTCAGGAGGGCGGAGGAGGCGGGGGGAGGGAGCGCGCGCGTGGGCGGTGGAGGAGCGGTGCTTGCCTGCCGCGGAGCGCGCGCCTGCCGCGCGCCTTCTGCGCCTGCGCACGCCCGTCTGTCTCCCCGCGCCCCTCAGCGCCTGAGGCGGCTGTGAGCGAGTCGGGGTCCGTGAGGGCAGTGAGGATGGTCCGGCTGTGCGACGCCTGCGAACCCCATCCCTGTCCTGCCCCGGTGCCAGCGATCCAGCCCGCCCTGTCATCCTCGTTTAGGATCCCAAAATCACCTTTCCCGCGTGCCCTGGATTTAATCTCCCTCCGTCCCACACGATGCCCGCAGCGGCCTGCCCTACATAACATAGGCAGGGAGAAGGACTTCTCTGCTGTGTAGGCATGAGTGGGCTGCTGGGGGAAGGGAGAAAGGGCTACCTTTCCAAATTGTGAGGATCACAAGAAATCCTTGTGATTCTCCAAGAGGCCCCCTTGCTCTAGCAGCAGGGATGCCGTGCTGGGATTTAAGCTTCTGGAAACACCAAGGGAGCAAATGTTGCCAAGTTCGTTCCCGAGAGCACGGGCGGATACTGAGGAGCATCTCCCACAGAATGAATAAATTCGCAGAAGTGGCAGATGCGGCAGCCACAGTGGCTGTCAGCAGTGGCTGCTCTTGCCTCGGCAGGACGGGCTGCAGCGAACCTACCACACAGTGCTGCGGGCCGGGAAAGGGAAGGGTGTGCTCCTCTGGGATCGGCCTGTCTGCATCCAACAGAGCCGCCGGAGCCAGAGCAGAGGCGTCCCCTTTTGTGCCAGCAGAAAAGAGACGTCTTTGTCTCAGGTAGGCGCTTGGGTATCTGCTTGGTTCAGCTTCCCCTCCACAAACCTCAGACAATTTCAGTGGCAAGGCACCATTTTACCTGACCCTTACTAATAAACTCTGATGGTGTTTGTGACAAAAAAATTCATGTCTGAACTCTTCCCCACATGCCCCAGGAGAAGGAATGGATTTGAAGTCACATGAGGTAAGTGTTTTCCTCCATTGTCTTACTGCGATGAGGCCAGGGGACATCTCCATCTAACCTGGGAAGATCTGGAGCTGCCCTACCCAGCAGCTACTGCTCTTGTGTAGGCTGGGAGGCTCAATCTGCTGCCTCCCTCGCAGGAAACAGGTGGGACTCCCAATGCAACTCCTGCACACATGCTGCCCAATGGGAAGCTTGGAAAAGGACACCCTGTTAATACAGGCTGGAAAGGCACAGGTTAATGCATGATTTATCAAAGCTGATAAATCCAGTTGCAAGAAGCAGGCAGAGCAGGCCATGCTCTGCTGCCCAGCATGCTCCAGGGCTGCTACGCGCCCTCCACGGACTCCCTCTGCCTTGCCAAGCTCAGCTGGCAGGAAGAAAAGGCACATGCATGAAAGGCAAATGCCACTTCACAGAGGGTAATGAGACACAGATGTTAGACCACACACAACAGAGGCAGCACACACAGCTTCACAAGGGGCTGCAAGCTCGCAGTGGTACTTTTGTCTAGGAAACAGCTACTGTTGGGCAGTAGATAGTGAGGTCACAAAGGAGCAGCTTTTAGGCAAGTGGACGCAGCCAAAGTTGGGCAGGCTGTAGGCTTCCCATTCAGTTATGGCTCTCATGGTCACTTTGTTCCATTGTTGTCAATGTTGGTGGCCCCCAAGGATGATGCTGTGCCTTAGTATTTTACAACACTCCTTCAAGGAACAGGGTCTGTGCACATCCCCCCTGCAGAGGTCAATGGCAGCTGCTTTGCTGTGTAATGTCTGTGTGAAAGGAGGTTATTAAAACCACTCAGCAACTTTTACTCCAGGGCTTTTCCCTATAGATTGACCATGTTCTTCCTCTAGCACATTTCCACCCGTGCTCCACTGTGCTAAGGTTTGCTCTGTACCACCCTGAGTTGTGACTTTGCTTGGAGAGGGTCTAGACTATACAGTGTTAGCTGCTTTTCCTGAAGGCAGGAGGGAGGGAGTTCGTGAGGAGCATTCCTGTGGGTTCCCTCTCAAATCACCCTGCTCCGGCATTAGCGCTGCCCTGCCAGCTAGGAGGGAGGCTGCCCTGAGAGCTTTTCCTCACCACCTCTGGGGATTAGGTGCTCAAGCAATTGCCAGCAGAAAGTGGGCACTGCACCACAAAGCTGTATCTTCTTGGTTAAGCTGGGATGTGCCTGGGATTTTTACATTTTCTTTCACTGTGCAGCTGAGGAGGAAGAGTGGAGGACAATGAGATGTGAGGAGAGGAATGCAGCAGCCTTGGCTGTTACTGCTGGGAGTCTTGTCAGGGCCAGATAATGCACAGCAGCCCAGTTCTGGGGTGCAGCAGGGAGGGAGGCAAGTGACAAGCAGCTCACTGCTGGGCACAGGGTGTGAGGGGGGAGGTATACAGCAAGCCCTACTGGGAGGTTTGAGTAGCGGAACAGAGAATTTCAGAGAGAAGCCTGAGAGCCAGCAAATCTAGATAAGTGCTGTCTAAGTATGGAGACCCAGGAGGAGAGAACTGAGCTCTGTGGGAAGAAGGCCATGATGGGAATGCTGGCCTGGAGAGGGAGGCACCATAATAAAGACAATTCTGAGGATTACAGGAGGTGATGCTCAGAGGCAGGGTGGTCCTGGGGCTGAGGAAGAAAGCTGCCACAAAACAGCACTCTCAGCTGCCAAATAAGTCACTTTGAGTTAAATTATTCTCTCTGCAAATCATTGATCTCTCCTCTACCCTCTACTCCAAACAGATAGGTCTTGCCAGCACTCCTCCCTTGGATTAATTGAATCCACTTGGCTATGGAGAGCAGAGAGCCCAGAAAAGCAGCCAAACTGAGCTTAGCCACAGCAAGGCTCTGCACCACATGAGCCACCCTTGGCTGTTACTGCCTCCTCCCAGACAGTTCCACTTTTCACCTGGGTATAGTCAGCTCGGAAAACATGCCCTGGTCCACACAAACAGTGGGACATCATAAGGTGTAATAAGTAAACACCTGTTAGTGGGCAGGCAGTCTCAACAAAGAAGAGAGTGAGCTCACAGAAGGCAGCAGCAGAGCAACGTGACAAAATGAGCCCCTTAGGGCGTAAGGCAGCTCCCCTTGCCCTATTTCCCTTTCCTGCAGGGAGCTGTGCATGTGCCATAGGGCTCACTGTACTGTATTACATCAGGTGTAGGCAGCTACCTTCCCTGCCTTAATGTCACAGCAGCAGCCTCTTCTCCCATTGACACTGGAATGAGAGCAGGGCTTCTCTCCACACTGTGTGTCTGGCTTTTCTGCTCCTGGCTCCTGCTGCCCCTCAAGACTGCAGAGCTGCCTGCATGTCCTGGTAGTAACTCCCTAGAGAAGAGCAAGCTCTGTGCATGTTTGTTTTTGAGAGTTCAACTCACTCATGCATAGACATAGACTTGTTGAGCTGAGGTGTTCCCACACACCTCCCCAGCATTCAGCAGTGAACATTAAAACACAACAACCAAAAAGCAGCTTGCCAAGGGTGTGTAGCACCCTATCCAAAACCAGAGACCAACCATCAAGTTGCGTGATGGGCGCTTGGAGCAGACCCAGCAACAGAGAAACAGTCCAGCATGAGCAAAGTGTTCAGCACAGCAGAAGCCCAAACTAAATAACCTCCTGGGTCCTTTCCATTTGTTTTCTAGGATGCTGCACAGAGAACAGGAAAGCCTAGGAGTACAGAAGTGCTCTTGCAGAGCAAATGCAGCATTTGCTATGCTCTCTACCCAGCTTTTCACGGACAAACAACTGCAGCATCAAACAAAGTTTGCGCAGAGTCAGGCTGCCCCATGCAAGCTGGGCTCTCTGAACAGTCTGAGTCTGGGAAGAGGCAATGTCTGGAGGCTTAGTGGTTATTAACCATAGGACAACAATGAATGGCAATCCTGGAAATTGCTTCTACGTGAGCATGGAGAATTGTGCCCAAGCCTTTTCTGTGCATGAATCTTTGAGGGTTTCCAAGAAGTAGCTGAGCACAGAGATTAAAAGGATCAGGAGCTCAGCACTCTTGATTGATTTTGTAATCAATCCATTCCTGCTGTTTTTCCTCCTAGCTGCCCGACATGCACAGTGCCAGAACTCCCTGTCTGAACTTGGACACTTTGGGGAAACACACCCTTGAAGGGCTTGCAGCAAACAAGATCTGCCCCTTTCTCACCTGGCAAGGAGAAATCAAAACAGAAACCCCAGCATACATTTCCTCAATCCTACCTGTCATCTTGTTGGTCCAGGGCAAGGAATACTCCAGTAGGGACTTCAAGACTTCCGGAAAGTCCAGGGCAGTGGGGCCCCCAGGGGTGTTGCAGCTTGACATGTCCTGTCCTGGGACTGTGCCAGCAGGGCTAAGGGAGGGCCAGGTGCCTGGCCACCAGCGTTACACCCTGCTCCTCTGGGCGTTGCGAGACGGGCTCGGATGCACCCGGAGTAGGTTTGCCAAACTACTCTGGCTGAGAAAAAACAGGGAGGAAGGGAAACAGCCTGGCGGAGATGCAGCTTGCCCGGCTGTCTTCACCTCCCCCTCTCCCACTCTGAAGTGGCCAATTGTGGAAATAGCTTGCAGCCTTGCAGGGCTGGGCCGGGCGCCTGGCCAGCGTGGTTTTACAGGGCCTCTCCCAGCCAATCCGGCAGCAAAGAACTGGGCCAGTTATCTAACTTTGCAAAGGCAGCACCCTTTTCCTTCCCAAGGTGTTATAACAAATATACACGTTGGAAGGGAAAAAAAAAGCAAGTGCTCGCTGTCAGAAGTACACATGTCGGCTGCAAACACAACAGCAAAGGGATCCTCTGATGAGCTCTCAGGAGGCTCTGAGGAGCTCCATGCAGTGCAGACTGCTACAGGGAGATACACATCCTGTCTGCGTCTGCCTGCTAACTTTTTAGATTTCTGAGATGCAGATAGTGACATTATTTGTATGTGATGCAACGCTTACTGTGTGTCCCTCCTAAGTCAATACTGGCAATAGCCGAAGGCATCTTTCTTATAAAGTGTGCATCCCCAAAATACAGGTTTTTTTACTTAAGTGGCAGAGAATTTTATCAGAAAGCAAACAGCTTCCTCTCAGAGCAATGATGTACAGTAAGAGAGTTCATGAACCCTGCAAATACCCTGATAACAGCTGGTTAAGTAAGATCTTCAGCACACAAAGCCCCTCCTCTCCTGTCAGTGAAATTTTTAGCATGGAGAAAAGGACTGGAGGTAGGAGGATAAAGGCCTGATCCTCTTTATCAGAACCTGGCATGGGAAGTGGCATCTTATGTGTGCTGGGGTCTTTTCTTTCGCTGGGTGTGATATTTCAACAGAAGTGCTTTTATTTCTCAGTTTGTTCCTGTCCATTTTGCCAGGCTCAGCCTTATAGTGCCAGTGTGAGTTGGTAGGAACCAAGTATTCCTACACTGGTCTGTGAGCCCCAGCAACTGGACACAACCCAGCAAAACCATGCATGGTGTTTGTCCCATAAGGAAATGTATTTGATTTAACCCAATAGAAACCAAAAAGAAAGAATTACCTAGCCAGGTTGGGTGGTTGAGAATTTCAGTTTAGCTGGGGAAGCCTCATGATCTAGTTCCCATAGCTAATCAGGCTCAGAAATCACACAATAGTTGGTTTAGTAGAATTCATAATTATGATAAAACTTCTTGGGATTTTGAGCCGAGGTCATAACCATCAGTCATAACCATCAGTGGTGAAGCCATTCAGGGAGAACAGTCCCATACTAACCCTGGGCTGTTACAGGGTTCTCCACCCAACCAAAGCTGGAGCCAGCAGACAGACTCTGCAGATGGTCAGTGCATTCTGGCTGCTGGAAGCAATAGAAATGATCACATCTCTCCTTCCTGGAGCTCAGCCTGCCAGCCAGGAGGTCCTTTCCTGAAATCTTCCAGTCCATTCTGGAAGACTGGAGTCACTCAGTCATGCCAGGCATCACTGATGTTTGGGACAGCTACTGTCATATATGCCTAGTTTTGCTTCTCATCACAGGCTGGTGAGGGAAAGTGACTGGAAACATGGAAGCTGTCCAGTGCCAGATGCAGCTGGACCCCCTGGTTTTGTCCCAGGCTCAAACTTGTCATGAAAGCTGGACAAACGTGACCACATGTCTGGAGGGACACAAGGACGTCAGAGCAGCTGCTGCAGCAATTGACTGACATTTATGGCTTCAGAAAATAAAGATGTTCATTCAGAGAAAATTCATAGAATCATGGAATCGTTTGGGTTGTAAGGTACCCTAAAGATCATCTAAATTGTCACTTAGCAGTTTATATTATTAACCTGCAATGGACATCTCTAAGTTTTCATCTAGAGATCTGAGAGCGATGAGAAATACATCTCATCTTGTGTTTGCCATGCCCACAGTCTCCTACCAACACTGTATGTCCTTGATTCAGAATCCCTGAACAATGAGCTCCTGTCCACTAGAAGAGCTTGGGTAACATCACTAGCTGGATGCATCAACACCACCCTGTCTTCAAGCCCCAGGGAATCAGAAACTCTACTATGGAGTAGAGCCATAGCAGTAGGGAATGTCTGTCTGCCCCTGTGTCCCCGCCATGGAGAGCAGAGCACTTGAGCTCTGCTCTTGAGCTCTTGAGCTCTTCATTAGTGCACTTCTCTGCACATCTCTGCACTTGAGCTCTTCATTAGTGAATGAAGTTGAAATGTTGGCTCTGGATAGCTGCATGGCCATAGATTGTGCTGGCTGCACTGTTGTCAGATCAGATGGGCTTTTATTGTTTTTGTGATCTCATTTTAGTGGAGGTGCTGGCAGCTCTTCCCCATCCATCACTTGCTGACAAGCCCAGTCAGCTCTTAACAGCATATTTTCTCACAGACTCAACCAGCCATTGTCAACTTATACTGGTCCTAAGTGGGTGGCACACAAAAGGAGACACCTAATGCAATGGAAAAGGCCAAACTCCAGGAACACCAATTTAACTGGCAGAGACTTGGGCTAGCTTCAGTGTATTTTCTGCAGGTCTCTTGCTGCAGCTACCCACACCGCCCAGCAGTGCTGGCTGAGCATCTCAGCACATTTGCCCAAGGAGTGTGTTCAGCAGTCCTGAGGGGAGGAGTGTGGGTCCTTCAACATTTGCCTTGGTCCATACTCTCCCTCCTTTTACATTTTTATTTGAAAGAGTTGTTCTTTTTTTAAGCAACCAATTCTTGTACCTTCCTTCCCCCTGACCCCTTTGCCTTTCTGCAGGGCTCAGGTGCTTCTGCTGGCACCAAAGCATGTAAATGTCTCTTTTAAAACGTCTAAGTCTACTCCTGTCTCCTGATCTCTCTAGAGATTGGGCCTAAAGGGATTTGTAGAGCAACACTGCTTAGGTGTTACTCATAGGTCCAGCCTTGCTGGCAGTCTGAGACCCCAGAAAATAATTTCGGACACTCAGACCTCTGATACAACCCTGCTCATTACAAGGAGCTGGGTGAGGGGGCTCTCTCTGCACCTCTCCAAGTTGCCATCTTTCCCTCAGCCCCAGGAGTATTCCCTCAACTCCTTCACAGGGCCACTTTCACAGTGCTTCTGAAGCGGTCTTTCCACAATTTTCCCTTCTGCCAGTGTCTTGCAGCCATCCTCAGACCCAAAACAAGAGCCAGTGGCACACTTGTGTGCCTCTTCAGTCAGAAACTCCTGCAGATTGTTTCTGTGGGTCTTGTCCTTGGTGGTGGCATCTAGCTGCACATCAATTTATGAGGCCACCACTACAGAAGGGAATTTAATTGTTTCTCAGGTGCATCTGAAAGCACAGCTGATGAGGAACCCACCAGAAGCAGTGACATTTTACCAAAGAAACATATTAGTGATTATTACTAATTGCTGTTATCTCAGCTTCCTCCAATAAGTTGAAAGCTTGGCTTGGTAATCTAATGGAATGTGTCCTCTTAGAAAATAAAAACTTTTTGTCTGATTTTCTAAGGACACAAAGCTTATGCAACAGTATTATCCATCCACCCATCCACCCCTCCATCCCCAGAGGATGCTACCCACCTTGGCAAAGGGATAAATATATTTCAATATCTTATTCTGTTTTAAAGATAAGCTAGTAGGAGGAGAGTTAAATTAATGACTCCCCAGAGATAAAACTTGATGTTATGTGTTCTGTATGATCTGGGGCACATACTTTGGCAGTGACACAGGACAGGCAGAAGCCAGCAGTACTGAAGGGACTTTGTGGTGACAGACAAGATGACATTCCCCTGAAGTGAATCTGGAAATAAGGACAAAAATATGTAGAAACCTCTAGAAGGTTTGCAAATTCTCTTCTCTTCTTGAAGCGAAACAATTTTCCTATTTTTTTCCTTTATTCCTTTCAGTCACCCAAGACCATTCACCTTGACAGCACAGCCATTACTTGGAAATTTCTATACCTCCTTACATGAGATGTCTTCTGTTGCTTGTCCTACAAATCAAGCCTACTCCTCAAAGTCTGTGTGGAGGCTCCAGACCCATCTGTGTGATTTGATTCTTTCACCAAACCCAGCTTGGTAAGTGGTTTCCTCTTTCTTTTATTCAAGCAAAGCTTTTGCCAGAGGTCAATCACTGCCTCTTTACAGACATCTGTACAATTTTTTGTTCTTATACTAGTTCCTAGGACAATTGCACACTCCACTTACAGCTCCCAGATTTAACTATTTATTTGCACAGTGCATTGGGCTTGGCAGGGAATTTTTCTCACGTTGGCAGAGGCCTGCAGACTGAGTTTCACCATGGCCTTTCTGAAAGGACATTTCCCAGAAACTTGTCTTCTTCTGGGTTGAGATGCTGCTGCTAGTGTCAACAGACATCTGTGGAGCTGCAGGGATACACAGAACAGCAGCAGCAGGGAGGACTGTGGCCAGACCACACAGGTGTCAGCATCCATAGTAGATTACTTTGAAAGAAAAAGGAGGTGAGAAGGAGTGATGAAGCCAGCATGGAGGGTGGACGGCTGAGGGAAAAGTGCAACTAGGGCTCTGCATTGGCTAAAGACCCTGACTGGTGCCTGCAATGTGGGCATGTAACCCTTTGGGTACTTTTGATGGTAGCAACACGTGATACAGACATGCAGGCTTGATGAGGCCTCATTCTGAGCCCCCTTCCTACCTCTGAAAGGGCTTCCTTCCCCAGCATGCATACACGTGCCTGTGGATGTGTACATATGTGCCTGCCTGTCTCCCCGGGTGGAGGAGCTGTGCCGGCATCTCCCAGCCAAGCGGTGAACTTCAGTGGGAGGAAGTGCCAGCACCTCCCGCCCAAGGCAAAATTATTTCTAAAAACTAATTCCCCAAAATGAGTGCCAAAAAGTTAATGAACTTTGCTTCCCCACCTACCCCGGCATGACATCTCTCCCTTCTTGGGGTGCTCACGTGGCAGCTGAGCTCACCACAGCTCTGCTTCTCTGCACGTGGCCTTCCCTTGTGAGGTGCCATTTGCTAGAATCCTAGGTGCTAGGCAGGGAGAAAACGTGAGAAAGGGCCTTGGGATCACCAGAAATCGTACTGCTCTGGGCAGGAAGGACACCTAGAGCTGCTTTTTTGCACTTCCCTCCTCTGAAAACATTCTGGGAGCCTGGGTAGAGAGCTCTGGGAGCTCTCCGAACAAGCCTTGGCAGGAGGCAGATTCCAGGCAGTGCCAAGAGCAGCAATAATCCAAGGGGTTGAAAGCTCTATGGGGAAATCCAAGGCCAGCGATGTTGGGCCGTGCGAGACTATTGGCTGGGACAGCAAGATACACATTCCTCTAGCTGCTTCCCTCTCCAAGGCTGTCTGTGAGGACCAGTGCTGTCCATCAGCCATCTTTTGCCACTCACACTTGCTAGGGACAACATTGTCCCCAGCAGGAGCAGGGATTCTGCAGCATCATAGCCCAAGAGGTCTGAACTTGATGGAAAGATACAGGAGTCAGCTGAGCCTGGGGAAGGCATATGGGCTGAAAGAAAACAAATGATCCTTAAAAAAGCTTGGACAGTTTGGATGCCGCTGATCCCCCAAAGCCAAGACATGAATGGTCTCGAACAGGAGAAGCTCCAGACTGCCTCAAGCTTCTTTTGAAATACTGCCACTGTATTGAATCCCCACCACAGCTCCCAGGGGCACTGCCCAGCCGTGTTGCAGTTATTCTCAAGCCACTTTGCTGAGCAAAACTGAGGCCATCTCACTCTCATGGAAGCAGGACTTTCCCTCTCTGTTTCAGAGTTTTGCTGGGGTGCAGATGGGGGAGCATGCATTGGTATTCAATTAGTGAAACTATGCATCTCTTCATCCTTCCTGACCATCTGCCTGGGGGACCACAGCACTACTGGAAGCCCACAGCTAAGGCAGATATAGGAAATCCACTGAGAACAAAGGAAATACACAAAAGAGCACCTCCAGAGCACCTCTTTTTCCAGTTCAAAGAAAGCCAAATCTACTCTTGCATCTGGGTTTAGAGATTTCCATCCCAGCCCTGGGTAAATGTCATTTTTTGGAAGATTAATCCAGATGGTTATGAATGACCCTATTTACTGGGTCTCTGCTATGTCTGTACCTCCTGAGGCTCCCTGGAAAAAGTAGTAGCTTTCTGGGGCAGTGCCATCCATTAGCTAAACTGAAGAGAGGAGCATCTCTGAAAGGGGCAATCTTGGGAGCTGCCAGGGACAGGACTATTGTGGTGGGAAATGAGTCAGCTGGAACTCTCATCTGCTCTGATCCCTGCTCTTGTCTTTGCTGCACCTGGACTTGTTTTCAGGAAACACCACTCCTGTCCTAGGGGCATCAGGACACATTGCTCCTGCCTGGAGGGGGAACCACAGAGAAACAGGAGGTGACAATTGATCTGGGAAGGGAGGTTATCTGGAATGGATAGGTCCTGTCCTGTCCGCTCCCATCCTGGGGGAAAGGGGTGAGACTGAATGAGACATGGCTCAGCACTCCTGACCAGAGCCCACAGCTTTCCAGGAAGCCCCAAGATCTTTGTGTCCACAGAACTCTGCCCAGAGCCATCCCACAGCACCCAACCAAGTCTGTTCGGTGCCTTCCTCCACCCCCCATCAAACAGCTGTGTGTTCCAGCCGGCGTGCCTGCAGCCTTTCCTCCTGTGCTTCTCTCCAACCCATCACTCCCATCCAGGCCTCTTTTACTATTCAGCTTGTTGCTTTCTGCCCCATGTTTTTTCCCTCAGCTGTCCTACATGGTTACCTCCTCTGTACCCTCCACCCCAGCCAGTGACCAACACCCCTCCCCAGGTTACAGCTCCTGCATGACAAGAACTCTCTGCTGCTCATTGTGCACAGGACAAAACACAACACGACCCTGTTCCTGGTTGCAATAGCAGCAGAAAAACACGATGAAGAGGATGACAGCATTTCCATCACCTGCTGTCACTGCCCAGAAATGTTTCTCTATAGCGTGGGTAGGCAGGCTCAGTCACAGGATTGCTTAGGATTCTCATCTTCAGTAAACTCCCTCTGCCAGGCTGCTGTGTGATGGCATTAACTGCCTTCAGTACAAAGCCTTCCTCCCACCTCTCAGGGGTTTCTACCCTGCTCTTCTCAATCTTCCACAGAACCTGGATCCTTCCTGGCTGACCTGGGTCTCTCCACCTTGTCTTTGTATCTACTAAAGTTCCTAGGAGGATCTGAATACTGAAATCACAATTCCTTTCCTTCCTCTCCAAAATACAAGTTTCATTTCAATGAAGAAACACTGGTTTACAGCTGAGGCTTAAACCTGCAAGGAAAATAGGTTTTTCTTCTCCTGATGCTTTGTCTGTCTCACAATTTGACAATTTTGGTTTCGATTGTACTGGAAAAGCTACCCTCAACTCTTGCCAGCATGGCCTCAATTATCTTTGGAATGTAAAACTAATGTTTCTCACATTGCATGTACCCAATTGATGCACCTTGGAAGTGCACTTGTCTCCTCATTCCCCCTGCACTACAAGAATGTGTTCAGGCCTCTTCTTTGACCAGAAGAACATAAGTTCTTATGAAGGCACATGAAGGAGATGTGTGCCAGATCTTGTCTCTTCAGGCCTTACTGTATATGACCTTCTGGTCACTACCAGTTTATACAGCAGTAACAGGGCATATCTGTGGGACTCCTCTGTCTTCATCACGTCTCCAGTTTTGGTTTCATCCAGAATCTAGATTAATCTGCCTCATGATTGATTTGAAAAACAAAGAAGCCAAGTTGATTAATAAATGTTTTCACACTGACCTCTTCCCCCAGTGCAATTTCCTCACCCAGCATCCTCTCCAGGAGGAAAGTGCTCAGACGCTTCCCATGGCCCAAGCTGTGTGCGTCTGGGTGGGTAGGGCTAAGGGCACTTTCCCTAGCAGGGTGCACACTGACAGGCAAAAGAACTGGCCAACCCAGTTGAACAGAGCAGCCTACACAGTGGAACCATCTCTAGATTAAGGTGTTTGTTTACAAGACCTGATTACTGGGGGTTTCACAATACAGGTTACCCAAACACCAGAAACTATGTGTTAATGCAGAGCGCATGGATTCTTGGCACTGGGGGGAAAGAAAAACATCTTAAATACACCTAAAGTTCACAAGAACTGTGTGTCCGATGAAGAACAGCAGAACCTCTTAATACACACATATTGATTTTCCACTCAGCAAGAAGAGCAGCAGATTATACTTAAAGATGGGAGAAAGCCAAAGTGGTCCAATACTTGACATGCTCCCTTTGCTACCCTCCTGACAGCAGGGAAACCCGAAACCAAGATAAAAATCCTTTGCGGGCTATTTCAAAAACATAAACACACTCTGGATCAGGAGCAGGTTTAAAGTGCACACTTTTATTTTCTATTACAAAGGCTAAAAGAAGCAAGTTTGGTTTTTTTTCTTTATTTAAGAACAAAAACAAAAATGTTGTTAAAACATCTACATAATTATCCTGATACTAGACCTTATGAAAGATACTAAGTTCTTTTTTAATAGTAAAGCGTGGTATTCTTAAATTATTTTAATACAAAGACATATTAAAGGACTCAAAGTCATTACTACCCAGCTCAGAACTGCAGCATCCCCTTGCTATCTTTTCCTTCACATGCTAAAACCCATCCATTTTTGACATACAGTTTCATACAAGCTAAGTAGGGTATTTTTTGTTGTTTTTGGTTTTTTAGGGGTTTTTGGGTTTTTTTTTCACTTCTCCCTGTGAAGGCCAGGTTAACTCCAATGTCAGTGTCACCTAAATCCCTGCCCCAACCAAAGAATTTGGGAAAAGATTTTCACTAAGTCCTTCAGCATTTAACAAGTTTCTGCTCTGTGTGAATGTCTGTGGTTATTTTACAGGATATGAGATTTTCTTCTAATGTTATAAAATTAAAACATCACTTCCTTTGTTAATTAGCCTCAAATTTGGTTCTGTACTGCAGAATTTTCTTCTTCTCTCACACAAATAAAGAAGAGAGAGTTATCACAGGGTCTTGTGAACACACCACTAAGGCAGTCCCTACAGCTTGTGGTTTATCTGCTGTAGAGCTGCGAGCACTGAGCATTTCTACTGAGAGCACATAATGTGCTGAAGAAAACCCTCTTGGCTTGATATAGCAAGCCTGGGAAGTCAAGCGTGAAACTTCCTGCCTTTCACAATGTCTCCCTTTAAATAATATAAGCAAAGCCTTATATTAAAACTTTACTCACTAGCTAGCAGTATAATACTCTCTCACTGAGATGGGACTGCAAGGACATCCTAAAGGGTTTCAAAAACGTGAACAGGGAAACCTGTCCCATCTCATAGTTTATACCTATCTATATAAAATCCTCCCCCCTTTTGTTATTGCCCTTTCCCTATCCCACATAAAAGGCTTCATATTTAAACTGGAGATGCTGCGTTTCCTGACCTGAGTCCTTTTCCTTTACCCTTATTTAAAAGATTCCTTCGATACCACACACATATAATATTATATATAGAGATATATTTAATACCTGTGTATATATGCTTCATGGGAGGGGTCACATATATACACACTAAAACAAGTCTGGTGACAAAATACTGCAACACCACAGACCAGGTTATCATATCAGGGAAAACAAAGAGACACTTGATGCAACCCCTGTGACTGTGGGTCTCCCTCACCTCACCTCACCTCACCTCACCTCACCTCACCTCCCTCACCTCACCTCACCTCACCTCACCTCACTCACCCTCACCCCCATCTCTGCCCCTGCCTAAACCTCTGAAACCCCACCGAGCAGCTCAGCTCTCATTGCAGAGAGGAGGAGAGGGAACAGCGACCCACTCCTTAACCTAAACAAGTCATTGTATGAGAAATCATGGCTCAGCGAATGCTCGAGTCACACTAGAGATGCAGGTTTGTTTTAAAAATAAAAACACATTCCAGTGTCCCCCAATCTAGATTTCCTTCCTTCGTGTCTCTGCCCAAGAAGGGCAGAACAAGATAACCGAGGAGCTGATGCCTGTCTTCTCCCATCTCTAAGGCAGACCACTTGAGCACAAGGATGACCAGGAGAAGGTACCATAGCTACCACAAAGGACAGAGGAGAAAATACAGCACCTGACCACTCAAAAAACTGCCATATCTGATATTGCTCATACTAAACCAGAGACTATCATCCACATTTTAAGGAAGAGGGAAAAAGCTCTGCAGAGAAGTGGTTGAGTTGCCCAGGAAAGAGGCTGAGTCACCATCTCCAGAGGTATTTAAAAATACATGTAGATGTGGCACTTAGGGACATGGTTTAGTCTAGGGACTTGACAGTGCCAGGTTAACAATTGTACTTCATGATCTTCGAGGTCTTTTTCAACCTAAATAATTCTAAGTGCAGAGGCACATTCCATGTACTCAGAGCACACTGTGTCTCTGGAAAGATTCCAGACCAGCATGCAGAGCACTCTGCTCCATAACTGGACCCTAGCTATCCCAGTGGAGCCAAAGCACCTTCCTGAAGGCTGGTTTAGAAAGGTGACAGCAGCCCCACAGCATCTCCACATCTCCTGATATCTACATCCCATCTCTACTGAAGCTGTGAACCCTAAGCATATGGAAGCAGGGAAGAACAGGAGGACCCAGCAATGCCAAAGCACCAAGCAGTTCATGGCCAGATTGTATTCACCGTGGATACACTACGAGTCCCAAGGGCTCTAAGACTGCTGTCCTGGGAGACTCCGTATGAAACAGACATCCCTGACAAAGGCTGGGAGGGAGATTGTGTTTGTGTTTGAGTGGATGGTGCCATCCATGCATGCAAAACTGCAGAGCACAGCTGGACTGCAGAAAAGAGGAGAGGGAAGCTCAGGACAGGGCCTGCTTACAGGATGAGACTGCCAGAAAAGAAAAGGCTGGCATTCAGAGCAGTACTGCCTCTCACTGCTGCCACTTACAAAAGCAAAAATCCTGTCCCAGAGTTCAGCATTACTGGTTCCTCCATCACAGCATACATCAGGCAGCACAGGAGTAGGCCATGGCTGGGTCCCACTGTGCCACTCACTCTCCACCACTGTCCCTGCTCTGGATCACATCCTGGTTGCACTGTGCATCCGTAAGCTCCCAGCCCTGGCTCTGAGGAGGAGGGGCCTGGACCTCTGGTGCTGGTATGAGCTTCCAGCTGGATTCCCATTAGCTAAACATTGCCCATGCTGCTCAATGGTGTTCTTTTAAATGGGTCCCCACCCACTTCTTCTGGCAGTGCAAGGAAAAATGCAGCTCTAAGTAACCAGAAACACATGCCATTTAAAGAGCAAGAAAGGAACACCATTACCTTCCTCCCTCTCTTCAAGACACAAGGAAACACAGAAACACAGGCTCCTTTTGGTGACCACCTCCCTTCTGACTGATACTGCTGTATGGACTTCAGTGACACAGGGTGTGTCAGAGACTCCACTACACTTCCTAGATGGGTTCATTTTACTTGCACCAGTCACATTAGCCATAAAAACAAACCCAGACTATCTAAAAAAGCTAACCCAGGTCCTGAATACCTGCTGCACATCAAAAAAGACATCTAATGAGAAGTCACCAGTTTGCTTTCTGAGTACAGTCAGCTGAAGTTTGAAGTCACCAACAACCCAGTTCCTGCTGATGAAAGCAGTTTCATTACTTTGCTGCTTTTACCTTGCACTCCTTACACCACACAGTTGTTATACTCCTCAGGACCAGCTGATGCCTCAGAGCAATATCGACAGCTGGAGCTTAAGCCTAGACATTTTAAGCCGTATCTAGTGGTTTTCCTTCTTTGCACTTCAATTCCTATTTCTTCTTGTACCGAAGTCCCCGGAGAGCAGGAGGGCTGCAGCAGGGTAAGTGGGGCTTACTCTGCAGCACTGAGAAAAGGAACACGTAAAATTCATGGTCACCTTTTCACCAGATGCCACAAAATCATAGAATGGCCTGGGCTGGAAGGGACTTTAAAGACCATCTAGTTCCAATCACCCTATCATTTAGAAGGACACCCTCCACTAGACCAGAGCTCTATCCAACCCGGCCTTGAACACTTCCAGGGATGGGGCATACACAACTTTTCTGGCCCTCTCTCTCAGCTTTGTCCTCCAGACCTCCGCAGTCATACTCTGAATTGAAGGGCAGAAGAATGACACAAGGAGAAAATCTCTAATTTTCAGCCCAGTATAGACTGAATTAATTCCTTTGAATGAAGGAAAATGAAAACAAAAAGATGAAGTGGAAGGAGAATTTGGGGGAAAGAAGAGAGAAAAGATGGATCACAAACTCAGTGAGCGTGGCATTCGCTGGCCAACGAGAATCAAATTCATGAATTCATTCACCACTAATAAATCATTGTCTCATAATCTTAAAACAAAAGAAAAGTAAAAGTTCTCTTTGCGAGACACAGATCTCGCTCTCCCTGCTAACTGCCTCTCGGAAAACCCACCCCGTGTTTCTGCTGAGACTCCCCCCAGCCCTTACTATTCGTCATCCCGCAATAGGAAGTTGTATTTCCCGAAGTCATCATCCCTGGGGCAGAGCAGCATGTCCTTGCGGGCTTTGGCCAGTTTCTGTTTCAGCACTTCCCTCCGGTCTAGCCACTCTGTCAGCTCGTCCTGCCCATGGGCATAGCGACACTCCTCTCCCTCAGGACAGGCCTTGTTCTTCTGGAACCTGCCGGCACAAGGAACACAGTCAGGAGGGCACCCCCAGTCTGTACTGGGGGTTTGAGCTCCTGGGATACTTGATCAGGACCCACTGAAACATGCTGTGAACTCTCCTTTTTAAGGGCGAGGTGATTCTCCTACAAACCCATATAGAGGTGGGAAAGGCATCAAGGCTGGGAGAAAACCAGAGCAGCAAAAAGACCAGTGGCTACAAGAGGATTTAGTCAAGAGCACACAAAAATGTGAGCTGGAACTGGACCAGCAGGGATGAGTCAAAACCAGTGCCAGAGAGGAAATGCCAGGTAACCAGCATGAAAGGTAGAGCCTTCTCTCTGACCAAAATGGCATTTTTAACCATTACAAGCTTTCTAAAGGCACCTTTAGGTGCTGATTCAGAGGGTGTGATTCAGAGGGATTCATTGAAACCATTTAATAAGGCATGTGGGATTCCCCCAAGCACAGGGCCAAGTGGACTGTTCAGCAACCTGAGAGCTGAGAGCATCCTGGCTATGAAGGGCACAGGTGCAGACAGGAAGCTCCCAGTTTCTAAAGACACATGCTCAGGAATGTGTTTTTACCCCTCAGTATTGCAGCTGAGCACCTCTGGAATCCAACAGCAGCCTCACTGTCACCCAAACCTGTCATCTCATCCCATTCCTCCTCCATGCAGAAGTCTCCGAGAACTCAGTGAGAGGATGAGGGATGACGGAGGCCCTGGGTCTGTTACCCCATCACTGCAGCAGCAGCACAGGAGGGAGATGAGACAACAGTACCTTTCACAGAGCCGGAATTCACCCATGGGGAAGCGGTAGCTCCAGCAGCTGGAGTCACTGTCTGAGGTGAAAACCTTCTCCTTGTGCTTCTCTGACTGGATGTGCTGCTGCCATTGCTTCTTGCTGTTGCTGTTCTTCCCACAGAGCCAGCAGTGGTAGCCCATCTAACCAGTGCAGACAGGGAAAAGAGCCAGTCAGTGCAATAACATTTGCATACATTGGCCTTTCCTGTGCTGGCCCTGCCTCTCCCTCTCTACTTCCAGAGCATCCCGGAAGCTCCACTTAGTCTGTGACTACCCACACTTCTTTGCCATGCCATCTTTAGGGAATTCTGCTGACACTTAAAGGGGGACAGAGGAGATGCTCTGTCAGAGTTTACCTGTGGCTCAAACAGGCTCAGGGGACAGGGCAGCTCAGTTCACTGACATGATCCCCCTGCCCCTGCTGATGGCCCAGCGGGGTCTCACTGCAAGGTCCCCAGGTTCACATGCAATGCAGGACTCTTCAGTAGCATAGACCCTTACACCAGCACCACCCCTGCCTAAGGAGGCATATCTGCCTCTAGTCTTCCAAGGCTTCTGTGACAGCTCTTCTCCAAGCTTCTCCCTCTACTGACAGGCCTGCAATGGTTTTGCCAGCTTGCCCAGGAGCAGGCAGGAGCCCTGGAGAGAGGCTGAGCCCACGAAGAAGGGAACCTGAGGTAGACTCCTAATGACTTGAGGATTAACAGAAAAGCTATTGCAGAGCCTTGCTGACCCCAGGTCGATCTCTTCCAACTTCAGCTGTGCTGCCCTTGTTGTGCTGCTCGAAGCTATCCATTAAACCTATGTTAGTACAGGCTCTGTTCCACAAGAGCAGTGCAGTCCCTGCTAGCCACACCTGCAGCACAGGAGAGAGGCAGGCTGGCAGGACTGAGGAGGAGGAGGAGGAGGAGGAGCAACGAAGGATAAGAGATCAGCTTATTACCATGATGTCAGCATAGTCAGTGGGCATCTGGATCTGTTTCTCCCCTTCTCGCGAGGTGAGTGGTGTTCCCTCTCCAGGCTTCCCAGGATTGTGTTTCTTTAGCCACATGTCATAGGTCTGCTGCATATCTAGTACTGTACAAAGGTGACACATGAAGCCACTCAGACAACCTCCTACCATGTGTACAAACTATGAGAAAAGGACAAATGCTGGGGCAGCCCTCCCGTTGCCTGTGCAGCAGCACCAGCCTGAAGGCTTGTGCCTCATGTCACCTCTTCAGAGGACACCCCTGGGGAGAGGAACTAAATTCACACCAGGTGGTGACCTGGGGGTGTTTTTATCAGTCAAGGGCCAACTGTGACAGCAGCTACATAAACTTTTTAGAAAGGTGGCAAAGTGCCGCAAGATCTCCTTGGAATTCACCCCACAAAATTATTCTCCATCAGGCCTCACTCTGCTTGACCTCAGAAAACATTTCACTCCAGCCAGGAAGCTAAGGCAGGGGCTGGTTCCAGATTCATCTCTAAGCCCAAGATTCATCCTCAGCACTAGAGAGGGAGAAGAGCCCTTAAGCAAGCTGGCCACAGGAAGCACTGCAGAGAGGAGGAAGACCTAATGATAGCTCCAACTTCAAAACTTGCCCAGAGGACTGCAGTCAATATCTCTTGTGGCTTTTGATTTAAAAGCCACTCAGCATACTTCTGGGAAGGGAAATTTGAGGTGGAAGCTTTAACTACACATCTGCCTTTCAAGATCAGCTCCTGAGAGAGGCTGTGGAAACATAAATGTCTGCAGACATTGATATGATGCTCTAAGTGTGATGCATTAGTGATTTACTCCTTGCTAAATGGGTAATTGAGGAACTCAAGGCAATTCGGGATAATGAATGCAAATTCCACCAAACTGAAACACCATAGTTTGAAGATTCACCTTTGTGCTTGAGCATCAGACTGGTCTGATGTGCTTTAAAGGCCCCAGCAATTAAATTATTTGAATGGGAACAAGTAACAGTTTGGCCCAGCAGAGAGAAGGACCCTCCATAGAATCATATGAACCAAATAAACTCAGGGCAGGCCTGAAATCCTTCAGCTTTCCAGCAGCTCGCACAGAGGCAGGTGAGTGCCTAGACAACTGGCCTTTTCTTCCCAGCTTCCTATTGGTCTGAATAAACAAGGATTTCTTCCACAGGACATGGGCAACCCCCCAACAACCTCGCAAAAGGTAAGCCTGCATAATAACAGACAAGTTCCTCCACAAAGGCACCACCCAACGATGTTCTCATTCAGGATCTCAACTCCACCCCTTTGAATACAATGCCATAAGCAGGGAGTGCCGCAGCCCAGGAGCAAGGGATATGAGCAGAAATAGTTAAGATAGCTAAGGCAGACAGAAGACAGGCAAGAAAGATAAAGGAGCAGCTACAGGCCAGGACTGGTGCTTTGGCAGAACTTCATACATCCTGGCACATTACAGGCAACTGGAGGGACAGCACAGCATGGATTCAAAAGCAGTGCAGAAAGGGAGGGTAGCAATGACGCAGTGCGAGACATAGGACCAATGTGCACTAGTCCCACAGCAAGGGACTCAAGAGATACATGCACATTTAATAAAAGAGCAGCTGTAGACAGACCTGCCCCATAATCCCACCTAAACTCATGGTAGCAGCCTTGTCCAGCTCCACCTCTGTTGTCAAGAATATGTCTTAACAGACCCTCCATCCACTGCCCAAATGTCCTCTTCCCTCTCCCCAAACCCTTTGGCCCACATTTCCCCCACTTACTTTTATTTTCTTTCATGAAGGTCCACATGTCTCTCTCCTCAGGGCTGTGGGCAAAGGAGCAATTGCCCACATACTGGCATTTCCTGCCATTCTGTGCATGGATACACAACTGTTAAAAGAGAGAAAAATTTAGCATCTGCACAATCAGTCCTCACTAGAGGGGAAAGTGGGTTCAATAACCAGCCAGGGTATTAAATTGCACACAGGAGAGGTTGCAAACAGGACACTTTATACATCAATAACTCATGCTTCTTTTCCTCAGTCTCCTGATGACATAAACATACAGGCAGTTCAGCACCTGTTGCCATTTCCATAGGTAACCAAGTGCAGGTACAGGGCAAAATAGCAGGGAGTAACCTGGATTGACCCAATAGTGTCTCCTGCTGATCAAGATGCTGGTCATCAAAGGGGACTCATTCTCCAGCCATCTCTGAGTGGGTGAAGAGTGGCCTTATGGGTTGCTTAGACCACACTAGTGCACACACAGCTACCAA
Organism: Entomyzon cyanotis; assembly: GCA_024500445.1. Lineage (NCBI taxonomy): Eukaryota > Metazoa > Chordata > Aves > Passeriformes > Meliphagidae > Entomyzon > Entomyzon cyanotis. Next base: position 10,029,067 of record JAKEPQ010001018.1, on the reverse strand, counting down.
CAGCATCATGCCAGAGAAAATCACAAGCTTTCCAAACATCATATTTACTGATCATCTCTTCTCCCCCTGTCCTGGCACAAGACGAGGACCTACCATAGGCTAGGGGGAAGGAGCTTTCTCCTTTCAGGGAAAAACGAAAGGAGAGGGAGGGAGAAATTCTCTATCGCCACATTTGGGGCTGGGGTTGGAGGCTGGATATCTGTAATTTTCCTCCCAGCACGTGGCTTTTTAGCTGACTTTTTAGTTTTGCTTTCAAAACCCATTGTAAGCAAGTTTCACAATCTACAGTGGCACAGTCACAGCGAAGGCAGGGATAGGCTTCTCCTAAGTGTCTCGCCTCTCACCCATATTGAGAAACCCTGACCTAAGGGGAGTCTTAAATGTCACTCGCAAACCCAGTGCCAGCCAGAGATGCATTAACAGTTCTCATGCATTAGCAGCAACATTGGAAACTTGCATTTGTGTGTACACTGGTTTAAATGGGTGCTGCTCCTTTTTCAGCACCATCTTTTTGCTGGATGTGTTTTGCTGCCATCAGTCTGTCCTCACCTCCCATCTCAGCCATCATGTGCTCGCCTCCCTGACAGGTCTTCAAGAGAGCAGCTCTCAAAGCACTGCACCATGGTGGAAGGGAAAGGGATGGGGAACCTGGCCATGCTGGGCACGGGGCTTACATCATATTGTTGTGGGAAGTTGCGGATGGAAGGCAATGGTCGGACTGACACCCACTTCTTCTTTGCTTTGGACATCACCAGCAGGACACGGCGTTCCTTCGTCCAACTGAAGAAGAGAGAATAAATCAAGAGAGGCATAAGGAAGAGAAGAACAATGGTTCTTTATCTCAGAGACCCTTAAATATTGAGAGATGGGCAGATCCTCCCATCCAGCTTGTCCCCTCTGCACTATCTGGCTGCTCCTAAACATGCACATCTATGATGGAGAAGCCACAAGAAGGCTGTTTTAGGAGGACTTCTCCCTGTATGTATTACCTATTTCCTGGGGTACTTTTTCTCATAAAGCCACAAAATTCTCCCCCAAATCTCACATGGCATCACCATGCATTATTAAACAGCTGCATTCCACCCTTTGACACAGCCAATTCTTACGCAATCAGATCCATGAAAAACACTTGGGAATATTTTCTGCTTGAAAGGTGCAATAGAAATGCAAGTCATTACAAGCACTGCCTTATGAACAGTGCCAGCTTCTCCTGCAGCTCCAGCAAGCGATCACCAGGAGATACCCTGAGCAAAATCCCCAGCTGTATTCAGCAGCTGCACAAAGAGGTGTAATTTTTACCCTCCCAGGAAGCAATCCTCACCTGCTTGCTTCCTCCAGAAATTACTGCTTCTGTCTCTTCTTCAACAAAAGTCTTACATTTGCAATAGGAAGCTGGTCTGTGCCTTTGTGGCTTGAGTTATGGGAAGAGAAGTCCTATAAACCTTTCCATCCCATCCCATCCCTCCAGGCTACCTGGGTGAGACAGGCCACAGTTTCCATGACCAAACAGTGACTTCCCAGACAATATTTCTCTTCTAGGGGGCTTATAAGAGAGATGGGGACAAATTTTTTAGTAGGGCCTGTAGTGTTGGGACAACAGGTAGTGGCTTGAAACTAAAAAAGGGTAGATTCAGACAAGATATAAGGAAGGAATTTTTTGTGATGAGAGTGTTGAAACATTGGCACAACCCAGAGGGGTGGCAGATGCCCCATCCCTGAAAACATTCAAGGTCAGGCTGGATGGGGCTCTGAGCAACCTGATCTAGTTGAAGATGTGCCTGCTCATTGCAGGATGGCTGGATTAGATGACCTTTAAAGGTCTCTCCCAATCCAAACTGTTGTATGATTCAATGATTCTATCACACCTAACATTCTCATGGGCTCCAAGGAGTCAAGAGGTGCAAACAGGCATGACATGCATCATAGAAGAGCAACCAAAGCAGTGAAAGAGCCAAGGGAAACTAATTTAAAAGGAAGCAGAATACATCGCATCATTGCTAATAGTGACCTGACAGACATCTGCAAACAGCTAAGAGTATAAACACGTGCAGAGGAGTACTCTGTTAGTGACCTTGCTAAGAAGAAACGATAGCAACTAGGAGAAAAGGGAATTGTGGGAGCTGGACTGCATGTGCCAGGAGTAACAGTCTGCACAACACTGGCAGCAAATACACACAGTAACGAAGAGAGATGGAAGCTGGAAAACAGCTATCTGCAATGCCTGCTATAGTGACAAACACCCCGAGCAGTGAGAGGCTGCTAGGAAACCTAATAGCCGCTTCCAAAGATGCCAAGTGAAGCCCTGGAGAAGGTAGGATGAAAAATTCCTGCCCTTGAAGAGGGGTAGAGGAAAGAGAAGGTTGCATTGCTCACCAGTGGGGGGCTTTGGCACTACAGTACTTGAGGTCTTTATCTGGCTCCACCAGCTGCCCGTTCCTCCAGCACTGGCCACACACAAATTTCATCTGGAGGTCAAAGGTGCTTGACGTGGGAGTCCGGGGAGAAGCCTGGGGAAAAGAACCACAGCCTCAGGCGAACAGAGGCAAAATTCACCCCCCAAACCTGCCACAGAGACGCTGGCAGCTCCCCGCATGCCTGTGTGCCAGCAACAAGCCAGATTAAATCAGCTCTCCTTTGCCAGTGTTAGCTGGTGGCCTGATGAGACACCAGACAGGAGCAAAACCACTGCTTGCTTCAGCGTGATTTCCTGGGCTTTGACATCTGGCCAAAAGCACAGACAGCCTGGCTGCTGCCAGCACTGACCAGACCTGGCCGTTTAACCCTTGCAGTGGATCTCCACGTACAGACAAGCTCTGTGAGACCTGCCCCTGAGCTTAACCCCAACTTCCCTGCAGGGAGGGCAATCCATGTCCTACTCTGCCTGTGGAGAGCATTCAGTCATACAGCCAAGAGAGCCCTCTCGGGAGGAAGCGGGACCATGTCACAATGCAGGATCCGATACTCCTGCTTTTGGACGAAGAAGCTCGTGTCACACCTAACATTTGACCATTAAGTCAGAGCTGGGTCCTCTCGTTGATATCCTTCCAAGCCATTTCTGGGCTGGTTTCCATCTCTCACAGTTCCTCTGCACTGCGTTTCATAAGCAGTTAAATCACAGTCTCTGGACAGAGGTACAATGCACATATTTCACATTTTCTCAGCCACTGCACTTATAGCCCTCACCCACCCTGAGAAGGCTGGTTTGGGATTATGATTAACAGACTGTGGAGATGGAAAAAGAAAAAAGGAGCCAGTCTCATATCACTGCTGCCTCATGTTTTCTGAGCAAATCTCTGGAAAGCTGTTTGCATCCTGTATCACCACTGGAAGACATGAGGCTGGTGACTCCAGTTCATTTCCAAACCAAAGAGCAAACCTAATGGGATGCCAGTGGCCCTAGGCACATGAGTATGTGAGAGTACAATAGAACACCCTGGTCATCGAGCTGTCCATGAAGCACAAAAGTCATGCACCAGCAAGACAGTTCTCTGACTGTCAACCACATCAGCAGCCCATCCCACCTGCCATGCCTTGACTTTAACCCCAAGCATCTCACAATAAACAGACATGCAAGCAGGTCTTGCTGGCAGACACCTGAGGAGCAGGTGTCTGCCAGCAATTGATCAGCAGTGGCATGGACCCTGTGTGCATCCCTTGGTGAAGGGAAAACAGCAAGCACAGGCAACACAGAATCAAAGCATCTCCCAGGAGACGCTACATCAGCTATCAACTGCCACTCTGCATCCTCCAGACCTACTCTTTTGGAGAACCAGAGCTGACATATGAAAGGTCCTCTGTCACTGTGAAAAGCTGACAGGGGAGCTGACCTTGCCTGTGCTGAATACAAGAGGCCATCAATTCTCTGATGTCCCAGCAAAAGGACCCTCCGAGAGAACCAGCATCTCTTTTGAAAACCAGCAGTGATTCTGGCCTACTCGTCTGCAAGAATGACCTTTCCGGTGGCTCCCAGCACATGATTCATTCATCATTTGCTGTCAGCTGTCACCTATACTGGTGACAAGAACATATCAAAGGGGCTGCCTGTGGAATGAGTGGAGTTGAGACCTGGGCTACCATGGAAGGCAATGAGGTGCCTCCCTCTCAGATGTGTTACCTTTGAAAAGTAGTTTATATCTCCACTTTGTCTCCAAAGGAAATTCCACTACAGCTCACTACTGATCCATGAAACCCACAGGCCTATGGTAACAAAATGGTACTGCTGGCATATTCCCATTTATCAACCCTGTGCTATCCTCCTGGTGACAGATCTCTCAGCACAGCCAGGAAGCTTTGCTCAAACCTGCTGACCCAGCAAAACTGAAAACTGAGTGTCTCCAGAAGGGACAGTAGATCAGAGAGAAAGAATCTCTCAGGTAGTTCTGGTAATCTGGACTGCTTTTCCCACCAATTCTTAACCAAAAGAAGCCCTGTGCATTTCTTCATCTGAGTCATGCAAACTGCTGGTCAATCCAGTGAGCATGTATGCTCCCAGGGTATTAGGAGCCAAGCAAAAAAAATCAAAGCTGCTGCTGTTAATGCTACATGACTGTATTTGTAAAGGCAAGACACATACCTGGCAGGCTGCTGATAACCAACAGTGTGGAAATTATATCACATGAGGCTCTAGCAGACGAAGCCAGGCAAAAGTGCCATGGGCTATGGCACCACCCCTTGCTATGAAGCCAGATCATATAGTGTTAGCTACGCACCATGGCAACCAAATAAATACAGGCCTTTGGCATGACAGCTCTTCACTTCAAGCTCAGCAGAAAGCAACAGACCCTGCATGGCCACTCATGTCTCCCAGCTGAGACGAGCCCCTCTCAGCGATACTGAAATGTTCTCTGGAGGAGCCACATGCCTCAGGGGACTATATGAGGAACCCAGGTGACTCAGCCACCTAACCAAGTGAGCAGTACTTAGGTGCAAGTACTCCTTATTGGAGACTTTTTTTCCTCTCCATGTTGATATATTGATATCCAAATTGATAATTCTGAGGTCAGCTTTAATGGGGATTCTGCAGCTGGCTAAGGGAATAAAAACAAAGCAGCCCTTGAAAACCAGAAAAAATGAGGGCTACAACCCCTCAGTTGCAGGGATGCAATGGGAGGACACCCAGCTCCTTACAACAGCCCCTCCTGCTGACTGTCTCTTCAATCTGCGGCCACTGGGTTTACTCCTACAGCAGCTGCTGTGAGGCCAAATTTGTGGAGCCAAGTGCAAGATACCCAGCAGGTGCTTGGCAAGCAGTGTATCTTCATTTTTCATTTCTTGCTAAGCCTCCTGACCTTCACTGTCACAGCTACTGGGCCCCTGCATGCTGCCTGCCTCTTTCTCCACAACTGGACAGCCCTGGGTGCTAACTGAGTCCAACTGGCAGTTGTGACAAAACTGCAGCAAAATCCCCCAGAGCGACTTTGCTTCCGCTGACCAGAGGGCACTGGAGTGACAGTGGATCACATGGGATGGTGGGAAGAAGGGGTCTGTTTTTACAGCACTCCTGGGAAGTTGTGTTTGCCAGGCAGCCAACTTTGAAAGCTGGAAGGACGCTGAGAAAACTCTGAGTCACGTTAGCCTGCTTGGACAGGAGAAAACAATGGTAAAAGTAAACATCTCTTAACAGATAGCTAGTCTTGCCCACAGGGTCTTCGGCAGCAAGCCAGGGTCTCATCCCAAAGCACAGCCCTCTGGCTGACGATGTGCTGTTGCCAAAGCCATGGTGTGCTATTGCAAACACATGCATCTGACTGACTTGACTGTCTCCCTGCACAGTACCAGTGCCAGGCTGCAAATCCCTACAGACAGCTGGTGATACTGCTGGTAGGCATTTTCTGACTGAACCAACATGGCTGCTGCTTTGCCTCTGCTCCCTGGAAGGGTGGAGGGTGAAGTCCTACTCTGTGACAGGCATTTGTGGGGCACAGCTAGACTTTGCCACTGGCCATCAACCCTAGAACTGCCCACAGGGCCCAGAAATTGCAGCTCTCTGCCCATGCCCTGAATGTAGCAGGCTCTGGCATTTCATTTCCTGATCCTCTGCCCCATGGAAGCCTCAGCAGTCAGAAATGGAACCCTCACTTAGCATACAGATCCCATGTGCTTCAGAGGACATGCTCTGACCACACCTGCTGTACAGCTTGTTCATCCAGCCCCTCCAAAGGTGAATTTGAAGCTGCAAGGCTTACTGGAAAACAGCTGTCCATTTATCTTTTTTTTTTTTTTTTTATCCCCTTGTTATGCACTGAGAATGGAAAGACAGAGCTTTCTGGAAAATGCAGGTAGATTCTCAGCAGGCAGGACAGAACCAGTCTCTGGACTGTGCTCTTGGGGCAGGGCACACATGAAGAAGGGATTGCTGATATAAATCCAACTGCTGTCACAAACTACTGCAACTTCACACTTAGATTCCTCCCCTGTGGAGATGCAGGCCACTGCCTCTGTCCCACACCAGGCAGAAAGAGGTAACAGCCAGCTCTGGTTGCAGGAACCATTCAGTTCATCCAGGCTCACTTCTCATATAATACAGGATGTAGAAACTTGTCCTTCTCAGCTTCCTGAGAATACAGAACATATTCCTCAGGCAAGTCAGGCAGTTTTGGGAACTAGAGACCTTGATTATTCTGGACTGCTACTTCCCATTCCGCTCTTCCAACTGTTTCAGACCACATCTGCACAGGTTTATTGCTGAGCATTCCCCTCGAAGATGAATCCATCTCATGCTGCATAATCAGTGCATAGGTGGACACAAGAGCCCACTGTAAGCATCAATGCAGTCCCCTGCATCTTTCCTGCTGGGCTAAGCTATGCCCATCAGACCTGCTCTTCCCCAGCACCAGTGCTCTACAGCCTTCAGAACACTTCTACTGTTGCACAGCCAAGACAAAAACAAGTGGCTACACATCACATGAGTGACTCAGGTCCCTCTCCCATAAAACACCTCATCTGCAGGTTGCTCACAGACTGCACTTGGTGCTGGTCTCTGCAGAGGGACTCCTGGGTGACAGGTCTCACACAAAGCTAAAACATTCTTGCTTTGACAGTAAGGCACAGGCCAAGGGATGGCAGGTGCAGGCTTGCCAAGGTTCAAGAAAGCTGTCAAGTGGGAACAAAAGGGTTTCACAACACTTTCCCCACCATTCTCCAGAGGAAAGAATTGCTCCTAAGCCTGAGAGCTTGCTAGGAGGCATGAAGTTTCTCACCTTGTCAGACATATTTCATGAAAGTAATTAAAGAACCAAAAAAACTCCATATCCTAATGGCAAAAACTGCTTTAGCTCAACCTCAGGACTGGGCTGGGAATCATCCTCACTGGGTGGGCTCTGCTCCTGCAGTACAGAAATCCCTTGTGGGGTAAAAAAAAGGATACGGCAGCACTGCCCATAGCCAACAAGATGGAAGAAAGTAAACAAAAAAGAGCCATTTGCTTATAACATCCCTCTCCACATTACCCTGGTAAGCTCTTGGCAGTGCTGGAGGGTGCAGCCCTCCACACTGAGAGACTAGTTGCAAAAAAAAGGCAAAGCTCCCAGCCTCCTCCTGGTAAAGCACCACTAAGGTCTCTGCCCAGCCTCAACAGCACCCAGGCTGCCAGTTCCACTCACTCCTGTATTTAAACCAGTCCTATAGGTCATGAGTCATTTCTTAAGAGTCCTTCAAACTGCTCTATCATCCCTTGGCCACTAAAGGGCAGCAGGACCCATTTGGTCCCCAGTGTGTGGCCACCAGCCCAAAATCTCCCAGTTTCACCAGCAAGGTGTCACCATTCTCTGTGTATTGCCCTCAGTGACCTGGAGGCTTCACGCCAGCAGAGAACAGAGCAGATAATAATACTGCAAAACAAGGCACAAAGCTCAACACCAGCACTGCAACCAGGAAAGTTCTCAGCTGTCCTCCTCCTCAGTGGTCAGCCTGGTGTGCCTGGGACCTGTCAGGCACAGCAGTGGGAGGAAAAGAGAGAAAGGGCTGGAACTGTTGGGAGCAAAATCAGGCTCCAAGCCCTAGGTGGACCTTACTTACCACACTGTTTGCTGGTTTGCTCGCATGTGCCTCCATCTGCTGCCAGTACTTCTTAGACTCCTGCACGATATCTTCATGGGTCATTCCTGGGAACAAAAAGGAGACAGAACTGAGCTACCCTGCTTTGGCCAAGAGAAGAGAGGGAGGGGTTGCAGGATTTCTTACATTTGGGCACACTAACCCTTGAGTGGCTGACAGCTCCCAGCAGTCCCCCTGGTAATGTCAGGACTGGGCGGTGACAGGACCCACCACAGAATATGTTTAATCCCAGGCCAAGGACGCTCCTCTCTCTACACAAGCCCAACAAAAGGAGAAGAGTTTGGCCTCCTGGGCTTGTTCAAGACTGCTTGACTCAGGCAGTCTGCAAAGGACCCAGATGCTGCCTCTATGCCAATAATTCTTCACTAGGGTGAAGAACTTGACCAAGGCTGTCCCCCAACATCATATCAGCAGATTCTACTGAGGTCCTAAAGACAATGCTTTATTACTGTTGATCTACTGTATATGGAGTTTTTGCCTCTAGCTTGGAAGATTACAGATTCCCACTGAGACATCTAGCATCTCCAAGACCCCAGAAGTCTCACCTATGACCTGCTGGGAATAATTAATTACACCTGTTACACCTTCAAGTTGAGGGGGCTCCCCATCAATCAGTAGATGAAGAGGAAAGTTGAAATTCTACACATATAAACACCAAGCACAACCAAGGCAGCGAAGAAAGACCAACAGTGCAAAACCAACTAAGGAACAGCTGCTTGTAAGTAACCAGCAAGGAAAGATCTGCAAGGTTTCAGGTATCAGATATGCAACATCAGACTACAAGAAAAAGGATTGGTCAGATTTTATCTAAGGATTTAGCTCCTGACCAGCTCAAGTGGTGAGAGAACAGCCTCTATTAGCACCAACCAGCTAGATGGGTGTTATGATTCTCAGAGCACTAAACACCAAGAAAAAACTGCATAAGAGAAGGAACTCTTAGTTATTAGCAGATTGGTCAATGTGAGGATTCTGTTACAAAAAAAGAGGCACCACATTATTAAGTGCTATAAAGACCCAACATAGCTGCCAAAACAAACTGAAGCAAATACCTTGCACAGGCAGCTGACTGCAACAAGGTGGGTACTGAGGATGGCCTTAATACACAGAGAGGTTGCAAATTTGGTTGCTTTGCTGATGCCTACAGCTTTTATTACTGAAGTGAGTTGTTCCCCAGGAGCATTACATAGACACAATCATTGATCTGGGAGACAGCACATTCACACACTTAAGGGCCACCAAACCCAAGTTTTCATTCAGCTTAGGTTGTGTGTGGCTTGGGTAAGTCACAGCATTCCTGACTTCAGTTCCCCATCTGTGATTTTGGCTGTTCAGGTCCCTGTCAGGCATTTGCACAGGGCTTGGACAGGATGAACAACATTCAGGGAACTTCATCATTCATCCAGAACATTTGCTCAGGCCTTTAAAATGGCACCTGCTGCATAGCTGGTACTGCTCACAGATCAGAGCTGTTGGTGAATTTTCTACTTCTTAACCATTAATTCCAGAAGAAATGGTGTAGAGCTAGAAAAATTGCAACTCCCTCTTCCATGTACAAGTATTCCAGGGTTGGACACCATGCTGATTTGTACTTGTGAGACAAAAACTCTGAACTGGGAAAAATGCAGCAGAAAGTTAACATGCTGCACTGGACCTGGCAGAGAAAGGGCCAAAGCAGCTCCCACCTTCTCCATCCTGCACACCTGTGATCCTTGGGGTGCAGAACCAAAGGGAGAAGCATATACAGGTCTTGTCAGAAGCCTGAATTTCAAATGTAGTTCTTGTGACTGCCTTCTTCCAGTTCCAGTTACTTCCAGAACTAACGCAACAATACAGTCTAGAAATGTCGTGGTTGGGAAAGAAATGTGAAAGGATGTTTTCCAACCTACCAGCTTTCCAAAGCATGAACCATCACAAAGAAATTATCTGGGAACCAAAACGCCCATGTGTTGATTACTTATAATATTTCAGCGTCTTTTGCAACATCAATAGTGAAGACAAAGAGTCCGTTATTATTACTGATGGAAGAAGATAGCAAGAGATGTCTGTGAAAAGCCACAGTGAACAGGAAAACAGTCCTGCCTGTCCAGTTTTCAGTTCTTGGGAACCTTTACTCCACTAATACAATCCTTTATCCCCACGAACAAAACCAAAAACTCTGTAAATGTTCAAATGGCTGTGAAGTGTTTCAAATGCAAGCTGTCCTCTTCCTATTCTTGCTGAGCTTTCCCAGAGAATGGCAATCTGAATGAAACTTTCCCAGAGAATGGCAACAACTACCTTTCATCTCAGTTTCCATAATGAAGGCTACACTTAGGAGAGGTAATAAACTACCACTCCAGGAAGGAAAACTCACAAGGATAGCAGGCTCATATATACAGCCTTGTAGAAAAAACCACACAAGATAATGGTTCTTCTATTGTTGGAAAACGTGGAAATAAGCACAAGGCTTACTGACTACCTCTGCAGCTTAACTCATGGCTTGTTTCATCTACTCAGCTTTCCCTTTGAAATAATTTCTTCAAGTAAAGAAGGCAAGAAGAAAAAAATCAATCTACTTCTTCTGCAGGATGAAGAGGAAGGAACACGGGGAAGGAAGAAGGGAGCAAAGAAACTTTTTGAATAAAAAACCCAAATCAAAACAACAAAAATAAACCAACCATGGGGTGGGGAAAAGAGCAAGGTACTTGAATATGAGGGTGTACAGAGTATTATGAGCAGTATCACAGGCATGTAGGGCAGTAGTGGTGGCCCATGACTCACAGGCAACGTGCTATCTCAGAAACTCCAGAGCCGTAATTTTTTAATTTCCTGAGGCCACAAGTAAATGAGGGTAAACGGAAAGAATAAAAGATGGCATTTGCCACAGTGTGCTACTTGTTTATCAGTGTCCTTCATGAGCTGAAGCTAAGGCCAAAGACTGCACTGGACATCAATTATGACATCAAAGAATGGTGAGAAACATCCATAATGTGTTTCCTTTCTGAAGTACTCCCATTACCAGGCTGGGTGTTGCACTAAAGGAGACCCTATGGTGAAAAAACATGTAGGTAGCACTGTGGGTGCAGTGGTATCTACACAGCCAACAGGAGAGCAGCCAGAGGAAACTTTCAGTATATCAGACACAAAGAGAAAGGACTGAAAGTGCCAGATGTGGCAATGTCATTTTATTACTTCCCTGAGTATAATTTCTGTAAAACCCTCTCCTGAGGCCTGTCATCAAAGGCCTTTTGGGAAACACCAAGTATCTTGCAATTTCCCACTGTTGCTGAATTTGTTTTGAGAAACTGGAGATGCACAGCCTATTTATATAACCAACTGCTTTGTCACCTGAGCATGTTGCCATTCTCACTGCAGCAGATGCTCACTCAGGGATCCAACTGCCATTTGCACAAGATCTAAGCACCAAACACTTCTTGGGATTCAGCTCTACCTAATTATCATTTTACTCTATTCAGGTGGTCCCAAGGGAAAGGCTTCCTGGTCTGCAAATTATAATAGCATTGCTCCTGTAAAGGCACAAGGGCCAAATCACCTCACAAAATACCTGGGTCCTATTTTCTCTGTCCCTGAGGAAGCAGGGTAAGTAATATGCACAAACAAATGACACCTTCTCAGTACTCCCAAATCATCTTCTTCCTCTCTCAACTGGCCCTGACTACACACTGGAAAAAATTCAGGTATACACAACACCAGCCAAGTCACACTCACCTGAATATTGCTGCAGCAGCCAGACCTTGAGTTCAATGAAACTGTGAGCAAAGTGGCAGCTGTCCTCACGCAGGCAGCCATAACGCACCTCATGTCGGCACACGTCGAACTGGAAGTGCTCCTGGAACTGACGGATCTTGGAATATTTCAGGGAGGTGGAACGCACAATGTGGACCAGACACCTGCAGAAAAATGTGAAGCACCAGAGGATCAAACCCTCTCCACCTCCTCCTTACATATGACATCCAGAGATTTAACTGGGTAGGCAAAGGACACATGCAAATCAGCTCTGGGAGAGAGAGATTCCATCTGGGAAAAGCAAACCCCTGCCCTCCCACCCTATCAAGCTTGGGTAGTTATTTTCACCCTGAGCACATGCTTAAGTTCAGAGATAAGACACGTTTCAAAATACTCAACAAAGACACCAACTCCTCACGCTCAGCAAGTCCCTATGTCTCAGGTTGCCAGGAACCAGAAGGAATTGTATGACTGTGTACTTGACATGTTTGTTAGACTTGTTTTCTCGAACATTCACTACCAGACAGTCAGAGGCAGGATCCTGAACTAAAGGATCTTTGTTTCGACCTTTTTGTAAAGGGCAAACTGAAAGGCAAATTAAGTCAATGGAAAACTTAACAGACTGATTCCAAAGGGCTCTGCTGATGCTTGAAATCACTCAGCACCAGGAGCAATAATGCAGGGTGAAGCCCACAGTGCTATTTTTCATGATTTGAGCTGTCCTATGATTGGAACCCATGGGGAGGAAAGGAAAAAACCGCCAGAGCCCTGGAGTTAAACTAGCTGGACTTGTGAGAGATTGTTCCCATCAGCACAAAAAATTGTTCACTCACTTGTTGTCATGGAAACTGTGTTTTGCAGAAAGGTTGGAGCAGACAGATGGTGTGTCCTTGGTCCCTTTGCTGATAATCCGGGGCTTGCTGTCAAAGCATATCTGAGAAGAAAAGAATTAGCATACTGGGAAAACCTTAGAGAGCAGTGAACCAGAGCCACTTCACTTGGAAGAGGAAGAAGAACCAGAGCCAGCCTATTCTAATGTTCAAAGTTAGAAAGAAGTCTGGTGAAAACTTTGTGGTAGGGCTTTAAAATAAAGCAAGTGAATCTCTGGAAAAGCTTCCAGACAACATTTTTTGGCTTATTCTCAACAGTATTTTCCATTGTGGTTGGAAAAATTTTGGTCAGAGCTGCATAGTCTTTCCTTGCTAGCCAACAGAACAAGAACAAGCGAGAAATGATGGGGAGAAATAAAAGAACAGCCACTTCACAGCAAAGAACACATCCCTTTACATGTGTTGCCAACATGGGGAACTCTGTGCTGCAAAGCATTAAGATGATACGAGACAATCCTCAACTGACCTATTCAGTAGCTCTGCACAGACATCAAGTGGGAATTTGTTGCATTATGGAATTCTGATTTCTAAAGTAACTGGGGCTAAGTTACAATTCAAAGCCACATCTTAAGACAGAGGAAGAGACAGGTGACCCCATGAGGCTGTGAGCACCTGGTTCAGCTGCAGGGATAAGGAGGAAAACTACTCCTTTCTCCTACACAGCTGCATACAATGCTCACCATCCTTCGGGGAGCAGGGCACTGGCTGGGACACACAGAGTCACAGGTGGCCTGCTCCTCCACCTTTAAGATTGCCTTATTGAAGAATGTCCAACATTCCTGGACTCCTTTTCCCTTTAGGACTGCCTCCCAAGGTACTTTGACAACCAGGCTCCTAAACAGGCTAAAGTCTGCCCTTCAGAAGTGGAGGTGGCAAGGTGGCTGTTCTGCTGACCCCTCTCCCTATTTCTCCAAAAATTGAAAACTCTATCACTGCATGATCACTGTGCCCAGGATGGCTTCCAAACATCGTATTATCCACCAGTCCTCTGTTCACAAACAACAGATCCAGTGGATGCCTTCCCTAGTTGTCTCCCTCACCAGCTGTGTCAGGAAGTTATCCTCCACACATCCCAGGAATCTCCTGAACTGTTTCCTCTCTGCTGTGTTGCACTTCCAGCACACACCTGGCAAGCTGAAGTCCCCCACAAGAAACGGGACCAACAATTACGAGACTTCTCCCATCTGCCTATAGAATATTTTGTCTGCCTCTTCACCCTGGCTGGGTGGTCTGTAACAACCCCCACCTTGTTGGCCTTCCCCCCAGTTCCTACCCATAACCACTCAACCCTATTGTCACCCTCATTAAGCTCTAGACAGTCAAAACACTCCCTAACACACAGGACTCCCCCACTGCCTCTCCTTCCTCACCTGTCCTTCCTGAAGTGTTTATAGCTATCCATTGCAGCACTCCAGTTGTGCAAGTCATCCCACCATAGTTTTGTGGTGGCAACTATCAACATATCAGTGGTCCAGATACATACTGAAGAGATGATGGATGCCTGCCCCCTCCCACCATTTCTGTACCTCACAGAGGAAGGTGAAGATGCCCTGATGTTCCTTGAGAAGCTTGGCAATTGTGAGGCTGCTCTGCTTGATCCCACCTAGCGGGTCAAAGAGGAGGTCACGGTTGAGGGTCCCCTTCCTCTCCTCCGTCCACACGTCGATCTCTTCCTGGTGGTACGCGAAGGTGCAGTTATCCCCGTACTTACAGTCCTGCTTGTTAAGCATATCTACAAAGCAACAAACAGCACACACCACCACACAGGCAGGGCGGCCCAGTCAGAAACAAAACTCTCTCTCGTCTCCTCCCACTGCCCATGCCTCACAAGGAACTGAAAGCAAGAAAACAGAGAGCTAAAAGAAAAAGCCATCTTCTCCCAAGTTCACCTATATCAAGACATTCAGGAAAGTTAATGCAAACTACTGAATCATGACAATCTCAAGTAATGCTGCTATTGGGAAACGATCTCAAAACAGAGGCCAGCTTTAATTTAGGGCCTGGCCAGGGACAGATCATGATTTAACTAACCCCTTTTAAAGCCAATACAGATTAAGTTCTCCCACAGGCACAGCAGTAAGGAGCCATGTTAGCTTGGCTCTTGTCCCCATCTCATTAGGTACTTTGTAATGACACTGTCTCAGGGACCAGTCTGGTCACAGTGCCTGCACGTATGGTGGGATGGACTGGAGCAAAGGAGCATGCAGAGAATGCTTTCCCTAGGCAGAACCACAGCCCTGCCATGGGGCAGTTGGGTTGAGTTGGACTAATGTGAGCACATGTACAGGAAGCAGGTTCTCAGTAAAGCCCGTGTCAAGCAGAGCAGCTCTGAGCACTTGACTGTGCGCAGCCTTTGGAACTCTTCTGTTCCACCACTTCAGAAGCTGCCTGCTCTCCGCAATATGGCAGCTCATTGCCCTTCACTGTACTGAGCCATCCAGTCCATAGGCTACTGGTGGGACAGGAGACCCTACAGCCAGCACGCAATATCAAACAGATTTCCCTCCCAGTCTTCCCTTGCACAGCCCCTTCCTGGCAACCAACTGCCGCAGATCACCTTTGCACAGATAATAGGATCCTACAAAGTTGGTTTTGGTTGGGCGAGGACGGATCCTCTTCCAGGTCTTGTCTTCTGAGTTCTTCAGCCTGCCCAGCAGGATGTCCCGCTTGCACTTGTGCTCCAAGCCTTCCCGATAGGTGTAATCACCAGCCTTGGGCCCTGCCAGAGAGCATAACCCCATCAGCCTGGGGAAAGCCAGTTCCCAATCTGTGCCAGTGCTCTCGTAGCAAACACATTACCTGTTTTGGGGTAGCAGATATGACAGGCTTGTTTGAAAACATGAGTAGACGCCAGGGGGTTCTTCACCAGCAGGGCCGTGTTGGGCATTACTGGTTCCGGCTGGGACAGCAGGTGCTCAGTGGCCTTGGGCACAGCTGGGTGACTCACTCCACCAAGGCTGACCTGAGTGAAAACACATGTACATCTCTGTTCAGCTCTGAAACCACATGGGCAAGAAACCTCTCAAACACCCTGCCCCACTCCAGTCTCTCAAAACCTTTCTCATTTCCTCTCTCATTTAAATGTTCACATGAAATGACATTTCCAAAAGAGATACATGTAACTTCTTCAAAGAGAATGAATACTGTGGTATGTTTGCTTCAAATACAGGCCTCTTTCCCTACTGATAAGAGACCTCAGGTTTTTATCACAAGCCACAGAACAAAATGCCGCCCTCGCTCCTTTTCATTCCTTCTATCACAACCTACTTTGAAATTAAAGACACAGCCTTATCCCAACCTGAGAAAAACTCAAACTGCTTATCAGTCAATCTTCAGAGATATTCACATTGATGTTAATAGGGCCAGCAGGTGACAGGAACTCAAGAATAACTTTTGTTCCAAGCTTGCTAATCCTCCCCTTTTTCTCCAAGACTGGAGACATAGGACAGAGGCAGAACATCAAGCCTCCAGACAGGGGCAGAGAGCAGCAAAGAATCTCAGTGGCCTGAAGTCAAAATTGGCTTACTCTGCCCCATCCTTCAGCATTATGTGGCTGCCAGATACAGTGAGACACCGGCCTCCATGATCCCCTGTTGACTCTACAACCTTGGTCACACCTTGTTTACTTTGGCAATAAGCAGTTACAAATGAAAACAAAGATGGAACAAATGTCTTCCTACTGACTCTGGGGGAATCTTTACCTGCCTTGCCACAACATGGGAGGCAACACTCACCGGGGCAGGGTGAGAAGAGGGGCCCAAATTCCTACATCACCCAAGTCACTACTACCTTGGCTCCAGAGCACCCTGGGACGTCAGCACGGGGCAGTAGCTCACTCACCACTGGGGCTGGTTTTTGGCTGCCAGGTGGGTGTCGCAGTTCCTGAGAGCTAGTTTCTTCTGAGCAAAAAGGGAAAAAGCCCCACAAAACAAAAACAATCATTTCACTCTCAGAGGCAGTTCTACTCACAAAAGGACAAACAATAGCTTAATAAATGAATTTGCTTTATTTATTTCGTAATGTTTTAATACTTTCTTCCCAGAGCATCTGTCTAGACTTGGTAAAACTCCAGGGAAGGCCTTCTTGTCCCAGAAATCCTACTGAACCCAACTCTGTGCTGCTGAGCACTGACATTCCTAAGGTGGCAACTCAAAGTTGAGGTGAATGTGAGTGTTCAGGTGCTGACTGGCCAATCTCTGCTGTTCTCAAAATACTTTTGCTGGCAATATACTGCAATATTGGGAACAAGTTAACCAAGAAGAAGCCCATTTCCCTCCTGAACAGGAGGGGACTTAGCCTTTGCCCACCATCCTCCACAGCTTTTCTTCTTGTGACATGAGAATTCAGAGCCCCATTCAAGAAGACACTCATTGCTCTGAATCCAGAGATGGGAAAGACCTACCTTGGCTTCTATCATTCTGACAACGCAACAAGGTCCTGTATCATTTAAAAAGGTCATCACCATTCTGCTCACTTTGTGCAAAATGTCAAAGAGTCATTGAGGTGGAGGCTGGTGGAATTCTGCTGTAGTCCAGCAAATTATGCCAAGAGAGGTGCTCTGGACACCAAGCCAGGTTTAAATCTCATCACTCATCATTATATACCTCCTCTTTAGATTTCACTCCATGCACGTACGGGTTATCTGGGATTACACACCTACAGCCTTTCTTATTACTTTTGAGCTAAACATAATCAACTACTCTCTCCAAGACAATTTCCTGCCCTCTTCTACATTTATATTCCTGTTCTGCCATACCAGCAGAGAAAGCTACAAGACAGATGTCCTCAGCACTGAAGGAAATAATTTTGGCATGCATTCACAGCTAAGGCAACACAAAACCTCATCACCCCACACCTACCAATGGCAAAGGAATCCAAGGTATCCAGCGATCCCCTGCTTGTCCCAAAGGAGTCCAGGGCATCGAGTCGTGTATCTGTGTATGGAAGCAGATCCAGGGAATCCAGCGAATCTAAAGTGGAGCTGCCACTTCCTCCTGGTGGGGCCTCAAAGGCATCCAGCACAGAGGAGGAGGAGAGCTGCTTGGTGGGATCCATCACCAGGCCAAAGGAAGCAGGTGGCAGAGGAGTGGAGACAGGGATGCTGGCTGTCACAACTGGAGGCAGCAGCGGAGTTCCCCCCGGAAACACAGGAATCAACTGAGGCATCTCTGTTGGCAGGTTGGTAGGAATGGTGCCCTGGACCAGAGACTTCAGAGGAGCAGAAAGGAGAAGAAATAGCAATTAGTAATGAGGAGCAGAGACTGAAAACAGATGTCCTGGTTTTGGCTGGCATAGAGTTAATTTTCTTCTTAGTAGCTGGTACAGTTCTGTGTTTTGGATTTAGCATGAGAATAATGTTAACACACTGATGTTTTGGTTATTGCTAAGTCGTGCTTACTCTAAGTCAAGGACTTTTCAGTTTCCCGTGCTCTGCCAGTGAACAGATGCACAAGATTGGGGAGAGCACAGCCAGGACAGCTGATGTGAACAAGCCAAAGGGATATTTCGTACCACAGAACATCATGCCCAGAATATAAACTGGGGCAAGTTGGTCAGGAGTCAGCAGTTGCTGCTCAGAGAAGGCTGGGCATTGACTAGCAAGTGGTGAGCAATTGTGCTGTGCATCACTTGTTTCTCTTGGGTTTTATTCCTCCCTCTCTCACCTTTTCTATTATTATTATTGTTGTTGCTATTATTGTATTTTATTTTGTTTCAATTATTTAACTGTTCTTATCTTAAGCCACTAGTTTGGGAGTTTTTCAATTATCCTCCTCTCTGGGGAAGGGGCAGGAAGAAAGTGAGTGAGCAGCTGTCTGGTACTTAGTTGCTGACTGGTAGAGAGCAACAGACTCCCAGTGAAAGGCATGCCGTACTACCTGAGGCAAAAGGATACCTGGCAGCTCAATCCACCTGCAGACTTCCCACAGACCTTCCAATTTTTCTGTACTGCAAACAGTCTGGACCAGGATCCCTGAGAAGGTGTTGGGATACCTGAGTTCACCAGCCTGCAAGGCAGTGCCCTGTGCTGGGCACTTAAACCAGCTCAGGTTGAGAAACGACGCAGCTGAGTACACACAGTGCCAAGGTCAGAATAATGATCATGACTCATGGCACCTCCCAGCAGGGCTTTCTGGCTCAAGAGGCATCCAACATAAAAATCACTATATTGCTTCCAGACCCAAGGTGGCTCACATAACATCAGCAACACTGGCAACTAAAATCCAACGTAAGTATGAATAGAGATTGTCTCTGCAGCTCCTAGACCTATTCAAAGAGCTTAGGCTGAGCGCAACCTGTACAAAATACAAGGAGATTAGAGCATGCCCACTATATAAAACAGATCATTCATTCCTGATTCACCACACTCATTTCTACTCTCAAGACTTGCTTCAACTTCACAGACATGAGAGGCGAGGAGGAAGGAGATGTCAGGGGAAGGCTACCCTGGATGTCTTTCAAGAGGCAGCTCCCTTAAGCTGCACACAGCAAAGCAGGCTTGGAGGAGGACTCTTAACATACACACAGCGGCAGAAATAAAGGAAAGAATGAATGGGTTTTGCCAGAGGAAGAGATAGCAGAAAACCATTGCAGAAAAAGAGAGAGAGGCAGTGTGTACATCCTCCTGCTCCAAGGACCTATTTGGAACAAAGAAGGAGGGGACCCATGCAGGGCCCACTCTTACCAGAGGGTATGGTGACCCTTCGGCAAGGGAATCCAGGAGGGAGTCTAGTTCTTCCCCAATGATATCCCCATCCGTGAAGTCCTCCACGTTCTCAGGCACTGGCAAAGGTACACAGTCTGGAGACGGGAGCAGGCTGGCAGCAGGAAGCGAGGTGGGCAAGCCCTTTGCATCTGAGTCAGAGGGCAAAGGGGCCAGCCCCTCGTTCACAGGGATGGAGGTGGCCACAGGAGCTGAGAGGCACTGCAGGTCCATAGAGCAGTCTGTGATGAGAGAGAAATAGAGCCAGTCACCACGAAAGCCTCTTGCAGGAGGCAAATAGAGCACAGCCTGTCAAAACCAGTATTGTACAACTCCATCAAACCACAAAACCAGGTATGCCAATTTTCTGAGAGGAGAGACTCTACGCTGAAGAGTACTTGCCCTTTCATTTTTGTTCCCAGTCTCCAATGGCTTACCAATAGCTGAAATACATTCTAAGGGCCAGTGCCCAGTCTGACTGTCAAGATCTGGCCAGCATGGCAACCAACAACAACGTAAAACCTGTGGCTGAACAGTTACTGAATACACTATGGGCCAGGACTAAAGGCCAAGGGCACATAATCCTATTTCTCTATAACCCATCACCTGGTGTTTTCTTTAATGTTCCTCACTAATGCATTTGGCAGAGATCACTGCCTTCTCTACTCCTTGGAGCTTTGATATCCCAGCTGAAAGCTTGCTTGCTTTTTACTCTCTAAAAACCCAGGCATCCTAAATGGAAGAAGTTAAAACACACAAGGCCCTGTTGGGAAGAAAGTCAGAGATTGAGTGTTCAGATCAGTTTGTGCTAACAATGTGTCCCAAAAATCCCCATCAGACTCACTCAGCTGTCTTTACCCAAGTCAATTCCCTGCTCTTGAGTCCTTCCTGATGTCCACAAGTGGGAGGTTGCTGTCCATTTTCCCCCTCAACATCTGACCAGCAAACATCCCCTTGGGAACTCATGAGAGGCAGGGTCAAGGCAGGAAACAGGCAGTGATTTTCCCTAAGGCTTCTTCCTCTCTCCAGTACATTACTGAAGTAGTAAGACGTTCCCATCATGCAATATAAACCTCTGTTAAGTGAAGTTAAGGTTGCAAGCGATATTCTTCACAGAAGAGCATTTTATTCTTAAAAAAATTAAAGGTTAAAAAAAAATGTTCAAATGTTAGAAAATTGGAAAATGCAGCATTACATTTGCAGTTCTCAAACCAAGCACCCAAACTACCTTAATTCTGCCCCTGTGCAGATGTCCTGGAATAAAAGAAAAGAAATAAGACAAAGATGCTACCTTCTCCACCCACATCCCACTGGCTGCACTGTAGCTGCAACAGACAGCTACAAAAGCAAGGCAAAGTTTGGAAGGAGAGACAATAGCTTTTATCAGAAAGACCGATAAGATTGGGAAAGAAACTAGACAAGCTCCAGAGACACAAAATTTGATCCAGCAAGAAATGCTAAATCCTGTCTGTAACAGGTCTGTTCACTCAGCTCCCACAAGAACTCAACCATCCCTTTGCATCAGGGAGTGGGCGAGTGAGCCCTGTTACTATCTGCACACTGTATGCTCCCTGGCCCAGGAATGTGCTGGTGCCCTTCTTAGAGAGCTCAGCAAATTAACCATTCCAGCAAACCCCCAAGTCCTGAACAAAACAACAGCAGAGATGACACACAACAGGCCTTATCTCTATCTTCCCCTTATCTCTAACCTCACCAGGAACACAGCATCAACCCCTGCAATCTTTCTTCCAGTATTTGTTGTGAGTGGTCCACATGGATGGAATACAGCAAAGGTCACTGTGCAAGGCACTGGAGGCTGAGCCATGACAAAAGACAGGGAAAGCAGGGGAAGTGCAAAGGAACAGACACAGATCCCTCTCCACATCCTCAAGCACGCTATTGAAGGAAAGCACATGTTGTACCTTATGGGATCCAACACAGGATTTCAGTGCTGCAGCTAAATACATTTTCCACAGGCAGCAACTCAAAGGAAGGCTGTGCATGTCCTTAGTTATGCAGGTGCCCCACCAGTCAGGCTCAGCTCCAACCCCATGCCCTCTTTGCAGTGACTTCTCTTGTCGCATCTCCCTTTGGTGCAGAACTCCCAGCTGCCAGGGAGCCAGCCATCCAGCTTTCCTCATGGCTGGAAGCTTGGCCAGATTCCCTGCAGTACAGAGGGATGGCTTGTGCCTTCCCATTTTTCAGATGTTTAAATCTGGAGTACTGTCAAGATCCCTACAGAGGCCAACAAGAAGTTCAGAACATGCCGGAAGGGATGGGGACATGTGCAGCTGGGAGCAAAAGGGTGCACAATGAGAGGGCCCCAAAGGATCCAGCAGTTCAGACTTTCTCTGAGGAATGAATGAGGCCCTGCATTTTCCACTCCAACTGGGAAGCAAAGAAAAGAGGCCCTCACACACCCTAAGAGGCCCCAAACCCAGAAAAGCTGAATGCATGACCAAAAGGCAGAGAATGACATGGGATGGCCCACACCTCAGTGCATGTGAAGGGCAAGGAGAAGAGCAGGGACCAACAGGTTCCACCACTTGCAAGTGGCAGAGGGAAAATGTCCACTCCCCTCTCTCTGACCACCCAAACCCTGTCATTCCTTCAGCCACTTCCTCCTACTATACTCTGTCCAATCTTTTTTCCTAACCCTCCTTTCGCATTCCTGCTTTCCTCAGGAGACCCCATCTGCAGACCTCACTCACCAGCCATGACACCCACATGTCATGCACTCTCCTTACAGAATGCTCGTGTACCTTCTGCATTCCCCTAACGTCTGCTCCATCATAAAAGAATAAAACAGCTTTCTTTGATGAGTAGCTCACAGGCACACCCACACCTGCTGATTTCTGACACTGCCATGACACTCAGCCCCACATATTATTAAAAAACCCTTCCTAAAAAAAACCTCTGAATCTGAAACTCTCAGGGTACAGCATCCAACCCTCCTGGTGGCACACCACTCTCAGGGCAATGGGATAACACATGATTCCAGCAGTTTTGCAAAGATTTCCTAGCAGCAAAGGCTCTGTCTGCCTGATCTGCAGCAAAGGTGGCATGCTGCTCTTACAGCAAATCCAGATTAGATAAAAAGCTTACTGGATGCAGTCATTCTTTACTCTGTAATAGGAGTCCAGTTCACTTTAGCACAGCAAGATAATGTGAAAAATTCTCCTCAATTCACAGAACTGGGTCTCATGATCTCATGTAGCAATCAGATACTGAATTGGCATTGAACAGAAAACTAACATATCTTTCAAAGTATCCTAATAACGAAATTAGTTTCTTCTTATAAAAAGCAATTGCTACTTCTGGTGGTAAGTCCTCACACTTACCTTCACACACAGAGCTACCTTACAAACTTGTGCTCAGAGGCGCAAGTTCAGTGCTTCAGCACACAAGGTAGCAAGACCTTCCACAGGAGCAGAGTTAAGGTCCCTGTTTTTTTCCCAGCATGACAAAAGCAACCCTGTTAGTCTTCCTTCTTCTCCTCCTGGGTGCCTAACCCTTAACTTGGCTCTCCCTGGGTCCCTCCCAAGTCCTTTAGTTTTCAATTCTTCCACCTCAACGTCTTGGAGGACCAAATGCACTCAGAGCACAAACGACCTTCACTTTATCTGGACTGTTTTGGCTTGGAGCAGAATTTCAGAAGCTTTGCCAAGTGCAGCTTTAACAAAGCACAAGCTGTTTTTGCAAGAAAAATACTCCTGCTTTGCTCCACTTTTTCCTTCTCGTAGTTACCAAAGTCAAGAGTATGCAGAAGTGACACAAATGCAGATGATGAACCTCTCAAGCCTGCCAGCCTGGTCACATACCATACTGACGCCACTGAAATCTGAGGAGAGAAATATCTTTACCTGTTTCAATGTCATCTATCGAGCCAAATCCATTGGAAGTAGTCTGCAAAGAGGATGTAGGAAAAGGAAGAGGAAAAAATATTGTGAGAAGTTAATCTTTAAACAGACATCCACAATTCACAGACAAGACTCTTTACTACTCCTAAATGTGTATGACCTTTTCTTTTCCTTTATGGCCTCTTTCTGTGCTAGAACTTC
The DNA here is from genome assembly GCA_024500445.1 of Entomyzon cyanotis. Classification (NCBI taxonomy): domain Eukaryota; kingdom Metazoa; phylum Chordata; class Aves; order Passeriformes; family Meliphagidae; genus Entomyzon; species Entomyzon cyanotis. Next base: position 10,005,635 of record JAKEPQ010001018.1, on the reverse strand, counting down.
AGAACTAATGGACTTCAGGAGGCCATTAATCCAAGGAACCTATAAATTTTTACCTTCAGCAGCAGACAAACCTTTTTGCTGCAAAGGAAAACCACGTCTGCACAATATCCAACCATGTGAGCAACTCCATACATAGAATAGGGTGTTTCATGTGTGGATGAGAACACTGTGTCCCAAGTCCCAGGACACACCAATTGGTCAGCCCACTGCATGAGAGATCTGATTAGCCTGATCTTACACAATGCTCCTTTTCTTAGTTCACATATTTTGCAATCTAACCACAAACTTCTACAACACGTTCAAAACAGAAAAATGTTTCCACCAAGACAACTGCTGACTTGGAGCTCAAGGCAAGAAATAAATTGAGTCCATATTTTACAGAAACATAAACAGAGGTAAGTATGTGTGCCTTTAGCTTAAGCTTAAAAAGACACAAGTAAAACATTTGTCTTGTGATATTGCATCTACTACGCATATAGTTTTGTGCTATTTTCAATTCTTACAAAAGGAAAGATTTTCAAATTAAAAACTAGGCACAACTATTAAAGAAAGCTGACTGGCCGTCCTAGAAAGATGTGAAGCCAAATCACTGATCAGTGAGAGGTAAGCTAATTCTTTAGGATCCCATCTTCTTGTACCAAGTTACAATGTTTTCAGTTTTGTTGTTTGTTTGCTTTAAGGAGCACTGTGAAGCACCAAGCAGCCTGTAAAAACAGCAAGTGCTCGTTTGTTGGCGGTTTTTTTGCCCAGTGGTAGAACAAGGAAAGCAGCAAATTCTTATATTTTACCTTAGTATTTGTACACTGTTCTGCCCAGCTAGATCTCCCAGGACAATACAAAAATACATAAACTGTGTATGTATCTTGCTCAGTACATCACGGGATTTAATTTTGTGTGTTTCCTCAGCAGTTACATTTCCTGCTTTCACTTTGCATTGTTGTTAGATATGCAAAACTTGAAAACAAAAATTTACTTTAAATGCAAGAGAAAGCAAACATTCCCAATAACGAAGAAAAATAACCATCTTCAGTGATCTAATTACTGACATAAACAATTATGTCAGTAAAAATATTTTCTAAGGAATTAATTTCTTGGCAATATTCCTTAAAAGCAGAAAACACTAATTAAGACAGTTCAAACCTGTAAGATAGTTATAAATTTGCATGTAAACAAAACTTGAAAGCATTCTAATAGCACAATCCATAAAGAGTAACAACCACAGGATGCACACTCTACCTGGTTTGACAAATTGATTGATGTGCCATTACTGAGGAGTGAGAATGTTTCCAATTCCTGCTGCAAGGAAGAGAGAGGTCTTAGAGCAGAATTCAGTCCATGAATGTTCATAAACTAGGTAAATCTGGGTTACAATGTGGTTTCCTTCCAAGCACTGCCCAAAAATAAAAGCCACCCCAAAGAGTTACCCCACTGTGACACAAGGGTACATGTTGGTCAATGCTGAAAAGGGACATAAAATTGTTCTGCACACCTCAGAACATTCGACCCGCAATCAGGAGGCAAAAAACTTCCTTGAGAAATAGAAGGGTTTGCTTTTCATTAAGAAATTACTACTTTGGGAAGGCATTACAGCACTGAAATGAAGACTGGAACTCAACACAAGAGATTGCAAAGTGAAATCAAAATACAATCACAAAATTTCTAAGCATAGAAAGCATTTTGGAGTTTTTAATTTTTATATTTCTAACATACAGGTGGTTTAAGCCTACCTCAGCTGAGTAACATGACAGCAGCAAAAAAGGTGGCAAGACCAGCACAGTGAACCGCTAAAATGTATTTCTACATAAACTTCCCTTTCTTAGAGTTAGAATCACTTGGGAGTGTTGAGAGCCTCTACAATATCAAGGAGTTTTTTTACAGCAGGCAAATCACATGCGAAGTTTGCTGGGGAGAGGATTAACATGTTACAGCCAGATTTGCCCCAAAAGCTCTCTGCAAACTGGATGCCCACCAATCACTCCACCTCATGCTACAGTGGTGCCCCTCTGGAGGTGGAACACGCTGTTTAACACACTGCTGCACGTGGGGCTGAGGACACAAACACAAACGTTAGCCTCCACTACTAGCTCATGCTCCCTGCTCCTGAGAACAAAATCCATGACCAAGGCAGCTTTATGGGAGAACAGTTTTATGGCTAGCAGCGGCCTGACGCCCTCTAGCTCCATCCCAGGGTACACATTCAAACACCTACAGTACTCCCGCCACAGCAGCACTTCCTTGTAGAGTCAAGTTACAGATCCAGCCACTGGTGCCAATTAGCTTCTGACCAGGTGTGTACCTGCTGTTCTCCCAAAGCACAAGCCTTTCCCCCACAACAAAGAAGTGTACACCTAGAAATGGGGCAGGAACCCTTCATGACCCACTGCACTACAAAACCAGCCATGCCTCCAATGCAGCAGAGGATCCCACTCATCCTGAAACAGAGAGGACTGTGATGCAAAACCTGCTTTGGGATCAAGCCAATGTCCCTCCCCTGCAAAAAACACAGGCATCTACTGCATTGGAAGTCTGTCCTGCAGCACCAACCTGGCTCAGCTGGGGACTCAAAACATCCTGGCAGTAGACAGAGAGCAGCAACGGGGTTAGAAATGGGTCAAAGCAAAGTGAGTCAGAGGGTCAGGACAAGGATGGCTGCCAGCAGCCTGCTGCAGAGTTTGCAGGGCTGTGTACATGTCTGTAACTGCAGAGCAGCACCTGCCACTTCTGCAAAAGTAAATCTGCACAAGCAAAGGACAGCCTCTAAGACAAAAGAAGTCATACCTGAGGTCTTTTGTATGCTTTTCGAACCCTCAGTCCCAGCTTCTGGGCAAGCTCCTGTCCCAGTTGTGTGACGCTTTCATCCTGGGGATGAAACCATTGACAGGACACTTTCAGTTTTGCCTTTGTGGCACACAGAATGAAATAAAGAGGAATGCAGTTATGTACACTGGGCTGCACCAAGAAGCCTCAACTTTAGACAGCAGCAGGTAGATAATTTACAGAGCAGCCCCAGGAGAGTCCAGGCAGACTTCAGCATTCTCGTCATTCAGTCCTGCCAAGATGCTGCAGTTGCACCAGGAGCTCTGCCCTACACTCATTCAATGCTGCAGAAAATCAGAATCAAATATCTGCTTCCAACAATGCACCCCTCTGCGAAAACAAGGTTCATGAGTCCTGCTGGCAAGTTGGCTGAAGGAGCTGCCAAGGCTGGCTGCTGATACAACTTCTGCAGGGTCTCCATGCCCAGGAAGGAGCCTGCATGCCTTCCCTCTCTGCCAGCTGCAGAGTTAATAATCAGTTTTGATATGCAGACAGTACTCCCTAGCCTGTTTTGCTTGTTTGTTTTTAAAGCTGAAACCAATTCTGGGTTTTCAGCTTACTAGCTAGAAGGCATTTTGACTGTCTCCAGCTCCTGTTAGGATTCTTAGTCAAGCAGATCCTTCAGCTTTCCCCATTGTGTGGCATTTACCATCCTCCCTGCCCAGTGTCTATGCCCACTCACACACCACCATGGGCTTTCTGTCCAGACTAACAACCTGCCATAGTCTTCTACACATATATCACCTGTATCTACACATATAGCAACTGTTTCCTTCTGTTTTTCTCCCTGTTTGCAAAAACATCGGAATACTTTAACAGTTTTTTTCAAAGAAAAAGAAGTATCTGTCCAACCTATTGTGATAGTCCTCCTTAATGTTCCAACATCTCCTCCCTCATCTCCAACCTTGAAGCTTGCCCTCTTCTCTCTACTTGCCATGGTGATCCTTCCAATCTCCTTCTCCCTGCAGGCTGAGTCCTTTCCCTTTCAACAGCTTAGAAGCCCCTGGTTCTTCCAACCCACCGTATCAGTAACTTTTCCCTTCAATTTGGACTTCCGTTTTTTGATTGTACTCACTCCCCCACACTCTCAACATTAGTCTTGTCACCATCTTCATTGAACTCAGTGAAAACAAATTCTAGCTTGTGCATTTCCTCTTCTAAAACACCCCATGCCATACAAGAAAAAAAAAAAGCATACCACAGAGGAGTATTAACTTCACCATAATGAGAACTTCTGTGAACTAGCAGCACTGAGTATCTGCACCCAGAAATAAATTAATTCTACTTGACAGTGAGCCAAATGAGTGGCAGATTCTTGATCACCAGAAGTTTTAAGACAGGGTCTGTTTTGACCACAACAAAGTTCTCAGCAATTACAGGAATGCAAGATGGAAGTACCCATGTGATCCAGAGGGTAATGGAAACAAGAGTGAAATGATGGATATCATGGCTTGCCTCTGATGCAGAGAAGGCTTATGATTTCTGTTAAGCAGGTAGTAAAACAGTGGGGTATGTTAATTTGCAAGACTGCATTGTTTAGAACAGGGACCACAGATCACTCAATATGGAGTTTTTTAGGCTGAACTCTGCTGCCACAGAGTAGTTTGAAAAAGTGTCTATAAACCACGATGATTGTAACAATAATAATGGGAGCTATGTAACCATAACTACATGGTTAAAATATAAATTAAATTAAATGGCTTGACTACAATGTAAAATATAGCCAGATACGGCTTTACAAGAACACATAGTTTAGATGCTTTTGTTAATCAAAGGGTTTTTTAAAAAACAGTTCCTTGGGACTCCCCAAACATGATACTTTAATATGTTTTGGTCACCCTGTTCTGCCAAGTTAAAGAAATTAGAATTTACAAGCTATGTAAAAGGAATAACTAATTGCTAACAAGGCTTTCAAAGATTGCTTCTCTAACAGTAATAATTAAGGGAAGTTAACTTCTTCTGCTGAAGTGGAAGCATTTTTCTTGTAATAGCATTACTTTAATGGAGCGGAACCAAAATTAGCACACTGCTCACTAGAATCCATGTAATCACAGTCTAGTTTCCTGTTTAACATTTGGCATGAGAGGATGCTCAACAAAAGCACTATCAGGAAAATATTTAGTTCCTAGTATACACAGATAGGCCCCTCTGCATGCAAAAATTTACACACCTGTGAACATAAAAATAACTACAACATGTGATGTCAAGGACACCTTTGCATGTTCCTCAAGAAACAAAGAGCTAGATCATTCTACCTTAGCAATCACTAGGTGAAATGTGAGATATTTTTATCCAAAACAGGAAAACCATACACATTTTCCTTCCAGAACTCCAGTTCCCATTTGTCCCATGCCCCTAATCACTCCCATTTAGAGATATAAAAGCAGTCAATTAAAACATTCTCATGGCCTTAATTCACCTTTTGTTAGGGTAAGGGTTTGCTCTTCACAAACAGACCATGAACTTGCTAACTCATGTCTCTGGCTGGCACTGTCTGTAAGAGGTGACCTGGCCTGAAGACATATGTGAGGACAAACATCTTTGAGTCAGAGAAGCAGAATTTCTGGGCATAAGCATGTTCTTGGGAACAGCCAAGCTTCCTCTTCCACTGTCCTCTGGCATCACACTAAGCATGTTTAGAGAGGAAGGTTGTGAGCCACAAAAACCAAGAGGAGTTGTATGCCAAAAACTTACATGTGGGAGGGACAGCAAGCATCGGCTATTGCACTCATATGCTTCTTTGTGTCTTCCAAGTTCATTTAAGGAACGGGCTTTCCGGAATAGCGCTCGGATGTTCTCCTTGTCGAGACTTAAAGCC